>OY998259.1:41410364-42907031 GCA_963922045.1 Persicaria maculosa
TGCTATTCAGGAGTGGGCTAGGCCGACTACACCCACCCATGTCCGCTCATTCTTGGGCCTTGCTGGTTTCTATCGACGTTTTGTCAAGGACTTCAGCTTGATTGCCGCCCCCCTACATGAGCTGACAAAGAAGGATGTGACATTTCGCTGGTCTGAATCACATCAAAAGGCTTTCGACGCTCTCAAGGATCGCCTGACACACGCCCCAGTGCTGCAGTTACCTGACTTTGCTCAACCCTTTGAGCTCGAGTGTGACGCTTCTGGCACTGGCATTGGAGGGGTCCTGCTACAGAACAAGCGTCCCATCGCCTACTTCAGCGAAAAGTTGGGCACCGCTGAGCTCAACTATTCTACCTACGACAAGGAGCTATTTGCATTGGTTCGCTGCTTACAGACTTGGCAACACTATCTCTGGCCTAAGGAGTTTGTGATTCATTCGGATCATGAAGCTCTCAAGTATCTCAAAGGACAAGCAGTGCTCAGCAGGCGACTTGCTCGATGGGTGGAATTCATAGAGACCTTTTCCTATGTGGTTCACCACAAAAAGGGAAAGGATAATGTGGTAGCTGACGCGCTATCACGAAGGTATGTCCTCTTAAACCATATGGATGCACATGTTCTGGGTTTTGCATTAATAAAGGAACTGTATGCTTCTGATAGTTTCTTTAAAACTATATATGCTCAATGTGTGTCCAAAGGTGAAGTAGATTCATTTTTTGTTGATAATGGGTATTTGTTCAAGATGGGCAAGCTTTGTATCCCATCTTCTTCTATTCGCCGATTGTTAACCCAAGAAATACATGAATCTAGGGGGCATGGGGGTTTCGAAAAAACACTAGCTGGACTAAAGGAACATTACTTTTGGCCTAAAATGTCTAATTATGTGCTGAGATTTGTCAAAAGTTGTGTTACTTGTGCTAAAGCCAAATTGAAATCCAATGCTAATGGTCTATACCAACCTTTGCCAATTGCTAATGCACCCTGGGAAGATGTTTCTATGGATTTTATTGTAGGATTACCTAGAACTTCTAAGGGTCATGATTCCATATTTGTTGTTGTAGACAGATTTTCCAAAATGGCTCACTTTATACCTTGTCATAAAACTGATGATGCTATTCATGTTGCTCATTTATTCTTCAACGATGTTGTTCGCTTACATGGATTGCCATTGTCTATAGTTTCTGACCGTGATCCTAAATTCTTAAGCTCTTTTTGGAAAACTTTATGGTCTAAATTGGGTACAAAATTGCTATTTTCTACTTCTTGTCACCCACAAACTGATGGCCAAACTGAGGTCACAAATAGAACCCTTGGGGCTCTCCTTAGAGTCATGCTGCGAACTAACCTCCGGAGATGGGAAGACTGTCTACCATTTGTAGAGTTTGCATATAACAGGTCTAGGCACTCTGCAACAACGATGACCCCCTTCGAGGTAGTATATGGCCGAAATCCATTAGCTCCAATGGACATGATGCCTCGGCCATATAAGGACAAGGAGAGCGTGGATGCAGCTAAGCAAGTGGACTTCATCAAAAGCTTGCATGAGCGTACCAAGGCGCAGCTGGAAAGGAAGACTGCGCAATACAAGGTCGCGAAGGACAAGCATCGCAAGGATGTGCAGTTCAACGTTGGTGATCTAGTATGGCTGCATCTCAGGAAGGAAAGGTTTCCGCAACAACGGAAATCTAAGCTGGACCCCAGGGGAGATGGACCATTCAAAGTGGTTCAGAAGATGGGTCCTAATGCCTACAAGCTGGATCTCCCTGCCGATAAGTACAGCGTCCATTCTACATTCAACGTCGCCGATCTATCCTTCTTCGTGCCTGACGATGACTCTGACGACGATTTGAGGACAAATCGAAGTCAAGTGGAGGAGAATGATGCCGCTCAATTATCGATGACTCCTGGTGACATTGAGGACAATATGAAGGTTCAATTTGATGGCCCTGTCACTCGTTCAAGGGCCAAGAAGATTCAAAATGCAACTAAGGCCTTTCTTGTCCGTCACCATGGAACGTTAGAGCAAGGGTTCAGGCCACCCTGGATCACTTGGCTCAAGGTGGCCCCGCCAGCACAGGAAGTGAGCCTACGTCCACACACGGAGCTCATGAAGACTAGTCTGCACCCGCCATGAATCAACTGAACTCGGCATGGGCCTTTGGTCTTGTCGAGAAGATTGGGCCGAGTTGTCCTTGTGCTTGGGCCGAAATTAAGTTATTTAATTAGTTTGTTATTTTATGCAAATTAGATAAATAAGGTGGAAATTAATTATATCTCTTCTAGATATATTACTTTCCCACCAAGTTATTATATTTCTATCTTCTTAGGATTTATTTATCTTTAAGTTATTTCCTTTATCTTAGATAGAATTAATCTATCCAAACCCCTTTCCTTTGCAAGGAAGGATTGGTTAGATCTCTTAGAAACTTTACTATAAATTCATGTTACACCCTTTGAATTTAATCAGATTGAATATAGAATTGAAGAAACCCTTAACGGATCAAGGGTTCTTCGATTATCAATCCCAAAACGCTCTTGTGTTCTTGAGAAATTTCGGACCTCACAAAATCATCACCCTCACTTTGATCTAAATCGGCAACCCTCACCTTGGTGCTTGTCGAAATCGAGAAACCTGCGCACAGCCCTAGTCGACTCAGCCGGCGCTTCCGAAGACTCCAGCGCTTGGCGTCTCTCGCTACCAGCGTCGCTCCTAGCGAGCAAGGACGCCCAAGCGCCCGCGCTCCTGCGTTCGTCCTCGCTAGCACCCGCGCCCAGTCGCCAGCACCTTCGCTCTAGCGAAGCGCATCCACCCGCGTCTGGCCTTCGCTCCCGCGAGCAAGGCTCCTGAGACGTCCCGACCTCTGCGCGCCAGGCTTCCCTTTTCCCTCGCTGATCTTCGTCTCTCTTTCTGTCGCTATTAGCTGTTCTCAAGTTGCTGAATTTTGCTAAGTATAATTCTGTCGCTAAATCAGAATTCTAATCACTTGTCTAAATTGTTCCAAATCAGGAGATATCAAAGAGCATTGCAAGATCGGAGCAAATATACGGCGTGGTTCTTGATCTAAAGCCCACAGGCGAAGGATCGGGTATCCCAAACGTATCATCTTCTATCTGCCACCTGGATCTATTTCTACTTTGGCTGAGATGAAGAGAGTCTTCCTAGAGATATATTTCCCTGCAACAAAGCTCAATGCTTTGAAAAGGTCAATCAGCAGCATTGAGCAGTACGCGACGGAGTCTATACATGAGTACTTTGAGTGCTTCAAGAAGCTCTGCGCCAGCTGCTCATGCCATGGGTACTCTCAAAAGGATCTAGTTCTCTTTCTCTTCAATGGGTTGACTGATATGGAGCGCAAAATAGTGAATTCTGCTTGTGGAGGAAACATGCTTAACAAGACGCCTGCCGCAGCTTGGGATGTGTTTAAGGAGCTATCTGAGGGCTCCAGACAGTTCAATAAGAGCCCTCGTGCAAGGGGTGTACTCTTTGTTGATGCTCCTATGGCTGCACTTCAGACTGATATGGCAGAGGTAAAGGAGATGATGAAACAATTGGTCATTGATAGAACTCCTCAACAACTGAAGGCATGTGGTCTTTGCAACCAATTCACTCATCCTATGGACATGTGCCCGCTTCTACAAGATCCTAATGTTGATTTAAATGCCATTGGGAATTTCGCTCAACAAAGGCCTAGGCAAGGCAATTATGGAAATCCTGGGTATTTCAACAACAACAATTACAACAGAGGCTATCAGCAAGGCTATGGGAACTACCAAGCCTCTTTCAATTAGCAAGGGGGGCAATAGGCAAGGCCCCAACAACAATATGAACCTCGACAGGGAGGTCAACATCAATCAAATGAGGACACTGAGGATCCACTACAGAAACTGTCACGATTGGTCTTAAGGAATGAGAAACAACAGTCAGAGCGGATGGCAAATCTAGAAAAGCAACAATCCGATCGGATGACAAATCTTGAGAATCAAATGAGTCAGCTCATTCAAATCTTAAGTGCTAAGGAGACAAACAATTCAGGAAAGCTTCCATCACAGACCATCGAGAATCCAACGAAGGAGAATGTCAGTGTTGTAACGCTTAGGAATGGCAAGGAACTGGTTGTCACACCTCAAAAGGATGAAGAGGAAATAATGGACGAGGAGATAGAAATAATAGAAGAAGAAGACGGGACGCGCACTGTGTGGCGGTCGCAGCAACCAAGCGGCGCCCGTGGCCAATCAATCTTGCTGCGGCCACAGCACCCTGCCGCGCCCGCCGAGTGGGCCCACCGCCTCCTTGGTGTCAGGTACGCCTCTTACTATTTCTTCCCCTCTTCCTCTTTCTTCTCCTTCTCCTCTTTCTTCCTCTTTACCTATGGAGACTCCAAAGCCAATTCCGCCCTTCCCGGAAGCCTTGAAGGATACATGAAGGTACGAGAACGACAAGGAAATCTTCGAGACATTCAGTAAGTGTGAGGTAAACATTCCTTTGCTTAATTTGATCAAAAACATTCCTAGATATGCTAAAATTTTGAAGGAACTTTGCACTATCAAGCGGAACCAGAAGCTAAAAGGTAAGCAAAAGGTGAAGGTAAGCGAACATGTCACTGTTGTATTTCAAAAGCGTATGCCTGAGAAGTGTAGTGATCCTGGTATGTTTGCTATTCCATGTGTGATAGGTGATACTAAATTTGACAAAGCCATGTTAGATCTAGGAGCATCTATTAATGTTGTACCTTCTAATGTTTATCATGCTTTGGGGTTGGGACCTCTGAATGATACTAGGGTAGTAATTCAACTTGCTGATCGATCTACTATCTACCCGAAAGGGATTGGTTAAGATGTCTTGGTTATGGTTGACAACTTGATATTTCCTGCTGATTTCTTTGTGATTGACATGGGTCCTGGTAACAATGAAGGCCCTATTCTGTTGGGCAGACCTTTTCTGAAAACTGCTAGGACTAAGATAGATGTCTATTCAGGATCTCTTACTATGGAATTTGATGGTCAAAGAGTTGAATATAATATTTATGATTCCATGAAATTTCCATCTGATGATCCTTCTCTGTGCTTTGTGGATATTATTGAGATGGAAGTTTCGCTCCTATCTCCTAGGAGCTAAGGTAATTGTCTTCACTGATCACGCTACTCTTCGTTATTTATTGACTAAGAAAGAAGCGAAACCAAGATTGATTCATTGGATTTTACTTTTAAGTGAATTTGACATTGAAATCAAAGATAAGAAAGGTGCAGAAAACTTAGTAGCGGACCACCTCAGCAGACTTGTCCAAGGAGAGGACAAGCCGGAAGATCAAAGACCCATTCACGGTGAGTTCCCTGACGATACCTTATTTTATTTGACTCACACTTTTTCTTCGCAGCTGCAGGAAACCACGAAAATGGAGGGTGCTGCGGCCGCAGCAACCATGCCGCGGCCAAGCAATCGTGATGCGCCCGTCGCATAGTAATCAGGCCCCGTTCCATCTCTTTTCCTCTTATCTGATGAGGTAAGTCCTGATATTCCTGAATTGTTGATGGGTGTCCATACTCCTCAACCTTGGTTTGCCAATATGGTGAATTTCTTGGTCACGGGAGAATTTCCACCGAAATTCACAAAATCTCAGAAGGACAAGATTCGACATGACTCTCGCTTCTATGTTTGGGATGACCCCTACCTTTGGAAACATTGTGCTGATCAGGTTATCAGGAGGTGTCTGCCGGATAATGAGGTACAATCTGTCCTTACTTTTTGTCATGCTCATGAATGTGGAGGCCACTTTGGTCCTCAAAAGACTGCTAGGAAAGTTTTAGGAGCAGGTTTCTTTTGGCCTTACTTATTTAGAGATGCTAATGTCTTCTGTAAATCATGCGATGGATGCCAAAGGGTGGGGAACATATCTGCTAGGAATGAAATGCCATAAACAACTGTCATATTTTGTGAAATTTTTGATGTTTAGGGTATCGATTTTATGGGTCCCTTCCCTAGTTCTTTTGGGAATGTATATATTTTGCTTGCGGTGGACTATGTCTCCAAGTGGGTGGAGGCAAAGGCCACCAGAACTGATGATTCTAAAGTAGTTGTAGAGTTCTTGAAAGACACCATTTTCGCAAGATTTGGGGTGCCTAAGGCTATAATTAGCGACAGAGGTACACATTTCTGCAACAGGACGATCACTGCCTTGTTAAAGAAGTACCATGTCACACAGAGAGTGTCAACTGCTTATCATCCTCAGACCAATGGTCAAGCGGAGATATCAAATAGAGAGATCAAGACCATTCTGGAGAAAACATTGGCACCTAACAAGAAAGATTGGAGTCTACGGCTGAATAACGCTCTTTAGGCCTATCGGACGGCCTATAAGACTCCCATTGGTATGTCCCCTTATCGAATTGTCTTTGGAAAGCCATGTCATCTCCCTGTGGAGCTTCAGCATAGAGCATATTGGGCTGTAAAGAATTGCAATATGAGGCTGGATGAAGTAGGTGAGTTCAGAAAGCTTCAATTGCAAGAGCTGGAGGAATTGTGTCTGGATGCTTATGATAATGCAGTGATCTACAAGGAAAAGACCAAGGCTTAGCATGACAAACACATCCTGCGGAAAGAGCTAACAATAGGAGACAAGGTCCTTCTATACAAATCACGCTTGAAACTTTTCCCTGGAAAGCTTAGATCAAGGTGGGAAGGACCCTACACCATCTCAAGGATTTTCTCTCACGGAGCAATTGAACTCTATGATCCTAAGTCTAATGAGCTCTTTAAAGTCAATGGTCATAGAGTTAAGCCGTATCTTGAGAACATCTCACACAATGAAGAAGAGGAGTTGGTGCTTGCTGAACCAACCGACTAGGCCACTCAAGGGCCATCACGTCGAGCCAACGACTTGAAATAAAAGGCGCTTCTCGGGAGGCGACCCGAGGTAAGTTCTTCTTTCTTTTTCATCTTTATTATTTCTTAGGTAGCTTTCATTAGCTAAATTACTTTAGGATTAGTTGACATAGGTAGTACTTAAAAATTAATTAAAAAAAAACTGAAGCGTAGAAGGTTACCTCACTGGCGGCGGCCGCAACATCCATGCGGCGGCCGCCACACATCAATCCGCGGCGGGGGGGGGGGGAGGGGGGGCAGTTGCGGCGGCCGTAGCATATGCTGCGCCCGCCGCACATCAGGTCCGTGACCCATTCTTTAAAAAATAAAAATAAAGGATAGATAGATCACGGGAGTCCTTTTCTTCAAACCCTACCTCCTTTCTCTTCCAACCCCTGCCGCCGCCTTCAAGAGCCCCAACACTCCATTGTTGTCTTCCTCCATTGTTCTCCTTCAACCTTTGAAAAAACCACCATAACCACCTCCAAGCTTTCTCTTTCATCTTCTTCTTCGCCTCCCACCGAGCACCCAACGCCGTAGCTTCGCCCTGCACCACCCTTTCCGCTAGATCTGCGCCGCCACCGCTGTTGCTGCGCCCGCAGCCGCCCTACTGCGCCCGCCGCTCCACCCGCTGCCGCCAGGTTCGAATCTGTTAGATTAGTGTTGTGTGGTTGGTTGAGAAATGGTTATATTTGTGCTTGGTTTGATTTGAAAATTTTGATTTTGGGGTGTTGATTGAAGACTTGATTTGTGGTGGTTTGTTTGAAGATATATTTGTGTTGGTGAGTTGATTTGGTTTTGGTGGATTGCTTGAGTTTGTGGAGCTTAAGGTGGAATTTTAGATCTATTTGGGGTATTAATCTACTGCTGAGATTTGATAAAAAATGGTGCGCCGATTGAGGAATGCGTCTGACGAACAGAGGAAGATATTTAAGAGCTTCGATTCAAAACGATTCGTACAGACGAAGTTTTTCCATATCCCGGCCTTACAGACATTGGGCATGGTAGATGTTACAAGGCGGATGCTTAGCCATGGCGGTTTGGGGGGATTTATAGACTATAGTGCTCCCACGTATCCTGAGCTGGCATGGGAGTTTCTGGCCACGTTTCAGCAGGTGGATAACCCGAGGATTAGGTTCAACTTGTTGGATCAGCCTCACACTTGCACATATGACCAGCTGAGCCAGATTTTTGGGATCTCTCGGGCACCCACTCCAGATTGGTATCTGATGGCGTCAGAGCAGCAGCGCCATGATGTATGGTTCAAAGCGATTGGAACTCGATTTAACGGCCACGAGGGAGAGTATAACTACAATTTCGTCCACCATTGCCTTCGTCTTGTGCACAAGGTCTTGGCCATGTCTTTCAGCGGCCAAGGCGACGTGAACAAGGTACCTACTGGTGATCTAGCTTGGTTATGGAGTCTTCCTCCCCAGTCCCATGGTACGCCAGACTGGGTTGAGATCTTTGTGGAAAACTGCTTGAAGATCCGAGGAAAGCAGACGGGGAGGTTTGGTTTGGGAGGCATGATTAGCCTCATCGCCTACCGGTTTCTAGAGCTTGAACAGTGCGGTGCACCCATGTCTGGTGGGTTGTTGGTAGGAGGAAATCGAGAATGCAAATATAAATATAAATAATCACAGCAAACCAGATTCCGTCCCTTGCAAATAATTACAAGACCTCCTCCTGATGTAGCAGCGGGAAGTCAGGATCGATCCACGAGGAAGCGTGTCAGCGGATCCTAGGCAGCGGAGTAATCTCACGATCAGAAGTTGACAACAGGGTCCTCGATCTCGACTAGGGTTAGTCGACAGAAGATCGGACAGTCGAACACAGCGCAGCAGCTCGGCACAGGCTAGTCGATATCGACCAGGGGGTACTCGATATCGAGTAGGCTTCTTGTCGACTTCGGGTTGGCTGGTCGATTCCTGCACAAGTAAGCTACGGCGACTCTAGGTCGAAGATCAATAGTCGAGGTCGACCAGGGGCTGGTCGAGATCGACGAGGGCAGGGAGTAAAACGAAATAAAAGAAAGTAAAAACAATTGCTTTGGGTTCGAACTAAACTTAATGTGAAAGAACTTCCAAGATTGGGGTTTGCAACGACAATAACCAAGCATGCATAAGGTAGAACGAAACAGATAATCATGTGAATCACATTAAAGGATTAAGCTTTCGCCTTTTCCAATAATTAGACAACTCTCTCAAGAAACCCTAATTGTCTCTACCGATTTTATGTTTATAATCCAAGTTGTTAACATGGATCTCCATTAGATGGGCAATAAACACATAAACAAGTAGGAAAATGCTCAAAACATGATAAAGGTCGGATCTTTACCTCAAATATGCATGGCTATCGTCGGGCTCGCCCCAACCCTAGAAGTGGGTGGACTACTCGCGCTTCATCATAATTAAAGACATCAATAATAAAAGGAAATAAACTTGCATTAATAAAATAAAATAGAGCTTACAACCAAAGGAAGTCAACTCCGCTCTCGCTTCACAAAACTCCTCTTGGCCACTCACTCACTCTCTCTCTCTCTCTCTCTCTCCTACTACTTCTCTCCTACTAATTGCCGTCTGAATTGGAATGAATGAAAAACCAGCCCCTAGGGCTTTATTTATAGCCTTCTATTCCTTGCTAGTCAAGGATAGAAATCTCTATCTATATCTAAAATTATATCTAAAACTTTAATGATAAATAAAAGACATAAAGGAATTAAATCTAAAATAGGAAATATATCTAAAGTGTCTTCAATGGATAGAACTTTTCTTCTTCATGGTAGATCTTGATATTTTCGGATAGAATCAGCAATCTTCACGCCCAAGCAATCCCAAGTCGAGTAGGATTCGTCGAACCGAGTAACGCAGCTCTGGAGGTCTACTCGATCTCGACAAGGGTCTGGTCGATCTCGAGTAGGGTTGACTGGCTCGGTTTCGTTATCTCGGCTAGCTGGCGCTCGATAGACTCGGACCTGGTTCACGGTGCTCGTCGATGTCGACAAGGACTCGTCGAGGTCGAGTAGACTGGCTATGTCGACTGGGTCTTCTCGGGTGGCTCTACTCGACAGGCTCGGATCTGGACTCGGAGCTCGTCGATCTCGACTAGGGCTCCTCGAGATCGACTAGGGTGTGGCCTTCTCTGGTCGAGCAGCTTCTCCTCGACATGGACTCGGACTGGCGCTGTGGGGCTCGTCGATCTCGACTAGAAGCTTGTCGAGATCGAGTAGGATTGTCCTCGGCTTCTCGATCAGTTCTCTCCTCGACTCCGGGTGTGGCGCTGGGCTTCGTCGATCTCGACCAGGTCTTGTCGAGATCGAGTAGGCTCCGGAAGTCGGGTGGTCTGGTTCTCGACGTTGCTCCTGGTCGACAAGGCTGTGCTCGGGCATACTTGTCGAAATCGAGTAAGGGCTACTCGAGGTCGAGTAGTCTGGTTTCTCGGCTCGATTCGACCGATTCCGTTGCTGCTTTGACCTTGGACTTCTGTAGCTGTTTTCCGAGCTTTTCCGACCTTCCTTAGAATTGCTGTAAAACGCCTCGAATTCTGCGAATTAAACAGAAACTGGTGTAGATTCCATAATTTGGCAAATAAACATAAACTACATAGGTTCTGTACTATCTTAGCCCGAATGAATGAAATGCATGCAGAAATCGATATAAAAGTCACAGTAAACATGGCAGATTAGGCTCACAACAAACACCCCATACTTAAGCTTGCTTGTCCTCAAGCAATACTTTTAATTGTCATTCAGGGGAAGAATTTAAACTCTCAACATCTTAGATTCATTCTCATATAACCCTGCAATCAATTACCATCCTCGAAAAGGTACTAGTGTCACAGATCCATGCATGTGTAAATATATCAAAGCAACATCTACTCACAAAAGGAGGGTTATGTAAAAACAATTTATGTGACAAAGCATCGATAATCAAGAGGACTTTAATTTAAGCTCAAATAAGGAGTAGATTGGTAAAAGGCTAAAGGTGGGCAATTTTTTGGCAATGTGGTGCTAATGATCCGGGGAAATGGAGTACTTTCCAAACTTTCATACCACATTCTTTCTCATAAGATTCATCACCTTTCATATTGCTTTTCTCAATAATAATGCTTTTACCTCTCTAATCTCAGCATTGCCTTCTCGCGAGTCGCAAACATGGGTGTCATGAATGGCCCCGGATACTTAGTGCTTTGGACTCCTCACCTGGTGTCCCATCTCTCCAAACTATTATCTCAGAGAGCAGGGTCGATCTTTGATCGGATTTTCTTTCACTCATTAAATTTTCCATATATTTCAAACAATTTCGCCAAACTCCAATAATGATAACAACAACACATCACAAACACCATATAGCATCTCCATAATGTAACATTATTCTCAACATAATCCCCGGATAGGAAATAAGGTAAAGAATGGTCAATATTTAGAACATGTGGAGCAATATATGAAATAAGGCATAATATGGCTTTTGTGATATGCATAAGCATAGGTATGGCTAGGATATAACATATGAGCATAATATGGAAAATATAAAGTCCTCCATCATTTTATCATGCAACATGTCAAAAGCAATTTCAAATTTTACCTCCTTTCATGGTTTTCAAGAAAATATGCATTTTATTGTGACTTCCCTTTACTAGGTAATTTCATGCTATATCTCTAATGAATCCAATTTTGCATCGTCGAGTTCAATATAAGCTTCCATGACATTAATCAAAATTTTCAATGGGGGTCATTTTTCTAAATTGGGGGTCATTTTTCTAAATTTTTGGAAATCATGCATATAAGCACATAAATCAATAATGAATTCCAAAATAGCCATGTAGCAATTCAAAGTAATAACTTCTAAATATGCACATTTATGTCAAATATGATCAAATATAGCAAATATGCATAAAGTAAGCCCTTCCCCCACCCCATACTTAAAATTTACAGTGTCCTCACTGTATAAAAACAAGTAAAAACAAGAGTAAAGGAAGGAACTCACAGGATAAAGCATCGAGGAAGGCGAAATTGGGCAGGTCGAGTAGCTAGCTTGTCGATATCGAGTACCCCTTACTCGATATCGAGTAGCTTCGTCTGCGTCTGGTGGTTTTCTGAAGTCGAGGAGCATCTGGGCTTGTCGATGTCGAGTACGTCTACTCGAGGTCGAGTAACCTCTGGCTTCTCCTCCTCGTCGTCGTCGACTTGGCCTTCGTCGATTCTGACTGATTTTCAGGGACTCCTTATTCCACTCTTCGTGATCCTTATATGCTTTGCCGACCTAAAAGTGTTAGATTGCACGCCAAAACAAGACTATCCACATGAAGTTTTCTATAGACATAAAACCCAAAAACAAAAACAAAAACCAAAAAGTCCAAAAAGTCCCAAAAGTTTATAAAGTCTATATACATGCTCTAGATTTTAGAGTCGCTAGGCCGACTTCTCCGTTTGTGCTCATGGACCATCATTGTGGGGCCCACTCATGTTTGGCCCTTCTCCTGGATCATCTAGGTCCTGATGGTAGTATGCAAGCTCAGCTGACAGGTGGTTGCTTGCATCATCTCCCTTCTCTTTCTTTTTCTTCTTTGTAGCCCTCAGTTTCTGCAGATTCTCTCGCCATGGTGCCTTTTCTCCCCTTAAATCATTGAAAATTTTATTTATGGACTGAGGGGGAGTAGAATTCATACATGAACTTACCTGTTCGGACCCAAAACAGAAATCTTTGGGCTTGGGTCTACTCGATGTCGAGTACTGCTGGTCGAGATCGAGTACAAGGACCCCATACTTAGGCTCCTGGCAAGTTTCTGGCTCAGTGGTGGTGGTCGAGATCGACAAAGGTTTGTCGAGGTCGAGTAGAGCGCTTGTCGAGGTCGAGTAGGGCTTGTCGACCTCGAGTACAGTTCTGGCGCTTTCCTCCGTTGTTTGCTGAGTCCTGTGGTTGCTGATGCTTTTCACCTCCAGCCATGAAACTTCCTCCTTTGCAGGGCCAAAAGAGAAATCCAAAACCTCATCGCCTATGGTGAAGGTGAGCGAGCGATTCTTAACACTAATCCTGGCATCTGCAGTAGCTAAGAATGGTCTACCAAGAATAATAGGGCTAGTAGGATCTTCAGCACAATCAATGATAAGGAAATCAGCTGGAAGAAAGAATTTACCAACCTGAACGGGGACATTTTCAACTATACCTGTAGGGATGACCACTGTATTGTTAGCCATGTATAATTTAGCATCCACAGGTTCTATGCATCCTATCTTGACCTTCCGCCAGATTGATAAAGGCATGATGCTCACACTTGCTCCTAAATCGCATAGAGAATCATATTTATATTGTCCAAAACCCACAGTAACAGAAAACTTACCAGGGTCAGGCCTCTTTTCAGGGAAGTGGAGTACTTTGCATTCGCCTGCGATCTCTGAGATGGATCGCTTCTTGCTCAGGATTTCCTTCAGAAACTTGACATATCCAGGCATCTCTTGCAGGGCTTCTATAAAAGGAATAGAAACATTCAGTTCTTGCAGCATATTAACAAATCTGGTAAACCTACCTGCAGTGGGATCTTTCTGTGCTTTTGAAGGGAAAGGCAGTGGCTTTTTCTGCTTCGGAGCCAGATCAGCTGTCGAAGATGCTGCAGAGTCATCGACCTCGGCTTGCTGCTCCTCGATCTCGACCACGGGCTTGTCGATCTCGACTAGGGGCTTGTCGACATCGAGTTGGGTTGTCGACCTCGGGTTGCTGGTCTGCGCAGCGGAGTCCGAGCTCAGCTTCTGGTCTTGGTCGAGTAAAGGCTTGTCGACATCGAGTACGGGCTCCTCGAGATCGACCAGGTTCTGCTCTGTCTCGAGTTGCTGCTCTGCGTTGCTTTGCTATTTTCCGACCTCTGGTTCGTGTAATTGATGCCCACTCCTGAGTTTGATAGCTGCGACATGTCCGGTCTTCCCTTTAGGATTTGGCTCTAGTTGCCCAGGGAGTTGTCCGGATGGTCGTGGGACTTGTGCAGCGATTTGACCCATCTGTGTCTCGATTCCCCGTTTCCAGATGTCCAGCTCTCCAAATTTTGTGTTGAAGTTCTGGAGCTGATGGTTGATGGTGTTTGTAGCCTGCAGGTTCTGTGCATGATTCCGACGCATCCCCTCAAGGATCAGCTGCAGATCATCCTTCTTTTGATCCCTTTCTGGATGTCCTGGGGCTCTGTAGGGTGGGGGATTCCTAGGAGGACCTTGGTTCCACTGAGGTTGATAGAACCTTTGATCTCCCATATAGCGATTTGGACCCCCAGCATAGGCTGCTTCCTCATGTGTCTCTGCCATTCTGACTTGCTCAGTGTGTGGGCACTCAGTAGTGGTGTGCCTCTGTGATCCGCATTCGATGCAAGGCTGGTTGACAGATAGATATTTGACTTGCTTGAGGAGCTTGCGATTCTGGTCCCTGTAGAACTGCTCCCTGACATCTGGGTCAATCTCCTTTGCTGGCTCATAGAGTGGCATAGATGGTGCTGGTCTGGCACAGGCGTTCTCATCATAGTTTGCAGAAGTCCCATACTTGTTGTCATATGCCGTGAGCTTGTCTAGCACACCCCATGCGTCAATTGGTGGCATCGTCAGGTACTCATATCGAGTGTACTGATTGATCCTGTCCTTAGCGACTTGGTCAAGAGAGTTGAAGAAGATCTCCTGAATGACGTAGGGTGGCTGTCCATGAGTAGGGCAAGATCGCAGTAGTTCCTTGTACCTTTCCCATGCCTTTGCTAGCGGCTCCCCGGGCTTTTGTTTGAAAGCTGTGATCTTTTGGCGGAGGAATGCTGTCTTGGCAGGAGGGAAGAATTTGTTGAGAAACTCTTGCTCTACTTGTGCCCATGTTGTAAGGGATCTTGGTTTCAGTCCTTCTAGCCACTTCAGTGCAGGTCCAGCGAGCGACCAACGGAAAGCTTTCATCTTGACATATTCCAGGGTGGTACCTTCAGCAAGAGTACGGCACATGTCATGAAAATTGGTAATATGTTTGATGGAAGGTTTTTAGTCGCCTAAACCGTATCAAAATAATTCGAACCTACCTAACTAATGTAGCGTGGTAAGCACGAGTCGATCCCACAGAGAATCAAGTTATTCCTAAGTTAAGTTTATTTACCAATTAGTATGAAAGGGGGGGTTTTGGTTGATTGGAGTAAGAAAGAAAACAAAATAAACTATAAACAGATTGATGCAAAATAATTTAGAGAAGATCGCTCTACCTACAACTATCCACCTTATGTGGTTGAATTGATATTGTAACTTACTCTTGTCCTTTTAGTCTTCCTATGAATGCCCTTGTCCCAACCTAATATAGTTACTAGTCCAACCAGTCCTAGAAACCCTTATCAATCAAACAGTCCCTAAAGAAGGATTTAAACCAATTGATAGCTTTAAGTTCAGAGATTAACCAAGGTATTTGCAGTCCCTAAAGAGGGATTTAACAACACATTCAACTTCCTACTCATTCAATTAGTTCAACCAGCCCTAAAGGAACAAGTTTGCTACTTAGGTTAAGGTTCACAACCAGGAATCTACAAAACCTTAGCAATTGAATTGATTCTAACTAGTTGCGCGGGCTAGAAAGAATAAAACAATAGACAATCAAGCACAAAGAAGTCGAAACATTCAAATATAGGAAATAAGGAACAAGAATTAGAAACTCACAACCAATCCAAATAAAGCTTCAAATTGCAAGTAGAACGAAGAGAGTTTAGCCGCCTATGGCGAACATCGCTCTCTCTCTAAAGTGTCTGATGAATGAATAGAATAAAAGTGTTGGAAAAATAAATAAAAGTCGGCCTTATAACACCCAAGTCGGCCATGAAACAAAATAAGAACATCTAGGGTTTTAATTAAATGAAACGCTGCGAATTAATGCTGACGACCAATGCTGCGGGCGCAGCATAGATGCTGCGCCCGCGCACACTGTTTCTTTGTACCCTGTTGCAAATTGATTGGCGGCGGCCGCGGCATGCTTGCTGCGGCCGCAGCTAGAGGCCTTTCACGGAAAATCTGTTTCCAATTTGCTCTTTTTGTCAACATGAAAGTTGTAGCTATTTGAAAGAGCTTTCCAACGCATGGTCATAATAGTCAATCGGACAACCGAGGCCTCCAGAAAGTACAAAACAAGTTCAGCATGTCTGGCGACAACTTCTGCAGACTTGTTCTTCGTTTAGATTCGCTTCTTCTTCTCAGGACCTCTTGAGATCTTCATGTAAGCTTCTCCGATCAACTAGACATTCTCATCTAATGCGTTATCAACCCATGTCTCCTCCTCGGATCCACAGTTATCTGAAATAATCAATAAAAACATGTAGATTCCGACTCCACCAACATAGAGAGCAAATATGCAAATTCTACTTAAATCATGCATGATATGCATCTTAACTAAGCTAAATGCAACCTATTATGCCTACCTAAATGCATGCTATCAATGTTCAAGAGGGCACTCATTAAATCTTCCATGGAAAGCATTGTTTTTAAGTTCTATAAGAAACTGAGTGCGAATTTCAAAAGAGTTTTCAGGGATTAGAATCGCCGATTCAGGCACGACGAGAGTTGGATGCATATAATCCTCTGCTGTAGTTGGATATTGGGCAAGCTCAGCTTCTGCTTGCTCCCTTGCTGCTTTCTCTTGCTCCTTCGCTGCCCTTTCATTGGCGATAGTGGTATCCTTTTCGGCTAGCTCCCTTGTAAGCCTGGCAATCAGTTGTTCTTGTGTTTCAGCGGCCGCCATGGCTCTTTGTAGTTTAGCTCTGATGTGTAGAAGGCGCTCTGGTTCGTCTAAGCCGTCAAACTCAGGTGGTTGACCAGAACGACGCATACACCTGTAAAGTAACTCAAAGCAGACGTGAGATTTAACTACCTAAGGCGCGAATGATAGCTTCCCCGGCAACGGCGCCAATTTGTTGGTAGGAGGAAATCGAGAATGCAAATATAAATATAAATAATCACAGCAAACCAGATTCCGTCCCTTGCAAATAATTACAAGACCTCCTCCTGATGTAGCAGCGGGAAGTCAGGATCGATCCACGAGGAAGTGTGTCAGCGGATCCTAGGCAGCGGAGTAATCTCACGATCAGAAGTTGACAATAGAGTCCTCGATCTCGACTAGGGTTAGTCGACAGAAGATCGGACAGTCGAACACAGCGCAGCAGCTCGGCACAGGCTAGTCGATATCGACCAGGGGGTACTCGATATCGAGTAGGCTTCTTGTCGACTTCGGGTTGGCTGGTCGATTCCTGCACAAGTAAGCTACGGCGACTCTAGGTCGAAGATCAGTAGTCGAGGTCGACCAGGGGCTGGTCGAGATCGACGAGGGCAGGGAGTAAAACGAAATAAAAGAAAGTAAAAACAATTGCTTTGGGTTCGAACTAAACTTAATGTGAAAGAACTTCCAAGATTGGGGTTTGCAACGACAATAACCAAGCATGCATAAGGTAGAACCAAACAGATAATCATGTGAATCACATTAAAGGATTAAGCTTTCGCCTTTTCCAACAATTAGACAACTCTCTCAAGAAACCCTAATTGTCTCTACCGATTTTATGTTTATAATCCAAGTTGTTAACATGGATCTCCATTAGATGGGCAATAAACACATAAACAAGTAGGAAAATGCTCAAAACATGATAAAGGTCGGATCTTTACCTCAAATATGCATGGCTATCGTCGGGCTCGCCCCAACCCTAGAAGTGGGTGGACTACTCGCGCTTCATCATAATTAAAGACATCAATAATAAAAGGAAATAAACTTGCATTAATAAAATAAAATAGAGCTTACAGCCAAAGGAAGTCAACTCCGCTCTCGCTTCACAAAACTCCTCTTGGCCACTCACTCTCTCTCTCTCCTACTACTTCTCTCCTACTAATTGCCGTCTGAATTGGAATGAATGAAAAACCAGCCCCTAGGGCTTTATTTATAGCCTTCTATTCCTTGCTAGTCAAGGATAGAAATCTCTATCTATATCTAAAATTATATCTAAAACTTTAATGATAAATAAAAGACATAAAGGAATTAAATCTAAAATAGGAAATATATCTAAAGTGTCTTCAATGGATAGAACTTTTCTTCTTCATGGTAGATCTTGATATTTTCGGATAGAATCAGCAATCTTCACGCCCAAGCAATCCCATGTCGAGTAGGATTCGTCGAACCGAGTAACGCAGCTCTGGAGGTCTACTCGATCTCGACAAGGGTCTGGTCGATCTCGAGTAGGGTTGACTGGCTCGGTTTCGTCGTCTCGGCTAGCTGGCGCTCGACAGACTCGGACCTGGTTCACAGTGCTCGTCGATGTCGACAAGGACTCGTCGAGGTCGAGTAGACTGGCTATGTCGACTGGGTCTTCTCGGGTGGCTCTACTCGACAGGCTCGGATCTGGACTCGGAGCTCGTCGATCTCGACTAGGGCTCCTCGAGATCGACTAGGGTGTGGCCTTCTCTGGTCGAGCAGCTTCTCCTTGGCATGGACTCGGACTGGCGATGTGGGGCTCGTCGATCTCGACTAGAAGCTTGTCGAGATCGAGTAGGATTGTCCTCGGCTTCTCGATCAGTTCTCTCCTCGACTCCGGGTGTGGCGCTGGGCTTCGTCGATCTCGACCAGGTCTTGTCGAGATCGAGTAGGCTCCGGAAGTCGGGTGGTCTGGCTCTCGACGTTGCTCCTGGTCGACAAGGCTGTGCTCGGGCATACTTGTCGAAATCGAGTAAGGGCTACTCGAGGTCGAGTAGTCTGGTTTCTCGGCTCGATTCGACTGATTCCGTTGCTGCTTTGACCTTGGACTTCTGTAGCTGTTTTCCGAGCTTTTCCGACCTTCCTTAGAATTGCTGTAAAACGCCTCGAATTCTGCGAATTAAACAGAAACTGGTGTAGATTCCATAATTTGGCAAATAAACATAAACTACATAGGTTCTGTACTATCTTAGCCCGAATGAATGAAATGCATGCAGAAATCGATATAAAAGTCACAGTAAACATGGCAGATTAGGCTCACAACATGGGTACACCTATACAACGGAGCAGCTCAAGAGGTCTTTCTTGATTGAGGGCTCTGATGACGGAGGCTGGATTTGGAAGTCGGGGAGGCATGGAGAGCACCGACTGCACCTTCCTAGGCCCTTACCTTATGGCCCTTCCAACAACACCCTATACATCGTAGCTGACCAGGATCAGGCTGAGGAGGATGAGGATGAGGATGATGAGGACAAGGCTGAGGAGGATGCCCCTGCACAGACAGACTATCATATGGGGGATGCACAGCACGCTGCTGGATCTTCTGCGGGACCTCGCTTCTCTTCTGCTGAGGATGACCCCTGGCGGGATCACATGCTCACCGAGTTCCACTGTATGTCCTTGCGCCAGGACTCCTTCGAGTTCACTCTCCACGACATCGACCGCAATGTGCGTGAAACAAACTATCACATGGAGGAGTTGCGGAGATAGCAGGCTTACTACTTTCGTCAGCAGTACCCACATATCCCGCCGTACCAGTCGCCACCATACCAGCCGCTGCCTCAGTGAGTGGTTAGTTCTACCTCATTCACCCTGATTTTTTATTTTTTATTTTGGTTGTCCACTAGTACAGAATAAACGTATTTCAGGGTTTTTTTTACAAAGCATATAGGAGTTTTCGAACTCCTTTTATTCGCATGGCTGAGAGATGTATCTCGGGGGTTTTATAAAAACTCCTAAGAACCAATTCTCGGTCAGGGGTTTTTTAAAAAACTCCCGAGAGATGGGACCACTGAATATGTTATTTCACCTTTAACGCTCTCAGGATTTTTTCTATAAAAACTCCCGAGAAATGTTGTAGTTTTTTATAAAAAAAAAAAAGAGCTTCCTACCCGATTCATTGAACCGGTAGGAAGCCTCGGTTTGAACCAAAGCAGAAAATGATGGAGACTATACAAATACCAAAATAACAACATCATGACCCCATATTATACACCCTATATTGCAATTCGGCCAAAAGAAACAGAGTAGCTAATAAACATCTATCGATATTGAAGTTAAACAATATATATCATTCCATGCATGGCTATAGTTTGGGTGAAAGAAAGCATTAGGATGAATTACAAGTTTGCGGTGATCTTCTTGACCACGAACCGAACACGATGACTTGATCATATTCTTGTTGGAGGGACTCACTGATCTTCATTATTCCACAACCCACATTCTATTCTCTATATGAAATTACACCCTGCAAAATTTCAGCCATAAAATGTATCATAAGCCTCGTATAGTCATATATATGTAAATGCACAAAGACATCAATTGATAATGGAAGAAAGGTAAAAAAAATTCAAAAGTAGGAAGAATTCAAGAGTAGAGCTGCTTCATATTTTTTTGTCCTATTCAAGGAGGAAGAATTCAAAAGTATCCACACAATACTACTGCTACTAATGGAACATAGGAGAAATCATTAGAAGCAAGGAGCAAGGTAAATTGATTTTGTACAATAGATAAAGTAATTGCGATAGACAAATAGTATAGTCTAGATTAGTATTTACCATTGATAATATTTGATTAGGGACTTCTAAAAGCATGAATTGCTTACAACCATGGAAGTATAATCATCTACATGCTACAATTAGTAATTCAAATCCTTTTGCAAACTAAAATCTACTTCCAGCATTTGCAAGTAGTCCCTAAATCGGCAATTTTAACATCTGATCAAAATCTATACGCAAATACACGGATAAGAGTTATTGGTAATCACACAAATATCAGGAATTGGGGAAACTTAGACCAAACCTCGGAAATAGAACTAAAGTGGGTGGCACAAAGTTCGATGCATAACCTCAACATAATTAAAAATGGAAGACAAATATATACTGTATGATTAAACAAAAGACATTAAATTACAGACATATGCATAAGAAAGTAAGGGCTAGTAAATTCAATTAACAAGAATCGTCTATTGTTTCTATACATGTGTTTATCAATAAATAGAGAGAAAGTGAGAGATTAAAGTACTATAACTAAGCAGTTCAAAGGTTATATACACTGCTGAAAACTAAATCCCTAAGATTCCTCCCATCATCTTGGTTCAAAACAGAGACTAAGACCTGCTCATGTAAATCATGCACTGATAAAAACCAAATCCCTTGATTCCTGCCATCGATCACCTTGGTTCAAAACAGATTAAAGTACTGTAACTAAGCAATACAAAGGTTATGATATACACTACAACTTCCGAAAAAATCAGGCAACTGATTCAGACAGCAGGTGCATTATATTCAAACTCGAGATGGAGATTATGACAGCTGACTTTGAGATCACATGTACTGGTACTCAATTCCATCAAAATACAGTCTACTTGCTTCTTAATCCAGTCTTTGTTCCCTCACATACTTACCTCCCTTCGAAATCAATCAATCACATACTCAAGGACCATAAACATTTACTAGACAAAGCAAGCAACATAGAACAAACACATTCACAACTGCACAAGTAAAACAAGAGCAAAGAATCAAAAGTGTGCAAATTAAAACAAGAAAATTACCTTAGAAATCTGCGTCCTCTTCTTGCCAAGCTTCTTTTGCTTGGCAATAACCCGCTGTTGTCACCACCGAAGGAGAAGTCTCCGCCTCTGCTCCCACCTCACCAAGTCGCCATCCTCCTAGCAATACTCTGTCAAAGGCGAGTCCCTCTGGAGGCAAATTACCGCGGAGGATCGACCCCGAACGTTTTTGGTTCGTTTTGATCTGAAACAACAAATTGAAACCTAAATTCAACAAAAGTTGAGCAAATCGCCGACCTTCCAAGAACTCAATTAGAGGAGTTGGTTGAAATCGGCTGGGCCCAACCTCAATCGAAGAGGATAGACAAACCTTTATCACATAGAGAAGATAAACAGATGAACGAACTGACGAAGCCCCATCAAAGACAAAGATAACAGGCGACCCACGACCACCACGATCGTCCGTTTGCACGCAGATAGCGAACTTTGCATCCCCTTGTCAAACAATTTAAGATTTAGGGTTCGTTTTCTTTCGAGTGTTTTGTTTAATAAATCCTGATAGAGTACTCAATTTATCGGGAGTTATATAAAACCCTTGAGAGAGTGTAGTCAAATTTCTTTTTTTTTAAGTAAATATTTATCAGGAGTTTTTATAAAAACTCCCTTGCGAGTAACATCTCTCATGAGTTTTTCTAAACTCCCGAAAGGTTTTTCCCGTAAGAGACCCAATTTGTACTAGTGGTCTGTACTGTTTCAGTGAGGACACTGAAAACTTTAAGTGTGGGGGAGGAGAATTATATGTATATTATGTCAATTCTGTCATTTCTAGGACCATGTTTAAATTTCTGCACAACATGTTTAAGTTCTGTAATAGTTAGTTTATTTAATTTCTGTTAAGTTTATTTTTTTGTCTAATTTAAATTATTTATTTATTTTTCTGCATTTTTTGGAATTAAAAAAAAAACTTTCGAAAATCCAAAAATAGAGCATGCATTGCATACATATGTGTTATTCAAATACCCATCTGGCTTAGTTTGTCCTCTATTTTAAATTTCAAGCATGATTCATAAAAAATCCCATGGAGTTTTGGATGTTTTGATTATTGTCTATATTTGATTTTTGTGGAACATGAGCTAGCAAATATAATTGAGCATGTATGATTGAGCTAAAGTATGATTGAAGTCCTAAAAACATGACCATGTGAGAATGTTTGGCCTTATTTGAAATCTTTTGCTCAATTGTGTGAATAACTCTCCTAGTGTTGTTACCTCTTGGCATTGACTGCAGTATCTATTTTTAAAGACCGATTGACATGTTTGATTGCTTGCGGAGTTTATGTTATAATTTGAGTCTTTTGTTTGAATCTGTACATATTTAGTGAATAAGGTGGCAATGGTTGATGCACCTAGTAACTGGATCTATGCATGACACCCATGGGTATGATTCGCGCAAAAAGATGTTGAAAACTATCCACTAGGAAAGAAGCTTGATCATTGAGTAACCAGGTTCATTCATGACACCCATGTTTGCAACTTGCGTCAAAAGATGTTCAAGTGGACTTCATATTAGTAGGTTGAGGTGTTGATAGACCACGGCCATTCATGACACCCATGTTTGCGCTTCGCGTAAGGAAAGCACCAAGACAAGAAAAAGGAAAAGAAAAAAAAAAGAAAACCATGAAAAAAAAAGTGTCACATTTTATTGTCTTTATTGTGTTCCGCAAGTAATGACATTTCGGTAGAGAATTGGTGATATGGTTGTCAATGTCTATGAGCTTAGTGCATGATTGGTTTGAGTTGAGAGTTGTACCTTAAAGCCTAAACACATGAGTGAAACACATATTTCTGGTGAGGTTGGATAATGTCTACTCCTAAGCTTTGATCACTATAATACATGCTATGACGTTTGTCTGCCTGGTTTATGTTTTCACCTGCTATGATGTTGCTTTTTGATAAAATTGGAACTTGAAGGGATTTCCTGTGGGATACATTGATTCATGTTCATTCTATCATTGCTTGAGGACAAGCAAAGGTTAAGTGTGGGTGAATTTGATAATGCATATCTTAGATAGGCATTATAGGCATTTTTAGTTTAGTTAGGCTGCATTTCTTTCATACTTTGTTGCTAAATTGCATCTTGATATTATTTTGGAAGAGTTCGGATTTTGTGCAAATTTGTGTTTATCTTGCAGATTGAATCGGAACACAATTGGGAGATGCAATACCTTCAAGAGGAATACAAGAAACATTGGAAATGAGTAAAGAAAGAAGGAAAGCAAGACAAGTGGAGCTACTCTCGGAAAAAGCAAAATGGATACGGCAAAAGAGATGCCGCGGCCGCAGCATGCGTGCCACGGCCGCAGCAAGACCCGCTGCAGCGGGGTACGAGGAGCTGCTGGTGCTGCGGCCGCAGCATTGGTCGTCAGCGCTGTTGCGCGTCGTTTTGAACATTTAAAACCCTAGATCTATTTGTTTGTTTCATGGCCGACTTTGGATGATATTTAAGGCCAAATTTAGTTATTTTTCCAGCACTCCTATTTGATTGTTTCATCAGACACTTTAGAGATTTTGAGCGATGTCTTCCATGAGGAACTAAACTCATCTATTCTGCCTGCAATTTGAAGCTTTATTTGGATTGATTGTGAGTTTCTAATTCTCGTTCCTTGTTTCCTATATTTGAATGCTTCAACTTCTTTGTGCTTGATTGTTTATTGTTTTGTTCTATCTTGTCTGGCCAACTTGTTAGATCAATTCAATCGCTAAGGTTTTGTAGATTCCTGATTGTGAACCTTAACCTAAGTGGCAAACTTGTTCCTTTAGGGATGGTTGAACTAATTGAATTAGTAGGAAGTTGAATGTGTTGTTAAATCCCTCTTTAGGGACTGCAAATACCTTGGCTAATCTCTGAACTTAAAGCTATCAATTGGGTTAAATACTTCTTTAGGCAATCGCTAAGGATTTGGAAACTCTTGGGATATTGATAAATTAAATAGTATATTTCCCTCTCATATTGTTTAAGCAATTACTAATATCCATACTCCAGTAACTGATATTCCAGACAAGTTAATTTGGATTTATAGCAGTAATGGAAAATTCTCTGTTAAATCCACATCCTCTCTTTGTAATACAAGGAATACAAATAAAATTTTAGCAGACTGGATTTGGAAACTTAATATTCCTCCGCATATTAAAAATTTTATTTGGAAAATTATTTTAGATATCTTACCTACTACTGTCCGTTTAAATAGATATATAAATAGAGTTTCTAGTACTTGCTCTCTTTGTAATTCTAATATGGAAGATACAAATCATTTATTGTTTAATTGTCAGATCACAAGATCCCTTATTCAAAATCTGGGTGTTAAGTTGGGAAAATGTTTTATTATCCCAAATTTAACAAGTAATGTATCAGAAAATATTTTAAATACTAGGGCTCTAAATATAGATTTATAGACTTGTGTCATCTATGGCATTCTATTTGGCATATCAGTAGGAGACGAGGGTGTCATCATCATGGGTGGGGACCCTGTTTCGAAGAAAGACAGTTTCAAGTATTTGGGATCTGTGACGCAGAGCGATGGAGGTGTGGACATGGATGTCAAACATCGAATTCAAGTAGGCGGGCAGGAATGGAGGGCCGCGCCAGGAGTCTTATGTGATAGAAAAGTTCCTCTCAAGCTCAAGGGTAAGTTCTACAGAGTGGTGGTGAGACCGGATTTATTATATGGGGCAGAGTGTTGGGCAACAACTAAGGCACATGAACATAAACTCTTAGTGGCTGAGACGAGGATGCTCAGGTGGATGTGTGAGTTTACCTTGTGTGACAAAATCAGAAACGAAGCTATCCGAGGAAGGGTAGGAGTGACTAGTATCCAGGCTAAGTTGCGGGAATCGAGACTACGATGGTATGGGCATGTGCAGAGGAGGGATTCGAGTGCGCCAGTGCGTAGATGTGACAACTTGGCAATTGAAAGCGTTCGTCGGGGCAGAGGGCGTCCAAAGAAGAGTTGGGGTGAAGTGATTAGACATGATCTGACTGCTTTGGGACTTACTGAGGAGATGACACGCGACATAATGCATTGGAAGAGTGCTATCCGAGTTGATGAACACTAGTCAGGTGCAACACTTTCCGTATCATGCTTCTCTTCCCTTCTTTCACAACTTTCTTAAGCGCATCTTTTACGCCGGTTTTTATTTATTTAGCTATCTATTTATTTATTCTAAATTACAATTTGTAGAATGTACACTATCACCTTTCCTTGTTGTCTTGTCATGGGTCACTAGGAAACATCCTCTCGACCTAGTCGGGGTTAGGGTGCGTACATTTCGACCCCCCAGACCCTGTTCTGAGCGGGATATGCTGGGCTTGTTGTTGTTGTTGTTGTTGTTTGGGAGCTCAGAAATAGAATTATTTTTCGCAATACTTCTGATACGGGTATTATCTAGTCGGGGTAAGGGTGTGTACATTTCGACCCCCAGACCCTGCTCTGAGCGGGATATACTGGGCTTCTAAGCTCAGAAATAGAATTATTTTTCGCAATACTTCTGATACGGGTATTATCTACGCTCTAACTCAAGCTACTGATAAGATCTCATACTGGAGTAAAGGGAATGTATAAACGAAATTACCAAAACGTGTTAGGCCTCCTGATAAATTGATTTGGAAATGCCCTCCAATAAATGTCATTAAGATCAATGTAGATGCTTTGGTGAAAATTGAAACTCAACCTCAAGTTGGTTATATTATGAGGAATGATGATGGTCTAGTTCTTTGGATTTATAAATGTAATGTTAGGATGAGTTATGTCATTCTAGCGGAAGCTTTTGCAGTATATACAGGTATAAGACTGGCAGCGGAGATAAGGATTCGAAGAGTTATAGTTGAAAGTGATTGCGCAATCATCGTCAATACCATCAATCAAGTGAACAATATACCATAGGAGGTCGCTCAAATAATCCAAGAGATCCATTCGTTAAGCAAAGATTTTGAGAGCGTCACATTTCAGCACTACTATAGAGAGGCGAATGGTGTAGCTGACTTTCTTGCTAAATCTCAGTTGAATTATAATTTTATTTTTAGTTCATGTTGTTGTGAGTTTCAAAACATCATCTTGCGAGACAATCATGGATGTCGCTAGTGCATCCAATTTATTGCTTACTGTAAAAAAAAAAATACACAAATCAACTAGTTTCATCAATTTAATTCTCAATTTCTAAAACCCTAAACCCTCCAACTTCAATCATATATATCTAAAAAATTAATCTAAAAGTAAATTTTTATCTTGTGATTAATAGATCAGCCAAAAAGTTGCGCACAAATTCTTCAAAATAAGTTGAAATTGCTTTGTGGGTCAACATACTCGGTAGGCATGAACGAGGGAGAAGACGAAAATGAAATGAGATCCCCTTTGATCAAATTCTCGGCCCAAACTATAGTATATTTTTTTAAAATGGAAAGAACATGTAGTACCATTTAATGGAATTCATTTTGTTAATATCCGTTTCGACATCTTATTATTAAAACGATAATTGTTTGGTAAAATAGGAATATTTACGATCGGGTTAATTTTTAAATTGATTTTTCTAATATATTCAAATATTAAAATCACTAATGTGGACATTAGCAGCGGGGTTAGAGTTGCGAGTATAGTAGACAAACTACAAGAATCCATATTGCGATGGTTTGGGCACGTTCATAGGAGACCTAAATTGGCACTAGTTCGTAGGTGTGAGGGCTTGGATGTTGGAGCTACTCGTAGGGAGAGAGGTAGACCGAAGAAGAGTTGGATGTAGGTCATTCGACATGACATTAATCTTCTGAACCTTTCAGAAGATATGACTTTGGATAAAGACCATTAGATGTGCATTCGGGCTGTTGGTATTTAGAGTTATGGGTTGTGGTGTTGTGTCCTTTTGTCTGAGCTCCTTTTATGACTTCTTGTCTGCTTCTTTACTGTCTCTTTTCCTTGTGGTGTGACAAGTTGTCGTGTGCTTTATGTGTCATATTGTTCTAGGTCTGTCAAAAACACTCTCTCGACTTGTTCGAGAAAATAATACAGCCTGATCCCGAGACCTTTCTTAATCGGGGGATATAGTGGATTGTCGTTTTTTTAATACAGGGCGATAATTTGGGGGATGGTCAACCGCGGTTAACCCACCACCCAAGAGCGTCATGCCGGACGGCATCGACGCACTCATCAGGAACACAAACGTCAACGAACTGCGAGGAAAGACCAATATGAGCAAGCTTGTCTGCCACACGATTCCTCTCACGAAAGATGTGAGAGAAGGAGACATAATCGAAAGCCTGAAAAAGACCAAGAACATCAGAGATCGCCAGCTCAATCTCCCAAAGACATCGTCAAATCCCCTTTAATGTGTTAATCACCTTCGAGGAGTAGCCTTCCACCTCAAGGCGAGAGAAGCTCTGCTTTGCAGCTTCTTGGAGGCCTGCCAAAAGACCAAAACATTCAGCACAATCGACAGATACCTTCCCGTGGTCGCGGGCCCCACACAAAAGGATCTCTTCTCGGCAATCCTGGATGACAAACCCGACTGCGACATGCCTGAACTGACCTTCGCACCGTCGAAGTTGAGTTTCGCAACACCACTCATATATTTTTTTCCATTTAACTATTTTCTGATTTTTCGCTCTCTTTTGACAAGAGCTTGGTCTTGTGTTGTCCATGTCGTTTTCTTGTTCTTCTGTTTGTGCGCTTTCCTCCATGTTATTATGTATTGTTTAATATATCTTGTTTCTCATTGTCCAAACTCCCCAAAGGAAACATATGCAATATTTACAGACAAAAGTCTTCGGTTATTTGGGAAAAAGTCAAAACCGATTTATGCTACGGAGATAGCTTAGAAAAGATTTCCGTGATGATATTCTTATAAAGTTTTGTGGTTGTTGTATTCAAATATTAATTGTTGTTTAAATAGATTTTTTTAGGATTAAATTTAGAAAGACCTTTTTTTTTTGGAATATGTATTGACCTGAAAACTCAGCGTGCTCGACGCCCTGATCGACCAGTACCACCAAACCCCACACAGCCACAGCCCGGTGTTGACAATTGGAATTCCCAAAACTTCCGGCTCTCTTTCCCTCTCTCTCTCTCTCTCTCTCTCTCTCTCTCTCTTCTCGTTTCCTCCTGCAAAGACACTGCGACAGAGACAACCGGAAAATGAAAGCTGCGTTGAAAGGCAAGTACGAGTATGAGGCGGACAAGGAGTTCGCCGCCACCTCCAACCTCACTTTCCCCGCTGGCGACTTCAAGCTCCGCGCTTCCATCACCGACGCCACCTTCTCCAGCGGCCCCTCCATTGCCGCCCTCGGCCTCGCTCTCGAGAAGCCCGGTTCCTTCATCGTCGACTACAACATCCCCAAGAAGGTACTGTTTGCTCCCTCCTTTCTCCATTTTCCAATTCTCAGCTTGAGAAATGGAAACAATTTGAATTTATGCTTCATTTGGAGAAGAAATAGGTTTGATTTCGCTCCTGATTTCGCAGGACTTTAGGTTTCAGTTCATGAACTCGGTTAGGGTTTTAGGTAAGCCTTTGAACATGACTTACATTCACAGTAGGAACGATAACCGCACTGTGTTGGACGGGAGTCTGGTTTTCGATCCGGCCAACAAGATCTCCGCCAGCCACACGCTCGGATCGAAGAACGGCAAGCTCAAGTACACCTATTTGCACGGTGGTATCAACTCCTTCGAGCCGTGCTACGATTTCGGCAAGGATGCCTGGGATTTCGCGGTGTCTAGGAAGATTTATGACGATGTTATTAGGGCTTCGTTTCAGACGTCCAACCAGGTTTTGGGGCTCGAGTGGGCTAGGAATTCCAAGACTCATGGCTGCTTCAAGGTATGCCATCAGTTAATTGAGTATTTCTTGTTTTCTGTGAACCTGAACTGGTTGATAAATCTAGTCATATTTGCATTCTGAAATCTAATTCAAAGCCTCTTCTGACTATGTTTAGAAATCCTGTTCCCTTTGGTATAAAGAGAGGTAGGTTTAGAAATCCAATTGACATGTATCTTGCCGAATATTCCAAACGCTGAAGTGTGATCATCCAAACAGGTCAATCCTTAGCCCAGTTAGTGATTACTAGATATATGCTGCTGGTGGGCGAAGGGGGAAGCTGGAACCCAGACCTGCATTGTTGCTGTTATGATTATGGATGACCTTAATGCTTAGTGCCTGTTACTTTCGATATGTAATGTTACTGGTAGTTTTGTTTATCTTTCGTATATCAGGAAGGGATTTGACACAGGTGCAAGAGTCTAACAACTATGACAGTACTCTGCACTTTAACATATCGAAAATGAGCATAATGCTAGTCATGTTGCTTGTTTTATTTTGTCACTTGTGTGGTAGTTGTGGGTGTGTTGTTGTTGATGACTTGTGAACTGTTACATAATTAATTTACTCAATGTAAATATCAAGGTGATATTACATAAATAAATTTCTAGATGTGCATATCAAGATGAGTTCTATCTATCTATTAATTAATTACTAGTTCTGTTAGCATTTTGCAGACGTGTCACACCCATAGTTAAACTTGAATTTTTTATTCAAATGACATTTTCTTATTGGTCAATATTATTGCCGAAATTTTAAAATTTGTTTCCTATTTTTCATACAAAGATTATTTAAATTGACACGCGTTTGTCAATTCGTGATCTATTTTAAATATATTGGTTTCCTATTTTTCATAGAAAAGATTATGTAAATTGATACGTCATACCACAATTTTGGATACTATAAATTGTAAACATTCGATTTCAAAAGCTAATTATAAAAATTAATTATAGCAAAAAAATGATTTTTTACAATTTACTTATTTTAAAATTTAATTAAGACTTACCAGCATTACTTATTTTACATCTTAGATGAGGCACCTTAAATCACTTTTCTACCTTTTAGGACCTTGGTTTTTTTTTTACCATCTTACCTTTATTTTCTCTATTTATTTCCCCCTTTTTCTAGCCATATTTCTCATGAAAATAATGAATAAGTTATATATATCTACATAACTTCAAAAGTATCTGCACAATCACATGATTATGATTTTTTTTATTCATTATATGGTAGCTTATATTTTTCTTTTTAGTTTTATCCTAATGATAATAATTATACATGTATTTCAAATTATATTAAGTGATGTGTTTGAGTTTATTGCTACTTTACCTTAATAAATTATTTTAAAATTTTGTATTGTATCTTTTTTCAACTAATTTATGAATTAAAAAAACACTTTATACATATTTTGTTGTAAACAATTTGTATTAATATATATATATATATATATATATATATATATATAATTATATAGATACATAGAATAATGTTCAAATTGAAATAAATCAAAACCCCGTGCCTTGAAGGCACGGGTATTACACTAGTTACATGAATAAATTAATAGATGTTGTCTAAAGCAACTTTGTAGTACAATATAATTTCAGTAAAAACCCATGTCTGGACTTTGTTAAAATGGATATTTTGATTTTTGTTGCTCCATCATGGGCATGCCCGCGTGGGCACAATCCTTTTTTTGGGTATTGTGGAGGTAAATTACAAGATATACTAGGAAAGTGGATGTTCAAACCCATTGTATGTCCACATTCCAACTATCTTCATATTGTTTATTGCTGTCTGTTTTTTTTCCCCGTCTCTATATACTTTGGCCTTAACTCACACATGAATTTTGTGATAATCATCACTCATCAGTTGCAGCTCTCATCTGGTGGTTTTTTCATTATACTTCTAACCTGTTTTTTTACTCTTTTTCTCAGGTTTCTGCTACTGTGAATTTGGCTGAGGAAGTTATAATGCCAAAACTGATTGCTGAGAGTACCTGGAACCTTGAAATGTGATCTTTTGGATATCACCTTAAACTAGATTTTTTGGGTAAGATATCAGTGCCCCATTTAGTTTAAACTTTAATTGTCAAATTTAGTAGCTACAGTGAGATTAAAAAAAAAGGAGCTGGTTTGACTTGATGAGTATTTTGATACTATGTGATGGCTACCCCCAAGGCACCAGAACATCATAAATCATAATAGTGAATTTTGATGCGATTTAAACTTTTCTCTCTAGTTTCTTGTGGGGGATTTATGTGTGGGTGTGGGTGTGGTGTGGGTGGGTGGGTGGGTGTGTGCGCGCGCACGCGCGCGCGTGTGTGAAATCCAGTATTCCGTATGCCAGAAAAGGGAATGATTGAGTTCCCTGCACAGCTTGAAACTGATGTGATAAAATTAAGCAGTGCTTCATTTCCTTTGATTTTAACCAATGTCTGAAAGTCTGAAACATACATTCTCTCTTTGTATGCGTAGTTCATTTCAATGTGGCATGATGTTGACACTGAGTTCAAGGGAACTGAGTTAGATCCGAGTCTTTGGGTTGGAAGTGAATATGCACTCACAGATTTGCTCCCCAATGTTAGAGGGTATCATTCATGAATCATGACTAGTGCTGTATATGGTGTCACTGTTGGCTAGGTTTTTAGGCGGTTTGGGGCTTGGTTTGGGTCAGTTATAAGGTGGGCTGTTTTTTGTATCAAAACTTAAATCTGATGGAAGTCATTTAATAGCTCCCCAGTATTTGTTTTGGTTGGTAGTTGGTAGGTACATTAGCAATGAAAATGCAGTCATATTTTATACACTGGAATTCTCAGATATCAAGCTTTCATTGTCATAAAAAGAGTGCATCAAATCTAGTTGGTTGTTTCATATTCACTGTTTACACAAGGTGATAGCTACAGCACAAGCTCAATCAATATCTCTGCTCCAAACGATGAAGACTCCAGCCATGTGGTAGTAAACCGGAAGCAACTTCATGAACCCGGTTTTTCACACTGCCATAGTTGGATACTTAGATGTCTTATTTTATTATTAAAACCCTTTTTCTTTTTCACCTTTGGGCCATCTCACACTGACAAAGCTGGTAGTAAACCGGAATTTGTAGAGCACTAGAATTAAATAAAGGGTATTTGGAAATGCCCTTGTGAAGTCAAAATGATCATTTCCAACTCTTTGATGGACCTCTGCCGCTTTCAAACAGTCTGTATTCGTCACTTGTTTAGGAAAGTTAATAGTGTAGCGGATAGATTCGTCACGTGTCTAGGATGGACTACCAATCGTGTATAGTTCATTCTAATTGCTTTCCATTTTTCAGAAAAAAAAAAGGTCTTTTGAGACAGCTTTGTTTGTATACCAATTATCTTGACATAACCCAAATAATAATAAAAAAAACTAGCCCATAAAGATCAAATCCGTAGGCACTACTAATGACTATTGCCAAGTATACGATCATGATACTGACCTCTGAAGTTGATAGACATTTTTACATAAATATAGATTCTCGATACTGGTTTTCCAAGTCGATAAAATATCTACCTCCTTGAGGAAGGGTGTAGTAAACGACGAAATGCACTTTACAAAAAAATTGTCGTGAAAATACCAAACCGATTTATCAAAATACTCAATTCTCATAATTTGTAGTATAATGTAGGGCTGGGCAAAATGTGGATCGGACCGGAAGCGAACCGGAATCAGACCGGAATTTACAGTCTTTGGATCAGACCGGAATATTACGATATGTATTCCGGTCTGGTTCACGGTCCATAATATTGTCCAAACCCAGGACCATCAATCCATCATTTTAATTCATTTCTTCACAGCTTCCCTTCACTTCGGCTTGGCCCTCTCCAGAAACCCTCGCCCCTCGGCTGCCCTCAGTGTCTCTGCAATGTGCACAAGCACATGCGCACAACAACCCTCGTCCCTCGGGCCTCTCCAGAAGCCCTCGACCCTCATTCTCTCTGCACTGCCACCAGAAGCCTCTTTCTGATATCCTTGTACAATAGGGATCCGATTGAGAAGGGAAACACGAAGAAAATCTCGATACAAGCACATTTTCTTGGCTAACATAAAAATATATATTCAAAATTCATAGTTGAAAAAAGCATGTTCGATGCTAGATTTAGGAGAAATCTATATGGGAAAAGAGTAGAGGATTTTGGCTTCAATGTGGTTAGTGGTGTTTCATTTTTCTGTTCATTGTCAATCCGAAATGTAGAGGGCTTAAGGGGATCTTGGAGGTTCATTCAAGGTGTTGGTTGAGTTTATTGCTTTGTTCAGGATCAATGGATTGTGCAATACTCTTGATCAATGGTGGAGAATTTATTGAAATCTCTTATTCTCCTAGGCAATTTCGGTCCAACCGGTCTTTATGGTCCGCAGACCGGTCTTTATGGTCCACCGATCTTAGACCGGACCGGAAGCCCAGCCCTAGTATAATGCAATATTGGGCATTTTTTTTTTGGATAAAGTAAGAATTCAAGATCAGGCAAGTCTGATTCTCGAGAGGCCGACGAATCAGCAGACGGAAACCGCCTAAACATACAATAAGAACAAAAAACGGCACTATGAAACAAGCAACAATAACTCTACAACAAGCATGATCTAAGAAGAGCTCCTCCCAACAATTGCGGACGACGGCGAAGAATAAAGTCAAGCATCACCGAACAGTAGCACCGCGGGCCAGCAGTATAACAGGAATCTGTCTCCTGTGGGAAGTGCAGACAAAATCCAAGGAAGTTCCTTCCTAGATACGGAGTCGCCCTGAACGCACCACCTCGACCCCATCTAGTCCCGACTCCAAACTTCACACCCCCAACCAACTAGAAGACCTCCTAGAAAAGCCGAAAGTAGAGCCACACAATGCTCGTGCAAAAGCGAGAAAAGATTTAGCCAACCAAAATTTAGTCGAGCCCTTTCGAGATTTAGTCTAAACCCTTGCGGGATTTAGTCAAGCCTTTTCGGACTTTTGTTCGAACCCTCTCGGGTGTGTGTACGCGCGCACGTGCGTGTGTGTGTGTTTGACATTATCAGTGATAATACATTGGGATCCAAATAAACCCTAATTGGCTTGCTATCGACACAATTTGATATCGTCAAATACACGGTACATTCACCGACTTACGGTGGCGGTAAAGGTCTAGACGACACCGGCTTCTGGAGCCGGCAAAGGTTTGGACGACACACGAGTTTGGAGTCGGCAAAAGGTTGTCGGACAATAAAGTACAACACTATAGAGGTTGTCGACATTTAAGGCCGAAGCAGACAAAAGGTTGTCGAGACAAAACTGTTACGAAGAAGAACAGAGATTTGAGATATTTTGGATTATGTTAGAAGGGTTGTTAAAGTCTAATTGTGTATGTTAACGAGGCACAGATCCAAGTGTGGGCTGACCTATGCTGCATCCCACCCATTTTTTGTACAAATTAAAAATATAGGTAAATATTCAACATGTAGCATTAACTTAGTTGGTGGTGTTCTGTTGCTGTCATCCTCAAGCCACTAATGCATCCCATAAAGAGTCTATTTGGCCCATCATTCTTTTCTTTGGCCCCTTGCTCGTTATTCCTAGCTCTACCACTAGTGATATCGATATTTTGTCAATAAAATTTTAAAATAATTATGTTTATTATATAAAACAAATTTAGCCTACCCATTTTAATTCCTGGTTCCGTGACTGATGTTAACACTATGTGGGCATCTAGCCCAGTATGGTAACTGTCTAAATGACAAAATCTTATTGTTATAAAGTCTTATGTGTGATTTTCATCAAATGATACAAAAAATACCATACCACGTACCGACTATGTTGGTAACACTCTGGTGGGAACCAATATGTATGACGATAACCATCGTGGTGGTAACCACGGGAAATTGGTGCGGGCATTATGAATGTTTGAACTTCATAATAGGTGGTAACCATTTTTTTTTTACCTTCGATAACATTGATTGATGTTGTCCTATAATCGTGAAGCTTCCAAAAAAATACAAATTAAAATGTAGTTTGATAACCATGGTAATGTACTTATAATAACCACAAGTCGTTGTTACCACATATGTGTTACAAAAATCAGCGTACCATAATTTGATGGTGATTACCGTACAATGTCAACCCTCTCTCCAAGCTTCACCGACACTAGAGGTAGGCTCACCGACACAGGAGGTTGGAGTTGGCAAAGGGGGCATCGAATCGGGATACCTTGTTAGAGCGTTGCTGACACCTAATATCGATGATGGTTAAATCCTTATTGTCATCCGCTTTCGGAGTTTGATATGTCCACTGTACATATGGCGACAAAATGACCACTTCCAGTTGACCCAACTTCTATGTTTTCTTTTTATAATAAAAAAATTTGGACAGTTTAATTTAAATAGCCATGTATCAGTAAATTCGCCTGAAGAATCGAAAATCTCTTTACCCTAAAACGCACCTCCCTCCAGAGATTTTGCTCAGACCTGTGTCTCTGTCGACTGTCTCCACAAGTCAAAAATAAATCCACTGGATTTCAATTTTCCCCATCGCAAATCATCCTACGCAGTTGCACCATCCAATTATCTGGCAAAAGCGATGGCCACTTTCAGATCGCTGAAACACAAATCACTATTTACCCCCAAACTCTCTTCATCCACCACAACGAAGACAACTCCAAGAAAATCGCCTTTAAAAATGGCGACCTATCTCAAAGGCAAGATCTTTATACTTTTACTCTTCTTTTCCATGTCTATTTTCAGAAACGTTTCGTCCACACCTGAAACTGATACCTCACAAGCATCTCCTGATAGTAACCTCGATACCGTGTATGGTGCTTCCACTCAACATCAACAAGCTCAATTTGATAGGTTGGAGCAGCTTGTGAAAAACCTGACTGAATTAGTCGCTAAATTAGAGTCTCATTACTATGATATACCGATGATTGGGAAAGTTGGGGAAATCCCTGATTTTGCCCCGGAAGATGTGAAGGTTGATGGATCCAAATCCAATCACAGGGAGAGGGGGTTGGGAGATGGGGAAATGGAATCTGAGGGGTTCTCAGGTGACGAGATCAGAGAAGGGGGGAAATTGAAACCGTCCGTCACCAAGTACAGCGCGTTTTGGTCCGAGCAGTTTAGGTTTGTTTCGGCTGTGAATTTGGATTCCATTGCTACAAGCTTGATTGTGTTACCGGTGCTAGATTTCGAGGGCTCCAGCAAGTATGTTGCGATCGGTGATGATCGGGGTAGGGTTTATGTGTTCTTGAGAAATGGGGATGTTTTGGTTGAGTTTAATACATCAACGAATTCACCTGTTACTGCTATGATCTCTTATTTGTCCGTGTATAAGAATGAAAGTGTTATTGTAACAGGGCACAGTAGTGGCGCAATTTTGGTTCATAGGGTTTGGGATAGTTCCGGGATTGATGAGAGGAACTCGCTTCACATGGAGAATGTGGCGGTGATGGATACGTATCCTGGTAATAGGTCTCCTATATCTATATTGGCAGTTCACCATGTGGGGAGATCAAGGTACATTTTATCCGCTGATACTGCTGGGAAAATTATGGTTTTCAAGGAGAATGGAAAGATTCATGGTCTAGCTGTGCCCATGAGTCGCCCGCTTGCATTCTTGAAGCAAAGGCTGCTGTTCTTGACAGAAACGGGGGCGGGTTCGTTGGATTTGAGAACTATGAAGATGAGGGAGGTTCAATGTGAAGGCCTGAATCATTCTGCGGCGAGAAGTTATGTGTTTGATCCGACTGAGAGGTTGAAAGCATATGGTTTCACATCAACTGGTGATTTGATTCATGTTATTCTGTTGGGTGATGCGACGAATTTCAAGTGCAGGGTTAGGCCTTGGAAGAATATTAATGCTGATGAGCCGCTTGCGTTTCAAGTTATCAAGGGGTACCTACTCATTGCTGACCAGGAGAAGCTCTCTGTGTATAATATTTCGTCTCATCACTTCGCTCGGTCTGGTGCACCTCGGCTTGTGTTCTCATCAGGCATCGAGGAGATCACTTCCTCATTCCCGGTTAAGGAAGCAATGAACAAAGATCTTCAGAAGAAGAAACGGGTGCCATTGATAGCAAGTGATCGTGAGAAGCTTGTTGCTCTCGGTTTTGGAGGAGGTTTTGTTGGTATGTATCGCTCAAACCTTCCGACTATGAAAGGCGAGTCTAATAGTATGCTGTGGACCAGCCCAGTTCTATTCTTCATCCTCTTCCTGTTTGGCGCATGGCACTTTTTTGCAAAGAAGAAGGAAGTTCTTACATCATGGGGAGCTGATGATCCTTTTACACCTGCCTCATTAACAAGCACTAGCAGTGCTCCATTAGGAAGTTCAGGATCAAGTGACCGTTCCTATGCAGACTTGTCGTCAAGGAATTCCGACAGTATGGATCTGAGGGGAAATGGTTTTAGTTCCTCAAGGAGGTACGGTTCTCCTACACGATACCCTGTTGGAGGTGGTAACTCCTTCAGGCCAAATTCCATAGATACGAGCTCTAGACCTTCCGTTGAACCGAACTTCAGAGGTGCGTCTGATCTAAAATTTAGAGGGTCAAATATTGAATCCAGTGGCTACTCAAACAGAAGAGAGAATCTGTATGGCAACAGTCATGTTTTGGATGAGGCCGGTTGAGTGTAAAATACAAACTTTGTAAACAGGTACGTGTACTTTGATTCAGCGTTGAAGTTCAGTTTGAGGTTGGATTTCAGTTTTAGTCCTGTAAACTCCAAGCTATAAGAAACAAGTAACTAAGTCATTTTTATCATTTCTGGCGTATCTTGAGAAATTGTGCGTATCCTGTAAACTTGGTTCCCCCTTCCCTTCAATAATAATAAGATAGTTTGTTCGGAATTCTGTAGCATGTCTTTGAAGGTTGAACTGATCAGTTGGTTTGCATTACTTAGGCACCAGATTTCGACAGGTGAATTTTGCGCCGGAGAAATCCTTGCATCCTGTCGCCTGTTATAAGCATTTGTGAATCTTGATGATTAAATTCCGATAGACCAATATAACATGATCACAAATTTGGGATGAATCATCAAATTTTACAAACACCTCAAACTCATGTAAGCAACAGGACTAGTGTACAAATTAACATCATGAATCCTTAATAGTCAAAGTGCAAGTTAATAACCCATACTTTTTTTCTTCTCAAATTAACACCAAAAATCCTTCGGTTTGAATCTAGGTAGAGTTTTAAGGACATCTACATTACATACCGTCGTGCTTGCTATATACCTTGGTGAGCCTAACCATGACGAACTCCTCATTGATCAACTACTGAACCAACTAATCCAAAGACAACCGCAGATAAGATAAGGTTGAATTTCAATACCACTCAAATTTTTATATTTATAAATACAAATGCCCTATATTCTAACTATCTACTTTCTGCTATGCTACTTTTCAATTCTCCATATATGCCAGGAACATTGGCCGAGTATAAGATACATCGACTACAACAGCACCAACCCACAATTAACATCACTTGCTAAATCTAAAATCGGTTACTCTTTCTGCTCGTTTTAGTACACCACAAATGTCTCACCAGGTGGAGGTGTGTGTTTGCTTCCTCTTCAATGTTAGTTGCTTCTACATGCTTTTATTTGCTCCTAACCTTGGTGCTGAGCAACCAAATGTCACTCTAAAATCTCTTTTTGACTTCATTATATTTGTCTCTCAAATCCCCTTTATTATATTCACCAACTTAAATCTCCCACCATCTACGGCTCAAGCTCCACTGATTCAATTACCCCTAACAAGAAAGATCATCACAAATAATGGCACTCACCCTTCAACTTGTGAATGCAATATAATCTCCATTTCAACCAAATCGACTATGACCTTGATTGGACACAACCTCTACCAACAACGTAAACAACACCAATTTTTGGCATAAAGGGGGGGTTTGATCACTCCTGCTTCCGTGGCTCGATAGGTCTTTCTAGTGGCATTTGTCTTCACTGGAAATCTTCACACCTACATAATGAAACCTTTGAAATAATACAATCGGGTGCGCGGTATATAATAGCTAAATATCATAATATACCAAATAACTTAGAGATAATTATCGCTTTCGTCTATGCCCCTCCTCATGAAAGCGACAAAACTGCCTTCTGGATGGACATCTTGTTAATCATTCATAGTAACTCCCTACCTTGTATACTTATAGGGGACCTAAACGACCTACTAATTGTTTCTGACAAGTTGGGGGGCTCCCAACTGGCCATGCATAGGCTAAACAGGCTCACCAACTTCATACTAAGCCACGATCTCATTGATATTCCAACGTTTGGCAATCAGTTCACCTAGAGAAAAAAAGTCCTCTAGACCCGATAACTCCTACGAAAAACTAGATCTTGTTCTGGTCCATAAAGACATTTTCAACAAACTGCCGCATCTAAAAACAAAAAAACCATGCCTTTACTACATCTGACCACTGTCAAATAACGTTAGAACTTCTACCAAATACCCGTCCCGCAATGCAACCTTTCCGATTTGAAATGGCCTGGGGAAAACATAAAGACTATGAATTGCTTGTTCGCTAGGCCTGGTGCATTAATCCGATGGGCTCTGCTTCGTTTAAACTTGTCAAAAAACTACAGAATCTCAAACAAAAAAGCAAAATCTGGTGCAAGAAAACTACGGGTAACATTCTTGCACAAGTCACTAAAACTGAAAATGATTTACAAAACCTACAAAACCAACTAATACAATCCTATGATCAAGCAACCGATACAAAACATAAACGCTTACTATAGAAATACTCAAAGATGCTATAAACTTTCAAACCACTTACTGGGCCCAACGAGCGAAACGTCTACACCTAAAAGCAAGAGATACAAACACTAAATATTTTCATCGAGTGGCTACTGGAAGGCGGAACCGCAATATAGTCAAATCACTTCAATCCTTGTGTGGTATCAACTTGACCCTTGATGCCGATATCCGTTCAGAATTCAAATCCGAATTTTCTTGACGTTTTGCCACCTCTGCTGTTTACAATTCAAATTGCCTATTACTAGATCATATCACAACGGAAATAACACCCTCACAAAATGAGAGATTAATCCGTCCCATAACCAATAATGAGGTCAAAACCGCTGTCTTCCGTTTGGCTAATGACAAGTCCCCGAGTCCTGATGGTTTTTCGTCTGACTTCTTGAAAAAATACTGGAATATCGTAGGCTCCTCTGTCATTAAGGCAATCAAGGGTTTCTTCATTGGAGGCAAGATACTTAGACAGATCAACCACACATTCATTGCACTAATTCCTAAGTATGATAACCCTACATCAGCTTCGAACTTCAGACCTATTAGTCTATGCACTACTCTATACAAGATAATCTCCGAAATCATTGCAACAAGACTAAAAGAAACAATATCCCGAATCATACATCCATTTCAGAGTGCCTTTATCACAAAAGGGGCAATACAGGACAACATACTAATTGAAAACGAATTATTCCACTCTTTTCAACTTAAGAAGGGTCATTCGGGCTGGATGGCTGTCAAACTGGATAAAAAAAGCTTTTGATATGGTCCGTTGGGACTTCCTTTTCGACATCTTGTCTCATTTTGGTTATTCAAACAAATTCATTTCCTGGATTAAGGAATGTATCACAACGGTCTCCTACTCGGTACTGGTCAACAATGAACCAGCAGATATTTTCACTCCTCATAAGGGGCTTAGACAAGGAGATCCCTTGTCCCCTTATCTATTCTTGATTGTTTCTGAAGTGCTAGCGTGTGGACTTAAAAACGAATCTAACCAACCAAATAGCCATACCAGAATTTCCCCAACCCCCGCTTGTCAGAAAATTCCTTTCCTGGCTTTCGCTTATGATATTATTATCTTCGCAAGGGCAACAAAAACAGCTTGTGATCAAATTAACAAAATCACCAACTCTTCTATTGTCTCTTCTCGGGACAAAAAATCAACCTCCATAAATCATCCTTCCAAACAACTGCCAACATAACAAATCAGACAAAAACTACAATTAAGAATGAACTCAACATCTCAAACACTCCAAATCTTAGAAGTTATCTTGGCTGCCCAATAATTTCCACAAAAGTCACAAATTCCACATTCGAGACCTTAATCTTCTCTAGCAAAAACCAACTTTCAAAATGGACAGCTAGCAATTTCACAAGCGGGCAGACTCATGTTAATTCAATCTAACTTAGCAGCAAAACCCCTCCACTTAATGCAATGTTTCATGTTACCGCCATTAATACATAAAGAGCTTGATAAAATTAACATAAACTTTCTTTGGAATGAAAGCCCTAAACATAGACCCCTCATTAGTTGGTTCGAGGTTTGTAAATCCCGCCGTAATGGCGGTCTTGGGCTCCGTTCCTTAGAAGACATGAACAAAGCCCTACAACTTAAACTTCTTTGGAAGATTCCAGCCGAACCTTCTAACCCCTGGGTTCGTCTGGTGACCGACAAATATCTCAAAACGGAAAACATCATAAATTACAAGAGAAAAGAAAGAGTATCCTAGCAATGGACTAAATTGACCAACCTTTTAGACCTCTTCAAGAAGGGACTCCGGTGGGGTGTTGCTTGTGGTTCTTCGATCAATTTCTGGTTAGACAACTGGTTTGGTCCTGTACCACTTTGAACCCTTGCAAAAAAATCTCTGCAACAAATGCAAATATACTTGTGAGCGAATTCATCACCCCGACTAAAAATTGGGACATCTCCAAACTCAATTCAACTATTCAAACTCGACTCCCACAAAACACCATTAACAACATATCCCTCACTCCCATTCTAAAAAATATTATGCAAAACAGACTTTACTGGAATTGGAGTAGAAATGGTTGGTTCACTACTGCCTTGGCAATTGATATGATACAAAACAACAAACATCATTGAAAATCGGACTTCCACTGGATCTGGTAATTGGACTGTCTCCCAAAAGTTAAAGAATTCATTTGGCGAATCACTAAGGACGGTATTCTTACCTTGGTCAAACTTGCTCAGCGTGGGTTGGGCCTTCCTACGAATTGCCCTCTTTGTGACATGAACCATGAAGACTTAGTGCACCTCCTCTTCAATTTCCCAAATACTAGCTAGAACAACTCTCCAGCTTCTATCGACACAGATATCTGACAGGGTGAATAATGCTTACAATACCACAACCTCAATTGCGGAAGCATTACTACATCTCCGGAATGATCTTGGTACACAATGTTTTTCCATCTTAGTTGTTGTTGTGTGGACCCTATGGTACTTTAGAAATAAAAAAGCATTTGAACAAATCAACCCTAACCCAAATACCATTCTATCTTTCATATCTAAATACCTCTATAACTGGAATTGTGCAAAGGAACAAGAACAAGACATCAACACGATTTCATATACGCAAACCTCTAAAGCAAACAACAAAATTTCTCGTAGACTATGTAAATGGTCTAAACCACGGCAGGGTTGGCATAAACTAAACTTTGACGGAGCCTTATCCAACACGACATCCTCCTCATATGGTTTCATTATTCGTAATGAAGACGGGGCTGCTCTCTTCTCTGAGGCTGGCTCGTCCCCTATCCCCTCTGTTCTCGGGGCTGAATGCTTTGGCCTTTGAAAGGGGATCCTGAAAGCATTAGAGCTTAAAATACCCTACATCATAATAGAAGGTGATAATCTTAGCATCATTAATAGTCTAAAGACAGGATGCTCCTATTCTGGTGAGTTCGAGATGATCCTATCTGACTGTATCCTTTCTCTCCACTATTTCTTAGATATTGAGATAAATCATGTCTTCATGGAAGGCAATGGAGCTGCTGATCGTCTCTTGCATCTACAAACGTCTCACTCTAGCTCTGCTCTCCCTCCTGACGCTTCTTTAAGCAGTATCATCCTTCGGGATGCTCTTGGCTAGTTGCCCTGCAACTACCAAATTCTTTTTTGTTAAAAAAAAGGATATCTACATACCAGAACACAACATAGAAGACAGACTATACTGAAATCCAAGTAAAAATGGTTGGTTCAGCACGGAAAGTGCCCTAGCACACATCACAATGCAAAACATAGAAGAAACCAGTGACACGACATGGATATGGACCGTAGACACATTTCCGAAAGTTAAAAACTTCATTTGGAAACTTGCACTAGATGAAATCCCGACGAAGACCGGGCTAGCAAATAAAGGTATACATGTTCCACTAACTTGCGCTCTATGTGATCGGATGGATGAAAGCCCTATCCATCTCTTTACCGAATGCCCCCCACACCCGACAACTGATCCAACAAATTGACCCAAACATTAAAAAAGTGATTCGAGACATCGACACTAGAAACACATCGATCAAAGACATTGCATGCGAAATTTTTAATAAACTCAACCTTGAGCAAAAAAGGAAGGCTTGCGAGTACATGATGGAGCCTATGGACAAGCAGGAATCAGAAAGTATTTGAAAACCTCAATACAACAGCCATCCACACTATGAAGAATTATATCAAACAACAACTACAAAACTGGGCTGCCTCTAAATTGAACTTTTAAGATGAGCCCACATACCACCATAAAAAAACTCAAATAACTAAGCTACGGAGAAGAAGATATTTGAGATGGAGCAAACCAGATGAGAGATCTTTCAAAATTAGTTTTAACGGATCTAAATTGCATTTGGATGAAGCTTCTGCAGGTTTCTTTATCAGGGACCACAACGGGCCAATTATCGACTGTGGCGGCTTAAAATGTGGGCACATCTCAGCTTTGGCTTCTGAGCTCTGGCGATCAAAGGTAGCATTGCCAAGGCGAAGGATCTTCAGTTATCCAACATTACGATCGAAGGCAACAGTCTGTATCATCAACTGTTTGCGTGGTCTGTGGTGCTGCCCGTGGGAGATCGAGATGCTGATCTCCGACACCCCGTGCCTTCTCCAACATTTCACCAGGATGCATTTTGGCCATGTTTTCGGGAGGTCAACTCGACCGCGGACAGGATCGTGCAACTCATCTACACTACGCCCACGCAGGACCTCCTCGCTGATTATGCTCTGCGCGTCTTCGTCTGCAAGGATGTTCTTGAATGGTGGTCCAGCAAGGCCTGACCCCATCCAAATCTTTATATTATCAAAAAAAAAAAAGAAAAAAAAATGGAGTTGGTGGGGGTCGAGGAGAAGAAGAAGGGATGATTTTTAACCATTGATTTTAAAATCAATGATTGAGATTCTCTCAATGTTATTTATTGTTTTTTTTCTTCTCAAATTAACACCAAAAATAAATTGGTGTCATCATTGTGGGAGTTTAGGAAGTGAAGGGTTTGAGAGGTGAACAATTCACCCATTAGTATTACAACACTACCCTTGGATGTACACCTTTAACAGTATATACCATATCGCTAAAACCTCGGCTAGAAAAACTCAATGAGATAAAAACTAGGACTAATGGTGAAATATGGGATGTTGTTTGATACGCCTTGGTGATACTGCCTCATTAACAACCTTGTCAGGAAAACTAGTGGGACAAAACTTAATCGAATGGAAAAAGAGTGCAGTGCGTGTATTCTATCCCTGAATTCAACATTCTTCTTGCGGCTTTCTCATTCTGATAATTAAGCTCTGCAAACTTCTTGGTAATGTTGACTTCATGAGTTGTATGGTCGAGTCTGAATATTGTTTTTGATGTGTGCAAGTTAAAATGTCTTCATGTATCACACTCGACTTTGATGTGTGTTCCCGAGGAATCAATTCAGCTCATCATAAGGAATCAAGTTAAAATGTCTTTGATGATGAGCTTCTTTCAATACACAAATATAAGGTACTTCAGGACCTAGTATGTTCTTCATCGTTTAATGCAGGAGATCTGATGTATAGATGGTATATAAGTTGCCTCATTAAAAACCTTACCTTAGAAAAACCATGTGGGGTAAAAACCAAGATTAATGAAAAGAGTACAATTTGTGTATGGTGTTTTAGGACTCAATACACTATTTCACCACTTTCACAAATATATGATACTTCAAGTACTATAAGCATATTTTGGGTTAATCGCTTACATATGACAAGACTTTCATATTGATGGTTCAATAGCTTGGGAAGTGGAATGTTGGTGGAAAGTAGGAACCAAGAAGGAAGCTAACGGAGCCAAGGAAGTAGTGTTGAAGACGAGCTAAGAAGAAGGAAGCACAAGGAGCCGCGCCCAAGGCTAGGGGAGATGCACTCGCGATTATGCTACAGAGGGAGTCCACGTAGAATCCGCTGAAATCTTATCTTTCCTATTTAATATTTATCCTTTTAGGAAGTTTTATTCTAGGGTTTGGCCGACTCTTAGGGTATATATTAGACATATTTCAGTAGATTTTAGGCATTGAATAAGCGACTAACTAAGAGAGATGAGAGGATTGAAGATTAGAGATCCGAGGTACGTTATGAGTACTTAGGATTCTTATTGTTTAGCCTACGATTCAAGACTTGGTTGGTTGAATCGTGAGATTTGATTTATATATTATTCCTACGTTTATTTAATTAACTTTGTGTTCATATTGTTTGTTTGGGGGTAAAATTCGTGTTTAATTATAGGATATTATATAAGCTCCTGAAATTATTTTCTTGAACGCTCTCATGTGATACCTTATATATTAAACACGAATACAAATTGGCTAGCGATAATTACAAGTAAATGAGTGCGCAAAATGTGTTATGTATCAAATACATTATTTTAGCATACTACAAGCTCGTAAACTAAAGTATGTAAATACAATAGTCGAGCATACAATTAAAAAAATAAAATGGCTAAGCCGTCGAGAACATAAGTTCCTTCACTTGGGTAACTAGCCTCTCGAAATCCAATGCTGGCTCAAGTTGCTTGTTCAATTTGCAAAAAAAAAAAAAAAAAAAAGACATGGTTGAATTAGTGGGTCTTGTGTTTAAAAGGTGGCCCAAAATAAGCTACAAAAGCTGGCCCAACACAATTTACAGAATGGAACGTGGCTGCCAGATTCATCCAAGAAGAAAGGAGATCACAAAAGAACTTGTACATGAAGTCTGAATCTTCTAATAAAATAATATCATATTGGAATGGGGTAAATAAAAGATTTGTCCCTATCTAAAACAAATCAGCAGTTAAAATAAAGGATAGAAGATTTGCTATGGGATATCTTAAAAGGAAAAACAAAATATATCCTAAAAGGAAAAAAGATTCATCCGGACCTCCTCCTTCTCCCCTATAAAAGAGGCTAGGACTAGGATTGAAAAAAAAAGGGCTGACACATACAGCTGAGCATACAAACACACAGCACGACAGAAGAAAAAAAACTGCAGAAAACACACAGAAGTACGAAGCAACAAGTAGCAAAGAAGAAGAGGAGGCAAACAGGTAGCCTTCTCTCCATGTTGGGTTTTTGGTGATTCCCGAAGCCCCGCCCTTGCAAACCCTGCGGGCTTTCGCTTGTGGCCTGGGCTTCGGAGTCATCAAATCACCCTCACATCAAATCAAATCGAAGGGCTACGCAATCGACTCTCGAAACCCCGCCCTTGCAAACCCTGCGGGCTTTCGCTTGTGGCATGGGTTTCGGAGTCCCCAAATTGCCCCAAAACACGTCGAAGTGCTGTCAAAATCGATTCTCGAAACCCTGCCCTTGCAAACCTTGCGAGCTTTCGCTTGTGGCTTGGGTTTCGGAATCATCAAATAGCCCTAAAAGAGGGCGAAACACTGCTGGATTTTTCCTAAACTAGCCGACTCACTCAAGCATACAAATTGCAAACAATTTGAGCAAATCAAAAGGAAACAAATTCAAGTTCATTGCAGCCAAACAAATGAAATTGAAAGCAAATAAAAGGATTTCAACTTCAACATCCTCAAATCAGAACTTTTCTTATGTCAAGGTTTCTACAAGACATGAATTAGAAAGACACAAAGCCTTTTTCCAAGACTAAGTCTAAGTCTGCAAGTTTCAAGGAAAAAAAACACATCAAACAAAAATGGGGGAAAGGCTGGTCGCTGGAAAATAGTCCAAACAAATCCTCAAATCCTCAAGTCACTCTGCCTAAATTCACATTCAAAACGCTGCTGGGATTTCTGTGTTTCATTCCTTAAATCCAATCAGTAGGGCTTAATACCAAATTCAACATAGAAGCCCTAAAGATCACTAATTGGACGGCTGCTACCAAATTGCAGTAATTCAGATATCAGTTCTGAGAAAATAAAACAATTAAGAACCGAAACACGTTTAAGCCAACTCATATTCAGCACAAGTACACGAGGTGAAAGACTCAATAATGGAAAAAAAACAAAGGGGAAAGGTTAAAGTAGGATACCTGTACTAAATTAATGGTTGTCCCTTTGGCCTCCTTTTGTTGTTGTTTCCCTTTCACCCCCTAAATCAAGTCTTCAACCTCCTGCAAAAAAAAAATCGAGTAGGGGTTCCCGTCAAACTCAAGACTTATGGTAGATGCAAAGGGGGAGCCGAAATTTGGCATCCCAAGATCAAATTAGAGGCTGAGATTTCTCACCAATATAAAAAAAGAAGAAAGAATGAACGGAAGATCGGACATACTAATTGATAGTTCATTGTCGGTCGGTATTCTCTTGACTTCCTCGATATCAGTCACCCAACGCCTTTGATCCTCATCCCTTGTCGATCAGCCCCAATCCAAAACAACCCAAAAAAAAATCGCAGATCCTTGAAAAATTAATCAAACCTAGAAATTAAGCATCCAATGGAAGCGGATCTGACAAGAAATTCGAGATTTGAGGCACGAATCACCTAAATGTTAAGCCAAATCAGCGAATTTGAGGTCGGAAATTTTAGGGCAAAAGCTAAGCGTACCTGATTGGCGTCGCAAGCTCACACCGCCCTCGTTTGGCCCTCGAGCCGCCCTCGCTCCGACCGCACTCCGTCTTTGCCTCGCCCTCGCTCCGCCTTTGCCTCGCCCTTGCTCTGCTGCTCTCTGCTCCAATCACCCGAGACCAGAGCTCCAAAACGTTGGAAGTTGTCAAAGGAAACAAAGTCGTCTCCTATTGAACGAAGAGAGGGAGGCTGAGTGTGAAACACTGAAACGCACCTGTTGTTTTGAAGAAAATGGGCTAGGCTTGGTGTTAATTAATTAGGCTCAAGTTATGGCCTGCATTTTTTTTATTTATGTGGGAATCTTGCTCAGCCTGGTGGCTTATAAAAGAGAAACGAGCCCTTTAATTTTGTCAAACACAGAATGTCCGAGCCAATACACGTACATAAGCTAGGAAATTTTGAAATGAAATTTATTTAATCACAAAAGTCACCCGCTAAAATATAAGAATTATAATTGGCATAAAAATTGGAAATTGGGTTTAACAAAATCATAAAGTTAAACTCGCAAAATTTCATGGTCAATTTATTCTAGTGGATCGATTTTAAAATTGACTTATAAGCCAAAACGGAGTCAAAACCCTAAATCAAATTTCTTCAAATTCAAACCGTTCTTAAAAAGAACTACGTGAAGACTTGATGCTCTTTTATGAGTTACGTAGGAAGTCCAATATTAAAATTTAATATATATTGGATTCAGTCGCCCATCCTAAATTAAATTTGTTCTTAAAAGAACTACGGGTGGTTTGATCCCGTTCCAAACGGGTACGTAGGACACCCGACAAAAAGCTCAAGCTCGTTGGGTTCAATCACCAAAACCCAAAAATTAAATCAATTCAAATACTCTGAACTACGTAAGGCTTGATTCTCTCCTAAGAGATACGTAGGCAACCCGTTAAAACTCGGGTGCAGCCCAAATCACCAAAACCACTCAAGTCTTGGTGTCGATACAACTTCGAATCAAGAGGATAACCAAAAGGGGTCGAACTCAAATTCTAAAAATTAAATAAAATATGTTTTACAATTATTCGCACATTTTTGTTCAACATATTTTTTGGCACGCTCGGTGGGACCCTTTTTGCCTTTTCATCTCTTAGTTGTGTTGAAACTAATATTTGCCTATTTCTTATTTGTTCAAAATATAATAATTTGCGCATTTTTGTTCAACATATTTTTTGGCACGCCCAGTGGGACCCTTTTTGCCTTTTCATCTCTTAGTTGTGTTGAAACTAATATTTGCCTATTTCTTATTTGTAGGAGAAAAATGCACCAAGAGCTATTGTCAACTTCAATGAACTGCCTGCTACCTTTCTCGTGGAAGGTGGTCGCTGGATGAAGAAGAGGTCCTTCAAGGTCCAACTTGACGTGACTAGGGAGTCGATCACCGCTGAGATCCCAACTGACAACAGTTTCGAAGCTATCAGGGAGGAAGCAACCGGCGGAGAAGAGCTCACTCCTAGGCCGGCTTGTGGGCCAATCATTCGAGTTATCAAGAGAAACGGTAACTCGGCTAAGGTCTCAAAGCCAGCTGTGAATGAGGCGAAGAAGAAAAACAAGCCTCGCAGGAAGAGGGGACGCAAATGTGGCTCCCAACGTGGAAAAACTGGATCTCTTCGCAAATTGGCTCGTTCCCCTGCTCTGGAACAGGCCAATGCAACACTGTGGAGAGCTGCCAAGGATCTTATCGATAGCCCAAGGAAAATTTTCTTTGGGTCTATCCCTGTCAATATGGACAATGTAGTCCAGGTTTTGGTTACCTCCTATTCTGATGAGGAGTCGGAGGCTATATCCTCAACTGTGAAGGCTCAAAAGGCCAATGTTCCAGAGGTTGGGGTACCAAATCTGGCCAAGCCTCAAAAGGAGACATTTAAGGCTTCTCAAGCCCAAAAGAAAGGAAAGGGTCCGGCTATAGCCGAGAAATCAACGTCGCTTTCTACTCAGTTAGAAAAATGTGAGCGGCGAGTGACAAGGTCTATGTCTAAGGCCGAGTCATATGCTAAAGTGACCACCCAATCTTCAAATCCAGAAACGGTTCAAAAAGAAAAACAAAATTCTCCATTATATGGGGACTCTACTTCTCCGTTTCAAGAGGAGGATTTTCCGCTTGTTGGAAGCGAGGGTGGATCATCAATTGACTCTGAAGAAGTTGAAAGCATGCCAGTTCTAGTGACTGGGGCAACAAGCACTGAAGAGCAGCTCCAGGAATTACAAAAGAAGCTAGAGGAAAGGGATGCTCAAATTAAATTGCTCATGGACCAACTCCAACAGCGAAATTCGGAGAACAGGGAAGAGCAAAATTCGGAGAATAGGCAAGAGATTCCCAAGACGGGAGAAAGCAGTGCTTCTATTTCTCCTCAGGAAATAAAAGAATGGATCGCACAAGGGATCCGAGAGTTCAAGATTTCTCAGAGTCCGCCGGTGATCGGTTATAGAAAACCTTATCCTGCGGAATTCGACGCGATCCCATTTCCTCCGAACTACCAAAGGCCGAATTTTGATAAATTTGACGGCCTTAATGGGTCCCCGCGGGAACATTTAGCTCACTTTTACTCGGCATGTGGAGAAACTGCCTTGAGTGACCAGCTATTGATAAGACAATTTGTCCAATCATTACGGGGGTCTGCGTTCACATGGTATACTCAACTTCAACCTGAGTCTATCCATACATGGGACGAGCTGCAGAGGGAGTTCCTAGCTCAGTTTGTGAGCTCGAAAGCCAAGGTGTCCATCATGGATCTGGCTAATACATAGCAAAGACCGAATGAGTCCGCAAATGACTTTATCGCGAGGTGGAGAAGTTTGAGACTTCAATGTTCGGAAAAATTGAGCGAAGAGGCATGCGTGCAGATGTGTGTCAAAAACCTACTCCCAGAGCTTGCTATACATGTCGGTAGTGCAGAACCCCGTGCTTTGGATACCTTAGTTTCAAAGGCCTGCAACGTTGAGCGTCAACTAGCTCGACGCAAACCTGTAGCAAGCCGACCTCAGATCAATGAGACGAGGAAGGATGACATCAAAAAGTCGCCAAAAAGAGGAGAATCCATGGCTACGTTCATTAAGCCTCGTGGAAAATCCGCTGGAAATGATCTTAAAAAGCAAGAAAAGGGGCAAGCTAAAGAGCCCGTTAAAAGATTGTCTCTCGAAGAGAGAAAGCAGAAGAGATATCCCTTTGACGATGAAGATGTGAGAGGGATATTCAATGAGCTCATGACGGAGAATATGTTGTCACTCCCCAAGCCAAAAAGGCCAAGCGAGGCTAATAAAACGGGTGATCCAAAGTATTGCCCTTATCATCGAATTGTTAGTCATCCTTTCGAAGACTGCTATATGTTCAAGGACATCGTGGAAAGGATGATCAACAAGGGAGAAATTGAAATCGAAGGTGCAAGCTCAAAAGGTCAAGCAGCCTCGTCAAACCCCATCTCTATAGTAGAAGAGGTTGAGGTTGTTCCTTCACCAGATGACCTCCCTACAGTGTCATTACCCCCGAAGGCAGTCCCAGTACAATTTCAGGTGCGTGACAAAGTACGCACTGTTTGGGCATATCCTGACATGCCAAGGGAAGAACCAGACTGCCCGACTCTGTATGAGGTCCTAATGCAGTCAAACATTGAAGAATCATTTTCACAAGACGAAGACGCTGGGGATGGTTCTAAGTGGCAGGTTTGTCTAAGCCGAAAAAAGTCTCATCCAAAGAGTACCCGGCATACCAGACCTACAGGCTTTAGAATGATCAGTAGAAAGCCCGAGAAGAAAAATAAGAAAAAGAAGAACAAGAACAAAAACAAGAAGAACAAGAAATCAGAAGATGATTCTGATGAAGAGTATATCCAGCCTATACGTCAAATCATTACTCTGAAGGACTTTATTCCGAAAGAGCTCCTAGAAAATGATTTTTCAGAAGAGGAGTTATTTTGGGAAGAAGAAATTGTCCAATGTTGCATGGCCACATGGGCCGAAAAAGTTGAAGAAGAAGAGTTAGAGGCTGATGAAGTTACTCTTCGTTCGGGAAAAAATTTGCCACCTCCTAAGCCGAAGGAAAAAGGGGAGGGGAGTTGGCCACTTGTCAATGAGACTCCAAATGCTACAAATTTCGAGGAGGCGGTTGAAAAGGAGACTCCTACATTGGGTCAGAAAGACCAGGAAGCTGGGGCATCCGCCCAAAAAGATGTCGTGCCACGGAGGCATGTGTTGCTTCGTAAAGCTTCTTTTAAAGAGCAAGTGAAGTACGACGTGATCGGACATTTGAAGCGCATTCCTGCACGCTTAAGTGTATATGACGCTTTACAAATGTCGACCAATTTAAGGAAGGCCTTGATTCAAGCCCTCATGGATCCAGAAGATTACAAAGACCAAGTGGATCGGGTTGAGGTTGATGAAGTAACTTTACCCACTCCATCTCAATGTGCTTCATGCATGTCATCCATAACGTTCTCCGACGGAGACCTCCAATTAGGAAGCACCGATCACAATAGACCCTTATATGTCACGGGTACGATTGGGGATGCAAAAGTCAACAGAATCCTGCTGGATTGTGGGTCTGCGGTGAATCTATTACCTTTACGGGTCTTGGAAGCAATGGGATTGACCGTCGATCATCTGTCACCCACATTGCTCACCATTCAAGGTTTCAATCAGGTGGGACAAAAAGCTTTGGGCGTCATTGCCTTGAAAGTGGCTCTAGACGATCTCTACAAGGATGCTCTTTTCCATGTCATCGACGCTGGAACCTCCTATAACGCTTTGCTAGGGAGGCCATGGCTCCATGCCAGCAAGTCGATTGCTTCTACACTTCATCAGTGCTTTAAGTACACCGATGAAAACGGAAATGAAAGGACTATCCGTGGCGATAGTGATCCTTTTCAAGGTGAAAACGTTAATTATGCGGACGCCAAATTCTACAAGACTGTTCACTCTAAATCCAATCCGCGTACGGAAGTGAAAGAGGAGGGTAAAAGTGTCAGTCCTCAAAAGGGAGCAATGGCCCAAGAAGAGTCCCCGTCACCCAAGGTCTCCTTTGTCCGAAGAAGAGAAGAGCCAGAGACACGTCTGAAGGTGTTATTCAAATACACACCCAAGGATAAGAGACAACCCGGCCAGAAGCCATTGAATGCAGCAGAGAAGGCTATGCACTCCCTAATGACAAGCTACACTTGTCCTCTCCGCAAAATCGACCAATCCGTTCCAAAGAAGAAGTTGGTCATTCAAAGACATTTCGGAGATAAGAGGAATGAAAACGTAAGAGTGGTGTTCAAGGGTGAGTCTTCTAAGGCATCAGTCGAGCAGGCCTCTTCAAAGCATCATAAGGCCATCAAAGTTAAGGCGACAAGACCTCTGTTGAAAAGCAAAGCTTCGCGGAAATCCCTCAATGAGATCTCGATGGATGATCTACAAATCTCTCAAGAGGGGGAGTTATTGTCTGCTAAAGTCTTAGAGCCTATGACTCTGACAAGCCAAGAGCAAAATATGTTCTCACAAGACGCGACAAATGCACCTCGTGTCACGGTTTTTAAAAGACTTGGGACAGGTGCTCCAAGAGTTTCTGTGTTCGAGAGGCTTGGAAGAGTTAACGTGCCTAAACACAAGAGGGCCAACACCAAGAAGACCAGAAAGTGGAAGCTGAAGAATAAGAATCCAGAAACCTCCACTTATGATACGTTTGGGATACCCGATCCTTCGCCTGTGGGCTTCAGATCAAGAACCACGCCGTATATTTGCTCCGATCTTGCAATGCTCTTTGATATCTCCTGATTTGGAACAATTCAAACAAGTGATTAATATTCTGATTTAGCGACAGAATAATACTTGGTCAAATTTCAGTAATTTTAGAACAAGTTATAGCGACAGAAAGCGAGAACGAAGAACAACGCGAGAATCTGCGAAGGCTGGCGCGCAAGGATCCGGGCACACAGGCGTCAAGGCCTCAGGGTGTGCGGTACTGGTGCGCGGAAGGACTCGCGAGGACAGGGCACTTCGCTGGAGCGGAAGTGCTAGCGAGCGAGGGACGCGAGAGCGGGAGCGAGCGCCTGGGAGTGCTGAGCGATGCGCCAGGGAGCGCGGGAGCGAGGGCGAGTGTGCGGAGCGGATGTCCGCGCTCGCTGGGAGCGACTGGCCCGCGGACGACGCCAAGCGCTGGAGTTCTGGGCGCTGTTGTCGACTTCGATGAGTGCAGCGACAGGTTTCCTCGATCTCGCTGAGAACAAGGTGTTGTGTCTTAGGGTTGCCGAATGAACCAAGGTGAGGTTAATGATTTGTGAGTGCCGAAAGTTCTTAGAACACAAGAGCTTTGGGATTGATAATCGAAGAACCCTAATTCCGTTAAGGGTTTCTTCAATTCTATTTCAATCTGATTAAATTCAAAAGACATAACATGAATTTATAGTAAACTAATGAGGAATCTAGCCAATCCTTCCTTGCAAAGAAAAGGGTTTTGGATAGATTAATTCTATCTAAGATTAATGAAATAACTTAAAGATAAATAAATCCTAAGAAGATAGAAATATAATAACTTGGTGGGAAAGTAATATATCTAGAAGAGATATAATTAATTTCCACCTTATTTATCTAAATTGCATAAAATAACAACTAATTAAATATATTAATTTCGGCCCATGCACAATGTAATCTCGGCCCATGCATTAAGCCCAATCGGCCAAGCCTTGATCAAGGTGGGTGTAGCCGAGTCTTCATGAGCTTCAAGTGTGGACGCAAGCTCACTTCTTGTGCTGGCGGTGTAACCTTGAGCCAAGTGACCCAGGGTGGCCTGAACCCTTGCTCTAACGTTCCATGGTGACGGACAAGAAAGGCCTTAGTTGCATTTTGAATCTTCTTGGCCCTTGAACGAGTGACAGGGTCATCAAATGGAACCTTCATGTTGTCCTCAATGTCACCAGGAGTCATCGATAATTGAGCGACATCATTCTCCTCCACTTGACTTCGATTTGTCCTCAAATCGTCGTCAGAGTCATCGTCAGGCACGAACAAGGATAGATCGGCGACGTTGAATGTAGAATGGACGTTGTACTTATCGGCAGGGAGATCCAGCTTGTAGGCATTAGGACCCATCTTCTGAACCACTCTGAATGGTCCATCTCCCCTGGGGTCCAGCTTAGATTTCCGTTGTTGCGGAAACCTTTCCTTCCTGAGATGCAGCCAGACCAGATCACCAACGTCGAACTGCACATCCTTGCGATGCTTGTCCTTCGCGGCCTTGTATTGCGCAGTCTTCCTTTCCAGCTGCGCCTTGGTACGTTCATGCAAGCTTTTGATGAAGTCCACTTGCTTAGCTGCATCCACGCTCTCCTTGTCCTTATATGGCCGAGGCATCATGTCCACTGGAGTCAATGGATTTCGGCCATATACTACCTCGAAGGGGGTCATCCGTGTTGCAGAGTGCCTAGACCTGTTATATGCAAACTCTACAAATGGTAGACAGTCTTCCCATCTCCGGAGGTTAGTTCGCAGCATGACTCTAAGGAGAGCCCCAAGAGTTCTATTTGTGACCTCAGTTTGGCCATCAGTTTGTGGGTGACAAGAAGTAGAAAATAGCAGTTTTGTACCCAATTTAGACCCTAAAGTTTTCCAAAAAGAGCTTAAGAATTTAGGATCACGGTCAGAAACTATAGATAATGTCAATCCATGTAAGCGAACAACATCTTTGAAGAATAAATGAGCAACATGAATAGCATCATCAGTTTTATGACAAGGTATAAAGTGAGCCATTTTGGAAAATCTGTCGACAACAACAAATATGGAATCATGACCCTTAGAAGTTCTAGGCAATCCTACAATAAAATCCATAGAAACATCTTCCCAGGGTGCATTAGCAATTGGCAAAGGTTGGTATAGACCATTAGCATTGGATTTCGATTTGGCTTTAGCACATGTAACACAACTTTTGACAAATCTCAGCACATAATTAGACATTTTAGGCCAAAAGTAATGTTCCTTAAGTCCAGCCAGTGTTTTTTCGAAACCCCCATGTCCCCTAGATTCATGTATTTCTTGGGTTAACAATCGGCGAATAGAAGAAGATGGGATACAAAGCTTGCCCATCTTGAACAAATACCCATTATCAACAAAAAATGAATCTACTTCCCCTTTGGACACACATTGAGCATATATAGTTTTAAAGAAACTATCAGAAGCATATAGTTCCTTTATTAATGCAAAACCCAAAACATGTGCATCCATATGGTTTAAGAGGACATACCTTCGTGATAGCGCGTCAGCTACCACATTATCCTTTCCCTTTTTGTGGTGAACCACATAGGGAAAGGTCTCTATGAACTCCACCCATCGAGCAAGTCGCCTGCTGAGCACTGCTTGTCCTTTGAGATACTTGAGAGCTTCATGATCCGAATGAATCACAAACTCCTTAGGCCAGAGATAGTGTTGCCAAGTCTGTAAGCAGCGAACCAGTGCAAATAGCTCCTTGTCGTAGGTAGAGTAGTTGAGCTCAGCGGTGCCCAACTTTTCGCTGAAGTAGGCGATCGGACGCTTGTTCTGCAGCAGGACCCCTCCAATGCCAGTGCCAGAAGCGTCACACTCGAGCTCAAAAGGTTGAGCAAAGTCAGGTAACTGCAGCACTGGGGCATGTGTCAGGCGATCCTTGAGAGCGTCGAAGGCCTTTTGATGTGAGTCAGACCAGCGAAATGTCACATCCTTCTTTGTCAGCTCATGTAGGGGGGCGGCAATTAAGCTGAAATCCTTGACAAAACGTCGATAGAAGCCAGCCAGGCCCAAGAATGAGCGGACATGGGTGGGTGTAGTCGGCCTAGCCCACTCCTGAATAGCACGAATCTTCTCCTCATCCACCTTTAATCCAGATGCAGACACTACAAACCCAAGAAAAATGGTAGACTCGGATGCAAAAGAACACTTCTTTAAATTGGCATATAATTTCTCTTTTCTAAGACAATCAAAAACCAATTTTAAGTGACTTAAGTGATCATGCATATTCTTACTGTAGATTAAGATATCGTCAAAATAGACAACGACAAATTTTCCTAAGTGTCTTCTAAGCACATGGTTCATAAGCCTCATAAATGTAGAAGGTGCATTTGTCAAACCAAAAGGCATTACTAACCATTCATATAAGCCATACTTAGTTTTAAAAGCCGTTTTCCATTCATCACCCTGTTTCATCCTAATTTGATGATATCCACTTCTAAGGTCAATTTTAGAAAAAATAGCAGCACCATGAAGTTCATCAAGCATATCATCTAAACGAGGAATAGGGTGGCGATACTTAACCGTTATTTGATTGATTGCGCGACAATCAACACACATGCGCCAGGAGCCATCCTTCTTTGGAACCAAAATGACAGGCACGGCGCAGGGAGATAGGCTTTCACGAACAAAGCCCTTGTCCATCAACTCCGTGACTTGGCGTTGTAGCTCCTTTGTCTCCTCAGGGCTAGCTCTATAAGCGGCGCGATTAGGCAAGGCTGCTCCAGGCACAAAGTCAATCTGATGCTCAATACCTCTAATAGGAGGCAAGCCTTGGGGAAGTTCAGCTGGAAGCACATCCAAGTAATCCTGCAGAAGAGCAGCAATAGGCGCAGGAATATGACTCAATTCAACATTAAGTAATACCTGTTTCATGACCAGAAGAATGTGAGGTCGATGAGCATTCCAGGTGATGGTCCCTTTCTGAGGTTGAGAGACCAATGATCGACGTTCCACAGAGCCCTTAAGTGAAGCAGAAGGGGGCGTAGTTGACGTCGGAAGGGGAGGAGAAGGCGGCAAAGGGGCTGCAGGCCAGGCGGCGGGTGCAGCTGCAGCAGCCGCGGGCGCGGCAGTGTTGGCCGCGGGTGCGGTGTGGTCAGCCGGATTCCCCTTGAGCTTCTCCACTCGTTCAGCTTCTCTGTCGGCGTTCCTTTGTTGCTGTTTGCGAACCTGGTCCTTCAGTATAATTTGTGGTGATAAGGGTAGGAGAGTAACTCTCCTCCCGTCATAGGTGAAGGCATATGTATTTGCACGACCATCATGAAGGACATTACGATCATATAACCAAGGACGCCCTAACAATATATGACTACAATCCATGCGTGCAACATCACATAATATTTTATCATGATATGATCCAATAGAAATAGAAACTAAACATTGTTTGGTGACCATTATATCAGATCCATCATCAGTGATACCATTCAATCCATAGTGAGTAGCACGAGGCGTAGTAGGTAAATGGAGGAAATCTACTACCTTTTCATTGATGAGATTGCAGCAACTCCCACCGTCGATGATAAGGGTTAAGGTAGCCTCACGAACCACACATCTGGTGTGGAAGATGTTCTCCCTTTGATCAGCCATGGGAGACTCCTGAATGTGTAGGACCCGCCGGTTGATAAGGCAGAGGACGTTGTCATATTCTGATGTGTCGATCTCCTCAATAGGTTCAGACGGCTGGTCCTCCTCCACTTCACTCGAAATTACATGGTCCTCAGTAGTCTCCTCCTCATAGTAATGGTCTCCCAAATCATTGAGAAGAACCTTCTTCTTCTGAGGGCAATTGCGAGAGACATGCCCAGAACCACCACAAGTGAAGCAGCGGATGTCTTTGTTGCGATCTGTAGAGGGGGCAGCAACTCTTCTAGTTTCAACCTGATAACCCTGTTGAGGTGAGTTGGAAACTCCCTTTTGCTGCATAGAAGGGTTAGAAGTAGAAGGTTTAGATTGACCAGAAGGGTTAAAGGGAACAAACCTGCGACCTTGGGAGGTCTGATCGAATCTGCTCCGTTGTTGCCGCAGTTGCTGCTGTTGTTGCTCATACAGAAGCTGTGCTTTATGAGTCAAAGTGTTAATATCTCTAATAGAATGGATAGACAAAGGATTTTTAATAGAAATATTAAGACCAGCAAGAAATTGAGTACACAAAGCACGTTCAGTAAGATAAACATTAGCCTGATGGGAGAGTCATTCAAGTTCATCCCTGAAGTCATTCGGCGAGCGAGTTCCTTGTCGGCAGGAAGCGAGCTGCATCCTCATGGACTCTGTGTATTCCTCAGGCACATGTCTCTTTTTAAGGAGATAGCGAAGTTGTGGCCAAGTTTCAACAGGCTGCTTGTCCTGACGGCGGCGCATCTCACGAGTGCGGAACCACCAGTTGCGAGCTTTACCTACTAAATGTAATATAACAACTTCCAATTTCTCCGTTTCCTCATAGCGTAAATGTTCAAGCAGATAGTCAGTATGATTTTCCCAGAGAAGATAAGCTTCAGGATCAGTATTACCATCAAAAGTTTCTAATTTAAGCTTAACATCTCGTCTCTGAATAGCTTGAGCATTATCAAATCTAGGATGACCAAAATTAGGAGGAGGTAAATCATCAAAATTAGGATTTACCTCATGGTAAGCATCCTCCAAATGTGGTGTCTCATTCAGATCAGCATTGCTACGGCTATCATCCCAATTAGCACGAGTGTAAAACGGCTGTTGTGGACGCTGCTGGGGTCGGCCCTGCTGCTGCTGCCGTTGGTGGTGCTCAGGGCGATCCTGGTGTCCATTGAAGCCCGCTAAAGGATCGTTGTCATGCTCTCCAGGGAAAGGATTAGTAGTAGCAGATCTCAATTGAAAATGTAATTGACCAGAAGGAGGAGGGTGACCTGAGTAAAAGGTGTTACCTGCAGGTTGCTGATTACCTGTAGGGGGCAGAGGACCCGAAGGTGGTGTAGGATCTGGGGGTGGTGGAGGCGCTTTTCCTCCAGAAGGAGGTGTAGATCCAGAAGCCTCCGCCTGTTTGGACTCCTCCCATTGCCGAGCAACTGCCTGTTTGACGACGTCAGACAACCGTAGGAGGTCCTCTTTGCGTTCAATAGCTCGACGATTTTCAGCCTCTGCCAGTTCCTGTCGCGTCACTAGAGTAGACTTTTGGACAGCGGCGTCAATAATAAACTGCATAGCCTCAGCAGAAATGCCAGCAGGTGGGGTAGGGGAAGGGTTGGGGTCGCTATCGTTTGCCATGTTCCTACAATATCAGAAGAGCAACAAGTAAACGAAGCAAAGACCAGAAACCAAGTAATGCAAGCTCTAGTGATTCCTAAGAGTGATTCACGGTTTTAGAAATCAAAGAGCGAGAAAACAAGGCACAATATTCAAGCAATTCCCCTGGACACAGAATTTTGCAATATTGAAGACAGCAAGTAATAATCCAAATTGCAAATTAAATCAGCCACCAAGTCGGATATCAAGGATAGCAAGTATAAACAAGCGGCTGAATGTGTAAAGAAAAAGAGCTACAATGTGATGCTTGAATAATATGAATGTGTAATAATCGACAATAGCAATCACAAGGGCAATCAAGTGCACACACTCCGTCAACTATTATCTGACGGTTGCAACACGGTTCAGAGAAAGATGGGTGTGACCAAGGCTCCAGTGTCGGCACAGCACAAAATCACACAAGTAGGGTTCTTTTGTAATGCTTTAAACCATTTAGATCATCTAACATGTAGCAATCAAAGAACTCAGAGTTACTAACTCAATGATGCAATGAAGAATGCTCTATAGAATATTTATTTTTTTTATTATTTTTATTTTTTTTTTTGAATTCGGCTGTTTCTGTTTTTTTTTTTTTTTTTTTTTATAGAAGGGAAAAAGTTGCTGTAATCTGGAGGAGCAACCGAAAATAAAGAGCAAAAAAATAAAAAAGAAAAGCTACGATGATCTAAAAGTAAGCAAAAATAAAGAAAATAGGGAAATTGGCTAGAAACTGGAAAAAGTAGGGTTCTTTAGTGGTGCAAGTTTATATAATGCATTTAATCCAAGAATCACAGTCATAGGCATGATATGTAGCAACTAGGAATAAAAGATCACAACTTGCAATCAAGAACTCAATATCTTCCAAATTATAGATCCAAACAAAGAATTAACAAAAATAAAGTGCCAATTTGGATGGGTGAAGAATAAAGATTCAATTTTTATGCAGCGGCTATGGTGTAAAAATAAGGCACGAAAAGAAAATCACTCAAATAGAAATCAAGAGAGTAAAGAACTTGCATTAACCTGAAATCCGATACCACTTGATACGTTTGGGATACCCGATCCTTCGCCTGTGGGCTTCAGATCAAGAACCACGCCGTATATTTGCTCCGATCTTGCAATGCTCTTTGATATCTCCTGATTTGGAACAATTCAAACAAGTGATTAATATTCTGATTTAGCGACAGAATAATACTTAGTCAAATTTCAGTAATTTTAGAACAAGTTATAGCGACAGAAAGCGAGAACGAAGAACAACGCGAGAATCTGCGAAGGCTGGCGCGCAAGGATCCGGGCACACAGGCGTCAAGGCCTCAGGGTGTGCGGTACTGGTGCGCGGAAGGACTCGCGAGGACAGGGCACTTCGCTGGAGCGGAAGTGCTAGCGAGCGAGGGACGCGAGAGCGGGAGCGAGCGCCTGGGAGTGCTGAGCGATGCGCCAGGGAGCGCGGGAGCGAGGGCGAGTGTGCGGAGCGGATGTCCGCGCTCGCTGGGAGCGACTGGCCCGCGGACGACGCCAAGCGCTGGAGTTCTGGGCGCTGTTGTCGACTTCGATGAGTGCAGCGACAGGTTTCCTCGATCTCGCTGAGAACAAGGTGTTGTGTCTTAGGGTTGCCGAATGAACCAAGGTGAGGTTAATGATTTGTGAGTGCCGAAAGTTCTTAGAACACAAGAGCTTTGGGATTGATAATCGAAGAACCCTAATTCCGTTAAGGGTTTCTTCAATTCTATTTCAATCTGATTAAATTCAAAAGACATAACATGAATTTATAGTAAACTAATGAGGAATCTAGCCAATCCTTCCTTGCAAAGAAAAGGGTTTTGGATAGATTAATTCTATCTAAGATTAATGAAATAACTTAAAGATAAATAAATCCTAAGAAGATAGAAATATAATAACTTGGTGGGAAAGTAATATATCTAGAAGAGATATAATTAATTTCCACCTTATTTATCTAAATTGCATAAAATAACAACTAATTAAATATATTAATTTCGGCCCATGCACAATGTAATCTCGGCCCATGCATTAAGCCCAATCGGCCAAGCCTTGATCAAGGTGGGTGTAGCCGAGTCTTCATGAGCTTCAAGTGTGGACGCAAGCTCACTTCTTGTGCTGGCGGTGTAACCTTGAGCCAAGTGACCCAGGGTGGCCTGAACCCTTGCTCTAACGTTCCATGGTGACGGACAAGAAAGGCCTTAGTTGCATTTTGAATCTTCTTGGCCCTTGAACGAGTGACAGGGCCATCAAATGGAACCTTCATGTTGTCCTCAATGTCACCAGGAGTCATCGATAATTGAGCGGCATCAACTTAAAAAGATGAGGATCCCATGGATGCCCAAACAGAAGAAGTAAATATGGTGTTGACCTATACAAGGAGTGAGCCAAGTGAAGATCCTCAGGATTTTCTTAATGTTGTCCAACCTGCTCCGCCAGAAATGGAAGACGGAGGTCAAGCCACGGTTGACAAACTACAAGAGATCAACTTGGGGACTACAGAAGATCCTAAGCCCGTATTCGTTAGTGCTTTGCTAACGGAAGAAGAAAGAGGATCATACGAGCATCTTCTCACCGAATATAGAGATGTGTTTGCTTGGGGATATCAAGACATGCCTGGTTTGGATCCCAAGGTGGCTATGCACAAGCTATCCGTCTCCGAAGAGGAAAAGCCGGTAAAGCAAGCTCAACGTCGTTTTCGGCCCGAGCTGACAGTGCAGATTAAAGCTGAAGTCAACAAGCTCATTGAAGCTGGATTCATTCGTGAGGTCCAATACCCAATCTGGTTGGCAAACATTGTTCCCGTCAAGAAGAAGAACGGCCAGCTACGTATCTGTGTGGATTTTCGGGACTTAAATGAAGCATGTCCCAAAGATGAATTCCCTCTTCCGATAACCGAGTTATTGGTTGATTCCACCACGGGTTTTCAAGCCTTATCCTTCATAGATGGCTTCTCAGGGTATAATCAGATTAAGATGCATCCCAAAGACGTACAGTTAAGAGCTTTCCAGACACCTCTAGGCACGTATTGCTATACAGTAATGCCTTTTGGTCTGAAAAATGCAGGAGCGACCTATCAAAGAGCCATGACGGTGATCTTTCATGATCTGCTTCACAACACCATTGAGTGCTATGTGGACGACCTTGTGGTGAAAACAAAGAAAAGAGAGGATCATTTGGATGGTCTTAAGAGAATCTTCGAAAGGTTACGAAAACACCAGTTGAAAATGAATCCCCTCAAATGTGCCTTTGGTGTGACATCTGGCAAGTTTCTTGGCTTCATTGTTCGAGGACGGGGAATAGAAATTGACCCCGATAAAATCAAGGCAATCGTGCAAATGCCAGCCCCGAGGAATCTCCGTGAGTTGCGAGGTCTACAGGGCAAACTTGCCTACATCCGGCGTTTCATTTCAAATTTGACGGGGAGGTGTCAGCCCTTTCTGAGGCTGATGAAGAAAGATGTTCCGTTCATATGGGACCAAGCTTGTCAAAATGCTCTCGACAGCATCAAGAAATACTTGACTGACCCGCCAATCCTCATGGCACCAATTCAGGGAAAACCCTTAGTCTTGTACACCGCAAGTCTTGAGCGGTCGTTAGGGGCAATGTTAGCCCAAAATAATGATGAAGGAAAGGAAAATGCCTTGTACTACATCAGCCGAACGATGGTTGGGGCAGAACTAAATTATCCTGCTATGGAGAAGATATGTCTAGCGTTGATCTTTGCTATCCAAAAGCTACGGCATTATCTCTTGTCTCATCAAATCACATTAATCTCCAGAGCTGATCCTTTGCGATATATCTTGTCCAAGACGGTGTTGTCAGGAAGACTAGCTAAATGGGCTATGCTTCTGGCTCCCTTTGACATCAAGTTTGTGCCTCAAAAGGCGGTCAAGGGGCAAGTCATAGCTGATTTCTTAGCCGCCCATCCTACTCCCGATAACGAGGAGTTAGTGGATGATTTGCCAGATGAAGAAGTCTTCATGACAGAAGAAAAATCTTGGCAATTATACTTTGATGGCGCTGCAAAGAGAAGAGGGGCCGGAGTAGGCATAGTATCCATCACCCCAACCGAGGGAATAGTGCCTTATTCATTTTCTCTTTTAGAAAACTACACAAACAACGTGGCAGAGTATGAGGCACTCATCATTGGCCTAGAGGTAGCTCTTGAGATGAACGCTGACCCATTAAAGGTGTTTGGTGACTCTCAGTTAGTAATCAGGCAGCTGAATGGCCAGTATGAAGTCAAAAACACAAATTTGCTTCTTTTGCATCAAAGAGCCAGGCATCTCATGCACCAGTTCCGTCAGATAGAAGTTGTGCATATATCAAGGTCCGAAAATGACCAAGCAGATGCATTGGCTAAATTGGCCGCGTCACTGACATTGCCAAGTGAAAGAGAGATCGAGATTACAATCGGGGAGCGACATTTGCTTATGTCAGCTTTGGAGCGAGCTGAGCCCAACGAAGAGGTGGATGTCGTTTCCGTATATGAAGTTGAGGAAGAAACAGACTGGCGACAACCGCTCATTGAGTATCTTCGTCATGGATTCCTTCCTGATGATGCTAAAAAGAGAGTGGATGTTAAAAGGCGAGTGTCAAGGTTCCTACTTAAGAACGACACTTTGTATCGAAGAACATTCGATGGAATGTTGTTAAGATGCCTGTCAAATGAAGAAGCAAAATATATCCTCGCAGAAACCCACGCTGGGGTATGCGGAGCGCATCAAGCCGGTCCAAAGTTAGCTAATCAAATCAAACGACTGGGCTATTATTGGACAACAATGGTGAAGGATGCCATGGATTTTTCTAAAGCTTGCCACGCTTGTCAAATTCACAGCGACTTCATTCACCAGCCTCCTCAAATGTTGCACCCGACGACTTTGTCCTGGCCATTTAATGCATGGGGTCTCGACGTTGTAGGGTGTATAAATCCATCGTCCTCTCGAAGGCACCGGTATATCTTGGCTGGTACAGATTACTTCTCCAAATGGGCCGAAGCCATACCATTGAAGGAAGTGGGAGCTAAAGAAGTCGCTAACTTCATAAGGACTCACTTGATCTATCGATATGGAGTTCCTTCAAAAATCATCTCAGACAACGCTCTCTACTTAAAAAATCAGATGCTGGTGAAGTTGAGCGAGAAGTTTGGGTTTAAGCATAGCTTTTCATCGAGCTATAACCCGTCATCAAATGGTCAAGCCGAGGCATTTAATAAAGTGCTATGCAAGATCCTAAAGAAGATGGTGTCAAAATCCAAAAGAGATTGGCATGAACGGCTACCGGAGGCACTATGGGCTTATCGGACAACAACACGCACATCGACTGGTTGTACGCCTTACAACCTGGTCTTTGGGTCTGAAGCTGTTTTACCCTTAGAAATTCAGTTGCCATCTCTCAGAGTTGCAGTGCAGCTCACCGACCCGAAAGAGAATGTCAAGATTCGTCTGGCCGATCTCGAAGCATTGGATGAGCACCGACTAGCAACACAACAAAAACTTGAAATCTACCAAGCCCAAGTGGCTGGGGCATTCAATAAACGGGTCAAATTTCGCTCATTTGTTGTTGGCGATTTGGTCCTAACCATCAGACGACCAATTGTTATCAATCGAAAATCCCAAGGGAAATTTGAAGCAAAATGGGAAGGTCCTTATGTGGTGACCAAAGTTTTCCCTAAAGGGGCATATGAACTCTCAAATGCCGAAGGTGAAGTGGTATACTCCTGTGTGAATGGAAAATTCGTGAAGAAGTATTTCACGTGAAACCTCCAGAGTCAAATTGCCCAGAACTACGTCATGACTAGATCTCCAACAAGGAGTACGTAGAACGTTTGACAACCAAAATATGTCAAATTCAGTCGCAAAAAAAAAAAAAAAAAAAAAAAAAAAAAAAAAATGGGTTCGCAAATGATAGTCGAAGCGTTTGGGAAACCCTTCCTAGAAGGTGGGCCCAAACGATTTGAGTGATGCGGTAAAAAAAAAAAAAAATGATGATCCCAGTTCAATGAACGAGAAAGGATGGACTTGAAGTTAGTCCGAAACCGAAGCACCCTGTCGAATATGTGAAGAAAATGGTGCCCAAATGAACTACGAACGGCTTGATCCCTCATGAAGAGGGTACGTAGGCAATCTAGCTAGTCAAGAATGCTAGATGCAGCCCCAAAAACAACAACAACACCAATCTTCCCCTTTCAATGGAGATACAGGTGTATTTCTCTACGTTGGCCAATGATGATCGAATTTACATTGGTTGTCATGTGAAGACTACAACCATTCAGGATAAAACGCTCTATATGTAAGCCCTATATTGTTCTTTCTCAAATGACAAAACAAGTGAGGTCAAAAGATCAAAGGCGAACTTTGAATCTGTTCGTCGAGCATCTCGCAAATTCAAAGTTCGGGGGCATCTATTTGGGGGTAAAATTCGTGTTTAATTATAGGATATTGTATAAGCTCCTGAAATTATTTTCTTGAACGCTCTCATGTGATACCTTATATATTAAACACGAATACAAATTGGCTAGTGATAATTACAAGTAAATGAGTGCGCAAAATGTGTTATGTATCAAATACATTATTTTAGCATACTACAAGCTCGTAAACTAAAGTATGTAAATACAATAGTCGAGCATACAATTAAAAAAATAAAATGGCTAAGCCATCGAGAACATAAGTTCCTTCACTTGGGTAACTAGCCTCTCGAAATCCAATGCTGGCTCAAGTTGCTTGTTCAATCTGCAAAAAAAAAAAAAGACATGGTTGAATTAGTGGGTCTTGTGTTTAAAAGGTGGCCCAAAATAAGCTACAAAAGCTGGCCCAACACAATTTACAGAATGGAACGTGGCTGCCAGATTCATCCAAGAAGAAAGGATATCACAAAAGAACTTGTACATGAAGTCTGAATCTTCTAATAAAATAATATCATATTGGAATGGGGTAAATAAAAGATTTGTCCCTATCTAAAACAAATCAGCAGTTAAAATAAAGGATAGAAGATTTGCTATGGGATATCTTAAAAGGAAAAACAAAATATATCCTAAAAGGAAAAAAGATTCATCCGGACCTCCTCCTTCTCCCCTATAAAAGAGGCTAGGACTAGGATTGAAAAAAAAAGGGCTGACACATACAGCTGAGCATACAAACACACAGCACGACAGAAGAAAAAAAAACTGCAGAAAACACACAGAAGCACGAAGCAACAAGTAGCAAAGAAGAAGAGGAGGCAAACAGGTAGCCTTCTCTCCATGTTGGGTTTTTGGTGATTCCCAAAGCCCCGCCCTTGCAAACCCTGCGGGCTTTCGCTTGTGGCCTGGGCTTCGGAGTCATCAAATCACCCTCACATCAAATCAAATCGAAGGGCTACGCAATCGACTCTCGAAACCCCACCCTTGCAAACCCTGCGGGCTTTCGCTTGTGGCCTGGGTTTCGGAGTCACCAAATTGCCCCAAAACACGTCGAAGTGCTGTCAAAATCGATTCTCGAAACCCCGCCCTTGCAAACCTTGCGAGCTTTCGCTTGTGGCTTGGGTTTCGGAATCATCAAATAGCCCTAAAAGAGGGCGAAACACTGCTGGATTTTTCCTAAACTAGCCGACTCACTCAAGCATACAAATTGCAAACAATTTGAGCAAATCAAAAGGAAACAAATTCAAGTTCATTGCAGCCAAACAAATGAAATTGAAAGCAAATAAAAGGATTTCAACTTCAACATCCTCAAATCAGAACTTTTCTTATGTCAAGGTTTCTACAAGACATGAATTAGAAAGACACAAAGCCTCTTTCCAAGACTAAGTCTAAGTCTGCAAGTTTCAAGGAAAAAAAACACATCAAACAAAAATGGGGGAAAGGCTGGTCGCTGGAAAATAGTCTAAACAAATCCTCAAGTCACTCTGCCTAAATTCACATTCAAAACGCTGTTGGGATTTCTGTGTTTCATTCCTTAAATCCAATCAGTAGGGCTTAATACCAAATTCAACATAGAAGCCCTAAAGATCACTAATTGGACGACTGCTACCAAATTGCAGTAATTCAGATATCAGTTCTGAGCAAATAAAACAATTAAGAACCGAAACACGTTTAAGCCAGCTCATATTCAGCACAAGTACACGAGGTGAAAGACTCAATACTGGAAAAAAAAAAAACAAAGGGGAAAGGTTAAAGTAGGATACCTGTACTAAATTAATGGTTGTCCTTTTGGCCTCCTTTTGTTGTTGTTTCCCTTTCACCCCCTAAATCAAGTCTTCAACCTCCTGCAAAAAAAAAAATCGAGTAGGGGTTCCCGTCAAACTCAAGACTTATGGTAGATGCAAAGGGGGAGCCGAAATTTGGCATCCCAAGATCAAATTAGAGGCTGAGATTTCTCACCAATATAAAAAAAAGAAAAAGAAAGAAAGAACGGAAGATCGGACATACCTAATTGATAGTTCGTTGTCGGTCGGTATTCTCTTGATTCCTCGATATCAGTCACCCAAAGCCTTTGATCCTCCTCCCTTGTCGATCAGCCCCAATCCAAAACAACCCAAAAAAAAATCGCAGATCCTGGAAAAATTCATCAAACCTAGAAATTAAGCATCCAATGGAAGCGGATCTGACTAGAAATTCGAGATTTGAGGCACGAATCGCCTAAATGTTAAGCCAAATCAGCGAATTTGAAGTCGGAAATTTTAGGGCAAAAGCTAAGCGTACCTGATTGGCGTCGCAAGCTCGCACCGCCCTCGTCTGGCCCTCGAGCCGCCCTCGCTCCGACCGCACTCCGTCTTTGCCTCGCCCTCGCTCCGCCTTTGCCTCACCCTTGCTCTGCTGCTTTCTTCTCCAATCACCCGAGACCAGAGCTCCAAAACGTTGGAAGCTGTCAAAGGAAACAACGTCGTCTCCTATCGAACGAAGAGAGGGAGGCTGAGTGTGAAACACTGAAACGCACCTGTTGTTTTGAAGAAAATGGGCTAGGCTTGGTGTTAATTAATTGGGCTCAAGTTATGGCCTGCATTTTTTTAATTTATGTGGGAATCTCACTACAACAGAATAGCCTTTTAGCGACCAAAATTTTAGCGACGAATTATTTTTCCTTGGTAAATGTGGGCTTTGGCGACGAATATATCCGCTCCTCATAAAATGACAAATGAACTTTAGCAAGAAACCTATATTCCTCGTCAAAAGTGGGATTCAACGACAATTTTTTCGACTCGTCGCTAATTGTTAGTATAATGTGGTCGCATAAACCGTAACGAAAGTAACGACGAATTTGGAGCTTTTGTCGAGGAATGTTTTCATCGCTAAAAATACATTCATCGAGGAATTTTTTTTTTGTCGTTATTTGTTGGTTGGGAATTATGTAAAACCCATCAAATTTATTAGCGACAAAGATTGTAATTACTCGCTAAAAGTGTGTGTTTCTCGAGGAAAAAAAATCTCGCTAAACATTTTAATCAACGAGGAAATTCCATTTTCATCGTTATTGGCTCGAGTGAAATATGGGAAATTGCTCAAATTTATTAACGAGAAAATTTCAATTCCTCGCCATATGTTGATGTTTTACGAGTAATATTTTTATCTTTGAAACAACTATTTAGCGAGGAAATATCACTTTCGTCACTACTTATATGGGTAAAAATCACCAAATTTATTGGTGACAAACATTGTTATTTGTTGCTAAAAGTATTTATTTCCCGATTAACAAATGTGTCACTAAACATATCAATTAGAGAGAAAATACTATTTTCGTTGTTATTGGTTTATGGGAAATTAGACCAAGTAACGACCCAATTTCAATGGCGAGTCGTAGTGAATTTCTCTTCCGCTTCGTTTCTCGAAGGTTAGGGTTTTGGGAAATGCGAAATGTAGTGGGTTTCTCTTCCTCTTTTTTTTTTAGAAATTTGTGATTGCTATCATTTATGTTTATTTTTGGGTAAAATTTGTGTTTGGTTCAACTCTTAAAAATTTTCAAATCCATTTTGACCTTTGGTGTCATTGATATAAGCATAGCCTATGCAGGATTTGAACCCGCATCTTTGTGTTTAGACACATTGCTTTTCCATTTAAGCTAATAGGCTTGAAATCCATGTTTTGGATTTTACGAAACAAAAGCTAACTCTTCAGCAGGAAAAAGAAAAGTATCCAAGCCACCTGTTTTTTATTCTTAAAAGGGAATAAAAAAAGATAGCTCAAATGAGCTCCTCAAAGATGAAGCAAAAGTATCCAAGCCTCTTCATTGCCTGTTTTTGTTGCATATTGTGTCCATACCTACTAATGGTAGCAACTGCTACACCAGCAAAAATGCACACTTGCTTTCTCCCCGTTATATTTTCTGCTAGCTAGTTGCAACGACCCATATCTTTTTCCTCAAGCCTCCCAGCAACTACGTGATCCTCTCTTTTTTTCCCTGTTGCATCGTAGGGTCTTCCCTTTTTCATCATTAATAAGGGTAGTGTCCAAGACATAATTACATGAGTAATTCTTAGCAGTTGTATCACCAATTGCCTCTCATGCACTCTTCGACTCTTCATTCCATTCCCCTCAACAGTGGCTATACATTTTTTTTTTGTCATACCAGTCCCCTTTTCATTCAAATCATACGCAGCAATAGCACTTTCGACTTGAACCTCCCCTGCCCTCATACCCTCTCCGTCGTTACAGCAGTTCTCCATTCTGTGTGAAACTGAATCACTCAAATTGGCATTGACAGCAGCAACATCAACAGCTACAACACTTGATTTTGGGATTTTGGCTGCCAAATCTGTTTTGCATCCACTCTCCTACTCTTCTCCTTTATATTTGCATTTGGGCATTTATCAATCATTCAAACTACAGATTCTCTGCCCAAATTCTAGCCTTTAATAATTCCCAAAAATATACTAAAAAATTGACAAGAGAAGTTTCCCAAAGATAAAAAGTAAAAAGTAAAAAGCATCATCTAAGCTTAGATAATTCTTAACGAGCCTCAATTCACCTACTCAAGTGAATCTAAGTTCAGAAATAAGGTAAGAAAAATATTAAACTGATCAAGGCAGCAACAGGTAAGACTTATCTTACACGAACAAGTGAATAGACAATATAATATAATAAAACAGTGATAATTCAAGTTCAATGACCATGTCTATCATTGAACATAGTAGTTCAATCGTAGATATACAGATACAACAAGATATTCCATTTTACTAAAAAATATAGATTTTATGAAAAGTTGGGAAGTAGACATACTGAAATGGTCATATTGCTGCTCAAATGTAAAAACATAAGGCAGAGTACAAGGCCCTCACTTTCTATCAACGATGGGAAAGCCAATCTCCTGCTCAAAGAGAGAAAGATCTATATAAATAAGATTCTCAATGAGAAAAATCATTCTCAAAGCCAACAATGATCAAACTTCAAAGCAAGCTTCTCCATATATGTCATATTCCATACATGTTCACGTACTTACCGTGTATGTTGAGTGCTTATCCTGAGGCAACTGTAGGTTTAAGGCAATTGGAAGGTGATGCAGTCATCTTCTTTACCAAAAGTTTACTTTCGATTGGCTGAAAATTTGAATTTAATAATGTATGAAACAAGATCTTTGTGCAAAACAAGATCAACAACTGCCCATAAATGAAAAATAATCTGAATTGATAATTTTGCGATCCATGACCCAAACTAAATGTTTGTGCCAAAGTAAAATAACAACCACATAATTATATATTTGCACAAGTGGAGTTGGGATAAGGAGGCTGATCCTAAGGTGTATGCAATCATCTGTTGAGCAAGACTCTGTCAAACTAAATTTGGACAAGAATAAAAGTATGTTGCCATGTCTAGTTGATTGGTTGAGGTGATCCTATATGCTTTTCTATTGTGTTGCTGTCCTACATTCCATTAAATGCAAATCAGTCAGAGGACAGTTTGTTTCTTGCTAGCTTGCTATTCAGAAACTTGAAATTGGAATCGATCAATTCTGAGTTCGAATAACAAATTTCTCCATTCTTTCTCCTATAAATCACAGGTACAAGGAATTGATTATGAAATTTCACAAACCCTAACTATCCCTATTCAGAAATTAAACTTCAATTTGAAAATCTAACATTCTAGCATAAACTTTGACATAGAAAAGTGGAAATTTACCTTTGAATTGAAATTTGCCCTAAATCAGTGAATCCCGGAAGAAGGCGGCCACTGGCGTCAAGGTCGAAGACGGCCGACCGGAGTTGTGATAGCCGGAGTCAATGTCGAAGGTGGGCAGCGCCGGGCGGCCGGTGATAACCGGACGGAGGTTGAGAGCGAACGAGGAGGGCTTGGAACGAGGGGGGCGAGGGCGGACTGGCTTACTGCGTATAAAAAAAAAGACAGAACAGAGAGATGATCCAAAAACGTTTTAAGTATAAATTTTCCATTATTTTACCTATTTTTAATTAAATAAAAGTTAACATTGTATTTCTTTTTTAATATTACCACTAATAAATTTATATGTAAAATATTATTAAAAATATGATTTTATGATCTAAAAATAATCTAGATATAAAAAATAATAAGATCTTATGTACGATTTTGATTCTACATACGACTCTAAAAAATGCTAAATATAAGAAATTTAAAATATTTTTACATTAAATATAACAAATTTTAATTATATTTGATTAGTCTATAGTAAATTTAATTTATTTTTCAAAGTTTTTGTCCTAAGAATGTTTTTTTCTGTATAATTTAAGATAATTTAAATAATATAAATATATTAAATTAATTTTTAAAAAACTCATCCATACGGTAAATCTTACAATCTTACGATTCGAATATGAGGTCATGAATCTTCTTTAATGCGATCTATAATCAAGATTTAAACTAACAAGATAAGCTTTCTAGCATCAAATTTACATTGGTTATGTAATGGATCAAATATTGGATAGATATAAGGTTGATCAAATAATAAAAAAGATAACATCATTTTAATTCATAATATGACACGAATTAAAAAATAATACCATCTATATCTATCGATCTATCGATCTATATCTATATCTATATCTATATCTATATCTATATCTATATCTATATCTGTCTGTCTGTCTGTCTGTCTATCTGTCTGTCTGTCTATCTGTCTGTCTGTCTATCTGTTTGTCTGTCTATCTGTCATCGATCTATTTATATCTATATCTATATCTATATCTATATCTATATCTATATCTATATCTATATCTATATCTATATCTATATCTATATCTATATCTATATCTATATCTGTCTGTTTGTCTGTCTGTCTGTCTGTCTCTCTGTCTCTCTATCTCTCTGTCTGTCTGTCTGTCTGTCTGTCTATCTGTCTGTCTGTCTGTCTATCTGTCTGTCTGTCTGTCTGATAAAATATTATTCTAACTCTATGCATAATTCTTAGCCGTGTAAATTAGATCTATATATATATATAATTTTTTTTTTAAAAGTACATGTTCGGTGAATCATGGAATTCTTAGATATAATTTTGGATATAATTCATTAGATGTGTATTAGATAAAGATACTTTGTATTTTTTTAGATATAATTTTGGAAGAGTTTAATCACAATTTTTTCATGGAAGATCTATCAATTTTATGGATAAAGAAATAAAATTTTCCTAACTTAAAGGTATTGATAAAATTTATTCTAACTCTATTTAATCAATATATCTATATATATGCATAATAAAATTTTATTTTAACTCTATACATAATTCTTAGCAGTGTAAATTAGATCTATAACATAATTTTTTTTTTTAAAAAGTACATGTTCGGTGAATGATTTTTATATATTGACAAAATTGTTATCAACTCATGGAATTCTTAGATATAGTTTTGGATATAATTGATTAGATGTGTATTGGATATGTATTTTTTTGATATAATTTTGGATGAGTTTAATCACATTTTTTTTTATGGAAGACCTATTGCTTTTGCAGATAAAGAAATAAAAATTTACCATCTTGAATGTATTGATATATTTATAAGATATATTTTTGGATTTTATACCTATATAATTATGGATAGATTTTTGGATTTTATAGTAGTATTTATAATTTGTAAGGACACGCATTGTACATCACAATATACTTTTTTTTGGATCAGTTACATCACAATATACGAAATGACTTTATAACATTCGTATTTATATTTACAATTTAAAAAAATATATAAAAATCATTATAATTAAATATTTTTTATTTAATTTCAAAGCGCTTAAATCTAACATGTTTGCATCTAAACCCTATCTGTTCATTTTTTTTAATTCAGACGCAGCCAGCGAACAGGCGAAGGGCGAACGCGAATCAAGGATTCCAAGCCCTCCTCTCCTCGTCCGTTCTCCACCGGCCACCGCCCGCCTTCGACTGTTCAACATCAACGTCGGCCACGTTTGACCCGGTTGGCCGCCTTCAACTATTCGACATCTCCGCCCAACTTCTTCAGTTAGGGATTCAGGATTCAAGATTAATTACCCTCTTGAGTTTCGATTCAAAGGTACAATTGCACTTTCCTATGTTAAAGTTTATACATTATGAATTACATTTTCAATTCAATTTTAAACACTTGAAAGTTAGAAGGTTAGATTTTCAAATTGAAGTGCAATTTTTGAATAGGCATATTTAGGGTTTGTAAGTTTTCAGCTGTTTGTGTTGGTTTTTGTCTTACTGGTTTCGGTCTCTGCTGAAATTGAGTAGAATCTGGTATTAAAATGTCAGTTGGGTGGGTACTTGCTTGAATAGAGTCGGTTTTGAGAATGTGCTAATTGTGCTAGGGCTGAGCTTTATTGATGATATTGGTTTGATTGTGATCTTACGATTCTTACTAGCCTGCACTGTTGAATTAAATTTAGAAGTGGAACTTGACTGATTTAATCAAAAAAGAAAGAAATTTAGAAACCCCACGTACACTAAACCTCAAATTTGTTTCTCTCAAGCATCCAATGTCTCCTTTTCCTTATGTATTTTTGTTGCCTTTCATCTCTTTTTAGGTAATGGTGAAACCTTTTATTTGTGGCAGGACATGCTTGGATGTACTGTTCTCTCATCTAGCCTCTTATTTGTTTGATTTATCTTCTTGCACCTAGTTACTGAAACTGCAATTGGGTAGTTTCACTGGCGTTTATTAATCCATGAAAACAAAAGGTAAAAAAAAATGTGACCTTTTTTTCCTGTAAAAACTGTCCAACGGTTGTGAATTGTGAATGGAGATTGGGATATAGAAGGGAATCTTCTTACTCATTCATATAATTATGAATTTCGTTCACTTAACCTCACTGCCATACACTTGTATATTTCAACTCTTTTTGCAGCTTGTTGATGCTGATATTAGCATTCTATTGCACCTCCTCCTATTGTTAATGTATTGGTAATGTATGATTAAGTTCAATAAATTACTATAAGTATGAGTTCAATGCTGGGTGTTATATAGTTTCTAATTTCTGTTACTTATATATTGACAATGAGGTAGAGTGTATAACTCTTGACCTTCGTCCTTCAGATGCCATTAATATTGTTGTAAGATGCGATATATTTATATTTCTGCTTTCACATTGTCTTCCCTTTGTAAATTATCTATGGCCATCACTAACCAAGTTTCTATCAAAGGGGCTCTCATCATTTTACACTTATACTGTTTCATTAAACTTCTTTAAGAGTCCATCTTTCATTAGTTTTTCTAGACCTGATAAAAAGGTTGTTTAAGCAATTTAGGACAGCTGCGCATGCCTAGAAATGAAAGGCATAAACAATAATGCATTAGTCTATATTGGATATCTAGTAACCTATTGTTTGTTTGCAAATTTAAATGAATTCATTTCATTTAATTTAAATTTTCTCGTGTGTAGGTAGATACGACACTTGATACTCCTTGAGGCTCTCTTTCGATGAATTGATCTAACAAAACTAGTTGGAGTGAGCTCCCTACCCTACTTATTCAGTTCATACAACATTATCTTCCATCATCTTGGGTAAGTTCCTCATTCTCGATATATTATGATTCTGAATAGATATTTTTTATATGTCCAATAACGTATTTCTTAATCTCGGCCTCTCTTTGCAGCTTTACTAACATTTTAAGTTCGGTCGTGCTCCAAGAGCTGGAAGATACAATTCAAACTCAAAGTCAAGAGATAAAGGCTTTAAAGGAAAGGTCTGCAAAGTTCGAAGAATTCATGGCCCAATTCAAAGACCAAATGGCTGATGTTTAGTATATTTTCCCCTAGAACCTCCTATTTAATAAGATTGTTATCTTGGATTTTATTTCTTTGATTTGCCACTTTTAGACCGATCGATTAGAACATATAATATTATGTTTTCCCATATATATTTCTATTGCATTTGTATTACAATATTCATTTTGTTTCTAATTTGTATGTTCTTGAATATTTGCATCGATGAAGATATTTTTTCGCCATAACCTACATTACGGGAGGAAGTCATTTCATCAAAAAAAATACATTTTCTATACCGACAAAATGATATGGTCAATGATAATTGCCTTCAACGAGAAAACTATTTGTCGCTTCATTGATATATATAACGATGAAAAATATATTCTCTTGCTATTGAATGTTTTTTAGTGAGGATTTTTTTCTCGCATTATCATATATTATTTGATGAAATATATTTCATCGCTAAAACGATTCATATAACGATAGGTTTTATGTCATCGCTAAAGACATTTAACGACTATTATCGATTCTTTCAACATTTTTGTTGATGAAATTATTAGTTTTTAGCGACAAAAACATATGTCGCGAAATAATATCGAGCCAAGTTGATATCATTATTAACGAGAAAATATATAATTTTGCGAGGAATTAAAGTTTCTCACCATGTACCTTTAATGACTACTATGGAATCCTTTGACTTCTTTCGCGACAAATATAATTACCTATTACGATGAATTTAATAGTCGCTAATGACTTACAACGACGAATATTGACTTCGTCGCCAAATGTTTTGTTTGCGACGATTTCATTTTTCCACACTAGACTCTTTTGTGACGATGTTTCAACGACCACTTAAAAAGGAAGCATATTTCCTCGCTAAATATGTTTAGCGACGAAATATCACTTTTCAACGAGGAAACAATTCTTCGCTAATAACCCTTTCTGTTGTAGTGTCTTGCTCAGCCTGGTGGCTTATAAAAGAGAAACGAGCCCTTTAATTTGGTCAAACACAGAATGTCCGAGCCAATACACGTACATAAGCTAGGAAATTTTGAAATGAAATTTATTTAATCACAAAAGTCACCCGCTAAAATATAAGAATTATAATTGGCATAAAAATTGGAAATTGGGTTTAACAAAATCATAAAGTTAAACTCGCAAAATTTCACGGTCAATTTATTCTAGTGGATCGATTTTAAAATTGACTTATAAGCCAAAACGGAGTCAAAACCCTAAATCAAATTTCTTCAAATTCAAACCGTTCTTAAAAAGAACTACGTGAAGACTTGATGCTCTTTTATGAGTTACGTAGGAAGTCCAATATTAAAATTTAATATATATTGGATATGATTCAGTCGTCCATCCTAAATTAAATTTGTTCTTAAAAGAACTACGGGTGGTTTGATCCCGTTCCAAACGGGTACGTAGGACACCCGACAAAAAGCTCAAGCTCGTCGGGTTCAATCACCAAAACCCAAAAATTAAATCAATTCAAATACTCTGAACTACGTAAGGCTTGATTCTCTCCCAAGAGATACGTAGGCAACCCGTTAAAACTCGGGTGCAGCCCAAATCACCAAAACCACTCAAGTCTTGGTGTCGATACAACTTCGAATCAAGAGGATAACCAAAAGGGGTCGAACTCAAATTCTAAAAATTAAATAAAATATGTTTTACAATTATTCGCGCATTTTTGTTCAACATTGTTGATTGTCAATTCTCTCTTGACTGGCCATCTTGATAGAATTACATCGTGCTAGGCTTAAGTGATCCCGTAAAGCAGATCTTGGTTGTGTATGGTAATGATAACTTGGCTAAATATTGGTTCCTAAGTTGTTAGGGTTAAGCAAGTGACATGTCTTAACTTCAAACTGGTTGCTTAGGAGGGTTAGTATTGTCATTCTGCCAAGTACTTTGGGAATTTGTGTTATTTGTACATTAAATCCATGCAGGGCTAAGGTTGCATATAAATGTAAGAGATTGTCAGGATGTGAGGAATGTCAATCTATATAAACCAAAGTCGGAATAACTAATTGAGATTAGGAGTGGAAATGGGTGAGGTGGCAATCGGGCGAGCCGGGTCGGGTTATTCGGTTTCGGGTCATATCGGACTCGGGTTGATATCGGGTGTGATAACAATTCGGGTATGATCGGGTTCGGGTCGGGTTTATTCGGGCCTTATTTTATCGGATACAATCGGGTTTTCGGGTCCTATTCGGTTCGGGCGAATCGGGTTTCGGTCTAAACGGGTTCGGTTGAACCGGGTTTCGGTCTAAAAGGATTCGGGTGAATCGAGTTTCGATCTAAATAGATTCAGGTGAATCGGGTTTCAGTCACAACAGTTTGGTCGAATTGGGTTCAGTCAAATTGAACCCACAAGTATTATATTGGATAAAAGAAATCAATTTTTTTACCTATTAGTTATTTATCATTCTAGATATATTATAAGCTAATGTTTATCAATTCTTAATCAATACTACTACATTCGTTAAAAAAATATAATTCTTCTCACTTTTTACAACTTTTTTTTAAAAAACTCAAAATTATATAAAATATTATTTTTCAATATTAATTTCATATTTATTTCTCATAAATACAAAATTTTAAAAATGACCAAAAAACTGATATTTATGTGGTTTTGTCTTAAAAAAATGCTAAAAAGTGACTTTTTTAAGGGAGGGTGTACAAAATTATATTTAATTATACTATATGCATGATAATATTACAATCCATTATTAAGTAATCAAATACTTAGGTTGTTTTGAGTATTTTAGGGAAAAAGATAAGATTTTTGTTGGTTTCGGATATAGTCGGGTTTGGGTTATTTCGGGTATAATCAGGTTCGGGTAATTTTGGGTTTCGGATATGTTCGGGTCGGGCAATTTTGGGTTTCGGGTTGATTTCGGGTCTGTCCATTCGGATATAATCGGGTTCGAGTTGTTACTGGGTTCGAATTGCTTTCGGGTTCGGGCCTAACTCGGATCGGGTCGATCGGTCTCGGATTCAAACTTTTTTTTCAATTATTCGAGTGTCGGACGGGTTCGGGTCGGATTAATCGGATCGGTTTTCTCGGGACGGGTCGGGTATTGCCAGCTCTAGGTGTAGTTATGATTTTTTGAGTATTTTTGAAAAATGAATAAAAACTTAAAATTTAATTTATAAATACTACAAATATTAGTTCGTGGAATTTAAATACATGTTATACACTCATACATCACAATAACGTGTTACTTAAAATTGCAAAATGAAATTAAAATAGATGAGAATGAAATTGGAAGAGTAGATAGTAACCCGACTTTTCAGAAAATCATTCCCAAAATTTTGAATCCTTGTAAAATCTATATATTCCCAAAATTGGAAGAGTAGATAGTAACCCAACTTTTCAAAACCCTTTTTCTGTGTGAAATATCAAACCTTCTATTCCATAAATCCTCCATAATTAAAAAAATATTTAGATTCACAACAATAAAAATATATCTATTTAGATTAATAATATACCCTCTAATAAGAAGTCAATTAAAATCTCAAACCCTTAGTACAAGTTGAAAAAAAATTTAAATTTTTTTTATAAATAATAATAAGTCTAACAGGAGAAATTAGACACATTATTTCTTTTACATAATGATAAATTTAGAATTTACCCAAATAAAAATACATAATAATATAAATGAATGAATGAATAAATCTATATCTATATCTAAATCTATATATCTATATATCTATATATCTATCTATCTATATAAACCTTAAAAGTTGTGTTCATGGACAATTTATTGCCATCATTTACTCCTTTAAAGTTTTCACTATTTTATCTTATCTATTCATTTAGTATCATAAAAACATATTAGCTTAGTGGTTATCAATGTTGTTGAGACCTCAATGATCTCAAGTTCAAATCTCATCATCTACATGTTCCTTTTATTTTTTCCTCCACTTTGTGAGTTATATTTTTGGGAGCCCCATAATCTATAATTTTTTCTCATTTGCCTTTATATCTTCTTCTATCTCTTTTTTATTTTTTCATCCATTTAATTTCTCCCGTTTGTGAGTTTTTTCCCTCACTTTGTGAGTTATATTTTTGGGAGCCCCATAATCTATAATTTTTGCTCATTTGCCTTTATATCTTCATCTATCTCTTTTTTATTTTTTCATCCATTTAATTTCTCCCATTTGTGAGTTATATTTTTGGGAGCCTCATAATCTATAATTTATGTTCATTTGCCTTTATATATTCATCTACCTCTTTTTTATTTTATTTTTCATCCATTTAATTTCAAAATGATTTCTTTGCTTTCACAAAAAAAATGATTTCTTTGGCTCAATATAGATTGTTACGTACGTTTTACTTGGTCACAAGTTCAAATCCTAAAAAGATCAATTTATGTAGTTTTACTATAATCCGTTTTTATTGTCTGTCTATATTCCACACATGTTTTTATATGGGAATTTACATCATCACTATATTACTTGATTAGCAAAGTATATAACAAGCTAAAATTCATTTTTATGTTTTTTTACTTACCACATTTGATTTTATACGCCATTTAGCTTTATCATTCAAAATTAATTGACGTTTAACATTTTTTTTTATTCTCTTAATAGAGTATGATCGTTTGTCTCAAATCACACTTTAAAAAAAATCTCGAGTACGTTATTTGTTTAAAATGGCAAATTTTATTAAAGATAAATTTAATGAGAATTAGGAAGGCCAAAGGCCATAACGATTTCTTTCTTAGTTACTCCGTACAATTTAGGGAAAAAGTCTTTTCACCTATTTGTGTAAAAATATAAATGGCATGAGATAAATGAAAAGACTTACTGTACTAATTATTTATTCATTCCTTTTAATGTTTTTAACTTCTCTTTTGGGTAAATGAAAAGACTTCCAATTCAATTTGGCTATTTATACCTCTAACACATTCTATCCGATTTTCAATTTCTCTTTGATTCTATTCAAGTAGGAAATCTCTAGATTTTTTTAAAGCTAATAACTTACTTATATTTTCTTTCCATGTGGTTTGTCTCAATCCGCTGAAATTGGTTCCTGGTGGTCACCTCGGGAGGTTTGTGATTCGGACCAAGAGTGCAATTGAAAAGCTTGATTCAATCTATGGCTCATTCGACAAGGCTTCAGAGAAGAAGAAGAACTATTTGCTGTCGTGGCCCAAGATGTTGAACGGTGATCTTGCTAGAATTGTGAACTCCGATGTCGGTGGTGAAGCCTGTGAAGAAGGAGGTGAAGAGGGTGACACTGAAGAAGAACCCTCTGAAGAACTTGAATGTGATGTTGAAGCTGAATCCATATGCTAAGACTGCAAAGAGAATGTCTATTTTGGCTGACGAGCAAAGGGTTAAGGCCAAGCAAGATAAGCTTGCCAAGAAGAGGACCACTTTGTCTAAGGTAAAATTTCCCCTTTTTGTATTCAATTGTCATTCTCATTTGCTTATAGGACTAAATGATTGGGAATTTGTGATATGTGGTACTGATTTTGGTATTGATATTTGAGTGTGTGATAGTTACCTTTGGGTTGTGTATTATGATTCATGTTGCTTATGAGGCTTGACCCACTGATCATATCTAGAAGAGAGGGAAATAAGTTATAGGATGAATATGAAGTAGTTGTATGGTTTACTTATGGTCTGATCTGATGACTTTTATTGAAATGTTCAGGCTTTGTGGTTAACTTTATGCTATATATTGCTACTATCTTTTCGGGTTTGTTTGGACCAATGAAATGATTGCTTGGCCCTTGCAGCAAATGAACCCCTTTTGGTTCTTTTGCCAATGTCAAAACTTTTTGATTATTTTCATGTTGTGATGCTTTCCTGTTGGGGTTTGTAGGTGCATGAAATTAAATTGAAAAGGAGAATAAATAATTTGATTGATTTTAATTTAAATGATTTGGGTATACATGATAACAACACTAAAGTCATTCTAAATTAATCGAGGGTACAACAAATCAATTAACATTCAAGGCTGTGACAAAGTAGATCTAATATATCTCACATTTAGTTTAAGTATGTACATGAAATTATATTATATGTTTATATGATAAAAGTATATAGTATAGAACAAGACTGCATGTTTCCCAATTTGGTGGCACATTTCCATTGATTGTATATGTTCATTGTTCGGGGAGACTGAACAATAAAAGAGGGAGAAGATGGTTTAATGATCCTTCAAACCTCTTGACACATACAAGGAGTGTATATATGTACCCTAGAATATGCACGCAATTTTGTAAGCAAGTCATTTACCTAATTATATCTTAGTAAACAAAAAGACAGTTTTAACAATTAGGTTTGAGGAAACCAAAAAAGCAACTATCTAATATATAATAAAGACAATTTTCTTGATATATGCAAGAGTTTAATGCATACGATTTCCTCATTGAACTCTAATTTTTTTATCAATTTTTTTTATCGATATTGCATTAATAAGTATATTATGAATTTTTACTCCAGTTTTACCCTCCATAGAAGATTGAAAGGACGTCAAGTGTTGACTGTTAACACATGTTATGGAAAATCAACATGGAATTGGATGAACTCCAAATTAAATGCGTTGCTACAAGTATATCCAATGGATTAAATAATTTGTTCTATATATATATATATATATATCGATGGTGACAAAAATGTATACTATAAGATAATTTGTGCTAATTTCATATTTCGTTAGTAACTACTTTATTGCCAAGTGGGTTTTTTCCATCATCTATAATTCTAAATACTTTAAAGCTCACATTTTATTTCTTCACCTATTTATAGGCTCAATTCAATCAAATTTGATATAAACAATGGCCCGTGCGTAGCACGGGTCTGCCACCCTAGTAACTTATAAAAGAGGATTTTTTTGCCCAGTAAATTAAATGCATTAACTAAATATATCCTTGACAATTAGAAAAACTTTTAGATTAAAAATAATAACAATATATCTATTTATACTAACCATTTTAAAATTAATATTGTAAATCATAATAATCACAGTTTTTTTTTATTAGAAATCATAATAATAATTGAATCAAAAAAAAATCATAATAATCATATAAATTGGCATAAACATCCCTGTTTTTTAATTAAAAAAATCAATATATTAAATTGTAAGAATGAACTTATAAAAGAGATTTTTTCGCCAAATAAATTCATTCACTAAATGCTTTCAACAATTAGAAAAATCCTTTTTAGATTAACAATACTCATTTATTTAAGTTAACCATTTTAAAATTAATATTATAAATCATAATATATTATATAAATTTGAATAAACATCATCTTTCTTTATTACAATGACATTATCTTAAATTTCAGAATCAATAGAAGCAAGAAAAAGGTTAATTGTATAATGTTTGTGGTGTTAAATATAAATATTAGTATGAAGCATGAAAAACTATACATTCGATAACAATTTAGCGTTTAAAACTAGTTCATTATAAATAATCTTAATATATTTATATAAAAACCTTTTCTCTAGCGATAAATCATTAATAATTATAACTTAAAAATATTATATATATATATATATATATTATAAAAATCATCTATATAATTCAAAATATTATTTTATAGCACGGGCCAAAACACTAGTTAAAGTGTAAATGTATCATTTTCCTTAATTATTTACTAACTTACCATCCAAAAGTTGAATAATTATGCGCCTAATTTTTTATTTTTTTTAAAAGCACATTTGAAATTCAAAATTTGAAGTTAAAAGGATGCCTGATGCCAAGTCCATGATGTTTGCTAAGAGACCCCTTGAGAGTGACAACTGACAAGTGTGTTGAGTGGCCCAATTAAGCCTTTTATTTTATCAACATTATGTCCATGAAATTGTATGTCTCCATCACATATCATTTATTATCATTATTATTTAAATTAGGTCAAATAAACTCCTAACAGCAAGCATCTCGTGGGATCAAAAACAATACTCCGTGTATATAAATAGATATGGAGTAATACAGTAGTTTGTTGTAATTTGAAAGTGATTTTTAAATACGACATACGAGTATAATTAATTATTTCAATTATGTCAAACTTCTTTTTCATCCAGATTTATGGTTAGTCAATTTTTTACCCTAATTCTACAATTCTTATAGAGGTGCATGTCAAAAAAAATCCCCATGGCATTTAAAAAGAAAATATCGATTGCAAAAATGATTTTTAGCTTGAAGCAACGACCTTGAGTTCGTATGGGACGGGGTTAATAAACTCACTAAAATTATAAACATGGTAAAATTTATAAAATGTTGGTAAAAGTAGTTAAAAATTTAAACAACAAGATAATCTCCGTATGGGGCGAAAAACAATTTATTTGTAAAAAGTGTAGTTTATTTGGTTGTTATTAGGGGTATTGTGATATTTTCAAACCAAATAAGATAAAAGAGAAGGAGTAAAATAAGATAAAAGAGAAGGGATAAAATAGTATTTGTACAAAATAAACACCCAAATAACCTCCATTTTGTAGCTTTTTTAAAACACAATTTTTAACACGTTTTTATTTATTTTGATCATTCAAAAAGACTAAAAAAGTTGTTTAAAAAATAAACACCTACAAATGCTTTTTTAAAATGTTTATTTAGCTTACCATGCACACCCCTTATCTTTCTATTATTTTTTAATATCACTCTCAAATATAATTTCAAGAGGCAAGCCCAATTTCCTCCCTCAATTGAGAATAAGGTCATCGGGTAGGTCAAATTAAGTTTTTGTCCACACGGTTTGTTATTTTGTATTGTACGATTCGTCTTCTTCGATTTCTCTCTCTCTGTGCGCCCAACGTCTTGTTTCTTTCTTGAATTTCGTCTTCACTTCAGTGATCACTGCATTCATGTTTGCTCTTAATCTTTTTCTTTGTTTGCAAACTAACAATGGCTGAATCAAGCACATGACACGAAGATTAGTGTACTTTCAAGGGGATTCCTTATCGATTTCTTCTTCTCTTTCTTGGGGTTTGCCAGTTCAGTAACTGGTGGTGTTTGCACTGCTGAATTCGATTTTAATGGATTTGTTATGCTTTGTTATGTCTTTTGATATATGTAGCTGACTTTGTTTCGGACATGGAATCTTATAAATCTCAGTTTCATGTGAATTTTTGCTTCTTCTATTTGTCCGCTCTTTTTAGTTTTCTCGGGTTTATTTTTGTGTTTTATGCGGGCCATGTCTCTGTTTTATAGAATGTAGAGTACTGGATACATGTGGAGGAAAGATTTAATGCTCGAGCTAATATCTATTTCCATCCCGAAGCTTGTGATGATATTAAGGGGATACCTATCAGCATCTGATTTTCAGCAGCTAAAGAATAGCTATTTAGGCTTAGTTTTTATACAAGGGATGATGATGCGTTTCAATTTTCAGATAATTCATCAAATGGTTATACATGAGGTGGAAACAAAAACAAAAAAGAGCATAATGAAATGTGGTTCAAAGTTGATGGGTTTATTGCTCGATTTTCTTTGTTGGATTTCTATGTAATAACTGGGCTCCCTGTTATTGAATTTTATCTTGCACCTTTGAAGGTTGTTACTTGTAAGGGGGTTTTGGGGAGGAATAAGGGTTTATTATGATGATATATTGAAGATATTCAAATCTGAGCCTAAGAACTCCCGAAGGAAGTTAATCATGGCAAGACTTCTTATAATTGGCAAGGTTTTGTTATTTAAAACGTCTGAAGTTGTTGACTTGACGCATTTGGCTCTTGCGTGTGATCCAGAGAAATTTGATTTTTGTTCATCCCTTATTATTTTTAAATGTCAACACTTATTAAAAATCAGCATGTTTAATTGTTTTGTATTTTACAGATTTGGATATTGGAAGCATTACCTTCCATTACTAATAAATTCAAATGCACATTTAAGTACGTTGATGACGACCCAACCTCTGTACATTGTGAGTGTGGTGTTAAATTTAATTAGTTATGATACAACAAGTTCACTATTTGATGGAGCAATGGTATGCTTTTTATTTGTACATTTTATTTATTGTCAGCATCTTTAGTGTATGAATCATTTGTCAGTATTTGTAGTTTTCATTGATTGCATGTCTGTATTTATATTTTTTTAATAATAGGCTCCCATGTACGCAACATATGTTGAGTTTGCAAAGAAACCTAGTATGGATTTTGTAGATGAAGATGTTGATGATTTTTTTTTATTCTATTCTTCAACCAGTTTTTACTGAAGCTCAACAAAATTCGAGGGCTTACGTTAAGCATGTAAAGAAGCAATTTTATATGATGTGGTTTGTTGGTGATGTGGCTTTGATTTATTTGTACACTTTCTTCTCCTTCTTTTGTTCTTGCAAATAGTTCTCCTACATCCGATGACGATGACTTACAAATCCCACTGGTGAGGTTGAAGAGAAAAGCTATTGTTTCTGATGCTGACAATAAAGGCCATAGAAGCAGAAGAAAAGAGGAAGTCCCCAATATTCCTTGCGGAGGAGAGGAAAATCTAGAAAGGTGAAGGGGGAATTTGGATTTGTTGTTGTTAAAGAAAGTCAAGCGGAAGAGGGCTCAGGTTTGAAATTTAAGATTCAAAAGACCAAAAAGGTTGTTGAGGGCTGATATACGAGCCTACGAGCTCGAGTACTGGCTGCTCAAGCTCGGCTCGTTTATAAACGAGCCGAGCTCGAGCTCGAGCTCAAATCCTATTCGAGTATATTTATATGCTCAAGCTCGGCTCGCGAGCTTGATGTAGAGCTCGAGCTCGGCTCGTTGAGCTCGTTTGTTCTCGAGCCCGAACTCGAGCTCGAGCTCGTTAAGCTCGGTTGGGCTCGTTACGAGCTCGAACTCGGGCTCGACGAGCTCGTTACGACTCGAAACAACAACAATACAGCAGATTAAATTCAAGCAAAATTCAAGCATTGCAACAGCTCGTTAAGACTAGAAAACAAAATCAAAATGAAAGCAAAATTCAAGACTAAAGGAGCAGCTTTTGAACTTGGAATTGACAGAAACTCAAAATCAAAAACTCAAAATCAAATTCAAAATCAACCCTATACATAAAGAAAGATTAGAACAACAAAATCAAGACTGTCATACATGATACATTGAAACTGCAAAATCATAAACTCAAAATCAAATTCAACAGAACACCAAAAACCAAATCAGATTCCCAAAATCAGAAACTACAAAATCGAACCACCACCGGAGAGAGGCTCGTCGAAGTCGAAAATCACCTAAATCGAAAATCTGAAAACCGAAAATCATCGAAGAGAGGCTGCACTGCGCTACACCGCCGGAGAGAGGCTGCACTGCGCAGCACCGCCGGAGAGAAGCCGCACCTTCGGCCGGAATGGGGCGCCTGAGTCGGCCTGACTGTGCGACGGGGGCGGTGGTGTGCGACGGGCGACCTGACTGAGCGACGGGGACTGTGCGACGGGCGGCCTGACTGTGCGACGGGGACTGTGAGAGAGATCTGAGTCATCTGACTATGGAGGCGACAATGAAGGCAACGACGATGGAGCAAATCCGACAATGGAGGCGGCGAGAATGGCCGGTAATAAACAGATCGAGAGAGAAGAGCAAGGCGAGAGAGATCTGAGAGAGATCGAAGAGCAAAGCGAGAGAGATCTGAGAGAGATCTGTGAGAGAAGGACGGAAATTGAGAGATGGGAGAGACGGGGTGGCGGCATGTGTAAACCTGTAAACCCTAAACCTAGGCCAACTTATATATATACTCGAGCTGGCGAGCTACTCGAGCTCGAGCTCGAGCTCGGCTCGAGCTCGATTCGAGCTCAGGAATAGGCTCGAACTCGGCTCATATATACACTCGAGCGATCCCGAGTCGAGCTTTTACCGAGCCGAGCCCGAGTCGATCCCGAGCTACTCGGCTCATGTATCAGGCCTAGTTGTGTATTGAAGGGAATAGTGTTCTTAATGATCATGATGAAATTGTAGTTGATAAAATTGTAGCTGACGCTCGATGAAGCTGCCAACGGGCTTGAGAGTCAATTAAATGATTTGGAAATTAGGATTGATTCAACTGATAAAAAAGTGAATGAATCTGGCAAAATTAGGGGGGAGGGGAGGAGATGCTGACAAAGATGAATATAATGGGGATGCGTAAAAGGATGGTGGGAATGCTGGCTGCATTGATGCTAGTCATTGTGCTGCTTTTTTCTGTTGAGATATTGAAGGCGATGACAACCGTCATGGCGTCATCCTAAGGGAGAGATGCCCAAATGGACAGAAGAGTTGTCATGCAAGCTTGATATTTTAGGGGATACTCTTGGCTGGGCACTTGAGCTGACAAGCGGGATTTTGATGATTGAGAAATCTATTGTTGATCTTCATAAAGAAGTTAGGGGAATCACCCATATTGGTGGTAGGGTTACTAGTATTGAAAACAAGTTAACCATTGGAGTCTATGCGCCCAATGTTCTTTGATTTACCATCTACTGATTTTCCTAGTAAGGTTGTTGATGATGAATAGGTTGGGATGAAAGTTGATGCCAAGATATCAGGTGAAGTTGAACAATTAAGACGATCAAAGCGTATTCCTAAAGGAAGCAGTTTTTGTTTGAGCCCCTTTCAAGTTGGGAAAAGGGAAAAATTTCAAAATACTATGCTTCAAAGTCTTTATTATTTGAAGATGATCATATTTTTTTTGTACTCGTACATCAAAGGGAACAAGTGGCTATTTTCGATTCTGTAGTTTTATTTAGTCATATTAATATTTATGATATGCTGACTTTCTCTTTTTTTTGAGTTTGTCACATGGATTTTGCTGTGAAGGACAATGATCTCCGTTTGGAAAAAGAATTATTTAATGTTGTCCATGGGAGGACATAGTGGCTAGAGTGGCTGGAAGGGAATGTAAGTGTGTGTGTGTGTGTGTGTGTGTGTGTGTGTGTGTGTGTGTGTGTGTGTGTGTGTGTGTGTGTGTGTGTGTGTGTGTGTGTGTGTGTGTGTGTGTGTATTCTATTATAAATTTTATAAAATGTTTTTGATGATGATTATCTACTGAACTTGTGTAATTTGTATTGTCATATCCAAAATATTTGCACATGAATTAGTGTAATGGTTAGAGTTTGCACAATGTGCACATACTACCTACCTACAAGAAGTAAGATCCGGAAGTGGATGGTGGAACATGACCTCCCTGAAGTAGATGAATACTGGTGGATTGAAACTCTGGTTGATTCTTCACAAGATCAGCAATAGTACTCCTTAGCTCTTTTACCTCATCTTGATAGGCTTGATCTCAAGCTCCATCACGAGCTTGGGAGGAGTGGCCTTGGTTGGAGGGATCACTCACCAATAATGATGAAAATGATAATACATACCAGAAACCGAAAGATTGAACTACAAAACTCTTGATCAAAACAAGAAAAATGAGAAACAATAATGAGATCTGTAATTTGTGGGAGAGAAGATTGTAGGAAGGGGGACGAGTGTAATGGGGTTCGGATTTGTGTTGTGGTTGATAACGTGAAGTAAGCAGTTGGGGCTATTTAATGCATTAAAAATATTGAAATGGCCCTCAAATAGAAATTCAATTTTTCGATGCTAAATGCCACCGAATTTAACCCTCGACCATGTACTTTGAGGTTATCTAGCCAGGTTATTCTCCGCCAAAAAATATCTTAACCATTTAGTATCGAATGTACCATCAAAATTAGCCTCATAAGTAATTTGAGTGATTATACCCTCGTTTTTAACCTCGAAATAAAATTTAACCTTGTATACCCTTGATAATGCGTATTTTATATAGGCATTATAGGTAGTTGTTAGTGAGTCTAAGATAGCTTATTTCGTGTTTATTTGAGTAATTCGAGTTAGTAGTGTTGAGTCTTGCAAGTTTGGAATCTACGCTCTTTTTATGCTTTTCTGCAGATTTATGTCCCGACGCTGGAAGAAAGCATCTATGGCTTGCCAAGGATGAGTTTGGAGAGCTAGAAACCCGAGGAAACATGTGAAGAAGGCAAGGAAGAGGCGTGGAGGAAGTTATCTTGGATTCGGAATGCATAAATTGAAGAATGAGGCTACTGATGAAACGGTGCCCGCCGTCTAAAGCACGACGCCGGCCGTCCGTGTCATTCCGTCTTTTGAAAACTAATTAGGTTAAACTATTTTTATTATGCTTTGGCCGACTTTGAGAAGAGAGTTGGAGTTTTGTGTAGAAAACTTAAGGAAGAGAACTCCAATGGAGATATTGAGAGGAAGACTTTCCATGAGGAACTAAACCTCTTTTGTTTCGCCTGCAATTCGGAGACATGGTTATATGATTTGTGAGACTTAATTTCTATCTATTATAAGTTTGATTGATTCAATGTCTTTTTTTTTGTTATTGATTAATTGCATATATTCCCCCTTAGGCCTGATAATGAGTCGAGTAGCTCGGGATCGACTCGGGCTCGGCTCGAAAAAAGCTCGACTCGGGATCGCTCGAAGGTATATACGAGCCGAGTTCGAGCCTATTCATGAGCTCGATTCGAGCTCGAGCTCGAGTAGCTCGCTAGCTCGAAGACCCCTAGCTATAAAAAATAACTCCCTCCGCCTAAACCTAGCCGCTCTACCGCTCCCATCCTTTTTTTTAGGAACGCTCCCTAAACCCCTAATCTCTCCTACTCTCCCTGTCTCTGATCGTTTCTCGCTCGCCGCCTCCGATCTTAATCACCGTTCGTCATCCTCAGATCTGGGCAGCTCTCCGTCACGGCGTCGCCCCTCGCCACACCTCGTCATCCTCCCATCGCCCGTCGCTCGTCGTCTTCCTCAGATCTAGGTCTCGGCATTGCTCGCTTCCGCAGATCCAGGTCTGTCCGTCGTCTGTCCTCTCATGCTTACTCTGTCATCCTCTCTTGCTCATCGCCTACAATCTCAGCCTCCTCTCGCCCTCTCGTCGTCCTCAAATCTGGCCTCTGGGTCGCCCACCGCCGCTCGCTTACTCTCTCGTCCTTAGATCTGATAGCTTCTGGATGTTTTTTGCCTACTTTTCTATAAATTTGTTGTTGTTTAAGCTTCGATTCCTTTTTGTGTGACTGATTGTTGTTTGTTTCATCTGTTTCGTCTATAAATTTGTTCCTCTCTCGTCCTTTTTGTTTCATCTGTTTCGTCCTTTTTGTTCCTCTCTTGTCTGTAAATTTGTTCCTCTCTCGTCCTTTTTGTTTCATCTGTTTCGTTTGTAAAAAATTTTCCTCTCCCGTCGATTCCTTTTTGTGTGACTGCTGCGTTCGAGCCCGAGTTCGAGCTCGTAACGAGCCCAATCGAGCTTATCGAGCTCGAGCTCGTGTTCGGGCTCGATGACAACCGAGCTCATCGAGCCGAGCTCGAGTTCTACACCCTGCTCGCGAGCCGAGCTTGAGCACATCGATATACTCGAATAGAAATTGAGCTCGAGCTCGGGCTCGGCTCGTTTATAAATCAGCCGAGCTTGAACATCACGTACTCGAGCTCGTAGGCTCGTATATCAGGCCTACCCTCTTCATTGGCCACCTTGATGGATTTTGCTTTCCTGCTAAAGGTTTGACTAACCGTTGCAAGTTAATTGGATTATTAGCGCAGCATAACTAATTGATCCCCTGAATGCATCAATTGGGTGTGTAGGACATTGACATTTCTACTTCATCAATTATACCAATTAGGGTTAGGGAGTTGTGCCCCTATCTTTGGTTGTTTGTGTGATTGTTATTGTTGAATTGCTTGGGGTTGGAGAGATCCGCCATTAGATGAATCAAACAAGGAATGATAGATAAATTCAAGGATCAGAGACATAACCATTGTTGATGAATTATAGGGGAAACTATCTCACTCATAATTATCACCAATTCATCATTGTTACTTTTGTTGAGTTCATTTGTCTTGATATTCAATCACTTCTTGATATTGTTCTGTTCTGATATCGATTTGATAGACTGGAAAGGTATTCTCTCTGTGGAATCGACCCCTTACTATTCCACTATACTAGTTACTAGGTTGCTAGTTGAGTTGTTGGTTTTGTTACTTTTTTTGGTGTTGTAGAAAGGTAACGATACTCTGCACCACACCAACCCTCGACAATAACCTCGAGTGTACCATCTACCAAATTCATTGTTAAGATCCCTTCGCCATAGCTTTAAAAAAAAGTGTCTTTGAATTTTTTTCCATGCCTAATTTACCCTCGAATTGACCCTCGAAATATATATATATATATATATATATATATATATATATATATATATATATATATATATATATATTCAAAAGCATTTAGCATGGAAAAATAGTCTCGCTTTTATTTCAATGGTAATTACACCCGAAATATTATTTCGAGGGCAACTTTGGGGGCACTAGCTACAATCATGCCCTCAAAGTATTTCATTGTCAATAACTTCGAGGCTATATTGCGCTTTTCTAGTAGTGAGTCAAAATGGTTGTATAGTGTAATTATAATGAGAAAAGATAATTACACAACTCACAAATGGTCGTAAAGTGTAATATGAATGGAAATGATTAAATTCATAACAAAAGAAAAATCATATTTTATTTCAAAGGATAAAAATATTTAAAATAATAATTTTTTAGTAATTTCATACTTATTAAATTATAATAATTTTTATGATTTTTGTTAATAAATATAAATTATTTTTAAAAAATTAATAAATAGATTACTATTTTTAATAACTTTTATATTTTAAAAAATCATATGAAGTATATGATTAGTTAGTATCAATTAAATAAAGAAGGTTTTATCGCTAAATGCACGGTTGAGACATTAATCTGGGAAGTCAGAGACGTCAACTCCTATACTGACATCGGTTGTCCATGTCGAGAAACATCAATACCCTACAAGACGTCGTTGCCTAAATCCAGCAGCCAACTCCGAATCTTGATTTCGATGTCGATAAACACCACCTGTTGAAACCCACCAACTGATTAAGGCTCCACTGCCACACCACATTCCTACAGCCAATCGGTTCTGACTCCTGAGTCCAGTGATTTTCATTGTCTTCGGAAGTTGATAACAATTTCGTTTATTTGACAATAATACGAGATTATACCATGCGTAATTGGAATTTTTTTTCGAAATAGCAAAAAAAGGGAAAAAAAAATTGGAGAATAGCCAAAATTCCAAAGTATTTAGCGATTTAGCTAAAGTGGGGTAAAGTCGCTGTTTGAAATAGCGACTTTACCCCCGAATTTAAAAAATATATATAATAGGTAAGTCGCTGTTTGAAACAGCGACTTACCAATTTTTGTTTTTTTAAATACCATTTTAAATCAAAAACCAATATATATATATATAGGAGAGTCGCTGTTTCCTTTTCTCCTTTATTTTTTCCCCAAAACATTGGCCGCCTCTTCAACAATCAAACCGTCACATGCCCCTGCCGCCGACGGGATCCCAATTCCGCTTCCTGATGAGTTTTGCCAATTTGGAGATGAAGCAGCGGGATCCCTCGATTAATTGAATTTCAGGGATTCTGATGAGTTTTGCGAATTTGGGGATGAAGCAGCGGGATCCCAATTCGGCTTCCTCACCTCCGAATTAGGCTCCCTCGACTGCAAATCGGCAATCCTCGCCTCCGAATTCAACGATTACGAGAACGCTTTGCTCCTCCGGGGCTGTTCCTCGCAGATTAATTGAATCCCTCGCCTCCGAATCCCCCGATTAATTGAATTTCAGGGATTCTGATGAGTTTTGCCAATCGGAGGACGGAAGCGTTCCCGACGACGGTTGTTCCTCGCGAAAAAGGAGAGGTCGGAGAGGCGTTCCCGGTGGCAGCGGAGGAAGTCGAGTCTGAGGCCGGAGGAAGGAAGCGTTCCCGGCGGGTTCCTGATGAGTTTTGCCGATTGAAGGAAGGAAGCGTTCCCGTCGGATTATTTGAATCCCTCCTCTCCGAATCCCTCGTTTAATTGAATTTCAGGGATTCTGATGAGTTTTGCCAATCGAAGGAAGGAAGCGTTTCCATCGACGGTTGTTTCTCACGAAAAAGAAGAGGTCGGAGAGGCGTTCCCGGTGGCGGCAGAGGAAGTCGAGGCTGGGGCCGATGAGCTGGTTGCAGTCGAGGCGGAGGAAGGTTGTGCTCGAAGCTAGGAACGGGAGGGACGGTGGAGCTCGGAACACTCGCTGCTACCAAGAGAGAGGTGTCAGGGCTCCGGGACTCGGCACCGGTGGGGGATGGTCCTTCGCCTCATGTTTTAATGTTTCATCTTCAACGTTTGGAAAAAAAAAATTAAAAAAGGAGAGTCGTTGTTTCAAACCGCGACTCTCCTATATATTGTTTTTTTTTTTTTGGTTTTTGGTTTAAAATTGTATTTTAAAAAGTAAAAATTGCTAAAAAGTAAAAAAGGAGGGTTGTTTGATTTGAAACAACGACTTACCTATTATATATATTTTTTAAATTCGGGATAAAGTCGCTGTTTTACCTCACTTTGGCTGGCTAAATCCCTAAATACTTTGAAATTTTGGCTATTCTTAAAAAAAAATTCCCTTTTTTTGCTATTTTGGAAAAAAAAATCGCGTAATTGCATATAGCAAGTCGATTTTTCACTTTACAGTATTTTGTTTGGATTGGAAAAATGACCATATTAAGGACATTTATCATACCAACCAAATTTAGCTAAAATCCAAAAATGTCAAAATAAAATAAAATCCAGCTGTCCGTGGGTGACCCCACCACATATATACCTCCAGAACGGTAACTCCAAGCTGATCTGTTCTTTCAAGCACGCGCCTTCCACGCGACCTCATTCAAGCTGAAAGGGCAACAACCTTTTCTGACGTCATCAAATAAATAAAATACGGAGTACTCTGTATTAATTAAAAAAAGAAAAAAGCTTCAAATCCTTCGTCTTCTTCCTGGCTTGTCCGCCCAGGAAATTTCATAGCCCACTTTGGATGGTAACAACCTAAACTTAAAGCCTAAAATCCAAAATCTAACGGTTCGTTTGTTCTTGTTGTTTCTGATTAATCAGACCTAGTCAATATTTTCCTGCTAATTGCACTTGCAGCGCCAAAAACCATGGAAATTTCTACTTTTCCGCCCTAGTGTCGAATTCTCTGTTGTCTTCGCATCTCTGATCTGTTCATTCTCAAATTCAGCATCGGAATTCTTACCTCCACTAGTAAATTCCATGTAGAAATTAATAATTTCCTGTTTGGAAAAAAAATCCTATCCAGAATTTTCCTATATTTTCTCAGCAACCAAACACTTCTCTCTGTGTGTGATGACGATTTCTTTCCTTGCTTGACGCTAAACATCAGATCGTTATCTCTTCAGTCTGCCTCTCTCCGTCTGTTCTTTCGAATTTCCCCCCTTTTGTCCTTCTTGTTTTTCGATTGTTCGGTTTCTTGATTTTAGGTTTTTGTTTTAGAACGAGAGGAAATCATTTATCTAGATAGAGGCGTGTGTTTCTCTTCTTTTTATCCAATCCATGGAGGGATCAGGAACACGTTTGCCGTCGTCGGAGAGCGGTATTCCGACCGGTCTTAACCGGATTAAGACTGGTAGGGAACCGATTTATCATTGTTCAGCCTCGAAACTCCGTGATTCGGTGAAGCCGTCGGTTTCGTCGGCTCCGGCGAGGAAATCAAAGCAAAAAGCCGCCAGTTCAGGCAAGTTGGGTTACTTTAGACGAGGTATGTCGGTGTCTCTTTCGATTCAATTATTTTATTATTATCATTATTGATATTTTATTGTACTGATTTGAACGTGTGGACTGTTAATCGCCAGTGATTAGCAACTAGCTTATAATTATGCCGACAGAACAAGTGAAAGGAAATAGCCAATTGATGCTTTGACAAAGTAGATATGATCGTTGGAGAAATAAGAATTTGACTTTACTGATACTAGTGCGATGCTACTCAAGTACTCCGTAGTAAATATGAACGAAATTAGGGCTTTTATTTCTTCAGATTGCATAAAACATGAATTTTGTCTAATGTCTTTCAGTTTAACGCAGATCATGATCTGTTATCATTAGAAATTTTTAAGTGAGCAATGAAGATGGTGATGGTTTTTATCCGATTTCTGTCCTCAAATTTGACTGCAAGTCTGCAATATAGAAATGGTTGAGACAATCACTGTTTCCTCTCTTGTTAAAGGATTTCCTAAAGGGAAGAAGATAACTTGGTGGCTAGCATCATATCTTTCCAAGGATCATAAGCAGGGCTTTAACAAAACTTCTCGTGCCATCAACGTGAGATTTCGCTCCTTGATAAAATTGTTGGTTGCTGTTGTTTTTTAAAAATATGTCGTGTGCTAAGTTGCAAGATAGTTTACAGGTCACAACATCTGATGGTGAGGAAGTTAACAAGGATGGTCTTATGAGAAGTAAATTGCGCAAGTTAGGGGAGGATTCACCTGAAGTACAGCATTCATCCGACATTGCATCCAACAATGAGGCTCCAAGAGACTATAAAAGCTTCTCACATGAACTTAGACGAGGAAGTGCTCTTCCTCCTGATTTGAAAAGTTTCTCACATGAACTTGGACGGAGGAGTGAATTGACATTTGGCATGCCAAGGGCTCAAAGTTACTGTGACTTGAAGGTATCTTGCAGAAGTGCCCTGTGAACTGTTCTCACTGCTTAAGTGTGCATTTTATTATCTAATCCTTGAAACTGAAATTGGTTATCCATTTAGTTATGTCCTAGAATGATTACACTTGGTTATACTTGCTATTTCCTGGGAGAAGGGATCTAACTTGCATGTTTTCCTGTTGTCCTTAAACATTCATATGCTTGCTTCTTGTTAGGGATGGTACATTGATTCTGACATTCTGATGGCTTATGTTGCTAATCTAGAACCAGTTTGGCTAGGATTGGTATAATTGTTGGCAAATACCCATATATCACTAATGCATATCATCAGTGATTAGGTCTGTGCAAGACTGTTTTTTGCTTTAGGGCTATTGGACCATATCAAGGCATGTAGAACATGGAAATGGGGTGCTCAGTGTAATGTGATATAGCCTCCTTGATGGCATAGCCGAAGGGGAGCGTATATTATGCTACACTCGAGATGTGTGTCCGACTTCTGATGGCCGTGGCTTGAAGAGATAGGATCCACACAAGGACTTAGTCCTACACACCCCTATTGTCACTTTAGGAATTAGGATGTGAGCCTTACTCACTACATGGCTAACTTAGGAATCTACTAGTTAGGCCTATGGTCCAAACTCAGCTTGTAAATATTTTCTTCCCGTTTTAATATATTTACCTTTACAATAAAAAAAAAGTGATTAGGTCTGTGCACTACTAATCTATTTTCTTCAATGATCACCTTTCGGTGCTTAGGGAAATGTTGTTCTCAAGCAATTTACCTTTTGGAGTTTGAAAAGTGTTTCGATGCACTTATTAAATCTTATGTGTCTTCGCCTGCATGTCTCTTGGTGTCTAATTTGTTTTGAATTGGGTTCCAGGAGCTCTTTGGATCCTTGCATGTGAGATTTGATGAGGCCAAAGAAGTAGTTGATGCAGAGCTGTCTAGTTTAATGTGTGTTGTAATAGATTATCTTAAGAAGAATGAGTCCTCCTTTACAGGACAGGCAATAGCTAAGGAATTGTTGGTTTTGGCTGGGAAGTGTATTCAGATGACTTCTGCTGAATTGTGGGAGAAATGCGAAGGTATGGTGCAAGATTTGAGAGAAAAAAGGCAACTTTGTCAGACAGGACTTCTGAAGTGGTTGGTCACTCACATGCTCTACATAATGACTCGGTGCACTAGACTGCTACAGTTTCAGAAAGATTTTGAACCCTCTGATGAGATGGCTTATTATAAATTCAAGCGGGTCTTAGAAAATGTCCCTTCTCTCGATATGAGCTGGCTGTCTGATGCAGAAATTGATACTTCAGTTACCTGTTATGATTCACTCCAGAAAATCCCTGCTAAACACAATAGGAGCATTGCTGATGATTCTTCTAAAAACAATGGGGCAAGGCGGGGCAGGTTAAAGGGAATGGATGATGATGGTGGAAAAAAAGGCTCCTTGTTTTCTGACCTGCAATTACAATCTGAAACTGCAAAGTTAATTAGTGATTCTACTTATGAACACAACCGAACTTTTGATGAACCTGAGGCGGTACTTTGCAGGATATGTGAAGAAATTGTTCCTGTCCCACACTTGGAATTGCATTCATACTTGTGTGCGTATGCAGATAAATGTGATCTGGCATGTATAACTCCGGATGAACGTCTATTCAAACTTGCTAATGTTTTGGGACAGATCATAGAATCACACAATCAAAACTTGTGCACATCAGCATCCAGTCCAGAAAATCTCTCAACGACACCAACAAAATGTGAAACCGTGCATGAAGGTTATTCACCAAATGTGAGTGAATGGCAAACTAAATGTTTTGAAGAATTGTTTGAAGATCTTCATGAGATGGACACAGCGCGTATAGAGGATGCTCCTGTAGCTGCTTCAGTGTTCATGAAGTGTCCCTCAGCATTTAAGCTCAGCCATCATTGCCCTGCTTCTGCACCTGGAAGCATCTCAGGATCCTCTACAAGCACTCCTACAACTGCTCATTTTGACTTCTGGTTGGAACAGTGCAATCCCTCTGGAGCAGAGGATGTACAACAGGTATGTAATTTCTCTCCCGCTTTATTTGGTGTGCAACTGGGGGGGAATCAGAATGCTACAGTAACCCAATTGAGCAGATTCTTTGTCATGAATTGAGATTTGGGAGAAATTTGGGGTTTTCAACTCATGAAATAATACATAAAAAAATTGATTCAGTCAAATATCAGTAACAATTCATGTTGTGCTTCGGCAACAAACATGGAGGCAGTTTCTGGGATATTTGGTTTTAATTGTTCGAGGAATGATATGCTGATTAACATTCTAGTCATTGTTGTAGTGTTGTACTTCACTGTATCAAACTCAGCCATTTCATAAAAGAAAAAAATTGACTTGATATTGACCTGTAGCAAGCAGTTTTGTAAGCTGGAACATTGGTAATTTGCCACGTGACCTTTGTTTCCTGTCACTAGTTGAGTGTAGTTTGATTTTCAGTTCACTTAACCATCAAACTTATTTGCGCATTTGGTTATGATTGTTTTCCTTTTTCAGCTGACTATCCTAGCAGATATATCTCGCTGTGTGGCAGCTGTAGATATCTCAGAAATGGGGTCCTGTGAATTTTTGGTAGCTTGTATGAGAGATTTGCAGGATGTTCTACGGAAAAGTCTGTTGAAAGCATTGGTGATAGACACATTTGGCCGTAGAGTGGGGAAGCTTTTACGGTAATCTATCAATCGTGATAGAATTATCTGGCAATGAAGTTGCCAAATATTTGAACTGGTTTGTACATTGTATTCATCATGATGCTTCCTTTTGTAAATTGTGCAGAGAAAAATACATGCTTGCATGTGATCTAATGGATTCAAAGGATCAAGAACATGGAAGGCCCAGGAAATGTTCAAGGACTGCATCAAATGATACATCCCAGGGCATTTCTTTGTCTACTACAGTAAATTTAGCAAATAGAGAGCGGATATGCATTGATGATTTTGAGATAATAAAGCCTATAAGCAGAGGGGCTTTTGGTAAAGTGTTTCTTGCGAGAAAGAGAACCACTGGAGATCTATTTGCAATAAAGGTGAATGTTTCTTTTACGCATCTAAATTTGTTTGCTAAACTTAAAAACACGAGATACTTAAATACATGATATTCCTTTACCATAAATATATATGCAACATTGACTTTTGATTGATGTTTATTGTATTTATTTAATCTGTGATATTACTTCCTTCTTTTAGGTTTTGAAGAAATTGGATATGATACGCAAAAATGACATTGAACGGATATTAGCTGAGCGTAACATACTCATTGCAGTTCGCAACCCATTCATGGTATTATTAAGTTTCTCAATATACTATGAACTTCTTTTCTACTACACAACACACGGTTCAATAGTCTTTCAATTGAGGGACTAGATTAGATATTGTCCCTGTCAATGCTTATGCTGTACCAGAAATATTAGCAACAACGCAGAAGTGATGATCATGTTGCTGCAGGTTCGGTTTTATTACTCATTCACTTCCAGAGATAATCTCTACCTAGTCATGGAATATCTCAATGGTGGTGACCTTTATTCTTTGCTCAAAAAAGTTGGTTGCCTTGAAGAAGATGTGGCTCGTATATATATTGCCGAACTGGTAGGGTAAAATTATCTTAAATGTGTATTCCATCATCATCTTTCTTCAACTCCACAGAACATCAGCTCTTTTTTTCTTTTCTTTTCACTTTCAGGTCCTTGCTTTGGAATACCTTCATTCTCTCGACATTGTGCATCGTGATCTTAAACCAGACAACATATTGATTGGACAAGATGGGCACATCAAGGTATGCTTAACAACACTTTTGTGAATACGCTCTTAGTTTGTTTATTAACATTACATTTGGATCTTTTACATTTTCCCATTTCATAGATAAGAAGTTTTGTATCATTAAAACTCTTTCAATTTCCATGTGAATGATAAATGTATTCATGCCGAGGCTTTAAGAAATAGCTGGGGATGTAAGTTCTCTGTCGACGCTCAACAGTTCAGTGACAAATCACTTTTTTATAACCAGCTTACAGATTTTGGATTGTCAAGAATCGGTCTTATAAACAGCACTGATACTCTATATGGAGCTGATACGGAAGATCAAACTACCTTTGCCTCCAAAAGCCTAAATGAGCAAACAGAAGGTGAACGCAGAAAGTCAGCCGTTGGAACACCTGACTACTTGGCACCTGAGATCCTTCTTGGGATTGACCATGGTTAGTTCAAATTTTTATTTTAGTTGCTTCCCCTCGTATGAGAAATTACTAGAAAGAACACACTTTTCCACCCTCTTTTTTATTGCCTGCTTGAAAATGCTATTTAAACAATCACTCGAGTTGAAGGTACTTCTAAAATTCATCCACCTAATGTGTTCCTATTTGAATCTGTATTGTAAATTGTAATATGCGTTTGTGTAGATTTTGTTGTTGAATGAGGGTCTTTTTTGTTAACATCATGCAGGTCATGCTGCCGATTGGTGGTCAGTAGGAATAATTCTATTTGAGCTGATTACCGGAACTCCTCCTTTTTCTGCTGAACTTCCTGAGGTACTCAGATAGTCGGATAACATTCTTGCTTGCATCTCTTGTCTCTTTAGAAGTATTAAAATTACATATTTCCGGCTCATCAGATTGGCAACTCTAAAATGTTCCAGAGAACTTCAAATGAGGATGCAGCTCATATTTGCATGGTTACTCACTTGAGCTGATTTTTCCTCTTGGTATCTAATGTGCAGATCATCTTTGATAACATTCTGAACATGAAAATTCCTTGGCCTTCAATTCCTTCTGACATGACCTTTGAGGCCCAAGATTTAATTAGCAGGTTGGTTTACTTGAAAAAGATCCCTGTCAGATTTTTTTTATTGTTTGAAAATTATGATTCATCCAATACAACTTACAATGATGGACGACTGTAACGTGCTATGAAATCTGTTAACTGAAGATGCAAGTTTGTATTGTCTTTCTAGATTTCTGATGCTAGACTCAGTTGAGCGTCTTGGAGCAAAAGGAGCATCAGAGGTTTGGATTTGCCTTCTTGCAAGATCTTTTGAAACAAATAAATGTTGTCCTTCAAATAGAAATAACATGCTTTCTTTGAAAGCGCTTAACATCATTCACCAATTTTTTGGCTTGTAGGTGAAAACACATCCATTTTTCAAGGGGATTAATTGGGATACTCTGTCATCACAGAAGGTAGGGTTTTCATTTTTGTTTTTAATCAAATTTGAGTGGTTAGCTTTCAACATTGATTTACATGGGGTTTCTTTGTGACTGCATTGACACGTTTCTTTCTCTGTTTGATCCCTTGATAGGCTGCTTTTGTACCACAGCCGGATAGAATAGATGATACAAGCTACTTTGTGTCACGTTACGAACATAGTTTCAGAATGTCAGACTATGAAACATCCAGCGAGTCTGACTCTGAAACGAGCAGCTCATGCTCAGTTGAACTTGAGGTTGGTTCTCAAGCAGTTTCCTAGGACTCTTATCGCCATTTTCCCTGTCTTGGATTACTTTCCCTCTTCAGCGCTGAAACAAAAGACAACGAAAACATCCATCCATAACAAAACCAAATTATCAACCAACTTTGTTTTTTCACACTAACCTCTCTCTATATCCACAGAGGAATGGCCCGGATGGATGCAGTGGCCTTGAAGACCTCGACTCCTTATCCGTTGATCTTTCTTCTATCAATTTCTCCTTCAAGGTAACCTTTCTACTTCCTCTTCTGTGATCTTATCTCCGCTATGTCACTACATTGTTGTCTTTGATAATATAGATGCCTTGAGTATTACGCCATTTGCAGAATCTATCGCAGTTGGCATCTATTAACCACGACGTGCTCTTGCGGAGTGGGAAAGATCCATGCAAGTCTTGACCGCCACCGGTGGACTGTAAATAGAAGATCAAACCCTTTGTGATCATCTAGAATTTTGCACTTGTCAAATCCAGTTGTACATAAGGATGTCTTCTGACTACCTCAGATTTGGTGTGCATACATGCGACATTGAGCTCACTGGTAGAGGTATATATAGCAGGCTTTTTTGCCCATTTTGAAAGGGAATATCATTGTCTACAAATCCATTGCTCCCCGAAAGTCTCAGAGAAGCTGGCGTAACTGTGTAAGCAACAACGCTAAGAAGCACTCGAATATATGACGCGGATGTAGTTGCTCCCATGGTGTATGGTGTAGTGGCGAAGGACAAACTTCAAACTCAACCCCTAATGTTCACAGTACTTCACACCTTCCAAGGTTTACCTCCATACATTTTTCACGTGTGGCGGAATCCTTCATTACTTTAGGCTTTTAGCCACAGATTCCAGATTCACCTCAATAGATTTTGGCAAATATTTCTAGTTGGACAAAGCTGACCTGATTTCTTTGAGAAGGCCTTGTTAAATGGATTCTAAGTTTAAAACTCGACAAAAACATAAAAAAAAATTCCGAGTTCCATAATCTGAACCAAGGTTGAATTTTAGCTCGAAACAGTGGTGGCCACTTCATGGTTAAAACTCACACCCAACTGATTTGGTCATTGGCACCCGAAGATGGACAAGCATTACCCGTCAAATATGATGGACAAGTATTACCCATCAAATATTCGTCAAATATGTTGTACATGGCTAGGGCTCGGATCGGGCTCGGCTTTTCAGCATAATGGACTGAAACCAGATATTCATGAAATCAGTTTTGCAAGCACACAATTTGACTGCTTCCGAATAAGCAAGAGAACGACGTGACATTAACACTATTTAGAATCATATTCAAGATGAACAAACCCTATGCTTTCATCCCTTGAGGAAACCCCCAAGTAAATGTTCCGAAAGGAGATCAGTGAAAATAGTTCAAAAATGACATCGGCAAAATCCATGTTTTACTTGCAAGTGTCAGCCAAAGACCAAAGAGACTCGGACATGAGTAGCAAAAGACAGCCCAGCAACAGCCCTTAACTGACAATATTGCCACCCTTGCACTTTGAACCAGTTGCCTAGTATGTGGTAAAAAATGAGAGCACAAAGGTGGTGGAAGTACCCATCCAATTTGCATAACTACCGCCATGATGTATATCAGACGGGAATGACAAACCCCTTCTTTGCCATTCCATCAAGGATGTCGTTAAGAGCTTGACAAACGCCAACAATCTGCAAGTTTTTGAATGCAGGGCTCATGAGCAACATTAAATATAAACCATACTAAGCTTCTTTCATGATGCAGCTGAATTTATTACCTGTTGATCCCATCGCTGAAGTTCCTCTGTATCATCCTCAAAATGTATGACAGCTTCCACCTGCCCAGCCATTATTATTGAAAACAGTAAGACTAATTTTACAACCACTTCCTGGAAAGAAGAGATATGATGATAAAGATAAATGCGGTGTTCACTCCTCCAAGAAAAAGTTGGCATCACGTGGTTACAGCCAATTTTTGTAACGTAATTCTGCAGGCTTATTACTGAATGATAAATAGGATATACTGATATAGAACACATCATTTTTCATTCCTCATTATGTTCATCATGAATAGGACAGCCTACTAATCTCACCTGATCAATTGATCCTCTCATTCGATCTTCGTAAATCATCCTTGATGCTATCTTCTCAGCCTGAATTAGATACAATTTAAGGAATGAAGTATCATCTTGAAACGTGAACAGGTGAATGATGTAATAACTGTACTGAGCTTGTAAAGACTAACAATAGGCTACCGTAACATAGAAAACTGTAAAACCCAAACCCAAATTATATAATAAGAAATGCCAACCTGAAGCAACCCTTAGCAAATAAGATAGAAAGTATTTAGATGCATGCAAACATTTCCCAATTTTTTTGATATTTTCAAAGAAAAATATCAAAATAGAAGTCAAATTTATTACTCCGTAATTTTTTAAAAACAAAACAATACTCTGATTCTGAAAGACACATTTTACTATCTTAGAGCAAACCAACTAGAAAAGGAGGTCTAATAACAATCAAATTTCAAGATGGATCATACTAATAGAAGGGAAAAAAAACAGCAATATATAAACATACCTTATGGGGAGGAATACCCAACAGAGTACCCAGCTCTTCAAAACTATGAACAAATACAGATTTTAAGATACTGATTAGAAAAAAAATACTTCAAAGTCAGCAGAAATTTTTATAACCTAACAGAACAAAACCATGCTCAACCTTATGTTTGTGTACAATTTGCTAGCACTTAAGAGATTATGCTCGATCATAGCACGATCCAGCACAGTGAACTTGTCCGGCAGAAGAGCTTTCTGTTTAAAAGAAAAGGTGAGAGTTTTAAACAAGTAACACCAAACAGAAAGTACAGTTGACAAGGATATTAAAACACAAATTACAAAAAGGAGAAATCTATTACCTGATGTGGTTTAAGCTCTTCAGCGAAAGCATCAATCTCAGGTTTTCTGAGTATTCTTTCCAAATATACCTGGCAGGTTAAAAAAACAATTAGTAATTGCAACAATATTACATAGCTAACAAAGAGTATGAACCATGCTCAAAAGCATGTGTGCACAAAGAGAACCTTCTGCAAAATGGGATAGATCTTCAACTTCGAGCAACGCTCATCCTGAAACAAATTAAATTGCTCTTTAGTTTATAATCCAAATCAAATACTCATCATACTGATAATTTCACTTAATTGCCTGTACCTTATACAGTGTTGCAAGTACACGAGATCTTTGCGGACCTGCAGCAGCCAATATTGTGCATGTGACTGCAGCTGCCAATGCTTGCTCCAAGGCTGCTTCATCTATTTCTCTACAACAAATAGTTCAAGCAGATGAACCTAACACTAGAAATGGGAAGAGGGGGTTTCTCAGGCAAGAAGAAAAAAAATATACATACTCATCTCCAATTTGCCTTTTTTCAATTTGGGATATGTCATAATAACGCAATGCTGCTTCCAAAAACTTCCTCTTTAAGTCAAGTATTCTTGCATAGCAAACCTACAAGAAGGGATATTTTTAAAAAGTTGAGACAATGCACACAGGAATCAATATCAATTATACAAGAACAGTGGTTATCAACCTTATACTGTAAATTCAGTACTTCATGTTGACTGCTGCTCACAAGAAATGAAGCCTTGTTGATGAAGGCTTCAGCATTTACAGCATCATCATCCTAAAAAAGTGGCCATACTTGTTAATTTATAATCACTGGTACGAAAAATATGAAATTATACATCTTATTTCAGCAGAAGAGTGATTACAACAAGAAACAAACATGTACTCTCACACTTGTATAAACAGATGCATATTATCCAAAATTTCCACTAAAATATAAAAACTGGACCTATCTTACAATGAAGTAGTACATCCCATGAAGCCTATGTCATAAAAATAAATAAGAAAAGACGTATATATAACAGCAAAATTTCAACTACATTTTCTTTTGCCTATAGAAAAACAATGATCAGCAGCATTCTGACACTGTATAAAGCAAGCTGTGCATGAAACTTCTTAAAATAGGTCATTTAGTATTCCATTTCACAGCCAGGGAACCTAATTTCCACGATCTGCCTGCCCAGGAACACAAAATATTTTTTGCAACTACCATGCTGGATAAACCATCCAATTCTTTCAGATGCATCCCAATTATCTATATGCATTTTTCGTGTGTAAATATGAACCACTTCAATACTAACCGAGTCAAAACTAATAAAAATAGAAACTTAAGAGTGCATACCTCTAGATAAAGGCGTGCAATTTGGACACACTTTGATAATCTGTAGGTGTCATCAATCACTCTGGGAAACAAGGAGATTAATGTCAACAATTGGAAGTTAAACTACCATTTTTCAAAAAACAGCCATTTCCATTATGAAGGGCTTCCTCACCTCATTCCTGAGTCCAAATCAATCCCACTGAGCATCTGAGCTGCTTTTGACCATTGCTGCTCTGATTCGTACAACTCTGCAAGTTTCTCTCTAATAATTAAGACCTGAAATGAATTAATATCAATGGGAAGCATAATTAGAGGAAGGAAACTCAGTTTAAAGTTTGTAGCAAGTAGTGAATCAGAATAAAAATATACATTTGCATTGGCATTAGCACTGGTTAACTGTGACAGGACAAAATGTAAACATCCTCATAAAGTTAGGCTTCATAAGGTAAAATTTATTGTTTTCCCCTTAAACTATTAGAGAACCAATCATTAATTAAATGTTTAAACATTCCTGTAACTCTTAATATACTTCTGCCAAATCATGTAAGAGAGGTGTGATGCTCTAAGTCTAAAGATAAACTTAGCCTAATTACGGATGGAACTTTGAACAAAGCATAAAATTGAAAAATTTGCATGACAGAACTTATAACATGAGAAGGCACGATGCCCGTAAGAATCAGTTAGCGCAGAGGATCAAAATCCAAAAATGGAAGCAGCCAATAATATTCCCTTAGTGATATTCCTTTCTATCCAATGTTTTAAAAGGCACTAGGCGGCCGTTGGCAGTAGGTGGCCGCCTAGCGCCTAGGCAGCTAGGCAGGTGCTTACTCGGCACCAGGACAGAGTTAGAACAGACTTGATTATTTCCTTATATTTTAAGGTATAACACGTCTCAATAATTCATATAATAACATTATAATCCATAATATCATTCATAACCCAAATTTGCGATGCTTAATTGACACTAAAATAAATAAACACAAAAGTATGCAAATCCAAAACCATATGTTTGACTCAAAAGCAAATATATCCCGACTTGGGCCATAAAAAACCCTAAGTCAACTAATCACTTGACTAAACGCTAAAATTGAATAATCGCCGACCTAGACGGTACTTAAGCGGGCCTAGACAGTGCCTAGACGAGACTAGGCAGGTCAAGGCGGCACCTAGGCGGATTTGCACCTAGAGACCCGCCTAGACATTTTTATGCCTAGGTGCCTTGTCGCCGAGCGCCTATGCGCGATTTTTAGAACACTACTTCTATCACACAAAATCAAGCAAACATTGATATTTATAGCTCTTCATCTCTACCTCAACCTTTCCTACCTACGTGTATACCAATGTGACAAGGTTCAAAGCCATTAATAAACAATAGGCATGCAAATGATCTTAAAAACACAGATATTGCCACCAAAATAACGACAATCAAGTTTTGTTTTTTCACAATAATAAGCAAAACAAAGCAAAGCAATGAAACCTCAAACAAGAAATCAACCTGTTCTTCAAACGAAACAACTCGTGGTTGAATCTGATTAAGCGTGTGGTGAGCAATCTCCTTCTGGAGCTCCGGCTCCAGCCTCCCCAACTCCTGCGCAAAAGTCTGAAGTAGCTGCCGTGACACAACCAACGGAACGTCATCGGACAGCACTGCGCAATCATCCATAAGCAGAACAAGGTCAAGCAATGAAATAGGAAAAGGTTAAATTGTTTTGAACAAAACCCTAGTCGGACAAGTCCGAATGAAGAGGGACAGAAAATTGTACTAACTGTGATCAATGAACTTCTTGGCTTGAGCAATGTCGTTAGAGGCGAAGACGGAGGAGAGAATGTGCTTGTACTGTTCGATCTTTTGCCTCTGGTCACTGATGGCGGATGCACTCGCGAGTGCGCTCTCCATGGCTGATTACTTCGGAGTTCTGCGGGCGAAGAATGAAATTCCGTTAATTTAAACCCTCGGCTTCGATTGAAAGCCTAAATTACAGGAAACCGAAGAGAGAATCGATGGAATTCGTGAAGCAAACCTCCTCTTCTCACTGTATGTCTGCTTCTTCGGTTCTTCGTTGAGTTTTCCACAGGACTCCGCCTTGAATCCTTCTTATTGATTAGGAATATGAATATCAAATACTCTATAAGATTGTTTTTTAGGTTTTTATCTACAAAATTTCGAACCTTTTTTCCGATTTTATTATAATCCCTCCCTCGTAACAAAATAATTGTCCCTTTGGATTTTCACAATTCTTAAAGGAACTTAAAATTAGAAAGTGTAATAGTTAAAAATTTAGTAAATAAATAATGTGGAAAAAAATGGATCAATGAAAAAAAAAATAGTATGGGAAGTTAGAGTATTAATATCTTGGAAATCAAATATAATTAATGAGATAAATTGATAAAATTAGAAAATTTTGTCATTAATTAGGTTGAAATTGACAAATATTTTGTTACAAGAAAAAATAGTCAAAAAGACAATTATTTCGTTACAGATGGAGTATTTTATAGTGTGGACACAAATCATGCAAATCTCGTCCCTATTCTAGAGAGATTTAGGGGGAAAAAAAAAAATAAATCACGTCCCATAAAAAATAGACCGGTCGGAGAGTTCTCGTCCCGCAAATCTCATCTCGTCCCACACACACAAAATTAAAATTAATAAAAGCATTTAAGAAGAGAAAAAAACAATATTAAAAACATGCGGCACGCCTGTTAACTTTCCTTTAGACATGGTGAAACTCTATCCCCTCGAACTACCAAAGAATGCGAAGACTATTGGTAATCATGATCGTGATCTCCCAAGGACAAAACTAAGAATCTTTTAGGATGTTGATGATGGTAAGTTTGTCACCCTCCATATATAAACACAGAAGTCTTAGGTCCCTTGCCTTCCGAAAACCCGTCTTGAAAGCACTCTTCAAGCCATGTTGTGCCCCTCTTATCGTCACCGGTTCTCCCTGATAGTCGCGGATAATGCACCCTATCGTGGATCTGTCACTACCTTTGTTAGTAACATCAAACTTTATTTTATATGATCCTATCGGTGGTAAACTTTATTTTATATGATCCTATCAGTGGTTTATCGGTTTATCCCATCTCGTATTTCTTTTCTTTCTAGGCGTAATTGGGCCTTTTGTGCTAGTCTGGTTTTTGTCATTCATGCTCTTAGTCTTCTCCCAGTTTCTTAAAGTTTATTGTGTAAAGGCTTCCATATTTTGAATCGATGTGCAGTTGCTGTGATCGGAGATCTTCCTATTTCTATTGGTCCACATGCACCATAAAGTAGTGGCTATTGATATTTGCTGCCTTTGGTTTTGTTTCCTAAAAGTTTCAGATATATTTTCCTTGATACTCTTGTTACTTATATCCATATCTTTTTATTGAAAAAAAAGAGTTTTTTTATGTATAGTGGGAAACAATATGTTTTAGTACCAACTGACGATGCCATAGAAAATAGACCTATTAATTAACAAGGATATGACGTCATAAATAGACCACCCAACGTAAAAGACCTCTAGCCCTCTACCATATTAATCGCGAGTAGAGTGTTTGGTCGAACCCCAACTCGACACCCTAAGTTTCCTCAGTCTAATAGCATCGCGATTAAATGTAAGCATACGTGGAATCCACAACAGGGTCCACAGGTACCTCGTGGCCCTTCAGGACCCAAACAAGCAGCTCGCTGGTTAAGCACCTCTTCTCTAACAGCGCCACGTTTAATGCCTAGTTCCTTAGCGTGAGGGCATGCTTTACACGTGTCTCCTGTTAAGCCACGAGGTCGCCTGCAAGCTGCTCGCTTGGCCTCCCTATAAATATCTCCGTCCAATGCCCAAGAAAGGGATCCGATTCAAAAGAGAAGAAGAAGAGCTCTAAAGATCTCCCTAACCTAAAGCCTCCGAAGTTGAGTTCAGGTCTTTGATCGGAGAAGAACGTTCTTGGAATAAGAACATCATCTAACTTCCTCTAGAGGACGACGATTGAACAGTAAATCATCTCCTCGCGAGCCGAACACATCACCTCAATCGCTTGGACCAATAAGCATATAAACTGGTCACCACCCTCCTTGACTAAGGCTTGCATGTATTTTAAGATATTTGGTTGTCACGATGAGGTAATAAGTATATGTGAAATTCCTTGATCGCGTCATTGGTGCCGTCTGTGGGAACCTTTCACGACGAGAGGTTCCGCGTATCCATACGCCCTTTTACGTTACGCTTTTCTTATTGTCGTTTCTTATTATTCATTCTATTCTTCATTTTTTCTTTTTTTTTTCCATTAAATCCTGTTTAGGTTAATAAACATACCCGATCGTTTACTTTTAATACTAACAAATTTTGCAGGAGTCATGAATTTTACACTGTTCGGCGAAGAGTTTGGAAACCAGTATCATGATGTCAACAAAATTGACGGCTTTAACCTCAACCATCCCCCCAATCAAGAAGCTCACCACGACATCGACGAAAACATCCCTCAACAACCTCCCTGGGACCCGGCTCAACCTCCCTCATTTTCCCTTATGGAATGTGGGGCAGTTACGCCCCGTATCAATTCTTCGCGGGGAATTACCCACAAAATCCATACTTTGGTTAGCAAGCGAATGGGATGCCCTTCCAGCGCGATCCCCATGTCCGCTATCAACAGTAGGGTCCCGTGCCTACAACGGTCAACCACTTCCCTAACCCTGCTGAAGACCCTCTCAACCCTGGTCTACAACACAAGGAGAACATTGACAAGATATTCCGCGACTACAACATCAAGGATGTGTCATCGCGCTCTGATTCCCCCGGGGCACTTGGCCCCACTCGCAAAGGCGAGCCGACTTTCGCATCTGCCTTTTGCAAACAGATACGCGAGGAACCTGTTCCTAAGAGATGGAGGGATGTGTCCATCACCAAATATAAGAGAGACACTGACCCTAATGATCACCTCAACCAGTTTACAATGTCGATGGGAATGAATGAAGACAACGATGCTATGTTCTGCCGCTCATTTCCATTCACATTAAGCGGGGTAGCTCTCATGTGGTTCACTAATCTGGCTCGGTAATCCATCAACAACTTCGCGCAATTATCAAGCACGTTTGTCGCCCATTTTGGTAGTGCCCGTACAAGAAAGAGGACCATGCTGGACCTCAAGTCCATTAAACAGGGATCGTCCGAATCTTTGGGAAGCTTCTTCAGTCGGTTTACTAATATGGTTGTGCAGATCCCAAAGTTTAATCAAGAGTCCGTGAGCACGATACTAATGGGCAACCCGACTGAAAGGGATTTCAAGATCTGCTTATTCCGAAAGGAGCCAGAGAGTTATGACGATCTGCGAAAGCTCGTCACAAAGAAAATCCACGCTATGGAGGCTGCAAGTTCCAGTTCGCGACCCGTCGAAGCTAAGCCTTCTTTTTACCACAAGGTCCCCAATAAATACTGAGGGAGGGGAGGATTCGAAAATCAGCAACGCTATAACCCCCCTTGGCCACACCCCGTTGCCCCACTAAGGCCTCCCCAGCAAGAAGTACAATTCAACCAGCGGACAAGACCGAGCCCGCATGATGCCCCAACAATTTCCCCCCCTTGTTTATGGGATCCCGCCGGCCTCCCCCAAAAGGAAGTGTCGTTGCAGATATGCGCCCCGCCAGTGAGTCCCAGCCAGCCGGTCGCGACGCCACAACAATACAACCCTCCTGTGATCCCTCCTCGACAATATAGACCGCCTAATGCCCTACCTCGGCCTTACAATCCCCAATATGCAACTAGGGGAAGAGGAAGGGGGACTTACCCCAGGGCAGGGGGAGAAGAAATGGAAAAAGAGGAGGAGGGTACCGACCTCCTGTTGTAGGAGGAAATCGAGTATGAAATATAACAAAATAAATCAAACCAGATTCTGCCCACGCAAATAATTACAAGACTTCCTCCCGATGCAGTAGTGGGAAGTCAGGATCGATCCACGAGGAAGCGTGTCAGCGGATCCTAGGCAGCGGTGAAATCTCACGGACAGAAGTCGACAACAGGGGTCCTAGATCTCGAGTACAGCAACTCGACAGAAGATCGGACAGTCAAACATAGCGCAGCAACTCGGCAATTTTTGGTCGATCTCGACAAAGTCTTACTCGAGATCGAGTAGACTCTTGTCGACGTCGATGACTGGCTTGTCGAGTACCTGCACACAGAAGCTACAACGACCTGGGTCGAAGATCAGAAACTCGAGATCGAGGAGTGCTAGTCGATCTCGAGGAAAACAGAAAACTAAAACGAAACGAAAGAAAGTAAAGACAAATGCTTTGGGATTTCGAACTAAACTATATGAAAAGGACTTCCAAGATTGGGGTTTGCAACAACGATAACCAAACATATATAAGGCAGGAATAAAACAGATAATCCTGTAATTTGCATCGAAGGACTAAGCTTTCGCCTTTTCCAACAATTAGACAACTCTTTCAAGAAACCCTAATTGTCTCTACCGATTTTATGTTTACAATCCAAGTTGTTAGCATGGACCTCCATTGAATGGGTAATAAACACATAACAAGTAGTAGATGCTCAAACTTGATAAAAGTTGGATCTTTACCTCAAACATGCAGGGCTATCGTCGGGCTCGCCCCAACCCTAGAAGTGGGTGGACTACTCGCGCTTCATCGCAACCTCAGACATTGATTGATGAAAAGAAACTAATTGCATTAAACCAAACTGAAGAAAGTACAAACCGAACAAATCCAACTTGCTCTCGCTTTTTTTTGCTCCACTCGGCCTCACTTTCTCTCTCTACTACTACTTCTCCTACTGAAAATTGAATGAATAAAACTTAGCCCCATGGGCTTTATTTATAGGCTTCTAAACCTTGCTATTCAAGGATAGAAATATCGATCTATATCTAAAACTATATCTAAAAGGCTTAATGATAAATAAAAGCAACAACATAATTAAATCTAAATAAAGGAATTATATCTAAAGTCTTCAAGTGGATGAATCTCTCTTCTTCATGATAGAACTTGATAAAATCGGATAGAATCGGAAATCTTCGGCTCCAAGGACTCCAACTCCGAGTAGAACTGTTCAACGCGTTACGCGGCTTCTGGAAGCTTCCTCGATCTCGAGTAATTCTACTCGATCTCGAGTAACTCGGACGTTGACTTCAGTGGCTCGGCGTCTCGGCTAGCTGGTGCTCGATGTGGCTCGGACATGGCTCCTGGGGTGTCCTCGATCTCGAGGAGTTTTCCTCGATCTCGAGTTGGGGTGTTCCATCGTCTTGGCCTTCTGGTGTTGTCGAGCAACCCTCCTTGACATGCTCGGACAGGTCTTCAGCTTCGTCGACATCGAGGAAGGTCCTCGACATCGAGTTGTGGTGTCCGGGCACCAGGTCGGGTAATGCTCCTCGGGTAATCTTTCCTCGACTCTGGGTAATCTCTCCTCGACTCCGGATAATCCCTCCTTGGCTCCGGGTTGTCTCCGAGGTTTTGTCGATCTCGAGTTAGCAACTCGATCTCGAGGAAGGTGTGGAGTCGGGTTCTTCGTCTTCAGCTTCTCGACATGGTCCTCCTCGATCCTGGTGTGCCTAGACATGGCTGGTCGAGATCGACTATGTTTTGTTGATGTCGAATAACTATAAGCTCCGGTTCTTGCTTCTTGATTTTCTCCCGAAATGGTTCCATATTTTGCAATATTAAACAGAAACTTATGTAGATCTCTATTTCTGGCAATTAAGCATATACTACATAAATTCGACATATTCCCAACCCGAAATATGCAAAGTGTATAGAATATGGAACTAAAATATGCATAAAAACATGGCTACTTTAGAGACATCAAATCACCCCATACTTAGACTTGCTTGTCCTCAAGCAATAACCAAACAATAACCAAGACCTACAACACATCCTTCGAGTCTTCGCCTTTTGTCAAAAGCAACATCTCAGTTAGTAGCAATGTAAGACAAGTGAATTTAACGTCATCACACATATATGAGCGGTCCATAGGCATAGGCAACATAAATCCAACCTCACAGGGATAATGTGTTTACACTCAACTTCTCAATGTGTTTAGGCTATGAAGATCAACTCTCAACTCGATTCCATATACAATCTCATAAACATTGTAATTTAAATATGAATCCACTTCGCAACCAATTATGTAAATGCAACAAGAATTATCAGGAGGATTTCGCTCAATAGAATTCTTCAAAGAAGATTCCATTCGGCGGGGTTGTAATGGGGCTTGGTGAGAAATATAAGGGTATGGAATTATTTGGCCATGTGGTGCTTTAATAAAATTCAGGAATCAAGACTCCTAAATCTCCAACATAACCAAACCATAACTCTCAATCATATGCATCAACCAAACTCTCCAATTTATCTCAATGAAGTATGTAACCTTTCAAACTTCCTTAACCTCTCCAAAGTATGTATCTTGCAAAATAATGAAAGAAATAAGGTAAATTTGGCTTATGCACTTTATTCACTAACATATATACTTTTTTTTTTGAAACGAAAATAAAGACTACTGGTGCATTTATAAGGTGAGCCAAAAAATCCTTTTACATAATGTGCATAGCAAGATAAAATATAAAACCAACCCATATCTTAATAATTTCAACAATTCTTCCTACTTGAGATGAAACTAAGCTCATTCTTTCTACAAACCATTATTCCAACCAACTTTCAGTCTTAATTCCCAAATGGGGGTCAGGCTCAATTTGGCTAAGAATAATTTTGTGGAGTTCATAATAAAAGTCTCAGGCTAATGTTCTGGCTTCAAGCAGGGATAATGCAGGGTAGGTAAAGAGAGGATAAAATTGGCTTAAAAGGTGCCTCCATCATTTAATTCTCATTCACATAAACATATAAATGCATTGGCTTTGAATAACTATCACAACATTTAGAGATGCATAGGAAGAGTAAATACACTCAAGAAAGCAGAGGGATTTTTTTTTCCTATAAGGCAAAAATTCTCACTGGGACAATTTTTGTTGGATTTCACCTTTAGCTTAGGATCATATGTGCTCAATTTCATCACAAGTTCACAATCCACATAAAAACAATTTTGAGGACTTAGGCTAAACCTTCCAAACATGCCATAGGGTTTACATGATCAAGTCAATCATTATTCATCATCATAGGACATCTAAGTTAGGGTATAAAAACTAAGACAATGCAAAAATTTAAACATGCATTTTTTTTCTTTTTTCGACATTTTCTATTTTTATTTTTATTTTTTTCTTATGCAACTAAAAACAAGACTAAAAAAATGACAAAAGACTAAAAATGCATAAAATTTTAAACATGAATGCATAACATAAAAATTAAAATTTCACCATGTAAAACTAAAAGCAAGACTAAAACATATAGTAATGATAATGAGCCCTTCCCCCACCCCATACTTAAAATTTACAGTGTCCCCACTGTATAAAATAAAAACAAGAGTAAAGGAAGGAACTCACAGAATAACACATCGAGGATGGCGGATCGGGCATGTCGAGGAAAGGGTCTTAGTCGATCTCGAGTACCCTTACTCGATATCGAGTAGCTTTTCTGCGTCCAGTGGATTCTGAAGTCGAGGAGCTTCTGGGCTTGTCGATATCGAGTTGGCCTACTCGATATCGAGGAGTGTCTGGGCTGCTCCTCCTTGTCGTCGTCGACTTGGCCTTCGTCGATTCTGACTGTTTTTCAGGGACTTCTTTATTCCACTTTTCACGATCCTTATATGCTTGCCGACCTAAAAGTGTTAGATTGCACACAAAAAAAAAACAAGACTATCCACATGAAGTATTATAAAAGACATAAAACCAAAACCAAAAAACAAAAACCAAAACAAAAAAGTCCCAAAATTCATAAAGTCTATATACATGCTCTAGATTTTATAGTCGCTAGGCCGACTTCTCCTGTTTGCGCTCAAGGACCATTAGTGTGGGGCCCGCTCATTCTTGGCTCTTCTCCTGGATCATCTAGGTCCTGGTTGCTTGCATAATCTTCCTTCTCTTTCTTCTTCTTCCTTCCAGCTCTTAGTTTTCGCAGATTCTCTCGCCACGGGGCCTTACCTCCCTTTAAATTATTGAAAAATTTCTTTATGGACTGAGGAGGAGTAGGATTCATACCTGAACTTACCTTTTTGGACCCAAAACAGAAATCTTTGGGCTTGGGGCTAGTCGATGTCGAGTACGGCTGGTCGACCTCGAGTACAGGGACCCCATACTTAGGCTCTGGGCAAGTCAGTGGCTCAACAGAGGAAGTCGACATCGACAAAGGCTTGTCGAGATCGAGTAGAAGGGTTGTCGAGATCGAGGACACTTGGTCGATCTCGAGTACAGTGCTAGTGCTTTCCTCCGCTGTTTGCCTGGTCCCGTGGTTGCTGATGCTTTTTACCTCTAGCCATGAAAATTCTTCCTTTGCAGGGCCAAAAGAGAAATCTAAAACCTCATCGCCTATGGTGAAGGTGAGCGATCGATTCTTGACACTAATTCTGGCATCTGCAGTAGCAAAGAATGGTCTACCAAGAATAATAGGGCTAGTAGGATCTTCAGCACAGTCTATAATAAGGAAATCTGTAGGAACAAAAAATTTACCAACCTGGACGGGGACATTCTCAACTATACCTGTAGGGATGACCACTGTATTGTTTGCCATGTATAGTTTGGCATCCACAAGCTCTATGCATCCTATCTTTACCTTCTGCCAGATTGATAAAGGCATGATGCTCACACTTGCTCCTAAATCACACAGAGAATCATATTTATATTGCCCAAAACCCACAGTAACAGAAAACTTACCAGGGTCAGGTCTCTTTTCAGGGAAGTGGAGTACTTTGCATTCGCCTGCGATCTTTGAGATGGATCGCTTCTTGCTTAGAATATCCTTCAGAAATTTGACATATCCAGGCATCTCTTGCAGGGCTTTTGTAAAAGGAATAGAGACATTCAGTTCTTGCAGCATATTAACGAATCTGTTGAACCTACCTGCAGTGGGGTCTTTCTGTGCTTTGGAAGGGAAAGGCAGTGGCTTTTTCTGCTTCGGAGCAAGATGAGATGTCGGAGGTGTTGCAGAGTCGTCGACCTCGGCTTGCTGTTCCTCGATCTCGACTTGCGTTGTCGACTTCGAATTGCTGGGCTGTGCAGTGGAGTCCGAGCTGGGCTCCTGGGCTTGGTCGAGGAAAGTTTTGTCGAGATCGAGTACGCTCTCCTCGAGATCGAGTAGATTTTGCTCTGTCTCGAGTTGCTGCTCTGCCTTGCCTTGCTGTTTCCCGACCTCTGGCTTGTGTAATTGATGCCCACTTCTGAGTTTGATAGCTGCGACATGTCCGATCTTCCCCTTAGGATTTGGTTCAGTTTGCCCAAGGAGCTGTCCGGATGGTCGTGGGATCTGTGCAGCGATTTGACCCATCTGGGTCTCTATTCCCCTTTTCCAGATGTCCAGTTCTCCAAATTTGTGGTGATGTTCTGGAGCTGGTTGTTGATGGTGCCCTGATTCCGACGCATCTCCTCAAGGATCAGTTGCAGATCATCCTTCTTTTGATCTCTTTCTGGATGTCCTGGAGCTCTGTAGGGTGGGGGGTTCCTAGGGGGACCTTGGTTCCACTGTGGTTGATAGAACCTTTGATCTCCCATGTAGCGATTGGGACCCCAGCGTAGACTGCTTCCTCATGTGTCTCTGCCATCCTAACTTGCTCAGTGTGTGGGCACTTAGTAGTGGTGTGCCGCTGTGATCCGCATTCTACGCAAGGCTGGTTGACAGATAGATACTTGACTTGCTTGAGGAGCTTGCGATTCTGGTCTCTGTAGAACTGCTCCCTGACATCTGGGTCAATCTCCTTTGCTGGCTCATAGAGTGGCATAGATGGTGCTGGCCTGGCATAAGAGTTCTCCTCATAATTTGCAGTAGATCCATATTTATTGTCATAATTGGTGAGCTTGTCTAGCACACCCCAGGTGTCAATTGGTGGCATCGTCAGATACTCATAGCGAGTATACTGGTTGATTCTGTCCTTAGTGACTTGATCAAGAGAGTTGAAGAAGATCTCCTGAATGACGTAGGCTGGCTGTCCATGAGTAGGGCAAGATCGCAGCAGTTCCTTGTAGCGTTCCCATGCCTTTGCCAGCGGTTCCCCAGGCTTCTGTTTGAAGGAGGTGATTCTCTGGCGGAGGAGTGCTGTCTTGGCAGGTGGGAAGAATTTATTCAGAAACTCTTGCTCTACTTGGGCCCATGTTGTGAGTGATCTTGGTTTCAGCCCTTCAAGCCACTTCAGTGCAGGCCCAGCGAGAGACCAGCGGAAAGCTTTCATCTTGACATATTCCAGAGTTGTACCTTCAGCAAGAGTACGGCACATGTCAGAAAAATTGGTAATATGTTCAAGAGGACACTCATTAAATTTGCCATAAAAAGCATTATTTTTAAGCTTTATAAGAAATTGAGTGCGAATTTCAAAAGAGTTTTCAGGGATTAGAATCGCCGATTCGGACACGACGAGAGTTGGATGCACATAATCCTCTGCAGTAGTTGGATATTGGGCAAGCTTAGCTTCTGCTTGTTCCCTTGCTGCTTTCTCAGCGGCGATAGCAGCATCTTTAGTGGCCAGTTCCCTTGTAAGCCTCTGTATCAGCTGCTCTTGTGTTTCTGCGGCAGCCATGGCTCTTTTCAGTCTAGCGTGGGCTTGTATAAGACGTTCTGGGTTGTCTAAGCCGTCAAACTCAGGTGGTTGACCAGAACGGCGCATACACCTGTAAAGTAAACTCAAAGAGAACGTGAGATTTTAACTACCTAAGGCGCGAATGATAGCTTCCCCGGCAACGACGCCAATTTGTTGTAGGAGGAAATCGAGTATTAAATATAACAAAATAAATAAAACCAGATTCTGCCCACGCAAATAATTACAAGACTTCCTCCCGATGCAGTAGTGGGAAGTCAGGATCGATCCACGAGGAAGCGTGTCAACGGATCCTAGGCAGCGGTGAAATCTCACGGACAGAAGTCGACAACAGGGGTCCTAGATCTCGAGTACAGCAACTCGACAGAAGATCGGACAGTCGAACACAGCGCAGCAACTCGGCGATTTTTGGTCGATCTCGACAAAGTCTTACTCGAGATCGAGTAGGCTCTTGTCGACGTCGATGACTGTCTTGTCGAGTACCTGCACACAGAAGCTACATCGACCTGGGTCGAAGATCAGAAACTCGAGATCGAGGAGTGCTAGTCGATCTCGAGGAAAACAGAAAACTAAAACGAAACGGAAGAAAGTAAAGACAAATGCTTTGGGATTTCGAACTAAACTGTATGAAAAGGACTTCCAAGATTGGGGTTTGCAACAACGATAACCAAACATGTATAAGGCAGGAATAAAACAGATAATCATGTAATTTGCATCGAAGGACTAAGCTTTCGCCTTTTCCAACAATTATACAACTCTTTCAAGAAACCCTAATTGTCTCTACCGATTTTATGTTTACAATCCAAGTTGTGAGCATGGACCTCTGAAGGTTCGATAATATAAACAAAGTAATATAGAAATACTCTAGAAGGGGGGTTGAATAGAGTATGCCCGTTTTTCGCAAAAAGTCTCAAGACTTTTGGAGCTCGGATAAAACCCTTTGAGATTAAACCTGAATCACAAAGTTAGACAGTCGAACCAAGTGCGGAAATAAGGTAAAGCAATAGATAAAGGACACGAGTAATTGTTTACGAGGTTCGGCACGAACTTGGCCTACGTCCCCGCCTAGGGTTCTTCCACAACCCTAGGATTCAAAAGGCTTTATTGATTTGCTTAGCTTAGGATCCTAATAGCTCACCGAGAAGCCTCTCTCCTATACAATTGCAATCTAGTCAACTCACGTTCCCTTGGAGTCCTAGACCAATCTAGAAGAGCCCCACCTCTCTCAGCTATCTAGTACAATCCTCTTACTCTCACAAATCAATAGCCTAGTGCAACTTCCCGAGTTACAAACTCTCGAGTAACACTATAAATGAATATATCCTATAAGCTCACAGTGTATCTCTCAAAGGCTTTGAAATAAAACAACAAACTCTTGAGCGCTAGCAGAGAGTACACTTGGAAGACAGATCTCGCTTGAATGAATGAAAGCTCGTGTAACACTTGTGTTTTCTGTCTTCATCTTCCTTCTCTATATATTGAGACAAATCGGCGCCAGGAATCTTCTCCAACGGCTAGTCTAGATCATGGCCATCTTCGAGATCTTCTAAACTTGGAAACTTTTGAAGCCACGATCTTTCCGATTTGAATCTTCTCAACACGCATCACAAGGAAGGAAATAATTCGAAAATACTTCCTGAAAGATTAGCTACACATATATATAACATAAAGGAAGTATATAATAATATTAAATAATATTCGGACATATAGAACAGGTTTTGGATTTCATCAACTGTCACAGCTCCAAGACCTTTGACACTAACATCCTGTCAAGGCCTTTGAACCTTTATTCTGATTTTCATCAAGGGAGGGAGTTATCAATCTCCCCCTTGATAAAAGACAAAACCTGTGCATCCCTGCAGCTTAGTCAAGCATAAATAATATAAGAGAAATCAGACTAAGTACCTGCATGGGTTAGACAAATGTTGGATCAAATTTTTAAAGCATGAAAGAGCCATCCAACCGAAAACCAAAAATAAAAAACCAAGGTCTTCCAAGACCTTTAAGCAGAAAGGTTTTCAAGTCTAAACAACCACAGATCATCTCCCCCTTTTTGTCTTTCAACAAAGGGAGGAGGTAAAACAGTCACCAAAAGTTTTGAAAAAGTTTCCAAAAACCAGCAATGTATCAGATTTCAGGGATGGGATAGGGTAGGGTAGGGTTTCAGCTTCGTCGTCCGGAGCATCATCAGTGAGCCTCGTCCACAGACCTTGCAGCATCTTGGATATCCCGCTCATCTCCGTCATAACCTCCTTGTGCAACTCCTTGATATCTAGGCGAACTTCCTCCAAGCCCAACTCCAGGTTGTCCATGCGTTCATCAACGGCTGAAGCAGTGGGAAGAGCTTTTGAAGGAGTGGCAAGACTCAAGGTCCCTTGGGGAGACCGAGTGATGCCAATCTTTTCAAGGCTCTTGGAGTCGAACTTACCCATATGACGCTGCTGTTCTTCATTTTTGAAATCAATTCCAGAAGCTTTGAAGAGTGGGGTCAAAAGGGTAGCAAATGGGAGGGGGGTTCCTTTTCTGGCTTTTCTTGTGTGAGCCATGGATCCTAAAATAGTGTTGGCCAGATCAAGATCAAGGCCATTGAGGATGCGGTAAAGGAGGACCATGGCATTGTCAGTAAGGAGCGAGCCAGAGTTAAGACGGGGTAAGAGGCATCGAACAATGATGTTGAAAATAATTTTTGCCTCAAGGGTAAGGGATGAGTGGGTGAGTTGTTTTGAGGTGCTGTTGGATGCTTCGGGTAGGAGGTACTTGGCTCGGGCAAGAATGATGCAATTTTCTTTTGAGGGGTGTATTTCAGAGGGTGGACATGAGCTAGGTAAGCCAAGGAAATCTGCAAAGTCATTGGAGTTGAAAGAGATTCTAACCCCTTTGACAACAGACTCCAAAGACCAACCATTGGTGTCGTGTTTGGCTTTTAGGTTAATGTAGAACATGCGGGTAAGCTGGGGGTAGTAAACGGATTCAAGATTGAGAAGGGTCCAGGCTGGAGATTTTTTGAGAAGATCAATGCAGGGTAGCTTCAAAGCTTCGAAGAACTCAATATCCAAAAAATCAGAATAGCAAATCCTACGAGTTCGAAACTCATCTACCCACTTACCAGCAGTCTCAGCATTTTCAAACCAAGAGGAGGGCAAGGATTTGTTTACCTGGATGTATGCAGGTGGGTCGGCATTCTTCCTGCGAGCAATTGTCGGAGCAGCTCTCTTGGCAGGCGCTTCAAGACTTCTGAGGGTGCCCTTCCTGGTGCGCTTGGGAGATGGAGGCTTGACAGCAATTGGGGCTTTCCGCTTCTTTGGAGACGGGGGAGGAGGAGAAGGAGAGGGAGATTCTTCATCCTCTTCCTCAGACCCCGAGTCCTCACCGGACCCCGCATCATCTCGTTCAGCTTCCTCGTCCTCTCCAGATCCCTCTTGCTCTTCGTCTTCTTCCTCAGGCTCCTCCTCAGATGGAACCTCCTCGGCTTCGGCTTCCTTCTGAATCCTCTCAGCTTCCTCCTCGGCCAGTTTCCTTGCAAGCTCGGCCTCCTCATCGACCTTTTTCTTCTTCAAGGCTTCCTCTTCAGCTTCCTTGGCAGTATCTCTTTCCAGAATGGCGTCGAGATCATCTTCCTCCTCTTCCTCGTCTACTTCCTCAGCCAAAATCTTCTTTTTCCCTTTCTGTTTCGCACTGAGGGGCTTCTTAGCAGAGCGCTTTTGAGAGCCCTTGGTAATAGTGGTCGTGCTTTCAGCGATGGTGCTCAGGACAACAGTTGGGACAATGGATTGAGGAGTGGGTACAGGTGTGGGAGAGGTGGCAGTGACCTGACGTCCCTTGGGGGTGGCGCCAAGTCTTTTGGGTGTAGAAGCTTTCTTTGTTTTGGGTGCCATGGAGGAAATCGGCTAGGGTTTTCTTATAATAGGTTGAGAGGTTGAAGAAGGAGAAAGTGAAAGGGTTAGGATAGGTTTTGAGAGTGTGATGGAATCGGGTACAGACTTGGGTATAAGTAGAGAGAGATGATGGAGTGATGGGACGGGTTTAGAGTTCCAAGGGAAGAAATGATATCATTGCCAAAATTTGAAAGGTTTCCAATTCAAAATTCAAACTTTTCCATTAAAATCGGACTGAATAATTGAAGGATTTAGTTCCAAAATTAAGATATCTCAACGGTTTAAAAAAAAAACATAAAAGGCAATTTTGAAATCCGATAAAAATATAATGGATTAAATATCTAAAAAGATATTAACCAAATATATGTGATCCGATATATATGATCTACCATTTAGTTCACAAACCTTGACATAATTCTCAAGGGTCTAGACATTAAGTAGAATTTATCTTTCGTAAAGGGAATGCTCCCCCTACGAAAGTGCATCCTTGTTAAGCATCTCAATCTCTCGTCTTATGAAGGTGAACCTGTCCTCTGCCAAAGGCTTAGTAAAAATGTCAGCCCATTGATAATCAGTTGAAATAAACGAAATGGACACATCACCTTTTTCGACATGGTCTATAATGAAATGATGCCTTACATCAATATGTTTGGTCCTTGAATGCTGAACATGATTCTTAGTGATGGAGATGGCACTTGTATTGTCACACTTAATGGGAATGCCTTTGAGGTTGATGCCAAGATCTCGCATTTGTTGAGCTATCCAAAGGATTTGGGAGCAACAGGCTCCAACTGCAATGTATTCGGCTTCTGCAGTGGATAGAGCAACTGAGTTTTGTTTCTTTGAGTGCCAACTGATCAAAGATGCTCCTAAGAATTGGAAACATCCTGATGTGCTCTTCCTATCCACCTTATACCCTGCAAAATCTGCATCAGAATATCCAATTAATGTGAAATCCTTTTGCTTTGGGTACCATAGTCCAAGCTCCTTAGTGCCATTTAGATATCTGAAGATCCTCTTCACAACCACGAGGTGAGATTCTTTAGGATCAGCTTGAAACTCCTTTTCATTGACACTTTTCCCACTCTTGTCTTGATCTAGAGATAATGTTGAGCTCATGGGAGTCTTGGCTGCTTTGGATTGATTCATCTTGAACTTCTTCAAGAGATCCTTAGTGTACTTGCTTTGGTTGACAAAGATCCCTTTCTTGGATTGATGAACTTGTAATCCCAAAAAGAAGTTGAGTTCACCCATCAAGCTCATCTCAAATTCACTGCACATGATGTCAGAAAATTCCTTGCACAAAGATGTGTTAGTAGCACCAAATAATATATCATCAACATAAATTTGAATAACCAAAATGTCCTTTCCTTTGGTCTTGATAAAAAGAGTCTTGTCGATCAACCCCCTTTTAAAATCATTTTCTAAAAGATATTTTGACAAGCGCTCATACCAAGCTCTTGGGGCTTGTTTCAAACCATAAAGCGCTTTGTCAAGTTTATAAACATGATTGGGAAATTCCAGACTTTCAAATCCTGGGGGTTGAGCCACATATACTTCTTCCTCTAAGAAACCATTAAGAAAAGCACACTTGACATCCATTTGATATAACTTTATGCTCATAAAAGATGCAAATGCTAATAAAATGCGAATGGCTTCAAGCTTGGCTACGGGAGCGAAAGTCTCCTCGTAGTCAATACCTTCCTCTTGATTGTAGCCTTGAGCAACAAGCCTTGCCTTGTTCCTCACGATCTTACCATTCTCATCTAGCTTGTTTCGAAATACCCATCGTGTGCCAATGACTGATTGATGCTTTGGCCTAGGCTTCAAGGTCCAGACTTTGTTCCTTTCAAATTCGTTAAGCTCACTTTGCATGGCAATGATCCAGTCTGGCTCTTGAAGTGCCTCATCTACCTTCTTTGGTTCAATAAGAGAAACAAACGCGTGAAAAGCACAAAGATCTTTAGGTTTAGAACGAGTTTGAACACTAGAAGTAGGGTCAGAAATGATATCCTTTAATGAGTGTGATGAGGAGTATTTGAATTTTCTTTTGCTAATCTCAGCTCCTTGATTCGTCACACCAGTAGGATTGACTTGTGGTTCATCTGACTCCGTGGTCCTGTTAGGTTCAGTTACAGCAGTTTCTGGCGTCTCAACACTGTTGGATTGGACACCAAGGGCTTTGGACGAATCTTCAACACCTTGGGCCAATTCTTCAGTGTTAAGAATCTGTTCCTACATGTTCCTCTTCTCTGTGTTCTTGGTAGCAACATCATCACCTTCCTCGTTCTCTGCATGGATGTTAAGATCTATATCTGTAACACTTTCACTCAAAGCACCGTCATTGCATTCATAAAAAATAACATGTATACTTTCTTCAACTAACTGGGTCCTTTTATTGAAGATTCTATAAGCTTTGCTACTCGTGGAGTAGCCAAGAAATATACCTTCATCACTACGCGCATCAAATTTCCCAAGGTTATCTTTTCCATTGTTATGAACAAAACAAGTACAGCCAAAGGGTTTAAAGTAAGATATAAGTGGTTTGCGGCCTTTGAAAAGTTCATAAGGAGTTTTCTTTAAGATGGAACGAATAAGACAACGATTCAAAATGTAGTTAGCTGTGTTAACAGCTTCAGCCAATAGGTTTTAGGTAATGCATTTTCTAAAAGCATAGTCTTGGCCATATCCTCTAAGGTGCGGTTCTTGCGTTCCACAACCCCGTTTTGTTGAGGCGTCCCAGGAGCAGAAAAGTTATGGGAGATGCCATATTTAGCACAAAACAAATCAAACTGAAGTTGATCAAACTCCCTACCATGATCACTCCGAATTGACACTATGGGCTCATTTCTTAAAGTTTGCAACTCCTTACAAAGTTTTGAAAACTCAAATAAGGCCTCTGATTTTTCTTTTAAAAACGCAACCCAAGTATATCTAGAAAAATCATCAACAACAACTAGCATGTACTTTTTACCATTGGGAGATTTGACTCGCATAGGACCACATAAATCCATATGTAAGAGTTCAAGGGGTCTAGAAGAACTTACAATCTTTTTGGGTTTGAAAGAGCTACGTGTTTGTTTACCTCGTGTGCATGCATTGCACATATCAATACCTTTGAAGTCCATCTCAGGTAGCCCTCTCACACGCCCTTTGGACACAAGCTTCTGTAGTGTATGAGGACTCACATGACTGAGTCTCCTGTGCCAGAGCTTTGGATCGTCCGTCAAAGCCTTTAGACAGGTTAAGCTTCCTTGTGCCACTTGATCAACATTTACGGCGTATATATTGTTGTAGCGATATGCAGTCAATATAACTTCACCTGTATCTTCTCTGCACACTATGCATCTTTTCTTGTTAAATCTGACATTGTTACCACTATCACATAATTGAGAGACACTAAGCAGATTATACTTTAAACCATTAACAAGATAGACATTTTTAATACTATGGATGGAATCACTTCCAACACTACCAATACCGACGATGTCACATTTTCCTTTGTTACCAAGAGTGATTGTTCCCGTGGATTGCTCCTTTAGATCATGGAAGAGAGAACTCTTTCCACTCATATGCCTCGAGCACCCATTATCAATGATCCATTTATGTTCCTTCACCTTGGTGTTCTCCTCTTTTGGACTGGCCATAAGTTCTCTTACAGTAGCTTCAAGCTTTTCATCGTGGGATTCATCTTCTGAGGCCATAAGACAAATATTGGCCTTCTCATCATCGGAGTCAGAGTCAGAATCGCTCCAAGTTGCCACCATGGCTTTCTTCTTCCATTTTTCACCCTTCTTGGACTGGCTCTTTGTCTTTTGAGGGCAGTCCTTCACAAGATGATCTGTTTCACCACATTCAAAATAAGACAACGGTTTAGTCTTCTTTTCATACTTGTTGTATTGAGGCTTACCTCGAAATTTTGAAGACTCTGATCCATCCTTGTTGTTGAATTGCTTCTTCATTTTGAGAATTCGAGCAAGGCCTCTTGTGATAAGAGCAAAAGGATCATCCTCATCGTCATCCTCATCTTCGGAATCAGATCCATCTTTAGGCTCATCCTTCTTAGACTTGAGTGCCAAGTTCTTAGTGCTAGCTGGAAGTTCTCCATCGTCTTCATTAAGGATCATCTCATGCGTGATCAACTTCCCAAGAAGGTCATCAAGGGGTAGAGTGGTGAGGTCCTGTGCTTCCTCTATAGCTGTACTTTTGGACCCCATTTCTCTTTTGGGAGGCACCTCAGTATCTTCCTCACTTTCTCAACGTTGGTAAAGCTCTTGCCGAGAGAGTCAAGGTTGTTGGTGATTTCTGTGAATCGTGTGAACATGGCCTTGATTGACTCATCAGACTTCATTTTGAAGAGTTCATACTTTCGAAGGAAGATGCTGATCTTGGTGTCTTTCACTTGGCTCGTTCCTTCATAGGTGACGACCAGTTTGCTCCAAATCTCTTTAGCTGACCTACAAGATGAAATACGGTTAAACTCATCAGTGTTAAGACCACAATAGAGTAAGTTAATAGCCCTGTAGTTTTTGGAGACGAGTTCAAGATCTGCTTGGCTGTATTCAGACTCCTTCTTTGCAACTTTGGTATCATTTGGTCCATCTTTCTCTGGAATCTTTGGACCATTCTCTATAATGTTCCAAAGCTCTAGATCTTGGTCTATGATGAAAATCTTCATCAAAGATCTCCAGTGGACAAAGTTGTTTCCTACAAAGAGTGGTGGTCTGCTCGTGGACCTTCCCTGTGCAAATCCTCCGCTTGCTTCACCAGACATGATCGAAAACTCACAAGATTGTTAGATCAAAAACAGTGAGTAAAGCTCTGATACCAATTGAAGGTTCGATAATATAAACAAAGTAATATAGAAATACTCTAGAAGGGGGGTTGAATAGAGTATGCCCGTTTTTCGCAGAAAGTCTCAAGACTTTTGGAGCTCGGATAAAACCCTTTGAGAATAAACCTGAATCACAAAGTTAGACAATCGAACCAAGTGCGGAAATAAGGTAAAGCAATAGATAAAGGACACGAGTAATTGTTTACGAGGTTCGGCACGAACTTGGCCTACGTCCCCGCCTAGGGTTCTTCCACAAACCTAGGATTCAAAAGGCTTTATTGATTTGCTTAGCTTAGGATCCTAATAGCTCACCGAGAAGACTCTCAAAGGGTTTTATCCGATTTGAATCTTCTCAACACGCATCACAAGGAAGGAAATAATTCGAAAATACTTCCTGAAAGATTAGCTACACATATATATAATATAAAGGAAGTATATAATAATATTAAATAATATTCGGACATATAGAACAGGTTTTGGATTTCATCAACTGTCACAGCTCCAAAACCTTTGACACTAACATCCTGTCAAGGCCTTTGAACCTTTATTCCGATTTTCATCAAGGGAGGGAGTTATCAACCTCCATTGAATGGGTAATAAACACATAACAAGTAGTAGATGCTCAAACTTGATAAAAGTTGGATCTTTACCTCAAACATGCACGGCTATTGTCGGGCTCGCCCCAACCCTAGAAGTGGGTGGACTACTCGCGCTTCATCGCAACCTCGGACATTGATTGATGAAAAGAAACTAATTGCATTAAACCAAACTGAAGAAAGTACAACCGAACAAAGCCCACTTGCTCTCGCTTTTTTTTGCTCCACTCGGCCTCACTTTCTCTCTCTACTACTACTCCTACTGAAAATTGAATGAATAAAACTTAGCCCCATGGGCTTTATTTATAGGCTTCTAAACCTTGCTATTCAAGGATAGAAATATCTATCTATATCTAAAACTATATCTAAAAGGCTTAATGATAAATAAAAGCAACAACATAATTAAATCTAAATAAGGGAATTATATCTAAAGTCTTCAAGTGGATGAATCTCTCTTCTTCATGATAGAACTTGATAAAATCGGATAGAATCGGAAATCTTCGGCTCCAAGGACTCCAACTCCGAGTAGAACTGTTCAACGCGTTACGCGGCTTCTGGAAGCTTCCTCGATCTCGAGTAATTCTACTCGATCTCGAGTAACTCGGACGTCGACTTCAGTGGCTCGGCGTCTCGGCTAGCTGGTGCTCGATGTGGCTCGGACATGGCTTCTGGGGTGTCCTCGATCTCGAGGAGTTTTCCTCGATCTCGAGTTGGGGTGTTCCATCGTCTTGGCCTTCTGGTGTTGTCGAGCAACCCTCCTCGACATGCTCGGACAAGTCTTCAGCTTCGTCGACATCGAGGAAGGTCCTCGACATCGAGTTGTGGTGTCCGGGCACCAGGTCGGGTAATGCTCCTCGGTCTCCTCGGGTAATCTTTCCTCCACTCCGGGTAATCTCTCCTCGACTCCGGATAATCCCTCCTTGGCTCCGGGTTGTCTCCGAGGTTTTGTCGATCTCGAGTTAGCAACTCGATCTCAAGGAATGTGTGGAGTCGGGTTCTTCATCTTCAGCTTCTCGACATGGTCCTCCTCGATCCTGGTGTGCCTAGATATGGCTGGTCGAGATCGACTATGGTTTGTCGATGTCGAGTAACTTTGAGCTCCGGTTCTTGCTTCTTGATTTTCTCCCGAAATGGTTCCATATTCTGCAATATTAAACAGAAACTTACGTAGATCTCTATTTCTGGCAATTAAGTATATACTACATAAATTCGACATATTCCCAACCCGAAATATGCAAAGTGTATATAATATGGAACTAAAATATGCATAAAAAAATGGCTACTTTAGAGACATCACCTCCACCAAGGGACGCCAGAAATGCCCCTAAAGCAAGGTCTTCGTCAAACCAACCTGAACGTTCCAACAAGGATCGTCGGAGACCCCCCTCCCCGGACGGATGCCAGACGTCAAACCAACCTAAACGTTCCAACACCATCGCGGGGGGACCCACTTCATCTGGCACCAGTAAACAGGAGAGAAAAATCTATGAAAGAGAAGCGAGACGTCCTCCATCCGAAGCCAGCATCAAACAAGCATCCACTGCATATGCGGTACTAAATTTTTCTGTTTCTGACGCTCGCGACCTTAGGATGCCACATTCGGATCCTATGGTCATTCATGTGCAACTAGGGACCAAAACGGTCAAGAAAGTCATGGTAGACACCGGTTCGTCAGTAGACGTTCTCTATTGGAACGCCTTTGAGCAGCTTGGCATAGAGGAAAGTGATTTGCGTCGCTACTCAGGAAAGCTAGTCTCTTTCTTAGGGGATGAAGTTGATGTGACCGGAACGATTGAATTAGCTTTAACGCTAGGGATGGATCCGAATAGAAGAACTCACATGATCGAGTTCACGGTAGTCCGACTACCATCCATTTACAACGCTATTATGGGACGGGTGAGTCTCTTCAAATTCCAAGTGGTATGCTCTATCTATCATTTTAGCATCAAGTTCCCATGCGCTGATGGAAAGGTAGGCGAGGCTCGAATGGAACAGGTAGAAAGCAGAGTGTGTTATTTGGCTTCATTGAAAAAAGGACACGGTCGAGTGTTCACGATCGACAAAACTGGTCAGGGGTCATTAAAAATAGAATAAGCTGACGAAGACGACTAGGAAGCCACATCCGAAAAACAACAAGCGAAACTGGAAGTGAGACCCGAAAAAGCGGCAAAAAAAATTGTCGAGGAAAAGGTCGTCTTTTTCCATTCCCAAAAAAAACTGAAGCCCTTTACCAAGACCACAGCTTGGCAGGCCCGACTTTAGATCGTATTAAGGAGATACTGAAGGGATCGCGAGATGTCTTCGCATGGTCACCCCAGGACATAAAGGGTTTGCCTAGAGAGATCGCGGAGCACTCATTGAGACTCAACCGCGATGCAAAGCCCGTATGCCAAAGGAAAAGGAAAATGGCCGCCAAGAAGTCGGAAGCAGCCAAAATGGAGGTAAACAAGCTTTTACAAGCCGGATTCATCCGTGAAATCAACGACTCAACATGGTTATCGAATGTGGTACTAGTAAAGAAGAGAAATGGCAAATGGAGAATGTGCGTGGATTTCAAAGATCTGAACAAAGCTTGCCCTAAAGACAGTTACCCTTTACCTTCTATTGACGAACTGGTAGACACTATTGAGGGGCACGCCACCCTAAGTTTCCTCAATGCATACTCAGGCTACAATCAGATCAAAATGAGTCCCCACGACAAAAAAAGCATCGCCTTCATCACCAACCAAGGAACCTTTTGCTATAAGGTCATGCCCTTTGGACTCCAGAATGCCGATGCTACCTTCCAACGAATGATCGAGATAGTCTTAAAGCCTCAGATCGGAAGGAACATCGCAGTTTACGTCGATGACATCATAATTAAAAGAAAGACACGACAATAACCTCCAGGAAACCATCGACAATCTAAGGAGGAATCGCGTTTGCCTGAATCCGAAAAAGTGTGTGTTCGGGGTGGATTTTGGGAATTTCTTGGGTTTCATGATAATTCATCGTGGAATAGATGTCAATCTTTCAAAAGTTCAAACGATACTCGACATGGCCCCCCCAGAACATTGAACGACATTCAGAAATTGAATGGATCTGTCAACTATTTGAGTAGGTTCTGCTCGCGATTAGCTGATCACTCCTTGCCCTTCTTCGAGCAGCTGATAAAGAAAGGACCGATCGAGTGGATCTCCGCCCTGGATAAAGCCTTCAAAAGTATGAAGGAGTACCTAACAACACTGCCTACCCTTCATTATCCACGCGAGCATGAAACTTTGCAACTATATCTCGCGGTAGGGTCAACCACCATCAGTACAGTACTCACCAGGGAATCCAAGTTTCCCATCTATTTTGCCAGCATGGTCTTACAACCGAACGAATCTAGATATACCCCCATAGAAAAAATGGCGTTATCGGTAGTCTTCGTCGCACGACGACTAAGGCCGTATTTCCAGACCCATACCATCGAGGTACTGTCTGACCTGCCCCTGCATCAAATCCTTCACTCGCCATCATTTTCAGGAAGGATGGTAAAATGGGCAGTAGAGCTTTCGGAATTTGACATGCACTTTAAACATAGAAAATCTCGTCTAGCCCAGGCTCTGGCTGATTTTGTTGTCGAAGCTGTCTTTACAGATTTCCAAGATCGCAAGGGAGAATATTGGGTTATCAATGTGGATGGCTCGTTATCGGCAGGGGGATGTGGGGCATGAGTCACGATCACAAGTCCTAGTGGGGAGGTAACTGATATGTTCTTCAACCTACAGTTCGAGGCTAACAACAACGAAGCCGAGTATGAAACCCTGATCGCGGGCATTGAAAAAGAACTGATCAACGGGGCTCAACAAGTTCAAATTTTTACAGACTCAGAAGTTGTCGCTCTGCAAGTCAAGGGAGAGTATGAAGAAAAGACAGGAATGCTGCCCTAATATCTAGGTCGCGTGCAAACCCTCACTGCAACCTTTGGGAAATGTTCTATTTCAGCTATCCCTCGCGAAGAAAACGAACGTGCTGATATTTTGGCTAGAATTGGAGCTACACTACCCCCAGGATTAGGAGATTGCGTGGTGATTGAGCAAAAGCATGCAAGAGGGATCCACAAGGGGGTATTCAGAATATCCAACCCGGAGATTGGCAAATACCTCTTTTAGAGTACATAACTGAAGACGCATTGATGAGCGAATTACAGGAAATGTTCTATTTCAGCTATCCCTTGCAAACCTTCACTGCGGCCTTCGGGAAATGTTCTATTTCAGCTATCCCTCGCGAGGAAAACGAACGTGCTGATATTTTGGCTAGAATTGGAGCTACACTACCCCCAGGATTGGGAGATTGCGTGGTGATTGAGCAAAAGCATGCAAGAGGGACCCACAAGGGTGTTTTCAAAATATCCAACCCCAGAGATTGGCGAATACCTCTTTTGGAGTACGTAACTGAAGGCGCATTGATGAGCGAATTACAGGATAGCAGAGCATCAGAAGACGAGCAGCCTGCTTTTGAGTCAGGGATGGCCGCCTATACAAATGAGGTTTTAACCTCCCAGATCTCCTCTGTGTATCAAACCAAGAGGGTATTGATCTTGTCCGCGAGCTTCACGCGGGTCTGTGTGGCAATCCCATGGATGGAGAGCTGTGGCATCTAAGATCACACGTCTAGGCTACTTCTGGCCCTCTCTCAAAGTCAATGCTGAAATGATTATTCACATATGTGACCCTTGCCAGCGACACGCGTCGCTCAATCATCGCCCTTCTCATCCTTTGAAATGCATGTCGACACCATGTCCTTTCGCAACTTGGGGAATGGATATTTTAGGTCCTTTCCCGAAAGCACCAGGCCAACTACACTTCATCATTTTAATATTGGATTACTTTACAAAATGGGTAGAAGCCGAAGCCATGGCCACCATCACAGTAGAAAAAATATGCAAATTCCTCTGGAAAAATATGATTTATCGGTTTGGAGTTCCACGAGCTAGCATCACCAACCACGGTCCCCAGTTTGACTGCGAGAGCATCCGTGATTTCTGCGCCGAACTCTGCATCGATCTCATATTCTCATCGGTGGCTTACCCACAATCCAACGGACAAGCCAAAACCACAAATCGCCAGATTCTGAATGCCTTAAAGAAGAGACCAGGGACAGCAAAAGGGGAGTGGGTCGAAACCCTACCATTGGTATTATGGTCATATAGGACCTCGACCAAGAGTCCAACCGGGGAAACGCCATTTGCAATGACCTTTGGAGTCGACGCGGTTATCCTAGTAGAACTATTGGGCCCATCAGCTAGAACTATTGACTTCAACAAAGACACTAATGATGAAGCCCTTGAATTAGAGCTCCACCTGCGAGGAGAAAGAAGGGACACAACCGGTTTCAAAGCAAACGAATACCAGCGTTGACTAGCTAAGGGGTACAACAAGCGTGTTTTCCTACACCCAATTCAAAAAGGTGATATGGTCCTTCGACAAGCAGAAACCGGAGGAAAACTGGAACCCAAATGGCAAAGTCCTTACGTCATCCACAAGGAAATAGGCAGAGGTTCCTTCAAACTCCAAAATTCAGAGGGCAACATCCTCGCGAAGTCATGGAACACCGAAAATCTCAAAGCTTATTTTGCGTAAAGATTAGGAATATTGGAAATTTGACGACTTAGATTTTCAGTGTATAGGGGTCGCTAGGGTTCCCGATTAGGTACATCTCTTCACATATATAAATGAAAGTTTCAAACCCAAAAGTAAGTATTGCTATGTATAAATTTAGTGATCACGTGTCTTTCGAACACGGATGTGCAAACAAGCCTCTACGGAGAATAAATTTAGCAATGGCGTGTCTTTCGAACACGGATGTGCAAATAAGCTTATGTGAAAAATAAATTTAGCAATCGTGTGTCTTTCGAACACGGATGTGCAAATAAGCCTCTACAGAGAATAAATTTAGCAATCGCGTGTCTTTCGAACACTGATGTGCAAACAAGCCTCCATGGACAATAAATTTAGCAACAACGTACGGAGAATGAATTTAGCAACCGCGTGTCTTTAGAACACGGATGTGCAAATAAGCCTCTACGGAGAATAAATTTAGCAATCGCGTGTCTTTCGAAGATGGGTGTGCAAACAAGCGTCCACGGAGAATAAATTTAGCAATCGCGTGTCTTTCGAATACGGATGTGCAAATAAGCCTCTATGGAGAATAAATTTAGCAATCGCGTGTCTTTCGAATACGGATGTGCAAATAACCTTCTACGGAGAATAAATTTAGCAATAGCACGTCTTTCAAACACGGATGTGCAAACAAGCCTCCACGGAGAATAAATTTAGCAATCGCGTACGGAGAATAAATTTAGCAATCACGTGTCTTTCGAATACGGATGTGCAAATAAGCCTCTATAGAGAATAACTTTAACAATCGCGTGTCTTTCAAATACGGATGTACAAATAACCCTCTACAGATAATAAATTTAGCAATCGCGCGTCTTTCGGACACGGATATGCAAACAAGCATCCACGGAGAATAAATTTAGCAATCGCGTACGAAGAATAAATTTAGCAATCGCGTGTCTTTCGAACACGGATGTGCAAATAAGACTCTACTGAAAATAAATTTAGCAATCACGTGTCTTTGATCACGGATGTGCAAACAAGCCTCTACGGAGAATAAATTTAGCAATCGCGTGTCTTTTGAACACGGATGTGCAAACAGGCCTCTACGGAGAATAAATTTAGCAATCGCCTCTCTTTTGAACACGGATGTGCAAATAATCCTCTACGGAGACTAAATTTAGCAATCGCGTGTCTTTCGAACACGGATGTGCATATAAGCCTCTACGGAGAATAAATTTAGCAATCGCGTGTCCTTCGAATACGGATGTGCAAATAAGCCTCTACAGAGAATAACTTTAGCAATCAGGTGTCTTTCGAACACGGATGTGCAAATAAGCCTCTACGGACAATAACTTTAGCAATCGCGTATCTTTCGAACACGGATGTGCAAATAAGCCTCTACGGAGAATAAATTTAGCAATCGCATGTCTTTTGAACACGGATGTACAAAAAAGCCTCCACAGAGAACAAATTTAGCAATCGCGTGTCTTTCAAACACGGATGTGGAAACAGGCCTATACAGAGAATAAATTTAGCAATCGCATGTGTTTCGAACACGGATGTGCAAATAAGCCTCTATGGAGAATAAATTTAGCAATCGCGTGTCTTTCGAATACGGATGTGCAAATAACCCTCTACCGAGAATAAATTTAGCGATTGCACGTCTTTCAAACACGGATGTGCAAACAAGCCTCCACGGAGAATAAATTTAGCAATCGCGTACGGAGAATAAATTTAGCAATCGTGTGACTTTCGACCACGGATGTGCAAATAAGCCTATACGGAGAATAAATTTAGAAATCGCGTGTCTTTCGAACACGGATTGTCAAATAAGCCTCTACGTAGAATAAATTTAGCAATCGCGTGTCTTTCGAACACGGATGTGCAAACAAGCCTCAACTGAGAATAAATTTAGTAATCGCGTGTTTTTCGAACACGGATGTGCAAATAAGCCTCTATGGAGAATAAATTTAGCAATTACGTGTCTTTCGAATACGGATATGCAAATAACACTCTACGAAGAATAAATTTAGCAATCGCGAGTCTTTCGAACACGGATGTGCAAAAAAGCCTCCATAGAGAATAAAGTTAGCAATTGCGTACGGAGAATAAATTTAGCAATCGCGTGTCTTTCGAACACGGATGTGGAAATAAGCCTCTACGGATAATAAATTTAGCAATCGCGTGTCTTTCGAACACGGATGTGCAAACAAGCCTCCACGGAGAATAAATTTAGCAATCGCGTGTCTTTCGAACACTGATGTGCAAATAAGCCTCTACAGAGAATAAATTTAGCAATTGCATGTCATTCGATCACGGATGTGCAAACAAACCTCTACGGAGAATAAATTTAGCTATCGGGTGTCTTTCGAACACGGATTTGCAAACAAGCCTCAACGGAGAATAAAATTAGTAATCACGCGTCTTTCAAACACGGTTGTGCAAATAAGCCTCTACAGAGAATAAATTTAGGAATCGTGTGTCTTTCGATCACGGATGTGCAAACAAGCCTCTACGGAGATCAAATTTAGCAATCGCGTGTCTTTCGAACACGGATGTGCAAACAGGCCTCTACGGAGAATAAATTTAGCAATCGCATCTCTTTTGAACACGGATGTGCAAATAAGCCTCTACGGAGAATAAATTTAGCAATCGCGTGTCTTTCGAATACGGATGTGCAGATAAGCCTCTACGGAGAATAAATTTAGCAACCGCGTGTCTTTCGAATACGGATGTGCAAATAAGCCTCTACGGAGAATAACTTTAGCAATCGCGTGTCTTTCAAACACAGATGTGCAAATAGGCCTCTACGGACAATAACTTTAGCAATCGTTTGTCTTTCGAACACTGATGTGCAAATAAGCCTCTACGAAGAATAAATTTAGCACTCGCGTGTCTTTCGAACATGAATGTGTAAATAAACCTCTATGGAGAATAAATTTAGTAATCGCGTGTCTTTCGAACACCAATGTGCAAATAACCCTCAAAGGAGAATAAATTTATAGAATTGCACGTCTTTCAAATACGAAATTACAATAAAAGCGATGCATTCCACGTTCACTCTTTCTTGTTCGCAATCTAGATTTATTTTATCTGTGTCTCGAATTATTTAACAATCGAGATTGTGTGAAAACTAGCATACTGGGGTAAGCCATGCAAGCTATCTCAGTCTGTGCTCTAGTAGGCTCTTTAAAAATAAATCCAGTAAATCACATGTTTTCCTCAAACACTTTTGTGCAAACAAGCCTCTAAAATAAACACAACATGATCATTATATTACATCCAAAACAAGATACAATAACGATTAACAGAATAAAGTTCAGACAACGACAGTCGAATAACAGGTTCAAAAGGAAAACAAAACATCAGTTTTCGATCCAACCTCATAAACTCATTCATCCCTTTTCAGAATGATTATTGTATAACGATTGCTCCTTTCATATTTAAAAATGATTAGAGAAACCACAACGCAGAGCTCGCTATCTTCGTCGAACGCACGCCAACCTTAAGTCAAGAAATAACGACCATGACTGTCACGAAACAACCTCACACGAAACTCTAGCCGAGTAGGGGAAACTAAACAAACATGGTCCGCAACCACACGACCATTTCTAACACCAAAAGACTCTGGTAATGGCTGCGAGCATTCAAAACAAAGTTTTATTAAGAGAAACCCGGGATAGCAAGACATATATTAAAAATCGGGAGATTTACCAAGATTTCAAGCCTCTTCTCGGAATCAATGGAACGAAAAAAATCGCGACGACTAGGGTTGGGTGAGGTCATCGTTCCCCTTTAGGTCAGAATAACATAGAATATGATCGAGACAGATAACCCTCGGCGCTATCGTATATATCAAAGAATAAAACCAATCCAAATTCGAAACAGACATCAACACAACAAACAAAAAACCACGTTAATCCAGAAATTGCCAGGACAAGCTGCGTGACAAGCAGATGACAAAGATATCAGAAGCACACCTCTGCTACCCTGACATCCCGTGTCGTGTCATAGAACGGTCACATCCATGCCAGAAACGGACAAAAAACACGAATATCGAAAGTATTATATAGTATTATTAAACACAATGACCATTACACGGAGCCCAGCAAAGGCATTACACAATACTGATAATGTAATTAAGGTCAAATAAAAAGTGCGAGGAAAGAACATCTACCCAATTACATACTTTTCGCGATCTGATGCCTCTATTCGTCTTCAAGTACAAGAACCTCAAAGCGATTCCCCCCCACGTGTTTAAAAAATATCATCGATGCTCCAACACGAACATCATTATTAATCGCGAACCTACCCCAACCCTCAGTCAGCCACCATCGATTGAAGCTATCATTGGAAAACCCAACACGGAAGTCTTGCCCAATTGAAGAAACTAAACGAACGTGGTCGTTTAGTTTCAAAAGCAGAGGGGAGAGGTGCGAGAAACAAAACATCATTCCATAAAAATTCGAAACTAAACAACTATAAAACGCACCAGACATTGAAGTTTTGCCAAACGATTGGGCCTTTCCTCTCAATCAATACAACGGTAAAAATATCTCATCTCAGAATTAGGCGATGTCATCTCTTTTTCTAACAAACAAAGGTAATAAAAAATCAGAGAGAAGTAGGTGAATGGTTTTTTGCAGATCCCACCCCTTTATATATCCAAAATAAAGCTGTAAAGACCACAAGAACTGCAAACAACATTTATTACATGCGTTGAACGAGGAAAAGGGACTGAATCGAGATTTCCCAAGATATCCTGCATGAGACACACATGGCAAGAATCCAGTCAGGATTTGACCAATTCATCTGTACATTTCAAATCCGGAAACAGTCATTTATCACGAGAAACTTCGAATCAACCCCTATTACACCACTATAAAAAGATATCTTATCACCACACAAACCATCACCTACAAGCAACAAAACGACGACCAACAAAGCAACTCCAAATTCAAACAACCCTCTCATCTTTGATATTTACTTGGTAGGCGAGGAGCAATACATACACATGATGCTACCGTATGGCTTCGGTCAATATTTCAAACCTCAAGTTCCAGAATGAATCTTTTTATCCACTCGCATCTTAAAGGATTTCCCTGTTCATATCAAAGGAGGCGCTTACGGTTCCCATTGGGTGGCACGAGGATGGAGAGATTTCGTCGAGACTCTCGGCCTCGAGCTAGAGACATCAATAGTTTTCACCCATCTAGGCAAAACAAGGTTTGAAGTTCACTTTTAGGACAAGCAGGGCTATAACATCGACCAAGAAATAGATGCCGCTGGATACGATGGTCCAGAAGCAAATGGATTCTAATTTATCTTCGTCGATAGATCACTAGGTAGAAATTTTCTATCGAATGCAATGAAATGTAATGCAAACTATCAATGAAAAGCCCCGATTCTCCATTACGATTAAGTTTTGGGAGAGATCTCCTTAGTGTCAAGAATGCTGGAGATTGTTCATGATTCTACAGGTCTCTCCATCGCGTCAAATACGCTGGAGATTACCTATTTTTTTCCGATCGATCTCCTCAATGTCAAGAACGCTGGAGATTGTTCATGATGCTACAGGTCTCTCCATCACGTTGAATACACTGGAGATTACCTATTTTTCTAATCGATCTCCTTAGTGTCAAGAACGCTGGAGATTGTTCATGATTCTATAGGTCTCTCAATCGCGTCAAATACGCTGGAGATTACCTATTTTTCTGATCGATCTCCTTAGTGTCAAGAACGTTGAATATTGTTCATAATTCTACAGGTTTCTCCATCGCGTCGAAAACGTTGGAGATTACCTAAATTTCTGTTCAATCTCCTTAGTTTCAAGAACGCTGGAGATTGTTCATAATTCTACAGCAAGCGTGTTTTCCTACACCCAATTCAAAAAGGTGATATGGTCCTTCGACAAGCAGAAACCGGAAGAAAGCTTGAACCCAAATGGGAAAGTCCTTACGTCATCCACAAGGAAATAGGCAGAGGTTCCTTCAAACTCCAAAATTCAGAGGGCACCATCCTCGCGAAGTCATGGAACACAAAAAATCTCAAATCTTATTTTGCGTACAGATTAGGAATATTGGAAACTTGGCGACTTAGATTTTCAGTGTATAGGGGTCGCCAGGGTTCCCGATTGGGTACATCTCTTCATATATATAAATGAAAGTTTCAAATCCAAAAGTAACTATTGCTACGTATAAATTTAGCAATCACGTGTCTTTCGAAAACGGATGTGCAAACAAGCCTCTACAAAGAATAAATTTAGCAATCGCGTGTCTTTCGAACACGGATGTGCAAAACTGCAAATAAGCCTTTATGGAGAATAAATTTAGCAATCGCGTGTCTATCGAACACGAATGTGCAAATAAGCCTCTACGGAGAATAAATTTAGCAATCGCGTGACTTTCGAACATGGATGTGCAAACAAGCCTCCATGGACAATAAATTTAGCAACAACGTACGGAGAATGAAGTTAGCAATCGCGTGTCTTTCGAACACGGATGTGCAAATAAGCCTCTACGGAGAATAAATTTAGCAATCGCGTGTCTTTTGAACACGGGTGTGCAAACAAGCGTTCACGGAGAATAAATTTAGCAATCGCGTGTCTTTTGAATACGGATGTGCAAATAAGCATCTATAGAGAATAAATTTAGCAATCACGTGTCTTTCGAACCTAGATGTGCAAACAAGCCTCTACGGATAATAAATTTAGCAATCATGTGTCTTTCGAACACTGATATGCAAATAAGCCTCTACGGAGAATAAATTTAGCTATCGCGTGTCTTTCGAACACGGATGTTAAAATAAGCCTCTACGGAGAATAAATTTAGCAATCGAGTGTGTTTCAAACACGGATGTACAAACAAGCCTCTACGGAGAATAAATTTAGCAATCGCGTATCTTTCGAATACGGATGTGCAAATAAGCCTCTATGGAGAATAAATTTAGCAATCACGTGTCTTTCGAATACGGATGTACAAATAACCCTCTACGGAGAATAAATTTAGCAATCGCGCGTCTTTCGAACACGGATGTACAAACAAGCCTCCACAGAGAATAAATTTAGCAATCGCGTGCGGAGAATAAATTTAGCAATCGCGTGTCTTTCGAACACGGATGTGCAAATAAGCCTCTACGGAGAATAAATTTAGCAATTGCGTGTCTTTCGAACACGGATGTGCAAACAATCCTCCACGGAGAATAAATTTAGCAACCGCGTGTCTTTCGAACACGGATGTGCAAATAAGCCTCTACAGAGAATAAATTTAGCAATCGCGTGTCTTTCGATCACAGATGTGCAAACAAGCCTCTACGGAAAATAAATTTAGCAATCGCGTCTCTTTCGAACACGGATGTGCAAATAAGCCTCTACGGAGAGTAAATTTAGCAATCGCGTGTCTTTCGAACACGAATGTGCAGATAAGCCTCTACGGAGAATAAATTTAGCAATCGCGTGTCTTTCGAACACGGATCTGCAAATAAGCCTCTACGGAGAATAAATTTAGCAATCGCGTGTCTTTCGAACACAGATGTGCAGATAAGCCTCTACGGAGAATAAATTTAGCAATCGCGTGTCTTTCGAATACGGATGTGTAAATAAGCCTCTACGGAGAATAACTTTAGCAATCGCGTGTCTTTCGAACACGGATGTGCAAATAGGCCTCTACGGACAATAACTTTAGCAATCGTGTGTCTTTCGAACACGGATGTGCAAATAAGCCTCTACGGAGAATAAATTTAGCAATCGCGTGCCTTTCGAACATGGATTTGCAAATAAGCCTCCAAGGAAAATAAATTTAGCAATCGCATGTCTTTCGAACATGAATGTGCAAATAAATCTCTACGGAGAATAAATTTAGTAATCGCGTGTCTTTCAAACACGAATGTGCAAATAAACCTCTATGGAGAATAAATTTAAACAATTGTGCGTCTTTCAAATACGAAATTACAATAAAAGCGATGCATTCCACGTTCACTCTTTCTTGTTCGCAATCTAGATTTATTTTATCTGTGTCTCGAATTATTTAACAATCGAGATTGTGTGAAAACTAGCATACTGGGGTAAGCCACGCAAGCTATCTCAGTCTGTGCTCTAGTAGGCTCTTTAAAAATAAATCCAGTAAATCACATGTTTTCCTCAAACACTTTTGTGCAAACAAGCCTCTAAAATAAACACAACATGATCATTATATTACATCCAAAACAAGATACAATAACGATTAACAGAATAAAGTTCAGACAACGACAGTCGAATAACAGGTTCAAAAGGAAAACAAAACATCAGTTTTCGATCCAACCTCATAAACTCATTCATCCCTTTCCAGAATGATTATTGTATAACGATTGCTCCTTTCATATTTAAAAATGATTAGAGAAACCACAACGCAGAGCTCGCTATCTTCGTCGAACGCAAGCCAACCTTAAGTCAAGAAATAACGACCATGACTGTCACGAAACAACCTCACACGAAACTCTAGCCGAGGAGGGGAAACTAAACAAACATGGTCCGCAACCACACGACCATTTCTAATACCAAAAGACTCTGGTAATGGCTGCGAGCATTCAAAACAAAGTTTTATTAAGAGAAACCCAGGATAGCAAGACATATATTAAAAATCGGGAGATTTACCAAGATTTCAAGCCTCTTCTCGGAATCAATAGAACGAAAAAATCGCGATGACTAGGGTTGGGTGAGGTCATCGTTCCCCTTTAGGTAAGAATAATATAGAAGGATGATCGAGACGGATAACCCTCGGCGCTATCGTATATATCAATGAATAAAACCAATCCAAATTCGAAACAAACATCAACACAACAAACAAAAAACCACGTTAATCCAGAAATTGCCAGGACAGGCTGCATGACAAGCAGATGGCAAAGATATTAGACGCACACCTCTGCTACCCTGACAGCCCGTGTCGTGTCATAGAACGGTCACATCCATGCCAAAAACGGACAAAAAAACATGAATATCGAAAGTATTATATATATAGTATTATTAAACACAATGACCATTACACGGAGCCCAGCAAAGGTATTACACAATACTGATAATGTAATTAAGGTCAAATAAAAAGTGCGAGGCAAGAACATCTACCCAATTACATACTTTTCACGATCCGATGCCTCTATTCATCTTCAAGTACAAGAACCTCAAAGCGATTCCCTCCCAAGTGTTTAAAAATATCATCGATGCTCCAACACAAACATCATTATTAATCGCGAACCTACCCCAACCCTCAGTCAGCCACCAGCGATTGAAGCTATCCTTGGAAACCCCAACACGGAAGTCTTGCCCAGGTGAGGAAACTAAACGAACGTGGTCGAATACAACACGGCCACCCTTTCAAAAGCACAGGGAAGAGGTGCGATAAACAAAACATCATTCCATAAAGATTCGAAACTAAACAACTATAAAACGCACCAGACATTGAAGTCTTACCAAACGATTGAGCCTTTCCTCTGCATCAATACAACGGTAAAAATCTCTCATCTCAGAATTAAGCGATGCCATCTCTTTTTCTACCAAACAAAGGTAATAAACAATCAGAGAGAAGTAGGTGAATGGTTTGCTGCAGATCCCACCCCTTTATATATCCAAAATAAAGCTGTAAAGACCATAAGAACTGCAAACAACATTTATTACATGCGTCGAACGAGGAAAAGGGACTGAATCGAGATTTCCCAAGATAACTTGCATGAGACACACATGGCAAGAATCCAGTCTGGATCTGACCAATTCATCTGTACATGTCAAATCCGGCAATAGTCATTTATCACGAGAAACTTCGAATCAACCCCTATTACACCACTATAAAAAGCTATCTTATCACTACCCAAACCATCACCTACAAGCAACAAAATGACGACCAACACAACAACTCCAAATTTAAACAACCCTCTCATCTTTGATATTTACTTGGTAGGCGAGGAGCAATACATACACATGATGCTACCGTATGGCTTCGATGAATATTTCAAACCTCAAGTTCCAGAACGAATCTTTTTATCCACTCGCATCTTAAAGGATTTCCATGTTCATATCAAAGGAGGCGCTTACGGTTCCCATTGGGTGGCACGAGGATGGATAGATTTCGTCGAGACTCTCGGCCTCGAGCTAGAGACATCAATGGTTTTCACCCATCTAGGCAAAACAAGGTTTGAAGTTCACTTTTTGGAAAAGCAGGGCTATAACGTCGACCAAGAAATAGATGCCGCTGGATACGATAGTCCAGAAGCAAATGGATTCTAATTTATCATCGTCGATAGATCACTAGGTAAAAATTTTCTATCGAATGCAATGAAATGTAATGCAAACTATCAATGAAAAGCCCTGATTCTCCATTACGATTAAGTTTCGGGAGAGATCTCCTCAGTGTCAAGAACGCTGGAGATTGTTCATGATGCTACAGGTCTCTCCATCGCATCAAATACGCTGGAGATTACCTATTTTTTCTGATCGATCTCCTCAGTGTCAAGAACGCTGGAGATTGTTCATGATGCTACAGGTCTCTCCATCATGTCGAATACGCTGGAGATTACCTATTTTTCTAATCGATCTCCTTAGTGTCAAGAACGCTGGAGATTGTTCATGATTCTATAGGTCTCTCCATCGCGTCGAATACGCTGGAGATTACCTATTTTTCTGATCGATCTCCTTAGTGTCAAGAACGCTGTATATTGTTCATAATTCTACAGGTTTCTCCATCGCATCGAATTCGCTGGAGATTACCTAAATTTTTGTTCAATCTCCTTAGTGTCAAGAACACCGGAGATTGTTCATAATTCTACATGTTTCTCCATCGTGTCGAATACGCTAGAGATTACCTATTTTTTTATCAAGCTTCTTAGTGTCATGAACACTGGAGATTATTCATAAATTTTACAGGTTTCTCCCTCGCGTCGAATACGCTAGAGATTACCTAAATTTCTGTTCAATCTCCTTAGTGTCAAGAACCCTGGAGATCGTTCATAATTTTACAGGCTTTTCTATCGCTTCGAATAAGATGAAGATTACCTATATTTCTCATCAATCTCCTTCGTATGAAAGACGCTGGAGATTGTTTTTGATTTTACAGGTTTCTCTCTCGCGTCGAATACGCTGGAGATTACCTAAATTTTTGTTCAATCTCCTTAGTGTCAAGAACGCTAGAGATTGTTCATAATTTTACAGGCTTCTCCATCGCTTCGAATAAGATGGAGATTACCTATATTTCTCATCAATCTCCTTCGTATGAAAGACACTGGAGATTGTTTTTGATTTTACCAGTTTCTCACTCGCGTCGAATACGCTGGAGATTACCTATTTTTCTCATCTATCTCCTTCGTATGAAAGACGCTGGAGATTATTTTTTAATTTTACAAGTTTCTCCCTCGCATCAAATACGCTGAAGATTACCTATTTTACTGATAAATCTCCTTAGTATCAAGAACGCGGAAGATTGTTTTCAATTTTACAGATTCCACCATCTCACCAAACACACTGGAAATTAACGATGGAGAACACAATTGCGCTGGATTATTTATTACACATCACACCAAAAACACACAACACTTATCGTGATTCTTAAAGTCAACATCCCCTACTTTTCCGTTCAACACCGAACGGAAAAATCAACATCACCGTTCTGATCAGGACCGTGATTTACGACAATAACATCAAAACAAGAGTGTCCTTCGTACTCAAAGATCAGGCATGTCCCCATCTGAAGTTCGTTAGAAACGACAAACTCAGGCCACCCTGATGTGAACCAGTAATTGTTAAGACCCAAAGGCTCCACCCTCACCACAAATTCCTCGTCTGCTCGTGTCCAAAGTTGCACGAGACCAAGGGCCTCGTCACCATAATCACGATACACATGCGACAAAGGTTGCAACAATAGGAAGCACCTTAGAAAGGATCAACTCCTAAGGAAAAACGGGACTATTCAATAAAAACTCACCAGCATGTACAAGTGTCCCTCCACTGCTATATCTGGGGTAAAACCTCTTAAGCGAGGAATGATTGTACCCGGGATATCGATCAACCGACAATATAGACGTCATTATTAACAAAAAACCACACCAACAAAGCACAAGAGTGCTTTCCCCTTTATGGTGAAGGATAGGACACAAACAACAAAGTCCACCGCAAAGACGACTTATCCACTCCACGAGGTTGGTAAACATCAACAATTACAACAAAAACCACCAGATAAGTACGTCTCATATTCAAAACACCAACAAACGGACAAGCAAACCCAACACACCTAGCGACCCAAAAAACTAGCTTGCGACACGCACCTTTTAGCTTAAGGGCACCTCAAGCTACCTCGAAAAAACAATACTTATCTCCACAGGGGAGAACCTAGTATAAATAAATCCCAAATACATAACATTTTTCTACCTAAAAACAAAATGCCAAGTTTTGACATGGGTTCCAGGGAAGTTTCTCCACCTACCTTTATCAAAAATACTATGCTTTTCCCAAATCCTAAGTTCATCAGAATAATCCTCAGAGAAAGCCACCGGCATAGGCTTCCCTTACCTTACATCTAAGTAGAATTCGGGGATGACATACCAAACCAAATCATCATATGTTCTCCCTCGAACCAGGAATTCCTACTCCTAGTCGAAAGAGACAAAGGGGATTGGTTTTCTCTATCAGAGGGATGTCGATCTTTCGCGACGGCCAACAACCTAAGGATAGAAAGTTGCCTTACCTTAGAATATCAAGGAGAGTCACACTTTGATGTGACAATAGAACAACTAGGCCCAGAAGAAAACGGAGATGTGCTCCCCAACTACCTATGTTACAAAGAAATTTAAATATACATGATATAAGTCGCTATCTACATTGCATCACACCAAATAAAAATGCTTATAACACTTCAATATGCAATAAATCCACGAACCCTTATTTTTTGTCATCTCACGATTCATTTCATAAAACGTTTAATGACAATAGATGGGTAAGGGTATCGCGAACAAACAAGAATAATAACAAAAGGCTAAACTCTAGGGAAACAAATAAAGAGCATAACCAGAAATATACTTGGGCTAAAAATAAAAGTATTCACAGCATCAAAATACCGTAACAAAGCATACCACTTGTCACGGGCCAAAATGTTTCCCGTCCAAGACAAAATATGAACCGCAGCAAAGCATAAAGCTCACACCATGGGTGAAAATGTTTTAAACTTGCTTCCTAGCACTCAGGCAAATTTAAATATTTGATAAAAAAGTGGAAGGATGGTTTGTTACACATCGACGGGAGGATCGTTGTTCTCATCGCGAGGAATTTCTGGGTCGTTCTCACCAGCTAGAGGAGGCTCGAGGATGGCAACTTCTTCGAGAGAGACATCAGACGAGAGGAGCAGACCGTGTCGGGTTTCTTTAAGCACCATCTCCTCGATTTCAGAAATGGGAGAGAACATCCTCAAAGAATCCCCAAGATGAGCAAAATGGTTAACGCTCTGAATCACCCTGCCGTCCAATCCTTTCATAAAGGCATCAGATAGCTTGTCATAAAGGACCTTCTACCCACTTGTCTCAAGATAGCGACTCAACCAATCTCGATCGTCCTTCGCCAAAAAGTTGGTCAGCCACCCTTGACCCTCATTGCTCAGCATGAAATCATGAAGTGTGTTCTTGGTAAGAACGACATCTTCACCTGAAGTAAAACGTTCTAATTTTCCTCTCACGCTGATAAGCTCCTCGTGCACCCCGTCCCACCCAACCTCAAGTTCCCTAATCCGACCATTTGAGCGCGTTACCTCCAGCTCACGCTCGGATTCCACCTCTTGAAGCTTAGAAAGTTCAACTCGCGACACATATAGCTCACCTCTCACCACCTTCGCTTCCTTCTCAGATTTTTCCAAAGCCTCTCGTAGACTGTTGATTGATAGATTACATAGGTCTCCTCATGTATAGTGGGCCCAAAGGCCCAATAAGGCCCGATACCTTTATAACCTATATATATGTTTATCAATGAATGGAAACCCTCAAGGAGGACTTTACATCAATTCTATCATTCTACATGGTATCACAACCTTTTCTTCCTCACGGAACCTTAATTTGCTCCTCCCACCCCACCCCTCGTCTTTCGCCGCCGGCGTCGTCCCCTCGCCTCACCGGCTAGCCTCGCCGCCCTCCTCCTCCCTGTCCTGCCTTGCCGCCGCTCCACCGTCTTTGCTTATGGGTTGCAATCGCTGACCATCGAGACCCAGTGCCGTCTCGTGTGCACAGCCTGATTTGGAACTCCCTGCTGCCGTCACCAATTGGACATCCACGGTCAACCTCTCTCTCGCCTCTTGCTAATTAGTTAGCAAATTAGCCCTTGCTAATTACTCTTTGTTATTTGCTTCACCAATCACCGCGGCCGCCATCCCCCACAACCTCTCTCTCACCTCTTTTTTTTTCTTTTCCAAAAAAAAACAAACTTAACATGGCCTTCTACGATCGCCAACGACCTCTCGTCGGGATCATCGCCCCTCCAAAGTCTCCGCACCAACATCACGCCTTCTCCTCTATGCAGCCGACATCTTCAGACTCTTCTTGGTACATGGACACTGGTGCCATCTCCCACATGACGAACTCCTCAGGTAACCTCTCATCTATTTTCTTTAAGAGTCCTGCACACTCTATTATCGTCGGAAATGGTGGTCGTCTTGCTACTTCGGGGATTGGCCACGCTATTTTACAGACCCCAACCCACCCACTACACCTCAACAATGTCCTCATTGCCCCAAAGATTGTCAAAAACCTTATCTCTGTCCGTCGGTTCACTACTGACAACAACGTTTCCCTTGCGTTTGATCCCTATGGTTTCTGTGTGAACGATCTTACTACGAGGGTTACTCGCATGAGATGTAACATCACCGGAGAGCTCTACCGTGTCACACCACCTCCTACGTCCAGTCAGTCGTGCCCGGTCGCCCTCTCGGAATCGTCGTCCAGCCTGTGGCATGCACGCCTGGGCCATCCCAGTGCTGCCGTTCTAGATGTCCTCCGTTCCCAGAGTCTTGTCACCTGTACTAAAGACCCACGCTATGGTTTATGCTCTTCCTACCAACTAGGCAAACATGCCAGACTGCCATTCCAACGGTCTTTGACCTCTACCCTTGCTCCCTTTGATATCATTCATAGTGACATTTGGACCTCTCCTGTGCCTAGCAAGGAGGGTCACAAGTAGTACCTCTTGTTTCTTGATGATTACACTCATTTCTTATGGGTCTTCCCGTTGCATTTCAAGTCCCAAGTGTTTCCTGTCTTTGCCAGATTCCATGCCTACATCAACACATAGTTTCACACATCCATCAAATGTTTCCAATGTGACAATGGCCGTGAATTTGACAACAAAGACTTTCACTCTTTCTTTGCCACAAATGGGATCTCCTATCGCTTGTCTTGCCCCTATACCTCTCAGCAGAATGGCAAGGCTGAACGAATCATCAGAACCATTACCAACATGATGCGCTCTCTCTTCTTCCACGCATCTATTCCCCTTCCCCATTGGCCTCACGCCATATCCACCACATGTTATCTCCTAAACATTCTCCCTTCTACCACCCTTCAACATCGCTTGCCAGGTTAGGCCCTCTATTGCACTTTGCCTAGGTATGATCACCTTCGTACCTTCGGATGCTTGTTCTTCCCAAACCAGTCCTCCACCGCCCCACACAAGCTTCACCCGCGCTCAACTCCTTGTGTCTTCCTAGGCTATCCGTCTGATCATCGTGGTTACCTCTGCCTCGATATCAAGACCCATAAGCTCATTGTGTCTCGTCATGTCACCTTTGATGAGTCTCGCTTCCCCTTTGCTTCTCCTCCCCTCCCCTCTTCTACACCGCCTATGTCTCAGTCAGAGTCAGAGTCATCGTTCCCTCACTTCCTTCTTCCCCAGAGCTCTCCCGGCGCTCCTGCCTCTCCCCCTCCTCCACCACCCCCACCCACTACCACCAGACCGCACACCCGTAGCGTCTTCGGTGTCTTCCGACCTCATCAGATTGTCTCCATGAACACCACACATCGCCCCGCCTTCCCTTACCCTCCATACTCCCCATCATCCCTTCCTCCGACCAAGATGCCGCGGCCGCAGCATCTTGCTGCGGCCGCAGCGTACCAAATTGCCCAACCCCATCCCTTACCCACGCTACTGGTGGCGGCCGCAGCATCATGCCGCGACCGCGACCAAGCAATAAACTGCGGGCTTGTTGTGCCCGCAGCGCCCACAGCCGTAGCCTTCCCCACCGCCTCTACCTCTCCTTCCGAACTTCCCGACTCCCATCCCCCCCTGCCTCCCCCCGACCTCCCTTTCCCCCATCCCCACCTCCCACAAAACAGCTCTCCTCGACCCGAATTGGTAGGCGGTTATGCTCGACGAATACAGGGCCCTTACAAAGAATGGTACTTGGGTTCTGGTCCCTCGCCTTCCTGAGGCGAATGTCATTCGTTGTATGTGGCTCTTCCATCACAAGTTCCGCTCTGATGGGACGTTAGAGCACTACAAAGCACGTCTTTTGGTCAACGGTCGATCTCAGCAGGTAGGTATTGACTGTGATGAGACCTTCAGCCCCGTCGTCAAGCCTGCCACTATCCGAGTGGTGCTGAGCTTAGCACTGTCACGCAACTGGGCCATTCATCAGCTGGATGTCAAGAATGCTTTTCTTCATGGTCATCTGAATGAGACAGTCTACATGTTTTAGCCGTCGGAGTTTGCTGATGTTGATCGTCCCAACCACGTCTATCGCGCTCTCTGTATGGTCTAAAACAGGCTCTGCGGGCTTGATTCCAGCGCTTTGCTTCACATCTGCTACGCTTGGGCTTCATCGGCAGCCGCTCAGATTCGTCTCTGTTCATCTATCGCAGAGGCTCTGGCATGGCCTTCCTGTTACTATATCTCGACGACATCATTCTCACCGCCTCTTCTGATGCTCTTCGGACATCCATTATTTCGCACTTGAGTGCGGAATTCGCCATGTCTGATCTGGGTGAGTTGTCCTACTTCTTGGGAGTTGCTATTCAGCGTCATGCGTCTGGTCTGTTTCTCTCACAGAGTAAGTATGCTGCTGAGATTGTTGCTCGGGCTAAGATGGTCAACTGTAATCCAGTCGTCACCCCTGTTGATACATCCAATAAGCTTAGTGCTCATTCTGGTCCTTTGGTTGATGATCCGACATTGTACAGGAGCCTCGTTGGTGCTCTTCAGTATCTCACTTTCACCAGACCTGATATCAGTTACGCCGTTCAGCAGGTCTGCTTGTTCATGCATGCCCCCAGGGAACCTCACTTTTAGGCCTTGAAGCGGATCATTCGGTACATCAGCGGCACCCTCGAGCTCGGCACTACGATCACTCATTCCTCTAAGCTTGATCTTGTTGCTTACACTGATGCATATTGGGGTGGTTGTCCTGACACACGTCGCTCCACGTCTAGTTACTGTGTCTTCCTCAACGACACCCTTGTGTCGTGGTCAGCCTGTCGTGTCTCGCTCCAGTGCTGAAGCGAAATACAGGGGTGATACCAACAATGTCTCCGAGTGCTCTTGACTCCGCAATCTCCTGCTTGAGCTTCGTTACCCTCTTCAGAAGGCCACTCTGGTCTACACTGACAACGTCTCCACCGTCTATCTGGCTAGCAACCCAGTCCAGCATCAACGCACGAAGCACATTGAGCTTGATCTCCACTTCGTTAGGGACAAGGTTGCCATTTGACATATCCGCATTCTACATGTCCCGTCTTCTTATCAGTACGCTGATATATTCACCAAGGTTTTACCTAGACAGCGGGGGCGTGTTAGAGATGTGAATGAGACCAAAAGTGTCCCACATCGGAAAGTTGAACATATCAAGCTCTAGTATATGAGTCGGTGGGATACTCCTTCTATTGCCAATTGGTTTTAGAATGGAACCCCACTCGGCTTGTGTGCTAGGCTACTAGCGCATGTGCGCCCGTGCACACGACCTCCAGTTTCAACTGCGGGGGTTTGATAGATTACATAGGTCTCCTCATGTATAGTGGGCCCAAAGGCCCAATAAGGCCCGATACCTTTGTAACCTATATATATGTTTATTAGTGAATGGAAACCCTCAAGGAGGACTTTACATCAATTCTATGATTCTACATTGATAGTTCCCTCCTGGAGCTCTACGTCTTTAAATTTTTCCACTTTCACTCGCAAACTCTTGTTCACTTTTCTCAACTCCTTCACGACTTCATCGTATTTCCTCAAGCGTGCGGCCACCTCGGACCATTGAAAATTACCCTATGATGATATACAGAGGATAATAAGCATAAGATAAAGCGAGTGGAAAAGAATAAATCGCGAAGAAAATTACCCAGCCCCCGGTTTTCTAACCCTGCTCCAGCAACTCTTCATCTGTCAAATGATGAAGGAACTCTCTCTCGACTGGACAACTCCTTCCGAGGATCACCAGCTTCTTGATGTCGAGTGGAGAAAACCCAGGTTTTCTGTATGCAACCATAGAAATCTCTGATGGAGTGATTGGATCATTACTTAGAAGCTTATTGCTTGCCACCTCCTCCCTGGGCCTTTTTTGTCAACGTCGAGTCAAGGGTAAGTCATCCGCCGATGAACTCTGCCTATCTTCAATAGGCTCTTTCCCCTTGGTACTCTTCGTTGCTAGTGGGGAGTCGCGAGATACAATTGGGTACCGACTATGGCCCATCTGTGGAGTGATAGCGAGAGGACTTTTGGCTGCACCTTTCTTCATAGCCATGGCAGAAAGCTTTGCTTTGTCAATCAACATATCTACAAAAGAATTAGGGCGAAGGTAAATCGAAGAAGGTCACAGTAAAAATGATAGGAAAACATGAACACCTAGGCACCAACCCTGACGGTGCGGAAGACTGAGCCCAACCATCTCTAGACAGGCCGGAGTCATAACTTTCTTATAGCCCCGCTTCGATGAGGCCCCTTCCCCCCTGCTAAACGCGACCCTCCATCTATCCATCGCGATACTTTTATGCTTAGGGGGAGGGGCATAGGAACTAAGTGTAATCACAAAGTTAAAAAAGGTCTTGGTTGGGTCGCAAACAAGAAACCATTTCGTCCTCCACCCCGAGCTACTAGATAACCTTTCGACTATATTCCTGTTGTAAGGAGGAAATCGAGTATGAAATATAATGAAATAATTCAAACCAGATTCGTGCCCCAGCAAATAATTACAAGACTCCCTCCAATGTAGTAAGAGAAAGTCAGGATCGAATCCACGAGGAAGCGTGTCAGCGGATCCTAGGCAGCTGTAAATCTCACAGAAAAGCAAACAGAAGACAGAAACAAAGAAACAAAGAAAGAAAGACAGAAATAACAGACGAAAGCAAGAAATAAAAGCAAGGACACAGACTTGTCGATCTCGACTAACGGTAACTCAAGATAGACTAAAAACAGCGACGACAGAAAACTCAGATTCTAAGAAACACAACTCGATCTAGACCAACAGTAACCCGATCTAGAGTAAAAACAACAGAAATAGAAATTTCAGAATCGACAACAGAAGCAACTCGATCTAGACTAAAGCCAACTCTATCTCGAGTAAACAGTACTCTATCTCGAGTAAAACTGCTCTAGATCGAGTAAAAACATAAACTTGTAAATTGCAGATTTTGAACACAGAACTCAGATTTCGGACGAAATAAATTCAATATATAAAGAACTTCCAAAGCCAGGGTATGAACGCCACAACGATAACCATGCAAAGTAACACATAAAGGCATAAAATATCATGCTTTCCATCAAAATAACTTTCGTTACTAACAAATAGGAATATAGAGGCTTTCGCATAAACCCTAATTGTTACTAACCCTTTTTCACATAATTAACCCAAGTTGCATTAAGATCACTTTCGCTTCAATAACACAAACAAGGATCACCTTCAACTCTCGCAAAAGAATCATGCTTATAGGGATAGAAGACGAATTGCATAACAAGATTGTACCTTTACCGCATCACCTTACATGGCCACCGTCGGGCTCACCCCAGCCCCAGAAGTGGGTGGACTACTCGCTATTCATTATCAAGAAACTCATCAAATAACAAAAGAAACTAACTTGCATTGAAATAAACCAAAGAGAGCTTACGACTGAACAAGCCAAATCCGCTTTCGCCTTTCCACCTTGCTCGCCACAAACTCTCTCTCTCCCTACTACTACTCACTTGTTCTCTCTGAAATTGAATTGGAATAAGATGTCTAATGCTCAACCCCTAAGGTTTTATTTATAGCCTTCTATTCCTTGCTATTCAAGGATAGAATATATCTATCTATATCTAAAAAGCTTAAAAGATAAATAAATTAACAAAAGGAATTAAATCTTAAAAGGGGAAATAAATCTAAAATAGGTAGAATATCTTCCATGTGTTGTAAATCTTCTCCATAGATAGAACTTGATAGATGTAGGATAGATCTCGGCCAAATTTGGATAAAATCGGATCCAAGGACTTCCAATCCGAGTAGGACAGCAAAACCGCGTAACGCGCTCCCGGACACGGTTTCCTCGATCTCGACTAAGCTTCCTCGAGATCGAGTAGAAGTGGCGTCGATCATGGCTGGCTGGACGTCTCGGGTTGCAGGACCTCGACATGCTCGGATGTGGCTCACAAATTTCCTCGATCTTGACAAACTTCCTCGAGATCGAGTAGGTTTTCTTCATCGACTGGGTGGCCTGGTGTTGTCGAGTAGTCTTCCTCGTCACTGGCTCGGATTGGCGCCATGGTGGTCCTCGAGATCGAGTTGTTTACTCGAGATCGAGTACGGTGGTGCTCGGCTTCTCCGTCTTCGGCTTCTCGACTTGGCACAGCTCGTCGACTCCGGACATGCTATCAGGAAGTTGTCGATCTCGACAAGATTCCTCGAGATCGAGTTGGCTTCCGGAGTCGGGTTGTCTCTGACTCAGTTTCTCGATCAGTGCTTAGTCGACAAGGCCTGTGCTCGGACACCTTCGTCGAGATCGAGTAAGATTACTCTAGATCGAGTAAAGTTGGGCTCCTAGCTTGATTCGGCTGGTTCCGATGTTTCTGATCCTTGGACTTCTATAGTTAATTTCCGAGCTTTTCCGACCTTTCTCAAAACTGCTGTAATTTGCCTCGAATTCTGCGAAATTAAACAGAAACTGGTGTAGATTCCATAATTTGGCAAAACTACATAGATTCTGTACTATTCTAGCCCAAATGCATGAAATGTATGCAGAAAATGATATAAAAGCAACTGTAAAACATGGCAGATTCAGCTCACAACAATTCCCTGACAAGGAAGCAGACACCAACCCCTCGCTATGTCTCAAAGAAAGCACCGAAAATAGGTGATCCAGCGTTGGTGTGGGCTTGATAACGGCACACCGCATAACGTAAGCCACACGTTGAAAGCAAGCTGATCAGGACAAGAATTTATCCGCTTCAAGAGTTCAGAATAGAGTCGGGGTAAGGGAAGGCGGAACCTCTGAAGCAAGCTTCCGAGATGGACAACGACGTGATTTGGATACGCGTTTAGACATCCCCCGTTTTTAGTAGCCAAACCTATCTCTACCCCCGCCGGCCAAGGGTAAGTCTGAGCTATCATCTCCAGGTGGTTAGCTTCGAGGATTGATCTTTCTCCCAAGGTTTCCGCGACGGTAAGAGCCACGCGCCCCTTGAAAACCTTAGGGAAAGGCGGGGGAGCTGCAGGGACGTAACCTTCACAAAAGCTGCAATTATCCACCTCTGATTGCTTATATGGAAGCACGTCGAAATATCTTGGGACCACGCGAACCGATTTCTTTCTCTCTTAGGGTATGCGAGACGACTCGCCTTTCCCCAGTTCGTTTATAGACTCTGAGGTGCGGCAATACTTGAGATCATCCCTCATTAAGGGACGCTTAATAGACCCAACCATTTTTTTTGCTTCGCGCTCCGTGCAACCACAGGTCTAGCCTTCTTTCCTTTCCCCTCGTGTGACTTTTTCTTCTGTGGGGGAGGAGCAGAAGACGCTGTCAATTTCGAATCAACGTGTACTGGAGTTTCTGTCCTTGTACGCGAGGAGCTAACCTCCTCTGGCTCGTAACCCACAGTTCGGTTTTGGCTATCACTTTCATTCGACATCTCTAGTTATGATTAAGAAGAAAAACCCTTGAAAAGACACAAAGAAAGAGAAATCAACGAGGAGAAATGATCTTTTTCAGATATCGCGATTTGTAAAAATTTGGCGCCAAAAAACCCTTCCTAGGTTTGTGTTGGCGCCTCACGCGTCCCTCGAGAGGGCATTGAAAAGACATTTCCCCCAGAGGGTGATGGTTAAGAGACGCCTTTTTATCTCCCCCATGATGTTTCTCGATTTTTGTGAAACCCCCTCTGAAAGTAAAAAAGGAGGGGAGGCGAAAAGTTTCATCCACCTATAACCGTCGGAAAGTCCCTGAGAATCCCAAAAGGGCACTACCCTATCCCAACGTCGCCATGCCACCACCAGGTGGCCTAAACATACCCCTGTACGAACCAACTGCAACCCAAGGAAAAAGAAAGTAGAAAAGAAAGAGCGAGACACTAGGGAACACCTCGATCTCAGCCCCATGACCACCACTCCCCTCATCGGAAAAAGGCGGTGCCCCCACCAAGGGTTTCTTCCCCCTGCCCTAAGAATTCTAAATATGAGTGGGAATCTAGAAATTAAATAAAACACATAGACGGTCAGGGGACACTTACTCGAAGGAAGTGGAAGAAAAACACCGGCAGGCAAGAGACAACTGAGAAACAGGTCACCACCTAACTCTGGTATTGTCTTCTTAGAAGCCCCTTCGACCCCTCTCTCTCTCTCTCTCTCTCTCTCTCTCTCTCTCTCTCTCTTTGGGAGTGTAAAATGAAATGACCAGAAATGAGATCCCCACTTATACGTCTCCGTGGGGTCACCCTCCCCAAATGGGCCAAATACGCATTAGGCCCAATCCAAGCCCATCCGAGAATAAGTTTTTTTGGCGGGAAGCATCGCTTTTTATCGAAACCTAATCGTGGGTGATACATCGCTCGCTACCCGGTTACGAGGAGATCTGACGATGCCATAAAAAATAGACATATTAATTAATAAGGATATGGCGTCATAAATAGATCACCCAATGCAAAAGACCTCTGACCCTCTATCAGATTCATCGCGAGTAGAGTGTTTGGTCGAACCCCAACTCGACACCCTAAGTTTCCTCAGTCTAATAGCATTGCGATTAAATGTAAGCATACGTGGAATCCACAACAGGGTCCACAAGTACTTCATGATCCTTCAGGACCCAAACAAGCAGCTCGCTGGTTAAGCACCTCTCCTCTAACAGTGCCACGTGTAATGCCTAGTTCCCTAGCGTGAGGGCATGCTTTAAACGTGTCCCCTGTTAAACCACGAGGTCGCTAGCAAGCTGCTCACTTGGCCTCCCTATAAATACCCCCGTCCAACCCCCAAGAAAGGGATCTGATTCAAGAGAGAAGAATAAGAGCTATGAAGATCTCCCTGACCTAGAGCCCCTGGAGTTGAGTTCTTAAGATCTTTGATCAGAGAAGAACGTTCTTGGAATAAGAACATCATCTAACTTCCTCTAGAGGACGACGATTGAACAGTAAATCATCTCCTCGCGAGCCGACCGCATCACCCCAATTGCTTGGACCAATAAACATATAAACTGGTTGCCACACTTCTTGACTAAGGCTTGCAGGTATTTTAAGACATTTTGTCGTCACGATGAGGTAATAAGTATAGGTGAAATTCCTTGATCGCGTCACCAACATAACTCAAACTCAATATAGAAATCAATAAAAAAAACACTTATGGAAAACTTGGTGTTATGTTAAAAAAAAGAAAATGAATATCCTGACCATTGTCTAGTAGAATGTATGAAATTTTAGAAATAGAATATTTTTTGACAACAACAAGTACCATATCTCCAAGATATCAAAGACATGCACAAACAACATAACAAAATTAGAAAAAATAACTATGAAAAACTTTGAAAAGGAAGAAGTGGAATACCCATATATATGCACCCGAATACATAAAAGAAGAACAAGAGAAAGAACAAAGTGGTGGCAGTCAGAGTCGGGATAGGCTGCGGTCCTGGTAGTGTGTATCAAGGTGTCTCCTTTCGACGAAAGAATGGTTCCTTGGAGGTTCGTCTTCACTGCCCACAGATGACTCCTGATGTACCGCTGGCCTACGGTGCTGCTTCAGGGTCGTGCATGGCTTTGTCTTTCGTCTACGTCATCGTCTTGTTCGGTTTGGTGGTGTTTTGTTTCGCCTTTGTAGAGTTATGACCTGTATTTTGGACCAACTTTGTAATTCATGTTTGTTTAGATGGTTATCCGTCTGTCGACTTGTCGGCCTTCGAGGTTCAAGTATGTCCGATCTTGAATTCTTTCCTAATAAATAAAAAAATGAACAAAGTGGTTAAAGTCAACACAAGTTTTTTTTTAAAATTAATTTTTGATGGATCAATACTTAGATCTAGTAAAAGTTCTATTGTTTTCATCATAAAGAATGACACAAGAGAAAACATCCTTACATGTCATGACAAATGTAGAAATCAACCAGCTTTGAAAACAAAAGTTTTAGCCCTTTTAAAAGATAGCATTGTGCAAAGGAGCAAGGAGTAAGCTAGATTGAAATTGATTATAATAACCTCATTGTCGTTAACTTGTTCAAAATTATTTGGAAATACCCCTGGAATATTGAGATTATCATTTCTGATACCCTTTTTCACCTCTAGACTTTCCAAACAATTGTCATCAATCATGTTTTCCATGAAGGCAATATGGTGGCAGATAAAGTTGCACACCTTAGTCAACAGGCTTACAGAGTGCATATTCAAAATCATCCAAGTCTTCTCGATCTCATCTATTAGGATGATCGGTATAGGAATCACCCTTAATGCAACTTGAATCTCTCTCTCTCTCTCTCTCTCTCTCTCTCTCTCAATTACTCCTCTATCATTTTTCTTAATTATTTCTACATCAATTACGATGGTCGGTGGATACATAGATATTAACCCTCTTAGAGCATTCTAGAATAAGACTGAGATACAATTAAGTAGTTCATCATTCGACGATTAACTTCCAAACAGAACAAAAAACATGCATACTCCATGTTGGACCCCAAGTGAATTCTTCTCCACGTTCTCCATAAATGCTAGTTGAAGCAGAGCGTGGGTAAAGCTAAGTTTACAAACTTTTTTATAAGGTAAAGATTCAAAATACATGACATTACCTCTATCTACTAAATTGAGACACCGACACATCGGATGACGGACAGACCTAGTATTAATATAACATAATATGAACGAACTTAGTATTACTATTTTGTATATTTTATTATATGAAAGTAGTATTTAGGACATTATATAATAAAAAGTATTAAAGAAATGGAAAAATAAAACCTAGCATTTGTATTTAAAATTTTGTAATATGGAATTAGTATTTAATAGGGATAATAATATGGATGTGTATTTGAGTGGAGGAATGTAATTGTATAATAAGAAAAATATATATATATATATATATATATATATATATATATATATATATATATATATATATATATATATAACTAGTATTAAGTATTGTATTTAATATATTTAATATTATGAGTATTTTTTTTACAAAAGTAAGAATTTGGGCAGAGAAAAGGTCCTGCTGACACTCCATCCAATGTCGTTTGACGGAGGGAAATATTTCTGGAGGAAAGCTTTCTTCAATCCTGTAGGAGATTTCTCTATGTAGGAGATTCTTGAACCTCTCAACATACTCATAAATGCTCTCTATATGAGATTGCTCAATGCTTGACAACTCCTTCTCGAGTTTGCTGAGTTGAGTGGCAGTGAAACAATTCTAGAGGAAAGCTTTCTTCAATCTGATCCAAGTAGTAATGCTCTCTGTCGGTACGTAATTGATGATGCCTTAAAAATGTTGAAAAATAAAAAAAAATCCAAGAAAAGAAAAAGGAAAAGAAAATCGAGAACGAGCTGCGAATCAAGTAACAAGAATGATCCGCGGATAGAAGTCTTGAGGGAAGAGATGAGGTGTCCAACATGCCCCCATCCACGTGTTGCTACCCAAAGGACACGTGGTAGTCATAAAACGGCAAATGGCTAAGTATGCAAATCGACGTGTCCCAGAGGCAATCCTAACCTCAACTATAAAACACGAGAATCTGTTTGAAGAAAGGGCTTTTTGGAGAAACAAAGAAGAGGAACCCGGAGAGAAGAGAAAGAATGGAAGGAACAACCAAGCTCACACTTCACAAGGACTAACGAACCGACGAATCCGCGACCGGCCTTAACCTTGGATAGAGGACCAAGTCAAGGGTTACAGGTATAGAGAGCTTGAGCCCCCCAAGATTCTGTCTTTTTCACTCCTGTTTCTGGGATTGTTCTATGCCTTTCCGAAGGGCCTGGATAAGGCAATCACCCAGAAAGCGGATCGAGCCTAGTGCTAGACCGCGCGACACTAGAAAAAACCTTCCGCAATCCGCGGATAGGGAACTCAGGTAAGACCGTCGAAAGTAAAAAGGTCAATTCAAGGGGCACTCCATGTAAGACCGTTGACCAACTAAAAGTCGGACGCGTGGCTCCTCCCCTCCCACGGTGATGTGGTAGGGGGCCCCTTTTCATTTATGGTTTCATCACTAGCGTCGTCTGCGGGAACCTCTCGCACTAAGAGGTTCCGAGGTATAGTGGCAGGATTTTGTTTCTCGCAGAATCTACCACTAACAAAAGATTTTATTTACAGATTCAGAAGAATGAGTGAGCACATGGATGATGCATCCAACATGATGAGTCAGGAAACCCCCAAAGGAGTCGTGGAATCCAGCATGCAAGGCGCGTCAGCTTACCCGACTGAGACCCCTGCCGCCTAGTGGTTCTCACCTTAGGTACCCCAAAACCTGGGGCAGCAAGGGGCGTCATTTAGAGGCCCTCATTTCCATCAGCCCAACCAGGAACATGCTTTCTTTTACGGGTATGACGGATATCAGGCCTATTAGTAAGAAAACCCGTACGCCGGCTTCCCCATAATGTGTATGTCGATTCTCATTACGATTACCATCAGCCGAAGAGTTTTGAATACCTAAATCAACAACCCCCCAATGAGAACCAGCATGCCAGCAAGTATCACCGCGTCAAGTGGTCTTTTGATGTTTCAACATCAGCCAGGACCGATCCACCTCCAACAGGAACAAAGAGGTCAGACCTAATACCGTCTATTTTCAAAGTACGATGGCACGACTGATCCAGATGATCACATGTGCCACTTCATGACAGTCATGGGAGTAAATGAGTACAACGCCGTAATCTTATGTCGTACTTTTCCTTCAACGCTTACGAAGATAGCTCTGACCTTGTTCACCAACGCCGCAATCTTATGTCGTACTTTTTCTTCCGCGTCGGGCGTCCAGTTGAAGCCTAAGACTCCTGGATCAAAGAAATAAAAAAATCCCATGACGCTGGAGCTTGCTTCGCGTCGGGTGTCTGGTCGTAGCCTGAGCCTCCCGGATTAAAGAAATCATTAAGTCCCATGACATTGTAGCTTGCTTCGCGTATGGCATTCGGTCGTAGCCTGAGCCTCCCGGATTAAAGAAATCATTAAGTCCCATGACGCTGGAGCTTGCTCTGCATCGGGAAACTAGTCGTATCACCGGCCTCCCAGACTAAAGGGATTATTAAGTCCATAACGCCAGATCTTCCTCTGCATTGGGTATTACGTCACCACGGACTAAATACCCAACCGATTCCCTCACCGCTGAATTTTTTGTCCACAAAAGAGACCGTACGGTCACAATGGTCGCAGCAAGGAAGCGCTCTCAGAGTTATTCAAAGACTATCAAGGAAAAAGAATAAATGACATGGGGAAATGCTTAGGTAAAGTCATATAGAATGGAAAGACAAAACAAAGACCCAATGTTACAAACGGGGCGTCCCAAACTAGGGCGCCGAAAGCAAAACTCGAGACACCATCGGGACCATGAAGCTCATCCTAGCCAAGACCTATCAGAAACCAATCGGGTTATCAGGACATAGGCGGGTCGAGTTAGACAATGGCCCCTCCGGGCGAGGTGTGGTCCATTCATCGTCGACTTCATCACCACCCGAGTCCATCATGTGAACCTCAAAACGGGCACCTCCTCTGTGAAGAAAGGTCATGATGGAGCCTATGTCAAGTTTTTTTGAATAAGCAAAGTGGTTCCATCCATGGCTACGATAGTATAAGCCATAGTCGCCTCGGGTAACGTTCACTGGAAAGTCCCGAAGGATACGAGATGACAAAAGAACCCGCTCAGGAATGGACGATCGATACTCATCCTCGAAAGGCAAAGGTAACATCTTCCCAAACACAAAGAAAAAGGAGGAGATCTAGTAGCAGATCAACCATCGAAAAAAGAATAACGGCTCAAAAATCAAAGAACTTACCAAGCGGTGCATCTGCTTTGGGAAATCGACGGGCTGAAAAAACGCCCAGGTAGTCCGGCTAGGAGCTGACATGGTGAAACGATGGAGAGCATGACGGTTAAAAACGCACTAAGTCGATCTCCCCATTTAAAAAATTCACTCGAACAATCTGCCAAAAACTCCCTAAGAGTCACATGCGGCAAAGAAATGCATATCACATGCTTGAATAGGGCTAAAGGCACCTAAGTGATGTAATAGAATGAAGAGAACACTGTTCTAGGCTCGGCATGGCGGACACATGTCCAAAACTGCCCCCGCCTTGGACAGTGCGACGACTGCATTTTTTAAGAAGTGCAAACGTCAGTTTGTTCACAACACAAATCTCCTCCAGCAAAGGGATGCTTGTTAAACCGTGACTACCTACGACTTCAAAAAAGGAGCCCGAGGCAGAGCTAATCATCCCAAGAAGCCGCTCCTTTACTTTTCATGGAGCCTAACGCACCCCAAATCGCGTTCAACAGGGTCATTATTTGGGAGGAGCAACTCCAGTGGCTTCGGCTTCTCCTCGCATACGCATTGTTAGAAGACGACCCAGAGGTGGATCCCACTTTGTTCGTGATCTTTTCGCAAGCACAAAGTCAAGGTTGATCGAGATCAGGATAGGATGTACTAACTAAAGGAAGGATGGGCAGAGTTTGCTACGTCCACCCGCGTGCGTGTAGGAGCCATCTTACCCTTCACAAAAAGAGGAGAATCCTAGTACGAGGTTTCCTTGGTCGACTCTGATCATGACTACACCAACCCAAGATGGAACGCGTAAGACGTCACTTAAATAGAGCCAGTTCCTCGCTCATAGATCGTCCGCATTAGTGTAATAGCTTTGTAATAAGGGCGATGCCCCTAAGACACGTCTTGTCTGGAATAATAGTTAGTAAACTTTTGAGTAATAAAGAATTTCAGCTTTTCTAAAAGATGAATAACACAGCTTATCTCTCATCAACCCGTTAACACAAGACGAGGAAAGCAGTTGTGGAGGGAAATCAAGTATGCAGTTATAAAACTATCTGAAAGGAAACCAACTCCCTGTCCAAGCAAATAAAATACAAGAAACCCTCATGTTGTAGTGGTAGGGTATTCAGGATCGTATCCACAAGGAAGCATGTCAGCGCTCGCCTTTCTTGTTCCAAGATGCTCTCGAAATCGACCAGAAGGCTACTCGATATCGAGTAGAAGTACTCGATATCGACCAGGCTGACGACTTCCCTGTAGCTGCACAACAGAAAACAGTTCACAAGCCGATGTCGAGTAGGGCAGTACTCGACATCGACAAGAGTACTAGATATCGACTAGTTTGTAGTCGACTTCGAGTTGTATGTGCAGAATAAAAACGTAACCTTTGTTGAAATAAAAACAAAACTAAACACGAAATTTTTTATTTTAATTCAATAAACTAAAAGCCTCCAGAATCAGGGTTTCAACGCCACAATGATAACCATATAAGAATCATGCTAAAGGTATAAAAGATCATGCCTTTTCATTAAATAACTTTCGTCATTAACAAATAGGAAAATAGAGACGTTCACATAAACCCTAGTTATTACTAACCCTTTTCACATAATTAATCCAAGTTTGCATTAAGATCACTTTCGCTTCAATAACACAAATAAGGATCGCCTTTGATTGTCGCAAAAGAATCATGCAATTAGGGATAGAAGATGAAATCACAATATAGATTGTACCTTTGATGCATTACCTTACAGGGCTACTGTCGGGCTCACCCCGACCCTAGAAGTTTGGTGACTACTCGCTCTTCATCATCAAAACACACATCAATAACATAAAAGAACTAACTTGCATTGAATTGCAACAAAGCTTACAACCGAACAAAGCCAATTCCCCTTTCGCCTCTTACAACTTCACTCGGCCAAACTCTCTCTTAAACTCCTACCTTCGAATGTAAATTGTGTTGTGGAATAGAATGCCTAAGAACCAGCCTTTAGGGCCTTATTTATAGTGCTCAAGTCCTTGTTAATCAAGGAGAGAACAATTTTATCTCTATCTATATCTAACTATCTCTTTCCTAAGATATAACTTCGATAAATATATGAAATAAAACAAATAAAATTCCTTAAAGTATATAGGGGAATTACTAAAGTGGATAGATATTCTCTTCTCTTGATAGAATATCTCATTACTTCACTTGTAAGCAAGCTCCTCACTCGGATTTTCAATCGACTTCGACTCGGACTGATGCCAGGGTGTACTCGACATCGAGTAAAGTACTCGACGTCGAGTAGAATTCTTTCGCTCCTTGGATTGTGCTCAATCTCGGCTAGGATTTGCACTCGACATGTACTCAACATTGAGTAGAGTACTCGACCTCGAGTAATTTCTGGGCTCTCGAGTGGTGCGGTGCTCGATTGGTACTCGAGGAGTGAATTTCGACCAGATGTACTCGACATCGACCAGCCTGGCCAACGTCGACTAGTCCTGTCGAGTAGCTTCTTCCTTGTTTTCTGTTCGATGTGTTCTGCTTTATCTTCTGTTTGACCTTGGACTTTCTGTGGTCGACCACGAGCTCTTCCATGGTTTTCTTCCTTCTCTGAATTGCTTATAAAGTATCTCGATTTATGCAAAATTAAATAGAAACTAGTGCAGACCTCCATATTTGGCAAATAAGTATAAATTGCATAGATTCTGTATAATTCTAACCTAATAATATGAAATGCATGTGGAAATCGATATAAAAGTTAATGCAAAACATGGAAAAATAGGTGCACATCAAACACCCTATACATAAGCTTGCTTGTCCTCAAGCAATACTTTTAATGGTCAAACAGGGGAAGAAATAAAACTCTCAACATTTTAGATTCATTCTCATATGTCCCTGCAATCAATTACCATCCTCAAAGGTACTAATGTCACCAAATCCATGCATGTGAATAAAAGAAACTTCGCTCACAAAAGGAGGGTTATGCAAAAATAATTTTTCTTATGACAAAGCAACAATAATTAAGAGGACTTTATATAAGCTCAATAAGGAGCAAATTGGTAAAAGGCTAAAGGTGAGATATTTTTGGCCATGTGGTGCTAATGATCCGGGGAAATAGAGTAACATCCAAACTTTCATACCACATTCCTTCTTCATTTGATTTCTCACCTTTCGCTCATCGCTCAATGTTTTTTTTCAATATAATGTTTTTTTATCTCTCTAACCTCAACACTGCCTTCTCACGAGTCACAAACATGGGTGTCATGAATGACCCCGGATACTTAGTGCTTCAGACTCCTTACCGTGGTGTCCCATCCTGCGGAACTATTATCTTGCCGCAGGCACGGTCGATCTACCTTTATCTCTTGAGTTGACCGGATTTTCTTTCTGTTGTGCACCTAAATTGCCATGTTTGACATTAACTTTTATATTGATTTATGCATGCATTTCATATCACTGGGTTAGAATTATACAGAATCTATGTAGTGTATGCTTAATTGCCAAAATATGGAGTCTACACTAGCTTCGGTTTAATTTCGCAGAAATCGAGACAATTTACAACAGTTTGAAGAAGGAAGAAAACTATAGAGGAGCTCGAGGTTGGCTACATCAAACCAAAAGTCGAGTAGCAGGCTAAATCAGAGCATGTGAAGCAGAAAACAAGGAAGAGAATCACTCGACAGGACTAATCGATATCGACCAGTTTGGTCGATATCGAGTACAAGTTGGTCGACCTCAGCTTCAGAACACGAGATCGAGCACCTGACGACCAACAAATCACTCGAGATGACGAATTCTAGCCGACGTTGAGTACCTTACTCGATGTTGAGTACCCATCGAGAGTTCGAATTCTAGTCGAGCTCGAGCATAGTCCGAGGAGAGCGAGAAGAGAACGCAACTCTACTCGACATCGACTACTTTGGTCAATATCGAGTAATTCCCAATTCCACTCCGAGTGGAATCCGAGTGAAGGTTTGAGTGTATGGTTACTTGCAAGTGAAGTCACGTGTGGAGTTCTATCAATCCAAGCAATGATATATCAAGAGTTGAAGACATCTATCCACTTTAGATATTTCCCCTATTTTCCCTTAAGGATTTATTTCTTTTATTTACCAAGTTTTATCTGAAGTCTTTAGATAGATAGTTTTAGATATAGATAGATTATTCTTTCCTTGGATAGCGAGGATTGAATACTATAAATAAGGCCCTAGGGGCTGAGTTTTAGGACAATATAAGCCACAAGAAATTGTGTTAACCAGCACATAGCGAGATAAAGAGATATTTTAGAGAGCTTTGGCCGAGAGGGATTGTGTTTTGTGAGAGCGGATTTGGCTTCAATCGGTTGTAAGTTTGTATTTAGTTCAATAAAAGTTATTTTCATGAAATTATTGATGTGTGTTTTAATGATGAAGAGCGAGTAGTCACCCAACTTCTAGAGTCGGGGTGAGCCCGACGATAGCCATGTAAGGTAATGTGACAAAGGTATAACTTTTAATGCGATTTCATCTTCTATCCATGTGAGCATGATTCTTCTGCGACAGTCGAAGGTGATCCTCATTTGTGTTATTAAGTGAAAGTGATATTAATGCAAACTTGGATTAATTATGTGAAAAGGGTTAGTAACACTCAGAGTTTATTCGAAAGCATGTACTTTCCTATTTGTTAATGACGACATTTATTTGATGAAAGGCGTTCTTTTATACTTTTAGCATTGTTCTTATATGGTTATCGTTGTGGCATTGAAATCCCGATTCTGAAAGCTTTTATCTTATTGAATTACATCCCACCAATTCTATGTTTATTTCTGTTTCTGTTCTGTTTTTATTTACGTTTTACACTACACTGACAACTTGATCTCGACAAATTACTAGGCGACGTCGAGTACCCTTTGTGCTCGACATTGCTTGCTTTGTCTTCTGTGGTGCATCTCTGCAAGGTTTACTCGACTGAGATAGATGACATCTAGTACTTTTACTCGACGTCGAGGACTGCTGCTGGTCGATACGAGAGGATTTAAGAGCTTGAAAGGCGAGCGCTGACACGCTTCCCTGTGGACACGATCCTGATTCCCTTCCACTACAACGGGAGGAAGTCTTGTAAATTTAATTGCGTGGTTTAGGGAGTCGATTTGGAATTTATATTTGATATTTATTTCATACTTGATTTTCCTTCTAACAAATTTTGGCGTCGTTGTCGGGAAAGCAATCAATCACGCCATTTTTAGTTCCTTTTTACTCTTTTCTTTTTATTTTTTTTTCCACCTTCAACAAAGGCTAAGGAGAAGACTAATGTCGATGACTAATGAGAACGAGTTCCATCTCACACCAGCACAGGAGCTTGAGCAACTCCGCCTACGGATTGAGGAATTCACCACCAGAGAAGCAGAGTACGCCCGACGAGAGGCAGAATATTAACAAAATCAACAAAGGTGGGAAGAAAGGGTGGATCGCAAAGTCAATGCCCGAAGGGAGCTTGAGGAACGATTTCAGCATGTCCTTGCAAACGCCAAGGAGTACCTGCACCCTACTCTGGAAGTTCTAGAATCGCCAATCGTCCTCCCACGCGTTAACTTTGAAATTCGTCTTTCTTTTATTACTGAAATGAGGAGGAATCAATTTCAGGGGAAACCCAATGAGTGTCCTTTAGATCATATTACTACTTTTCTATATTTATGTGAAGCTATTGTAGATGATGCTAATCTAGAATATCTGAAGCTAAAGGCATTTCGTTGGTCTCTTACAGGGATAGCTTCACAGTGGCTCGAGGGTTTGCCTTCACAATCAATTCACATGTGGAATGAACTACATGACTTGTTTCTTAATAAGTTCTTTCCTCCTGCCAAAACAGCTACGCTCGGACAACAAATCACGGCTTTCAGACAAAAGCCAGGGGAAACACTCGCACAAGTCTGGGAGCGCTACAAAAGGCTGCTAAAACCTTGTCCTACGCATGGACAACCACCCTATGTCATCCAGGAGATCATCTTCAACTGCCTGGATGCACCAACTAAGGACCGGATCAACAACTACAGCACCTATAGGTATCTCGAGTACACCCCACGACGTGCTTGGGAAACCTTTGAGACGCTGGCTAATTATGACAACACATATGGGACTTCTGCGGCCTCAACTAAAAGGTATCAAAGGCCTGCCCCATCTATGCCTTTATATAAGCCACCAAAGGAAATTGATCCGGACGTCAGGGAACAATTCCACAATGATCAGGTACGTCGTCTCACCAAGCAAGTTCAATTCCTATCTAAAGATAAACCTTGCTTGGAATGTGGGTCTGTGAGGCACAACACTATTGTGTTCCCACATGCCGACCAAATACTTGTAGCTGAAACCCATGAAGAGGCACGTTATGCGCGGAGGGGGGGGGGGGTAGCCATGTCTTTATGCATATTTTAGTTCCATATTCTTTACATTTTGCATATTTCCGGTTGGGAATATGTCGAATTTATGTAGTATATGCGTATTTGTCAAAAATGGAGATCTACATAAGTTTCTGTTTAATATCGTAGAATATGGAACCATTTCGGGAGAAAACCAAGAAGCAAAAACGGAAGCAGCAAAGTCTACTCGATGTCGACTAAGTTTTCATCGATGACGACAAATCATGTCCGGATACACTGGAGTCGAGGACAACCTGGTCGAAGATATCGAGGAGAGACCCGACCAGACAAGCCGGAGCAGAGCAACACTCTACTCGATATCGACAAGCGCCAGACCACACTCCCCGAGCCATGTCGAAGAGATGCTGCTCGACAACACCAGGCCATGATCAACATCTCTACTCGAGATCGACAAGACTGTTGTCGAGATCGAGGAACCCTCGGAGCCTGTGTCCGAGCATGCCCAGGAGCCCACCTCCGAGCATATCGAGGGGAGCTGCTCGACAACATCAGGAGGCCAAGACGACGAACCACCTAACTCGATATCGAGTTGTCTCCTCGAGGTCGACAAAGCCAGGGACCCTGTGTCCGAGCATGTCGACAAGGATTGCCCGACTAGCCAAGCCGCACAAGTCGACGAGCCATCCCAACTCGAGATCGACGAAAGACACTCAAGATCGAGTACACTAGGAGCCATGTCCGAGCCTGTCGAGCACCAGCTAGCCGAGACGCCGAGCCACATCAGTCGACCAACAATCCTACTCGAGATCGAGTAGCCTTACTCGAGATCGAGGAGGCCTCCAGAAGCCGCGTAACGCGTTTTGATCTATCCTACTCGGATTGGGATTACTTGGGCCCGAAGGTTGCCGATTCTATCCGATTTTATCAAGATATATCATGAAGAGAGAGATCTATCCACTTGAAGACACTTTAGATTTAATTCCTTTATTTAGATTTAATTATGTTGTTGCTTTTATTTATCTTTAAAGTTTTAGATATAGTTTTAGATATAGATAAAGATTTCTATCCTTGAGTAGCAAGGTTTAGAAGCCTATAAATAAAGCCCATGGGGCTGGTTTTTCATTCATTCAATCACACAACAATTAGGAGAAGAGTAGTAAGAGAGAGAGAGAGAGAGAGAGAGAGAGAGAGAGAGAGAGAGAGAGAGAGAGAGAGAGAGGTCGAGTGGAGCAGGAGAGCGAGAGTGATCCAGCTTTGTTTGGTTTGTACTTTCTTGAGTTTGGTTTAATGCAATTAGTTTCTTTTCATCAATCAATGTCTGAGGTTGCAATGAAGCGCGAGTAGTCCACCCACTTCTAGGGTTGGGGCGAGCCCGACGATAGCCATGCGTGTTTAAGGTAAAGATCTGACTTTTATCAAGTTTTGAGCATCTACTACTTGTTATGTGTTTATTACCCATTTAATGGAGGTCCATGATAACAACTTGGATTGTAAACATAAAATCAGTAGAGACAATTAGGGTTTCTTGAAAGAGTTGTCTAATTGTTGGAAAAGGCGAAAGCTTGGTCCTTTGATGCGATTCACATGACTATCTGTTTTATCTCTGCCTTATGCATGCTTGGTTATCGTTGTTGCAAACCCCAATGTTGGAAGTTCCTTTCATACATAGTTTTCGAGTCTCAAAAGCCTTTGCCTTTAATTGGTTTCGTTTTAGTTTCTGTCTTACTCGATCTCGACCAACATTGGTCGATCTCGAGTTACTGATTCTCGATCCAGCATCTCTGTAGCTTCTGTGTGCAGGTGCTCGACAAGACAAACCGACGTCGATGAGGACTCTACTCGATCTGGAGTAAGGCCTTGTCGAGATCGACTAGCCCTGTGCCTGTGACTGCTACGCTGTTCGACTGCCTGATCTCCTGTCGACTTACCCTAGTCGAGATCTAGCACCTGTTGTCGACTTCTGTCCGTGAGATTTCACCGCTGCCTAGGATCCGCTGACACGCTTCCTCGTGGATCGATCCTGACTTCCCACTATTGTATCAGGAAGAGGTCTTGTAATTATTTGCAAGGGACGGAATCTGGTTTGCTGTGTTTTATTTATATTTTATATTTGCATTCTCGATTTCCTCCTCACAACACCAACCCTAGTATAAAAGAGATACCGTCATACGTAAAGATCCTCAATGTCAACTAGACCCAGGTGCACTCGACTTCTCCTCCCTCGACGAGCAAGCCACCAGAAGCACAGACGTACTCGACATCGAGCACTTTTACTAGATGTCGAGTAGATTCAGAGGTTCCCAATGCAGATTCTACGAAGGTAAAACAAGGTAAAGACATCTCTTCCCCTATTTCCATCAAAGATTTATCTATACATAGGAGAGGTTTGCCTTGGTATGTGCGATTATGCAGGGTTTCCAATGACAATCCTTAGGAGTACGAAGTAGAAGACGAGGTCTATGTCTCCAAATCCAAGAATCATTGTTTCTCGAACAAATTCAATCACAAGAAGTTGGGACCTTTCACGGTGCACAAGATCCATTCCGGAGGACTACAACTGATGGATAAGAATGGAGTCTTGTTCGAAGCCCAAGCCATATGGGCGCTGCAAATGGCACCTTGAGCTTAAACGGAAGATGTCGGCCTAGCGACTATAAAGTCTAGAGCTTGTGACAAAACAATAAGTTTTTAGGATTTTTAGACACGTTTATTTTTGGTTTTTGTTTTGAAATGTTATTTTTGGGTTTTTCTATTGTGGATATTATCTGTCTAACGAATTATGCAGATACGAAAAAGTTGCAGAAGTACTCGACGTCGAGTAACCTACTTGACGTCCACCACCCACAACGAGCAAAGAAGCCTCTGGTCAAGGAAGAATCACCTTTAGGCTTCAACTGTACTCGAGATCGAGCAGTTTTAGTTGACGTCTACTAAACTCTTCGAGATCGACCACTTCTGCAGCAACTCCAGCACTCGATTCCGACGTTCTGCATATTTGTCTAGTGAGTTTCTTTCTTCACCCTTGTTTTTATACAATGATAACACTGTAAACTTTAAGTATAGGGTGGGAGAAGGACTTACTTTATGCATATTTGATCATATTTGACATTATTTGTGCATATTTTCCGAATTGTTCACATGACTATCTTTCGAATTATTATCCATGCACTTATAAGTTATTTTCCAAAGTTCATAAACATCACCCCCATTAAATTTTTTTAATAGTGTCATGGAAGTTTTATTGAACTCCATGATGCAAAATTGGATTCATTAGAGATATAGCATGAAATTGCTTAGTAAAGGGAAGTCACAATGAAGTGCATATTTTCTTGAAAACCATAAAATGAGGTAAAATTTGAAATTGCTTTTAACATCTTGCATGATAAGAGGATGGAGGACTTTATATTTTACATACAATGCTCTTATTGTTATATCCAAGCCTTACATATGCGTATGCATCACAAAGCCATAATTATGCATTATTTCATATATTTGCTCCACATGATCTAAATATTGCCTATTTTCTACCTTAGTTCCCTATCCAGGGATTTTGTTGATAATGGAAGTTTCATTATGGAGATTATTATATCATGTATGTGTTGTTGTTATTATCATATTTGGAGTTTGGCAGGAGAATCATCATATTATGGAAAATTTAATGAGTGAAAGAAAATCCGGTCACCTCAGGAGATAAAGGTAGATCGACCCTACCTGCGTTGAGATAATAGTTCCGCAGGATGGGCCACCAAGAAGAGAAGTCCGAAGCACTAAGTATTCGGAGCCATTCATGACACCCATGTTTGCGACTCGCGAGAAGGCCGTGCTGAGGTTAGAGAGGTAAAAGCATAATGTTAAAAAAAGCATTGAGCGGATGAGCGAAAGGTGAGAAATCAAAGGAAGCTGGAATGTGGTATGAAAAGTTGGAAATGACTCCATTTCCCTGGATCATTAGCACCACATGGCCAAAAATATCCCACCTTTAGCCTTTTACCAATCTACTCCTTATTCAGCTCAAATAAAGTCCTCTTGATTATTGTTGCTTTGTCACAAATCTTTTTGCATAACCCTCCTTTTGTGTGCAAAGTTGCTTTTATTCACACTAGTACAAAATGTATATTATAAGACGCCACATAGACAACGGTTTCTATAAGGATGGTGTCTATGTTGAAAAAAAAATGAGATTTTTGGGACGGACAACGGTTATAAATTTAACTGTTGTCTTTTGGTGTGTTTGTATTTATAAAGACAACGGGTGTTTAAAAAACCGTTGTTATATATAAGGAAGACTTCTCAAAGAAAACGGTTTATAAAACCATTGTGTAAGACCGATTAGAATCGTTATCTATTAGGTTATAAAGACAATGAATATTTAAAAAACTGTTGTTATATATATAGAAGACGTTTCAAAGAAAACAGTTATTAAAACCGTTGTCTAAGGATGAATAAAATTTTGTTTAGTAAGTCGAAAAGACAACGAATATTTAAAGAACTGTTGTTGATAAAACCGTTGTGTATGACCGATTAGAATCGTTGTCTATTAAGTTATAAAGACCATGAATTTTTAAAAACCGTTGTTATATATATAGAAGACATCTCAAAGAAAACGGTTATTAAAACCGTTGTCTATGGTTGAATAAAATTGGCGGTTAGTAAGTTGAAAAGACAACGGTTAGTAAGTTGTTATATATATAGAAGACTTCTCTAAGGAAACGGTTAATAAAACCGTTGTATAAGACCGATTAGAACCATTGTCATTGCCCTGAAGTGAGTTGGATACTTCTATCATTGCTATATAAAAGCATGAGTTGAACCTTACTGTTCACTAAGGCTAATTACAATTTTATCCTTCTATCTACTCCATCTTTATGGAATGATGTAGGGGTGAATTAGAAATTTTGTTGGTCAAGGCATCTATTCCCCAAATCTTTCTCCGTCCACATCTCCAGTACACTCCACCGTCCTGGCCTCATCTTCTTCATCTCTCATCTTTTCCCAGTTTTGTTCAACGTACCCTAAACCCTATTCTTTCATCTTTCTTCCGAAACCTACTCGATTCTTGTAATTATCGACCTATTATAGAAAAGATTCAAAGATATGAAGCAGCAAGAGGCCTCGATTGTTCTAGGGTTTGCTCTAGCGGTGATTGGAGGTGGTGAGCCCTTCGAATTAGTCAATTTTCTCCAGTTGGTCGTTGGGTTGGAGCTGAAGCTGACGATGATTGGAGTGGTGTTTTCATGGGTGTCGAGTACAAGCTCTGGATGGTTTTCGAAATCAACAAACACTACCGAGGGTTGGACCACCGTTGATTACACCGCCCTGCAAAGCAAGTGCTTTGGCATCGCGGCACCCCTAATCCGCGCCGAGGTCTCTAGGGGAGGCCGACAGCCCTATGACCCTATCCCCAAAAGAAGATCGGCGTAGCCCCAGCCTCCACGACTCCATCTGCCTGTCAACGGTTATAAACTATTTAGCCGGCGTTTAATGGTTCATATACAACGGTTGAAAGTTACTTAGACAACGGTTTAAGCGAATCTAGCCAACGATTTTTATGAATTTAGACAACGGTTAACAATTATATAGACAATGGTTAATATATATACACAACGGTTTCAATATACTTATACAATGGTTCGACTTTAAATAGCCAACGGTTTATTTTATTTATACAACGGTTGCAAGTATCTTAAACAACGGTTAACGTATACCTAGACAACGATTACAATCTCCTTAGACAATAGTTAAAATGTGATAAGACAACGGTTAGAATCGGTTAATATGATTCGAACCCAATTTTGGAAGTGCATAGACAATGGTTATCCGGAATCTATCACAACGGTTATAACCGTTGTCTAAGTGAACCGTTGTGATAAACCCAACCGTTGTATTTTCAAAAACCACACGGGCTGATGCAACGGTTCCAAAACCGTTGTGCGTTTTTTAAATAAACCGTTGTGTTAGGGCTTTTTTGTACTAGTGTCACAGGCATGAATTTGTGGCATTAGTACCTTTGCGAGAATGATAATTGATTGCAAGGACATATGTCAATGGATCTAAGATGTTGAGAGTTTGAATTCTTCCCCTGTATGACCATTAAAAGTATTGCTTGAGGACAAGCAAGCTTAAGTATGGGATGTTTGTTGTGCGCCTAAATTGCCATGATTTACATTAAATTTTATATCGATTTTTGCATGCATTTCATATCATTGGGTTAGAATTATAAAGAATCTATGTAGTTTATGCTTATTTGCCAAATTATGGAGTCTACACTAGTTTCTGTTTAATTTCCCAGAAATCGAGATAATTTACAACAGTTCCTAGAAGAAAGAAAACTATGGAAAAGCTCGAGGTCAGCTAAACCAAACCAGAGGTCGAGTAGCAACTGAATCAAAGCATGTCGAGCAGAAAACAAGGAAGAGAATCACTCGATAGGACTAGTCGATGTCGACCAGTTTGGTCGATATCGAGTACAAGTTGGTCGACCTCAGCTCCAGAACACGAGATCGAGCACCTGACGAGCAGCAAATCACTCGAGATGATGAACTCTAGTCGACGTCGAGTACCTTACTCGATGTCGAGTACACGTCGAGAGTCCGAATTCTAGTCGAGCTCGAGAACAGTCCGAGGAGAGCGAGCAGAGTACACTTGTGGTTACTTGCAAGTGAAGTCCCGTGTGGAGTTCTATCAATCCAAGCAAAGATATATCAAGAGTGGAAGACATCGATCCCCTTTAGATATTTCCCCTATTTTCCCTTAAGGTTTATATCTTTTATTTACCAAGTTTTATCTTAGTCTTTAGATAGATAGTTTTAGATATAGATAGATTATTCTTTCCTTGAATAGTGAGGATTGAATACTATAAATAAGGCCCTAGGGGCTGAGTTTTAGGACAATCCAAGCCACAGGCAATTGTGTTTACCAATATATAGCGAGATAGAGAGAGATTTTAGAGAGCTTTGGCCGAGAGGGGTTGGGTCTTGCGAGAGAGGATTTGGCTTCGATCGATTGTAAGTTTTTGTTTAGTTCAATAAAAGTTATTTTCATGAAATTATTGATGTGTGTTTTAATGATGAAGAGCGAGTAGTCACCCAACTTCTAGGGTCGGGGTGAGCCCTACGGTAGCCATGTAAGGTAATGCAACAAAGGTACAACTTTTAATGCGATTTCATCTTCTATCCCTGTGAGCATGATTCTTCTGAGACATTTAAAGGTGATCCTTATTTGTGTTATTGAAGCGAAAGTGATCTTAATGCAAACTTGGATTAATTATGTGAAAAGGGTTAGTAACACTTAGGGTTTATGCGAAAGCCTCTACTTTCTTATTTGTTAATGACGACAGTTATTTGATGAAAGGCATGATCTTTTATACCTTTAGTATTGTTCTTATATGGTTATCATTGTGGCATTGAAACCCCGATTCTAGAAGCCTTTATCTTATTGAATTACATCCCACCAATTCTGTGTTTATTTACATTTCTGTTCTGTTTTTATTTTTGTTATACACTGCACTAACAACTCGATCTCGACAACTTTCTGGTCGACGTTGAGTACACTGGTCGACGTCGAGTACCCTTTGTGCTCGATATTTCTTGCTTTGTCTTCTGTGGTGCAGCTCTGTAGAGTTTACTCAATTGAGGTAGTCGACATCGAGTACTTTTACTCGACGTCGAGGACTTTTGCTGGTCGATATGGGAGGATTTAGGAGCTTGAAAGGCGAGAGCTGACACGCTTCCTCGTGGACGCGATCCTGATTCACTTCCACTACAATTGGAGGAAGCCTTGAGATTTTATATGTGTTGTTCAGGGATTCGATTTGGAATTTATATTTGATATTTATTTCATACTTGATTTTTCTCCTAACACTTTCTCTCATTAAATTGTCCATAACCTTTAAATCATTCTCCTGCTAAACTCCATATATGATAACAACAACACAAACAGCATATAATAATCTCTATAATGTATTTTCGTTCTCAACATAATCCTCGGATAAGGAAATAATGTAAAGAATAGGCAATATTTAGATCATGTGGAGTAATATATGAAATAAGGCTTAATATGGCTTTTGTAATGCATAAGCATAGCTAAGGCTTGGATATAAACAATATGAGCATTATATGGAAAATATAAAGTCTTCCATCCTCTTATCGTGCAACATGTCAAAAGCAACTTCAAATTTTACCTCCTTTCATGGTTTTCAAGAAAATATGCACTTCATTATGACTTCCCTTTACTAGAAAATTTCATGCTATATCTCTAATAATCTAATTTTGCATTGTCGAGTTCTATAAAGCTTCCATGACACTATTTTAAAAAAATTGATGGGGGTGATTTTCAATAAACTTTGGAAAACAACTTATAAGCACATTGATGAAATGTGAATTCCAAAGATACCATGCATAAACAATTCGGGAAATATGCCCAAATAAGGTCAAATATAATCAAATATGCACAAAGTAAGCCCTTCCTCCACCGCATACTTAAACATGACAGTGTCCTCACTATATAAAAACAAGGGTAAAGAAAGAGACTCACTAGACAGATGTGCATAAGCTATGAATCGAGTGCTGAATAAGTGTTGTAGAGTGGTCAATCTCGAGTAGTTTAGTCGATGTCGACCAAAACTACTCGATATTGAGTAAGTTGTGGCCTAAAGGTGATCTTCAGTTTAACATATGCCTTTCCTCTCTTTGTGGGTGGTCGAAGTCGAGTAGAGTACTCGACGTCGAGTAACTTTCTGCAGCTTTCTGTACCTACAAGACTTGTTAGACAGAGACAGTCCATAATAGTAAATTCAAAATAATATTTTAAAACCAAAAAAAAAAACAGAAACCAACAGTGTCTAAAAACCAAAAATAAATTGTTTTGTTACAAGCTCGATCTAGATTTTATAGTTGCTAGACCGATTGCTTCCGTTCTTGCTCAGGGTGGCATCTGCAGCAATCGTGTGGCATGGGTTTCGAATAAGATTCCATTATTGTCCATCAGTTGTAATCCTTCGGAATAGATCGTATGCACCGTGAAAGGTCCCATCTTTTTGTTGTTGAACTTATTTGGGAACCAATGATTCTTTGATTTGGAGACATAGATCTTGTCTCCTACTTCGTATTTCTTCGAATCGTCATTGGAAACCCTGCATAAATGCACATACCAAGGCAAACCTCTACCATGTATAGATAAATCTTTAATTGAAATCGGGGAAAAGATGTCCTTACCTTGGCTTACCTTCGCAAAATCTTCATTCGTGACCCCTGAATCTAGTCGAAGTCTAGTAGAACTAGTCGACGTCGAGTAGTTTTGTTCGCCTGGGGGCTTGCTCGACAAAGAAGGAGAAGTCGAGTTGCTGGAAATTTGGTCGACGTCGAGTAGTGTAATCGATGTCGGGTACTGCTCGACCTCTGGTGTGGTGCCCTAGTATGGTGTAGTCGATGGGGGCTTCTGATTTTGGTCGAGGTCGACTAGAGTACTCGACGTCAAGTACTTCTGGTCGACCTCGACCCCATACTTATGACCTGGCAAAGATTATGAATAAAAGTTAGTCGACGTCGACTTACCGTGGTCGATGTCGAGTAGATCTTTGGTATCCTCGCTCAGAATTGTCATAATCTCCTCCACCTGGGCTTCCATATATCTCTTGTCTAGCTCTTCAGGAGTCATATTTCTTACCTTGGGCTCCCTGCAAGTGATGTACCTAGCTGAAACTGATTTGACCTCCATAGGACCTGTATGCCTTTCAGTTTTATTGAAAGAGTACTCAATTACCTCATCGATGATGTTGAAAGTGAGCATTCCCTTTATTACGTTTATGTTGGCATCCATAGTTGCTAAGAAAGGCCTTCCTAGAATAATTGGGCAATCAGGGTCCTCTGCCATATCAATAACTAAGAAATCAACAGGGATAAAGAACTCACCTACTTGCACTGGTACATCGTCCACCATGCTTGTCGGGATGACTACAGTGTTGTTCGCCATCTAGAGTCGGGGATCCACGGGCTCTAAAGCTCCTATCTTGACTTTGGACCAGATTGATAGTGGCATGATGCTGACACTGGCTCCTAAGTCACATAGTGCATTGAATTTGTATTGACCGAACCCAATAGTTATAGAAAACTTACCTGGATCTGGTCGTTTCTATGGTAGGTCCATCTTGCTGCATTCCTTTGTGATCTCAGCCATCGACCGCTTCTTGCTCAGGATGTCTTTGAGGAACTTTACATATGATGACATCTCGTGAAGAGCTTCTATGAAGGGGACGGTGACATTGAGTCTCTGGAGCATCTTCACGAAACGCTAAAACTTTTTTCTACTGGGTCCTTCAAATTTTTTGTTGGGAATGGAAACGTTTTCTTCTTCGGAGGTGCTGGAGTGTGGTCGACATCGACTTCAGGTTGGTCGACATCGACTGGGGGCTGATCGGCATCGACTACAGTAGTCGACTTCTGGGTGGGTTGTGCGTTCTAGTCGACATGGACCAGGGGGTCCTCGATGTCGAGTAGATTATGCTCGATGTCGAGTGGTTTGGTCGACGTCGAGTACTCCTCAGCAGGTTCTTCCTCCGTGTTTTGCTCGAGCGTTTGCAACTGATGCCCACTCTGGAGATTCATGGCGGCTACCTGTACTGCAGATTTACCCTTAGGATTAGGTTTAGATGATCCAGGGAGTGTACCTGATTGTTTGGGGACGGATGTAGCCAATTGACCAATTTGGGTCTCCATAGTCTTCCGTCAAATGTCAATCTTTCCAATTGTAAAATTGATGTCGTGCAGCTGAGTGTGGATGAAATTGATGGATTGCTTACTTTCCGCGTGATTCCTCCGCATCTTCTCAAGAATAACCTGCATGTCATCTTTCTTACCTTGCCTGTCAGGGTGACCAGGAGCTCTGTAGGGTGGGGGTCTCTTTGGTACTGGGGCTGGCGATAATGGCTCCAGTTTTGTTGCTGATGGTGTCCTGGGTAGTTTCCCCTCGCATAATGTGACTCTTCGTGGGTTGCTGCAAGTTGTACTTGGTCGGCGTGTGGGAACGGAGTAGTATTGTGCCTCACAGACCCACACTCCAAACAAGGTTTATCATGGGTAAGAAATTTAACTTGTTTGGTGAGACGGCGTACCTGATCATCGTGGAACTGGTCCCTGACGTCCGGATCAACTTTCTTAGGTGGCTCATATAGGGGCATAGATGGGGCAGGCCTTTCATACCTTTCTTTAAAGGCTACATAAGTCCCATATGTGTTATCATAGTTGGTCAGCGTCTCAAATGTTTCCCAAGCACTACGTGGGGTGTACTCGAGATACTTGTAAGTAGTGTAGTTGTTGACCCGCTCCTTTGTTGGCGCATCCAGGCAGTTGAAGGTGATTTCCTAGATCACATAACGTGTCTGTCCATGCGTATGACAGGATTTCAGCAGTCTCTTGTAGTGTTCCAAACCTTAGCAAGTGGTTCCCCTAGCTTCTATTTGAAAGTTGTGATCTACTGTCTGAGCTACGCCGTCTTGGCTGGAGGAAAGAACTTGTTAAGAAACAAGTCCGTTAGTTCATTCCATGTGTGAATGGAATGTGGAGGCAAACCCTCTAGCCATTGTGAAGCTATTCCTGCAAGAGACAAACGAAAAGCCTTTAGTTTAAGATATTCTAGATTTGCATCATCTCCAATAGCCTCACACAAATCTAGAAAAATAGTAACATTCTCTAAAGGGCATTCAGAAGGTTTCCCCTTAAATTGGTTCCTCCTAATTTCAGAAATAAAGGAGGGACGAATTTCAAAGTTAACGCGCGAGAGAACAATTGGCGATTCTAGAACTTCCAGAGTAGGGTGCAGATACTCCTTTGCGTTTGCAGGGACATGCTGAATATCTTCCTCAATCTCTCTTCGGGCATTGACTTCACGATCCACCCTTGCTTCCCACTTTTGCTGATTCCTTTGATATTCCGCCTCTCGTTGGGCGTATTCCGTCTGCCTGGTGGTGAATTTCTCTACTTGCCTGCGGAGTTGCTTAAGCTCCTGTGCCGGTGTGAGCTGAACCTCATTCTCGTTGTTGGTTGTCGATATGAGTCTTCTTCTTAGCCTTTGCTGAAGATGGAAGAATCGTTCGGGCTCGAGAATAGGGTCAATATAGGTGTATGATCAGTTCTTCGCATGCACCTGTAAAAGAAAAGAGTAAAAAGGAACTAGAAAAGGGCGCGGTTGATTGCCTCCCTCGCAATGGCGCCAAAATTTGTTGTGGAGGGAAATCAAGTATGCAAATATAAAACTATATGAAAGCAAACCAACTCCATGTCCAAGCAAAAAAAAATACAAGAAACCCACCCGTTGTAGTGGTAGGGTATTCAGGATCGTATCCACGAGGAAGTGTGTCAGCGCTCGCCTTTCTTGTTCCAAGATGCTCTTGAAATCGACCAGAAAAGTACTCGATGTCGAGTAGAAGTACTGGATATTGACCATGCTGTTGACTTCCCTGTAGCTGCACAGCTGAAAACAGAAAACAAGTCGATGTCGAGTAGGGCAGTACTTGACGTCGACAAGAGTACTCGATATCGACTAGTCTGTAGTCGACTTTGAGTTGTTTGTGCAGAATAAAAACGACAAATGGCTAAATATGCAAATCGACAAATGGCTAAGTATGAAAATCAACGTGTCCCAGAGGCAATCCTAACCTCAACTATAAAACACAGGAATCTGTCTGAAGAAGGGGCTTTTTGGAGAAACAAAGGAGAGGAATCCCAAGAGAAGAGACAGAATTGAAGGAACAACCAAGCTCACACTTCACAAGGACTAACGAATCAACAAATCTGCGACCAGCCTTAACCTTGGATAGAGGACCAAGTCAAGGGTTACAGTTATAGGGATTTTGAGCACCCCAAGATTCTGTCTTTTTTCACTCCTGTTTCTGGGATTGTTCTCTACCTTTCTAAAGGGCCTGGATGAAGCCATCACCCGGAAAGCGGATCGAGCCTAGCGTTCGACCGCACAACACTGGAAAAAACCTTCTGCAATCCACGGATTGGGAACCCAGGTAAGACGGTCGAAAGTAAAAAGGTCACTACGGAACAAGTCAAAGTGACCCCCTCCGAAGGGCGAATTCAAGGGGAACTCCATGTAAGACCGTTGACCAACTAAAAGTCGGACGCATTGCTCCCCCCCCCCCCCCCCCCTTCCACGGTGTCGTGCTAGGGGGCATCTTTTCATTTATGGTTTCACCTTCAAAGTAGAAGGTAATACTCTAAGCATAAGTTGATCGTCATTCATGCCTTGATTATCGAGTTTGTTTTCGAGAGGCAAATGCAGCTAATTATACATATGGAGTCGCCTAAGGTCATTGAAATGACTGCAACGATGAATGATAAAGAAGAGGTTGCAGCATCGGAATTCAAGACATCAAGCGAACTCAGCCAAAATGAAGAAGCCATTCAAGCTGAGGTAGAGGTTGAGCCGATAATTGCAATAGAAAGCACCAAACCGACTGCCAACCAAGTGTTTGATGGACTGTCAGTTTTATTTAATGAGGTAATTAAGACGTCGGATGCCTCTCTATTGAGCATGAATGAGCTGAGAGGCGACTTGAAGGATGAGGAGATAGCTGGTTCAAGTAACGACGAGGATAAACCAGATGGTCCTGTACGGGGCGTATGTTTCGACCCAGGAGGGGTATGCCCGATGAGACTGATGGTTTGCAGCAATTATTTGTTGAGGGAATTGCCTAAGGCTAGAGGCGAGAGTTCTATTTTTACAAAGGAATCCACCGATTCGGTCGCTCACCAAGTGTTCGAGAAAATGCTCTCATTAATGGACAACAACCGATTGAAAAGATTTCTTGGAGATAAGTGTTCCATTGATTCGGCTATGTTATTGTTACTTACTCGTTGTTTAGAGAACATTGGAGTTGTGACAAATGATGGTGATAAGCTGCTATGTTTCGACCCTGGAGGGAAATGGATCACAACTGATGTTGCTGGGCAACTAAAGGACTCTCCACAGGTGGTAGAGCATAGTAAATTATTCGATCTGGGAAGAAGTTTAGTTGTGAGTAAAGCCCTTCAGTTACCCATTGCTATTGCTGATTTTACTGCTCCGCATTTAGTTGCATATTTGAAGGGTAGTGGACAATATATTGTTGTTCACTGTCTTGTTGAATTGCTTTTGTATGATTCAACTTTGGTGGCTTCTGTTGAAGACCAAAGTCCCAAGGTTATCATACTATTACTGGCTGCCGAATGTGGTACTTCTCAGCTGGAGAGAGCTTATGTTTTCGATCCTGGAGGCAACTATTCAGGAGTCACTAACAAGCAATTATTCAGAAGACTCGCACTCGAGGCAATCGCAGTTGGGTTCCTTTCGATCCTTGAGAATAAGAATCCTTTAAGGAGGAAGCATTGTAATAGGGTTGCTGAAACAGAAAGTAGGATTGAGATGGCATTCATTGAAGACTTGGGAATGAATACTTCTCAGATTGGGTTCTCTTTAGAGCTACAAGAAGCTTGGGTTCTTTGTGATTTGATTTTCTGGAAATTAAAATCCAGTTGGGGTGATTGGTACAGGAAAACCGAAGTTGAGAGGAGTTCCCTTATTATCATGTTGTTGGCTCAGTTCCTTCCACTAACGTGCATTTTTCAGCAGAGTGAGGACAAACTTTCAGCTTTGAGGATGAAGTTGCTTTTGAGGAAGAAGGGGGTGCTCGAGTTTGGTATAAGAAAGGCAAAAGACAAGCCTCAGAATAAGGTAAGAAGAGCTGCGTTTTTGGAATTCCTTGCTGATTAAACTACACTTTAAGCTTCTAAATCTGAAATTGATCAAGCTCTATTAATCTTTATTTGGAAGAATCTGGAACTACATACTCGTTTTGATAGGGAATTATTGATTCTTGACCCGGGAGGGAATTTATCAATGTTTATTTTGAGTGATCTTGTTGTTTATTTGATGGAAATGAGAAGTGATCGTCATGATTTCGGCACTTCCTCACTTGTTGCTAGTATGGGGGACTTCATCCCAATTGATGCCAACATCTCATCTCATGCTGTTGTTTACTTCTTTGTCATTGGAATGGATGTCATAATGTCCCAAAGGACCAAAAACTTTCCATTTCATGAACTTGCAATATGTAAAGGGTCAAAAGGCCTACCTTGAGATCCCTTGGCTGGTGGGAAGTGCGAGCACTAGGAAGCTTATTTGCTATAATCAGCATGGTATGCAGTTTTGTGCTCCAAGCTCTCGATTTTGTTTTGACATGGGTTATAGGTGCTAATTCCTTCGTCTTCGATCCCGGAGGACAAGGCTCCATGCTTGCAGATAAAGTTCATCACTAAGGTTACAAGGTTCAGCTGATCGACTTACAGTTGATTGATCCTTGAGGACAAGGATCATTTAAAGAAGGGAGTATTGTAACAGGGTTTTCCTGGTGTTAGCTTATGTTTCTGATTTTAGTTATTTCATGTTGTTTAAAGGGTTTAGCCCTCGTTATTCTGTATTGGTCCAGTTGTTGGGTCGTAACTAGGACTAGTTCTGTGGATGGTAGTGAGGCCCAAGCTGAGGCAATGTCTTCTTCCTTCCATAAAACTACTGATATTCTGTAATCGATAGGCATCCAAAATACAAATCAATTTCCAATCTCTCTAAGAATCACAATTTCGTCAAATCACCTTCGAATCGGCTTCTCTTGCTACTAAGCTGATTTCGTCAAATCTCTCTTTGATTTCCATCCCTTGTTCTCCTATTTTCCCATTCTCCAATCGTTATCTGCTTCAATGTCGTCGATCGACAAAATTCCCGTCTCAATATTCCACCATTGATGGCTACAACTCGAGCTCCTAACCTAGTTCATGGTGTTCTAAACACCTTATTCTACAAATCCCATTCAATAACATTTAAGAAAAACATACAAAATTTAAAAAGCCAAATTTTGGGTTCGAGCTCACCGGAGAACAGCCGCGCCACCTCCCAGCCGCTGCCGCCACCGCTAGAACCGTCGGGGAGGAGCAGCCTTTCGCTAGGAGTCTGTAGCCACCAACCCCGTCCACTTCCGTGCATTTTCGAGGCACCGGGAAGCCGTCGAAGCCGCGCCGGAGGTTCACCGGAAAATTTCTGCAGAGATGTTATCGTATGGGAGAAGGGGCTGGTTTAATTACACAAAATCTCCCAAACTTTCAATTTTTGTAAAATATGCCCCTAGTTCATTTCGAAAACTATAAAGATTAACTCGCATTTTTTATAATGTATTTAACTTGCATTAGATCTTAAAATTCATAGTGGGTATCTCAAAATCCGACACCCATATTCCGAGAAGGTCGCGAAGAGGATCATAATTTGGCATTATTTTCTTACTTTTAATTAATTTGATTTTTCTTCGAATTAAATAAGTCAATTTGTTTATAAAAAATACCAATTAATTAAATTCTTCTTTGTGTCTCATAATTTATGTGTATAGATCCATTTCCAATTTATTAAAATCCGTCACCGCATCCATGAAGTGCATAGTTGGTATCGAAATCCAACAAGACGAAAAAGGCAAGTGACATTCCGAGCCTTTTATGCTCATTTGCATGCCTTCGTGTCTTGTCGTTTTCTTTTCTTGATATTCATTCCAAATCGATTAAAATAAATTACAAATCACTTGCTTTGTGTAATTTATTCACCCGTTATTTTTTACTTGGCATGTAATTGGGTAATGTTATTATTTGACCTTATCGTAATAGTAATCGTAAAATAAATTACAAATCACTTGCTTTATGTAATTAAAATGCATTATTTATCCTTCATCCTATCATGCAAAATAGTAGTATGGAGCATATTTTTCTTTTGATGCATCCATGCATATTATATGGTATTGGCATCCATTTTATTTTTATTAAGATGGATTATTTTATTTTGTGTGATCACCTAGTTTGATAAATTGATATTAATCACTAGTTAATAAGTGATGATGTGTGTGAGATGTGAAACTCAATTGAATCATGATAAAATAAAATATAGTGTGTGTATCAATGAAGATACGGGGTCCAACCCAATGGAAATTGGGCAGTGTCTCAACTTTGGGTTAACTATTGAGTTGAGTTTGGATTGAATGGGTTAAGAGCATGTTGCGTCTTAAACCGAAACAATTTCAAGAAATTAACATTCTCGAGATAAAATATTCAAGATGAAATCTGACTACGAAATCGTTGGTAGGTCGGACGTCCTATCCAGACTCGACCGGTATAATATAGTTAATGTTAAAATAAAAGTGAGCATGTCATATATGATATCCATGTGATGTGTTAAAATATATCTATATAAGTGATACAATGTGAGGTGAGTGAAGTATATAATTTAGGGTCGGTAGTTCATGTTTGGACTTGGTATTGGGAGATACAGACTCAATCCTTAATTGATTGTCTAGACCGCGGTTTAAAACTCTCCGGAAGAGTCCTACCCTCTGGATCATTTTGGGGTTGCAACAAAAGTATCTCATGAACAATACATACTTTAAACTAAACAATAAAATGTATTTTGTATTGATCACAAATGGATTTCAAAAGCTATATCATATCCAATCTGTAATCGGGGCATGGTTCCTAAGGGTGCATCGCCCACATCTTTTCTTACTCAACCTTTCAAGGCCACCCGTGTCACAGAAGTCGAGTCATCAAATATAAAGCCTACACAAAACACTCTCATTAGTAACAATCTCATTTGGATTCAATTCATACTTTATTATGGTCAATGAGTCTGAGTCCAAAGTACGTAGTCCCAGTTTTCGAGCCGTCGCTTGCTAGTTCTCACGAACTAACCATCCTTTGTTTGGATGGCTAGGGGTTCCTTGGATGGTTAGTTCTTGCGAACTAACCATCCAGTTCGCAGGTTTAGATCGAGTCTCCGAAGAGAAGTTGAAGAAGATTAAGAAGACATTTTATTTTCAAGATTTAGTTATTCAAAGTCTTAGAAAATATTGTATAAATTAAATGTTTAAGTGTTTATTTTTACCAATTCTTCCGCTGTAATATTTTGATGTATCCGATATTGTAGTTTATATCATGAGTTTATAAAAAAAAAAAAGATTTATTATATTTTAAGTCATTCGCTACTTGTATTTTATTTTGTTATCATCTTGTTTATGTGAGCATGGTAGCATGTCCTTATAAGCCTAAGGTGCTTACGAAGGCATTAAAGTCCGAGTAATCACTGGTGCTGTAACATTTCCTCATTTACAGAAGGGGGTGTTACATCCTAGTGGTCTTGTGTGAGTTTTATGGTTACATATCCACTTTTCCCATCATTTCAAGCAAAAGGCATGATTTTTAACTAGTATTTTCAACTAGATCTCTCTAGATCTACTAATAATCATGATTTTTCAATTCAAATTTATGATTTTTAGTTTGGATTTCTACAAATGGTAGAGATGTGGAGCTGAGGTGGAGCTTGAAGTTAAAAGAGAGATTTTTTTTTCTAGTTTTTCAAGCATCTGATGAGCATTATTCCTCCTCTTGACCTTTATGTGCTTGAATGTTTGGAAATGTCTCCCTTGTTGAAGTACAATCCATGACTAGGCTCAGTTTTGAGTTGCTTGTTGTGTGATTTGTGAAGAACATTTGTTAAACTCATGTCTACTTGAAATTTGGGAGAACTGAAAATCTACACAGCTGATCCATTTTGGTTAGATCTTTAGTTTGAGACAACATATTTTCTTGATTCCACTTTGAATAGTTCACCGAGTTAATCAGCTTTTGTTAAAATAAAATTTATATAATCATATCCGAGTTTGAGATATGAATGATTTACTAAGCCTTCCCCAAAAAACTGTTTTCCCGTCTTGACTTGATTAATTCGAGTTGCATAACTCGAAATGAAGTAATTCCACTTGTAATAGAACTTTAGATGACCCTAACTTGTGACCTTAAAAGGGGATAATATGATTCGAAGCCAATCATTCCCAGAATTCTAAACAAATTAGTAACCTGCTTAGATGTTTCAGCTTGAACTTGACAACATGTTTTGCTTATAACTTTGATATCAGATATGTTTTGTCCCTAAATTTGTAAGAAAAGTTAACTAAGGCTCAAGCTATAAAAGCTTGATAAGTGAACTACTCCCTTGTGTGATTTATTGACTGTTTGAGTAGGTTTAATGGATCTTATGAGTACTTTTTATCTATTATATGATTGAAAACATGAATGATTGTGTGACTACATATGAGCATAAACATTGAGCCTGCTAAATAGGCTAACAAACATATGAGTATGAAATACCTTCTTTAGAGAATTGAGAGTATGTGAACAACCCTCAAGTATACGACCACCTAGAATGGAAGTTATGATCCTTAAAGAGGTAGGTTATTGCATGAGATTTCGTGTTGCTTGGCCCTTGTAGCCATGAGTTTGATCATATGCTTCTATTGTGTTGCAATTGGTCTGTACAATGATATGGGCTAGGCTACCCCGACTCAAGAGCTAGTTGCGAAGGATCTTCATGGATATGAGCTAGATGCGAAGGATATTATTATCTCTCTTTGGACGATGTTAGCTTTAATCCAACTTCTTTTATGTCTACAGTTTGTTTTACATCATCCTTTCTTTTTACCTATTAGCTATTGTATCTTTATCATATAATTGACTCATTCGCACTTGCATTATCAATAGGCACCTTAGTGACACGATTATGAACAGTTGAAATGATTTTGTTATGAATGTATAAAATATGAACACTTTTATGATGACAGTGTTGTGGTTTTTAAAACAGTTTATATATAGTAGTATATAATATGGATACTTATTATGATTTATGATGACTACTTACTGTTTTTTTTTTTTCAGGTATAAACTCTCTCAGCAGTGTGAGCTATTGGGTATGAATCTACCTCCACATTTCATGGTCAAGATCAGCTTAGAATAATTTAAATGTTGAGGGACTGTAACAGTTTTATTCACTTACCTTATTAATTTAAATTTGAAGATTAAACAAAATTCAATCTATTTTTAGAAAAAGTATTCATTTTCCATAAAAGAAATTTATATTCTTAAGTTGAGTTATAAGATTAATATTCTTTTAATTTGTACTTCCTCATACTTAAACCCTCGATCTTTTTAAGTTCTTGGAGTTATTTATGTTGCAGATTGACAGTCAATTCAACTTGAGTGCGCCGGTTCCACTGTTTCTGTAGTTACTGCTCTTGAGAAGGCCTCCCATGAGGCACTTTCAACGGACATGATGAAATATAATCAAAAGCTGAGGCAATTATTTTTTAATCTCAAGGTTAATCTAGTATATATGAATATCTGCTCTTTCTCCGTTGAGCACAAAATGTTAGTATATCATGTGTCTGTTTTATGTAATGAGGCTTGTCTTCTTCCAACTTGCCTGTTACAGCCTGTTGCTTGGTGAGGTTGAAGTTGGGGAGCAGTAGTTACATTTATTCATTTGAAGCAGAAGCAAAAAAGTAGGAACCTCTTCATTTTAGGACATGTTTTCTCCAGTTCTATTTGACAATTCATTATAGGGCATTTAAGTTATAACATCTCTAGGTGGGGAAATATTGTGGATTGCCAATTTTTTACAAATTCCTCATAAATTTTTTATTTTTAATTAACAGGAGAAGTTGATGCTTAATACATTGCAATTCAACATGTCTTTGCCAACTCCTCATAATTTTTTTATTTTTAATTAATAGGAGAAGGTGATGCTTAATACATTGCAATTCAACATGTCTTTGTCAACTCCTTATCCAATTCATTTTTATTTCAGCTATAACACAATCTGTTTTGTACATGTGTGATAAAATATTTTTTAAATACATGTATTGAGGGACTAAAGGTGATTTTTTGTTTAGTGTTTCTTTAAAGCATTATAATATTTACATAAGCATAGTACTAAAGTGAAACTTATGATAAATTGGTAGAGCATAGTTTGTTTGAGATGAATCTAAAATAGTTTGTTTGATGTTTTCTTTTGGCAATAGTATTAGATTAATAAATGATGTAGTAATTTGTTTTGTAATTGCTAATTCAAAGCCTATTAGCTCAAATTGGTAGAGCGATATGTTCAAGCACAAAGGTGCGGGTTCAAATCCCGAATAGGCTACAACGACAAAAAAAAAATTTCATGTAACATTGGCTACAAACCGATGTTAATCAAAATAAAAAGTCGATGTCTATGTGGATGATGTTAAAACTCAAAGTTGTATAACATCGGTCAAACCCGATGTCTTTGTTATGTTATAATATCACTTATATTTTATAATCAATGCTATAGGATAACAAAGACATCGGATTTAAAATTATATACGATGTTATAATATACAAAAACATCGGGCTATAGCCGATGTGAAAAATGTAAAGGCTCAGAATTTCAAATTCTAAATTTTAGGAAAAAAGAAATTAAAAATGAATTTAAATCGGATTTAAAACTCGTAGAACGGATTCCGACCTGAATTCAAAAAAATTGACGAATGATTCCGTCCTTTCACCTCGAGAATCTAAAATAATTTCATATGGCGATGTCCTTTTCGATTTGAAAAATCTAATCGATCGAGAAAGCGAGAGTCATGAAAACTAACATTCGGGATTCATTTTCGGGTATTGGTTTTAACCAATTCCACACACTACCTTTACCTACCCTTTTCCCCTACCATACCCACCCTTCTCCTATATTGATGCAACACAAACGTCTCCACCTCCCATCACCTTCACCATCACCATCCTCCCTCCGCCAGACGCCAGCACCACCATCACCTCCCCACGTCGCAGCCAACACCACCACCATCCCCTACATTCTTCATCTCCACAACTCATTCGTCACCATCGTCATCGTCTCAGCCCTCCCATCACCACCACCATCACCTTTGCTCTTCACCGTTACCACCACCATCTCCTCGGGCACCATTTCGTCGCCACCACCCCATTCCATCTTCATTCATCATCACCATCTTCACGACACCACCACCACACTTCCATTCCGACACCTCGACGCCGCCCAGAAGCTGCCGGAGCAACCACCGAGCCACTGAAGTTCGGTCGCCCCATTCGAGCGTGAACATGATAGATTACATAGGTCTCCTAATGTATAGTGGGCTCAAAGCCCAATAAGGCCCAATACCTTTGTAACCTATATATATGTTTATCAATGAACGGAAACACTCAAGGAGGACTTTACATCAATCTCGTGATCTTACATGGTATCACAGCCTTTTCTTCCTCACGGAACCCTAATTTGATCCTCCCGCCTCACCTCTCCTCTTACCGACGCCGGCCTCGTTTCGCCGCTACCGGTCAACATCACCAGGTTATCCTCTTCCTTCGTCCTTCTTCCTCGTCGTCAGCCTCGCTGCCGCCTCACCACCAGATCTCGTCGGCTGCGCCCTTCCCGACGGCCATCCTCTTCCTCTGCCTATTTACCTCCCGCCGCCGCTCCATCCCCTCGCGGTATCCCAGATCTGGCCTTCCTCAATCACCAGATCCAAGCCTCTTCTCCCTCTCGCTCTCACCCTCCTTCGTCCTCGCTCGCAGCCACCGTCGCTTGCATCCCGGCTCCACCATCTCCGCGCACCTTCACCTCCCTGCCGAGCCCAATTCCCAGATCCGGTATAACCGTCGCAACTCCGGAAACCCTCAATTCCCAGATCCTCCCCCACCGACACTCCCTGCAGCCCTGCCTGTTGAGATCGGCTGCGTTCGAAGTTCGTTTCTTTCTCCAAAAAAAAAATGTCTGACCTCACCTGCTGCGGTCGCGGCATCGACGTCTGCGACGGCCGCCGCATCACTTGTCGCCCTCCTCCTTTAACCACCGCCCCTCGATGGTCCCCGATGCCTGGCTTCATCCCTCATTCGCTACACTCCGGCTCCCCTGGCTTGAGACATGCCGGTCCTCATGCCTATCGGACATCGTTTGTTCAAGGCTATGTTCTGCCGGCTGGCCATCACGCCTTCTCCTCTATGCAGCCGACGTCTTCAGACTCTTCTTGGTAGATGGACACTGGTGCCACCTCCCACATGACGAACTCCTCAGGTAACCTCTCATCTATTTCTTTTAAGGGCCCTGCACACTCTATTATCGTCGGAAATGGTGGTCGTCTTGCTACTTCGGAGATTGACCACGCCAATTTACAGACCCCAACCCACCCACTACACCTCAACGATGTCCTCATTGCCCCAAAGATTGTCAAAAACATTATCTCTGTCCATCGGTTCACTACTGACAACAACGTTTCCCTTGCGTTTGATCCCTATGGTTTCTCTGTGAACGATCTTACTACGGGGGTTACTCGTATGAGATGTAACAGCACCGGGGAGCTCTACCCTGTCACACCACCTCCTGCGTCCAGTCATTCATGCCCGTTCGCCCTCTCGGCATCGTCGTCCAGCCTGTGGCATGCACGCCTGGGCCATCCCAGTGCTGCCATTCTAGATGTCCTCCGTTCCTAGAGTCTTATCACCTGTACTAAAGACCGACGCTCTGGTTTATGCTCTTCCTGCCAACTAGGCAACACATGCCCGATTGCCGTTCCAACGGTCTTTGACCTCTACCCTTGCTCCCTTTGATATCATTCATAGTGACATTTGGACCTCTCGTGTGCCTAGCAAGGAGGGTCACAAGTATTACCTCTTGTTTCTTGATGATTACACTCATTACTTACGGGTCTTCCCGTTGTATTTCAAGTTCCAAGTGTTTCCTGTCTTTGTCAGATTCCATACCTACATCAAAACACAGTTTCGCATATCCATCAAATGTTTCCAATGCGACAATGGCCGTGAATTTGACAACAAAGACCCCAACCCACCCACTACACCTCAACGATGTCCTCATTGTCGTCAGTCCCTCACTTTCTTTTTCCCAGAGCTCTCCCGGTGCTCCTGCCTCCCCCCTCCCCCACCCCCACCACCCCCTACCACCAGACCACACACCCGCAGCGTCTCCAGTGTCTTCCGACCACGTCAGATCGTCTCCATTACCACCTCCCACCATCCCGCCATCCAAAACCATACATACGGCATGCCCACCCTTCCCCAGAACGTTATGTCGCGGCCGCAGCAAGATGTTGTGGCCGCAGCCCATCGAAAGCCCGACCCCCACCCCTCGCCCAAGCTACTGGCGGTGGCTGCAGCATCATGCCGCGGCCGCGGCAATGCAACAAGCGGTAGGCTTGCTGCGCCCGCCGCATACCCCGCCGCCTCCCTGCCCCCCCCCCCCTTCGTCCGTCCCTTCCGACTCCCTATCCCCCCCTGACTCCTCCCCGACCTCCCTTTCCCCCATACCGACCTCCCACAAAACAACCCTCCTCGACCCGAATTGGCAGGCGGCTATGCTTGACGAATACAAGGCCCTTACGAAGAATGGTACTTGGGTTCGTGTCCCTCGCCCTCCTGCGGCGAACGTCATTCACTGTATGTGGCTCTTCCGTCACAAGTTCTGCTCTGATGGGACGTTGGAGTGCTACAAAGCCCGTCTTGTGACCAACGGTCGATCTCAGCAGGTAGGTATTGATTGTGATGAGACCTTCAGCCCCGTGGTCAAACCTGCCACTATACGAGTGGTGTTGAGCTTAGAATTGTCGCGCAACTGGGCCATTCGTCAACTGGATGTCAAGAACGCTTTTCTGCATGGTCACCTAAATGAGACGGTATACATGTTTTAGCTGTCGGGGTTTGCTGATGCTGATCGTTCCAAGAACGTCTGTCTCCTGAAGCGCTCTCTTTATGGTCTGAAACAGGCTCCGCGAGCTTGGTTCCAGCGCTTTGCCTCTCATCTGCTACGCTTGGGTTTCATTAGCAACCACTCGGACTCGTCCCTATTCATCTATCGCAGAGGCTCAGACTTGGCATTTTTGTTACTGTATGTCGACGACATCATTCTCACCGCCTCTTCTGATGCTCTTCGGACGTCGATTATTTCCCAGTTGAGTGCTGAGTTCGCCATGTCAAATTTGGGTCAGTTGTCTTACTTCTTGGGAGTTGCTGTTCAACGGCATGCGTCTGGCCTGTTTCTCTCTCAGAGCAAGTATGATGCTGAGATTGTTGCTCGGGCCAAGATGGGTAATTGTAATCCTGTCGCCACACATGTCGAAACGTCCAACAAGCTTAGTGCTCATTCTGGTCCTTTGGTTGATGATCCAACGTTGTACAGGAGCCTCGTTGGTGCGCTTCAGTATCTCACTTTCACCAGGCCTGACATCAGTTACGCCGTTCAGCAGGTCTGCTTGTTCATGTATCCACCCAGGGAACCCCACTTTCAGGCCTTGAAGTGGATCATTCGGTACATCAGCGGCACCCTCGAGCTCGGCACCACGATCACTCCTTCCTCTAAGCTTGATCTTTTGGCTTACACTGATGCGGATTGGGGTGGTTGTCCTGACACACATCGCTCCACATCTGGTTACTGTGTCTTCCTCAACGACACCCTTGTGTCATGGTCAGCCCTAGCGTCAGTCTGTCGTGTCTCGCTCCAGCGCTGAGGCCGAATACAGGGGTGTTGCCAACGTTGTCTCCGAGTGCTCTTAGCTCCGCAATCTCCTGCTTGAGCTCCGTTTCCCTCTTCAGAAGGCCACTCTCGTCTACACTGACAACGTCTCCGCCGTCTATCTGGCTAGCAACCCAGTCCAGCATCAACGTACGAAGCACATTGAGCTTGATCTCCACTTCGTCAGGGACAAGGTTGCCATTGGACATGTCCGCGTTCTACATGTCCCGTCCTCTTATCAGTACGCTGATATATTCACCAAGGGTTTACCTAGACAATTGTTCAATGATTTTCGTTCCAGTCTCACTGTACGGACCCCTCCCGTTTCGACTGCGGGGGTTTGATACATTACATAGGTCTCCTAATGTATAGTTGGCTCAAAGCCCAATAAGGCCCAATACCTTTGTAACCTATATATATGTTTATCAATGAACGGAAACCCTCAAGGAGGACTTCACATCAATCTCGTGATCTTACAGAACAATCTTCCGGTAAGCTTTTCTCCTTCGTTTCCGATCCAAATCACCCCCGAGCTCCTCCATCACACTCACCCATATCCGGCGAAGGTCTGACGAGTCATCGCAAGCCTCTGACGACGCACAGAACTCCAATCTAAAGCTCCAAAGTCGCGAACATCCTCGGTGAGCGTTCGAACCTCATTCCTTTTCCTTGTTTGTTTCGATTCTTTTCTTGTCCTCGGGTGGTCGGAGAGTGTGTGAGGGTTGAGTGTGGAGAGGGTGGGTGAGATCGAGAGCCCCGGAGAGCATCGAGGGCGGCGAGGCAAGCTCGAGAGAGACGTGAGTGAGCAGGGTCGAGCAGCAAGAGCGCGAGGCGAGGTTGAGCGAGGAGTGCGCGAGCGAGCAAGGGAGACGAGGACATGACGATAATGAGGGAGCCAGGTGAGGCGGAGCTAAGGGCTCAGGAAGGCGAACGTCGAGCGAGCGAGCCGAGGAGCCAGGCCGGCGGCGTCAAGTTAGGCGCGGGAGGCGGTAGCCTTCAATTTCGAAGGAAGAAGAAGGCTCGTGGGTGGGGGCCATATAGGAACTCACCTGGAAGTGCAGAACAGCAAAAGGCAACAACCAGGTATATAGAAAGCCAATATGTCATAGGTGATCACCTAACACATATATAAGTAATATAAATAAGTCTACTTCTAATGTTACTTAAAGCATATAATATCACACACAAGTCATCAAATTTATTCACCAACTTAGGCGAGGTAAGGCATATTCCAAAGATTTCCCAAAACTCTTTTAAAACCTCAAGTTAGATCAAATCATCCAAAAAAATCCATTTATAAAACATTACCCTTTCATCAACTTATTTTATTATTATTTCAAAATAAATCCGACAAGGTTAGTATATTTCCAAATCCTCTTTTTAGTTTTATTAAAATCATTTCTCCATTCATCAAAACAATTTTCAACCTTGAAAACCTTTTCCAAATTCTTTTCTTTTTAAAATTCAAGTCCATAAATATTATATTTTTAAATCTCAACAATAATATAATATAATATATTATCCCATTTATCTAATATATTCATAAGTCTTAAAATTCTTTTTCTCCAATTAAACTTACATAACCCATTTTATTCAAATTAGGCCCACTTCTTAATTCCCCAAAATCAGCCCAAAATCGAAATAGGCCCAAGTCTAAATCTGATATTGCAAACCCCAATCCAAACCGGTTTTGTGGGAAAAGAAGGCTGAACCGGTCCAAATTTATTTTAAGGGGTGAACCGGACCAAGATTAATTAAAAGAAAAGAGGGGAAATGGGTTCATGAACCCTCCTTCAACCTAATCCAGAGCTCTGTTCGACGGAGACGGAAAAGAAGAGGAGAGAAGAGGAGCTCTCGCCGAAGCTTGCTCGTCCTCAACCCAGAAATCCCCGACCTTCCCGACCACCCTCAACTCAAAACGACAAAAGAACACCCAAGGAAGGAGGAGGAAAAAGGATCTCACCGAGGGCGTCGACTCGCCGGAATGCTTCGTCGGAGCTCGATCTGGACCACCGAGGTCGGAATCAGAGAGACCTCGGCCTAGGACGAAGGAACGAGGGTTAAAGGTGGACCTTTTTGAGTGTTTAAAAGAGGAAGAAAAGGAGGAATCCTCACCGGTGGTTTTCGATCGGGAAACAGGGAAGGAGGAGGAAGACGGCGGTGGCTCCGGGCTCCTGGGCGTCGGAGGTGAGGAATCTGGGGCTTCTCTACTCGAAGGAGGAAGGAGGTGAAGGTGTATGCTTGGCGTTCAGGTGCTCGGGAAACAGCGGAAGCGTGGCGCTCGGGTGCTCGCTCGAGACTGTGCTCAGGGAGCTTCTTTGGGGCTGCTGCTAGGAGGTGGTGCAGTGGTGGGGTCGGCGGCGCAAGGAGATGAGAGGTGGTGACGGTGGCTGGGACCTGGTGGTGGTGAGGTGTAGTGGTGGTGTTGCGGCTGAAATGGGGGAAGTGGGGGGTTTGCTACCTCTGATTTATGAAATGTGAGGCTGCAGCTGGTCTTCAACAATTCACAGAGAGGAGAGGTAAAGTCATAGGGTCTAATCTTTTGTTTTAAAGAGGGATGGGGTGCAGTGCAGCAACCTTCGGTCAAACAAGGGGAGAATTGCAGGGGTGTTTGTCCTCTTGTATTTGTGTGGGTGTGAAAGAGAACCCAAATTTTGATTTCTAATGGGTTAAAGAATCTGATTTTTGTGAAGAGAGAATTGTTGTTTGTTTTCAAAGAATAGGGCAACCTATCAAGGGGAGAAAATGAGTTGGAATTGATCAAACATGGGAACAAGTGTAGAGATTGGGTAAGAATTGGTGATATGAGGCGAAAAGACGGATTCAATCGTTAAAGTTAAAAATTGTGCCGGAATTCGCTTTAAGAATTTCAATTTTGATTTAGTAAATTAAAGACGAGTTTTCTTTGAATATCCGATTTAAATTCATTTTTTTCAAAAGTTATGATTTAAAAAACCGGGCCTTTACATTTTGGGAGGAAAGGCCTACCCAATACTAGTGTGGATATGTATTTGAGTGTAATGTTATAATTTATTATTTTTAGTAAAAAAAAAATTAAAAAAAAAAGATAAGTAATGGGGTAAGTATTGGGATGAGTAGTGCGGATGTGGGATAAATATGATTGTATGATGTGGCAATCCCTAATGAAATGGATGATTTTTATTAGTTTACATGGAGATAGAAAAGTCGGTAAATGAAGTGGCATGCTCCATACCTATGATACCCCGAAACTCCATTTCATAGCGGTTTCACGTTTCTGCATATCAAGAAACTCCGAAACTCCAGGGAAACACCTCATAAACGTTTCTGAGAGGTCAGAAACTTTGACCGTTTTGTTGAAAAAAAAGTCAGAAACTTTGACCGTTTCCGTTTGGTCAAAAACATTTCTGACTTGTCAAATGGCGTTTCCACTAATTTTATAGTTAAAAAAATAAAAAATAAAAATCAAACCCTAAATCATACTTCCTCTTCCTCCCGTTTCTCTCTATCCTTGCCGCCTACTTCTCCTCCATCCATTTTCGGTCCTCCCTCCTTTCACTTGCTCAGTCCTCTCTCCCTCTAACCTCTCTTCTGGTAAACTCTTACTTGTAGATCTTTATCTTGATAAGCCAGAACTTAAGGAAGAGTTAGCTAAGTAGAGATTGATGTTGGTTTAATTACTTTTTGTTGTTCTTGATTATGTTGTTATTTTAAAACTAAGTTACTTTATTTTGTTGGTTTGCAAGACATTTAATATATTTGACATGTCTGCATTGATTTTTGTTAAGGAGTAAGGACACTGTTTATCACGGTATTGAACATTTCAATTTGTAGCCTTAGTGATGTATTCTATGTACATTACTTGGTGATATGTTTATTGCTCTTATTTAGACCTTTAAATGAACATATAATTCATATTACCGTTTCCTCGGCGTTTTTGTTTCCTACGAAATTTAGATTGCCGTTTCCCCGTTTCGGTTTCCGTTTCTGTGTCCATGTAACATAGCTCCATACGACGCGGTGTGGAATGGAGCCGTTTCATAAAACCACCTAAAACGGTTTTGCTTATGATTTTATTATTGTATAGAATGAGTAAACACCCATGGGCCAAGCCCAATAAATTGGAGCCGACCTATTACACAATTTACACTTAACTAACACTAGTACATGAATCGGGTCTGTTCCATCATTCTTCTTAAGATATTCCTAATATGTGCCTTTGTTTTCACAACCTTTGCGTGGATATATCTACCTGTTGTGCGCCTTAAGTATCTTCACGATGATTTTGTTTAAATTTTGTTTGTCATATCAATCCCTTCTAGCTTTGTTGATGAAAAAACTTCCATCTTCACTTATTTCAGATACCTATGGCTATGGTGAAACTCCCTACATCCGTCTATATGAAAGGAAACCAATTTGTGGTCGAAGACCACCTGAAATATGCTTTGAATTTGGCTAGTTTAGGGCAAGCTCCCATTTAACATGCTTAGAATCTCTATACAATTTTGTTGCCTGCTTGTATTTAGATTCCATGTTTAATTTGTGTGCATGTGCTCAAGAGTTCGATTTGAATGAAGTGTGTACAATGACTAAACATGAAATATGACAACTGATTGAGATATTCAATCCGATTCATATTTATGAATCGTAATGTTTTGGTAGAAGTCAACTATGATTAATAGGATTAAAAGGTTTAAGTTCATGACTATTATAAACGGGTTTTATGAGGTCACACACTTTGAACTGGCGGACTAGATCAACGGGATTGATAGTTTATTAATATATATGTGATATATTATTAATAAGAAATAATCTTTATTTAATAAATAAATAATTAAGAGAGTTACTCGGATTAATTGGTAAAATTAATCAACCGGGAGTTACACTTTCTTTCTTCATTCAATACGTAGCTTCCTTTGATTAATACGGAGAGGAGTGAGGCTAAGCTGATATAGATGACATACAGTAGCTTCTGGGGTTAAAGGAATAAATTCTAAACAAAACGTACAAAAGAGAGTTCCCAGTTTACGGAAAGTTTCCAGTGCATACCAAAATCATCCGAAGCAATTCGATTGCTCTCCTTATGACCTTTGCTCTAGCCGTTAAAGGCAAAGGAGATTTAGACGTCGGACTCGTGTGGACTAATTAGAGAAGTCACATTTGAGGTTTTCCGATGCGATCCGGTTCATACATCAACAAGTATCTCATATAAACAATGATTAATCTATCAAATATGCATACAGATCTTTATATTATATATTCAGAATTATACTGTATTTCCACTTTAAACATCTAATTTTCCTTCACGATCCCCCTCCCCGATTATAACGACCTTCATCATAGAGTATGAACACTAGATTCCAACCTGAAATGTAGAATTTTAAAATGCAGGTCATGATAGTTCTTTGCTTTCATGAACTTTCCAGTTTCCATCTCTTATATTATAACTTGGTTGTTCATATCTCGAATTTACTTCATTGGGCCCTACTATGGGTTATATGAGTTGAATTTATAACTGGGCCCACTTGATTTCTGGCATTTTTAAAATGGGTTCGAATGCATACCAACACCTTGATCCAAATTTCTGGGCCCACTGGCCCACTTCTGATTGGGATTGAATTGGGACGTGCTTGGCAAGTTGCAAACTAGGGCTGATCAACCGGTCTAGACCGGACCGGACCGGACATTCCGGTCCCGGTCCGATCCGATGGACCGGAATTTTCGGAAACTTGGACCGCGGATCGGACCGATAAATATGGTCCCGGGTTTTCCGGTCCGCGGACCGTAAAGACCGTTTGGATCGTAGTTACTGTACTGTTTGCACTAATTAAAAAAAAAACAGTTTTGCAATCTACACATCCAACAACCCTAAATCCTAATTCAAGTGAAAATACATGATCCCTGCATTCATCATTTCAATTTTCATCCATTGATTCATTAATCCCTTTCAAGAAAAATCACAAATTGACCAAATCCACAAAAAGTAAAATGGTACAACATAGATCTGAAAATCCATAAAATACAAAACAAATTGAAACCTAGGTCTAAAAAATTGAATCGGGAGTACAAATTGAAAAAAAAATTAGAGACGCGATAGACTAAAATCGAAACCTAGATCCAAAATTCCCTAAAATCGGGACAAGATAGACCAAAATCGACATTACAAAGGTACAAATCGGGATGAGATAGACTAAAGAGAGGGGAGAGGGATCGGATGCCTACTGGTGACGGACGGCGAAGGTCGATGACTGATAGTAATGAGCGGGACGAAGGGCGAGCGCGGTGGCGAAGGACGGCGGTCGGTGGCGAACTGGCAAGGGCGGTGGCGTCGTGGCGATGACCGGCAGAGAGAGGTCTAGGGGTGGCCGGTGGCGAACTGAACTGGACGGGGCGGTGGCGACAGGCGAGGGCGGTGGAGACTGGCGAGGGCGGTGGCGTAGGGCGAGGGTGGTGGCGATGGCGGCAGCAATGGAGGGTGGTGGCGATGGGCCGATGGCGGCAGTAGGTGGTGAACGAAGAGAGAAGGTTGGCAGTGGCGGCTATTGTGCCTAGGGAAAGAAAGGAAGGGATGAAGAAATGAAAATGGAACCCTGGAACGCGTATTCTTTACTGTCTTTTTTTTATTTCTTTTTTTTTTTAATAATGTGGATTCCGGTCCAATTCCGGTCCGGACCGGAAATTCCGGTCTGGTCCCGGGTTTGGACCGGAACCCGGAAATCCAAAGATCTTGGACCGTGGACCGGACCGTAATATCCCGGACCGATCCAAAGACCGTAAATTCCAGTCTGGTCCCGGTCCGATTACGGTCCGATCCAAATTTTACCCAGCCCTATTGCAAACCCAGGTTATTTTTGGATACCCATGAAAACTAGTAATTATTAAAATAATTTTATTCAAATCCCCAATCTAGACAAATCTAAAATTATATACTCAATCCATAAATGGTGGGTCTTGCATATCAATGGGAAAAGCGTGTTTTTTTTAATGCTTGACCAAATTGTCAAACCTCGTGGTTTGAAGGTGCAACATACACCAACGCTAATAAAACTACTTGTATAGAATGTACAAGTAATTCGGAATATAAGGATTTGTTTGGTGTAATATGTTGTTGAGTTACACACAATATGTTATATGTTTTTTTTTTTTAGTCAATACATCGATCGCTCCAAATGAACCGCATATGCCAAGTTTATAATTTAGTATACTGACAATTTATAGCGTGTTTTTTAATGTGCCAAATGAAGCCAAATTTTCAATTATTTTTGTGAGTTGAACTAAATAAAGTCATAGCTATCAAAAACGAATATCGTATTTATGAATAAATAGACAAGCTATGTTTGAAGTCATGCTCACTCCTTGCCTAATCATTAGACCAAAGAAAAATAAAAACTCCTTACAAATCATACAAAAGAAAGAAAGTTGTTCAACGCAAATTAAGTTTATACCAGTTGAGTTTATGGAACTCGTAAAGGTTACCTCGTTAAATTTTTTAAAAAATCAGGTTATTTGGTGAAATTTTATTTCTCGAGTCTAAAAAAATTTAGAAAGTTCATATATATCCAACAAAATTTTGGAAAACTTTATTTATCATGTATTAAAGTCTGACTCGGAGCTAACGCAGCCTAACACACAAGCTGAATGAGTTTCCATTATAAAATAATTGAACAATTTTATATCTTATGCTCAACCTTAGATATGGACACTTTACCATTTCACATCACAACACCATAGAAGATAAAGGAATCAAATTTTATATGGAAAATTTGTATGATCAACACTTTGTTGTGAGTCTAGGGAAGGAGAGAGGGTAATAGTTAAGCATCTCAGGGATATGATTTCCGTATGCTCAAAGTAGGTAATTAAATGGGGGATAGAAAATAGATTTTGTATGTAAAATGAGAGAATGAGGGTAATGATTAGAATAATGATCAATGAATGTTCAATTAAAAATGGACTAGATTCGGAAGGGTAACCATTATCTATCTTTATCTAAAAACAAACGAGGGTTAATCTCATTATTAGCTCGTGAAATTTCAGTAAGGTATTGTTTATTAATCAATTAAATTGATCGATTTCATTGCCAAAAGTTTCATCTAACTCTAACTATATGTTGGGAGGCTATCTTATATTCAAGTCAGATGAATGAAATGAAACACCTTGAAAACTATATATGATGGAGTGTTTTATTTTATTGTATGGTTTGAATGAGGGAATGAGTTGAAGAGATAAAGAGGAGATCTCCTAATAAGAGTAGAACAGCCAACTTGAGAAAACAGGGACATTGATTCCCTTTGAATGATATCTAAAATTTAACCAGTTCAATAATTGCTCTTCAAATTGAGCCTCCTGCATGCACATGTCCCTACAGTCTTCCTTTCCTCTCTTTTCTCTCTTTTTTTTTTTGAGAAAAAGGGTGCAATCATACAGTGGTGCTATAATCATTGCATGGTTGGCTATTTTTCAATCATTATAGCCTTTTATCAAATGACATAAATCAAATGACATAAGTTCTGAAAATAATATAACCAGTGTCACGGCAGAGCCGGGTTAAAACAGAGTATAAGTATGGAGAAATTCCAAAAAGTATGAATCTAGTAAAGTCAGGGTTCAGACACTCACTCTCCGTCATAAGAATGGACCCCGTCATAACAACACAAAATCAAGCAGTGGATCGGGTACCTGAAACTATACCACAAAGTCAGGCCAAGAGTCCGTCTGCGAGCCCTAAAGACCGCGCCGAGGACATATAATACGCCTATACCTAGAATAAAGAATGCCTTCATACAGTACTGAAATGTTAACCACACTATCATGCTCCTAATTCATATATGCAGAAAATTAATTAAGCCCTTAACAAAGAATACCAGGTGGTATATCCCTCTTCTACCACCACCCACTTCCAGATAGCGGCCGTTCTGTATTCAAACGCATACAGAATAAGAATGTTCATTCGTAAGTGCAATTCCTAAGCATGATACTACATGACATGCTTTTATGCATATGCAACACCTACATACTATATGACACATCAGTCAAGAGGTACTGATTACTGAGTATGCCCCGGAGCAATCTCATATTTTCTTTTTTTTATAAGGAAATAATTCGAAGGTCGGGCAAATCCGGTAACTCCAAAGGTCAACCAGGTTGACAGACGACGAACCGTCAAAGCATACAATATAATAATCATAAAAAAGGTGCAGTACAAACGCTAAAAATCACATAAATGCAGTCAAAACAAGCGATCCTAGCCCGAACACGCTAGAAATAACATAGACGACTAAGAGCCGACACTTATAACGCATATTCTGTATATGTTTTATAGGTAATCTTAGGTGCATTAGAGTGTCCATATTGCATGTCTAATAGTTAATTTGCATTCTTGATCATTTCGTTTTCGAAGTTCGCGCGGAATCTACTGTTTTTAGTGCTTATTTGTAGATCATAACATCCGAGCTCGAATGGTATAAATCATTGATCAAATGGAGCTAAGGAGAGCTAAGGGATAAGCCAAGAAAAGATCCAAGACAAGCCGATGAGCAAGGGAGTGAGGAATCAAGGTCTATGAGTTGAAATGACAGCGAGCCGCAAAAGCTGTCCGCGCAGCAATTAAGCTGAACTTAAAACGCGATTTTCCAGGGCCTCGGATGTCCGATTGCCTATTATGACCATGTGTTGGAAAGTTCTCGACGAGCTCGATCAAAAAGATTGGAAAAATCGACGCCCACAGCTAAAATTGGCACTCGCCATTGGAGGGAAAAAGCGGCACCCGCAGCTGAAGACCGACGCCCGCCGATTTTCCTGTTTTCAGAATCAACGAAATATTCCAAAATCTTATCTTTGTGCAAACTTTATCCGACTTTTCTAGGGTGTATTAGGTCAAGTTCATCCCTATATTAAGACATATTTCAATAGGTTTTGTTCATACACTAACTTAGAAACATAGAACGCTTTAGGAGATTGAAGTTTAGAAATCCGAGGTATGTTATAAGTACTTAAGATTCTTGTGGTTTTGCATACGATTCAAGACTTGGTTGGTTAAATTATTAGATTTGATTTCTATTGTTATTCCATAGTTATTTCATTGCCTTTATGCTCATATCGTTGATTGTTAAATTTCTCTTGATTGATCAACTCGACAGAATTGCATTCTTGATAGGTTTTAATTGATTTGTGAAAGCAGTTAGATCGTAGTACAAAATACATGTAAGTGATCATGTAAAAGCATCTTTTGGTTGTGTAGGGTAATCACACTTGGTTAAATATCGGTTCCTAAGTTGTTAAGGTTAAGGAAGTGATAGGTCTTAACTTTAAACTAGTAGATTAGGAGGGTTGGTACTGCTATACTACCAATACTTTGGGAATTTGTGCTACTTTATGCTAAATCCAAACAGGGTGAGGGTTGCATATAGTGGAAGGGATTGCCATTTCCGTGAGGAGTGTTAGTCTGTTTAAACCAAAGTCGGAATAACATTAATTGCATTCATTGCATTAGAATAACTAGGAGTTGAGTCAAGGATTGAGTAAACCAACCAATGTTGCGAATTCGTAGATGAAACCACACTACTCTTCTATCTTTTATTCGCTCTTGTTAATATTACTTATTGTTTCTCTTCATTTATATTCCATATTTCCTTTCATATTGATAAATACACATTGCAATTGAAATACTTGGTTCTTTGTGGGTTCGACTCCTTACTTGCACGCTATACTAGTTTGTTGGTTTGGGAATTATTCTTTGGCGAGGTGAAACCGACGACATTCACCCCACCAAATTTGGTGCGCGCCGTTGCCGGGGAATCAAGTTTATTTCTTTATTTTGTGTACTACGGTTCACGACACCCCACAATGATTTTTTTTTTTCAAGATGTTGAGATTATTATATTACGACCAGGGAGAATACTTTCACCATTACAACACTAGATTGAAAGATCTAGTGGATGATCGTGCTTCACGAGGTATCCAAGATTTGAGAGAACAAGTACCGTGAGTTTGGGAGTGCATACTTCACGAGATACAAGAATGCATCATGTCTTTGAAGAAGGAAGGCCTTCGCGGTTTGGATTGGCCGGAATGGTGGGATCTTTTTCCTTTGCATGGGTGCCACAACAAAGATGGAAGAAGGATACAAGCTAGCATTCATACCCTTGCCTTTCAAATCAATGATGGGTGAGAAGAAAGATAGTTTTGTAGAAAGAACGACGCCCACCGCTTTTGACTGGCGCCTGCCGTTTTTTCCTGCAGAAAGAACAATGCTCGTCGCTCCCGACCGGCGCCCCCGCCGCTCTTTCCCAAAACTAGCCCAGACGAAAGCGCGAATGGAGAAGGAAGCCCGATGTCCATTGAATTGGAATCTCATAAAAGGAACCATGTCGGGGTGATTGAGCTGAAAAGGATCTTAGGGTAGTACCCGTTGTCCGCGGTTCGACTCCCAGAAATGGCCGCTCTCTATTTACCAAAACAAGGAATCTCACGAAGGCCTGCATGAGAATCCATTTGCTTTGGCTACTAATTCATCTGAAGAACTCACTCTCATCACATCTATCAAGGAACTAAGTCTAGAGCCGATCTATGTGGCTCCTAAGTAAGGTAATGAAATTTCTAACACATTTATGGATTTTGGTGAATATGTTGATCCTTGGGAGCATTACTTCTACAAGTCGCCAACAGAACTGTGTTGGAGGTTCTACATACATTCATCGGGAAATCACGCTCGCGCATATGAGGAGTTGAAGACTTTATTCAATATCACACCTTTTGACTTCAATTTTTTCATATGCGGTGTTCGCTTGTCATATGGGTGGACACAAGAGTTTGATTTGCTAAAGAGGGCGTTGACCTTGTCTGAATGAGTCTTAAGCGAATGGAATAATAAACCGTCGAGTCTATGACGTTAACCAAGAATGCTTCTTGAGAGGCAACCCGAGGTAAGCTTTCGAGTTTTCAAGTTTTTCAAATTTTATTTAGGTATTTAGTAGTTAAATTTCAATAAATTATAGAGTTCTACATCAAGAGATAAGTGTTTTTAGAAGTATTTTGAGCTAACCACATAGAATAGGTAAAACGAAGCAGGAAAAGAGTACGGACAAGACCCTGTCGCGGTGGCGAACCCAAGCAGTCACCACCGCAAGTGCTCCCATTCGCCAGGGTGAGGTTGTACAATTTCGCCATGAAGAAACCACCTAGTCGCCACGGCGACCTACCTTTCGCCGCCGCGAGCAAGAACTTCCACCCAGCAGCCCTGTTCGAGCTTGCTGTGGCGACCCGCCCATTTTGCCGTTGCGAAATTCCACTCTAGCCGTCATGACAAACTTTGCATAAACTGATTTTGCTCGATGTATTTCGTTCGGTGATTACAACCATCACCACCATGATCAAGTGGGATCCCCTTTCCTTCACTTATGATTTTATTTAATCTTTAACTGATTTTCATCAAGGACAATGAAAAGTTTAAGTGTGGGGAAGGGTTGCATTCCTCGATTCATGCATTCATGTTTATTTTCCATTATTTTATTACATAGCCATATATTCATGTATTCATGTTTACTTTTCCGTTATTTTATTGCATTGGAAAAAGGAAAAAATAGAAAAATGTCAAAAACCTAAAAATATCATGCATTATATACATGTCTTATTCAAACACCCATCTTGCCATGTTTGTCCTACATTTTAGCATAACAATAGAAATCCCAAAAAATGTTTGGATTGTTTAGTCTTGTTCTATTAAATTTGATTTTTATGTGAAACATGTTTGGTAGATGTAATTGAGCATGTATGATATAAGTTCCAAGACATTACTGAAATCCAACAAATATTTGTCCTAGTGATTACATCTATATTTGTCCTAGTAATCTTTGGCCTTATAGGGATTACATCTATATTCTATTTGCTTTTGTTGTGTGATTGACGACGGGATTTTTAGTGTCATTGATCCATTTCAAAAATAATATTTATAACCCTAACTAGCAAACTAGTATAGTGAGCAAGCAAAGGAGTCGAACCCAGAAAGAGATCCTAAACTGAATGTATTCCTATGCTGACTAAAGCAAACAAATAACATGATTTAGATAAAATAAAGTAATGCAATTGAAATAAAGAACGGAATGATTGCGAATTGGTTACCAAATGGATGAAAGTGTTTCTCCTGCAATTCTCAGCAATGGTTGGTGTTCAAGATCCTTGGCCCAATTTCTTTGTTATTCTAATACAATGCCATGTAATTGAGGACTAAGTTATTCCAACTTTGGTTTGAATAGACTCACATCCCTTCCAAGCATGCCAATCCCTTCCAAGCATGTCAACCCCTTACACAATATGTGACCCGCATCCTTGTTTGGATTCAAACATAAAGTAGCATAAATTCCCAAAGTATTAGGCAGTTTGGCAGTATCAACCCTCCTAATCAACTAGTATGCGTCAAAGGTTGTCAACCCTTCAACCCTAATCTCCTAGGAACCGATATTTAACCAAGTGTCATTACCCTGTACAACCGATTAATGCTTTCAAGGGGCCAATGACGTGTGCTTGCTACTATGGCTTAACTATTCTTGCGAAATCATTAAAGCCTAGCATGAATGCAAATTCTGTCGAGTTGGTTAATCAAGAGATAATGCATGCAATCAATAACTATGAGCACAAGGATAATGAAATAACTAATGAATAACAATAAAAATCAAAACTTCATAATTCAACCGACCATGTCTTTGAATCACATGCGAAACAATGAGTTTGGTTACTCATACTCTAACGAACGATGAATTGAAAGTGTCTAATGTTCTCTCCATGTCATCCTAAACCTAATAATAGACGACCTAAATAGAGTAGTAATGAGTCTTTCCAAACCCTTGAAAGTAAAATAATAATAAACTAATAAGATTGCTTCGAATAAAACCGACGTTTGCGGATATTGCAAGACCGACGGGTGCCGGTGGAAATGCGGCGGGCGCCATTTTTCTGTATTTCCGATTTCTTCTTTTGTTATCGTTTCTCTTCTCCTTAGCTCCCCTTGTGATCCTTCCCTGCCTCTGTTAAGCACAAAATCAGCCTCTTCTAGCCATCCTTAGCCCCTCTCCAAGCTCGAATTGTAAAACTGTAGAATAAACACAAAATAGCGATAGATTCCGAACTCAATTGTCCAAATGGATAACAATGCAAATTAACTATAAAACATGCAAGAAACATATCATAAATGCATTTAAACCAATTTATAATGCCTATCTAAAATATGCATTATCAGTGATTTACTCATTTTATGCAATTATTTCTTAGTATTTACATGATTATCTATTTTTGAGATCAATTATATACATGTTCATTGTTTATAAGTTTCATATGATAGAGGCACCTATTTCTTTGCCTATATTTATCCATATCTACCATGCATTGTGTCTTTGCTTGAAGCTAATTTTTTAGCCTTTAATATTTTCTTTTGAAGCTCCACAAAATATATGTATCCTTAGCCAATAATAAGCCTGCCCCATCTGGGAATTAGGATTAGCATTGGTTTTGGCCGATGAGCCATTTTGAGTAGAGAAAGAAAAGCTATGGTTTGTATGCAAAATGTTGAAAGCTTTGCAAAGAGTTGTAATGTTATGTGATTTATTTTCCTCATATTGGATTCATTAGTGGCTCTAAAGAAAGAAAAAGACATGAAAAAAAAGAAGAAAATCGAAATGAAAAAGAAAAAGAAAGAAAAAATATATTGCATTGAAATAAAGAGCCTTAGTTTCATTTCTTCTTACATACGAGAATAAGATCAATGTTGGTTAAGAGTTTGTTATTAATCTTATGTAAGCTTGATGTAATTATTGAGTTGTATGAGTTATGTTAGAAGTTTTAGGAATCTTAGTTCCCGTATTTGAAAGCACCACATAGCCAAATTTACTCCTTGTCTTATGTTCTACCAAGCCCCATTACAACCCCGCCGAATGAAGCCTTCTTTGAAGTCTTCCACTGAGCAAAAGTCTTCTTGATGTTGCTTATTTGCTTTGACGTATCTGGTGGCTAATTTGTGATATAAATGCCAATGCTTATGTAGCTTTTTGTATAATTAATTAGTACGGTGTCAGTTGTTCTTAAAAACCTAAACACATAAGAGCAAGAGAAACACATTTTCCATGTGAGGTTGGATGGATAAGCATGCGGGCTACTTGGTCATTTATATACATGCTAGGATGTTTTTCTACCTTGTTCATGTTTGCACTCAATTAAGATTTTGCTTTTGATAAGGCAGATGCATGATGATTATGTTTGTGGAGTGTTTGATGAATGCTTTGCCTTGTTTTGCTTAAGAACAAGCTAATCTTAAGTGTGGGGGAGTTAGGACATTTTTTTGCTCCATTCATGTTTGCACCTGCTACGATGTTAATTTTTTTTAATACATGAAGAATGAATGACGTATGCTCTACTCTATATTCGCTCGACGATCGACTAGTGAAGCTTAAGTGTGGGGGAGTTTGATAGCGCATATTCTGTATAGGCATTATAGGTAGTCATAGGTGCAATAGAGTGTCCATATTGCATGTTTAATAGCTAATTTTCATTATTGATCATTTGGTATTCGAAGTTCGGAATCTACTATTTTAGTGCGTATTTGTAGATCATAAAATCCAAGCTCGAAAGGTGGAGAAATCATGGATCAAATGGAGCTAAGGAGAGCTAAGGGACAAGCCAAGAAAGAGGCAAGACAATCCGAGGAGCAAGGGAGCGAGGAATCAACGTCTTTCAGTTGAAATAACAGCGAGCCGCAAAAGATGTCCGCGTAGAGAGCTGAACATAAAACGCGTTTTCCCAGGGCCAAGGATGTCTGATTGCTTATTATAACCATGCGTTGGAAAGATCTTGACGAGATCTACAAGACTAGAAAGATCAACGCCAGCCGCTAAAATCGGAATCTGCCATTCGAGGGAAAAAGCGGCGTCCACCGCTGAAGACCGGCGCTCGCCAGTTTCCCTGTTTTCATAATCGACAAAATTTTATGAAATCTTATCTTTATGGAAACTTTATCCGACTTTTCTAAGGTTTCTTAGGCCGATTTCATCCTTATATTAAGACGTATTTTAGTAGGTTTTAGTCATTCACTAAATTAGAAACATAGAACGCTATAGAAGATTGAAGTTTAGAGATCCGAGGAACGTTATGAGTACTTAGGATTCTTGTGGTTTTGCCTACGATTCAAGACTTGGTTGGTTGAATCGTGAGATTTGATTTCTGTTATTATTCCATAGGTATTTCATTATCTTTGTGCTCATATCGTTGATTGTTAATTCTTTCTTGATTGATCGACTCGACAAAATTGCATTCTTGTTAGGTTTTAATTGATTCGTGAGAATAGTTAGACTGTAGTAGCAAACACATGTAAGTGATCTCGTAAAAGCATCATGTATAGATTTTTATTGATGCTATCAATAAGGTGTAATCAAACAAACAATGTCATCAAAGACAATAAAAATGATGTCGTAAAAGCACCATTTTACCAAGTCTTTTTGTTGTAAAAATGCTATCAATAAAGAGTAATAACATTTTATGCTTGTATGTTATCAATAAAAATGTAATCAAACAACCAATGTAATAACAAATGATTGAGATTAATGAAGTGTAGACCTGTCAATAGGGTCATTTGGGTCGGGTTCGGGTCAGGTCATTTCGGGTTTCGGGTACACCGGGTCCCGGATAGATCCGGGTTGAATTGAACTCGGGTTTGACCCGGTTTCGGGTCAAATCGGGTCGATTTCAGGTTTGTCAATTTTTTCCTTTTTAAAGTAAAAAAACCATGATTTGGTAATTTTGCGATAATTTTAAAATGCTAAAATTAAAGACGTGGTTCATAAGTTCTGGTGCTTATGATTCTTCTGGAATAAAGATCTTCACATTCGTCCGCTTCTTAGCTGTGGATAGGATTTGCAGACCAAAGATGTGTGGGGGATTAGGGCTTAGGAAGTCCAAAGAGATGAATGAAGCTCTTCAAATGAAATTATTATGGAAAATTCTAACTGAACCAGACAATGTCTGGGTTAAACTAATTCAACAAAAATATTTACGCTCTGCTAACATTCTTGAATACAAGAAACGAGGAGACTCCTCCTGGCAATGGGCTAAGCTGACAACTCTCATCGATAAATTCAAATTGGGGCTTATCTGGTCAGTTGGAAATGGGAACTCTATCAAATTCTAGATGGATAATTGGATCATAACCTCATCTCTGCAGTCTAGGGAAGGTTGCCCCCAAATCGGGAACATGGAGGAAACCATTATTGAATACATTATGGGAGGTAGATGGTGGATGGAAAACTTAACAGTAGGCTACCTGCTGACATAGTCAAAGATATCTTGGACATTCCTCTTCCTGTTCTTCCTTTGAGGACATGCTATATTGGTGGCCGGATAGAGAGGGTTGGTTCACCACTTCAAGTGCATACAAACTCATCACATCTCAATCCGCTCTTAACTTAGGAAATAACGCTTTGATATGGTATCTGGATAATCCATCTAAGATAAAAAAATTTCTATGGAAGGTGTGTTAGGGAGGTCTTCCAACTGCCTCTAGGTTGGCTTGTCGTGGGACCTCTATTCCTTCTACCTGTAGCCTGTGCAATTGTGCGACTGATGTTCACTTTTTGTTAGAATGCCACTATGTGCGTTCTTTATTTTGTCTTCCTTCTCCCATAAACTTAGCAATATCTAGCATGATAACTCATTCTCGAGATATTAGACCTATCATGTCGTTTATTGGGAATAATCTTGCTTTTCTAGCGAAAGTGGGACTTGCCTTTACTTGGTGGTCTACTTGGTACAGGCGAAACCAACTCGTGTTCAAGTAGGTTCCTTTCCCGCTTATAGATACTTTATTACATAATAATAAAACTCACAAAGAGAATTGGAGTAAAACATCTCAGATGGAGTGTAGTCTAGATGAGGATTTCCTCTTACACACACAACGCCCCAACCACCCAAAGAAGACAAAAAAGCATGACAGAGTCACATGGCGAAAAACCCCGTGGGGGACTCTCAAGCTCAATTTTGATGGATCAACAATCACAAACAATGACAGCTTAGCTAGAGTCATAATCAAGGACTGGAAAGGACGCCTAATACAAATATGCTATCAAAAGCTTGGTAAACAAAGTCCCTTAAAAGCGGAAGCTCTTGCTCTAAAACTAGGAATCCAACATGCTACTCGACTCCATATCGACAAACTCCACATTGAAGGTGACTCTAGTATAACTATAAACCACCTCAATCAAAACTCTAAATGTCCTTGGGAAATTGAGCTAATCATGTCAAATGTTAAACTCCTTTTATTGACTTTGAAAGAAGTTTCCTTCTTTCATGATCCCCGCTTAGGCAATAGATTGGCTGATAAGGTTGCACACCTTTGCCACTCTGCCTGGAGTGTCGATATTTACAACGATTTGGGTCTTTTAGACCTCATCCGAAAGGATGCTGTTGGGTAGAGCTCGCTCGCCCGAATTCTTTCTTAATAAAAAAAATACCATATCTGATCTAAAATATTTAATTTTTATTATTTCTCATAATTTTTAATAAAAATTAAAAATACATAAAATATCAATTTTTTAAATAATTTTTTTAAAATAATTTCATGCAATTAGTAATAAGCATATAATTGTTTTAATTTTTAAGTGTTTTTATCTTCTTAACAAAATGTGATGAAAAATAAAAAATCAAATACTATCGATCAAAGGAAGTAATACACAATACAAATAAATATAAAATTTGATTTGAAAATGAAAGATCAAGTGCTTGTAATTATAAAATGTAATTAATTGGACTCTCCATAAAAAATTTAATCATATATAATTAATTGGACTCTCCATATATAATTATAAAAAATTTAATTATAAAATGTAATTAATCGAGTCATTCGGGTCACCGAGTCAATTGAGTCAAAATTACCAGGTCAATCGGGTCACCGGGTCTAAACCCAACTTACCCGGAAAATTACCGAGTAATTCGGGTTCGGGTCAAAAAAAAATCCCGGGTCATAAATCCCGGGTTTTGATCCAGAATTTACCGGGCGGGTCGGCTTTTCCAGGTCGGGTTATGTTTTGACCGGTCTATTGAAGTGTAATCACAAATGTCATCAATGAATAAAATTCATATATAAAAAATGTCATCAATGAAGTTTAATCACATTTTATGCTCTTGTGTCATCAATTGTATAAAAATGTCATCACAAATGATTGCATCAATGAAGTGTAATCACAAACGTGTCATCTGTGAATAAAAGTAGAATCAATGAAATTATATCCATACACAATTGAATGAATTAGAAAAGTGACATCAAACGATTTAATTAAAAAAGTGACATCAAATAATTACATTAAAAGGGGCATTAAAATACTACTTCAAAAAAGTGGTATCACGTTAGAAAAAAAATGTCATTAAAAAGGCATCAAAAAAATATTTTTAAAAAATGACATCACGGTAAAAAAATGACATCATAAAATGTGTCATCATTTAAAAAAAAAATCTGAATAAGTCGGTCAACAGTCAACCTTTGACCATTCAACGGTTAAACAGTTGACCGTTGACCATTAATACTGTATTTGGAGGAAGGTACATCCCACATAATTTTTTTTATAGGGATCTAATTACCTAATTAGATTTTCCTAAAGGTCTAGTTAGTTAAATCACCCTTTAATAAAGTGATTTCATACCATTTTTTCAATTGTTAATACTTTGTGATATTTTTTATTATAGTTGAATTATAAGATATTGCTATGTAAGTTAATTTATCAAAACTTTGTAGTTATTTTATAGATTTTTGCAAAATCTCAGCAAATTTCCTAAAAAAATTACAAGTAGTAGCATATAATGTTGAAATGGTGTCAATTTTGGGGGAAACTGCAAAATGGAATTTCAATTTGGTGATGATTGCTACTTGAAATTCCTTCTTTTTTTTTTCCTTTTTTTTTGTTGTTGTTGACATCCTTCACATCCTACAAGTAGCAAGGATGACAACGGGTTAGATTGGATTTGTATGGAGATATGAGTCATCATTAATATTCCATATCAAAATTAAGGAGAATGAAATTCAGCCTCTAATTGAAAGCTCGGCTCTTTCTTTGAAACTCTCTCTTTCTGCTCTTCTTCATCGTTGTGTTTCCTGGGCTGCTCTTGATCGCTTTCGATCGATCTAGTAGTAACAACCGATGGTTGTTTTCTACTAGATCTGATCATACCAAATATCTCAATGTAAATATTAATAATTCACCCAACAATCCCATACCCAAAACCTTCAAACAAACCTATACAAAAATCCCAAATACCAATTTCACTTCATCTGGTGCAAGTACCAAGATGTGCCACTGCGTTTTCTCTTCCTCTAGAGTCTTTTGGGGAGGGATAGTGCAGAACCCCATGAGAAGCCTTAAAGTAAAGCAGCCTTTGAATGCTATCCCCAAGAGCCGAAGGAGGAGGAGGTCACTGCTCTTCTCTCACTGGCCTCAAAACATTGAGACTACAAAAATCCAAAACAACCATTATACAGCAAATCTCAAACAGAGCAATAGCATTTACTTAATCCATGATCTTATTAATGGTAATTACAGGTTTAAAGATGGACATGCAACACACAGGTACGGCCAAATGAAGACGGCGACTCAGCAAATCTTCCTCCTTCTCCCTGTAGTCTCCTCGGCTTTTGAGAATCAGCTTAGCTCTGGATGGGGGAAGCTATGGATTGCCCACACCACCAGCAAGAAATCAAGATGGGATCGGATGAACCTGGATCTGATTGATGGTGCGATGGTGCATATAAGGTGTCGCACACAACAACCGTTGAGCAAGGTACGTTTGATCCTATTAGATTTCTAGTGCCTACTGAATTAGATTCCTCTCCCCCTTTGCATGCATGGTATCTGTTATGTATGAAGGTGGATGTTGACCTCAGTTACTCTACAAATGGTTACTGCCTCAGCCCTTTTAACCCACACTTGCATTTGTATGCTAATCATAGTATAACTGTCTTCTATTTCCTTCCTGCTATGGATCCTCAAAACTTCTTTGTTGATGCTCTCATCAATTCGGCAGGGCATGATATCATGACTAAAACTCCTATTAGAATTAGCAAGGCCAATTTTCTTAGTCAAAATTCTATTTTGCATTATGCTTATATATCTATCTTTTACCATAATCGATGTATCCCTTGGTGTCTCCCTAGTTCCTCGAGCTTAATGGGAAATTATTGTTGTATTGTTGCTCGCAATGAACATAATTTCAATCGGTGTGGCTTACATATTATTGTGCAAATCTACTTGAGTATATTACTAAAGGACAAAGAAATCAAGGAAGAAGAAGAACTGATCATGATGGGATGCAGACGTCTTGAACCTGGGAAGGAGTGGATCAAAGCTCAGTCTAACCTAAATAATACGCCCCAATTATCTTATCTTATGCTTCTATGTTTTTGGAACATTTTGCTAGACTTGTGTTGGATATTTTGTCGTTGGTTATACTGCTGTTGGAACTGCCAGCTTTTCTCCCAATCTGCTAGTTTTTCAGTTGGGAGAATCACTAGTTATGCTACCCTGCTGTTTGTTGTTTTCTTTTTTTGCCTTTGCTACTTCTTCTGCTTTTCCTTGTCTGCGTGGTGGTTGTCTTGCTCTTTTGTTTGCCTAAGCAGGAGATCGGGATTCATTCTTGTCAGGCAAGGCTTTACCTCACCCAGAAGATTGGATAGCAGACCGTGTCAAATTAAAGGTATGAAATCCTCCACCTTCTCTCCAAACCTTTGGCGACGCTCCACACTGTCTCTTTATAATGATGGTGTGGTGGCAAGCTACACAAACCTTTGCTACAAACAAACTCTCAGCAAACATTCTGTTAAACCTTACTCAAAACCATCAAGAGGCATTCTATTTCACATCAGCAATAGCAGCATCTTTATTGGCAAATGGAGGAACAACAACAGAACACAGACTAAGGAAAAGATCAGATACAAAGAAAACAACCATGGAAGTAACTGGCAACACAACAATCACAAGAACAGGTACTCCTTTAACTATCAGATGCTAACAGCAACCTGGCTTTGGAATTCTTATGATTAATATAGGATACTGGAACACTAGGGGCTCTAAGCGTCCTCTTCTCTAGCAAGAGATTAAAATGCTTAGATCTGTGAACAACCTAGATATACTAGCTATTGCTGAAACTAAATCTGAAGAAGCTCCTTCTGATCCTGAGCTTCTCACTGCTGGCTTTCAAAAATGTTTTTGTATAAAATCAATCGGTCATAAAGGTGGTCTATGGATCCTTTGCAAAAACAGTAAGATCTTAGATAGCATTATTGAACAAAATCAAAGATACTTTATGATCAAAACAAACATAGACAGCAAGAATATAGCTATCCTTTTTGTATATGCTCCCTCTATTGAAAATGAGAAAAACCAATTTTGGGAGGAGATCTTCTCTGCTGTCAACAATCATAATCTCCCTGTTATAATTATTGGTGATCTTAATGACATAGAGAGTGATACAGAAAAGATTGGAGGAAACATTCCCCCCATCTCTAGATTCAGAAGGCTTAGAGGTGTCAAGGAGGAACTTAATCTTCATACTATCCCCTTCAAAGGTTCTATTTTCACTTGGAGAAAGAATAATTCTGACTATAACAATACCTATGAAAGATTAGATAGAGCTCTTGCTCATCAAGATATTGTAGACCATTATAAAGATCTCTATGTCCAGCACCATTCCTTCTCCTCCTCTGATCATTGTCCTGTCACTCTTACAATTGGAAAATCTGAAATTAAGAAGGGCTCCCCCTTCAGATTTGAAATGGCTTGGACTTCCAATCCCAACTATGAAGCCATGGTTAAAAAAGTTTGGAGCAACAAGCTGCATGGCTCGTTTGCGTATAAACTTTCTCAAAAACTTAAGCTCTTGAAAAGAAACACCAAAAAATGGTTCAAGAATCACACACATAACATAACCAAACAGCTCATCAAAACAGAAGAATGCATTCTTCATTTGCAAAAAAGGCTCCCTTGGGGAGAGATCTCAAACTCTGAGAAATCCAAACTCTTTAGATTAGAGCAGAAAAAAATGAGACTACTAGAATACAATTACAGATTTTGGAAGCAAAGGGCTAAAGTCAGACATATACAACTAGCTGACAAAAACACCAAATATTTCCAAGTTGTTGCTAGAGTGAAAAATTTCAGGAAGAACACCTCCACCTTTATAACCAAAAACGGGCAGACACTAACTGATCAAAGTCAAATAGCAACTCACATATCAAAAGAACTTGCTGAAAGGTTCATTAGTGCCAATCCTAATTCAGTTCAGCTTGAGGACATTCACTATATTCAGAAACAAATCACTGATGCTGAAAACTCTAACCTCATCAAATACCCCACGAATGCTGAAATTAAGAATGTCATTGTGAGTATGGCAGAAGATAAAACGCCAGGGCCGGATGGTTACCCTCCAGAATTCTTTAAAACTTACTGGCATATAGTAGGTGACTCCTTTTGCAAAGCTATCAAGGCCTTCTTTCATTCTGGTACCCTACTGTCAGAAATAAACCAAACTTTCATTGCCCTTATCCCTAAAGTGGATAACCCTACTACCATCAACCATTTTAGACCTATCTGCCTCTGTAATACTACTTATAAGGTAGTTTCCAAGATCTTAGCCAACAGATTAAAAAACGTTTTACCCAAACTTATCAATCCTTTCCAGGGAGCCTTTGTGGAAGGTAGATCCATCCAAGATAACACTCTTATAGCTCATGAAATCTTCCATAGTTTCCACAAACAAAAAGGAAGGAAAAGGCTGGATGGCTATAAAACTTGATATGGAAAAGGCTTATGACAAAATCAGCTGGTCCTATATTGAAGCTATTCTCCAAAAATTTGGTTTCCACCGAATTTGGATCAACTGGGTTATGAAGTGTCTAACCAACACCTCTTTTTCTGTGTTAGTCAATAACTCATCTGGTCCTCAATTCAAACCAAATAGAGGAATCAGACAAGGCGACCCCCTTGCTCCCTACATTTTTGTTCTAGTCATGGAAAATTTGTCAAGAGAAATGCATAAAGAAGCCCTGCAAGAGGATGCTCTCATTGGTATTAAGTTAACCAAAAACGGCACACCTATTCCCTTCCTCACCTTTGCAGACGATACAATAATTTTTGCGAAAGCAGCCCACACAAGCCTTAATACTATTCAAAACATGATTAATAACTTCTCAAACCTCTCAGGCTTAACGATAAATTATAACAAAAGCTCCCTCCAATGCTCAGCTAATGTTAACCCTAACCTAACCAGATCACTAGCTCGGCAGATGGGTATCCCAGTGTCAAAAACCCTAGAAAAATACCTTGGAATTCCTTTGGTCAACGGAAGAATAAAAAATTGTGTGTTCGATGAAGCAATCCAAAATCTCAAAAAACAACTTTCTAAGTGGAAGGCGTCTGCTCTCTCTCAAGCTGGGAGAGCCACCCTCATACAGGCTAATCTAAATTCCAAAACCAACTACCTTATGCAGAATTTCTTACTTCCAAAAGGGATCCTCCATCAAATAGACCAAATCAATAAAAACTTCTTCTAGAATAAACTACAATCGGAACGATACACTCCCCTTATTAGTTGGGATAATATCTGTAAACCCAAACACTTAGGGGGTCTTGGTATAAACAAAGCCGAGGATCTTAACATTGGCCTACAGATGAAGCTACTTTGGAAGCTCTACACGGATGAGACCAACATATGGGTTCATATTATAAAGGAAAAATACTTCCAATCTGAAAGCATTAACCAAAGATCAAACCAAAATACTTCGTGGCAATTTGGCAGGCTTTTATCTCTAAGGGATAAATTTCACAAGGGTCTCCTTTGGATAGTCGGAAATGGTATGAACATAAATGTGTGGAACGACCCCTGGGTTCAAAACCATTCTCTTTCGCCTTTCATTGGTACAAACGACCCAAAACTGAAAGTGAGCCAACTCATAACTGATAGAAAACAATGGGACACCTCCCTTTTGAATTCCTTGTTCCCTCCCCAAGTAGTCGAAGCTATTAAAAATATCCAAATCCCTTCTTGGGAAACCCCGGATAAATTAGTTTGGTCTCTGGAACCTAGTGGTCAATGTACCACTAAATCTACTAAGAAGCTTTGCAATATATCTCATACAAACACAAATGAATATAAATGGATTTGTAAGCTCAACATCCCCCCAAGACTCAAGAATCTCATCTGGAAGTTAGCTATTGACGGCCTTCCGACCAAACTTAGGTTAAACAAGTACATAAATAGGGTTCCCTCGCAATGCTCTCTTTGTAACTCGGATGATGAAGACGCCTACCATCTTTTCTTCAGATGCAATTTCACTAAAACTCCAATCGCAAGTTTTGAACGAACAACTAAGAAGAATTTTGCTATCTTGAGAGAAGATTTGCCCATGATAGAAACTCTTCAAAAAATGAAAAACAACCCTCATTTCGACGATCTGTGTTTCTTATGGCAAACAGTTTGGGAAATTCGGAACAACCTAATCTTTAAAAATAAACACCCAGAAAACCATGCAGGTATCATTCAAAAAATCATTGCGAATAAGGCCACTTGGAACCATTCAGACGAAGGTCAAGTTGCAAAGCAGAAATTTAGGAAAAGGAGTAAGGCAAAGTGGACTAAACCAAAAGGGGCCTTCTGCAAAATTAATGTAGATGGCTCTGTTAAGCCCACTGGCTTATGTCAGGTGGGAGGGGTCATTCGAGATTCAAATGGTCGTATTATTGATTTATTTCATAAGGAGATCTGTAACTGTACAGTTCTCCAAACAGAGGCAGCAACTGTTTGTGCAGGTCTGCATCAAGCCCACAGGTTAGGACTAAAGAAAGTGATCATGGAAAGTGACAATCAAATGTTGATTCAAGCCATTAGAGGTGAAATCAAAGCAAATTGGGAGATATTGCGACAGCCGGAAGAGATCAAGCTAATGATGAGTAACTTTATCAAAGTGGAATTTCATCACTGCTACAGGGAAGCCAACAAGGCCGCTGATTTTATAGCTAAGTATGGTGCTATTTGTAATATTTCTACTCTCTCTTATAATAGGGATCTTTGTACCATCATCCTCCAGGGTGATCATGGAGGCGGTTTACAGTACATGTAGACCCCTTCAATTGTTTACCTACTGTAAAAAAAAAAAATATATTCCATATCAAAATTTACTAGTTTTCCCCAACTTTTATTCAAGTTTTTTTTATTCATAAATAAAGGTTTCTTATGTAAATTAAGGACGGGTGTATGGAGCTCCTTAAAGTAGTTTTAAGAATTTCAACCACTTGAAAATTTAAAAAGTGTATGGGGTAAAAGTTTTAAGGAGATTTTGGTTTAAATAGAGAAATTTAAAAAAAGCCTGTTTTGAAAGTTTTTTTTATGGTTTGTCTGCTTAAAAATTTATATGGTCCGAAGAAACCTTTAACCGTTTTTCACCACTGAAACTATAATATTCTAATTTTTTTATATAAAATTTTGCTGTCATTCCATACAACCTAACTTTTATTTATTTATTTATCATTATGGAAGTTAAGTACAATGTGAATTTTTTTTGGGTAAAATAAGTACAAATTTTTTTTCCCAGAAAAATAAGTACTCCGTACAATGTGAATTTCTTGAATTGGCGAACAATGTGAATTCCTTCCATACTCAAAAGAGTTACTCTGTAAACTTTTTCAACAGTTGTTTTGAACCTTAATCTCTCCCCTTTCTTTCCAATTCCAATAGTTCTGATCTATTCAAAAAGAAGAAGAAGAAGAATAGACCCATATCAGAAATAAATCCAACCCAAAAAAAAAGAAAAAAAAAAGAAGAAACAAATCCAACCCCATGTTTTGGTCTTCTGGCTGGTCTCTAGGAAGCAGTGAAACGGGGTGCTTTGGTCTCTGTCGACCGTGCGTAGTGCTTTGGTCTTCTGGCTGGTCTCCAGAAAGCGGCGAAACGTGGTTTCTCCTGTTGGGAGGTGAAGGGCGAATGTCTGAAGGTGATCAACGCCTTTAAGGGGATTTGGCGATGTCCTTGGGAGATCGAGATGGCGGTCTCTGATGCTCTTGGCCTCTGTCGGACATTTGATTAGGTCTCCTTCTCTCACATTTTCCGCAAGGGGAACCGAGTGGCTGATTCACTGGCTCACGTTGGCCTCTCCTTGTAGTTCGTCGACGTTTGTGTTCCGGCTGAGTGCGCCGACGCCGTCCGTTTGGATGCTATTGGGTGGTGGGTTAACCGCGTTTGATTCCCCCCAAATTATCGCCCTGTATCAAAAAAAAAATCCAACCTCATGTTTAACAAATCACCATTCAAATCCCTCTCTTCCCCTCCGAAAATGCTGCTCACTGGCTCAGGCGGGTTTCTGCCTCGCCGCCTCCCACCCCTTCCTCCTCGACTCGACATCAAGCAGGCCGGCCAGATTGCACCTCTCCACCTAGAAACCCCAAATCACAAGAACAAACACCTTGATCCAGCTGGCATATCCAATACGCAAACCCAAATCTCCTTTAACAAATATGATTTTATCCCTAGATCCACAAAATCGAATAACCCAAATCTATTTTTATCCCTCACTTCCCCTCTTCTTCCAAGATTGATAAACCCATTAAAAATCAAAACCCACAAAATTGAAAAACCCAAAATAGCCCGTTGATGGTGTTCAGATTTATGAACCCTGGGTCTAGATCTGGCATCAACACCACCTTAATACTATGAATATGGTTGTGCAACTTCAGATCTCTAGTTTTCGAATCCGAGCCATCACATGCAAAAATAGTACTGAGCGAGATTGCTAGCTGCCATAACTGGATCCAGATCCGCAATCATCACCGCTTTTCAAGCCTCAAGAATAGAAATCAAGAATCAACGACTGCAATTGATATGAAGAAACAATGGGTTTAATTTTCTAGACATTTTTAATTCTAAATTTCTGTAATTGTAATTTTATATAATTTTTTCTTTTTTTGACCGCTGACCCTTTGCGTAAGATCATCAAAGCCATCTGTTAATGACTTCAAGATCGCTTTGTCGATCTTCTTCTTTCCCACCGTAAAAAAAGGGTCATTATGCAGTTTTTGGGTTAGTTTATCCATTAATTCTTTTTTTATTAGGTAAGAATTCAGATAGCAAAACTATCTGAGAGCATCCTGCCGAATGAGGTCACAGAGACCAATATTGTTGTATAAATCAGCTCCCCTGTGAGAGCGGCAAAGGGGTGGAACCTTATCAGCCATTCTTTTGCCAATACGGGGAATGTTGGCGAAGGAAACTTCACCCATGCAGGATAACTGTAGTTTAATATCCGATAAAAGTAGTTCAATTTTCCAAGGACACTTACTCCTATTGTTTAAGTTGTTTGTAATTATAAGTGATTCCCCTTCAATAATTAAATGTGAGATCTTTGATTTAATTACTTCTGAGACACCAAGTTGTAGAGCCAAAATCGTTTTAGCAATTAGTATGTTTATGTATATTGAATAATCTTTCTTCGAATGAGAATCTTGAATCTAATTAAAATACTAATCCATATGTGTTGAGAAATGTGAATGAGACCAAAAGTGTTCCACATCAAAAGTTGAACATAAACAAACCCTAAAATATGAGTCGATGAGCTACTCCTTCTATTGCCAATTGGTTTTAGAATGGAATCTCACTCGGCTTGTGTGGTAGGCTACTAGCGCATGTGCGCCTGTCCGTGCACACGACCACCAGTCATCGGTTCGAGTCGGACTTTGATATGGTATCAGAGCACGCAGCTAGCCTAACGACTCGTCTTTCGATCCTGGTCTAGTTTACCAGTTGTCCAAGTGCCAACTAGATGAGCCATTCCTAGTTGCACTTGCGGGGGCGTGTTGAGAGATGTGAATGAGAGCAAAACTGTCACACATCAAAAGTTGAACATAAACAAGCCCTAGTATATGAGTCGGTGGGCTAATCCTTCTATTACCAGTTGGTTTTAGAATGGAACCTCACTCGGCTTGTGTGCTAGGCTACTAGCGCATCTGCGTCCGTGCACACAACCCTCAGTCATCGCTCCGAGTCGGACTTTGATAATATGTTCGGAAAAACACGTCATTCACTATTCTTTCAATTTTTTTTAAGATAATAAAAAAATAGAGGAAATCGAACTAGGAGACCCAACTTCTTATCCTAATGAAATCATCATCCATCGGGTAATCCTAATTAGGCGATTGTCCTACCAGGCAGTTTTACTTTACGCTCTCTTTCATGTTCTCTCTTTTCCTCTCTTCTACCTCTTTTTATTGTTTCTTTTTCGTTCTTTTTATCCGGTTTGTCCCCCCTAACCTTTTACTACTCATCGTTGTTTGAATCTTGCGATTGCTGAATCGAGGAATGCTCCAATGTTAGTGTTGTGGTTTCGTTGATAAGGGTTTCTTTGTTTTTCATTAATTTGTTGATGAACATATATAGAGTAATCCCTTGTGTTGTCTTCTATCATGTGCAGGTTCCTTTTCTAATTTAGAATAATATAAAATGCAGTTCAATGTGAGTATTTTGCTTTTGATTTTCCAGTTTTTGTGTTTTTCCGCTGTGTCTTTTTCGACTCTCGGGGTTTATCTGTATGTCATGTGTTCATGTTTATGGTTTGTAGGAAATAAGGTATAAATTGGTTATCTGTTAAAGAGAGGTTTCGTTCATGGATTCTTTACTTCTACCCTGAAGTATGCGAATTTATCTAACGATGTTTGGCAGATTCTGTTATTTAGCAGCTTAAGAATAGTTGTTTAGGGTTAGTCTTTCTTTAAGAGTCAAAATTGCGTTTTAATTTTCAATTAGGACATCAGATGTTATCACATGAAATTGTAACAAGTAATTAAAGAGATAAAAATGTGGTTTAAAGTTGATGGTCTGGTTGTTCATATTTCTTTACTTGAGTTTCATGTTATAACTGGTCTTCCAGTTATTGAATATGATCCTTCTCCTCTTAGGGCTGTTACATTTAAAGAGTTTTTTTTTTGGAAGAACATGGTCTCTTATGCGGATATACTTTAAGATTTTTTAAGCTAAACCTAAAGAATCTTCTAAAAAGTTAATGATGGCTAAGCTGTTGATTATTGGGAAGGTGTTGTTATTTAAACGTTCCGAGGTTGTAAGCTTGGACCATATAGCGTTTGCATGTGATGCTGAAAAAATTGAAAGATTTCATTGGGGCAGGGAACGTTATCGTGTCTTGGTTAAATGTTTGAGAAGGGTTTGTTCTCTTAAGAAGGGTGTCAAAGCTAGGGGGATATATGAGCTGTTTATATATCCTCTAGCACTCCATGTGATTTTTTTAACTTTCTTTTGGGATGTTAGTAACTAATTTTATTTGTCATGCTGGTGCTGACAATTAGCTGGTGTTGTGTGTATATAAAGCAGGTTTGGATTTTGTAAGTTTTTTCTTCTATTGTCGAAAAACTGGGGTTCACTTTTAAATATGTTCACAATGACCAATCTCTTTACATTGGGTGTGTAATGACACAAGTAGTTATGAAGAAGCAGTGTCACTATTTGGTGAGGAAGTAGTGAGGTTGTTATTTGCACCCATTATTGTTTGTCAGCATTATTTTTATGTAATGATCATTTTTCTTCATTTTGTTCTTTTCATTTCATTATCAGGATTCTTTGTATTTTCCAAATAGGCCCCTGAGTATATAAAGTATGGAGAATTTTCAAGGAAGGCAGGAATGGAAATTGTAGAAGAAGTTGTTGATGAATTTTTTTACTATTTGAGCTAGCCTGTTTTTTCCCAACCTTAGGAAAGCCCTCATTATCATGTGAAGAATGTTAGGAAGGTTTTTCACATGTTGAGGGGCAGAGTGGCTACTTGTGTGGATTCTGCACGTGTTTATACTTCGCCTCCCACTGATTCTGCTGATTTTGAAGTTCCTTTTGTAGTCCATTTGGTGCGCACTAGCATGAAACGAAAGGCTTATGATTTTAGTATTTCTAAGGAGGGAAAAAAGAGGCAGAAGAGTAAGCCACTCCCGGGTTCCATTTTGAGGAGGGGTCTCTCTAAAAGGGTAGAGGCTGCTATTAGGAAGATTATGGATGATATAAAAAGGCTGACAAAAAGAAAGAGGGAGTTGACAATGTGGAGAATTTAGCTGACAAAGGGGAGAAGAGAGCTGACATTGGGGAGTGGGGAGGGGGATTACAACCAATTTCAAAGATGACAACGAGGAGATGCCTAAATGGGTGAAGGAGTTGTGTCTGAAATGGGAGAATATGTTTAAGTTAGTTACAAGTACGATTGTATTTTTAGAGGAAGAGATTATTGATCTTAAGAAAAAAAATTAGTGGAGCTGCTAGTGATATCCGATGTGAAGGAGGAGTTAAAAATGGTGAGGTGAAAGAGGGTGGAATTAATTCTGATATACATGAGTTAGAGTCTTCACTTGATGCTGACAGTGTGAATGGAGCTACTGAAATTCATTGGGGGGGGGGGGGGGGGATTTTGCATTAGATGTTGATAGAGATGGCACCGATATCATGCATGCTGAAATTGTAGCTTCACAATTTTAGTATTTATGTCAAAACATCTATCAAATATTGTGACATCTAGGTGTATTTTTGTAAAGATCCTTGGTGTTTATGTATTTTTGTAATATACTCGTTGGGTTTTTGTTAAATATTTAATAATGTCTATGCTGATATATGTCATTTTGAAAATCAGCTATCTGTCATTTTTGTTCAGCTTCGGTAAATAAGTTCATAAGCTGAAATTGGTTTCATCGTCTATTAGCTATCTTTCATCTTCAAAATCAGCTTTCTGTCAAGTTTTGTCAACTATGTGTTATCGTTTGTCAGCTGATCTGCCACTATGTTTGCCAGCATATCTTTTGAATCTTCATTAGTGCAAATTTATGTATGCAAATATGAATGATTGATAGCTATCTGCCATACCTTTTTACGACAAAATGTCTACATTGTCAAGGTTTGTCAGCTATCTGTCATGTGTTGTCAGCTTACCTTTTTATGTCAAATATGCATATAATGTGACATTTGCTTTCATATATTCTCAAATAAATATGATGAGTGAATCATATATATATATATATATATATATATATATATATATATATATATATATATATATATATATATATATATATATATATATATATATACACACACACACACACACATATAGAGGATAGATCATATGTACTCAGCCCTTAACGTGTATCATGTGAACACATCTAGGTCGTCGATTGATACAAAATGAAAGGCTGAAATTATTCAAAGATATTTAATTAATTATAATTTTGATCCAAAAAAACATTAAAGAATACCAAGGGAAGCGCGTGCAATCACCACATCAAAACCCAACCCATCCATCTACAGTTATCGATTCCATAGGAGAGAGAAATCAACGAGGCGAGGCGATTTGGTGTTGGTGGAGGTCCGGTGGTAGAAAGCGGAACACCGGCAATAGCAAAAGCAAGTTCCGGCAACTGTGGGCGGACGACAACCATATCAGTGGGCGGAGGCGGCGATTTCGAAGGTATCGGCGATCAGGCGAATGCGAAAGGATTTCCGACTAGGGTTGAATCTGTTCAATCGCCTGTGAATCCGGCAAATCGGGCGCTTGGGACTCCGGTAGTCGAAGGTGGATTCCGATCACCACCAGCCATCTGCACCATCGAAGCAAAAATCGCCGGCGATTTGAAGCTGTTGGAGGAGTGAGAAGGTATCCGGCATACCAGGTTCAACCGAAGCATTAAAGTTCATCAATGGGTAAGTTTGTTGATTTGGGTGAACGAATTTGGGTTTTTTGTTTTGTTGATTGTGGATTTTTTAGGGTCGAAAAAATGCTCATCAATTCGGCCATATTCCCTGAATTGAAACACGAGAAATTGGATGCAAGTAAGAGCTGCTACTCGCATTCTTCTCACCCGCTCCATCATTGAGAGGTTGTCCCGTATATATTGTGCTTCTTTTTATCATCTTCTTCATCATTGACGGCTTCGTAAATCTGGACTTCTGCAATAATTGGTCTTATCTTTCTTGTGATTCTTTTGGGGATATCTCTCAGCATTGGAAGGGGATGAGTTTCTGATGATCCATCTATCTTGTAAAGAACTCGGAACATGTACAAACTCATTTTAATTGTTGTATTTGTGAGCTCTGTGATTACAACTTCAGAGCCTAGAGTATATTCCTCATATCCCAGTTAGGATGTGCCATATTATTGTTAATTATTTGTTTATTTTGAGAGGATTTATGTCAAATTGTGTGTGAATAGACATCGAATTTGTGTGGTTCATTTGATTTAAAAGGTATTCGCAAGAAAAGCCGAATTATTCATATGTATGGATAAACACCGATCAAATGCGGCAACAACGAGGAGAGTAGACCACCGAGCAGCTGATCATTGAATTAAATGGGTGAATTTGGACCTAATTAGTAGTGATGAAATGTTGATTATTGATTATTCATGAAATTGGTTCATTATTCGGTGAGAAAGGAAAAGTTTTTCGTATGTATATGGTAAATTAGATGGAGTATGTTTGTTTAAATACACCTATACCGTCGAATAATCATGTGATACCATCGAATAATCATGTGATACCATCGAATAATCATGCGATACCAACGATTAATTTTTAGGCCATCGAATAATCAAGCTATACCATCGAATAATCAAGTGATACGATCGCATAATCAAGCGATACCATCGAATAGCCAATTAGAAAAATCAATCGATACCATCGCATAATTCGTCTATACCATTGCATAATCCGTTGATACGATCGAATAATTCAGTGATACCATCGATTCATGGTGCTAGCCGATTAGAAAAATCCATCGATACCATCGCATAATCTGTTGATACGATCGAATAATCCAACGATACTGTCGAATAATTTACAGGAAGATAAAAATGGACTTGTACACGCGCCCCAATGCAGAAGGTGGGAAAGAAAACTGGTGGGACCCACTGATTTTTAATTAAAGAAAAAAAGTTAAATTGCCTATTAATCTCAGCCACCCATTTCAATCAATCAACGCTCAGGATGTGTTCTCATGATACACAATAAGCAATGAGTACCCCTGAACCATCCTCCACACACACACACACACACACACACACACACACACACACACACACACACACACACACACACACACACACACACACACACACACACACACACACACACACACACACACACACACACACACACACACACACACACACACACACACACACACACACACACACACACACACACACACACACACACACACACACACACACACACACACACACACACACACACACACGACAATACTTATATATATGTTGACAAATTACTTTAGTCAAAACTATAGGTTGATTATGCTAACAAGCGAATTTATATAGTCAATATGTGCTGATATTATGAAGACAAAAGATTTTATTAGAAAATATTATAAGCAGATTTATATAAAAATGCTGATATATATGTGGAAATATATGCTGACAAACAAATTTAGAAGAAAATATTTGTTGATTATGGTGAAACGAATTTATTATGATGATAAACGATATATAATCGAAATTGTTTGTGGAATTGAGAGAGGAAATTGGGAGGCTGAAAATCGCCAGGGAAAAGGGGGAGATTGTTGAGCAAGATGTGTTTGTTGAGAGTAACGAGCAGGTTTCAAGGATGAACAATGGACATTAAGATAATAAATATCGGATGGTGGCTATTTAATTAATTTGATCTTATTATATGAGCAGTTACTTTTTTACCTCTAAAAAATATATAAAATATTTATTTTTCTTTAGTTTTTTTTAAAATTTCATACTTATTAATAGGAACTAAAACATTATTTAACAATTAATTTATAAAAAGTTAAATATTTTATATAGTTTTTATCCTCTTAAAAAATATATTCCCTCCATTTCAAAATAAATGTCGTTTGATTTTTGTGCATGTTTTTTAAGAAGGTAAAAACTCTATAAAATAATATTTTTTAAAATAAAATTTTATTTTATAAATTGATACTATTAGTAATAAATATGAAACTATTAAAAAAATAATATCTTGTAGAATTTTTATCTTCTTAAAAAGCGTGCATTAAAAGACAAACGACACTTATTATAAAACGAAGAGAGTATAAATAGTAAACGATATATTTTATCAAAAACAGAAAGTACCAGCAAAAATAGATTTAAGTGGAGTTTTGGGGTTTTGATAAAATTTTAAAAAAATAATCGGGTGTTGGTCAAAGGTAATTATGGATAAATATCTTTCGATAGAATCTCTTATGGAAAGAAGTAGATTCAAAACTTCTTGGCAGTTTGGTAGGCTTCTTAATATTAGGGATCTTTTCTCTAAATGATTGCTCTGGTTAGTTGGTAATGGGAAAACCATAAATGTATGGTCTAACATTTGGGCAGATGCTCAATATCTACATAGGTTTCAGAATGATCGTGATCCTAATTTAAAAGTTTGCGACTTATTTACAAATACCAAATCTTGGGATACTGATGAATTAAATTCTATCTTTCCTTCTCATATTGTTCAAGCAATTACTAATATCCATATTCCTGTAACTGATATCCCAGACAAGTTAATTTGGATTTACAGTAATAATGGAAAATTTTCTGTTAAATGCACATCCTCGCTTTATAAAACTAGGAATATGAAGAAAATTCCAGCAAATTGGATTTGGAAACTTAATATCCCTCCGAATATTTAAAATTTTATTTGGAAATTTTATTTGGATATCTTGCCTACGACTGTCCGGTTAAATAGATATATAAATAGAGTTCCTAATACTTGTTCTCTTTGTTATTCTGATATAGAAGATATAAATCATTTATTGTTCAAGTGTCAGATTACAAAATCCCTTATTCAAAATCTGGGTGTTAAGTTGAAAAAATGTTTCATTATACCAAATTTAACAAGTGACGTTCAAGAGAATATTCTAAATACTAGGGCTCTTAATCTATATTTTACAGATTTATGTCATTTATGGCATTCAATTTGGGAGCTCAGAAATAGAATTATTTTTTGCAACACTTCTGATACAAGTATGATCTCTGTGTTAACTCGAGCTATTGATAATATCTCTTGTTAGAATAAGGTCAGATTAAATCAAAATTACCTAAACGTGTTAGGCCTCCTGATAAAATGATGTGGAAATGTCCTCCAATAGATGTAGTTAAGATCAATGTAGATGTTTCGGTAAAAAGTGATACGCAACCACAAGTTGGTTGTGTTGTGAGGAATAATGACGGTCAAGTTATTCGGATACATAAATGTAACGTTAGGATGGGTTTTGTCATTTTGACAGAAGCGTTTGCTGTATATACAGGTATAAGACTGGCAGCAGAGATGGGGATTCGAAGATCGATAGTTGAGAGTGATTGTACTATTATCATCGACGCCATCAATCATGCAAACAATATCCCATGGGAAGTCATTCAAATAATCCAACAGATCCATTCATTAAGAAGAGATTTTGAGAGTATCACTTTTCAGCATTGCTATAGAGAGGCCAATGGAGCAGCTGATTTTATTGCTAAATCTCAGTTTCAGAACATTATCTTGCGAGATGATCATGGATGTCGGTATTACATCCAATCTTTTGCCTACTGTAAAAAAAAATAAAAATAAAATAAAATAATCGGGTGTAAAGAAGAATTTGGAGATGGATTGGATTTGGATAGAATTTGGCGGGTCGCCTCCCAACACTTTTTAGATGATCTCATCTGAGGATTTCATATGAAATGTCTTTACAGTTGTATTCTTTTTATGCATATCTGTTCAGTAGCAATTAGCAGCATCACCATAATCTACCTTGAGCTGAACTTTAAAATGCAATTATATTTATAGCCCCCCTGTCTTCCTTTTCACAATCGTGCACGAATAATCTCAAATTGGTTCTACAATACTCCATAAGATTTAGAATCTCTTGTATTATCCACCAGTTATTTAGTTATTTAATTGCAATAAGTAGTTAATTGTTGCCTTAAAATATTGACTCTTCGTCAATTTTTAGTTACACTTTTCTTCTCTCATCGTCACTTCAAAATACATATGCACATTGATATCTCCTTTACGATCAACCTACATCAGAGGCGAATCTAAGGCATGCACCTCGCGACGATTGAAGCTCTTCTAGTCCGGAAAATTAACCTAGAAAAAAAATTGTGTTTTTTTAATGAAAATCTTTGACTAATTTTAAAGATAAAAAAGTTTAAAATGAGTAAGAAATTACAAACACGACTTAGCTTAGTTTATAAGAAGGAGGGTTTATTACTTCAGACGTCAATGTAACCTGATTAGATCGAACGCCCATAAACTTTTAGGTTTAAACTCGGTGTTTTAGATCCGAAACCCGAAAAGACCCAAACCCGAATAACTTAAAAATTTTGAGGTTCAACACCCGATGACCTATTGGATCAAGTCGACTTGTTGAGTCAGCGTCATGTAAATGTCACACAAACACCACATATACCCCAACATAGTTGCTTTGCGCAGTTGTGTTCATTAATATCACTCACAAGTTAACTAATAATATATATATTTTTTATAATTATAGCATTTCGAGTACTTAATTATTTGTATACATAAAATATTTTTATGTTTAAATAATTTATATTATTATTATATTTATAAATTTAATTATAATATTTATATTTATATTATTATATTTATCTTAATTTGATGTATTGATACTAAAATTTAATTTGAACCATATTTTAATATTCTTTTAAAAAGTCTTTAGAAAGTTGAAAATTTTGACCTATATCGACCTGAAATCGAGAGAAACTCGGTTTGACTCGATCCGAAATGATTCTTGATCCGATTCTTACAAAATTCGATTTACTTAACATCTGGGTTATGGGCTAGCTACCAGACACCGACCATCCGATTGATAGGTATATTTCAAAGCCGTTTAGTTTCACACACATACATGAGAGCAAGAATGAAAGCAATTGGACCAAAAAATTGGGTGGTTAGCATGCATAATAGAAGAGTTTTAGGCTCATTTGCATTGTAATATAGTCATCATTCTAGTTAATTACATAGTTTACACTCTTTGTGGAAGAAGTTAGAATCTACATTGTTTTAGTGATTTATGCGGATTCAAGGATCCGACCTATAGTCGAGAGTCAAAGCAAGGAAGTCAAGTGAGCAAGTGAATAAGACAAACAAGAGGAAGAAAGGAGAAGAAAGCATAAATGAAGGAAGGAAGTCAAGCCAAGAGCAAAAGAATCCCGTCTGCAGGAGCCGCTAGCGTGGCTATCCAATTCTGTGAGCTCAATCACCTAGCTAGCACGAAGCATCCAAGGAACATAGAACCGTTGTCAATAGACACCCCGCGGATGCTGAAGGAGGGAACTTGACTCGATTCGCTGCCAGCGGATGCCAGCGAAAGGCAGCGGATCCCAGGGTTTTCGCCGATGGGGATTCTCTTGGGCTGGAAGGATCGAATCTTATCTTTTGGGAGATTCTTTCATATCTAAATCCGGCGCTATCTAGGGTTGTAGGCGGCCCATGAGCACTATATAAAGACCTCTAGTTTAGGTTTTTCATTCATTCAATTCACAATTCAGTCATCACCTATTTTAGAGGGTTCCACCTCCCTCTTGGGACGGAAGGACCCCGAATTACTCTTTTCTTTTCATGTTTAGTTTATAGACAACCTTGCTAGGCTGATCTCCCTTGTTTTGCTCAATATTCAAGAAATGAGTTTAGTGTATCGAGAGGGTTAATTCCAGATTTTATCTATCTATGTTATTTTGATCTCCTTTGCTTCACATTGTTAATGTTGTTATTATATTTAGAGTCATGAACTAGATAAAATTGTATCAAGCTAGGGTTTAGACTGCCTCCACTATTGCAGGTCGAATCCGAAGTGGCAAATCACGTCTAGCAAAACATGGGTAGAAACTCTGGATTGTGTAGGAAGATTGACATCTTTATTGCAAGTATATCTTAGTGGAAGCGGTATTTGGACATGATGCTTCAGGGTGTGAAGCCGGCAAGACAGGAGTATCCAATTAAGGCGTCTTTGCGTTCCGAGACCAAGTGCTACCCCCCCCCCCCCTCCATGATAGAGTTTAGGGATTTAGATGATGTTATCAGGAAGTTCAGCTTCTCTATTTCTTTTCTATGCTTAAACCAGCCCTAGAATAACTACAGATACTAGAGGTACACTCGATGAGCAAGGAAACCACCATTGTTGTGAACTCGCACTACAACAGAAATGCCTATTAGCGAAGAAATTTTTCGTCGCAGAAAATTGAATTTTTGTCGCTAAAACTATTTGGCGAGGAAATGCATTTCGTCGCTTGTTCCTCGCAGAAAGCTCGTCAAGGAAAGGTTAGTCGAGAGAAAAATATTTCATCACTGAAACTTTTAACGACAAAATCATTTTTCATCGCCGTAACTATTAGCGACTAATATTTTCCTCGTAAAAAGACAAACTTTTTATCGCCAAAAAACTGGAAGGATTGAAAACTAGTCATTAAATGTGTTTGGCAACAAATAAAATTTCATCGCTAACATGTTTATTCCTCGCCAATGATTATCTCAAATTGTGTTGATATTATTGGCGACTAGAATTTTCATCGCAAAAAACACAAATTTCATCGCTGAATATACAAGGCGATAAAAGTGTTTTTCTCGCTAAAATGTTTATTTCCTCGCCAGTAATTATAACTTTTTAAATATACATTTCATGACAAATATATTTAGTGAATTTTTCTCATATTATATTTTAAAATAATAACATACTAGAGAAAAACATATAAAATTAAGTATCAATCAAACTAGTAATACAAATTGAATTCCAAAAAAAATTCAAATCTTTCTAGCGAAAATCCAAGCCTTTCTAAGCAATTCCATGCTCTTGATTGAACTTTATCATGAAGTCTTCGATCTCTTTTGTAGAACCCTTCAATGCAATGATCTCGTAGGCCTGAGCTTGGACAACAAGTTGAGTTTCATCAAACTTTTCTTGTAATGCCTTGTTCTTCTCGTTCATTTCTTGCATTGACACTACAAAGGCATATTTGGGTGGGGGTCGAGGTCCATAACCACAACCTTTGATGTAGCCAGAATTCGTTTCTAGAACCTGTGCGCATATCTCTTCATCTGTCATTGTCCTACCTTTGTCTTCTTGCGTTGTTTCATAACGCAGTTGCACCATTTTTTCATCCGTCATTGCGATGTAGCCATATTTTCTTGGAAGATATCGACTAAGCATTAAATTTGCCTGCTTAAGATAGATTATGCAACTTGTGTCAAGCTTATATGCATATTCAACTCCTCGTAAAATGGTATTTTAAAAGAAAATCTTATATGAGCCCTCAAAAAGCAACCAAAAATTTAACTTGGATAATTATATTGCAAAGGACTTACCAACTGAATCTCACTGAAGTCGATCCGCTCCCTAGGATAACAACTCTCAAGCACAGTCCACAGAGCCCCGACAGGCTGCCAAATGAAGAGGTGTGCTGCCAGAATACTTGCAATCACAATTTCAAATCAACTCCCATGCGAAAATTATCAAAAGCATGCTCAGATTGCAAATGTTTGCCATCATTCACCATAAAAAAATGTTTGCCAGAAAATTTTTCATTTCCCTACCTGAATCCTCCAGTTGAAGTGCATACAAGAGCTTCACTGTCCAATAGGATATGGGCACAATCAGCATGCCTATGCCGGGCAGCCAAGTGCAATGGGGTTCACAAACCTTGCAAAGCCCCTGACAATCCGATCCATCGATTGAAAGTCTGGAAGTATTAGAAATAATTTAACCACAAGCTAGTAAGCTAGCAGACAACGAAATATGAAAGAGTAGAGACCATGAGGCTGCAACAGTAGAGGAATTTGAGTAGGAGATTAAATAGCTTGTAGGCAATCCAGATGGCCATAAAAGGCAGCATAGTGCAAGCAGGTTCTCCCACGAATTGAATCAAACATCATCACCTGAATCAAAGCAACTTCTCCAGTTACAAATCTTTAACCATTGAAACAAAAAGAACACCACAGAAATTCGTAATCACTATGGGGAGTGAGATCTTAGTGCCTACATTAGTGCAAGCTTCAATAAGCTTGTTCACATAAGAGATCCTCCCATTCATCGTAGCTAGCAAAAGCATAGTGTTAAAAAACAAGGCAAACAAAAGCAGAGTCTTAAACAACAAGGCGAAAAATCAGAGCTCCACAACAAATAAATGAAAAATCAAATCATCTCTAATCATGAATGTATAACTTGCTTCTAATGATTAAGAAAATCCGAATAGGCTCCGTGATCCAACAATAGAGACAGAATCTCCAGCCATCGATTATTATCAGCGCCAATCTGATCACATAACATAATAAAAATACATGGAAAACTAATCAGCAATAAAACGAAGAACACACCTCGATCTGGCCAAAAGAAGTAATGAAATGAAAAGGAGAGAGTCAATCGCAGATATTTCTAGAGATTAAAAGCTCGGAGGAAGCATAGTCCGTAATCCAAGCATAATAATATCATCCAAGGAAAGGGATCAAGAATAAGATCAATAAAACATAAATCAACCTTACAACTATGCTCATCTATATTTTACAAGGAAAAATCGTGAAAGTTCAATAGACACAGAGAGCATGAGACATGTAAGTAGTGCTCAAGTATGCACACAGTCGCATATAAGGATTGATAAACCAAGCCAACCAAAAATCATTAACCTACCAATCTAGAGACTACAAAAACAAAACAACTGATTTCAGTTCATAATCTACTAATCTAGAGATTCCTCAACTTCAAGGAGTTCATTAATTATCATTTCAAAGTCCTAGAAATGTAGCAACATGTAACGAGTACTCAAGAGCAGGCAGGACAAAACAGCCTAAATCTCAGCACATTTTGCAACTCAGAAATCGGATTTATCCCCTTAACTACAAGACAATCCTACATGACTAAAATCCGATCACTCAAATGGACAACAACATCCTACGAAATCGAGTTGAATTGCAAGAGGCGATTTCTCACACCTCGGTCCCATTAGCATACCAAATTCAGCGGAACAACTTCAAGGAACTCAATTATATAACAATAGATTAAGCAAGGAAAGGTAGAAGCACGTACCGACACTTACCAATTTCGGATCTAATTAAAGGCGAAGGCTCGGATTCGGGACTGGACCTGCAGATCTGAGAGCAGCAAGCACGCAAGAGCAGTGGCGAGGGAGGCGTTGACGGGAGATATAAGATAGTGAGAAGGGGGCGGAAACCTAGCGAGGTGGCAGTTTAGGGCTCAGGCGATGGGCGATGGTTAGGGTTTCGGCAGGGGCAGAGATAGTCGGAGGGGTGGGCTAGGGTGCACGGTGGTGAAGAAACAAGGGTGAAACGGCTTGGCTTGGCTTGGCTTGGCGAGAGGAGGAGCGAGGGAATGAAGTGGTGCGAGAATGATGCAAGGAGAGGTGATCGCGGGTAGAGAGAATAGAGGTGAAGAAGATGAGATGGCGTAGAACAGGTGAAGCCGCTGTGAAGAGGGGATAGGAATTAGGAAGGACGATTTTATTTTTTCCTGAAAATAATAAATAAAAGGTACTGTATTTATCAACAAGAAATTACGGAGTACTAAAAAATATTGGAATTTGTCTTAGATTTCTCACATTCGACAAAAATAATATTTCCTTGATAAATGGTTGCTTTAATGTTAAAAATATTCCTCGTAATATATATATGAAGAGAAATTTAAACTTTTCTCGTTAATAAATTTGATTAATTTTTTCCATTTTCATCCAAGTCAATAACGATGAAATGGCATTTCCTTGTTGATTAATATAATTAGTAACAAACTTTTTCCTCGATAAATACTTTTAGCAAGAAATTAAAATCTTTGTCACTAATAAATTTGGTGAGGAATTAAATGTTTCCTTGTTAACGAATTTGAGTAATTTTATATATTTTCACCCAAACCCATTAGCGACGAAAATGGAATTTTCTCGTTAATTAATATGTTTACCGACAAATATTTCCTCGATAAATATATATTTTTAGCGAAAAATTATAATATTTGTCACCAAAAAATTTGGTAGATTTTACATAATTCACATCAAACGTATAACGACAAAATTGGAAATTCCTCGATGATTGTATTTTTAGCGATGAAAATATTCCTCAATAAAAACTCCAAATTCGTCGTTATTTTCCTTGTGTTTTTGGCGACCACATGATGCTAGCAATTAGCGATGAATAAAAAAATTTGTCGTTGAATGTCATTTTTAGTGAGGAATATAGGCTTCTCATTAAAGTTCACATGCCTTTTTATGAGGACTCGACATGTTTGTCACCAAAGGCCACATTTACTGAGGAAAAAGAATTCGTCGCTAAAATTTTGGTCGCTAATAGGCATTTCTGTTGTAGTGTCGAGGGTGAACCACTATTCTATATATCTTTCAAAGTGCTCTTCTATCATTCAAAGGGCTTTTGTATATATTATTTGCATTACTTTTATCTTTGCATTTACTTTCATTCATTCAAATCTCATATTCATATTGTCTAATAGATAGTTATACAAATCGGAACCTTGTTTCTATGTTGGATTGACCCCGTACTTATTCACTATACTTAGTAAAAGGATCGGGATTTAGTTTTAGAGAGGTAAACCATGTGATTTAACTCTAATAGTCCACGACCAAGATGACTTGCAAAAGGAAAAGACGAGCCACCTTGGGGGGGGGGGGGTAGGTTAGGAGTGTGCAATTCTCAACCTAATTTGGCCATTTCATTTTGCTGCGACAATTGAAGTCGCTGGTGAAACTGGAGACGTGGTACATGATCCAAGGCTACCTCATATGGTTCTCGCTGTTGGAGTTTACCATGGTGAAAAGTTTGAACTGTTAGTTCCCACTTTGCAACGTCATAGAGAAGGACCATAAGGGCGCCATCTACGAGTTCTTCTCCCATTAGAGGATGTCATATGAAGCTAACGGGCAATGACACATTCACCTTTAATTATATTTCGCCCGTGCTAGCTAAGTCCAAAGAGGGCCACATGAAGGTGATGTAGCCGACCTCTATCCTCATCCCTGATCCAAAGGAGAAGGAAATCTTGAAGCGTCCATGTGTACTACCAACATTAGAACGCCGATGGATTGTTTGACAAAGTACTGAAAGATTGTGTTCTACAACTGAGAGCCGTTGTCGAACTATAAAATCGAAATATATGTAATCGATTAGGAGGCAGAAACCCTAGTCGCCATTACCATGAAAACAATTGTGTGATGCATTTTTTGTATTTCTTAGAGCAAAAGTAAAAGTGTTGAATACTTGAATGTAGTAGCTTCAACCTCTACTTATACTACTTGCTAATCCTAGCTAACACACTTACATTCAGCATTCACTTGATCCCTTCTAACAAATTTCCTAACTAGATGAAGTCAAAGTTGACGTTTTATGGGTCAAATAATATTGATTAATTTAGACGAATCAAGCTTGGTTGGAGAATTATTTAAAAAGGATGATGTATTTCTAAAGATTTTTAAGAATGTTTCACCCTAACAAGATCGAAGGTCCAAAGAGGTACATAATTATGACTATGAATTGAGTTTTGAAAGTGAATTTGGTAGATTAAATTCGTATAATAACTTTCACATACGTACGATTCAAGTACTATTAAACGTACACCTAATGAGATTACAAACTTTATACATAAAAAGCTGTGTTATCCCTTGTCAGGTGTTACATATGGTTTCTTTATTGTATGTTGTTGCGCGTTTATAAAATTGTAGTGGCTCTCACCCAAAAAGTGTATATATTTTAATGGTTTAATCATACTCTCTATATATTATTCCAGCATGCAGTTAACGTTATTGCATTGTATACATGCAGATACAATTTGTATATCACTCGATCATTTTCTTTCATGATGATCCGAGACTCTTTTTGGGTGAGCTTGATTTTCCTTTTAATTGGCCTACACTTTTTATTATTAGTCACACGTAGAATTAATAATTAATTGCATGGGTAATGATTGAATTGGTCCATATCTATATATTGCAAATTATCGCATAACTCTGAAGTTTTAGTTCAAATCTTTTAAATGATACCCTAACTTACCCCTCCCTCTCTCTCTCTCTCTCTCATATATATATATTCTTATAAAACGTGTCACAAAAGTCAAACGCCCATAATTTCTGAACGGAGAAAGTATATAAGTGTAATGATAAAGTAATTACAATTGACCAGTAAGATCGAGAAAAAAGGCGTAAAACACATAACATGTTCGATAGTACAAACTGGTGCCAAACAATAATACAAACTATTGTCAAACGATATTACAAACTATGATAAAGAGAGTTTCATCACTTGTAATTAGATATATATTCTACTAAATAGCTCAACTAGAGGATAAAGGAGGTAAATCCATTTTCCGAGTTTTCATGCCCTGAAAATGTTGAAGAATAACCTCATTGTCAATGCGCTTGAAGATGTCTTTTTCAATATAGCATACCAAACTATCGGTGAGAAAATCATCCCCCATTTTGTTGCGCAAATATGTCTTGATAAGACTCATTGCAGAGAAAGCTCTTTCCACTGTAGCTGTTGCAACGGGTAAGACTAAAACTAGCTCGAGAAGACGATAAACCAATTGAAAAGCATTGTGAATTCCTACCTCGACCATCTTCTTAGATACATCACCGATATCTTCCAAATCAGAAAATTTGGGATTGTTTCTCATTTCATAAACCCATGCCTTCAATTCTTCTTTAATCTCCACTTGATCAGAAAGTGAGAAGTCTAGTGGATATAGTTGTGTAAGCCGATGTAGCTTTGCCGAATTGAAATTCGAGAATGAATCCTTAGGATCAAGGCAAGCCAGACATGTGAGCAATTCTGTACTTGACTCGCTAAAACGACTCTCCAACTCTTGCCCAATTTGATCAATAACCTACCATGTCATGTGTAGAATAATATCAATTCTATAGTAAACTAAGAAAATATGTAGAGAATTTATGGAGAAATGACCGTAGATAACATAAAGAGAAGAAATTTATAGAGAAATAATTATTACCTCATAAAATATCTCAACTCAAAATTGGTGGTGGTTTGTTATAGTATGGTCTGCACGTCGAGAACGATGACGATTTGGGACTTCATCATCCATATTCAGAATGAGAATATCGTGATCAACACAAAACTGGTTGACATCTCGTATGAGATCGTCCCATCCATCATTCCTCATCACTTGAAATCGCGTTTTGATGCTTTTAACCATACTCATTGCTTAGATAATGTTTTGATCTTTTTGTTGCAAGAGTTGGGACAAAGCATTTGTCATCCCCAATATTGTCTTCATTAAGTGAGCAACAAAAACAAACTGATAAGTCTCCATCTTCACAATCACGCTATCAGTCGTTCCCCGAGTAGAAACCGTCGTTCCATCTTCAAGGACATTTTCAAGCAATTCAATTGTTTAGTCCCACAAAGATAGAAGGCGAGCAATGGTTGTAAAGTGGGAACCCCATCGCGTAGCTCTCGACCGAGCTAATGATGTTTCTTGATTCAATCCTTTCCCAGCTGTAAGTTCACCTTTTTCCAACTTGTTCACCATTTTTTCATGTTTTGATTGTCAAAGATGATCTTTTCTCTTACAAGAAGCTCCAGCCATGTTGGTAATCATTGAGAGATATTGAAAGAAATCACTCACAAAGTTGTTTGCTTCTGAAACAGCAACAATCACCAGCTGCAATTGATGAGCAAAACAATGTATATATCTCGTATATGGATTTTCTTCTAATAGAAGAGTCTTTAGTCCACCAAGTTCGCCCCGCATATGAGAAGCTCCATCGTATCCTTGACCTCTCAACTTAGAGATGGATAAGCCATACTTAGCAAAAAACTCTTCAATACCCCTTTTCAATGAAACTGAAGTGGTGTCGACAACATGAACAACTCCAAGAAACCGTTCCATCACTTCTCCACGGTTGTTTACATATCTCACAAAAATGGCCATTTGCTCTTTGATTGAAATGTCACGAGCCACATCAATCAACAAAGAAAACACTTTATCTCCAACATCGGCCAATATAGCTTTTATCGTCTCTGAGCCACATGCAGAAATAAGATCCTTTTGAATATTAGGACTAATAAGTTGATGATTTGATGGTGCATTCTCCTTCATCACCTTTGCAACATCAACATTACGAGCACTATACCAGTCAACAATTTCCAAAAAGTTTCCCTTACTCAACGAGCTTGCTGACTCATCATGTCCTCGAAAAGCCAACGCTTGACAAAGTAGCAATCGAACAACATCTAATATTGCGGTCAAATGAATGAGGTATGCAATAGCCAATGATTGCTTACCAGAAGAAATACACCTTTCAATACTTTGTCTTTGATCTTGAAATTTAAAGAACATTGTTCAAGCTTCATTGTGATAACTTCCAGCACATCCCACATGATCTCTGAACTTTTCAGAAGCCTTCTTCCAATTACGAAACCCCATTTGCACAAACACATCAGACCCTGATCCTCTATTCTTCATATTAGGCTTGAACAAATAACACCAGAAACAAAATGCAGCATCTTTAGAAACACTGTACTCTAACCAATCCCACTTCTTAAACCAATCTTTCACAAAAGACCTACTCTTTGGTCCGAATTCAGTTCGAGGAAAATCATGTGTTAATGGTTGACAAGGACCTTTAACCATATACATTCTCCTAATTTCATCTCTATCAGAAGGATCATGATCATCAATAGGCTTGCGCAACCCTGGATCACTATTAAACTCAAGTTCATCTTCACATGTATTTTCCGTTCGAGCTCTTTTTTCTCTCCTAACCCCATCCACAACCACATCACCTCTAACCACATCTACACTCACATGTTCTCCAACCACACTATCGGTCTCCGGATTACCAACACTTCCGCCAATCCCTTGCGATTGATTTGGAGTAGCGGAGGAGCCAACATTTGGGATAGATGTGGTCTTAGTTCGGATAACAAATTTATCCATGTTTCTATTCAAACAAAATGCTAACCAATTTAAGATTAATCTCAATGCAATATCAATTTCAATTCAATATCAATCCTAAAATCAATCTCAATTCAAACAAAATCCAATCTCAATTCAAAACAAAATGAAATATCAATCTCATGTTCTTATCTATTCAAACAAAATGCTAACCACTTCAAATCCAATTCAATATCAATCTCAATCCTAAAATTAATCTCAATTCAAACCTCTCACTTCAATCTCAATCTCAATCTCAATTCATTTGGAAAATCAATCTCAATTCAACAGTTTCAATTCAACAATCTCAATTCAACATCAATCTCAATTAGAAAATCTAAATTCAATAACAAATTCACCATGTTTCTATCTATTCCGCTATTCAAACAAACTACTAAAAAAATTTCAAATTACAAATTTACAATTCAACATTAATCTCAATTCTAAAACAATAATCACAATCAATTTGTAATTTGGAGAATCGAAGATTACCTTTCGACTTTCGATTGACACTTCGACAGTAGACCACTACTCGAGAGAGAACGAGGCAGCGTCGGTGTGGCTCCGGTCGGCGGAAGGAGAACTGGACTGGAGGCGGCGTGGCTCTGTATATACCCCCTTAGTCGAAACAGGAGGGGAGCATATAGTGATACAGGATCTAATTAAAATCGAGAAACAGTGGCCGAGGCAAACTCTTGGTGAAGATGTCAACATACGAAATGTGGACGGGATATGTAAGACACGCACATAAGCCATGGCAACCTTCTCAACAACATCAACCCAGTATATCCCGCGATTAAGCGGGGTCTGGGAGGGTCAGCATATGTACGCACTCTTTCCTCGAACCAGTCTAGATAGTGTTTTCGACATACACAGAAATAACTGAACAATGAACAGAATGAATGCAGGCAGGATAGATAACACAAAGTGGATAATAGCCAACAATGAAGCAAAGATGCATAGTAAATAGACACCCCACAACAACCCATGACACCAAACGTTAGCCGCCCGAATGCACCTTCGCCAGCGGTCTATCCAGAGTCATATCTTTCAAAAGGTTCAGAATACCAACGCAACCTGGTCTCCTGCAGGTTATCCACGATACTCGCAACTCCCACCTAGCTCTTAATGTCGACATTTATGATTCTGTCAAGTCTTGTATGCCTACTCATTCATCTCAACATTCGCGTCTTAGCCACTGACATCATTTGTTCTTGAGCTTTAGTAATAGGCCAACACTTAGAGCCATATAATAATGCAGGTCGAACAACCACCTTGTAGAATTTAGTAATAGGCCAACACTTAGAGCCATATAATAATGCAGATCGAACAACCACCTTGTAGAACTGCCCTTTCGGCTTTGCAGGAACTTTCTTATCACATAGCACACTCGACGCCCTTCTCCATCGCAACCACCCTGCCTGAATTCAATGATCAATATTGGTGGAGGCAAAGTGTCATCTGGCCTCATCCCACCAAAAGATAATAATAATCCAAACCTATAGCTTAGTATATGCAGTAAGTCCAGCCGATCCACAGGGAAAATACCTTTCCTGTATACTCAAATTGCTAACAAAAGGGATAAGATCAAGTGTAATTGTAGTCGAACTAATCGGACAAAGTAAACGTAGAAATTGTGAATTGTTAGAATAAATGAGAATGAGATAGTTTCACCTGTAATTCATCAACAATGGTTAGGTTATTAGTCCTTGACTTAATTCTAGTTATTCTTAATAAATTAATCCGACTTGGGTTCAAAAAGAATAACAATCATCACTGATACATCAATTCCTCTGCAAACTCCAAAGTCTTTGGCAATTAGGGAATATCAAGTTTCTTAAGCAATTAGAAACAGAAGCTCAGCGCCCCTACTCCCAATCACGCAAGAGTTGGTATTTCCACAATTTTCAATATCCCACACACCTAACTGATGCTTTCATGGGATCAATTGATTGTGTTTGCTAGTGAGGTTCAATTTAATCTCATGAAACAATCAAATCCTAGGAGGAAAGCAAATTCCGTCAAGCTAGCTAATCAAGAGAGAATACATGCAATCAATCAATAGAAGAACAAAGATATTGAATCAATCGTATAATAACCTCGAAATCAAGTCTCACAAATTATCAAAATATATCTCGGAACCACAGGCGAAACAAATAGGCTTAGTTCTTCGTACCAAAGTAGACGACCATTCTTTTTTCTCGACCTCTAACTGCTGGAAAATAAGTCTTAAGAAAAGTACTTAAAGTTGGCCAAAACAAAACCCTAAAAACATAATATAATGCTCCACAAGTGAAATCCGGGTAATCGTGTGTTCGCCCAGACCGGCGGGCGGCGTTCCTACAGTAATTGTATTCTTCAATCTCTTCTCTTCTGCTCCTCTTCTCAGCTCCTCTCCAAGCATCTTCTTGCCTTGATAAATCTTCCTCCAACTTCTAGCTCATAATTCTCGACCCCAACAAAGCCATAGCCACTCTCTCTCGAGCGTTGAAGCACAAATATGCAATTAAAGCTCAAAAGGCACGTAGATTCCGCACTCGAGAACGAAAATACTAACAATGCAATTTACTTAATAAACATTCAATATGTACACCCAAATGCAATAAAACCTATCTATAATGCCTATCTAAAATATGCATTATCAAACTCCCCCAAACTTAAGCTCTTGCTTGTCGTCAAGCAAAATACAACAGAACATAAACCAATCATCTCACGGACAGAATAATCATGTATCGCATCCGCAAAAACAACATTTCAAATGTAGGTAGGATCAAATGAAAATCTGAAACAATGCCATGACTTGCATATATAAGACCTTCAACAACAAATGAATTATCCATTCAACCTCATAAGGAATGTGTTTCCAAATGCTCTCAGAGTGTAAAGGCTATGTAAATGCAAATTTCTACTCAATCCACATGCAAAAAGCTACACATTGATACTTATATAACCATTTCCTCCACCAAAAATTGATGTTGGAAACAGAGTCCATCAAGAGGTATTTCGCTCAATGGAGACTTTCATAGAAGGTTCCATTCGGCGGGGTTGTAGTGAGCCTTGGTGAAGACTTATAAGGTATGGAATGACTTTGGCCTAGTGGTGCTCAAATTCAAGAACAAGATTTCTAAGAACATGCTCAAACACTCAACCAAAACCACTCAAATAATAAAGTAACCCACTCCATCGTAATCTCACTCAACAATCATAAGGCTCTTTCCAAGCAAACTTTCATAGAATTCAGTTTTTTTCTTTTTTTTTCTTTCTTTTTTCTTTTTTTAATAGAAATTAAAAGAACTAATGCCATATATACTCAAAATGTGAGAACCCTCCCTTACTCATCATATGCACTCATAACTCTCAAAGCAGGGTCGTAATCCTCTCATCCGTTCAACATAATCAAACCAAATCCAATTCTAAACCTCATTCCGTGTAAGGCTATCATCGGCTAGGTAAAAATCTTGTGGAGCTTCAAAGAAAAAGGCTAGGTGGTGCGGGACGAACATCGTTGGCTTTTTCATCCTTTGCCAAATAGTAATATTATCCTAACTCAAACCTCAAACAAATAGATTAGTAAATCAATGAATTGGTAAACCAACAAACTAGTATAGCGATGAAGTCCGGAGTCGAACCCACAGAGAGAACGGTTGCTATGCAATGTTTCGAACAATAATTCTTATGACAAAAGAAATGATTTGTGGCAAATTGATGACAAAGTTAAGAGAACGATGATTGCAAAGTATGGATAATAAGATAGAGAAAATATTTCACCTGTAATTATCGACAATGGTTGAGGTTCAAGATTCTAGGATTGATTCAATAGATATTTCTAAGCGTATGTCGACTAAACTAAAGTTGATAGATCCGCAAAGATACAATCTTCTTATTCAATATCACTAAAGAATAGCATTAAACACTCAAGTTCTAAGACCAATTGGCATATCAATTCAATGCAATTAGAAGACAACTCGGCGCAAACCATAATCGGCCCTAATCAACATCTATTGACATAGATCAATCGAAATCATTCACTACAAAGACATAGAAATATCACTAATTCAATGGCTTTGTTTACTATCTAGAAAACAATAACGAATTCATAGCTTAGATGTAATTCCTAACATGGTGATCAATCATAGAAAGGAACACAAATATAATGAATAAGTACAAGATGATAAATATACTCATAAATAACTAAGTGAAATCAAATCCTCTTAATTCTTTCAACCATGTCTTCGAATCACAGGCAAAACTATGAGTGTAGAAACTCATAGGCCAAAAACCTCTCTTCTCTCTAATTGTGTTCATTGTTTTTCCTAATGCCAACGCACGACTTATTGTGGAAGAATAAAACCTAAACAGATCGTGCAAACCCTAGAAAATATAATAATAATATAATATATAAAAGTATCTTCGGACTTAAATCGCAATTGCTAAACACAGACAAGAGGCGGGCACCGCTAGAATACCAGCGGGCGCCGGTCCCAACAATGACCACTTCCTCTGTTTTTCTTCGACGTTGTGCTTTCTTGCTCCTTTTTAGATCCTTCCTTAGCCTTTATTTGCTCCAAAACATGTCCTTTAAGCTCTTCCAAGATCCCATCCAAGTTCGGAATGTAAAACTGCAGAATAAACACTAAAAACGCGTATATTCCGAACTCGACTACTTCACAAGAAAGATGTGAAACTAGACCAAAACATATGCAAAACTCCTATCTAAATGCAATAAGAAACACCTATAATGCCTATATGAAATATGCATTATCATTAGGCTCAGAGGGTTACAAGCAAAGGATAATAGTATAGGGAGGACATGGATAATAATGAGCTATGAAATGTGCCTCAATCATTTGAAAACCATTAACAATTAATCATGTAAGCTCAACCTCAAATAGGAATAACCATTCAACATCAAGAGGTAATTGCACATGGAGAGTATAAATCACACATGAAAATAGAGGGAAACAACGATAAATACCCCTGTATGGCAAAAATATAACTCACTGGGTACTCAATGTTGAATTTCAAAATTCACTTTCACTGAACATCATGCAAGCTCAATTTAATTCACATTCCGCAATCTCCATTTCTAAAACTCACTATCATGTGATTTTGCTAAAACAATCCAAATACAAGTAAATAAACTGAAATATGAAACTGAAATGTAAACATGCACTAACTAACTATCAATACCCTCCCCCACACTCAAAGATTGCATTGTCCTCAATGCACAAACATAAAGAACAATAACAAAAAATGAAAACAAAGCGTAAAGAAGGGTGATAAAACTCACTAGGGTGGCGGCTGAAAGGGGTAATACTATTGGAATTATTGTCTTTATTAGCGAGCATGCTCCTCTTGTCTCTAGTAGAGAGCAACCTAAGCCTGGTGTCACTTTATTGCATGTGTATCCTAATGCTGTTGGAGGTCCTGATGATACTGTCTAAACTTTATGCCCTAAGTAGGTTGCATCTGATAGATCTCATCTAAGCGCTAATTATACCTCCCCGAGTAAGAGGGGGAGGAGGTGTAGTAGCTCATGCCAGTGTCAAAGTCGTCAGCCCTTGCTCGGTTGGACTCACCCCTCATGAAAGTAGCGAGTGGCACTTGCCACCCCGCCTCCTCAAAGACCGGGGCAGTGCCCTCCTCGTCCTCCTTAGAGTCATTAGAAATATCCAAGGCCTTCGAGGGGAGGTTGAAATCAGCAATGGAGAGACCCATGGGCAACTCAGCGTGTAAACGAATGATATGCTCATTCTTGGGACCAACTCTCCAAATGAAAGGGGCCATACTACCCTCCATAAGTCTCATCCTGACCAGCATCTCCATGGAGAGACGAGAGTCACCCGCCATGGGGGTAGATCCTGGAAAGGAACTCGGCAACGAAAAGCAATGAGGATGATGAGGCCTCCAAAGCTGATAGTGCATGTGTCCCTCTGAGGCCCTCCTATCATCATCTTAGTGCTGGCATCCAAAAACAGTTGAACCCAATCAGGCCTAACCTCAGCCTTTGGTGTCAAACAGTAGAGTGCAGCCCAACTCTTCTGAGAGACCTTTTTTAGCTCGTTCTTCCCAAAAACCATGTTGTTCAGCACCTTATGACAGAGACGCAAAGTGGGATGAGTGATTGAATAGTTGTAGTTTCCACGCCGGATTTCCACTGGGTGCCAGTAGCAATAGCCTAGGTGTCAATAGGCCTAGGTTTGGCGAGGTTCCTCTCCTAGTCGGTCGTCGGTGGTCATGTGACCCCGAGAAAATGACTCAGCTGGGATTTCGCAGACTCAAAGTACCGCCCCATCAACGAGAACTCAATAGTATCATCCTAATTGGACTCTAAAGTTTCCAGAAACTCCCAAATCAAATACGGATAGGTCAAACCATGCATCATAATCAAGTAGCCAAGACCACCTTTGTCCAAAAGGGTCGTACAAGGCTCCACAAGACCCAATTAGTCTAATGCTGGATGATCGAAAAACTTAGTAGTCGAATATTTCTTGGGTTCTAAACTATCCCAACGTGCCCTCTCCTCATCACTCAAGTTATTGGGTGCAATCATGTTTGGAACTCAAGTCATGATGAAATTTGATGAAGGAAAGGATCGAAAATTTATAAAAATTGGCCGAAGTTCACAATTAGTAAAAGAGGCGGGCGCCGGGTGTAGAGCAGCGGGCTCCGGTGTGCACAGATGAGGTTTTTGCGGTTCTTGAGTGCCGAAATCGATGGTTCGACGTCGGAATCAACCCTTCTTGCTTCTTTTTTCACGAAAATTGCTCCTATTGCCCTAAGCACTCTGAATATGGAATCAAGATGTGCATTAGTGGTGTGGGAGTAAAGAGGTAATTTTGAGGGGGATGGAAACTCAAAAAGAAATGTTGATTCTTATAGATTTGGGGATGGAGATTCCGAATATGTGGTCGGAATGACAATCGGACGGGATTGTGTTGGTTTGATTGTGAAAGAGGAAGCTTGGAGATTTGAAGAATATGGATGTTGAGGGTTTGGAGGTTAGGGGAAGAAAAAGAACGAAAAGTTTTTTTTTAAAATTGGAAGTGGGCCCCATCTTCAAATAATCCGGCGGCCCAAATTTTCACTAAATGTATCCAAAGGCGGGCACCGCTAAAATACCGGCGGGCGCAGATTTCTCCTAACCCGGAATTCCTCTGCTTTTCTTAACCCACATCCTCACATGTTAGTTTCCGAAGAAATATTTCCGAATTGAACTTGTGAGACTCAATCTAATTACTGAAATAACAAAAATAGGGACTGAAATGAAAAGAAATTTAAAACTTACCTCGGGTTGCCTCCCGAGCAGCGCCTTGTTTTTACATACTTGGCTAGACGCAATGAATCATCTATTGCTCATCAGGAGGGTCCTCTAATCGCCAATCATCCATGACTTGCCTGGAGATGTCCTCAAGATATTTCTTGAGTCTGTGGCCATTCACCTTAAAAATGTTATCGTCATTAAAGTTCTGAATGTCTACCGCACCATGAGGGTAGATGTGAAACACAGAGTAGGGGCCTGTCCATCTAGATTGAAGCTTCCCTGGGTGGAGCTTGAGTCTTGAGACATATAATAGGACCTTATCCCCTGGACGGAATTCTCTTCTCAAAATATGCTCATCATGCCAAGATTTTGTCTTGTCTTTGTAAATCATGGCATTATCATAAGCATCCCAATGAATCTCTTCCAATTCTCGGACTTGAAGCTTTCTGAGTTCTCCTACTTCAGATGCATCCATATTTGCTTGCTTGACAACCCAGTAGGCTTTGTGTTCTAGCTCAACCAGCAAATGGCTTGGCTTCCCATAAACCAAGCAGAAAAACGACATCCCAATGGGTGTCTTATAGATTGTACGATATGCCCACAAAGCATCTTCCTGTCGGAGACTCCAATCCTTGCGATTTGGAGTGACAGTCTTCTCCAAAATCAATTTCACCTCTCAATTTGACAGCTCAACCTTCTGGATCACATTGTACTTCCTTGGCAGAGCACTTACAATCTTGTTGCAGAAGTGAGTTCCCCTGTCACTGATAACGGCTCTAGGCACCCCAAATCTAGCAAATAAGCTTTTCAAGAATCCTGCAACTACACGGGCGTCATCAGTCTTGGTGGCTTGTGCCTGCACACACTTGGAGACATAATCCACTGCAAGCAAATATAGACATTCCCGCAAGAACTAGGAAAAGGACCCATGAAGTCAATACCCCAGACATAAAAAATGTCACACAAAACAACTTGAGAGAAGGGCATCTCATTTCTGCCCGAAATGTTTCCTGTGCGCTGACATCTATCATTAGTTTTGGAGAAAGTGTGAGTATCGCGAAAGATGTGGGGCTACCACCCTGCATCAAGGACTTTATTGGCAGTCCGCGAAGGTCCAAAGTGTCCCCCGCTTGGGTGTGAATGGCAAAATCTTAGGACAGAGATTACCTCATTATTAGGAATACATCGATGGATAATTTGATCGGCGCAGTGCTTCCATAAGAAAGGATCATCCCATACACATAAAGACGAGTATCATGCCGAATTTCGTCCTTTTTGGCATCTGGGCAATTCAATGGGAAAAATCCCAACACCAAGTAGTTGACAATGTCTGCAAACCAGGGATGTTTTGTCCTCACATCCATAAGCCATAGCGGAGGATCATCATCAATCTCTGTAGAATCATTCATGTTCGTCAAATCACCGGACCAGCGGGCGCCGCTACAGGCGGCGGACGCCATTCCTACAGTTTCAGTGTCCATCGAAATCTTCAACAGCCCTTCATGAGGAAATTCCCCTAATCTTTGTGGCTGCTCTCTGACTGAGGGTTTACCGTCGTGTGTAAAATCTCGCCAACGAAATTCCCACATAAAAGGCTAGTATAGCGATAAGTGTAGGGTCGAACCCATAGGGAAATCTAAGATTAATTGTTTAAACACCAATTTACCAAAAAGTGGGAAATAAGCAATAAATACAAGAAATAAAACTAATGATCAAGATAGAAAATGAAATAACAAAGCATAAGGATGATGGTTTTGATGACAATTCAATAGGGAAAATAGTTCCACATATGCATTCTTCAACGTTGGTTGGCTTAATTGGTCATACACTCAAACTCAAGTTGTCATATTTCCTTTCACATACATTCTTCCTGGTGCAGGACGAACGTCGTTGGTTTTTTCGTCCTTTGTCAAATAGTAACAATATCCTAACTCAAAGCTCAAACCAATAGATTAGTAAATCAAGAGATTGATAAACCAACAAACTAGTATAGCGATGAAGTCCGGAGTCAAACCCACAAAGAGAACGGTTGTTATACAATGTTTCTAACAATGATTCTTATGACAAAAGCAATTATTTGTAGCAAATTGATAACAAAGTAAAGTAAAGAGATCGATGATTGCAAAGTATTGATAATAAGATAGAGAAGATATTTCACCTGTAATTCTCCACAATGGTTGTGGTTCAAGATCCTAGGATTGATTCAATAGATATTTCTAAGCATATGTCGACTTGAGTAAAGTTGATAGATCCTCAAAGACACAATCTTCTTATTCAATATCACTAAAGAATAACATTAAAGTATTAAACACTAACGTTCTAAGACCAATTGGTATATCAATTCAATGCAATTAGAACCCAATGGCACAACCATATTCATCCCTAACAAGCATCTATTGACATAGATCAATCAAAATTATCCACTACAAAGACATAGAAATATCAGTAATTCAATGGCTTCGTTTGCTATCTAGAAAACAACAACGAATTCATAGCATAGATGCAATTCCTAACATGGTGATCAATAATAGAAAGGAACACAAATATAATCAATAAGATAAAGATGATAAATATGCTCATAAATAACTAATTGAAATCAAATCCTCACAATTCATTCAACCATGTCTTCGAATCACAAGCAAAACTATGAGTTTAGCAACTCATAGGCCACAAATCTCTCTTCTCTCTAAATGTGTTCATTTCTCAATAACTATGACCTCATACTGAATATGGAATAATAAAACCTATATAGAGTCGTGCCAACCCTAGAAAATACAATAATAATATAATATAAAATAGTATCTTCGGACTTAATTCGACTTCGCTGGACATGGGATAGCGGCGGGTGCCACTAGGATACCTCCTTTGTAGCTCTTTCCTTAGCCTTCGTATGCTCCAAAACATGTCAGTTATGCTCCTCCAAGATCCCATCCAAGGTCGGAATGTAAAACTGCAGAATAAACACTAATAAACACATAGATTCCGAACTCGAATACTTCACAAGTAAGATATGAAACTAGACCAAAACATATGCAAAAATCCTATTTAAATGTAATAAGAAACACCTATAATGCCTCTATGAAATATGAATTATCAGATACCATCTTAGTTTGAATAGATTGAACCACAACGAGTGAATTCAACCCCTTACACATTTATGCAACCAAAGCACGGCAGAGATTCAACATAAAGACAACACAAAGTCCTAAGAATATAGGCATAAGAATAACATCAAATCAACATTGTAATCGACGTTCGAGACTTACATCTAATTCCCTACTTAGTCATGATCAAACAAGGTTTTCACAATCCTAAGCATGCTACTACGGAATTCATTCAAATTCGAATGAATGAAAACCTAGCAAGATACTATTATGGTGGCCAATCACAATAATATCATAAATAAACACAAGCAAAATCGAAAGAATATTAGAAAACAACCGAATTTAAGCCTCACAAATCACCAACCAAGTCTCCGAAACACGTGTGAAACAAATAGCGGAATTAGCCACTCATGGCTTACCTAAATCTCCTTCGAATGGATGGAAACTAAGCAAACATGAATGAAATAAAAACCTACTGTAAATTATGATTGAAAGTCTGTGAATAACAATGGATTCTTAGGAATTTCGTGGCTCTCACAATAGAGGAGAAAGAGACCCCGAAAACCTAGATACTCTCCTAAAAGATAATGTAGAAAATATCCAAAAATAATATAAAATATCCTAAAAATATTAAAACTGAAAATAATAAATAAATAAGTCTTAATCTCAATATCTTTAACCATAAGCAAGAGATAACTAATGAGATTGGATTGAGTTTCCTTCCGAAAAGATAAGATTTGGCCTTCAAATTAATTCTCTCTGAACGTTTTCGCCGCGGTGGAGTACTCTCTCGCGGCCGCGACTCCTTGCATTCATCACTGGCTACTCACGGAGCTTCAGCATGGTGAGATGAGGATCTCGCGGCGGCGACATAGGATTTCGCAGCCGCGACTTGTGCTAGTCTTCAACTCTTCTCGTTGCACTCTCCCCATGGCGAGACGGGTCATTCGCCATGGCGAATTCATGTTCTCACAGCTGCGACTGGACCTGGACCTGTCTTCTGTGCTTGTTATGTCTCGCCATGGTAACTTAGAACTCGCCAAGGTGAAATACCTCGTTTTCAGCTTCTGTTGCACTCGACTTTTGATCCTTGCTCTTGACTTGTTCATCCTTCTTCTTCCTTGCTTTAGATAGGCATATTTTAGATAATGCATATTGCATTTTGATAATGCATATTTTAGATAGGCATTATAGATAGATTTTATTGCATTTTGGTATTCATATTGCATATGTTTTATGTTGTTTACATTGTCTTGCATTTAGAGTATTCGAGTTCGGAATCTACGCTATTTGGTGTTTAATCTACAGATTTATAATCCGAGCTTGAAGGGAGGCTTGAGAGATCTAGAAGAGCTGATTTTGGAGCATAAAAGAGGATAAGGAAGAAGCATCAAGGGACCTAAGGAGCATTATGTCGAAGTTAAAGAAGAATCGTAAAGTCTGATTAGTGGCGCCCACCGCTCTAATAGCAGCGCCCGCCGGTCCTGCAATATTCAGCGATTACGAATTTTGTCCGAAGATTCTCTTATTATTTTAGTATTACTATTTGCCCTAGTTTCGTCACGACTCTATTTAGGTTAATTTCATTCTATTCACCTGTGTGTTCTTGTTTGATGGGAAGATATGAGCTCCTTATTGTTTTGAGAGATATTTTGGCTATAAGTTGCTAAACTCATAGTTTCGCTTGTTGTTGAACAAAAAATGCGCAATAATCGTACAACACATTTTATTTGATTTTTAATATTTGAGTTCGACCCTTTTTGGTTATCCTCTTGATTCGAAGTCGTATCGATACCAAGATTTTAGTGGTTTTGGTGATTTGGGCTGCACCCGAATTTTAACGGGTTGCCTACGTATCTCTTGGAAGAGAATCAAGCCTCACGTAGTTCCGAGTATTTAAGTTGGTGTGTTTTAACATCTTAAAGATTTTCATGCATCATTGGATCGTATTAGGACCCACCTTCTCGGAAGGGTAGCCCTAACATAAATCACACTATCATATGCATGCGATTTTCTCGTGTATCGCCCGAATAAATTGAGCACACCTTCTCGGAAGGGTTTCCCAACTCAACGGCTATCACTTACACGGAAAATCATGTTTGTTTGTTTAATTTAAATTTAATTTTAACCCCGTTTTCATTTTTAAGGTGAATTTAGAGGTCAGTGACTGTACCCGACATATTCTTGAGATTTAATATCGGGTTACCTACGTAGCCGTTTTTTCGGCGTCAAGTCTTTACGTAGTTCTACTTGACCGACTTTAATTTTGGAAAATTCGGTTTAAGCTTTTGACTCCGTTTTTGTTATTTAGGAGCCGATTTGAGACTCGATCCACTAGAATAAAATGACACTGAAACTTTACGAGTTTAACTTTATGATTTTTGTTAAACCCGATTTATAATTTGTGCCAATTATAATTTGTATACTTTAGTGGGTGAGTTGGGTAATTAGGCATAATTTGTTCAAATATGCAAAAGAGCATATACGAACTTAGTATATGCAAATTGTTGGATGCAATCAACCTCCAACATCAATTTTATATGGGTGTATTATATGGGGCCCAGCCCAATATTTTTTGTTTAAGCCCATTTTGATTAAAACTTTCCAATGTCAATCTTGTCTGTGTGCTATCGTGTTTTTGCCCGACGACCGCTTTCTTCTTCCTTTTTTTTTTAATCAGTAGCACACTCTCTCACCGACATAGCCCAAGCTAACGAAACTCCAAAGCTGAAATTAGCAGGACTTCACCCGCTTCATGACCGAGAGATTTTAGTCAGCGGTTTTGGTGGCGGGAGCCCAAATTCAACCCGGTTAGCAGAAGCCATCCCGGACGAGCCTCAACCACCACCGCTCGGGGCCGGCGAGCTTAGATCCGGTGCATCCACCGCCACCTAGAGGAGACGAAGGTAGCCGAGAGCACTGGAAAGGAGTTGAGGACAGCCATGGCAAGGGCAATCAAGGTTTGTTTTGCAACCCCCGTCAATTTCAATTTTTGCCTCAAATTAAAGCTTGCTATTTTATTTATTGAATTGGCTCTCTTCTCCCCCCATATTTGCCTTTGTTTTGACATTCTTCGAATCTGAGATGCATTTGTTTTCTTTTTAACTGTGGTCAAGCTTGAATTTGGTGCGCTCGGGTCAAGATACACTGGGGCTAATTTCAACCATGGCTCAAGGGAAGACGGTGAGTTAGCTCCTACCCGCAGCTGTAATCGACTGCATCAGGGGCTTTTTTTGGAGCAAACGCAATCATCAGAAAGCGGTTGAAGAAGCTATGGACCACATTCTACAGGTTCATTTAGCTTTAGTTAATTTTTTGTTTGCCTCAAAATTTTGGGATTTGAGGTTGCAAGACTGATTTTATCTCATTAATTTGGAACTAAATGAGAGAAATCACTTGCTTGGGATTCAACAAACTTTTCTGGATTAGGAGTTGCTATCAACCCTTTTATATTGTGTTTATCTTAGAATTACAGTCTGTCTGATCTGATATGTTGAGATGGGGGGTTTGATTTCACCATCTCTAATTTGCTGTCCTCTGCTTTGAACTGGCTGGGCTTTTGTTGTTGTTATGAACCTGCTTATATAGTAATCCAGTTTCTATTGATAACCTCTTTTTTCTTTGAGTTTTCCCTTGGATCCCATTGGTTTGGTTGGAAGTAAAATGCAATTTCCGTGAGACTGATTATGTGCTCACGTATTAGAGAGATAGGATAAAGGTCCAATTCCATAAGTGGAGTTTTTTTTTATCCTGTTTTGTTCACCAGAAAAACAACCTGTCAATCCCTATGTAGGAAATTTTAGAAGTATATTTTTTTTTGATGTTGATGAACTGTTTGAACATGGCTCGAGCAGAAATTTTGGCAGCACTTCATCCTCTCGGAGGTCGATCCACGCCAGGATCGGGGGTGTAGTGGCGAAAGTATGAACTCTCAAGCCACTACGAGCTACTCTCAACCTACTATGAGGCGACCCCTAGGAGAAAGTGAAAACCTTCATCCTACTATGAGGTCATCCCCTAGGTGAGAGTTTGTATGTCCAGTACGGGTATCCTCTGCCTCTTATCCTCCATCTACCTGCAAATTAAGACAAAGGAGAGTTGTAGAAGTAGAGTTATACCTGCTGCTGTATATTTGCTCTCGGCCTACTGATCTAGAATGCACAATGGACTATTTTATGCTTTCTTTCAATGTCTTTTTGCTCTCTCTGGGAAACTGTTGCAGTGCTGCTAACGTGCCCCTTTTGGCTTCTAGGACCCCTATTTATAGGATGTAGGCTGAGGGCAGTTAATAGGCTACCCCCACTCTCTCATTTTCTCTCTTTTTTCTTTAAAACTCCTGCTGAGAAATAGAGAAAACTGCTCTCCACTTCCTGAAAAGCACCCAACTGCCCATTTTAGTGGTTCTTTCCAACTGCCCAATTTAACAGTTCCTTTTTCCTTTTGTTTAATATGTAACTTGGGATTGAATGGGCCGGACCTTCCTAGCTCAATAGGCTTTTCTCTTCTTTCTTTATTTTTTTTTTGTTTTTAATCTTTTTGCACTCCCAATTTATTTCTTGTAGAGAGCAATAATCCCATGTAATATTAAAATATATATATATATATATATATATATATATATATATATATATATATATATATATATATAATCCCATGTAATATTAAAATATATATATTTGCTCCAGTCTTTGAGCCTATTTAAACAGCTCTTTTTTCCAGATGAAGCACTCAGATCTTTGTGAAGAGGTGTCTCTGCAGAGGAACTTGGGAAACAATGGCAGAGAAAAGGCCCAAGGTACCACCCCCTTCGTTTCTATGATCCTCATTGCTTGTTCTTTTTTTTTTTAAAAATTTTGATGGACAACTCTTCTTTCTTGTCAGAAACCCGTCATGACAGCTTATGGCGAGGTAGGCTCTCAGCGAGCACCTAGGGCAAACGGTAAGGAGGTCATCAATGGCCCCCTTTACAATAGGACTCTTTCTCTGACAGAGTCTAAGGTCAGACCTCCTAGCGATGAATTGCCTCGGTTGTTCAAAAAGGAAGAAGTCTCAGAGGGGGGCCTAATTTGCTCTTTGTATGAAGAAAGTGGATGCATCAGGCCTCGCAAGGAGTTCGGGCGAAGATTTAAGTCCACCCTTCTTGAAAAGGTGTGTCTTACTGATGACTTATCTCAGCCTAGGGAAGAATTCTATCCTACTTTGAAAAGGCTTTTAGATAGTCGCAGAAATTGGGGCGGAGAGCTTAATTTTCGCGGTTTATCGTCATTCGTCCCTTTCCTTATGGAATGGACTGACCGTGTTATGGACAAGTACCAAGAACCTCTGCAGCAAGCTGATATCCGTGGGCTCGTTGGAATCTCTCAATTCCCATATAACTACCACCCGGATGTCTGGAGAGCATTTTGTGAGTTGTGGGGTCCCTTGACCAACACGTTTCATCATGGCGGTGGAGAAGTCGGAATTTCCTTGCACGACTTGAAGGTGATCGGAGGTTTACCCATTTTAGGGGATCCCTATGAGGAATATTTGCCTCCAAATGAACAGCTCTTGGACCAGGAGAAATATCCTCCCACTGTGGCAGAACTTCTGCGAATTCATTCTGAGCTTTGTCAGCATGACAATACTTCAGAGGTACCAAACATATTCATTATGGCATAATTTCCTCCTTATTTTCTTCATTAGGAATACACTATTCGATATGGAAATAAAGTATCTAACTGAACCCCTACTCTTTTCTTCTTGTGACAGGTTTCCTGGTCTAGGTGGATTCAACATTTCTATAGGGGTAAGCCACGCTATATTGCTTACGGTGAAGATCCTCCTGGCTCTAGCAAAAGGAGGACCTCTCACCTTTCGGATTTGAGAAAGAAATCAAAAGAGCCACTACCTCTGCGCATATCTAGAGAAGGGGAGCTCACTGCCTACCTAGCTCTTCTGTTAAGCAGGTTTGTCTTGCCTTTCGGGTCCAAGTCTATTAGGCCTGACACATTTGTGATGGCTTCTCTAATGGCCCAAGAGCGGAAAATTTCTCTTGCCCCCACTGTTTTGGGTCACATATACCATGGGTTGGGTGAAATGGCTACCTTTCCAGGAAACCCAGGTAGTGCCCAAACCAATTTTGGTATTCATTTTGTGGTGGGTTGGATAGCAGATTATTTTCCATGTTTATATCCCTGCCGCTCCACTGATGAATTTGATGAAGTTTTCCCTTCTATGGCGAAGTACGCCGGAGTAAATGGTCATGACAAAAGCCTTTATGAAGCTAGACTTATATTTAGAGGCACCCAGCGAGTATCATATAGGGCTGTGGGCTTTGGATTAGGGATTGGTGACAAGGATTATATTGACTCTGATTCATTGTCTGCTGAATGTTTTGAGCATCTGATAGCCACCCGCACCGCCCTTTTACCTGTCCGTTTTGGAGCTACAATGATGCTGGAGCCCTATTATCCGAGTAGGTTTGCTCGGCAGTTCGGGTTTGATCAAGGCGTCCCTGCTGATCCATTGGATTTTCCCTTGGGTGCACGAAGCAAAAGGTCCCTGGAGAGTATCGCCACTGCATATGCTCAGCTGCTCAGAAGGGATACTGGGGTTTTGTTTCATATCCCACATCCTCACTACTTGGGTACTTATATCTATGCATATTGTGGCTGGTGGGCTAGAGTTTCTGCCCCTTATTTGACTCAATCCTGCAGCCAGATCAAGACTGTTTTGACGGGAAAACCTTGCATTGAGCGGCCTGTTTTTGTAATTTCAGACACCAGAATAGTCACTGCAGGGACAAGAGGACGAGTAGAGATTTTCGAGGATGCTCAACAGCCCAGGCGCAAAAGAAAATCTTCCCGTTCCTCCCGCTCCGCATCTCATTCAGGTGACACTTCCATCATCGACCTGGAGAGGGCTGACCGTCCGGTTGATTCAACCAGAAGAGACTCCTCTAGTGACGCTCGCTACTTCAAAATGCAGCGTCGTCATAATGGGTCTGAAAGCCCCACTTTAGCTGATCAGTATGACTTGCCTTTCTTTGAGAATTTTCTTGTTTCTGATAATGTTGCCGTAGCCGAAGACAACGACCCAATCATCAGTATGACGGAAGACACGGCGACACCGCCCAACATGCTGCCCCACATTCCTCCTTTGAGCAAAGTTGTGGAATCCTCAGGTACGGCTTCTAATCCATCATCTCAAGTGAGCCTACAAGAGATGCTTGCCCGATCGCCCGATGAATGGATTCGGGAGACCCTGGTCACCGGCGTTAGCAAACTTGCCAAGATCTTTTCAGGCTCACCATCCTCCACAAATCTGCTGGGTGAAAGGACTTCTGTGATGCGGACTCTAAAGACCATTCGGGTAATTGCAGGAGCTAACGAGATCGATGTCACATGGCTTGTCTCGAAAGTTCAAAATCTGATGGATGAAGTTGATGCTGTGGCCAGTATCACAACAGCCGTGGATGTGCAGCGTGTTGAGCAGCTTTCAGTTCAACTGACTGAATGCTCTTCCAATCTTAAACTGAAGCAACAACAACTTTCCTCCTCTACAGCTCAATGGTCCTCCGATTTACAAGCAGGTGAACAAGAACTTCTACTCTTAAAAGGGAAGATTCAAGAGGTAGAACTTAGGCTTGAGTCCATCAAGGTTGAGCAGACAGCTCAGGAATCCGAACTGCAAAGCTCCATTCTTGAAGGCGAAAACAGAATGCAATCGATCCGGGCTGAGCTGGACCAAGCAGGTCAAGACAAGCTGATGGAGTTGAAGACGAAGGAGACCCGCATCCATGCTTTGGCTAACGAGATTAATGCTTTCTCTTCATCTTATTGATTTGCTTCTAGTTTAGTTTAATAATTAACCGAATAGTTAGTTGTATCGGTTGTATTCATTTTTCAATTTGCTCACTTTCTTTGTATGCTCTGAAGTCTGAACACGTTTTGTTTTAATTCAGAACCAATTTGGTAGTAGCATTTCTTTATGTGAGATCATTTAATTTCTTTTTTTTTTTATCACTTGTATTGACCAAGGATTTACCCAACCATTTTACATGTGTGTGGAAGATGTGTATGGAAAATGGTAGTGGGTGTTTGCTACCCGATTCAATATATTTGAATTATATACCCCTCAAATCAACCTCCTCTGGTGGATAGAACCAGCCCTTATAATATACAATCACATGGCATGAGTGGTAACTTATTATGAAAGTCCTGACAAATGATGTTTCACGCCTTCATGATGTATATATATGACCGATCTTGATTAACATCACCTTGAGGTGGATAGATTTAATAAAAAAAAACTTGAGACCCTTCATGAGTTATATGCAATTTTATAATTTTGCATAAACTCTCGTTAAAGGGACAAGATGGTGTTGTGTTTATTTTTAGGGCTGCACCTAGCGTTTTTATTAGCTAGACTGCCTACGTACCCTCTTCATGAGGGATCAAGCCTTTCGTAGTTCTTTCGGACGCCCATTTTTCACATATTCTTCGGGTCGCCTCGATTTTGGACTAGCTTCTAGTCCATTTTTCATTTCATTTCTTTGTACCGGGATTTTTCTTTTTTCTTCTTCTTTTTTTTTTACCGCATCACTCGGACTATCTGGGCCCACCTTCTAGGAAGGGTTTCCCAAATGATCCGACTATCATATGCGAACCCGGTTTTTTTTTTTTTTTTTTTTTTTGCGCGACTGAATTTGACAAATGTTTTGATGTCAAACGTCCTACGTACTCCTTGCTGAAGATCAAGTCTTAACGTAGTTCTTAACGTTTTGACTCTCAAACTTCATGTGAAAAACTTTTTCACAAATTTTCCGTTCACACATGAATATACCACTTCGCCTTCGGTATTTGAGAGCTCATATGCACCTTTGGGAAAAACTTTGGTCACCACATACGGACCTTCCCATTTCGATTCAAACTTTCCTTGCGCTTTTCGATTAATGACAATTGGTCGACGAATGGTAAGAACCAAGTCACCAATAGTGAATGAGCGAAACTTGACCCGCTTGTTGAATGCCCCAGCTACTTGAGCCTGGTAGATTTCAAGCTTTTGTTGCGTTGCTAGCCTAAACTCGTCTAATGCTTCAAGCTCGGCCAAACGGATTTTGACATTCTCTTCGGGGTCGGTAAGTTGAACCGCTACTCTAAGAGATGGCAATTGTATCTCCAGTGGTAAAACAGCTTCGGACCCAAAGACCAAGTTGTATGGTGTACAACCTGTCGATGTTCGGGTTGTAGTCCGATAAGCCCATAGTGCCTCTGGTAACCGTTCATGCCAATCTCTCTTCGATTTTGAGACCATCTTCTTGAGAATTTTGCATAGCACTTTATTAAATGCTTCAGCTTGGCCATTTGACGACGGGTTATAGCTAGATGAAAAGCTATGCTTAAACCCGAATTTCTCGCTCAACTTCACCAACATTTGATTCTTGAAGTAAAGAGCGTTATCGGAGATGATCTTCGAAGGCACTCCATATCGATAAATCAAATGAGTCCTTATGAAATTGGCGACTTCTTTAGCTCCTACCTCCTTCAAAGGTATAGCTTCGGCCCATTTTGAGAAATAATCCGTAGCCGCCAAAATATATTGGTGACCTCGGGAAGAAGATGGCTTTATGCTCCCTACCACATCAAGACCCCATGCATTGAAAGGCCATGATAAAGTAGTAGGATGTAGCATTTGAGGAGGTTGATGTATGAAGTCGCTGTGAATTTGGCAAGCGTGACAAGCTTTAGCGAAATCCATAGCATCTTTCACCATAGTAGTCCAATAGTAGCCTAACCGTTTGATTTGATTAGCCAATTTAGGACCTGCTTGATGCGCTCCGCACACTCCAGCATGAGTTTCGGCCAAAATGTATTTAGCTTCTTCTTTGGACAAGCATCTTAGCAAGATTCCGTCAAATGTTCTTCGATACAAAGTATCATTCTTAAGTAAGAATCTTGACACTCGTCTTTTAACGTCCACCCTCCTTTTCGCATCATCGGGGAGGACTCCATGACGAAGATATTCAACAAGTGGTTGTCGCCAATCCATTTCTTCCTCAATTTCATAAACTGAAGCGACCTCCACTTCTTCTTTTGGCTCATCTCGCTCCGAGGATGGCATAAGCAAATGACGTTCACCGATGGTAACCTGAATTTCCCTTTCATTTGGTAACGTCAACGATGAAGCTAATTTTGCCAGAGCGTCTGCCTTGTCATTCTCACACCTCGATATATGCACCACTTCAACTTGGCGGAATTGATGTGTGAGATATTTAGCTCTTTGATGCAAAGGGATCAAGTTTGCGTTTTTGACCTCGTATTGCCCATTTAATTGTCTAACGACTAATTGAGAGTCACCAAACACCTTCAATGGATCAACACGCATTTCAAGAGCTATCTCCAAGCCGATAATGAGTGCCTCATATTCTGCCACATTATTTGTGCAATTTTCCAAAAGAGAAAATGAATAAGGCACTATTCCATCGCTTGGGGTAATGAAAACAATACCCACACTAGCCCCTCTTTTTGTTGCAGCGCCATCGAAATATAACTGCCAAGATTTCTCTTCCGTCATAAAGACTTCCTCATCCGGCAAATCATCCGACAACTCCTCATTATGCGGAGTAGGATGGGCTGCTAAGAAATCAGCTATTACTTGCCCCTTTACTGCCTTTTGAGGTACATATTTGATGTCAAAAGGAGCTAGAAGCATAGCCCATTTGGCCAATCGTCCCGACAACACAGTTTTTGATAAGATGTACCGTAAAGGATCGGCTTTGGATATTAATGTGATTTGGTGGGATAAAAGGTAATGTCGTAGCTTTTGGATGGCAAAGATCAACGCTAGACATATCTTCTCCATAGCGGAATAATTTTGTTCTGCCCCCACCATTGTTCGGCTGATGTAGTACAAGGCATTTTCCTTTCCGTCATCATTATGTTGAGCCAGCATAGCCCCTAACGATCGCTCAAGACTTGCGATGTACAAAATCAAGGGCCTTCCTTGAACTGGTGCCATAAGAACTGGCGGATCGATCAAATATTTCTTGATGCTCTCAAGGGCATTTTGGCAAGCTTGATCCCAAACGAAGGGAACATCTTTCTTCATCAACCTTAGAAAGGGTTGACATCTCCCCGTTAGGTTCGAAATGAACCGTCGGATATAAGCAAGCCTGCCTTGCAAGCCTCGCAGTTCACGGAGATTCCTCGGAGCTGCCATTTCCATGATCGCCTTAATTTTATCGGGATCAATTTCTATTCCTCGACCTCGAACAACGAAACCAAGAAACTTTCCCGATGTTACACCAAAGGCGCATTTAAGAGGATTCATTTTCAACTGGTGCTTGCGCAATCTTTCGAAGATAATTTTAAGATCATTTATATGATCCTCCCTCTTCTTTGTTTTCACCACCAGGTCATCTACATAACACTCAATGGTGTTGTGAAGAAGATCATGAAAGATGACTGTCATGGCTCTTTGATAGGTTGCCCCGGCATTCTTTAACCCAAAAGGCATCACTGTATAGCAGTACGTGCCTAATGGTGTACGGAAGGCCGTTAGTTCTTCATCTTCGGGATGCATTTTGATTTGATTGTATCCCGAAAACCCATCCATAAAGGACAAGGCTTGGAACCCTGTAGTGGAATCAACCAAGAGCTCGGTTATGGGAAGAGGGAACTCATCCTTGGGACATGCTTCATTTAAGTCCCTAAAATCAACACAGATGCGCAGTTGACCATTTTTCTTTTTCACGGGAACAATATTAGCCAACCATATCGGGTATTGGACCTCCCGAATGAATCCGGCCTCGATGAGCTTATTGACTTCAACTTTGATTTGTACAGTCAACTCGGGCCGAAAACGGCGTTGCGCTTGCTTTACCGGCTTCTCTTCTTCCGAGATGGACAACTTATGCATTGCCACCTTTGGATCTAATCCAGGCATATCTTGGTACCCCCAAGCAAACACATCTCGATATTCATGGAGAAGCTCCTCATATAATCCTTTTTCCTTGTCTGTTAGAAAAGCACTAACAAAAACAGGTTTAGGATTTTCGACACTCCCAAGATTGATCTCTTGAAGTTTATCGACCGTGGCTTGACCACCATCCTCCATTTCCGGTGGAGCTGGTTGGATTATGTTAACAAAATCTTGTGAGTCTTCGGCCGATTCACTCTCGCTGGAGGCCAACACCATGTTCACCTCCTCCATTTGAGTATCCATTGGATCCTCCGGCTTGCAAGTAGGAGCTTTTGACTTCTTTTTCTTAAGCTTCCACTTTTTATTTTTCTTGACATTGGCCTTCTTGTTCTTGGACACACTGGCTTCTCCAAGTCTCTCAAACACAGAAACCTTCGGAGAACTTACTCCTAGTCTTCCAAAGACCGAGACTCGCAGAACGTTTGCTGTCTCTTGCAAGAACATATTTTGCTCGTGACTTGTAAGAGTCATAGGCTCTAAGACCTTGGCCGATAACAACTCACCTTCTTGCGAAAGTTGCAAATCATCCATCGAGATCTTGCCAGGGGGGATTTGTTGGGTTTTACATTTCCACGAGGGTTTCGCCACCTTAATTTTGACTTTTTTATCAAGCTTTGAAGGGACCTGTTCATCGGGCAACTTCGACGACTCACCCTTGAACACTACCCTCGTGTCTTCATTTCTTTTCTCTCCGAAATGCCGATGAATGACCAACTTCTTCTTAGGCATGGATTGGTCAATCTTGCGGAGGGGACAAGTATAACTTGTCATTAAAGAATGCATGGCCTTCTCCGTGGCACTTAACGGCTTTTGACCGGGTTGGCGCTTGTCTTTAGGTATGTATTTGAACAATACCTTTGGACGAGTCTCTTGCACCTCCTTCTTGCACACAAGAGAGATTTTAGGCGGTGAAGACTCTTTTCGGCCAATCTCTTCTTTTTGAGGGCTTCCACTTCTACTGTCCTTTTTCGCTTCTGAACGAGTGCTAGGACTACAATACATCGATTTGTAGAATTTGGCGTCCGCGTAGTTAACGCTTTCACCTTGAAAAGGATCACTATCGCCTCGGATAGTCCTCTCATTCCCATTCTCATCGGTGTATTTTAAGCACTGATGAAGTGTAGAAGCGATTGATTTGCTAGCATGGAGCCAAGGTCTTCCAAGCAACGCATTATAAGAGGTTCCGGCATCGATCACATGGAAGAGCGCATCTTTGTAAAGATCATCGAGAACCACTTTTAAGGCGATAGCACCTAGCGCTTTTTGCCCCACTTGGTTGAATCCTTGAATCGTGAGTAATGTTGGCGATAGATGCTCAACGGACAACCCCATCGCTTCCAAAGCCCGCAAAGGCAATAAGTTCACTGCGGAACCACAATCCAATAGGATTCTATTCAATTTGGTCTCCCCAACCATACCCGTTACATATAACGGTCTGTTATGGTCGTTGCTCCCTAGTTGGAGATCTCCATCGGAGAAAGTTATACACGCCATGCAAGAAGCGCAATGAACCGGAGGAGATGGTCTGACTTCGTCGACCTCTACGTGATCAACTTGGTCTTTATAATCTTCCGGATCCATGAGAGCTTGAATTAAAGCCTTCCTTAGGTCGGTCGACATTTGTAGAGCATCATACACACTTAGACGTGCTGGAATGCGCTTTAAGTGACCGATAACATCATACTTCACCTTCTCTTTATAAGAAGTTTTTCGAAGTGACATCGGCACTCGTGGTGCAACATCTTTTGGATTAGATGCCCCAACCTCGTCACTTTGGCTTGGTATGGAAGCTTCTTTGTCAACCGCCCCTTCAAAATTTGTCGTCTTAGAGGTCTCATCAATGGGTAACTCCTTACCCTTTTCTTTTTCATTGGGTTTAGAAGAAGACAACTTTTTTCCCGACCGAAGAGAAATTTCATCGACCTCTTCTTCCTCGACCATGTCGGCCCATGAGGTCATGCAACACTGGACGACTTTACCTTCCCAAAATAATTCTTCATCGGAAGAATCATCGACAACTTCACCTTCCCGAAACAATTCTTCATCGGAAGGATCATCAACAACTTCACCTTCCTGAAATAATTCTTCATCGGGAGAGTCATCCTCCAAGAACTCTTTTGGAATGTAATCCATAAGAGTGAACATTTTACGTCCGGGTTGAGTATACTCTTCGTCGGACTTACTTTCGGGCTTCTTATTCTTCTTACCCTTCTTCTTGTTTTTCTTCTTCTTATTTTTCTTTTCGGGCTTCCTACCGATCATCTTAAAGCCCGTAGGTCCTGCTCGTCGAGTGGTCTTTGAGGGAGACTTTTTTCGACTTACACAAACCTGCCACTTGGAAGCATTCTCGCCCTCACCATCCGGCGGAAACGATTCTTTGACGTTTGTTTGCCTTAATACGTCATATAAAGACATGCCACCTGGCCCGTCTCTCGACATATCGGGATAGGCCCATACAGTACGCACCTCATTGCGCATTTGAAACTGTACGGGGACGGCATTCGGAGGCAAGGATACTGTAGGAATGGCATCCTCTATGACAACCTCCGACGAAGGGTTGCTCTCTACCTCTTCCGCTATCGATATAGGATTCGACGAAGCAGTTTGGTTTTTAGAGCTTACCCCCTCAATTTCAATTTCACCCTTGTTGATCATCCTCTCGACAATATCTTTGAAAACATAACAATCTTCAATTGGATGACTAACAATCCGGTGATAAGGGCAATACCTCGGATCACTCGTCTTGTTGGCCTCATTTGGCCTCTTTGACTCCGGGAGAGATATCATCTTTTCCTTCATCAATTCGCTGAATATACCCCTTACATCTTCATCATCAAAGGGGTATTTCTTTTGCTTCCTCTCCTCGAGAGTTAGCCTTTTAGAAGTCTCTTTAGCCTGACCCTTATCATTTGCCCTTGAAGTACTCCCAGAAGGTTTTCCTTGGGGCTTAATGAAGGTGGCCATCGATTCTCCTTTTTTCGCGGGTTTCCTACCCTCCTCTTTCCTTACCTCGTTAGCTTGAGGCCGACTCGCCCCGATTTTACGCCGAGCCAACTGGCGCTCAACATTGCAGGCCTTCGACACTAAAGCATCGAAAGCTTTAGGTTCTGCACTGCCTACATGCACCGCTAGCTCGGGAATCAAGTTGTTAGTGCACATTTGCACACATGCTTCTTCACTCAATTTTTCCGGGCATTGAAGTCGCAAGCTTCTCCACCTTGCAATGAAATCATTTGCAGATTCATTTGGCCTTTGATGAGCATTTGCAAGATCCATGATGGAAACTTTGGCCTTTGAGCTCACAAATTGGGCCAAAAACTCCTTTTGTAGGTCATCCCAGGTATGGATCGACTCGGGCTGAAGCTGCGTATACCATGTAAACGCGGATCCTCTTAACGATTGGACGAATTGCCTTATCAACAATTGATCGCTTAAAGCAGTTTCTCCGCACGCGGAGTAAAAATGAGCTAGATGCTCATGAGGCGAACCATGAATGCCGTCAAATTTATCAAAAGTCGGCCTTTGATAGTGCGGAGGGAAAGGAATTGCATCATAATCCGCCGGGTATGGCTTTCTATAGCCAATCACTGGCGGACTTTGGGAGATCTTAAATTCCCGAATCCCTTGAGCAATTAAATCCTTTATCTCTTGGGGAGAGATAGATGAGCTACTTTCCTCTTGTCTTTGTTCTTGCCTGTTTTCGGAATTTTGTTGTTTCATTTGATCCATGAGGAGTTGTATTTGAGCCTCTCTTTCTTCCAGTTTTCTCTGTAATTCCTGGAGTTGCTCTTCAACGGTTGAGGCACCGGTAACTAGCACTGACATGCTTTCAACTTCCTCTTCGGATCCATCATTTGATCCGATACCGCTGACAACTGCCGTCGGAAACTCATCCTCATGAAACAACGAATCCGAATCTCCATATAAGGGAGAACTTTGTTTCTTTTTTGGTATAGCTGGCGGACTTGGTGAACGAGTAACTGCGCCGGCATATGACGTGGTCTTAGATCTTGACCTTGTCATTGGCCCCTCGTACCCCTCCATATAAATAGGGAGTGAGGTAGCTTTTCTTGGCACCACTATGCTCTTCCCTTTGTCTTGAGTTTGAAAAGATGCTTGGACATCCTTCTGAGGCTCCGTCGGCTTCAACACTTTGACCTTCGGAGCTTTGGCTTTCCGATCTCTCTTTTTTAAAGATCCTTCTTCGACCTCTCCCTCCGAATAGGAGGTAACCATGACTTGTTCCACATGGTTCATATCGCAAGGAATTGAACCAAAGAAAATATGGCTTGAGCTCACGGTTTGAGGTGCGATGATAGTCTTGTTTGCCTCAAGAAGGTCTTTGGCGGCCTTCCATAGGGTTGCGTTGGCCAGGTCCAACGCCGGGGATGGGGCTAACCTGCGAAGTGCCCCAGCCTTCCCGCGCTGGGAGCCACACTTTCGCCCCCTTCTTCTCTTGGGCTTGCCCACCTTCCTGGCCATGGGTGTAGATTGCACGGCCGGAATCACATCCGTCCCAACATTCTTTCTTATAACTTGAATGATGGGTCCTCGAACAACTCCTTCTCCGAGCTTTGTGCCGCTCGGGCTGGCAACATTGCTAGCACCCTTACAGAGCACAAGCCTGTTGCTGGTTGATGGATTGTAAACTTTCTTTTCATCGAGCTTCACGGGCTTAGCTTTCTTGCCCCCATTACTCGCGAACCCTTTAAACTTCATGCTTTCTTTGCTTGAGGCCGGTAGTGGAAACCTGATCGCCGAGTTGGTGATTTTCTCATCCTCCGGAGCTGGCAGAGCTCCAAAAACATTCTTGACTGGGATTTCTGCAGTGATGGAATCCCTACTAACCTCAAAGCGAACTTCGAACGACCGTCTCTTGACCCAGCGACCTCCCTTCACCATGAAAGTAGCAGGTAGCTCATCAAAGTTCACAGTCGCGATTGGTGCCATTTTTCCTTGCAACCAAAATAAATAAGAAAACTTTAGCATCGAATAAAACTAAGAGATGAAAAGGCAAAAAGGGTCCCACCGAGCGTGCCAAAAATATGTTGAACAAAAAATGCGCAATAATCGTACAACACATTTTATTTGATTTTTAATATTTGAGTTCGACCCTTTTTGGTTATCCTCTTGATTCGAAGTCGTATCGATACCAAGATTTTAGTGGTTTTGGTGATTTGGGCTGCACCCGAATTTTAACGGGTTGCCTACGTATCTCTTGGAAGAGAATCAAGCCTCACGTAGTTCCGAGTATTTAAGTTGGTGTGTTTTAACATCTTAAAGATTTTCATGCATCATTGGATCGTATTAGGACCCACCTTCTCGGAAGGGTAGCCCTAACATAAATCACACTATCATATGCATGCGATTTTCTCGTGTATCGCCCGAATAAATCGAGCACACCTTCTCGGAAGGGTTTCCCAACTCAACGGCTATCACTTACACGGAAAATCATGTTTGTTTGTTTAATTTAAATTTAATTTTAACCCCGTTTTCATTTTTAAGGTGAATTTAGAGGTCAGTGACTGTACCCGACATATTCTTGAGATTTAATATCGGGTTACCTACGTAGCCGTTTTTTCGGCGTCAAGTCTTTACGTAGTTCTACTTGACCGACTTTAATTTTGGAAAATTCGGTTTAAGCTTTTGACTCCGTTTTTGTTATTTAGGAGCCGATTTGAGACTCGATCCACTAGAATAAAATGACACTGAAACTTTACGAGTTTAACTTTATGATTTTTGTTAAACCCGATTTATAATTTGTGCCAATTATAATTTGTATACTTTAGTGGGTGAGTTGGGTAATTAGGCATAATTTGTTCAAATATGCAAAAGAGCATATACGAACTTAGTATATGCAAATTGTTGGATGCAATCAACCTCCAACATCAATTTTATATGGGTGTATTATATGGGGCCCAGCCCAATATTTTTTGTTTAAGCCCATTTTGATTAAAACTTTCCAATGTCAATCTTGCCTGTGTGCTATCGTGTTTTTGCCCGACGACCGCTTTCTTCTTCCTTTTTTTTTTAATCAGTAGCACACTCTCTCACCGACATAGCCCGAGCTAACGAAACTCCAAAGCTGAAATTAGCAGGACTTCGCCCGCTTCATGACCGAGAGATTTTAGTCAGCGGTTTTGGTGGCGGGAGCCCAAATTCAACCCGGTTAGCAGAAGCCATCCCGGACGAGCCTCAACCACCACCGCTCGGGGCCGGCGAGCTTAGATCCGGTGCATCCACCGCCACCTAGAGGAGACGAAGGTAGCCGAGAGCACTGGAAAGGAGTTGAGGACAGCCATGGCAAGGGCAATCAAGGTTTGTTTTGCAACCCCCGTCAATTTCAATTTTTGCCTCAAATTAAAGCTTGCTATTTTATTTATTGAATTGGCTCTCTTCTCCCCCCATATTTGCCTTTGTTTTGACATTCTTCGAATCTGAGATGCATTTGTTTTCTTTTTAACTGTGGTCAAGCTTGAATTTGGTGCGCTCGGGTCAAGATACACTGGGGCTAATTTCAACCATGGCTCAAGGGAAGACGGTGAGTTAGCTCCTACCCGCAGCTGTAATCGACTGCATCAGGGGCTTTTTTTGGAGCAAACGCAATCATCAGAAAGCGGTTGAAGAAGCTATGGACCACATTCTACAGGTTCATTTAGCTTTAGTTAATTTTTTGTTTGCCTCAAAATTTTGGGATTTGAGGTTGCAAGACTGATTTTATCTCATTAATTTGGAACTAAATGAGAGAAATCACTTGCTTGGGATTCAACAAACTTTTCTGGATTAGGAGTTGCTATCAACCCTTTTATATTGTGTTTATCTTAGAATTACAGTCTGTCTGATCTGATATGTTGAGATGGGGGGTTTGATTTCACCATCTCTAATTTGCTGTCCTCTGCTTTGAACTGGCTGGGCTTTTGTTGTTGTTATGAACCTGCTTATATAGTAATCCAGTTTCTATTGATAACCTCTTTTTTCTTTGAGTTTTCCCTTGGATCCCATTGGTTTGGTTGGAAGTAAAATGCAATTTCCGTGAGACTGATTATGTGCTCACGTATTAGAGAGATAGGATAAAGGTCCAATTCCATAAGTGGAGTTTTTTTTTTATCCTGTTTTGTTCACCAGAAAAACAACCTGTCAATCCCTTTGTAGGAAATTTTAGAAGTATATTTTTTTTTGATGTTGATGAACTGTTTGAACATGGCTCGAGCAGAAATTTTGGCAGCACTTCGTCCTCTCGGAGGTCGATCCACGCCGGGATCGGGGGTGTAGTGGCGAAAGTATGAACTCTCAAGCCACTACGAGCTACTCTCAACCTACTATGAGGCGACCCCTAGGAGAAAGTGAAAACCTTCATCCTACTATGAGGTCATCCCCTAGGTGAGAGTTTGTATGTCCAGTACGGGTATCCTCTGCCTCTTATCCTCCATCTACCTGCAAATTAAGACAAAGGAGAGTTGTAGAAGTAGAGTTATACCTGCTGCTGTATATTTGCTCTCGGCCTACTGATCTAGAATGCACAATGGACTATTTTATGCTTTCTTTCAATGTCTTTTTGCTCTCTCTGGGAAACTGTTGCAGTGCTGCTAACGTGCCCCTTTTGGCTTCTAGGACCCCTATTTATAGGATGTAGGCTGAGGGCAGTTAATAGGCTACCCCCACTCTCTCATTTTCTCTCTTTTTTCTTTAAAACTCCTGCTGAGAAATAGAGAAAACTGCTCTCCACTTCCTGAAAAGCACCCAACTGCCCATTTTAGTGGTTCCTTCCAACTGCCCAATTTAACAGTTCCTTTTTCCTTTTGTTTAATATGTAACTTGGGATTGAATGGGCCGGACCTTCCTAGCTCAATAGGCTTTTCTCTTCTTTCTTTATTTTTTTTTGTTTTTAATCTTTTTGCACTCCCAATTTATTTCTTGTAGAGAGCAATAATCCCATGTAATATTAAAATATATATATATATATATATGATATATATATATATATATATTTTTTATTATTTTTTTTTTACCGCCAAACACTTGTGATTCGAAGACATGGTTGGATGAATTGTGAGGATCTGATTTATATTATTACTTCTAAGTTATTTCATTATCTTTGTTCTTCATTGATTATATATTTGCACGTGTTCCCTCTTGATTGATCATCTAGACGAAAATTGCATCACTGTTAGCGAATCCTTTCTTTGGATTGGTTTCTTTGTAGTAAGCAAGAGCAAATTGATCCTATGCTAGTGTCGATTGTCTCCGTGGGATGATGTTCTTTGGTTTGTGTTGATTCTGTGTTATTAGGATTGAAGGCTCGACTTTGTATTCGTTTGACTCTTATTTCATTAATTCATATTTCCAATTGGCCTAAGTACTTGGTTCTTCATGATATTCGTTGTAGTGTTACAACTGAATAAGTGATTGTTTCTGTGTTGACAGATCTAATTAAGTCAAGTCAGCATAACTTATGAATAACATGAAATCAATCCAACGATCTTGAACCCCAACCATTGTTGAGAATTACACGTGAAGTGTTTCCATCATATTTTTATTTTTACTACTTTGCAATCATTACTTTTCTTATTTATTTTCCTATTTCAATTGTCTACTACAACTTTATTGTTATTTATCTTGAGAAATCAACATAAGAATACACGAGTAGTCTTCTCCATGGGATCGACTCCTTACTTGTCTGCTATATTAATCTTTTGTTTAGCATGGAGTTAGGATATATAAACTGCATTTGGGGGACCAGACAATGACATTTACAACTCATAAAAGCAGCTCACCAAATCTTGGCGTCGTTGTCGGGGAAGTCTTTATTCGCGTTCTTTTGTTGATTTTTCTTTCTTTTTCTTTACTTTTGTTGAATTTTATTTAGTTTTGTTGATTTTTTTAGGTCTGACCTACTGATGTAGGAGGAAATCGAATTGAAAATACGAAAATAAATTCAAACGAGTTCTAGCCTGTCCAAATAAATTCAAGACTTCCTCGCGTTGTAGTGGAAGGGAATGAGGATCGATCCACGAGGAAGCGTGTCATCGGATCCTAGATCCTAGTCAATATCGACCTCGTCGGTCGATTTTTGGTTGTTGTGCAAAAGTCAGTCGATTTTGACCTGGTCCCACTCGATATCGACATGTGTAGTCGATTTCGACCAGTCCTTGTTGATTCCTACCTGTACCTGTAGAGAACAAAAACAAGCAGAGGTCGATTTCAAGTAGATGTGCTCGATTTCGACCAAGTCAGTACCCTATTTCGATTGGCTCAGAATACCGCCAGTCGACTAGAAGACTCGATTTCGACCTAGAGTAGTCGATTTCGAGTGCCTACAGAAACTTTGTGTCGGCGAAAGAGGGTCGAAGAATGTAAGGATGGAAACGAAGGGTGAACAGAAATAACCAAGTTGACAGATTTGAAGTAAGTAATATATGAAAAAAAAAAACTTCCAAGACCGGAGTTTACCACAACGACAACCAAACACACACAAGGTAAGATAATATGAATAAATAATTATGCAATCACATCAAGGAGCAAGCTTTCGCCTTTTCCAACAATTAGACAACCTTTTCAAGTAACCCTAATTGGATCTACCAATTTTATGTTTATAATCCAAGTTGTTTAACATGAATCTCTTCTCTTTTGACAAAGGAATAAACATATAAAAGATAGTGGATGATCAAAACATAACGAATATCAAAACTTACCTCAGGCACACATGGCTATCGTTGGGCTCACCCCGACCCTAGAAGTAGGGCGACTACTCGCTCATTACCATAGGAACCATAATCGATGAAAGGAAATAACTTTGCATTAAACTAAATTCTCAACCTTTACAATCCCGTCACTCCAACTTTCGCAAAAGCGTCAAAACCATAAAAGCCTTGAACTCCTAAACTCTCTACTTGCTATTGAATTGTATCTCTGAAATTGAATGACTAAAAACTAGCCCTTGGGGCTTTATTTATAGACCCAAGTCCTTGCTATCCAAGGTAGGAATCTATCTCTATCTATATCTCTATCTAACTATAGATATAATTCTAATTAAAAGGAAATAAATCCAACATAGTAAAACTAGATAAATCCTAGGGTAAAATAATGTTTAACCCTTAGGATAGATAAAAAGAGAAAAGATAAAAATATATCTCAAGTCTTCATGTGCAAGTAAATCTTCACTCGGAATAGCCCTCGCTCGGAATCAGGATAAGACTCGGAACCCTAACTCGAAATCAGCATCGGACTGGAAGTTCAGTCGATATCGACCAAGTATGGTCAAAATCGACCAGTCTTCTTGGATTTGGGTTCTTCTCTGGTCGACTTTGATATCATCTTATTTTATTTGATTTTAGGTGTCTTATGAGTAGGTTTTATGTTTATTAAGTGTCACTTTATATGTGTTTTTATGTGATTTATGTGTTATTTCGAGTATAGAGGTCTACACATGGTGTGTGCGAAATTTCAGGTGTTTCGGTGCATATTCTGGAATATCTAACGAGTCAAGGAAAATGAGCAAGGATTGAGTCATGTTCGAGGATGATCCTTGAAGTCGGAGTATGTCCATAGAGAGCATTCGATAGGCATGAGTCGAGGCAAGAGAGCTTTCAAGGTCAAAATCAAAGAAACAAGGCGGAATCGGACTCGGAACCCATACATATCGAGTCGGTATACCGAGCAGAGAAGGAAACCACAAAGTATCGAGTCGATACATGAAACTATCGACTCGGTACCTGAACATTTCGAGTGAAATATTGCTTTACAGTAGCTACATATCGACTCGATACTCTGAAGCATCAACTCGATACTTTTCCTCAGCGAGAGTTCGTCGGATTATTTGTTCGCTTTTATATTTTGTTAAACGACTTTTTATTATATTTTATTATTATTTTAGGATTATTTTCGTATTTTTCTGGAAAGAATATAGATAGAGAATTAGGGTTGGAGGAAGGACATCCAATTTTCACGTCAGAAACTAGTGGCAGACATTGAGAGTTTTAGGCTCTTTTAGAGATTTCCTCTTGAAGGTTTGTTTTGTTGGATTTAAGAATACGTTTTGTTAATCTAGTCTTATATTCTTTCATGATGAATTCTTTGATTGTGTCTGAATCTATGTCTGGCTAATTTTCTTGTTCTGGGGTTGGGGTGATCCCAACGATGCTGAGATAGACATGTGCGTGAAGATTGCCTGAATGAATTCTATTGTTTGTTTGATTTGATCCATGAGTGCTTAATCCGATTAATGCTATGATTGATTGGAATCCTTTTGATGTTCAACATGTGCCAGATGCGAATTGAGATTGGATACATAGACAAAGTTGTTGGAAAACATGGATTGAACTTGAGAATTGTTTATGAGCAATCTATTTAATTCTCTCGAGGATAATAAACTATCGTAAACAACCTAGGTTTGAGTTGGTTATGCAGATCGCGTCTGCGATTGTTTGATCGATTTGCTCGCTAGGGTCTAAGTGCTTAATGAGTCCAATTTGATTGATTAGTCTACAACAAGCGCAAGCTGAGTGGTAATTGAATGAAATGGACATAGTTATTGCGAGATGCGTAGGCTGAGTGATAATGAATTTAGATAGTTTACCTTCAAATATTTCTTTTCAATTTGTTCAGGCATGAAAATTATATAGTCTATCGAAGATGCATTGTTGTGGTAAACCCTGACTCTAGAATGTTTCTCATCATATATTAAAAAACTTGCAATTCGTCATTTTCTTCTTCTTATTTTCTTTATTCCTTCAAAAATCACTTCCGTTATTTGGCTTAGTAAACTGGTTGAGGTTCTCCAATTGGTATTCACACAGTCCCTGAGATTCGACACTCGATTACTACAATTGACACCGTACACTTGCGGGGTGTTGGTTTTAGACCGATTAGACTTCACCTCGGCTTCTTCATTTCGGGTTGTGCCTCGGCCGATATCGACCAGGTATGGTCGAAATCGACATGTCTTCCTTTTGTCTCCGTTGTCGAGTCTGAACGTGTTGATTTTGACTGGGCTCTAGTCGATATTGACCAAGTCAGGTCGATATCGACCACTATTCAGCTCCTCTTTTTGTGCTCAGCTTTGCTCGATGTCAAGTGCTCTTCCGTCGATTGTTGAGCTCCTTTAGTAGACATCAAGTGCATTTCCAGTGCTTCTTGGTTTTGCTCTGAATTAGCTTCAAACTCTGCAATATTAAACAGAAACTCGTGTAGACCTCTATTTCTTGCAAATAAGCATAAACTACACAAATTCGCTATATTCCCAACCCAGAATATATAAAATGATAGAATAAGGAGTTGAAATAGGTATAAAAACATGGCATAAAACATGGACATCACCTACGCTGTATGGTTCAGACCCGTGCTACTAATTCATCACCTTTGTTTTTTGATTCAGAGATTGAAAGATCTCTATCCTGGTTAAGAAGAAGACTTGATTTTAATCAAGAAGATGAGATGGATACAATAATAAAGGCAACATCATAAATCCACAAAGAAGAACTCTGAGAAGCTTAAAGAAGCCTACTCTGAATGCACAACCGCTTGCAATCAGGCTTCAGGCTCTCATTGAGGGTTCAAGGTTTGAGTATAAATCCAATTGCTCTATTTCTTTGTCTTATTTTCATGGAAGGTCTAGGGAAGAGCCAAACAAGTAGAGCTGGCAAGATCTGACCCGACCCGAGAAACCCGACCGACTCACCCAAACCGAAACCCGACCGAACCCGAAAATTTAGCGTTATGCATAACCCGAACCCGAAACCGAGCCCGACCGATGTTGACCCGAAACCCGAAGTGACTCAAACACAGACAAACCCGACTCAACCTGGATCCGACTCAAATCAGACCCGACCCGAATTCCAACCCGACCCGGCTCCTTACCCGACCCGACTCCCAACCCGACTTGACTCCCAACATACCCGACTCCTAACCCGACCCGAATATCCTTGATTAATGACATATGAACAAACTTGATTAATAATATATATTTGAAATTTTGAACTCATCAATATCAAATCTGAATAACAATTAACAAGCAATAACTATCTCAAAAATCAGAAATAACAAATCAAAAGTTCCCTAACTTACAAATCACAAAAACTATCTCACAAAATCACAAAAACAGAAATCACAAAACTATCTCACAAATAAGAAATAACAAATCTTTTTTTATTCAAAGGCTGCCATATAGCTTCTTTATTCCATTAGAAAAAGAATGCTCAAACATGACAGTAAGTAATCAAAGTGTCTATGACAGTAAGTAATCAGAGTGTCTTCCAAATAATCAGGTTGTTCTAAGAAATAACAAATCTGAATAACAATTAACAAGCAATAACTATATCACAAATCACAAAAACATTGTTCCCCTAACTTACCTTCAGTAGGAGATTCAGACAAGGTAATACTATCTTCTAATACTATGTTTACAGACGTACTACAGTCGTTCGAGTTGCAGCAGAGGTGGAGGGAGGGAGGAGTTGCAGCAGAGGTGGGCGGTGGCGGTGGCCTGGTGGGAGTCGGACAGGAGTGGTGAGGGTCGGAATAGGAGGAAGGAGCCAAGGATGCACCGTACTGGTGGGTCGGACAGTCGTTCGAGTTGCCGCAAAGGCGGAGGGAGGAGTTGCAGCAGCCAGCAGAGGTGGGCGGTGGCGGTGGCGATGGCTGATGCCGTGCAATTATCGATGACTCCTGGTGACATTGAGGACAACATGAAGGTTCCATTTGATGGTCCTGTCACTCGTGTAAGGGCCAAGAAGATTCAAGTAGCAACTAAAGCCTTTCTTGTCCGTCACCATGGAACTCTAGAGCAAGGGTTCAGGCCACCCTGGATCACTTGGCTCAAGGTTACACCTCCAGCACCGGAAGTGAGCTTGCGTCCACACTCGGAGCTCATGAAGACTCGTCAACACCCGCCTTGATCAAGATATACATGTCACTCGGCCCAAGACATGTCGAGTGGATTTGGTGGGCTTGGCCGAGTGGGCTCTTATGGGCCGAGTTCTATGACATTAATTACCTATGTTATTATTTTATGCAATTTAGATAAATAAGGTGGAATTAATTATATCTCTTCTAGATATAATCCTTGGCCACCAAGTTATGAAACATTTATCTTATTAGGAAATATTTATCTTAGGTTTATTTTATTTATCTTTAGATAGAATTAATCTATCCAAACCCCTTTCCTTTGCAAGGAAGGATTGGTTAGATCTCCCATAGTTTTCTATAAATTCATGTTATGCACCTTTGAATTAATTAGATTGAATTAGAATTGAGAACCCCTTTATGGATTAAAGGGTTCTTGGTTATCAATCCAAAACACTATCATTGTTCTTGTGTTCTTGAGAATTTTCGGCACCCACAATCAACCTCACCCTCTTGGTTCTTCGACATCGAGGAAACCGAGATCCCCCAACCGGACAGTGAAGCCAGCGCTCCCGAGAAGTCTAGCGCTGGGCGTCGCTCGCGAGCAAAGCCGCTCCCAGCGAGCGAGGAGGTCCCAGGCGCCTCGCTCTCGCTCCCGCTCCAGCGCTCCCGTCTTCGCTCCCGCGCACACCTCTCGCCAACACGCTCGCTCTCAGCGAGAGAAGCCCTCGCGCATCCGGACACTCCCGCACGCACACCCTGAGGCCTAGACGCCTGTGTGCCCGCAACCTCGCGCGACCAGTCTTTCGCTTCTCTCTCTCGCTACCCTTGCTTTATTTCTGTCGCTAAATCTGAGTTCTTTATTTGCTGGAATTTCACTAAGTCTAAAACTGTCGCTATTCAGAAATTTTATTACTTGTTTTCATTTGTGCCAATCAGGAGATATCAAAGAGCATTGCAAGATCTAAGCAAATATACGGTGTGGTTCTTGATCTTGAGCCCACAGGCGAAGGATCGGGTATCCCAAACGTATCAAGTGGTATCGGATTTCAGGTTAATGCAAGTTCTTTACTCTCTTGATTTCTTATTTGAGTGATTTATTTTTCGTGCCTATTTTTTCACCATAGCCGCTGCATAAAAGTTAAATCTTTATTATTCACCCATCAAAATTGGCACTTTATTTTTGTTATTCTTTGTTTGGATCTTTAATTTCGAAGATATTGAGTTCTTGCCTGCAAGTTGTGATCTTTTATTCCTAGTTGCTACATATCATGACTATGACTGTGATCCTTGGATTAAAAGCATTATATAAACTTGCACCACTAAAGAACCCTAATTTCTCCAGTTTCTAGCCTATTTCCCCTATTTCCTTTAATTTTGCTTACTTTTAGATCATCGTAGCTTTGTTATTTTTTTAATTTTCTTTGCTCTTTATTTCGGCACTTTCCAGCATATTACAGCAGCTATTTCATAGCCCAAAAAAAAACAGAAAAAGCCGAGAGCATAAATCAAAAAAAAAAAGCATTCTTTTATCTTACATTGTTGAGTTAGTAACTCTTCCTTGTTAGTTCTTTGCTTGCTACATGTTAGATGATCTAATCGGTTTTAAGCATTACAAAAGAACCCTACTTGTGTGATTTTGTGCTGTGCCGACACTGGAGTCTTGGTCACACCCCTCTTTTTCTGAACCGTGTTGCAACCGTCAGATAATAGTTGACGGAGTGTGTGCACTTGATTGCCCTTGTGATTGCTATTGTCGATTATTACACATTTATTATTCAAGCATCACATTGTAGATCTTATTCTTTCCACATTAAGCCGCTTGTTTATACTTGCTATCCTTGATATCCGACTTGTGGTTGATTTAAATTGCAATTTTGATTATTACTTGCTGTCTTCAATATTGCAAAATTCTGTGTCCAGGGGAATTGCTTGAATATAGTGCCTTGTTTTCTCGCTCTTTGATTTCTAAAAACTTGAATCACTCTTAGGAATCACTAGAGCTTGCATTACTTGGTTTCTGGTCTTTGCTTCGTTTACTTGTTGCTCTTCTGATATTGTAGGAACATGTCGAACGATAGCGACCCCAACCCTTCCCCTACCCCACCTACTACCATTTCGGCTTCTGACATGCAGTTTGTTATTGACTCTGCTATTCAATCATCTACTCTGGCTATGCGTAAGGAACTGGCAGAGGCTGCAAATCGTCGAGCTGTCGAACGTACAGAGGACCGCGTGTTTTTCTCTGACCTCATCAAACAGGCAGTCACGCGGCAATTCGAGGAGGCAAAACAGGCAGAGGCTTCTGGATCTACACCTCCCTCTGGAGGTAAGTCGCCTCCACCACCCCCAGATACTACGCCTCCTTCAGGTAATGTCCCACCTACAGGTAATCCGCAACCTGCAGGTAACACCTTTTATTCTGTTAAACCTCCCCCTTCTGGTCAATTACATTATCAGCTTAAGTCTGCTACTCCTAACCCTTTCACTAGAGAGAATGACAACAATCATCTAGCGGGCTTCAATGGCCACCAGGATCGCCGTGAGCATACCCCACCACGGCATTAGCAAGGGAGGCCAAATCAGCGTCATCACCAGCCATTTCATACCCGTGCTAACTGGGATGACAGCCGCAGCAATAATGATCTTTATGAGACGCCGCATTTGGAGGATGCTTACCATGAGGTAAATCCTAACTTTGATGATTTACCCCCTCCTAATTTTGGTCATCCTAGATTTGATAATGCTCAAGCTATACAAAGACGAGATGTTAAGCTTAAGTTAGAAACCTTTGATGGTAACACTGATCCTGAAGCTTATCTTGTTTGGGAAAATCATACTGGCTATCTGCTTGAACATTTACGCTATGAGGAAACGGAGAAGTTGGAAGTTGTTATATTGCATTTAGTAGGTAAAGCTCGCACCTGGTGGTTCCGCACTCGTGAGATGCGCCGTCGTCAGGACAAGCAACCTGTTGAAACCTGGCCACAACTTCGCTATCTCCTAAAGAAAAGACATGTGCCTGAGGAATACACGGAGTCTATGAGGATGCAGCTCGCGTCCTGCTGCCAAGGAACTCGCTCTCCTAATGACTACACGGATGAGCTTGAACGACTCTCCCATCAGGCTAATGTTTATCTTACTGAACGTGCTTTGTGTACTCAATTTCTTGCTGGTCTTAATATTTCTATTAAAAATCCTTTATCTATCCATTCCATTAGAGATATTAACACTTTGACTCATAAAGCACAGCTTATGTATGAACAACAGCAGCAGCAGCTTCGGCAACAGAGGACTAGATTCGACCAGACCTCTCAAGGTCGCAGGTTTGTTCCTTTTAACCCTCCTAGTCAATCTAAGCCTTCTACTTCTAACCCTTCTATGCAGCAAAAGGGAATTTCCAACTCACCTCAACAGGGTTATCAGGTTTAAACTAGAAGAGTTGTTGCACCCTCTACAGATCGCAACAAAGATATCCGCTGCTTCACTTGTGGTGGTTCTGGGCATGTCTCTCGCAATTGCCCTCAGAAACGGAAGGTTCTTCTCAATGATTTGGGAGACCATTACTATGAGGAGGAGACTGTTGAGGACCATGTAATTTCGAGTGAAGTGGAGGAGGACCAGCCGTCTGAGCCTATTGAGGAGATCGATAGTTCAGAGTACGACAACTTGCTTTGCATTATTAACCGGCGGATCCTACACATTCAGGAATCTCCAATGGCTGATCAAAGGGAGAACATATTCCACGCGAGGTGTTTAGTTCGCGAAGCTACCTTAAGCCTCATCATCGACGGTGGGAGTTGTTGCAATCTCATCAGTGAAAAGGTAGTGGATTTCCTCCATTTAACTACTACTCCTAGAGCTACTCACTATGGATTAAATGGCATTACTGATGATGGTTCTGATATAATGGTCACCAAACAATGTTTAGTTTCCCTTTCTATTGGAACATATCATGATAAAATATTATGTGATGTTGCTCGCATTGATTGTAGTCATATATTATTAGGTCGTCCTTGGTTATATGATCGTTCTGTTCTTCATGATGGTCGTGCGAATACATATGCCTTCACTTTTGATGGGAGGAGAGTTACTCTCCTACCCCTTTCGCCACACGCTATTCTGAAGGACCAGGTTCGCAAGAAGCAACAACAGGACGCCCAGAAGGAAGCTGAAAGGAAGGAGAAGCTCAAGGAGCTTTCGGCCAAGCAGGCCGCACCCGCTGCCACTCCTTCCGCGCTCGCGGCCCCTACAGCAGCCCCCGCGGCTCCCTCGGCATCCCCTCCTTCCCACTCGACGTCCACTTAGCCCTCTTCTGCATCACTTAAGGGCTCTGTAGAACGTCGATCTTTGGTCTCTCAACCTCAGCAAGGGACCATCACATGGAATGCTCATCGACCTCATATTCTTCTGGTAATGAAACAGGTATTACTTAATGTTGAATTGAGTCATATTCCTGCACCTATTGCTGCACTTCTGCAGGATTATCTAGATGTGCTTCCAGCTGAACTACCCCAAGGCTTGCCTCCTATTAGAGGTATTGAGCACCAGATTGACTTTGTCCCTGGGGCAGCCTTGCCTAATCGCGCCGCTTATAGAGCTAGTCCTGAGGAAACAAAGGAGCTGCAACGCCAAGTCACAGAATTGATGGATAAAGGCTTTGTTCGAGAGAGCTTGTCTCCCTGTGCCGTGCCTGTCATTTTGGTTCCTAAGAAGGATGGCTCCTGGCGCATGTGTGTTGATTGTCGCGCAATCAACCAAATAACGGTTAAGTATCGCCACCCTATTCCTCGTTTAGATGATATGCTTGATGAACTTCATGGTGCTTCTATTTTTTCTAAAATTGACCTTAGAAGTGGATATCATCAAATTAGGATGAAACAGGGAGATGAATGGAAAACGGCTTTTAAAACTAAGTATGGCTTATATGAATGGTTAGTAATGCCTTTTGGTTTAACAAATGCACCTTCTACTTTTATGAGGCTTATGAACCATGTGCTTAGAAGACACTTAGGAAAATTTGTCGTTGTCTATTTTGACGATATCTTAATCTATAGCAAGAATATGCATGATCACTTAAGTCACTTAAAATTGGTTTTTGATTGTCTTAGGAAAGAAAAATTATATGCCAATTTAAAGAAGTGTTCTTTTGCATCCGAGTCTACCATTTTTCTTGGTTTTGTAGTGACTGCATCTGGATTGAAGGTGGATGAGAAGAAGATTCGTGCTATTCAGGAGTGGGCCAGGCCGAATACACCCACTCATGTCCGCTCATTCTTGGGCCTTGCTGGTTTCTATCGACGTTTTGTCAAGGACTTCAGCCTAATTGCCGCCCCCCTACATGAGCTGACAAAGAAAGATGTGACATTTCGCTAGACTGACTCACATCAAAAGGCTTTCTACGCCCTCAAGGATCGCCTGACACACGCCCCAGTGCTGCAGTTACCTGACTTTGCTCAACCTTTTGAGCTCGAGTGTGACGCTTCTGGCACTGGCATTGGAGGGGTCCTGCTACAGAACAAGCGTCCCATCGCCTACTTCAGCGAAAAGTTGGGCTCCGCTGAGCTCAACTATTCTACCTACGACAAGGAGCTATTTGCACTGGTTCGCTGCTTACAGACTTGGCAACATTATCTCTGGCCTAAGGAGTTTGTGATTCATTCGGATCATGAAGCTCTAAAGTACCTCAAAGGACAAGCAGTGCTCAGCAGGCGACTTGCTCGATGGGTGGAGTTTATAAAGACCTTTTCCTATGTGGTTCACCACAAGAAGGGAAAGGATAATGTGGTAGCTGACGCGCTATCACGCAGGTATGTCCTCCTAAACCATATGGATGCACATGTTTTGGGTTTTGCTATGATAAAGGAACTGTATGCTTCTGATGGTTTCTTTAAAACTATATATGCTCAATGTGTGTCTAAAGGTGAAGTTGATTCAATTTTTCTTGATAATGGTTATTTGTTTAAGATGGGCAAGCTTTGTATCCCATCTTCTTCTATTCGCCGATTGTTAACTCAAGAAATTCATGAATCTAGAGGACATGGTGGTTTCGAAAAAACCTTAGCTGGACTTAAGGAACATTACTTTTGGCCTAAAATGTCTAATTATGTGCTGAGATTTGTCAAAAGTTGTGTTACATGTGCTAAGGCCAAATCAAAATCTAATGCTAATGGTCTATACCAACCTTTGCCTATTGCTAATGCACCCTGGGAAGATGTTTCTATGGATTTTATTGTAGGATTGCCTAGAACTTCTAAGGGTCATGATTCCATATTTGTTGTTGTAGACAGATTTTCCAAAATGGCTCATTTTATTCCATGTCACAAAACTGATGATGCTATTCATGTTGCTAATTTATTCTTCAAAGATGTTATTCGCTTACATGGATTGCCATTATCTATAGTTTCTGACCGTGATCCTAAATTTTTAAGTTCTTTTTGGAAAACTCTATGGTCTAAATTGGGTACAAAAATGCTATTTTCTACTTCTTGTCACCCACAAACTGATGGTCAAACTGAGGTCACAAATAGAACTCTTGGGGCTCTCCTTAGAGTCATGCTGCGAACTAACCTCCGGAGGTGGGAAGACTGCCTACCATTTGTAGAATTTGCATATAACAGGTCTAGGCACTCTGCAACAAAGCTTACCCCCTTCGAAGTGGTATATGGCCGAAATCCACTCACTCCTGTGGACATGCTGCCTCGGCCATACAAGGAAAAGGAGAGCGTCGATGCAGCTAAGCAAGTGGACTTCATCAAGCGCTTGCATGAGTGTACCAAGGCGCAGGTGGAGAGGAAGACTGCGCAATATAAGGCTGCAAAGGACAAGCATCGCAAGGATGTGCAGTTCAACGTTGGTGATCTGGTCTGGCTGCATCTCAGGAAGGAAAGGTTTCCGCAACAACGGAAATCTAAGCTGGACCCCAGGGGAGATGGACCATTCAGAGTGGTTCAGAAGATGGGTCCTAATGCTTACAAGCTGGATCTCCCTGCCAATAAGTACAGCGTCCATTCTACATTCAACGTCGCCGACCTATCCTTGTTCGTGCCTGACGATGACTCTAACGACGATTTGAGGACAAATCGAAGTCAAGTGGAGGAGAATGATGTCGTGCAATTATCGATGACTCCTGGTGACATTGAGGACAACATGAAGGTTCCATTTGATGGTCCTGTCACTCGTGCAAGGGCCAAGAAGATTCAAGTAGCAACTAAAGCCTTTCTTGTCCGTCACCATGGAACTCTAGAGCAAGGGTTCAGGCCACCCTGGATCACTTGGCACAAGGTTACACCTCCAGCACCGGAAGTGAGCTTGCGTCCACACTCGGAGCTCATGAAGACTCGTCAACACCCGCCTTGATCAAGACATACATGTCACTCGGCCCAAGACATGTCGAGTGGATTTGGTGGGCTTGGCCGAGTAGGCTCTTATGGGCCGAGTTCTATGACATTAATTACCTATGTTATTATTTTATGCAATTTAGATAAATAAGGTGGAATTAATTATATCTCTTCTAAATATAATCCTTGGTCACTAAGTTATGAAACATTTATCTTATTAGGAAATATTTATCTTAGGTTTATTTTATTTATCTTTAGATAGAATTAATCTATCCAAACCCCTTTCCTTTGCAAGGAAGGATTGGTTAGATCTCCCATAGTTTTCTATAAATTCATGTTATGCACCTTTGAATTAATTAGATTGAATTAGAATTGAGAACCCCTTTATGGATTAAAGGGTTCTTGGTTATCAATCCAAAACACTATCATTGTTCTTAAGTTCTTGAGAATTTTCGGCAACCACAATCAACCTCATCCTCTTGGATCTTCGACATCGAGGAAACCGAGATCCCCCAACCGGACAGTGAAGCCAGCACTCCCGAGAAGTCTAGCGCTTGGCGTCGCTCACGAGCAAAGCCGCTCCCAGCGAGCGAGGACGTCCCAGTCGCCTCGCTCTCCCTCCCGCTCCAGCGCTCCCGTCTTCGCTCCCGCGCACACCTCTCGCCAACACGCTCGCTCCCAGCGAGAGAAGCCCTCGCGCATCCGGACACTCCCGCACGCACACCCTGAGGCCTAGACGCCTGTGTGCCCGCAACCTCGCGCGCCCAGTCCCTTGCTTCTCTCTCTCGCTACCCTTGCTTTATTTCTGTCGCTAAATCTGAGTTCTTTATTTGCTGGAATTTCACTAAGTCTAAAACTTTCGCTATTTAGAAATTTAATTACATGTTTTAATTTGTTCCAATCAGGAGATATCAAAGAGCATTGCAAGATCTAAGCAAATATTCGGTGTGGTTCTTGATCTTGAGCCCACAGGCGAAGGATCGGGTATCCCAAACGTATCAATGGCGGTGGCCTGGTGTGGTTGGACCGGATGCGGTGGCGGTGGCGGTGGCCTGGTGGGGGTCGGACTCGAAGAAAGGAGCCAAGGAAGAAGTCCTCCTGACCTCTTGTGCGGGACTGCGATCGCCTAGCCGCCTAGGGTTGTTTAGCTATCAATTGGAAATTCGGGGTTTGGGATTAATTTTTTGGGTTTTTCTTTTTTCGATTTTTAGCTTTCAAATTTCAATTGGTTTTTCTTTTTTACCATTTTACTATTTTTTTACTTTTACATTTCCCTCCTATATTTTTTTCCTTTTCCTCCTTAAATTTCATTCCCTTCCAATAAAATTTCATCCTCTCTTCCCTCCTCGAATTTCATTCCCTCTTATTTTCATTTCCACCTAATTTATGAATTTTCTATTTATGAGCCTATTAAATTTTCTTCTGAAAATTCTTTGGATGTTCCTAATGCTAATAATGTTGATTGCATGAATGAAATCTCACGATTTGTTAGAAATTCCTATGGAAAAAGACTTATTAAATGCTGAATTCTCTAATAATGTGAAAGTTGATGTGGGAAGAAAGCTTGGTGGTCCACGAACGTCGTTAGCTTTCGCTTCTACCAAATAATAATAATATCCTAACCCAATGCTCAAACCAATAGATTACTTGAGAATAAGATATAAATGTCAATATTTGATTCTGAGTTGCCGATTATAAATAGCATTAATGATGATCTTATTGATTATAAATAAATTTATATTCTGACCTTGGATAGGAGCTTAAATGACCGATTTTGGAGCATATGAAGGCTAAGGAAGGAGCATAAAAGTAGCAAGGAAGCACAACGCCGAAGCTAAGGAGAAGTATGACGTCTGATGGAACGACGCCCACCGTTATTCACCTGGCGCCCCCCGGTGTCCTGTGTTTAGCAATTACCAATATTAGTCCGAAGATTCTATTTGATTATAATACTAATATCTTATTCTCTAGCACTAAATCATCCTCGGGTATACCATGTTGTGGACCATTGGTTGATGATCTGAGAGACTATAAATAGATTATAAATAGCTTTCTCTCAACGAATGTCGATAAGATCATCCATAGTAACATAAATAGGATCAGTGTCAGCAGCAACAACATCCTCTTCTTCTCCATTCTCATACTCATTAATGCTATTCCCCAGTGGCCTGGATCCCAGACCCCATCATCACATTAATAGGTTAGTAGGGGTGTTATATGAGCCGAACAGCTTGAGCTCGGCTCATTCAAATAGGTAAAACAAGCCGAGCCTGAACACTTTTTTAAGCTCGAACCGAGCCCGATCCGAGCTCGGAAGCTCGAGTGTGTTAAATTACAGAATTTCCCCTAGGGTTATATGTGACCGTGTGTTGTGTCCCCATGTAGTCCCGCCTCCCTCTTTCTCTTTCACTCTTCGACTTTATTTGTTTAGGACTCCAGGCTCTCTCTTCCAGCCATGGCTCCGACTCCCTTTTTCAGTCTTCATTCTTCGCCTCCTGGTCGCGACTTCGTACGTTCAGGCACCGAGCGGTGAAGATGTAAAGTCCTTCCTTCCCTCTAGTCCTCAAACTCTTTGAAGTGCTGAATTGCTCCTCGTTGAAGTGCCGAATTGATGCCTCATTTGTCGGTCAGTCACTGTTTGGCTTTCCTCAACAGCACCAGGTTCGTTCCTTTTTCTTTATTCAGATTTAAGTAGCGGCTCACTCTGTATTTAGGTTTCAGATTTGTTTCTCCGCTTTTCCCCAAACAGCAAAACCCAAGAATTTCAGCTCTTTGTTTTCAGTAATGGATCTGGACGAGGACATATTAGGATTGCTTCTGGTTCGAGCCTCCGATGATTCAGGTTCAATTTCTTTTGGTCCTTTTTTAAGAACTTCATCTATCATTTGGTTTCGTTTGTTGCTGTTGGATAATTTTTGGGTTTCCAGCTTGAAAACTTCAGAACTTCAACTTTCTAATTATAAATTGCTTAACAAGAATTGATTTACTGTCGTGGCTAAACCATTGGGATCACCTTAATTTCAGTTGGTTTGTGAAATGTTGCATGGGATTGGGTGGGTGATACTTAAATCCTATTTAAGCTGCTAGGTTACTTGGCATTAAACTTAACCAAATGGGAGTATAACATACTAGGTCATTGTTTTATTGGAATTATTCATGGGATTGTGAGGTTTGGTTTCCAACATTTAAGTGGGAAATCTTTCTTTTGTACGCACTGCAGCAGCAACAGGAGTATCGAAGGGCAAATGTGATAGCTGAAATAGAGCGTAGCAGAAAGAAGTTGTTGAAGAAGCTAACTGAGTATGAAAGGGAACATTTGGATGTTATAATGTTGCTTTAAGTTTTACTGCAAAAGGCAAGATTCATGAGTTCGGGGTAGATCTTGTGATGATTTATTTTACATATTTATGCATGTGTTGCTGCAGATTCATGAGTTTGGGGGTCAAATTTTCATTACAGAAAACCCAACTCAAACTTGTATCATTGAACTTGTATTTGGTTATGAATTGTTTAAGGGTTTTCTCCTTGCTTTGCAACTGCTTTTGTAATTTTGCATTTAGGCTTTCAGTTAGGAACCGAGCTCAAACGAGCCGAAGGAGCCCATATGACTAGATTGAATGAGCTCAGGCTTGTTCGTTCGGCTTGTTCGACCCTTTATAAGTCGAGCTCGAGTTTACCCCTGGGCTCGCGAGCCGAGCTTGAGCACCAAAAAAAAAGCTCGAATAATTTTTAGGCTCGAGCTCAGCTCGGCTCATTTCCTGAACGAGCCAAGCTTGAACATGTCAAGCTCGGCTCGTTCGGCTCGAATATCACCCCTATAGGTTAGTTATTCACTTCCTTCACCCCCAATTTTATTTTTCATTGTTCTTTTTGTTTATGCATTGAGGACAATGCAACATTTAAGTGTGGGGAAGTGGTTTATGTTAGTTTAGTTCATATACTTAGTTCAGATTTAATACATACATCATGTATAAATTTATTATAAAATGTCGGAAAAAAAAAGAGTTTTCATGCATTGCATATATGTTTTATTAAAGATGCCCATCTAGCTTGAGTTTGTTCTATCAACTATATTCTAGCATGATCTTATATATCCCATGGAATTCTGGAATGATTTGACCTTGTCTTAAAATTGTTTTTATGTGAAATATGATTTGGCATAGGTAATTGAGCATGTATGATTTAAGTTAGTAAGCATGTTTGATATTCAACAAGAAATTGTCCTAGTGAGAATTTTGGCCTTATAAGGGATTACATCTATACTCCCTTTTGCTTTTGTTGTGTGATTTACTCTTCCTATGCATTTATATTTGAGTATTGACATGGTTATCTATTTTTGAGGCCGATTATACACATGATCATTGCTTTATAAGTTCAAATGATAGAGGCACCTTTTAGCCACATTTTATCCATGTCTACCTTATGTTATATCTTACTTTGAAGTCAATTTGAGCCTTTAGCCTATTTTATTTTTAAGCTCAACAAAATTCATTATTCCTAGCCTATGATAAGTCTTACCCTCTCCGGGAAAATTAATATTTAGAGTTGGTTATGGAAATTCATTTGGAGTTATGGGAAAAAAGCTAAAGTGTGAGATTTTCAGGATTTATGGGTTTTGGAGAAGATGTAATGTTATATGCTTATATATAGTTCCCTCATATTATACATTATTATTATTATTATTATTATTATTATTATTATTATTATTATTATTATTATTATTATTATTATTATTATTATTATTATTATTATTATTATTATTATTAGTAGTAGTAGTATTAGTATTAGTATTTTTTTCGCTCAATACAATTAAAAAAATCAGAAATACCGAAAACGAAAAAGAAAAATAAGAAAAAATGGCATTAAAAAAAGAAAAAAAGCAAAGAAAAAAAAAAGAATAAAGAGTCATGTTATTTATTTTTGCATATGAGGAGGTTGGATTGATGTTGGTTGAGAGATTACTTGAGTTGGGTGTTGTATATGCACATATATTAGCATATTTTGAGATTATTGGAGTTTATTGATATATTTATGAGAGTTATGTTATTTTGAGAGTTTGGAGCATATTGCTATATCATATTGAGAGTTGTGTTATGTTGTGAGCTTGATGTATTATTGAGTTGGTAGCTGTTATGTTGGGAGTTTTAGGAATCTTATTCTCCCGGAATTAATAGCACCACATGACCAAATACAATTCATTTCCCTTATGTTTTTACCAAGCCCAATTACAACCCCGCCGAAGGGAATCTTCTATGAAGGTTTCCATTGAGCAAAAGTATTGTATATGGAATTGAGGTGAGTGTATGCTTAAAAGCCTAAACACACGAGAGCGAGAGAAACATATATTTTCCCTAGTGAGGTTTGATTGTTAAGCATGCAAGCTACCTGATCGTCTATATACATGTTATGACATTTTTGTGCCTTATTTATATTTGAACTATGAATTGAAGTTGCTTTTGACGAGGAAGATTTGTGAAGGAATCTCATGTGGGATGCATAGATTATGTTTATGTTTCATGGTTGCTTGAGGACAAGCAAGAGATTAAGTATGGGGGATTTAATAATGCATATTTTATATATGCATTATAGGTAGTTCTTATTGCATTTAAATATGAGTTTTGCATATGTTTTGGTCTATTTCTATATCTTTCTTGTGAAGTATTCGAGTTCGGAATCTATGCCTTTTTAGTGTTTATTCTGCAGTTTTACATTCAAACCTTGGATGGGATCTTGAAAGAGCTTAAATGACTGATTATGGAGCATATGAAGGCTAAGGAAGGAGCATAAAAGGAGCAAGGAAGCACAACGTCGAAGATAAGGAGAAGTTCGCCTGCAACCTGAGATCCGTTGACACGCTTCCTCGAGGATCGATCCTGACTTTCTTTTGCTACATCGGGAGGAAGTCTTGTAATTATTTGCGTGGGCACGAATCCGGTTTGATTTATATTCTTATTTATTGAACTCGATTTCCTCCTACAACACGCATGAACCTGCAAAACAAAAGGAAAAAGAAAAAGAGAGTAAAAAGGAACTAAAAAGGGCGCGATTGATTTCTTCCCCGGCAACGGTGCCAATTTTGTTGTTGCAGGAGGATGTGTCAAGTATGAAATAAATATAAAATAGGAAATCAAACTGACTCCCTGTCTCAGCAAATAAATACAAGACTTCCTCTCGTTGTAGTAGAAGGCAGTCAGGATGGATCCACGAGGAAGCGTGTCAACGCCCGCCTTTTCAGTCCAGAAAACTCTCGAAATCAACTCAGGAAGCACTCGACGTTGACTAAGTGTCCTCGACGTCGACTAGTCAGTCGGACAGAAACTACAAAATAGAAAGAAAAAAACTGCAAATGAAAGAAAAAGGCTAGTCAATGTCGAGCAGTGCACTCGACGTCGACTACTATAGCACCCGAAGTCGACCAGTGTCGTCGATCTCGAGTAAAAACAGAACCGAAAACCGTAACTTTAAATTCGAAATAAAACGAAAGTAAACACAAAATTTGGGGATAAAATCAATAAACTAAAAGACTTCCAAGATCAGGGTTTCAACACCACAATGATAACCATATAAAATAATGCATAAGGTATAAAAGATCATGCCTTTTCATCAAATAACCGTCGTCATTAACAAATAGGAAAATAGAGGCTTTCACATAAACCTTAATTGTTACTAACCCTTTTCACATAATTAATCCAAGTTGTATTAAGATCACATTCGCTTCAATAACACAAACAAGGATCACCTTCAACTTTCACAAAAGAATCATGCTGATAGGGATAGAAGACGAGATCGCATCAAAAGATTGTACCTTTCGCGCATTACTTTACATGTCTACCGTCGGGTTCACCCCGACCCTAGAAGTTGGGTGACTACTCACTTCTCATTCTAAATAAACTCATCAATAACAAAAAGGAACTAAATTGCATTAATAAACTAAAATAGAGCTTGCAACCGATCGAAGCCAAAACGTCTCTCAACACTCCACCTTCTCTCGGCCTAAGCTCTCTTCTAACTCGCTATATGTGTTGTTAGAACTGAAAATTGAATTGTTGGATGATTGAATGATCCCAAAACCCACCCCCTAAGGCTTTATTTATAGTGTTCCATCTAGCTAATATAGGAAGGAACAACTATATCTATATCTAAAACTTTCTATCTAAAAACACAAGATAAAACTTAATTGATAAAGGATATAAATCTATAAGGAAATAGGACTATTGTGGATAAATCCTCTTCTATCTTGATAAATCTTCACTTGATGTAGATGGAATTCACGCGCCTTGGTGTAGAAGTAAGCTCAACAACTCGGATTCCACTCGATCTCGGACTCGGATTCGTGTGGATAGTACTCGACTTCGATTATAGTTAGTCGACGTTGACTACGATTTCTTCTCCTGGGTTGCACTCGAGCTCGGGTTCCATCTGGACTCGACGGGTGTACTCGACTTCGAGTAGAACTACTCGACGTCGAGTAGCTCTGGGCTTCTCGAGTGGTCTGCTCGACTTCGTGTGAATTTCAGGCTCCAATCGTACTCGACTTCGAGTAGATGTAGTCGAAGTCGACTAGATCCATATCGAGTGCTTTTTTCTTGTTCTTTGCTCGATTTTTCCTGGTTCAGCTGCTCCTTGACCTTGGACTTTATGTAGTTGACTTTGGGCTTTTCATCCTTTCTCCGAATTGCTGTAAATTGCCTCGATTTCTGCGAAATTAAACAGAAACTAGTGTAGGCTCCAGAATTTGGCAAATAAGTGTAAACTACATAGAATCTGTGTTATTCTAACCCAAACACATGAAATGTAAACAGAAATCGATATAAATGTTAAAGTAAAACATGGCAAATTAGGCTCACAATAAACACCCCATACTTAAGCTTGCTTGTCTTTAAGCAATACTTTTAATGGTCATACAGGGGAAGAATCAAAACTCTCAACATATTAGATCCATTGCCATATATCCCTGCAATCAATTACCATCCTTGGAAAGGTACCAATGTCACAAATCCATGCATGTGCAATAAAAAACAACATTTAATCACAAAAGGAGGGTTATTCAAAACAATTCATAAGTGACAAAGCAACAATAATCAAGAGGACTTTAATTTAAGCTCAAATAAGGAGTAGATTGGTAAAAGGCTAAAGGTGGGCAATTTTTGGCCATGTGGTGCTAATGATCCGGGGAAATTGAGTACTTTCCAAACTTTCATACCACGTTTCTTCTTCCTTTGATTTCTCACCTTTCACTCGTTGCTCATTGCTTCTTTTTTTTTACTATAATGCTTTTACCTCTCTAACCTCAGCACTGCCTTCTCACGAGTCGCAAACATGGGTGTTATGAATGACCCCGGATACTTAGTGCTTCGGACTCCTCACCTTGGTGTCCCATCTCGCCGAACTATTATCTCAACGAGCAGGGTCAATCTACCTTTATCTCCTGAGGTGACCAGATTTTCTTTCACTCGTTAAATTTTGCATAATATAAATCATTCTCATGCCAAACTCCAATAATGATATATAACAACAACACAAACACCATATGAAAATCTCCATAATGTGACATCATTCTCAACATAATCCCCGGATAGGAAATAAGGTAAAGAATGTGCAATATTTAGATCATGTGGAACAATGTATAAAACAAGGCTTAATATGGCTTTTGTGATGCATAAGCATAGGTAAAGGCTAGGATATAACAATATGAGCATATATGGAAAATAAAGTCCTCCATCCCCTTATCTTGCAGCATGTCAAAAGCAATATCAAATTTTACCTCCTTTCATGGTTTTCAATAAAATATGCACTTCATTGTGACTTCCCTTTACTAGGCAATTTCATGCTATATCTCTAATGAATCCAATTTTGCATCGTCGAGTTCAATATAACTTCCATGACACTTATCAAAAAATTTCAATGGGGTGATTTTAATAAACTTTGGAAAACATGCATGTAAGCACATAGATTAAATATATAGGAAATCCAAAGTAGCCATGTATAAGCAATTCAAGAAATAAACTTATAAAATATGCACACATAATGTCAAATAAATTCAAATATGCATAAAGTAAGCCCTTCCCCCACCTCATACTTAAACATTACAGTGTCCTCACTGTATAAAAAAACAAGGGTAAAGAAAGAAACTCACTAGACAGGTGTGCTGTTCATCGGAATCGAGTGATGATGTGTGCGCAGAAGTGGTCGATCTTGAGTAGAAGTAGTCGACGTCGACTACAACTACTCGACATCGAGTACAGTGAAACCTCAGGGTGGCCATTCTCCTCGACCACGAGTTCTTTGCTCGAGATGGTGGTCGACGTCGAGTACTTCTGCCGCTTCTTCGTACCTACAAGACTCGTTAGAAAGACAATCCACAATAGAAAAATCCAAAACTAATGTCCAAAAACCAAAAACAAATGTCCAAAAATTCAAAAACTAGGTGTTTTATGTTGTAGGAGAGAATCGAGTGTGCAAATTAAAATATAAATAAATCACAGCAAACCAGATTCCGTCCCTTGCAAATAATTACAAGACCTCCTCCTGATGCAGCAGTGGGAAGTCAAGATCGATCCACGAGGAAGCGTGTCAGCGAATCCTAGGTAGCGGTGAAATCTCACGGACAGAAGTCGACAACAGATGTCCTCGATCTCGACTAGGGTAGTCGACAGAAGATCGGACAGTCGAACACAGCGCAACAGCAAGCACAGGGGCCCGTTGATATCGACCAGGGCTACTCGATATCGAGTAGGGTCTTTGTCGACTTCGGCTTGGCTTGTCGAGTACCTGCACACAGAAGCTACAGCGACTTTGGGTCGAAGATCAGTAGTCGAGATCGAGTAGTGTTATTCGATCTCGAGTAAACAGAGAATAAAAACGAAAGAAAATAAATGCAAAGGCTTTGGGATTTTGAACTAAAACTGTATAAAAAGGACTTCCAAGATTGGGGTTCGCAACAATGATAACCAAGCATGCATAAGGCAGAGATAAAACAGATAATCATGTAAATCACATCAAGGACAAGCTTTCGCCTTTTCCAACAATTAGACAACTCTTTCAAGAAACCCTAATTGTCTCTACCGATTTTATGTTTACAATCCAAGTTGTTATCATGGATCTCCATTAGATGGGTAATAAACACATAAACAAGTAGTAGATGCTCAAAACTTGATAAAAGTCGGATCTTTACCTCAGTTACGCATGGCTATCGTCGGGCTCGCCCCAACCTAGAAGTGGGTGGACTACTCGCACTTCATCAAAATTAAAGACATCAATAATAAAAGGAAATAAACTTGCATTAATAAAATAAAATAGAGCTTACAACCAAAGGAAGCCAATTCCGCTCTCGCTTCACAAAACTCCTCTTGGCCACTCACTCTCTCTCTCTCTCTCTCCTACTACTTCTCCTACTTACTTCTCTCCGAAACTGAATTGTGTGTTTGAATGAATAGAAATCAGCCCCCTAAGGCTTTATTTATAGGCTTCTAAACCTTGTTATTCAAGGATAGAAATATCTATCTATATCTAAAACTATATCTAAAGGCTTAATGATAAATAAAAGCAACAAAGGAATTAAATCCAAAATAGGGAAATATATCTAAAAGTCTTAAGGTGGATAGATCTTCTCCTTCCATGATGTATCTTGATAAATTCGGATAGAATCGGCAATCTTCGGGCCCAAGTAATCCACACCGAGTAGGATTCGTCAAACCGAGTAACATGGCTTCTAGAACCGTCGTCGATCTCGAGTACGTCGTACTCGATCTCGAGTAGGAAAGTTGGTCGACTGGCTCGGCTTCGTCGTCTCGGCTAGCTGGTCCTCGACAGACTCGGACATGGCTCCTGGCGCTCGTCGATCTCGAAGACCCCTTGTCGACATCGAGTAGGAATGTTCTTCGACTAGGTCTGGCTTGGCTGGTCGGGCAAGTCTCTTGTCGACATGCTCGGACATGGCTCCACGTCTTTGTCGACCTCGAGTAGCCGTACTCGATCTCGAGTAGGGTGTGGAGTCGGGTTCTTCCTCTTCAGTTTCTCGACATAGGCTCCTCAATGCTGGCTGGTGTCTAAGCATGTCTTGTCGAGATCGATTAGGGTTAGTCGATGTCGAGTAGCTTTGTGCTCCGGTTCTTGCTTCTTGGTTTTCTCCCGAAATGGTTCCATATTCTGCGATATTAAACAGAAACTTATGTAAATCTCCATTTCTGACAAATAAGCTTATACTACATAATTCCGACATATTCCCAACCCGAAATATGGAAAATGTAAAGAATATGGAACTAAAATATGCATAAAGACATGGCTACTTTGGAGACATCAAATCACCCCATACTTAGACTTGCTTGTCCTCAAGCAATAACCAAACAATAACCAAGACCTACAACACATCCTTCAAGTCTTCGCCTTTGTCAAAAGAAACATCTCAAGTAGTAGCAATGTAAGACAAGTGAATTTAACGTCATCACACATATATGAGCGATCCATAGGCATAGGCGGCATAAATCCAACCTCACAGGGATAATGTGTTTACACTCAACTCTCAAATGTGTTTAGGCTATGAAGATCAACTCTCAACTCAATTCCATACACAATCTCATAAACATTGCAATTTAAACATGAATCCACTTCGCAACCAATTATGAAAATGCAACAAGAATTATCAGGAGGACTTCGCTCAATGGAAGTCTTCAAAGAAGATTCCATTCGGCGGGGTTGTAATGGGGCTTGGTAAGAAATAATAAGGTATGGAATTATTTGGCCATGTGGTGCTTAAATAAAATTCGGGAATCAAGACTCCTAAATCTTCCAACACAACCAAACCATAACTTCCCAATCATATGCATCAACCAAACTCTCCAATTTATCTTAATAAAGTATGTAACCTTTCAAACTTCCTAAATCTCCCCAGAATATGTATTTTGCAAATAATGAAAGAAATAAGGTAAATTTGGCTCATGCACTTTATTCACAATCATATGTACTTTTTCTTCTTCTTTTTTTTTCGAAAATAAAAACCAAATAACACTAATAGTGCATTTATAATGTGAGCCAAAAATCCTTTTACATAATATGCATAGCAAGATAAAAATTTAAGACCATCCCATATCTCAATAATTTCAACGATCCTTCCTTCTTGAAATGCAACATAAGCTATTCTTTCCACAAATCATCATTCCAACCAACTCTAAGTTTTAATTCCCAAATTGGGGTCAGGCTCAATTTGGCTAAGGATATTTTGTGGAGTTCACAATAAAAGTCTCAGGCTAATGTTCTGGCTTCAAGCAGGGATAATGCAGGGTAGGTAAAGAGAGGATAAAATTGGCTTAAAAGATGGCTCCATCATTTAATTCTCATCAACATAAACATATAAATGCATTGGCTTTGAATAACTATCACAATGTTTAGAGATGCATAGGGAGAGTAAATACACTCAAGAAAGGAGAGGGATTTTTAATGTTCTCCCTATAAGGCAAAAATTCTCACTGGGACAATTTTTGTTGGATTTTAACCTTTAGCTTTAGGATCATATGTGTTCAATTTCATCACAAGTTCACAATCCACATAAAAATCATTTTCGAGGACTTTAGGCTAAACCTTCCAAACATGCCATAGGATTTATATGATCAAGTCAGTCATTATTTATCATCATAGGACATCTAAGTTAGGATATAAAAACTAAAATAATGCAAAATTTTAAACATGCATATTTTTTTTTTTTCGACATTTTTTATTTTTTTATTTTTATTTATTTTTCTTACAAAAAAAACAAGACTAAAGTATGACAAAAGATTTAAAAGGCATAAAATTAAACATGAATGCATAACATAAAGATTTAAAATTTCACCATGTAAAACCAAAAGCAAGACTAACATATATGATAATGATAATGAGCCCTTCCCCCACCCCATACTTAAAATTTACAGTGTCCCCACTGTATAAAATAAAAACAAGAGTAAAGGAAGGAACTCACAGGATAGCAAATCGAGGAGGGTGAATCAGTGCAGGTCGAGTAGACATCTTTGTCGATCTCGAGTACATGTTACTCGATCTCGAGTAGCTTTTCTGCGTCCGGTGGATTCTGAAGTCGAGGAGTGTCTTGGCTTGTCGATGTCGAGTAGGTCTACTCGAGGTCGAGTAACTTCTGGGCTTCTCCTCCTTGTCGTAATCGACTTGGCCTTCGTCGATTCTGACTTTTTTCAGGGACTTCTTTATTCCACTTTTCGCGATCCTTATATGCTTGCCGACCTAAAAGTGTTAGATTGCACAAGAAACAAGACTATCCACACGAAATATTCTAAAAGACATAAAACTAAAAACAAAAAACAAAAACCAAAAAGTTCAAAAGGTCCCAAAGATTCATAAAGTTCTATATACATGCTCTAGATTTTAGAGTTGCTAGGCCGACTTCTCCGTTTGCGCTCAAAGACCATTATTGTGAGGCCTGCTCATGCTTGGCCCTTCTCCTGGATCATCTAGGTCCTGATGGTAGTATGCAAGCTCAGCTGATAGGTGGTTGCTTACATCATCTCTCTTCTCTTTCTTTCTCTTCCTTCCAGCCCTTAGCTTTCGCAGATTTTCTTGCCAAGGGGCCTTACCTCCCCTTAAATTATTAAAAAATTTCTTTATGGACTGAGGGGGAGTAGAATTCATACCTGAACTTACCTTTTCGGACCCAAAACAGGAAACTTTGGGCTTGGGGCTTGTCGAGATCGAGTACTTCTGGTCGACCTCGAGTACAGGGACCCCATACTTAGGCTCTTGGAAGTCTCTGGCTCAGCAGTGGTTGTCGAGATCGACAAGATCTTGTCGAGATCGAGTAGGGCCCTTGTCGAGATCGAGTAACCCTTGTCGATCTCGAGTACAGTGTTGGCACCCTCCTCCGCTGTTTGCTTGGTCCCGTGGTTGCTGATGCTTTTCACCTCCAGCCATGAAATTTCCTCTTTTGCAGGGCCAAAAGAGAAATCCAAAACCTCATCGCCTATGGTGAAGGTGAGCGATCTATTCTTGACACTTATTCTGGCATCTGCAGTTGCTAAGAATGGTCTACCAAGAATAATAGGGCTATTAGGATCTTCAGCACAGTCAATGATAAGGAAATCTGCTGGAACAAAGAACTTACCAACCTGGACAGGGACGTTCTCAACTATACCTATAGGGATGACCACTGTATTGTTCGCCATGTATAGTTTGGCATCCACAGGCTCTATGCATCCTATCTTTACCTTCCGCCAGATTGATAAAGGCATGATGCTCACACTTGCTCCTAAATCGCACAGAGAATCATATTTATATTGTCCAAAACCCACAGTAACAGAAAACTTACCAGGGTCCGGTCTCTTTTCAGGGAAGTGGAGTACTTTGCATTCGCCTGCGATCTCTAAAATGGATCGCTTCTTGCTCAGAATTCACTTCAGAAATTTGACATATCCAGGCATCTCTTGTAGGGCTTCTGTAAAAGGAATAGAAACATTTAGTTCTTGCAGCAGATTAACAAATCTGGTAAACCTACCTGCAGTGGGATCTTTCTGTGCTTTTGAAGGGAAAGGTAGTGGCTTTTTCTGCTTCGGAGCCAGATCAGCTGTCGGAGGTGTTGCAGAGTCGTCGACGTCGGCCAGATGCTGCTCCTCGATCTCGACCAGGGGCTCATCGAGATCGACTAGGGTGGTCGACCCGGAGTTGCTGGGCTGCGCAGTGGAGTCCGAACTCAGCTTCCGGTCTGTGTCGAGCAGTGGTTTGTCGAGATCGACTAGAGTCTCCTCGAGATCGAGTAGGCTCTGCTCTGTCTCGAGTTGCTGCTCTTCCTTGCCTTGCTGTTTTCCGATCTCTGGCTCATGTAATTGATGCCCACTCCTGAGTTTGATAGCTGCGACGTGTCCGATCTTCCCTTTAGGATTTGGTTCTGTTTGCCCAGGGAGCTGTCCGGACGGTCGTGGGATCTGTGCAGCGATTTGACCCATCTGCGTCTCTATTCCTCTTTTCCAGATGTCCAGTTCTCCAAATTTTGTAGTGATGTTCTGGAACTGGTTGTTGATGGTGCCCTGATTCCGACGCATCTCCTCAAGGATCAGTTGTAGATCATCCTTCTTTTGATCCCTTTCTGGATGTCCTGGAGCTCTGTAGGGTGGGGGGTTCATGGGAGGACCTTGGTTCCACTGAGGCTGATAGAACCTTTGATCTCCCATGTAGCGATTTGGACCCCCAGCGTAGGCTGCTTCCTCATGTGTCTCTGCCATTCTGACTTGCTCAGTGTGTGGGCACTCAGTAGTGGTGTGCCGCTGTGATCCGCATTCGATGCAAGGCTGATTGACAGATAGATATTTGACTTGCTTGAGGAGCTTACGATTTTGGTCTCTGTAGAACTGCTCCCTGACATCTGGGTCAATCTCTTTTGCTGGCTCATAGAGTGGTATAGATGGTGCTGGCCTGGCGTAGAAGTTCTCCTCATAGTTTGCAGTAGACCCATATTTGTTGTCATAATTGGTGAGCTTGTCTAGCACACCCCATGCGTCAACTGGCGGCATCGTCAGATACTCATAGCGAGTATACTGGTTGATTCTGTCCTTGGTGACTTGATCAAGAGAATTGAAGAAGATCTCCTGAATGACGTAGGGTGGCTGTCCATGAGTAGGGCAAGATCAGAGCAGTTCTTTGTAGCGTTCTCATGCCTTTGCCAGCGGTTCCCCATGCTTCTGTTTGAAGGCGGTGATTTTCTGGCGGAGAAGTGCTGTCTTGGCAGGTGGGAAGAATTTATTCAGAAATTCTTGCTCTACTTGGGCCCATGTTGTGAGTGATCTTGGTTTCAGCCCTTCAAGCCACTTCAGTGCAAGCCCAGCGAGAGACCAGCGAAAAGCCTTCATCTTGACATATTCCAAAGTTGTACCTTCAGCAAGAGTACGGCACATGTCAGAAAAATTGGTAATATGTTCAAGACGACACTCATTAAATCTGCCATAAAAAGCATTATTTTTAAGCTCTATCAGAAACTGAGTGCGAATTTCAAAGGAGTTTTCAGGGATAAGAATCGCCGATTCAGGCACGACGAGAGTGGGATGCATATAATCCTCTGCAGTATTTGGATGCTAGGCAAGCTCAGCTTCTGCTTGCCTTGCGCGCTCAGCTTCTTGTTCCCTCGCTGCCCTTTCATTGGCGATAGTAGTATCCTTTGCGGCTAGCTCCCTTGTAAGCCTCGCAATCAGCTGTTCTTGTGTCTCAGCGGCGGCCATGGCTCTTTTCAGTCTAGCGTGGGCTTGTATAAGGCATTCTGGGTTGTCTAAGCCGTCAAACTCAGGTGGTTGACCAGAACGGCGCATATACCTGAAAAGTAACTCAGAGTAGACGTGAGATTCAACTACCTAAGGCGCGAATGATAGCTTCCCCGGCAACGGCGCCAATTTGTTGTAGGAGAGAATCGAGTGTGCAAATTAAAATATAAATAAATCACAGCAAACCAGATTCCGTCCCTTGCAAATAATTACAAGACCTCCTCCTGATGCAGCAGTGGGAAGTCAGGATCGATCCACGAGGAAGCGTGTCAGCGGATCCTAGGCAGCGGTGAAATCTCACGGACAGAAGTCGACAACAGATGTCCTAGATCTCGACTAGGGTAGTCGACAGAACATCGGACAGTCGAACACAGCGCAGCAGCAAGCACAGGGGCTCGTCGATATCGACCAAGGCTACTCGATATCGAGTAGGGTCTTTGTCGACTTCGGCTTGGCTTGTCGAGTACCTGCACACAGAAGCTACAGCGACTTTGGGTCGAAGATCAGTAGTCGATATCGAGTAGTGCTATTCGATCTCGAGTAGACAGAGAATAAAAACGAAAGAAAATAAATGCAAAGGCTTTGGGATTTTGAACTAAAACTGTATAAAAAGGACTTCCAAGATTGGGGTTCGCAACAACGATAACCAAGCATGCATAAGGTAGAGATAAAACAGATAATCATGTAAATCACATCAAGGACAAGCTTTCGCCTTTTCCAACAATTAGACAACTCTTTCAAGAAACCCTAATTGTCTCTACCGATTTTATGTTTACAATCCAAGTTGTTATCATGGATCTCCATTAGATGGGTAATAAACACATAAACAAGTAGTAGATGCTCAAAACTTGATAAAAGTCGGATCTTTACCTCAGTTACGCATGGCTATCGTCGGGCTCGCCACAACCCTAGAAGTGGGTGGACTACTCGCGCTTCATCATAATTAAAGACATCAATAATAAAAGGAAATAAAGTTGCATTAATAAAATAAAATAGAGCTTACAACCAAAGGAAGCCAATTCCGCTCTCGATTCACAAAACTCCTCTTGGCCACTCACTCACTCTCTCTCTCTCTCCTACTACTTCTCCTACTTACTTCTCTCCGAAACTGAATTGTGTGTTTGAATGAATAGAAATCAGCCCCCTAAGGCTTTATTTATAGGCTTCTAAACCTTGCTATTCAAGGATAGAAATATCTATCTATATCTAAAACTATATCTAAAGGCTTAATGATAAATAAAAGCAAACAAGGAATTAAATCCAAAATAGGGAAATATATCTAAAAGTCTTAAGGTGGATAGATCTTCTCCTTCCATGATATATCTTGATAAATTCGGATAGAATCGGCAATCTTCGGGCCCAAGTAATCCACACCGAGTAGGATTCGTCAAACCGAGTAAAATGGCTTCTGGAACCGTCGTCGATCTCGAGTACGCCGTACTCGATCTCGAGTAGGAAAGTTGGTCGACTGGCTCGGCTTCGTCGTCTCGGCTAGCTGGTCCTCGACAGACTCGGACATGGCTCCTGGCGCTCGTCGATCTCGAAGACCCCTTGTCGACATCGAGTAGGAATGTTCTTCGACTAGGTCTGGCTTGGCTGGTCGGGCAAGTCTCTTGTCGACATGCTCGGACATGGCTCCACGTCTTTGTCGACCTCGAGTAGCCGTACTCGATCTCGAGTAGGGTGTGGAGTCGGGTTCTTCCTCTTCAGTTTCTCGACATAGGCTCCTCGATGCTGGCTGGTGTCTAAGCATGTCTTGTCGAGATCGATTAGGGTTAGTCGATGTCGAGTAGCTTTGTGCTCCGGTTCTTCCTTCTTGGTTTTCTCCCGAAATAGTTCCATATTCTGCGATATTAAACAGAAACTTATGTAGATCTCCATTTCTGACAAATAAGCTTATACTACATAATTCTGACATATTCCCAACCCGAAATATGCAAAATGTAAAGAATATGGAACTAAAATATGCATAAAGACATGGCTACTTTGGAGACATCATTTTATTTACAAGCTCTAGGCTTTATAGTCGCTAGGCCGACTGTCTCCGTTAAAGCTCAAGGTGGCATCTGTAAGGCCCATGTGGCTTGGGCTTCAAACAAGACTCCATTTTTGTCCATCAGCTGCAGTCCTCCTGAATGGATCTTGTTCACCGTGAAAGGTCCCATCTTTTACTTGTTGAATTATTTGGGAAACCAATGATCCTTTGATTTGGCGACATCGACTTTGTCTCCGACTTCATACTCCTTGGGATCGTCATTGGAAACCCTGCATAATCGCACATACCAAGGCAAACCTCTCCCATCTATAGATAAATCTTTAATTGAAATAGGAGAAGAGATGTCCATACCTTGGTTTACCGTTGCGAAATAAGCTATCGGGACCTCGGGATCTACTCGACTTTGAGTACAAGTACTCGACGTCGACTGGGTTTCGTCGTCTGGTGGCTTGCTCGGGATCTGGTCGACGTTGACTAGAGTACTCGATGTCGAGTACTTCTGGTCGACATCGACCCCATACTTAAGACCTAGCAAAAATTTTGAATAAAAGTTAGTCGATATCGACTTACCAGGTTCGATGTCTAGTAGATCTTCTGTATCGTCGTTCAGAATCGCCATGATTTCCTCCACCTGGGCTTCCATGTCCCTCTTTTTCAGCTCCTTGGGGGTCATATTTCTTACCTTAGACTCCCCGCAAGTGATGTCCCTGGCTGAGATTGACTTGACCTCTTCCATGGGACCTGTATGCCTTTCAGTTTTATTAAAAGAATACTCAACTACCTCATCACTGATGTTGAAAATGAGTACTCCCTTCCTTACGCTTATGTTGGCATCCACCGTCGCCAAGAAGGGCCTTCCTAGAATGATTGGACAGGCAGGGTTCTCTGCCATATCAATAACTAAGAAATCAACAGGGATAAAGAACTTACCTATTTGCACCGGTACATTGTCCACCATGCCTGTTTGGATGACCACAGTGTTGTTCACCATGTATAACTTTGCATCCACAGGCTCTAAAGCACCTATCTTAACTTTAGACCAGATTGATAAAGGCATTATACTCAGACTGGCTCCCAAGTCACACAAAGCATTAAATTTATATTGACCAAATCCAATGGTTATAGCACACTTACCTGGATCTGGCCTTTTCTCTAGAATGTCCATCTCGCTACACTCCTCTGCGATCTCAGCCATTGATCGCTTCTTGCTTAAGATCTCCTTGAGGAACTTGACAAATGATGGCATTTGGTGGAGAGCTTCCGTGAAAGGGATTGTAACCTTGAGCCTTTGAAGCATCTTCACGAATTGCTGAAACTTCTTCTCTGCCGGATCCTTTGGAGATTTCATTGGGAATGGCAGCATTTTCTTCTTCGGAGGTGCAGGAGTATGGTTGACAGGGGTAGAAGGCTGGTCGACGTCGACTGGGGGCTCATCGACGTCGAATACATTAGTCAATTTCTGGGCAGGTGCAGAGGGGTGGTTGCCAAGCTATACATGGCAAACAATACAGTGGTCATCCCTATAGGTATGGTTTGATAATGTCCCTGTCCAGGTTGGTAAGTTCTATATTTGATACGTTTGGGATACCCGATCCTTCGCCTGTGGGCTTCAGATCAAGAACCACGCCGTATATTTGCTCCGATCTTGCAATGCTCTTTGATATCTCCTGATTTGGAACAATTTAGACAAGTGATTAGAATTCTGATTTAGCGACAGAATTATTCTTAGCAAAATTCAGCAACTTGAGAACAGCTAATAGCGACAGAAAGAGAGACGAAGATCAGCGAGGGAAAAGGGAAGCCTGGCGCGCAGAGGTCGGGACGTCTCAGGAGCCTTGCTCGCGGGAGCGAAGGCCAGACGCGGGTGGATGCGCTTCGCTGGAGCGAAGGCGCTGGCGACTGGGCGCGGGTGCTAGCGAGGACGAACGCGGGAGCGCGGGCGCCTGGGCGTCCTTGCTCGCTGGGAGCGACGCTGGTAGCGAGAGACGCCAAGCGCTGGAGTCTTCGGAAGCACCGGCTGAGTCGACTAGGGCTGTGCGCAGGTTTCTCGATTTTGACAAGCACCAAGGTGAGGGTTGCCGATTTAGATTAAGGTGAGGGTGATGATTTTGTGAGGTCCAAAATTTCTCAAGAACACAAGAGCGTTTTGGGATTGATAATCGAAGAACCCTTGATCCGTTAAGGGTTTCTTCAATTCTATATTCAATCTGATTAAATTCAAAGGGTGTAACATGAATTTATAGTAAAGTTTCTAAGAGATCTAACCAATCCTTCCTTGCAAAGGAAAGGGGTTTGGATAGATTAATTCTATCTAAGATAAAGAAAATAACTTAAAGATAAATAAATCCTAAGAAGATAGAAATATAATAACTTGGTGGGAAAGTAATATATCTAGAAGAGATATAATTAATTTTCACCTTATTTATCTAATTTGCATAAAATAACAAACTAATTAAATAACTTAATTTCGGCCCAAGCACAAGGACAACTCGGCCCAATCTTCTCGACAAGACCAAAGGCCCATGCCGAGTTCAGTTGATTCATGGCGGGTGCAGACGAGTCTTCATGAGCTCCGTGTGTGGACGTAGGCTCACTTCCTGTGCTGGCGGGGCCACCTTGAGCCAAGTGATCCAGGGTGGCCTGAACCCTTGCTCTAACGTTCCATGGTGACGGACAAGAAAGGCCTTAGTTGCATTTTGAATCTTCTTGGCCCTTGAACGAGTGACAGGGCCATCAAATGGAACCTTCATATTGTCCTCAATGTCACCAGGAGTCATCGATAATTGAGCGGCATCAATATTCCTGCTGATTTCCTTGTTATAGACTGTGCGGAAGATCCTACTTGCCCTATTATTCTTGGTAGACCTTTTCTTGCCACTACAGATGCCAACATCAGTGTCAATAAGCGATTGCTCACCTTCACGATAGGTAATGAGGTCTTAGACTTCTCTTTTGGCCCTACAAAGAAGGAAATTCCATGGCTGGAGGTGAAGAGCATAGGCAACCAAGGGGACGAGCAAACAACGACGGAGGAAAACGCCAAGAAGCTACTCGACATCGACTGCACCTGGTCGACGTCGACTAGTCCACTCGACGTCGACTACTCCCATCCGACGTCGACCTCCCCTGTTGAACGCCGAACCTGCCAAACGCTTAAGTATAAGGTCCCTGTACTCGACGTCTACCACTTCCACTCGACATCAACTAACCCTCAGCCCGAAGATTGTTGTTTTGGGCATGAAAAGGTAAGATCAGGTACAATCCTTACTCCTCCTCCGTCCATTAATAAAAATAAAAAGATTTTTAGAGGAGACAAGGCCTCGTGGCGAGCTAACTTGCGCAGGATTAGGACTAGAAAGAAGATGAAGGAAGGCAAAGGATTCTATGCGAACAACAACTTATCAGCGAAGCTTGGATACTACAATCAGGACCTAAATGATCCAGGAGAAGGGCCAGTCACAACAAGGCCTCATACTGAAGGTTCCTAAGCACAAACAGAGAAGTCGGCCTAGCGACTCTAAAATCTAGAGCTTGTACATAAAACTTTTAAATTTGAGGACTTTAAAAGTTTTGGTTTTGATTTTGATTTTAGTTTTGAATACTTCATGTGGAAAGACTTTTCTTCGTGCGAAAACTAACAATTTTCAGGTCGAAAAAAACGGGGATCGAGTGGAAATTTCGAGGCAGCCTGGTCGATATCGAGTAGGACTACTCGATATCGACCTCTGATGCGATTTCGACCAAAACACAAAGGAGCCATGGAGAGTCGATATCGACCGAGTAGACTCGATATCGAGAGTCTTGGTCGATATCGACCTGAACTACCCGATTTCGACCAACTGATCACACTTGGAATCTGACGAATTACAGTCTATATCGAGCTCCACCTGGTCGATATCGACTTCTGGCAATCTATTGCAGCCCAATTTCGACCCTACAGCGCGTTATTCGGTGAGTTCCTTCCTTTACCCTTGTTTTATTTTATTTATACAGTGGGGACACTGTATATTCTAAGTATGGGGTGGGGGGAAAGCTCATTATCATTATTGTTTTATTCTTGATTTTGCTACTACATGGTAAATTTTGGGTGAATTTTTAATTTTTGTGCTTAATTGCTAAACTCAAAGTTTGTTTTATAAGACATCTCCCAAAGCTTGTAAATTGTTCAAAGAATAGTGTCATGGAAGCTTTAATTGAACTCGACGATGCAAAATTAGATTCATTAGAGATATAGCATGAAATTGCCTAGTAAAGGGAAGTCACAATGAAGTGCATATATTTCTTGAAAACCATGAAAAGAGGTAAACTTTGAAGTTGTTTTTGACATGTTGCATGATAAGAGGATGGAGGACTTTATATTTTCCATATAATGCTCATATTTTCTTATTCTTAGCCATACCTATGATTATGCATCACAAAGCCATATTGAGCCTTATTTCATATTTGCTCCACATAATCTAAATATTGCCCATTTTTTACCTTATTTCCTATCTGGGGGTTATGTTGAGAATGATGTTACATTATGGAGATTATCATATGGTGTTTGTGTTGTTATTATCACATATGGTGTTTGGCAGGAAAGTTTCAAATATATGGAAAATTTAATGAGTGAAAGAAAATCCGATCACCTCAGGAGATAAAGATAGATCGACCCTGCTCGTTGAGATAATAGTTCGGCGAGATGGGACACACAGGTGAGGAGTCCAAAGCACTAAGTATCTGGGGCCATTCATAACACCCATGTTTGCGACTCACGAGAAGGCAGTGCTGAGGTTCGAGAGGTAAAAGCATAATATTGAAAAAAAGCATTGAGCGAATGAGCAAAATGTGAGAAATCTTATGAAGAAGGAATGTGGTAAAGAAAGTTTGGAAAATACTCCATTTCCCCAGATTAGTAGCACCACATTGCCAAAAATTGCCCACCTTTAGCCTATTACCAAATCTACTCCTTATTGAGCTTAATTAAAGTCCTCTTGATTATTGTTGCTTTGTCACTTATGGATTGTTTTTGCATAACCCTCCTTTTGTGAGTAGATGTTGCTTTTATTACACATGTATGGATTTGTGGCATTAGTACCTTTTCGATGATGGTAATTGATTGCAGGGACATATAAGAATGAATCTATGATGTTGAGAGTTTTGAATTCTTCCCCTGAGTGACCATCCAAGATATTGCTTGGGGACAAGCAAGCTTAAGTATGGGGTGATTTGATGTCCATGTTTTATGTCATGTTTTTATACCTAGTTCAGCTCCTTATTCTATCATTTTATATATTTTGGGATGGGAATATAGCGAATTTGTGTAGTTTATGCTTATTTGCAAGAAATAGAGGTTTACACAAGTTTCTGTTTAATATTGCAGAATTTGGAGCCAATTCGGAGCAAAACTAAGAAGCACTGGAAATACACTTGATGTCTACTGAAGGAGCTCGAAAATCAATGGAAGAGCACCTAACATTGAGGAAAGCTGAGCACAGAACGAGACACTGAAGAGAGGTCGATATCGACAACAACTGGTCGATATCGGCTGGTACCTGGTCGAAATTCCCAGGACGACTCGACATGGACCAGCAGACACGAAGACGGAAGAAGCACATGTCGATATTGATCGAAATTACTCGATATCGACAACATCACCACTCAATATTCCTCCCAGAAGTCAACATCGAGTGATCAGAACCGAATCCGAGAAGACGACTCGATATCGACCAACTTTGGTCAATATCGACCAACCCTCAGCATCGAATACAAGTCGATTCCGAGTCAGATCCAGATTCCGAGTGGAGATATCTTGCACATGAAGACTTTAGATATTTTATCTTTTTATCTTTTTATCTATCCTAAGGGTATAGCATTTAATTACCCATTAGGATTTATTTTGTTTACCAAATTAGATTTATTTCTTTCCAAGTAGAATTATATCTTTAGATTAGATAGAGTTTCCTTACCTTGATTAGCAATGATTAAGACCTATAAATAAAGCTCATGGGGCTAGTTTTTATGAATTCGAATTCAGAGAGAACACAAGAGTAGGAGAGTTAGGAGAGAGAGCTTGGAGTCGAGAGAAGTTGTATTTGGAGAGAGCGGAATTGGCTTCAATCAGTTGTAAGCTTTGGTTTATTTTAATGCAATTTAGTTTTCTTTTACTATTGATGAGTTTTCCTATGATGAAGAGCGAGTAGTTCCCCTACTTCTAGGGTCGGGGTGAGCCCGGCGATAGCCATGCATGCTTGAGGTAAAGATTCAACCTTTATTATGTTTTGATCATCCACTGACTTTTATATGTTTATTGCCTAATTAATAGAGATTCAGGTTAACCACTTGGATTATAAACATAAAATTGGTAGACACAATTAGGGTTTCTTGAAAGAGTTGTATAATTGTTGGAAAAGGCGAAAGCTTGATCTTTTGATGTGATTTGCATGATTATTTCTCTTTATCTTGCCTTATGCATGTTTGGTTATCGTGGTTGCAAACCTCGGTCTTGGAAGTTTTCTTTCATATATTTGTTTATTTTGAAATCTGCGAACTTTGGTTTTCATTACATTTCTGCGCCTCTACTCGATCAAGCAAGATCGTTGCCGTTTGTGTTTCTGCGGGTACAGGAGAAGTCGACACAACTGGTCGATATCGACTATACAGGTCGATATCGAGTGAATCTGGTCGAAATTTACTGATGCCTGCAGAGCTTTCAGAAATCGACTGAAGTGGTCGATATCGACATGACACTGGTCGATATCGAGTACCTCCCTGGTCGAAATCCGACGAGAGGTTCGCCTACTACCTGAGATCCGCTGACACGCTTCCTCGAGGATCGATCCTGACTTTCTTTTGCTACATCAGGAGGAAGTCTTGTAATTATTTTCGTGGAAACAAATCCGGTTTGATTTATATTCTTATTTATTGAACTCGATTTCCTCCTACAACACGGATGCACCTGGAAAACAAAAGGAAAAAGAAAAAGAGAGTAAAAAGGAACTAAAAAGGGCGCGATTGATTTCTTCCCCGGCAACGGCGTCAATTTTGTTGTTGCGGGAGGATGTGTCAAGTATGAAATAAATATAAAATATGAAATCAAACTGACTCCCTGTCTCAACAAATAAATGCAAGACTTCCTCCTGTTGTAGTAGAAGGCAGTCAGGATCGATCCACGATGAAGCGTGTCAGCGCCCGCCTGTTCAGTCTAGAAAACTCTCGAAATCAACTCAGGAAGCACTCGACGTTGACTAAGTGTCCTCGACGTCGACTACTCAGTCGGACAGTAACTGCAAAACAGAAAAAAAAAAAAAAAAAAAAAAAACAGAAACGCAAACGAAAGCAAAAGGCTAGTCGATGTCGAGCAGTGTACTCGACGTCGACTACTGTAGCACCCGAAGTCGACCAGTGTCGTCGATCTCGAGTAAAAACAGAACCGAAAACCGTAACTTTAAATTCGAAATAAAACGAAAGTAAAGACAAAATTTGGGGATAAAATCAATAAACTAAAAGACTTCCAAGATCAGGGTTTCAACACCACAATGATAACCATATAAAATAATGCATAAGGTATAAAAGATCATGCCTTTTCATCAAATAATCGTCGTCATTAACAAATAGGAAAATAGAGGCTTTCACATAAACCCTAATTGTTACTAACCCTTTTCACATAATTAATCCAAGTTGTATTAAGATCACATTCGCTTCAATAAAACAAACAAGGATCACCTTCAACTTTCACAAAAGAATCATGCTGATAGGGATAGAAGACGAGATCGCATCAAAAGATTGTACCTTTCGCGCATTACTTTACATGTCTACCGTCGGGTTCACCCCGACCCTAGAAGTTGGGTGACTACTCACTTCTCATTCTAAATAAACTCATCAATAACAAAAAGGAACTAAATTGCATTAATAAACTAAAATAGAGCTTGCAACCGATCGAAGCCAAAACGTCTCTCAACACTCCACCTTCTCTCGGCCTAAGCTCTCTTCTAACTCGCTATATGTGTTGTTAGAACTGAAAATTGAATTGTTGGATGATTGAATGATCCCAAAACCCACCCCCTAAGGCTTTATTTATAGTGTTCCATCTAGCTAATATAGGAAGGAACAACTATATCTATATCTAAAACTTTCTATCTAAAAACACAAGATAAAACTTAATTGATAAAGGATATAAATCTATAAGGAAATAGGACTATTGTGGATAAATCCTCTTCTATCTTGATAAATCTTCACTTGATGTAGATGGAATTCACGCGCCTTGGTGTAGAAGTAAGCTCAACAACTCGGATTCCACTCGATCTCGGACTCGGATTCGTGTGGATAGTACTCGACTTCGATTATAGTTAGTCGACGTTGACTACGATTTCTTCTCCTGGGTTGCACTCGAGCTCGGGTTCCATCTGGACTCGACGGGTGTACTCGACTTCGAGTAGAACTACTCGACGTCGAGTAGCTCTGGGCTTCTCGAGTGGTCTGCTCGACTTCGTGTGAATTTCAGGCTCCAATCGTACTCGACTTCGAGTAGATGTAGTCGAAGTCGACTAGATCCATATCGAGTGCTTTTTTCTTGTTCTTTGCTCGATTTTTCCTGGTTCAGCTGCTCCTTGACCTTGGACTTTATGTAGTTGACTTTGGGCTTTTCATCCTTTCTCCGAATTGCTGTAAATTGCCTCGATTTCTGTGAAATTAAACAGAAACTAGTGTAGGCTCCAGAATTTGGCAAATAAGTGTAAACTACATAAAATCTGTGTTATTCTAACCCAAACACATGAAATGTAAACAGAAATCGATATAAATGTTAAAGTAAAACATGGCAAATTAGGCTCACAATAAACACCCCATACTTAAGCTTGCTTGTCTTTAAGCAATACTTTTAATGGTCATACAGGGGAAGAATCAAAACTCTCAACATATTAGATCCATTGCCATATATCCCTGCAATCAATTACCATCCTTGGAAAGGTACCAATGTCACAAATCCATGCATGTGCAATAAAAAACAACATTTAATCACAAAAGGAGGGTTATTCAAAACAATTCATAAGTGACAAAGCAACAATAATCAAGAGGACTTTAATTTAAGCTCAAATAAGGAGTAGATTGGTAAAAGGCTAAAGGTGGGCAATTTTTGGCCATGTGGTGCTAATGATCCGGGGAAATTGAGTACTTTCCAAACTTTCATACCACGTTTCTTCTTCCTTTGATTTCTCACCTTTCACTCGTTGCTCATTGCTTCTTTTTTTTTACTATAATGCTTTTACCTCTCTAACCTCAGCACTGCCTTCTCACGAGTCGCAAACATGGGTGTTATGAATGACCCCGGATACTTAGTGCTTCGGACTCCTCACCTTGGTGTCCCATCTCGCCGAACTATTATCTCAACGAGCAGGGTCAATCTACCTTTATCTCCTGAGGTGACCAGATTTTCTTTCACTCGTTAAATTTTGCATAATATAAATCATTCTCATGCCAAACTCCAATAATGATATATAACAACAACACAAACACCATATGAAAATCTCCATAATGTGACATCATTCTCAACATAATCCCCGGATAGGAAATAAGGTAAAGAATGTGCAATATTTAGATCATGTGGAACAATGTATAAAACAAGGCTTAATATGGCTTTTGTGATGCATAAGCATAGGTAAAGGCTAGGATATAACAATATGAGCATATATGGAAAATAATGTGCAATATTTAGATCATGTTGTACCTTTAGCGCATTACCTTACATGGCTACCGTCGGGCTCACTCCGACCCTAGAAGTTGGGTTACTACTCGCTTCTCATCATGAATAAACTCACCAATAACAAAAAAGGAACTAAATTGCATTAATAAATTAAAATAGAGCTTACAACCGATCGAAGCCAAAACGTCTCTCAACACTTCACCTTCTCTCGGCCTAAGCTGTCTTCTAACTCGCTATATGTGTTGTTTGAACTAAAAATTGAATTGTTTGATGATTGAATGATCCCAAAACCCAGCCCCTAAAGGCTTTATTTATAGTGTTCCATCTAGCTAATCTAGGAACAAACAACTATATCTATATCTAAAACTTTCTGTCTAAAAACACAAGATAAAACTTAATTGATAAAGGAAATAAATCTATAAGGAAATAGGACTATTGTTGATAAATCCTCTTCTATCTTGATAAATCTTAACTTGATGTTGATAGAATTCACGTGCCTTGGTGTAGAAGTAAGCTCAACAACTCGGATTCCACTCGATCTCGGACTCGGATTCGTCTGGATAGTACTCAACTTTGACTAGAGTTAGTTGACATCGACTACGCTTTCTTCTCCTGGGTTGCACTCGAGCTTGGGTTCCATCTAGACTCGATGGGTGTACTCGACTTCGAGTAGAACTACTCGACGTCGAGTAGCTCTGGGCTCCTCGAGTGGTCTGCTCGACTTCGTGTGAATTTCTGGCTCCAATTGTACTCGACTTCGAGTAGATGTAGTCGAAGTCGACTAGAACCATGTTGAGTGCTTTTTTCTTGTTCTTTGCTTTATTTGTCCTTGTTCAGCTGCTCCTTGACCTCGGACTTTCTGTAGTTGACTTTGAGCTTTTCATTCTTTCTCCGAAGTGCTGTAAATTGCCTCAATTTCTGCGAAATTAAATAGAAACTAGTGTAGACTCCATAATTTGGCAAATAAGTGTAAACTACATAGAATATGTGCTATTCTAACCCAAATGCATGAAATGTAAATAGAAATCGATATAAATGTTAATGTAAAACATGGCAAATTAGGCTCACAACAAGGTTCAAGATCCTATGATTGATTCAATAGTGTTTATAAAGCATATGTCGACTTGACTAAGGTTGATTGATCCGCAAAGATACAATCTTCTTATTCAATATCACTAAAGAATAGCATTAAGGACTCAAGTTCAAAGACCAATTGGCATATCGATCAATGCAAATAGAAGACAAGTGAGCAACCCTCTCGGCCCTATGCGCACTTACTCAACATAGATCAATCGAAATCATCCACTACAAAGGCATAGAAATATCACTAAATCAATGACTTCGTTTGTTATCTAGAAAACAACAATGAATTAATAGCATAGATGCAATTCCTAACATGATGATCAATCATAGAAAGGAACACAAATATAATCAATAAGAACAAGATGATAAATATACTTATAAATAACTAACAGAAATCAAATCATCACAATTCATTCAACCATGTCTTCGAATCACAGGTGAAACTATGAGTTTAGAACCTCATAGCCAAAGTATCATCTCTCCCAAAGTATTTCTCTCCTCTCAACAAACACTACCAAAAACACAGGAAATAGCCACGGATTTTTTAGCCACGTCATAGGGTTGTGGCTAAATAGCCACGACATAGGGTTGTGGCTAAATAGCCACGACATTATCCACCACCTGACATGTCGTCGCTATTTAGGCGGGGAGAGAAATATTTCGTGGCTAAATACGTGGCTGGGGGTGCTGACATAAATTCGTGTCCAAAAAATCGTGGATTTTAGCCACGAGCATTACTGGCGTGGCTAAGTTCATGGCTGTTAGCCACGGCGTTAGCCACAATTGACACCCCGTGGCTGTACCCGTGGCTATGAAAATGACAAGCATGCATTCCTTTCATGGCCTCTTGCCACGAATGAAAACACCGTGGCTGTACCCGTGGCTAAGGAGATGAGGCACGTACCCTTCCTTCGTGGCCATTTGCCACGAAACATATGTCGTGGCTATATCCGTGGCTAATAGCCACAGATATAGCCCCTGGTTGAATATCCGTGGCTGGATTCGATGCTAATATCACCATGGCCATTCTTAATTGATTCCTCCGAAGTTGGGTAATTCTTCACAAAGCCCAATAATTTTAAATCAAAAAATCTCACCCAAAAAAATGTAAGAGCCCAAACGGTCCAATTGACTATCAAAGGTAGTCAAAGCCTAAAGAAGGTCAAAGCCCAATGAATAAGGAAGCCCAAACAATAGCTCTGGACGAATTAAGGAGCCTAAATATTAGCCACGATCGTATCCGTGGCTAATGCCGTTGCTATTTACAGTTGAGTTCATTAATGCAATTTGTACTTTTCTAGTTGTCCACTTTAAGTTTGATGGTGAAAGCTCCCTGCGAAAGGTCCAAGTGTCGTCTTCTTCATAATGAACTTGGGGGGGGGGGGGGGGGGGGGGGGGTTGTAGTTTCAAGTGGGAGATGAAATTTTGAAGTTGAGAGGTATGTTATATATTTGATATTTTATATTTGAGTATAGATATATGTGCTATATATGTTTTATATATTTTATTAAGTACTTAGTTCTATAGATTTAATAATCAGAAAATTTGTAGAGTGTAAAAATGTTGTGGTTATGGATTTTGTGTTTGATTTTGGAAATTTATAGACTTTGAATAGTAATGGACAATTTATGGAATTTTTGCATGTGGGATGGATTGTGTTTATATGGGATATGTATTTACTTTTTAAAATTTTTGGACTTTTAATAGCAATATAAGTTGTGTGCATGGGTTTAAGCCTTAAGGTTTTGTGTTCATGGTTATTTATATCTCAATGGGTTTTAATATATTATTTAATTAGTCCACCCATTTAGAATTTTATAATATTGTATGTTTAATATTCATTATGTATTTGTACATATATATATATACAGAAATTGGTGAAGTGCAATATGGATGATCGTTCATGGATGTATGAAGGATTAAATGATCGATTTTTGCAAGGGGTGGATGAGTTTATAAAATTTGCATTAGAGCATCCACTTTAGGTCGATGAAGGCAAGATTAAATGTCCATGTTGGCGATGCACTAACTGTAAATGGTACAGCATAGATGAGGTTAAGAATCATTTATATCATCGTGGGTTTATGAGTGATTATCATCGATGGACAGCACATGGTGAAACTATTGCGCCTCCAAATCAGAATTATCCGTCTATGTATGATCACTTAACGGGGGAACAAAGGATGGTGTTTGACATTGCAGGTTCGAACTTTATATCATATATTGTACGTTTAATGTTCGATCGATTGAAATGTGATGAATTACAAGAAGTTGATGGGGTTTGAAATTTCAAGTCCGAGCTTTGTTCCTCCTCCATGGTTTAATAATGATGGAAATGATGTTCAATTCCAAGAATCTGATCATGGTGGTGGTGAAGACATGATGACAGAGGATGCTAATCTCTTAACAACGCAATTTGCAGAAGTACTCAGAGCCGCTGATGAACCAGTGTTTTCAGGTTGTACTCAGTTGTCCTTTGTAAGCTGACTTATGAGCCTGAAGTGTGAATATAATGTCCCCCAGCTACTCTTCAATGGATTCGTGCAATTGTATGATGAAGTGTTGCCTCCTAACCATAAGATTCCCACTAGTTACTATGAAACTGAGAAGGTGGTTCGAAGTTTGGGTCTACCGGTGGAAAGAATAGCCATGTGTCCTAATGGTTGTATGTTGTATTGGAAGAATGATGTCAATGAAGAATCGTGTAGGTTTTGTGGGCATGCAAGATATAAAGTTGCAAGCAACGGAAGGAGCACTCCACACAAAGTGTTGTTCTACTTACCTCTAACTCCGAGACTTCAGAGATTATATGCTTCTGAGGCGACAGCTAGTCATATGACTTGGCATGCAGACCATGTAACAGAGGAAGGAATGATGTGTCATCCGTCAGATGGAGAGGCCCAGAAAAGGTTAGACACAAAGCATCCTGATTTTGCTTTAGAGGCTCGTAATATTCGTTTGGGTTTATGCACTGATGGCTTTGCTACCTTAAACAAAAGTGGATAGATTTATTCTTCTTGGCCCGTTATTGTTACTCCTTACAATCTTCCGCCTCATTTGTGCATGAAAACAGAGTACATGTTTATGTCCTTGTTAGTGCCAGGTCCGAAAAACCCAAAGAAGTTGATTGATGTTTGCCTCCAACCTCTCATTGATGAGTTGATGCATTTGTTGGAGGTCGGTGTACCTACTTATGATGTTTCGAGGGGAGAGACCTTCATTATGCGTGCAGCTCTACTTTGAACAATAAGTGATATGGTCTGGTGTTTGCACTAGACCTGTGGAATATGGTCTGGTGTTTCGTGAGAACGAAGGACACCAGCCATCCAATAAATAGGATGGTTAGTACAATTAAGACTAGCAAATGATAAGGAAAATGTTCAGACTTTAACCTTATAGTGACCATAAAACGGTATGTCGCAGGTTAAGGGAATGACACGAATATTTATAGTAGAAACTGAATGAAAATGATAAAAATTCACACATGACTCGGATGATCATATCGATCGATTATAAGATAAGAAATGGAATTATACTCGAGGCAGATAAGTATAATAACTGAAATGATCACCTATTTAACAGTCGATAATAAAGATAACGATAACAATAATAATAATAATACGTGGTACCGGTCGGGCCTTTAACAAGGACCACGACCTACATCAGATCGTTGTTTTATCACCCCGCAGAGAATGCATTACGGGATGGTGTTTCATGAAACCTTGTAAGGCGGTGGCTTAACGAACCCCAACCTGCAAGTCAGTCTACTGCATGACTTGCCAAAGGCATAAAGCCACTCGCATCACGTGGTGCGCATTTTAACATATCTCAACTAAGCATCACATGGTGCCTATCTTATCATATATAAACAATTTATACTAGGTGATCATAATAACGACATTAAATCAAACAGGGACAAGCATGGATAATTCAAAGGGTCTTACTATCACATGCCACTAGTTTGCATGAAAGAACAAACAGAATATCATGCACTTTAGGAAGAAGAAAATGGGCAACCTTTACTATCTCGAGTTATAAACAAACAAATCACATTTAATACTATAACACTATAATTACTTTAATAATTGCCCATTAATTTAACTCATGCCAATTTATGATTAAAACGATAAATTACATCAAGCAGACGGGTATGCAATTTATCAAAATTGGCAAGGAAATTGGCCACAGGGCCGCATTCGACACAGAAGAATTTAAAAGGCACATCAAAAGAATCACGAAACACGCAAAGGGCGATGAACGAAATCACTTGCCTTGACTTTCGATGATCAGCTGATGACAACCGGGCGGGATTTTAGCACCTATCGAATCCAACGGAAAAAGGAATATTAATATTGATATTTTATGAAATTAACTTTACTTGACTCAATTTGAAATTGAATTAATTCTATAAAGTTAAATATTATATACCAATATGAATTCCTCGGGGAGCGAGATCCGGCGTGAGTGCTTCGAGATTTCTTGGTGTCGCTGAAATGGGCAAGAACCGAACAGTTTAGAAATGTTGGCCATTTAAATTAATAAATAACTAACTTAGGGCCAAAAACGAAAATTGTATAAAACAAGGGACGTTTTTGTAATTAAAACCAAAAGGGATTAAAAACCCCAATTCACTGTCTTCTTCATCCACGTACAGGACGAGGACGAACGACGACTTCTCGGCGGCAATTGCTCCCGACAGGCGGCGATCTGGGGACGACGACCGGCGCAGGGACTGGGATGGTCATCGGCGATCGGTGGCTGAGCTCGGGCAAGGGCCGAAGGCGGTGTGATGGTGGTCGCGGGGCAACAGCGGTGATGGGCAGCGATTGCAGGGCTCGGCCTTGGGCTTTCCTCCGGCGTCGATTGGCAGCGGCGGTGGCGCAGGGCAGCAGTGGTGGCGGTGACGGTACAGCAGCGGCCCTCGAACAAGAGTCGAAGGTGGTGCTCCTCCTCCGGCGTCGAACAGGGCTCGATCGATCGGTTGTTCACAGTTACGCTTCCGGCGAGGCTCCGACTGCAGTGGTGCAATCGGCGGTGGTGGCCTGCGATTCCGATTGCCGGCGGGGTTGGGCAGGGAGCGAAGACGGAGGAGGTCGGGGCTGCTGCGCACCGAAGAGGAGGCGTGGGTGATGGATGACGGTGAATTGTTTGACGATGAAGAATAAGGAGGCCTCCCTCTATTTATATTGTTGAACTGCATAAGGGATAGAGATGAAGAGCTCGATCAGATTGGGTGAGGAGATCACAGAAGTGGTTTGAGGTTGGGGATAATACTCTTTGGATTTATCAAAAAGGATAGCTGAGTACTTGGGGAAGAAGGAAAGAGGTAAAAGAGAATGGGAATTTCCATCATTTTTCTTTTACCGTACATAGTCTATCAATGGAGGAAGAGATGTGGCCTCCTAGTAATTGGGCCACTTCCTTTGGGCTGAAAATTCTGGGCCTACTAATATCCAAGTTGGGTCAAAAATAGACCCTTTTATTGGGTTTTCCTCTTGTAGAAAATAAAATAGGTATGGTTTCGACTATATATTATACATATATACGGATCTATATATATATATATATCATATATATTAGCGGAATGAAAATATTATTTAATTTAACTTTATAAATTAAATAAATTAAATAGCAAGAATGTTTAGACGATAAAATTAGAATAATATCATTATTCTAATTTATATTATATATCTTATGTGAATTTATTGGTTTCCCAAATTCACATAGTATAGTATAATATTATTTAAAGAAATATCCCAAAATTAATTTGGGGTATTTCATACCTCCCTCCTTAAAATAAGTTTCATCCCGAAACTTAGAAAAAGAAAAGAGAAGAGAAAAGTAAGGAAATGAGAATAAATCATTTGGGACTTTAGAACCGACGAGAGAAATGAATAAAAGATCAACAAGAATTTATAACATTAACCAAATGAGCCATAACAAAGGTCTCGAACAAGTTTTCTTATTCATCATACTTCGAATAAACAAGGTAATGAAATAACTATGCGACTAGCGCTAAGTAGAGAACAACTGAGGAAAACGTCTCCTCATTTCTTCTTCAGTTTCCCAAGTCATCTCCTCCGTTCCGTGCTTTGACCAAAGCACTTTGACGAGCGGGGCTACCTTGGTGCGAAGTTTCTTCTCTCGTCGTTCTAGAATCCGCACCGGTTCTTCCTCATAGGTTCCGGTGGGGCGGACCTCAATGTCCTCATAGCTCAAGATGTGGGTTGGGTTAGGTACATATTTCCGCAACAATGATACATGGAAGACATTATGTACCGGATGAGCTGACGGAGGCAGAGCAAGGCGGTAGGCAACATTTCCTACACGCTGCAGAATCTCAAATGGCCCGACATATCGAGGGTTCAGCTTCCCTCGCTTTCCAAACCGGAAGACTCCCTTCGTGGGTGACACTTTTACAAACACCTTATCACCCACCTCAAAGTTGACCTCTCTACGCCTAGGGTCGGCATAAGACTTTTGGCGACTCTGAGCGGTCAACATTCGTTGCCTGATCATTGCAACTTCCTCAGCTGTCTTCTCTAACAGCTCCGGACCTATGTGGATGGCATCAGTCGCATCATCCCGACATACAGGCGATCGACACTTCCGTCCATAGAGGGCTTCAAAAGGAGCCATCTTTATGGATGCATGCCAGCTGTTGTTGTAGGTGAACTCGATCAGACACAGACTGCTTTCCCAATCTGTCGGCCTATCCAGAACACAGGCTCTTAGCATATCCTCAAGTGTCTGAATGGTCCTCTCTGACTGACCATCTGTCTGAGGGTGAAAAGCGGTACTGAAATTCAGTTGTGTACCAAGTCCCTCATGCAGCTTCTTCCAGAACTCTGAGATGAATCGTCCGTCGCAGTCAGAAACAATGGACGAAGGAATCCCGTGAAGGCGGACAATGTGCTGAAGGTACAATTCTGCTAGCTTAGCCGGCTTCCAGGTAGATCGAATAGCAATGAAGTGGGCACATTTGGTGAGTCAATCAACAATCACCCAAATGGCATCCTTCTGTCCCTGACCCTTAGGGAGCCCCATAACGAAATCCATCGAGATCTGTTCCCACTTCCATGTGGGTACTGGAAGGGGTTGGAGCTTCCCACCAGATCGCTGGTGCTCAATCTTGACTTGCTGGCATACCAAGCATCTAGCCACATACTCGGTCACTTCATTCTTCATACCAGACCACCAGTAGTTCTGCCTCAGATCCTTATACATCTTACTAGCTCCAGGATGCACCGAATAGCTGGATGCATGAGCTTCCTGAAGGATGGTCTGTCGGATCTCAGGGACATTGGGGACGCAGATGCGATTCCCAAACCATAGAGATCCATCCTCCCTCACGACAAAGCCAGGAGCTTTTCCTTCGAGGAAATCAATGGTGATCTGCAGTAATATAACATCCTCTGTCTGCTTTGCCTTTATCTCTGCTAACAGATCAGACTGAATCTCCATCATACACAACTGTCCTCGGTTCTTCTCAAACCAGACCTCAACCTCTAACTTGAGCAGATCCTTCTGCAGAGCAGGACTTGCTGTCAAACAGCTGATCATAGCCTCATGCTGAGATTTGCGGCTTAACGCATCGGCTACGACATTAGCCTTTCCAGGATGATAAAGAAGCTCAATATCGTAGTCCTTGATGAGCTCTAACCAGCGTCTCTGTCTCATATTCAACTCCTTCTGGGTGAACACATACTTGAGGCTCTTGTGGTCAGTGTATATCTGGCAGCGAACTCCGTACAGATAATGGCGCCAGATTTTCAGAGCAAATACCACAGCAGCTAATTCCAGATCATGCACTGGGTAGTTCTCCTCATACGGCTTCAATGTCGTGATGCATAGGCTATCACCTTCCCATCTTGCATCAACACACAACCCAGACCTTGTTTGGAAGCATCACTGTAAATCACATACTCCTTCGACTCCTTAGGGAGTGCCAGAATAGGTGCTATGGTCAACTGCTTCTTGAGCTCCTGGAAACTCGCTTCGCATTTGTCATTCCAGATGAATTTCTGGGATTTACGCAGGAGTAAGGTCAGGGGTTGGGCCAATTTGGAAAACCCTTCCACGAACCTCCTGTAGTAACTTGCTAGTCCCAGAAAACTCCGAATCTCCTTAGCGTTCTTTGGCGGACTCCATTTCTCTACAGCTGCTATCTTTTGGGGGTCGACCATCACCCCTTTCTCTGAGATAATGTGGCCTAAGAATGCCATCTGCTTCATCCAAAAATCACACTTAGACAGCTTCGTGTACAACTGATGCTCTCGCAGTGTTATCAAAATAGTCCTCAAGTGTTCGGAGTAAGCCTCCTTACTTGGCGAGTAGATCAAGATGTCGTCGATGAAGACTACGACAAACTTATCCAGATACTGGTGAAAGCAACGGTTCATCAGATCCATAAAGATTGCTGGAGCATTTGTTAAACCAAAGGGCATCACCACAAACTCATAATGCCCATAACGTGTCCTGAAAGCAGTCTTTGGAATATCCTCATCACGAACTCGGAGCTGATGATAACCAGATCGAAGGTCAATCTTGGAGAATACCTTCGCTCCTTGAAGCTGATCTAACAAGTCATCGATGCGTGGCAGCGGATACTTGTTCTTGATCGTCACCTTGTTTAGCTCCCGATAATCAATACACAGGCGGAAAGAGCCGTCTTTCTTTTTCACAAATAGCACTGGAGCACCCCAAGGTGAAGCACTGGGTCGAATATAACCCTTCTCTAACAACTCTTCAAGCTGACTCTTTAATTCTTGCATCTCCACTGGAGCCATGCGATACGGGGCCTTAGAAATAGGAGCAGTTCCTGGCTCTAAGTCGATGGTGAACTCAATAAACCGTTTTGGAGGTAAACCAGGAATCTCATCGGGAAAGACATCAGGGAAATCCCGGACTACAGGAATATCGGAGATAGGGACCCGTTCAGACAGCTGATCTTGCAGATAGCATAAAAATCCGGCACACCCTTGACGTAACAATCTGGTTGCCTGCATCATATTGATAACACGGCCATCCTCCTCGGGGATGCGCCCACGAAATCTACACACAACCTTGCCGTCCGACGAGAGGGTCACGACTCTCCGTCCACAATCAATGATTGCACCGTGGCGAGTAAGCCAATCCATGCCGAGGATGATGTCCTGAGGAAGGATCGGAAGCAGAACAAGATCGGCAAGGTACTCATCGCCACCTATCGCGATGGGGAAACGGAATAACATTTTTCTGCCTCTAACTCTATCCCCATTAGGGAACTTCACAACAAAAGAATCATCTAAAGTCACAGATTCTAATCCGAGTCTTTCAACAGTTTGCTCGGCTATAAAAGAATGAGAAGCACCCGAATCGAAAAGAATATTTATTGGCTCAGCTCGGAGATAGATAATACCTTGAGCCATAGGAGAAACAGTGTCGTCCAGCCTACGCATCTCATATAAACGCGGACCCTGCTGAGATGGTACGGCGACGTTCTTTCCTTTGTTCACGGTCGGCTGTGAACCTGCAGGAATCTGAGTATTCTGCTGGCGCTGCTGTGGCCTGTGCTGCTGCTGGTTCCCATACTGTCTCTGCCCCTGATTACGCGGAACCGTAGCTGATGCCTGCTGTGAGCGGCCATGGCTTCCGTTAGGAATAAAACGGCAGAATCGGATCATGTGACCAGCCTTGTTGCATCCCCTACAGATGCGCTTCTGTTCCCTGCAATCTGGTTTCAGATGTCCTGATCACCCGCAGTTGTAGCAAATTGCTGAATGTCCACCTCTAGTAGAAGTGGTGTCCTGAGTTGGCTGGGTACGGCCAGCTGTCGTCCCCCCAACTGAAGCAGAAGGAGCTGGCCTCTTTGATCCAGAGTACTGCTGACGACCTCTCCTTCGATCATACATCTCCTGATTCTTCCTGTTTTCATCCAGAGTAGCCTCAACTCTATAGGCTGCATCAATATAAGCTTCCAGAGTCTCATTCTTATAGGCCAACATCTGTAGCTTCAGTCTCAGATACATCCACTCATGGAAATAATCAACTTTGTGCTTCTCAGTTTGCACCAGTTCATCAGCATAAGGCAACAGCTCATAAAATTTCTGCACCAGTTGAGCTAGTTTCATCCCCTGAGTGTTGGGATAGAGGAACTCTCTCTTCTTCTCCAACCTCAGCGACGAAGAGAAGTAATGTTCGGTGACAAGCTTCTTGAAACCCTCCCACGAAGGATCATTTTCCCAAGTATGGTAGGCAGTTTCCCACCACTGTCCTGCTGCGCCCTTCAGGTACAAAGCAGCAACATGTACCTTTGTGTCGTTAGAGCAGTGGATACCTCGAAAGACTTTCTCAATATGTGTGAACCATTGAACCACTTTGAACGGCTCACCAGTTCCATCATAGCTATCCACCTTGCTAGCATTGACTGACTTTAGGACATTGCTGTAGGTGTCCATCGGTCCAGTAGGGTAGTTAGGTGGAGGGTTAGGTGTCACCCGATCTCCATTTGCTGCACGCCCGTTAGGGGGTGGACGCCTACCCTCTCCCACTACCTCAGCCACAGCTTCTCTTACCATTCCTTTCAGAGCTTGCATCAGCTCCTCGTTCAGCATGTTACCAGCCGAGGCGTGCTGCCTCTGGCTGGCGCGAGAAGTTCTTGCCTGGCTTTGGTTGCCATTCTACCTCTGGTTGGCGTGAGAGCCCCTAGCCTGACTTTGGCCTCCATTCTGTGATTGGTCCCCGGACTCATCCACCCGCTCCATGTGTGGGTTTGGAATATGATTCTCCACCCGATTGGAGTTAGGTGGTGGAATGATGGGCTCAGTAACGGCTCTAGCACGTCCTCTAGTATTCATGATCTGAAGGTAGGAGATATAATATTAATCAACTCGACGAGATCAGGAATGAAAATAATGCATTTAATATCCAATACTTGATTATGCATACTGAAACGAGTTTGATGATAAAAAAAGTTGCAAACACTTAGGACATAGGGTAAGTATACCCTTTATTGGTAAGAAAATGCTAAATCGATCTAACAAATGGGAAAGTTTTTTAATGATGGTTGCCGCTGAGATCCTTATCTCCGATGCCGTGCAGTGCGAGGAGGTTATCCAATTCAGAGTCATGCTTCTCGAAGGCTGCATCTCTTTCTGCCTTGGCATGCTCAAGCATCTTTTCGATCTCATGTTCGAGCTTCTCCCTAGCCTCAGCACAGTGCTTTTCCAGCTCCTTTACAATCCAGTCCTTGTGCTTGTATGATTCCTCAGCCTCCGTCACACGGAGTTGCTGCTTTTCTCTTTTTGCATCCAAAGCCAGGACATCTGCTGGGGTTTAGGCTTCCAAAAAGGATCTCTTTCTTGGCTTCTCCATCATGGGACTTCGAGGTGGTTCCATGCCATACACTCGGACGAGGTTCTGGAGGTACTTCCTCTTCTTGTCATCCAAGGGAGCGGGCATGGCTCTCTTCTCCTCAGCCGCCTTTTCCTCGCTGTAGAATCGAGGACTTCCCATGTTGTTCTTCTTGTACCATTCTCGAATGGCCCTCTTGGCATATTCTGTGGCCTCAGCTCCTTTAGGAGGATCGACGAGCACATTCTTCCCTTTGGGCAGCGCTACTGTAGCTTTTTCCACGACCTTCACCTCCGTGCTGAAGTCACACCCAGTGTCTGAGTAGTAGGTGAGGTCAATGCTTTGAGGGTAACCCGTGGCGTGCAGATCCGTGGTCTTGCGTAAAATAGACATCTATCGAAGAGGGCGAGGAGACATCAGTACTCGAGCGAGATAATCCAGAAAGCGATATTTAGAGCAAGAATAAAGAACTATAAACTTAGTCTATGGCAGGAGCAGGAGCGTGAGCAAGACTATCGGACAATTATTTTAAAATCATTTCCAAAACTACTTACCTTTTATAGATAGAACTTAGTTTTGATAAAAAACCTTTGAAATTCACTTTAGAAATTATTTTTAAAATCTGAATGAAACCGTTTTAAAACCTATGGCTCTGATACCACCTTCTGTAAAACCCCCTTTTTAAATCCCAAGGGAATGTTACAGCGTAGTGAATCCGCAGACTTTAATGTCTTTGAATTCACCTGAGGCTTATAGGGACATGTAACCATGCTCCCATAAACAAGATGATAATTTAAATACAATCAAATAGGCGGAAGTGAATAAAATTTATTAGTTTAGAATATCTGACCATAATAACATAAAAATTCCAAAACTATAGAGTATGAATAAATTCCAAAATAGATGAAATTAAAGTAGCGGTGCGGAAACTTTAAAGGTCCAAACTTGTAATAAAATATTCAATAACTGATAGCCCGCTCTTCAACTCTCTCCTGCTCCGCTGTTTACACTAGACCTGTGGAATATGGTCTGGTGTTTCGTGAGAACGAAGGACACCAGCCATCCAATAAATAGGATGGTTAGTACAATTAAGACTAGCAAATGATAAGGAAAATGTTCAGACTTTAACCTTACAGTGACCATAAAACGGTATGTCGTAGGTTAAGGGAATGACACGAATATTTATAGTAGAAACTGAATGAAAATGATAAAAATTCACACATGACTCGGATGATCATATCGATCGATTATAAGATAAGAAATGGAATTATACTCGAGGCAGATAAGTATAATAACTGAAATGATCACCTATTTAACAGTCGATAATAAAGATAACGATAACAATAATAATAATAATAATACGTGGTACCGGTCGGGCCTTTAACAAGGACCACGACCTACATCAGATCGTTGTTTTATCACCCCGCAGAGAATGCATTCCGGGATGGTGTTTCATGAAACCTTGTAAGGCGGTGGCTTAACGAACCCCAACCTGCAAGTCAGTCTACTGCATAACTTGCCAAAGGTATAAAGCCACTCGCATCACGTGGTGCGCATTTTAACATATCTCAACTAAGCATCACATGGTGCCTATCTTATCATATATAAACAATTTATACTAGGTGATCATAATAACGACATTAAATCAAACAGGGACAAGCATGGATAATTCAAAGGGTCTTACTATCACATGCCACTAGTTTGCATGAAAGAACAAACAGAATATCATGCACTTTAGGAAGAAGAAAATGGGCAACCTTTACTTATCTCGAGTTATAAACAAACAAATCACATTTAATACTATAACACTATAATTACTTTAATAATTGCCCATTAATTTAACTCATGCCAATTTATGATTAAAAAGATAAATTACATCAAGCAGACGGGTATGCAATTTATCAAAATTGGCAAGGAAATTGGCCACATGGCCGCATTCGACACAGAAGAATTTAAAAGGCACATCAAAAGAATCGCGAAACACACAAAGGGCGATGAACGAAATCACTTGCCTTGACTTTCGATGATCAGCTGATGACAACCGGGCGGGATTTTAGCACCTATCGAATCCAACGGAAAAAGGAATATTAATATTGATATTTTATGAAATTAACTTTACTTAACTCAATTTGAAATTGAATTAATTCTATAAAGTTAAATATTATATACCAATATGAATTCCTCGGGGAGCGAGATCCGGCGTGAGTGCTTCGAGATTTCTTGGTGTCGCTGAAATGGGCAAGAACCGAACAGTTTAGAAATGTTGGCCATTTAAATTAATAAATAACTAACTTAGGGCCAAAAACGAAAATTGTATAAAACAAGGGACGTTTTTGTAATTAAAACCAAAAGGGATTAAAAACCCCAATTCACTGTCTTCTTCATCCACGTACAGGACGAGGACGAACGACGACTTCTCGGCGGCAATTGCTCCCGACAGGCGGCGATCTGGGGACGACGACCGGCGCAGGGACTGGGATGGTCGTCGGCGATCGGTGGCTGAGCTCGGGCAAGGGCCGAAGGCGGCGTGATGGTGGTCGCGGGGCAACAGCGGTGATGGGCAGCGATTGCAGGGCTCGGCCTTGGGCTTTCCTCCGGCGTCGATTGGCAGCGGCGGTGGCGCAGGGCAGCAGTGGTGGCGGTGACGGTACAGCAGCGGCCCTCGAACAAGAGTCGAAGGTGGTGCTCCTCCTCCGGCGTCGAACAGGGCTCGATCGATCGGTTGTTCACAGTTACGCTTCCGGCGAGGCTCCGACTGCAGTGGTGCAATCGGCGGTGGTGGCCTGCGATTCCGATTGCCGGCGGGGTTGGGCAGGGAGCGAAGACGGAGGAGGTCGGGGCTGCTGCGCACCGAAGAGGAGGCGTGGGTGATGGATGACGGTGAATTGTTTGACGATGAAGAATAAGGAGGCCTCCCTCTATTTATATTGTTGAACTGCATAAGGGATAGAGATGAAGAGCTCGATCAGATTGGGTGAGGAGATCACAGAAGTGGTTTGAGGTTGGGGATAATACTCTTTGGATTTATCAAAAAGGATAGCTGAGTACTTGGGGAAGAAGGAAAGAGGTAAAAGAGAATGGGAATTTCCATCATTTTTCTTTTACCGTACATAGTCTATCAATGGAGGAAGAGATGTGGCCTCCTAGTAATTGGGCCACTTCCTTTGGGCTGAAAATTCTGGGCCTACTAATATCCAAGTTGGGTCAAAAATAGACCCTTTTATTGGGTTTTCCTCTTGTAGAAAATAAAATAGGTATGGTTTCGACTATATATTATACATATATACGGATCTATATATATATATATATATATATCATATATATTAGCGGAATGAAAATATTATTTAATTTAACTTTATAAATTAAATAAATTAAATAGCAAGAATGTTTAGACGATAAAATTAGAATAATATCATTATCCTAATTTATATTATATATCTTATGTGAATTTATTGGTTTCCCAAATTCACATAGTATAGTATAATATTATTTAAAGAAATATCCCTAAATTAATTTGGGGTATTTCAATTGCACTCTCAGTGGGATGAAGAGTCATGACTGTCATGTGTTTATGGAGAGACTCTTGCCAATTGCTTTCAAAGAGTTGTTGCCACCATCAGTTTGGGGTCCTTTGACGGAGTTGAGTATCTTCTTCCAGACAATTTGTTCATCGAGCTTGTCAGTTGGTGTCATGGAACAGTTGCATCGCATGATTCCTATACTGGAATGTAAGCTAGAGCGTATCTTCCCTCCATCATTTTTTGACTCCATGGAGCATCTTTCTCGGTGCACTACTCGACGTGTACCCATTCGAGAGGAATTTATTTCATCTCAAACAGAAGATCGTCCAAAAGAGTAATGTCGAAGGGTCAATCGTGATGGCATACTTAAGAGAGGAAATAGCATCTTTCTCGGTGCACTACTTTCCTTCGCATGTTCCTTCAAAATTTAGGAGATTCGCGAGAAATGATGTCTACAACGGTGACGATTCTGCTTTCTCCATATTCAATCACCCTGGTGTGGGTCGTGGCAAGGGGAGAAGAAGGTGGTTGAATGAAGACAAAGAGTGGAGGGCCGCACACACATACGTGTTGGTCAATTGTCCGGAAGTACAACCATACCTCGAGTGAGGATAATTTTTCTTATTAATTAAGTATATTTTCGATTTTATGTCATATAACTAATGCATCTTATACGTATGGATATTCACACATGTAGGATATTCGTAGCTACAATGGGGGGAGATGCATGCGGAGATGACACCATTGAACAACATTTTGCGGATTGGTTTAAATTATATGTAAGTATGACTAAATACTTTTGCATTATTATAATTACATGAAACGTATAACTATTAATAATATTGTTAAATAATCTATTTGTAGGCCATGGACGGAAGCAATGGAATTTGTCCAAATACTCTCTTGTGGAATTTGGCATGGGGTCCAAATGTGGAAGCAAAAAGTTGGGATCGATTCTTTGTCAATGGATACAAGTTCGAGACTCTACATCAAAGTGTTGGGAAGAAGACAATGAATAGCGGGGTTTGTGTTCGAGGCTCAAACTATGCGAATGCGAAGTCAGATTTCTTCGGTCTTCTCGAAGAAATCATCGAGATAGAGTACCCAAGCCCATACGAATTCCCGCTGAAAGTAGCCCTTTTCAAGTGCAGATGGTTCGATCCAACACGTGGAACACAAATTCATCCGGTCTACCATTTTGTTGAAGTCAACCAAAAGAAATTGTATCAATGGTACGAGCCTTTTGTACTCGCACAACAAGCTGTGCAAGTTTACTACCTTCAATATCCAGGAGCCACACGGGATCGAATGGATTGGTGGAATGTGTGCAAAACAAGGGCTCGACACAAGATAGAAGAGAGATGGGTATCGACGACCCCCGCTGATGCACAAACTGCGTACCAGTCAAACGAAGTCAACAATGCTCAGTTGCCCATTGACATCGAAGTAAAAGACTCACCGACTTCCTTACGAGATCCCTCTAGTGCATATGATGTCTGCGATGACTACAACGAGGTTATGGCCTCCGAAGATGATGGAGATGACTTGGACGAGGGTGTGGTTCCTGCTGATGAAGAAGAATCCGACTAAACACCCTCTGCAGTATGATGTATCTGTTTTTTATGTAATGTATATGGACCTGTGAGGGAATCGAACCCACATCACTGTGCACGCACAGCGCTCTTCCAATTTGAGCTAACAGGCCTTGACAATGTAGATTTGCCAAGATGCATATGTATGCCTATACAATGACAAATCTGATTGGCAAATACATGCTCTGACAACAATTTTAACACAAAAGCAACAGGACCCCCATCGCAAACACAATGACAAATCTGATAGCCAAATCCCATACCCAAAGTCTTACATAATAATCTTTATTAATATAATTCTGGAACCAGAAAATCGGAATTGCACTAGCAACAAAACACAATTTACCAATTCAGAAGGAGGAATTCGATAGCCAAATCAACAAGACCCCTATGGTAAAAACACTGACAAAACATCCTAAAGGACAGGTTACTGCATTCGATATTCAACATTCGAAACCAAGAGTCGATGATTCCACAAATTAAAGATGATTCCACAAAGATGAATAAATGACAGCTAACATAAGAAGGAAGCAAGATACCAACATTCGATAACCAAATCTGATAGAAAAATCTGAATTCCTCCATCAAAGTGAGAACCATATCCCTTGACTCATACCATCATCTTGGTTCAAAACAAATTAAAGTATTACTGTATAATATCTGGAGCAATTCAATGATTATGCTATACACAGCAACCTACAAAACAAATCAGGCAATAGATTAATACGGTAGTAGGAAATATATTCAAACTCAAGATGGAGATTATGACAGCTGAATTAGGGATCTTGGTACTCTGCTCCATCAGATTACTAAAATCCCAAATCCAAGCCCAATTCGAAAATCCTAAATCTAAAACCCTAATTTTTTAAATTATAGATCTAGAAAAGAGAGGTTACCTTCACCACGGACCGTAGTTGCTTGAGAGTCCTCGTCGCTCTACCATCGCTTCAATCGCTCTACACTTCTTCGTACTCGCCCAATTCCACCATAAACTAAGAAAAACAAAGGTGTCAATAGAGTTGCAGGGGCAGGTTCGAGAAAGGTAGGGGCCTGAAGCTCCGTCGTCGCAGTGCAGTCGATCCTCATCAGCCTCCCTCTCTTTCCGGCGTGAGAAAATCGCATCTGGTGGAGGTTCCTTCATTCAAAGCTATCCATAGAAATTATTGGGCCTTTTTTAAGTACAAAAAAAAAACAATGGGCCTTTTAGCCCAGCCCACACCACCAAAGCTATTCCCCAACCCTAGCTATTTTCAGTACGCGGGCGAGGGAAATCCGAAAATTCATCCAAAATCGAAATTTCATCCAAAATCCGAAATTTCATCCACTCTGCTCACAAACCCTCAATCGTCATTCACCTCTCTCCTCTCTCCTCTCCAAAAACCCTAGCTCTCATCTCTCAATCTCCTCTCTTCGATCTCTCAATCCACTCGGTTAGAAAGATGCGAGGAGGCCTAAGGAGATCTGCTCGACATGTCGACAATACCCGACCACCTCTGGCTACACAGAGGGAGAGGACAACCACGACACGCTCAACCCACAACCCACCCACGCAACCAGTGACCTCTCCTGTTATATCTCCACTGGTGGTCTCCTCACCTGTTAGATCTCCGGCCAGGACAAAGGCAAGGGCCCCTGTTGTAAGAGGGAATCGAGTTTAAAATATAAATCAAACCAGATTCGTACCCACGTAAATAATTACAAGACTCCCTCCCTATGTAGCAGTGAGAAGTCAGGATCGATCCACGAGGAAGCGTGTCAGCGGATCTCAGGTAGCTGTAAATCTCACAGATAGAAAAGCAAACAGAAAGATAGAGAGAAAGGTAGAAATAACAAACGAAAGCAGAAAATAAAGCAAGGACACAAAAGCTACTCGATATCGAGCAACAGTCCTCGATATCGAACAACAGTCCTCGATATCGACTATAGCAAGTCGACAACAAAAACTCATAATCGACAACAGAAACTCAGACCAGCAGAAGAGAACAATATCGAGTAAAACCCTCCTCGATATCGAGTAAGCACTACTCGATATCGACAAAAACTTGCTCGACCTCGACAAACACAGAAACTTAAAACTGCAAACTTTCGAAGACAGAACTCAGATTTCGGTGAATAAATCAATAAACTAAAAGACTTCCAAGGCCAGGGTATCAACACCACAATGATAACCATGCAAAATAACACATAAAGGCATAAAAGATCATGCTTTTCATCAAATAACTTTCGTTATTAACAAATAGCAATATAGAGGCTTTCGCATAAACCCTAATTGTTACTAACCCTTTTTCACATAATTAACCCAAGTTGTATTAAGATCACTTTCGCTTCAATAACACAAACAAGGATCACCTTCAACTCTCGCAAAAGAATCATGCTCACAGGGATAGAAGACGAATTGCACAAAAAGATCAAACATTTACAGCATCACTTCACATGGCTACCGTCGGGCTCATCCCGACCCTAGAAGTGGGTGGACTACTCGCTCTTCATTATCAAGAAACTCATCAATAAACAAAAGAAACTAACTTGCATTAAAATAAAACTAAAAAGAAAGCTTACAACCGAACAAGCCAAATCCGCTTTCGCCTTTCCGCCTTGCTCGCCACAAACTCTCTCTCTCTCTACTACTACTTACTTGTTCTCTCTGAAATTGAATCACTAAAAATCATCCCCTAAGGCCTTATTTATAGGCTTCATTCCCTCTCTAATTATGAAAGAAGATCATATCTATATCTATATCTAATTATCTAATAGCTTAAAGATAAATAAATTGAATAAAGGAATTAAATCCATAAAGGAAATAAATCTAAAGTAGGTAAATATCTTCTTGTGTGGTAAATATTCTCTCCATAGATAGAACTTGATAGATGTGGATAGAATCGGACTCCTTCGGCTCCAAGTAATCCCAGCTCAACACGGACAGCAAACCGCGTAACGCGGCTCCGGATAGATTTCCTCGATATCGAGTAAAGTACTCGATATCGAGTAACTTGTGTCGTTGACTACAGCTTGCTAGGCATCTCGGGTAGCTGGTGCTCGATCTAGCTCGGACAGATGTGTCTGGGTTACTCGACATCGACAACTTTCGTCGATATCGAGTACAGTGGTGTCATCGACTTGCTGGCCTAGTGTTGTCGAGCAATATCTCCCTGATCTGGCTCGGACAGGCGTTGCTGGTCTTGTCGATATCGAGTAACTGGTGCTCGGCATCTCCAGGTCTTCGACTTCTCGACTTGGCATGGCTCCTCGACTCAGGGCATGGCTTTCAGGTTTGTCGATATCGAGTATTTTACTCGATATCGAGTAGAGCTCCGGAGTCGGGTTGCCTTCGTCTTCAACTCCTCGATCAGCTCCTAGTCGACCAGCACTACTCGGACATCTTTGTCGATATCGAGTAAATGTACTTGATATCGAGTAACTCTTGGCTCCAACTTGATTCGTGCTGGTTCCGTCGCTCTTCGACCTTGGACTTCTGTAGTTGATTTCCAAGCTTTTCGTTCTTTCTCATAACTGTTGTAAATTGCTTCGAATTCTGCGAATTTAAATAGAACCTGGTGTAGATTCCATAATTTGTCAAATAAGCATAAACTACAGAGATTCTGTACTATTCTAGCCCAAATGCATGAAATGTATGCAGAAAACGATATAAAAGTAACTGTAAAACATGGCAGATTCAGCTCACAACAAACACCCCATACTTAAGCTTGCTTGTCCTCAAGCAATACCTTTAATTGTCATTCAGGGGAAGGAATCAAAACTCTCAACATCTTAGATTCATTCTCATATGTCCCTGCAATCAATTACCATCCTCGAAAATGTACTTGTGTCACAAATCCATGCATGTGCAAAATAAAAAGCAACGTACATCTACTCACAAAAGGAGGGTTATGCAAAAACAATTCATGTGACAAAGCATTAATAATCAAGAGGACTTTAATTTAAGCTCAAATAAGGAGTAGATTGATAAAAGGCTAAAGGTGGGCAATTTTTGGCAATATGGTGCTAATGATCCGGGGAAATGGAGTATTTCCAAACTGAATTTCCACATTCCTTCTCCTTTTGAATCATCACCTTTCATAATGCTTTTATCAATAATAATGTTTTTACCTCTCTAACCTCAGCATTGCCTTCTCGCGAGTCGCAAACATGGGTGTCATAAATGGCCCCGGATACTTAGTGCTTTGAACTCCTCACCTGGTGTCCCATCTCGCCAAACTATTATCTCAGCGAGCAGGGTCGATCTTTGATCGGATTTTCTTTCACTCATTAAATTTTCCATATATTCAAAACATTCCTTCCAAACTCCAATAATGATAAACACAACAACCATATAATATCTCCATAATGTAACATCATTCTCAACATAATCCCCGGATAGGAAATAAGGTAAAGAATGGGCAATATTTAGAACATGTGGAGCAAAATATGAAATAAGGCATAATATGGCTTTTGTGATGCATAAGCATAGGTAAGGCTTGGAATTTAAACAATATGAGCATTATATGAAAATATAAAGTCCTCCATCCTCTTATCATGCAACATGTCAAAAGCAACTTCAAATTTTACCTCATTTCATGGTTTTCAAGAAAATAATGCACTTCATTGTGACTTCCCTTTACTAGGCAACTTCATACCATATCTCTAATGAATCCAATTTTGCATCATCGAGTTCAATTAAAACTTCCATGACATTATTCAAAAAATTTCAGTGGGGGTCATTTTTTTCAAACTTTGGAAAACATGCATGTAAGCACATAAATCAATAAGGAATTCCAAAATAGCCATGTATAAGCAATTCAAGAAATAATGCACAAATAATGTCAAATATGGAAAATATGCACAAAGTAAGCCTTTCCCCCACCACATACTTAAACATTACAGTGTCCTCACTGTATAAAAAATAAGGGTAAAGAAAGAAACTCACTAGACAGGTGTGCAGGACTTCATAATATCGAGTGCTATGCTCTGGGCCGAGTCCTAATTTAGCTTGCTTCTATCCCCATGGACCTGAAAAATATAGAAGACATATACCCACAATAGAAAAACTAAAAGATTCAAAAACAAACAAAAAGCAACAATGTCCAAAAAGTCCTAAAATAAATGTCTATTTACAAGCTCTAGATTTTATAGTCGCTAGGCCGACTTTCTCCATTAAGCTCAAGGTGGCATTTGCAGGGCCCATGTACCTTGGGCTTCAAATAGGACTCCATTCTTGTCCATCAGCTGCAATCCTCCAGAATGGATCTTGTTCACCACGAAGGGCCCCATCCTCTTCTTGTTGAATTTGTTGGGAAACCAATGATCTTTCGATTTGGAGACATAGAGTTTGTCTCCAACTTCATACTCTTTAGGCTCATCATTTGGAGACATAGAACTTTGAATAAATAATGGAACTTTTGTTTATTTTGATGGAGTAAGAAGCTAGCTAAATATGTTGCTCCATTAGAGAACTTAGGGTGCATTTGTAATTAATTTTGTTTGTTTTGTGAATTTTGTTTCAATTTGATTCAATTGCATTTACGGGATGGCTTAGGAAAGTGTGTGTATATAGCTTCTGCAAGTGTGTGTGTGTATGTGGTTAGCTTCTGCAAGTGTTTGTATATAGCTTCTGTAAGTCTTTTTATATATGTGCTTCAATTTGTTTGTCTTTGAATTTGATATGTTTTTATATATGTGCTTCAATTTGTTTGTCTTTGATTCAATTTGTTTGTATATATATAGCTTCTGCAAGTGTTTGTATATGTGCTTCTGTAAGTCTTGACTGTGTGTGTATATATGTGCTTCAATAGAGTCACCTGTGTTTGTTTTTCTCAAATGCTCTGATTTTTTTTAAAATTCAATTATATTGACAACATTTGCTATAACATTTTTTGGTTTTACATGAAGCTTTGATTCAACAAATCCTGCATATGGTGTCATGCTCCAAGTCATTCATTCTCATTTAGATGGACAGTATATACGGTGGAGGGATGTTCCTGAAGCAACAATAGAGTTATGGTGGGGAATGTTCAAGGTAAAAAAAATTCAATAATATGCTAACATTCAGTGCATCCGAGTGAAAAATTTCAAACCTCACTTGTTTGTTCAATATGTCCAGAAGCGAACACGATGGGATGAAACTCTCTACTCGGAAGCAGCTGTCTTCAAGGCTTTCCACACAAAGGGAGGGGACCACATCAGGAACATATTTGGGAAGGCTCGCGCTGGAAAAACAAAGAAGCCTACATGGGTGAAGCAAGTGATATGGGCGCAAATGTAGGAGAAATGGGCAAACGAGGACAAATTTCGCCGCCAATCTGAAGTCAACAAGCAGAATCGAGCCATCACAGCAGAAAAAGGCACTCCGATTTTCAGTGGTGGATCGGTTTCAACAACCGTAATCAAGGATCGACTGGTATGTACACCTTAGATCAGTTTCTGATATTTTCCCATTTCATATAGTTTCAATCACTCCTAAATTCATAATTGACGGTCTGTTTAGTTTGCATATATGTGTACTAATTAACTAACTATATTTTCTTACAGAAGAAGGAGCTTGGACAAGACCCAACCCCAAGGCAAACATTTGAAAGGTGCCATAAGAAAAAAGACGGTTCTTGGGCTGGCACTCAATGCCAACCAACTGTGGTAAGTAACAATATTAACTGACCCTTGTGACCCTTGTTGTTATGTATGTGCGATGTGAATGGTTTAGTTATGTTCTTTGGGTTCACACTTTTTGTTCGAATTTTTTGTTTCTCTTGCTGTGTTTGGTAAGTTTAGGTATTTTTTGTGCTTATGGACTTTCCAGTTGAATGTGTTATTGGTTATGTTCTTTGGGTTCACAATTGAATGTGTTCAGTTATACATGATGTGATGTGGTTTTTTGTTGGTGGGGAGTGGTGTTTTGGATATGAAGTATGTATGTATAAAACTCATTTCAAAACTCATTTCCAATTGAATGTGTTCAATTATTCATTCCCCAAATTGATTTGGTTTTGAGGCATGCTTCATGAAATTAGTTAGTTTGTCTATTTTATTTATGATGAGCGTCAGTTTGTCTGCTGATAAATGTGCTTGGTTAGTTAAGAAGATGTCATCATTCATTGCATTCTTACAATTGCAGGAAATGACTCACAACATGTTACATGAAAAAATTTAAACATGCTATGTTGTTAGCTGCTGCTTTCTATATGTTGTGACTATCTGTTTTGCTTGTTTATATTTGTGATGATGTATTAAACATGCTATGTTGTTAGCTGCTGCTTTCTATATGTTGTGTTACTATTGTGGTGTTCATGGGTGTTGGTAAAGCTTGGTTGTGATGGTCAATTCACTAGTGCTGCCTGATTGTGATGGCTTGGTCGTTTTCTTTGAATTAGGACAAGTATGACCAGTTGATAGAAGAAGAAGAAGAAGGCCTGATTGATGACGCTATCTCTGAGAATGGATCTCACTTAGTTGATATGAATGCTACTTGGATCAAGGCTACAGGAGGTGTGAAGAAAGGACGGGTTGTCGGCATGGTATCAGAGTCGCCAGTTATCATAAAGTCAAAACCGATTCCAAAAGCTGCAGCCCCAACTATTGCAGCTCCTACTGATGCCCCTTTGAAGGACTATGTGATGTCTGAGCTTTCAACTATTAGGCAGGACTTGAGGACCGAAATGGTGGAGTTAGGGGACCAGGTACAGACCCAAGTGACCACAAACCTTAGGCAAGAAATGTCGACCTTTGGAGAGCGAGTGCAGGAACAAGTTAGCTCAAGCTTCCGACAAGACATGGTAGCTATTGGGGAGCAACTAATGGGCGAGACTAGGAAGGACAACGAAGAGTGGCAGGAGAAGCTCCTCAACACCATGGTGCAGTTCTGTCAGGGTAAAGACAAGTGAAAGTAAGTTGTGTGTTGCTGTTTTGGGTTCCACTACCTTAAGACTTTGTCGTATTCTCCCATTTCGTACGTACTGCTGAACTTTTGGGTTTGTTTTGGTTGTGGTTTGATTGTCTTTTGGATGGTTGAACTTATGTTTGTGTTTTGGTTGGTTGAACTGGTGGTTGTGTGTTGGATGTGGTTGGAATGAACAAATTATGTCAATGGTTGAATGGTATTTTATTTTGGTATATTTGTGTGTAGGCGTCCAGCATTATTAAATATATTATATTTACAGATTTAAATAAGATGTGGTAACAAAATTAGCCACGGGCATACATTGTAGCCACGACCATAGCAACATATTTGCCACGACATTAGCCAAAGCCATAGCCACGGCATAAATTTTAGCCACGACATTAGCCACGGTCATAGCCACGGCATAAATTTTAGCCACGACATTAGCCACGGTCATAGCCACATCATAAATTTTAGCCACGAATATAGCCACATTAGGTTCACTTGCTAGCCACGACTATAGCCACACCTTTAGCCACGACTTTAGCCACGACAAGTAGCAACACATATGGCAACGAATTTAGCCACGAGATCAGCCACAATAGTAGTTGAGCCTCAATGGAGACTCGCACGTGTGTGGCTACGACATCAGCCACGACCACTCCGTGGCTGAATTCGTGGCTATAGCCACGAATTCCTCGAGTATATCCTAGCCACGAACTTAGCCACGACATTGTCAGTTCATGGCTGTTAGCCATGGATGTTGGAAATCTGACATTTAGCGACGAGGCATATAGCCACAAATGGCCACGAACGTAAAAATCGTGGCTATGCCCATCGCTAAACCGTTTAGCCACGATCTTTCGTGGCCTATTCATGGCTATTTGACCGTGGCTATTTCCTGTGTTTTTGGTAGTGAAAATAGCATACGGCTGAAATAAGATGAATAAAACCTAAATAGAATCGTGCAAAACCCTAGAGAATAAGATATTAATATAATAATCAAATAGAATCTTCGGACTAAAATCGGCAATTGCTGAACACGGGACACCGGCGGACGCCATTCAGTCAGACGTCATACTTCTCCTTAGCTTCAAAGTCGTGCTTCCTTACTCCTTTTATGCTCCTTCCTTAGCCTTCATATGCTCCAAAATTAGTCATTTAAGCTCCTCCAAGATCCCATCCAAGGTTGGAATGTAAAACTGCAGAATAAACACTAAAAAGGCGTAGATTCCGAACTCGAATACTTCACAAGAAAGATATAAAAATAGACCAAAACATATGTAAAACTCCTATCTAAATGCAATAAGAACTACCTATAATGCCTATATAAAATACGCATTATCAAATCCCCCTATAGTTAACCTCTTGCTTGTCCTCAAGCAGCCATAAAACATAAACATAACCTATGCACCCCACAGGAGATTCCTTCAAAAATCTTCCTCATAAAAAACAACTTTAATTCATAGTGCAAATATAAATGAGGCACAAAAACGTCATAACATGTATATAGACGATCAAGTAGCTTGAATGCTTAACAATCTAACCTCGCTAGGGAAAATATGTGTTTCTCTCGCTCTCATGTGTTTAGGCTTTTAAGCATACACCCACCTCAATTGCATATACAAGCATCGAATTAAATATTGACATATATATCACAAAATCTCCACCGGATACATCAAAGCAAAAACAAGAACATCAAGAGGACTTTCGCTCAATGGAAACCTTTATAAAATATTCCATTTGGCGGGGTTGTAATGGGGCTTGGTTACGTAAAAACATAAGGGCAAGGAATTGTATTTGGTCATGTGGTGCTATTAATTCCAGGAGAATATGATTCCTAAAACTCCCAACATCACACAAACCAACTCAATAATACATCAAGCTCACAACGTAACATAACTCTCAATATGATATAGCAATATGCTCAAAACTCTCAAAATAACATAACTCTCATAAATATATCAATAAACTCCAATAATCTCAAAATCTCAAAATATGCTCATATATGTGCATATACAACACCCAACTCAAGTAATCTCTCAACCAACATCAATCCAACCTCCTCATATGCAAAAATAAATAATTAATATGGCTCTTTATTCTTTTTTTTTTCTTTTTTTCTTTTTTTTAATGCCATTTTTTCTTCTTTTTCTTTTTCTTTTTTGACATTTTTGATTTTTTATTATATTGAGCCAAAAATAATAATAATAATGCATAATATGAGGGAACTATAAGCACATAACATTACATCTTCTCCAAAACCCATAAATCATGATAATCTCACACTTTAGCTTCTTTCCCATAACTCCAAATGAATTTCCATAACCAACTCTAAATCTTAATTTCTCTGGATAGGGTAAGGCTTATCATAGGCTACGAATAATGAATTTTGTGGAGCTTACAAATAAAATAGGCTAAAGGCTCAAATTGGCTTCAAAGCAAGATATAACATATGTTAGACATGGATAAAATGTAGCTAAAAGGTGTCTCTATCATTTGAACTTATCAAGCAATGATCATGTATATAATTGGCCTCGAAAATAGATAATCATGTCAATACTCAAAGATAAATGCATAGGAAGAGTAAATCACACAACAAAAGCAAAAATGAGTATAGATGTAATCCCTTATAAGGCCAAACTTCTCACTAGGACAATTTCTTGTTGAATATCAAACATGCTTACTAACTTAGATCATACATTCTCAATTACATATGCCAAATCATATTTCACATAAAAACAATTTTAAGACAAAGTCAACTCATTCCAGAATTCCATGGGATATATAAGATCATGCTAGAATATAGTTGATAGAGCAAACTCAAACTAGATGGGTATCTTTAATAACACATATATATGCAATTTATGAAAACTCTTTTTTTTCGACACTTTATAATAATTTTTTCGGTTTTTTATATTTTTATATTTTTTTATAATAAATAAATTTAAACATGATGCATGAATTAAACATGAACTAACTATATGAACTAAACTAACATAAATCACTCCCCCCACACTTAAATGTTGTATTGTTCTCAATGCATAAACAAAAAAAGAACAATGAAAAATAAAACTGAGGGTAAAGGAAGCAAATAACTAACCTATCAATGTGAAGATGGGGTTTGGGATCCAGACCGCTTGCTGAATTTTTATAATATTTGAATCTAGGGGTTCAATAGATTGGCTTGATCTCATCCAGTTTCTTGCCTAAGATCAATTGATGCTCATGCAACTTCTGAAAGCGTTGTGATTACTGATCTTCCAAACGAGTCAGGCGACGGTCAAGGCCCTCAATAAGCTCAAGGAAGGGATCATTCTCAATGGGAATGTCAAAATCATCATCCTCAGCCTCGTCCCTTAAAAAGAATCTGCTTGTTGATGAAGTATCCAAGACCATCCCAGCAGATGTTGGAACGTGAGTAATTCGGAAGGCAACCAGAGTAGGACCTACAGATAGGGTCGCAGGGAGATACTGGTGGTGCTCACCCCTTGCGCTAGACAACCAAGGGAAACACTCACTGCTGTTCGGGAGAAATACCCTTTCAACCATCCGAGTGCTCAGCAAGGTAGACATGTCATAGTAATAAGGCAAACGCAAGGGTTGTAGGGAACTCAAATCAATACCCAGATAATATTCTATAAGAGTGATCATCCCACCAATAGTGACGAAGTGGACATGCTTTCCATCCCTTTGTCGAGGTGTCTTTGCACAAGTAGCTAGAAATAACTGCACCCAGTCTGACATACACTCAGCTTCTAGCGTTAAAGATTACAACCACATCCACATCCTCTTGGCGACAACCTTTGGTTTCGCCATTGCATAAAATGTAGGGCTCAAAAGTCTGTGACACAAACGGAGGGCAGGATGCGTAATCAAATAATCGTGATAATCCTCATGTCCTTCAGGAATTCCGTGCAAAAGCAACTTCAATTGTAAAACTGCAGAATAAACACTAAAAAGGTGTAGATTCTGAACTCGAATACTTCACAAGATAGATATATAAATAAACCAAAACATATGAAAAACTTCTATCTAAATGCAATAAGAACTACCTATAATGCCTATATAAAATATGCATTATCAAAGAGCTTGAGATGAAGATTGAGAGTGTGCTTAGTCCACACGAACATATTCTTCTACCCTATGAGAAATTGATTTCTAATAATGTGGAGGTTTTTTCAATTTTAGAACAACCTCCAGGGGAAATTCAAAAGAATAAATTGATTGAAGAGATGGGTGATTGCTTGGATAGAGTGTTACGCCTGCCAAAGGTACATGTGCTTGTCACGAAAAGGACATGTATAGAGGACCCTGGTTGAGTTACTTGAGCAAAAAAGAGCAACACGTTGAGTCAAAGACGTGAAACAAAGATGCTTCTTGGGAGGCAACCCAAGGTAAGTAGGTAGTTTATTGGATTTTTGCAATTGTTTTTCAATTCAATAAAGTAGGACAAATCAATTTTTCTGTATTTTTGTAAGATCTTATGTGAGACCTAGCTTGTAGGTAAGTTAATTTGATCGAAGAAAAGAATGAAGTTGCTGCACTGGAAAAATTGGCGCCCACCGCTCAAGAAGAAGCGCCCGTGGGTCCTTCAATGTGGAGACGTGGCATTAAATTTTGGATAGAGGCCACGGGATACAAATATTTATTTATCTTAGATCATTTTTATCCTTGCCTTACCATATAAATACCTTTTATTCAATCTTTTATCATTTCTCAAACTTTTTCTCCAAGCAACATAAGAAACCCTAGAGACCTCCTACTTGAATCCAAATTCCAAAACCCTAACCCTTATGTTTCCATCCAAAACCCTTTCTTTTCCTATCCATCATCATTCATTCATTCCATCTTCAACCCTGAATCACAATTTCTATCAACTTCTACCCTTCACCCATCAATTTCAAATCCAATTCCTAAATCCCACACAAATTCAACTATTTTCACCATCATCACCATCTTTTTCACTAAAGGAGGCTTTAAAACCAAGTTTTGCACTACAAGGAAACAATTTGGAAGGAGTTTTGACGTCTGGACATCGACGTTGAAATTTGGGATTTTTGAGAGTACAGTCGACCGGTGCCCGCCGCTTCTCAAACCGGCGCCCGGCTCCACTGCCTCAGTGAGTTGGTTTCTCGGTTTTTGTTGTGAGTTCGTGTGTTCTTCGGTTATTTCGAGCACTATGGCTTTGGTTCCTAGTATGGAACAACCTGCATACTTGACTGAGGAGCAAGAGGATCGTTAGATTAACCTTGGGAATAGGAATTATCGTTCCACGATTTTCTTCGATGTGGACACTTTACATCATCTTGGGTTGTTCCAGCATGTTTCTGAGCTCCTTAATAAGGGTGGATTGTGTGATTTTTTTGAGCTTAGCACAACCACTTATCCTGCGTTGGTAAGAGAATTCTTGGCTACCCTAGACTATCGTTCAGACAAGGAGATTCGTTTTTGCATGAGGGGTAAGGAGTTTTTGGTGACTAAGGATACCATTACTCAATCTTTTGGGGTCACCAGGAAGTGCTTTGACTCATGGGTTAGTGCATATATCAATGGATCCTCCTGCCCTTCATGCTTGGACGATAGTTACTGGACGACCGTTTGGGAAGGATGATGACTATTTTGATTACATGATCACTCACCCTGCCTTGAGACTGTGCTATAGGGTGCTTGATCTTGCTTTCTTTGGTATGGTTGATCCTGCGTTGGTATCTATGAGGAGTTGAGCTTACACTTATTGTCTGACTCCTGACGCTATTAGAACTCCTGACTGGGTTCAATTCTTTCTGGGGAGTTGCACTGAGATGATTAGTACTGCTTATGAGCGAGCTGATCGCACTATTGCCTTTGGGGGTTTGGTTTCATTGATTACCCATCATCTTGGTGTTTGTCTGGATGGAGTGCAGCCTATGCGTGATGTCATTGTTTATGATATTGCCACTCTGACTTGGTTTGGCGTTATTGTAAAGGTCCAGTATCCTTATGCAGAGGAGTGTTTAAGATGGATGTCTGGAGATCATGGAGAACATCATCTACACCTTCCTGCGGAGTTACCATTTTGCAAATCATCCTGTTCGGCAGTAGGAGATGAGCAAGTTGAGGATGAAGAAGAAGATTTTGATGTTGCAGACGTTGACCCTGTTTATGTTGCTTTGGATGAATTTGAGCATCGGTTGGTAGAAATTGAAAAGAAGCATAAGGAGGATCTCATGACTATCTCTACCAGGACCACTAATATTCAGGCACTGTTGGCACACATATTTGCTAATCTTAGCCATCTTCGTCAACAGTCTGGATTCCAACCTCTGCCTTCTCAATGATAGGTTAGTATCCCTTCCTTCACCCTGAATTTATTTCATTGTTCTTTTTGTTTATACATTGAGGACAATGCATCTTTTAAGTGGGGAGGGGGGTTATGTTATTGTTATTTTAGTTCATGTTTATATTTTCAGATTCATGTTTTATTTATATTTATGTTTTATTTTTGTTTAAAGTTTTTGATTTTGTTTTCATGAATTATGTTTATCATTACTGTTGTTATTTAAAGTCAAAAAAAAATGTCAAAAAAATACAAAAAAATATCATGCATTATATATATGTGCGTGTTATTCAAATATACATCGAGCTTATTTTATCCTCTATTTCATTTTAACATGATCATATAATGTCAGTTTAGTTCGGTTCGTTTTGGGTTGATTCGGCTCAAAAATTCGATTTGAGCCGAAATATGCACAACTCTATATAGCGTTGTCGTTATGGCGTAACTATGAGTAATTAATAAACAAAGTATATTTGGAAAGTTAAGTGGGAAAAAGGTGGGTGTTGACGTACCAAATTGGGAGTCATATTTCCAACGAGTTAAACAAAGGGTGGCAGAAGATAAGGTCGAAAATGCCCCTGGCCTATTTATGGGCTTTCATTGTCATAATTTTGGACTTTTAGGAAGGGGGCGGTGCCTTTTTTAAGGGCGTTGGTTCCCCCATCGGCTCCTCTACTGTATTAATCCTTTGATCCGCCCTTTAACCCTCCACTTCAGTGTCCTTCCCTTACCCTTTTCGGGCAGGACTCGTATTCCTTTTTTCTTCTCTTTTCGATATAACCAAAATCTGTCTACGGTTTTATTTTAACTTTATCATTGGGAGTTCAGCGGATGATCTCGTTCGGCGCCCCACACTATGACCATGCCATTCCCACCCTCTTACACCCTCATAATACGACGACAATAATCTCAGTCTATCTCATTGCAAACATGATTTATATGGTCTAACTATATGCACCTTTTTCCTGATTATTTTAAAAGTTTTAAAATAAAAATATACTCCGTATTAGATTTATTTTTAACGTGTACGAGTCTCGTATGTATATACACTATCTTATCTAAATCCGGAGTTTCATAATACTTTGATAGATGATAGTTTGAAAGATTATTATTCAGCTGTTGAAATTAAAGACATACGGAGTATATTGCAATTTGCAATATCGAGTGACGATAATTAATCATAAACATTACGGAGTAATAGATTGTCATTACCCATTGACCACGTTTCATATATTTCACATAATCTATCATACAGTGTTTTCTGATAATAAAAAATCTACTACGTATCATAAAGTGCTACTCTTTGTTTAAAAAATTAATTAATTAACGTCTTTCTAGTTGATGTTGTTAAATCCGAGTTTTGTAAATGCCTATTTTAGTTGTTACATTGAATTATATATGAACGATCTTCATTATTGATGGATTGATCCGATAAAATAAGAAGGTCTAGTGATAAATTTGGTGGGTCGGGCGAGGAGTAAACAAATAATCAATAAATATTGGTTTTGTTTTCTTAAAATCGTGATAAAGCAAGAAATCTAAGACACTATTCAAAAAGTCATTTTATATTAAAAATTTATTTTTAACGTAACAAGTCAAAATACTAAACAACATTTCATTTTGTATTAGAAATAAATTTTTAACATAACAATTCAAAATACTAAACAACATTTATATTTGGAGGTGTATTCCGTGACCACTTGGGAGGGTTCAAAGGAGCATTTGGATTTCGATGTGGGGACTGCTCTGCGTTAAGGGCTGAGTTGTGGGCTTTGGTTCATGGATTAAGGATGAGTAGACGGTTACAGATCCCCCGGTTGGAAGTGGAAACAGACTCCAAGGTGATTGTTGAGCTGTTACATGTAGCGCAGCCATCAGCGCACCCGGATGTCTATCTCCTGCAAGAATGTCGCAAACTGGTGGAAGATGATGGCCACCAGGTAAAGCTGAAGTGGGTACGACGTTTGGCTAATTCCATGGCGGACACGCTAGCAAACTGGGCTTTAGGAAGGACCTCTAGCTTTGAGGAATTCCATGTTCCTCCTTCTTGTATTAACTTTGATTTTTTGGACTATGCTGCTGCTGTTTGATTTTGTTAATTTGAAATAAAACCCCGGGCTTTGCCCACTTCTGGACCAAAAAAAAAAAAAAACATTTATATTTAATAAATTGAGAGGTTAAAAATAACGGATGATGGGATATGGTTACGAGGAAAAAAAAGATTCACATATCAAACAAAAACAAAATTACAAACACAACTTAACCAACACCAAACAGGTCAACTCACACTAAACCATTGTAAACGTCGATAATAATTTGTATATGAAAGTTTTATCTTACGAATGTGCTTCACAGTTCACACTAGAGAGTGAAATTTCGAACCAAAAAAAAAATTATTTTAGATATCTTACCTACCACGACCTGTCTAAATAGATATATAAATAGAGTTTCTAATATTTGTTTTCTTTGTAATTCTGGTATAGAAGATACAAATCATTTATTATTTAATTGTCAGATCACAAGATACCTTATTCAAAATCTGGGTATTAAGTTGGGAAAATGTTATAATATTCCAAATTTAACTAGTAATGTTTTGGAAAATATTTTAAATACTAGGGCTCTTAATATAGATTTTACAAACTTATGTCATTTATGGCATTCTGTTTGGGAGCTCAGAAATAGAATTATTTTTCGCAATACTTCTGATACATGTATTATCTATGCTCTAACTCAAACTATAGATAAAATCTCATCCTGGAATAAAGAGCAGGTAAAAACGAAGTTACCTAAACGTGTTAGGCCTCCTGATAAATTGATTTGGAAATGCCTTCCAATAAATGTTATTAAGATAAATGTAGATGCTTCGGTGAAAATTGATACTCAACCGCAGGTTGGTTGTATTGTGAGAAATAATGACGGTCTAGTTCTTCGGATTCATAAATGTAACGTTAGGATAAGTTCTGTCATTCTAGCAGAAACTTTTGCAGTTTATACATGTATAAGACTCGCAGCAGAGATGGGGATTCGAAGAGTGATTATTGAAAGTGATTGTGCAATCATCGTCAATGCCATCAATCAAGTGAATATACACCATGGGAGGTCGCTCAAATAATTGAAGAAATCCTTTCGTTAAGCAAAGCTTTTAAGAGCGTCACAATTCAGCACTGTTATAGAGAGGCAAATGGTGCAGTTGATTTTCTTGTTAAATCTCAGTTGAATTGTAATTTTATTTTGAGTTCCTATTATTGTGAGTTCTAGAACATTATCTTACAAGATGATCATGGATGTCGGTAGTGCATCAAAATTTTTGCTTACTTAAAAAAAAAAAAAAAAAAAACAAAAAAAAAACTGACTGCAATACAATGGAGTAAAATTTAGTTTTAATTTCCCAACAAACAAAGTTTTTGTTTTCGATGGAGGATTTGTAAACGAATTGTCAATTGGTTCAAAATTTCAAACTTATCCCCGCAGAAAACGACAAAAACCGATCCAAAATCCCGACAAGTTTCATCAGGGTGACTGGATGCGACACGTGGACGGTCAGATTCGCACGGCGATGGCTCCCTCTCGCCGAGTTTGGTAGACTAGACTAGAGAACTTGGACCCGGGGTTAGGACGGACGTTCAGCCTGGGAGAATCCTAACCATGGTTAACCTCTCGCCGTAGTGAGCCTGACCACCACCAGCTAACCATGGTTGAACCAAAGAATCGCCGCTAAAACTCATCAGTACTGTAGTTTCTCTATTGATTGCCGTGTTGTGTTGTTGTGTGTATAATTTTTGGTTAGTGTTTCCACACTTCACTTTCAACCTCGCTCTTCCCCACACCACGCCCAAATTCCCAATTCCGCCGCCGTATGAGACCTTCCATCAGCCATGGGAATCAAAACTCGAGCTTTCGTTGAAATTATAAGGGGATAATAAGAGAACAAAAGCTACCAAGCTTTCCCCCACCCTCCTTTTTTCTGGATTTGTATATTCTCAAAGCATTGTGTGTGAGAGAGAGAATCTACTTTCTCTAATCTCCATACCTAGCTTTTCCGCTCTCTCTCGCCTTTTCAACTGTGCTTTGATTCTCGCATCCAGCTGAATCCGAACCTTTCGAAACTGGACTCCATCTTTGCTTGAAAAAAATAAAAAGAGAGAGGAAGGAAGATGATGGAGCTAGCAGCTAATTCGTCGCCGCCATTAACAACCGCCTCGAAAGCTTCAGCTGAGGCCAGCACGGTTTCCTCCTCCGGTAATCAAATGGCGGAGGGTCATCAGCAGCCGCCGCCGAAGAAGAAGCGGAACCAGCCCGGTATGCCTGGTAAGTGCTCCACGAAATCACGATTTCCACATGTTCCCCAATTTTAGAGTTTTTTTAGGGTTTGGTGAGAGTGAGAATTTTGGGGACTTTCAGATCCGGACTCTGAGGTGGTGGCTTTGTCGCCGAAGACGCTCATGGCTACTAACCGGTTTGTTTGCGAGATCTGCGGGAAAGGGTTCCAACGCGACCAGAACCTGCAGCTGCACCGCCGAGGCCACAACCTGCCATGGAAGCTCCGACAACGGGGGACAAAGGAGGTGAGGAGGAGGGTGTACGTGTGCCCGGAGGTGAGCTGCGTCCACCACGACCCAAAGCGAGCGCTCGGCGACTTGACGGGGATCAAGAAGCACTTCTGCCGGAAACACGGCGAGAAGAAGTGGAAGTGCGAGCGGTGCTCTAAGAAGTACGCGGTTCAGTCCGATTGGAAGGCCCACATGAAGACCTGCGGAACCAAGGAATACAAGTGCGACTGTGGCACAGTCTTCAGCAGGTAATCAATCAATGATCTAATTAATTCATACATCAATCATCACTCCGTTTTACACTAAAAAGTTTTGATCTTTGTGTTTGGATGTTCGCAGGAGGGATAGTTTCGTGACGCACAGGGCGTTTTGTGACGCGTTAGCTCAAGAGACCGTGAAGGTCCAGGTCCAGGTTCAGGCTAATGGGGAGAGGTTTGCCGGAGTCTCGACCGGCGGAGAGCCAGTAAACGGGAGCAGCAACTGTTCGGTGTCGGCCAGTTCTCCTCCCGATGCGGAGGCCACAGCGGTGACGGCGCTGTCTAGCTCCGTTCCATCTCCTGTTTTATCCATTCAAAGTTCAGGTACAGTTTCTTTGGTTTGCATAATTGATTGTGTTGTTTCACTATCAGCTCTGTGTGCATTGACTACATTGATGTGGAGTCCTTTGAAAAATCAAAACTAGTAGTAGTAATTGTAATGCTATTCACAGATCGTTCCATCCTCCCAATTAAATACACAGTACAATACTAGTTTAGTTTGTGGGTTTCTGATCCCTGTGAGGTTAGGTTATTGAGGGGTTCTAATTAATGGCTGCAGTATCTTCTGTGGAAATTGGAGGGTTAGGGTTTGGTGATGGTGATGGCGATGGTGTTGTGTTATTATTGCTGTCTTCATATGATCATTGGGGTAAATGGGGTTCTGAGCTCAAAAAAGCAGCTTTTGTGTGCTGAATCAAACTGGGTGGGTGTGACAAAACAGCTCCAATGAATCAGAGAGAGAGAGAGAGAGAGAGATGATTACTGATTAGTGTTTCTTCTTCCTCACGAGCAGTGATGATATATTGATATTGAACTGAACTCAACACGGGTATGTTTGTTTTTCTGTAAAAAAAATTAATTGATAGGAAAAAAAGATTAAAGGAAGAAGTACTGTTGCTTTACCAATTACCCTATAATCTCTCCATTATTGGCTTCTTTTTTCACTATCTGCATCTCATCTTGTGATCATGGATTCTGAACTTTTACCCCCTTTCCTCATTCTTGGTGGATGCCAACTCAGAACCTCCACAAACCCCAAACACTGTCATTGCGCCGACAATGCCTGCCGCCGACCCGACTTCCACCACTGCCGTCAATGGTAATGTGGTATTCGGAAGCGTATTCGCTCCGTTATCTGGGTTGGGGCAACAGCAGCCACAAGCCCAGCTGCACCAGGATTCTCAATTCTCCTCCTTGATCGCCGCCATGAGTAGCAGCTCCGAGGCCCAGCCAGGTGCCTTCACATTGGCGTCCCCGTTGGACCAGCCGTCACTCTCCCTTTCCTCCCTTTACCAATTCACCCAGAACGCACCCTCCCTCTTCCAGCAGCAGCAACCGCAGTTTCAGCAACCTACGCCTCAGCCCGCAATGTCAGCTACCGCGCTGCTCCAGAAGGCCGCGCAGATGGGGCCGACTTCCTCGGCTAACTCTTTTCTCTGGGGATTCGGGCTGTCCTCGGCCGGCCAGCACGATGGCGGTGGCGCCACCTATGGGGTAGTGAAGAATGAGACCGTTGGCGGTGGCGGTGGGCTTCAGCTGGATGGGGGCTTTATGGGATCGGGCCCAATGATGAATGATGGGCCGGTTGGGCTATTTGAAGCGAGGCCCACTACACTTGATCTACTCGGGCTTGGGATCGGTCCCAGTGGCGGTTCCCCTAATGGTTTGCCGACATTCCTTACACCGTTCAATGATGGGCTGGATGTGGGCTCCTTTCGAGATGGCCCACCTGAGAGGAAGTAAATTCGGTTGATCCTTCTTGTGATATTATTATATATGTAATTAAATTAATTTTGCAGTAGGGAAAAAGGGTAGCCAATATTTCTCTCTTTTTTTTTTACATTTAAAACTTTTAATTCCGTTTTTAAAAAATTTTGTTTCTCCTTTTTCGTGTCCATGATGCCATCCGTGGATAGAACGAATTTTATTTGCTTGTTTATTATGCAGGCGTTTTTAAGGTTACATGTATTGATTGTTGAGTCTTGTTTTTAGTTCAAACTTTGGGAGGAAAATGTGTTTTTTTTTATTTATTTATTTTGTAAATAGCCTCCCAGCTACATTTTATTCTATTATGTAGAGACAACAGTTGCTTAAAAAAATAAGTATTACACATGTTTGTTTAAAAAAATAAGTATTACCCATCTTTGTTGTTGAATTCAGATTGAACTTTGGTCATTTTTAATGTCAGATTTGAATCTGATTCATTTAAACTACGTCTGTGATGTAACTTCTTGGTAGATTTGAAGTATAAAAAAAATAGCAGTACAGTATTATTTTTCTGATTGAACGTTGGCCATTATAATTATAACGGTTCTGATATTTGCACGGTGAAAATTTCGCCATCGGCACGGTGCCGGTGCCGGACTCCCAACTCGGCAAAAGATGATGCCGGTGCCGGACTCTCAGGTCGACAGAAGCTGGAGGGAATCTGCAGCTTTTGCAGGCACGCCATGTCACCTCACCTGACGAGGTCTCACATCATGTCGGGCCCTGACGCCGATGCCGAGCTCCGAAACCGGCACGGTCAAATCAATCGAATCGTCTGAAAAGCTGTAGGGAATCTTCAACTTTACATCAATCCGATGCAGTGCCGCTACCGAGCTCCCGGATCGGCAATGGTTGTGGCGACTTGTTATAAAAGGAGGGAGCCCCGCCCTCACTTTGTGCACCACACAAACACACCACTCACCCACCTCTTACCTCGTAGATTTTCTAGGGAGCTTGTTGGAGCGGTCGATAGCCCGGAATCCCTTCTAAGGAGAAATGCCGAAGTTTGGGGGCTTGTTAGAGCGGTTTAGGCGAAGTTCGCGATCCTCTTCACCAGCGACCCCGCCTCCCGATGAGCGTGAGCCTTCACCACAATCCCCGCCGAATGATCCTAGAGCGCAAGCCGCCGCCGAGGTAAGTAGAGATTTTATGTTAATTTTATGTTATTATTGGACAACATTTAAATGAAATAAAGATAAACTGTAGGGTATAGTCGACAGTCGAGATTTAATGGATATTTTTATGAAATTATAAAAGGAAATTAGATATGGAATATTGATAAAATTAGATATGAAATTTTTAATGCATGAAAATGAGATATAGAATTTTTATTTCATGAAAAATAGATAGGAAATCCGAGGCTGCCGACTTGGGAGCTCGCCACCGGCACCGTGCCGATGGCGATATAACGCCATGCGGATAACAAAAAGGAATTAGAATATGTATTATAATGCAACTTCTTGGAGTACATCATAAGTCATAAAAATATGGTAATTCAAACACACCCCAAGTCCCGTTAACTGTGTTAAAAAAAATTACGAAGTATTGGTCTCTAACAACAAATAATATAAACTTTATAATTGACGATTTCATGTACAAGCTATCTATTTATTAACCAAAAAATAATACACAAGTGATTTTTGATTAGTTTTCCGGCCATCTTGTCAATGTGGGAACCGGAAGTATACGTCGCATCCACTGATCCACTCACCATTTCACACTTAGAGCATCAACATTGGAGGGCCCTTGGCCTCTTTCAATTGACACCTAGGCAAAAAAGAAAAAGAAAAAAAAAAAGCAAAGGGGTAAGAGCCCCAATGTAACGGCCCAGAATTATGATTTCCGGGTTACGTTTCAAGGGATAAAACCCCTTGTTCGGATCTTGCAATCCAGGTACGGGTCGAGGTTTCAAACTCATTTAAGATTAGTAGAAAGAGGGATTTCAAACCCTAAAAACCTCGAAGGGTCATTGGGTACCCTTAACCTGTCCTAAGACTATGTCGCGAAATTCAGTTCAAATGAAGGTAAAGCAGAAACAAAGTTAAGATACAAAGTGTCACGGCAGAGCCGAGTCAAAACCAAAACGTAAGCGAATGATTTCCATTTATACCAAGTTAGAGAATTAGCCAGGTTCTTCAATTCGCCAAAAGGAAACCCCGTCATATAGACATCGAGCACTCAAATCTGCAGAAAATACCTTTAAAAGAAGAACGGGGAAAGGAGTCAGATCGAGCCACTCATGCGGGACCGGCAGTCCTCGCTGAGGCCACATAATATGTGCTATACCTAATAAAGATGCTCTAATGCAGTACGAAAGTCAAACACACTAGCATGCTCCTAGTTATAATAATGTGTAAAAATACTGTAAAGGGCCCAAGACAATGCCAAGTGGCATATCCCTCTCCTACCTCCACCCCCTTCCGATAGGGCGGAGACTGGCCAGCTCGTGAATGCATTCCATCATAATCGGGCGGCACGCATGCCTAACCCGCTCCACAATAAAGCCCGCAGGCATCTCATAATATAAGGAAGTTCATGACTCGATTGACTCAGGGTACCCGATGAGGCTGGGCTACCCTATGACCCTAACAAAGACTCTAGGACTATCACAGATAACGGCCGTTCTGTTTCAAACGCAATAAGTAAGCAGATGCTCATTCAATTAGTGCAACCTAACAGGATACTACATGGCATGCTTTTATGCATATGCAACACCTAACATAAAATGCAACAACAGACATGAATGTCCAACCTGAGTAAGCCCCCTAGGGAACTTACCTGAAGATGCAGAACAGCAGGATAATACAAGCAAGGGCCCAATGCAAGTCCAAAAGCAATACACACCTATCATCAAGTCAATTCCATAAGCTACCAGACCGATATTCATACATACGAAACCCAAGTTCTAAACATACTCCAAACCAACCGATAGTGAAACCGTTTTCCAAAACCCTTCCGATATGATCGACATCAACCAAATCATTTCATTTCCAATCAAAACCCATCGATAAAATCGTACCAACCATATTTTCCAAACTCTTAAATCCCAAATTAAGTCAACTCCTATTCAAAACAATTCTCAAATCATGTCTGGCCAAAATCCCTTTATAAACATTAAATCTTTAATCAACTTACAATTTCATACCATTAAAATAATTCCGACATTTTATTTCCCAAAACCTTGACTTTAATATTTCAAGTAATTTAAGGCAATGATAAACGATTCCAAAATAAATCCATTTTCACAACCCTTATTCATAAGTCAAAATCAACCATTAATTTTACAAATTCCAAAATCGCATGAAATACATCACATAATACTACTTTTTAAATAATTTATAATATAAAATAATTTCAGAATTTTTATTTCTATAAATCAGAATTTTCATAATAATAATAACAAGTAAATACCCTCCTATAACCTAACATATATATTATTATCTCACATGTTACAACTTAAGACCATGAAATGGAAGAAACAATCCAACAGGCCCAACCTCACACCCGGACCAAAGCTTAAACCCAAACCGGATTCCCTCACAAAACCCAACCCGGAACAGAAAATCGGATCCCTCTCTCCCAAACTCGGATACCCACACACACAAGGTAAGGTAACCCGGAAGGCTGGAAGCGGATCTGGCCCAGACCCGAAGAATTAGGCCCAGAAACCATCTCTTTCCCCAAATCACAAAACAGAGCTTGCTAGCACCATCGACGGAAAAGACGGAATAAAGAAAGGATAAGAACTCAGGCCTCCGGCGGCCTTTTCTTCGACCCCAACTCTTCCCCATCGGTCCGAACCCCTATTCCGACCTCGCCCGACCCAAAAGGATAGAAAACGAGAGTAAAGGGAAGGAAAGAGAAGAGAGCTCACCGAGATCGAAAACTTCGCCGGAAACCTTCGTCGGAACTCGATTCGGCTTCGTCGGGGTGCGGTTTGCCCTTCCGAGGATGGGGAAGAACTCCGGGGACCTAGGCCAGGGATAGGTGGTCATAAAGGAGGGACATTGCAGTGTGTGGGGACGAAAAGGAGGAGGGAGGAGTTTACCGGACCTTTTGCGTGAAGCCAGGGGAGGAGGAGGAAGCATTGGCGGCGTCGGCCGCTCCTGGTGGCTTCGGCTGGCGGAGGAGGACCTCGGAAGAGCTACTGCTGCTGGGTTCAACGGAGAGGAGAGGGAGGAGGAAAACTCGGGTGTGGGGTGCTCTGGTCTTGTTCACGACAACAGGGGGAAGAAGGCTCTTCCGGCTGGGCCTCAAGGCGACGAACAACGACGACGGCGAGGGTAAGGAGGAGGTGGTGGTTGTCGGCAGATCTGCGGTGGTGGCAGAAGTGTGGTCAGCCGAGCAAGGAGGTGGAGAGAGAGGGGTTTTGGAGGAACTTGTTGTCGACAGTCTCAAAGGATGGGAAAAGGATAAGGGGTGTTTGGCTCCTTGGGTTGTGTGGGTGTTGAAATGGTCAAACAAATCTGATTTTTGAAAAGAGGAATTTGTTGTTTGTTTTCCATAGGAGGGGGTCAAAGAAGGGAGGGAGTGAAAGGAGAGGTATAATTTTACCCAAATGAGAGAGACGACATGGAATGTATAAGAATGAGAAAAGATGACGGAATTGTGACCCCGAGGAGAAAGACATATTCAATCGTTAAAGTTAAAAATTGGGCCGGAATTCGCTTTAAAAGTTTCAATTTCGATTTAGTAATTTAAAGACGAGTTTTCCTTAAAATATCCGAATTTTTATTATTATTATTATTATTATTATTATTATTATTATTATTATTATTATTATTATTTTACTTAAATCCATTTATTGAAATTTATTATTTAAAAATCCGGACCTTTACATCATCCACCTCTAAAAACAAGTCTCGTCCCCGAGACTAAAAGCAAAATAAAGTAGGGGATGAAGTTTGAAATTGATGAGTCCAAGGACCATGTCCAAGAATCTTGTAATCATCTCGGTTGCGTCTTCCGGGATTCTCACAACATTCTAGTCACAGTCGTGACATCTCCAGTTGGCCTTGACAAGTATGCGATAAGCGCCCCTATCACATACTCGCTTCGACTTTTCGGAAGTACCACAACCCTCTATAATATCATTACTAGGTCTTAGCAAGCACCCTACAAGCGCCCTCATAAAATGCTTGTATCCACTTCGTGAAGTATCATAGAGTTGTCCGGGTTTGAAAAGTTTCAAATGAAATTCCGCAGTTGAAAAAGATTGGCCTCAAAATCGTTGAAATCCTCGGTAACGTTTATTCTTTAAAATCCCAAGTAATTCCTTTTCAAACCGCTCAAAATCTTCAATTAAGACGTTTAACCAAGCAACTTTACACCAAAACAAGTAAAATCCATTCGATCAGAATTTCGTCAAATCCTCCAAAACCAATTCAGTTTCCCGCATAACAATCAATTAAATTCAGAAGCTCGGAGGTGGAATCATCCACCTCTAAGGGCTAATCCCATATTCTCTTCTTAGTTTCCATAATCAAATCAATCTATCAGTCTCAAACCAAGCAAGATTCACGAGCCATAAGCAATGCATAACCACATAACCAATCGATCCTCAACGAGTACATCATATAAAAAGTCTCAAACATATGTCAGCACGCTGCCACAAGATCACATCAACGTCTCCACATCATACTAAAGGTCATAATATGCATCTATGCCAAAATCATAACACACATCTCGATATCACACCAAGGTCAAAATAGTTACATCCTCATCATAAAATCAACGAATCAAACTCATTGTCAACAAATCAACACAAAAATTCATGTTATTAAGATTCCGAGAAAGGGGAGGTCAAACAGTATATCAGTCATCGAATGTCAGCATATTCACCAAACATCACCTTAACTCATCACAATGCCATATAACGATCATTTAGAAATCTGGTATCATTATCTCACATATACAAATCATATTCATCCTCAAGGTCATATTCATCATTCAACATACCCACAATCATGCTTAACGATCATATAACATAACATCATGATGTATCGCCTCATAATATAATATAATGTTTTCACATAGCAACATGTCATTATCTCATGATTCATATAACGCATCATAACATGCTTCTAAAACGCATAACAGGGTAGTAATGCTTCAATATATCATGATAACACTAGTCACTGTCAATTAGAGTTCAATATTGCAGATCAGTATGTAATATCATCGTATATCAGGTTCATCATGGTTGCTATCTAGCATCATGCCAGCAGATATAAATAATCACATAATCAAGAAAATTCTCACATCATACCAGTCAAAGTAAAACAAAATCCCCACTCGCCCATCTCCACTCTCAAGCCAAGACTAATCATCTTCTAGACTCGCCCACGCCAACTCGGACAAAAATTCTCCAAAGAAATCCCAATTCATCTCGATGCTCGAATCTTACCCCTCCTTCTGCCGATCACTACCACACCATCCACCTCTAAGAACCCAACTCCTATCTCAAACTTCGCACCCAGGTACCCTCTAACACCATGTCCTCAATATTCACGAGCCCTCTCTTACACTCCTCGTACCACCCGGAGCATCACAAGCATCCCCTAAAAGCTCCTCAGGACCACCAACATTGCCTTTCATAAATCTCAAAGCTCACTCAGTCTTACCTAAGCCAACAATCCTCACATCAACTCTACCTCACACCACCATCGAACATTTTAATGACTCAAACTCTTTCACTGCCCTCAAACTACTCTACAAGAGAATCTCCCCCACATGTTAAAAAAAAAAAAGAAGCAGTTATCAAAATTATAACACCTAAGGCATGCATCATTTTAGCTAGCATTTATAATAGCATCGTTAATACATCCTCAATCATTACAATCTTATCAAGAGGTCTCAATTTACTATCATGCTCAATATTTATAGCAAACATCATATATGAACATCATCAAATTAGGCTAGCAAGTTTCATCAAAACCTTATCAAATAAACAATTCAAGTTTCTCAGCATTTGCAGTTCACATCTTATACGTAACGAATTTAGATCATGCTTAGCAACTCAAGCATCAATGCATCAAGACATCATGTACATTAGAACTGTAAAGCACCGAATCATATCATCATAAACAACAGACAATCAGACAACAGTTATTACCAAGTCAGCACATCAACACATAAACGTCACCATCAAAGCATTGCAACATGGTTATCGACATATTCAAAAAAGTTAGCAATTCAAACGGAGGACACTCCCGCCTGCAAGTCATATCGTACTCGATAGTCGCAATCCTCAAAACATACTTGTCCCACCAACACCGTCGATCATGAGGCTTGTGGGTTATGAGCCCACGCTTCTGCCACATAGCTCTATCGTTATGCAACTTCCTTTCTCTTTCAAGCAGTCGCTCACCAAATATCGCAGAGGAGTCTAAGTTAGTAGAGATAGGGGAGTGACAAGGACGGGCAACCCAATGTTCACTTCGGTACCAAACATAGACCAAGGCTAAAGAACGACAAGACTAGAGACAAGACTTTGACCCGAGAATGACAACGATTGCCCCTATGAAAATCTATGAGGATACAATTTGTGACAAGTAGCAAGGGTTCGTCTCAATCAATCAACCATATCAACCCACACTAACATGTACCTATCTCGAAGATCAACGACATACATGTACATTCAAAAGACACATTCGAGTTCTACCTTGAGGGGCATGCGAGACAAGCTAACAGTCTATCGATTCATGAAAGCCATAATGCCTAGTAGTCTTAAGCGAGATATGCGGGATTTACCAAACAGAGCAAAAATCACATATATGAGCAATGCACTAGCGGGGTATATATATCAACAATCAAGGTCAACGCATCATGATGAGGTTATCGTAACAGTCCGACCTAATGTTATACGAGAACACATAAGAGCAGCATAGTATCTATCACATATGGCAACCATGATCATATAATAAGTCAAGAATGGCATGCAATCAGACGAAGGGTCACATTCAGAAAGCATAGGTCCTACAGGATGCTAGCGATACACGATGAGGCATGACATAGTTAAGAGTGGCCTAAGAGAACTCAGCATAAGGTTCACGAAGCATGTTTACGCAATGCAGTAAGTACGAAAAGTTACCATCTAGGGAGTCATATCGGAATTCATAAACCTTATAGGATACTACTAGCACATATCGAACATGAACTCATCAAGGCACTTCGACTAGACCTACCCTAACATTCGGGTGTCATGTATAGGCGAAAACATGATATAACGTGGTGTGTGATCATGCGAAGTGTCGAGTCATATATTCAGGTAAGCACGAGAGAGCATCATGGAGTAATAGGGAACACTATCGAGGGATAATCATGTAAACATGCTAGGACTAATCAGGGCGAATACAACATTTTAAGAGAATAAGAGAAGGGAAGAGTCACACTATCAAGGACAGATCTCGAGAGGGAATCAGCAATAATGTAGCCAAGGTATAAGTCCGCACAAGTCGCAACCAAGAGTCCTATATGATACTAATGACACAATACAACATTTGATACATACATGCACTTGATTGACTAACACAATGATACACAAGAGACCACATTAACATAGTCCAGCGATACAAAAGCATGGGAGGAATGTAGCAGTGCATAATATAAGCCTACGTAACACGACAATATAAGTAGAATACGGGGGCATGTGTTCCAATTTAATAATACTAAATGAGACACGCATATATCAAGATATTACTTCGATAGCATGGTCACATATGGAACTACTAATTTAATCAAGCAAGGCCAAGGACAACACTAACTAAAATGACGAGGAGATCATCTTACGGGCATTCGTACAAAGAGGAGCTTAACACACTATCATGGACCTAATTCAGGGAAAGCAACATTCATATAGACCCATATCATGCCCTTCATGTTTCTAACCAATCAGGAGTACGATCATTACAACAGGTCAATTAGACACGCGAACCAACATAATCATGACAGAAAGCGAGATGCAACACGAGACCTAAACAATGTGACTAGCATGGATACAGAATGTTATACAATCACGAATTTACGTTAAGGATCATCACAATAACATGTACTGGAAATTACGTATCATATAAGGCATGTTGACATCAAGTTGTAGCACGTGTCAAATAAGGAACTTGCTTCACCAGGGTATCAAAATTTAACGATCACACTATCACGAACCTAGTAGAGTAAAATCATGCGGATTCATTTCATGCAGCTCACACTTTCATTCAATCCTACGATCAATAGGCTAAGTAAACATGCTATGACAACATATAATCATGGTAGAAGCCAAGACATAACACAAGACCTAAGCAATGTAACCAATCATAGATGCAACAACATGAGTAGCTTTTTACCAATGGTCATTCGTAGAGTACATGCCAAAGATTACAAAATTATGTCATGCAATTCAGAGAGAGTCACAATTACAACCGGACAGAGATCCCTAAGGGCAACCATTGACTTTTCCCAACCGACTCATCACTCCTCTTTCCCATGGGACTTTGGTACGACTCTTGTGGTAGGAAAACACTGGTTAATCATCATAAAAATCAAGAAAGACAGCCTCATAAACACCTTACTCTCGACTCAAAATGACATCAAGAACTACATTCCAATACTCACTCAAACCACCTTTATATCCATACATGTTTCCGACACAATGTGTTTACCGACCCGATTCCCCGTGGAAAACACTGACATCTGGGAGGAAGACTCGATAGAACATAGTTGAAGGGTTGTTTCACACAAGATGGACTTGACCATATAGAAATAAAGGTACTCCCGCTATCCCGTTTGCACAGGTAAGTCAATACACATTCATTGTTAGACATACCAAATCAGATCTCTAGCATAGCAAGCACTCAGCACAGAATCAGTTAATAACACTCATAATGATCTCCTTGGAGCTCCCAACCTATCTGTAAAGAACAAGCTGATATTTTGCCTACCGTTCCCAACTACACCCAATAGGGATGGTCCTAGCGCCTTTACTACCCACTCGCGTCCCCGTTTGGTCGGTTTTCCTCTTTTATTACAAGTCAAGTTCATTACTTAGTCCAATTTCAGTTAGACATCTTAAGTTCATTTTGCCCTTCTTAAAATCCTTTCAAAATTCCTTGAAATTCATGGGCGGTTTTCCAAAACATACACTCGACCCTTGTGTACCCGAATTGCACAACCTCAGCTCTGATACCATCTTTGTAACGGCCCAGAATTATGATTTCCGGGTTACGTTTCAAGGGATAAAACCCCTTGTTCGGATCTTGCAATCCAGGTACGGGTCGAGGTTTCAAACTCATTTAAGATTAGTAGAAAGAGGGATTTCAAACCCTAAAAACCTCGAAGGGCCATTGGGTACCCTTAACCTGTCCTAAGACTACGTCGTGAAATTCAGTTCAAATGAAGGTAAAGCAGAAACAAAGTTAAGATACAAAGTGTCACGGCAGAGCCGAGTCAAAACCAAAACGTAAGCGAATGATTTCCATTTATACCAAGTTAGAGAATTAGCCAGGTTCTTCAATTCGCCAAAAGGAAACCCCGTCATATAGACATCGAGCACTCAAATCTGCAGAAAATACCTTTAAAAGAAGAACGGGGAAAGGAGTCAGATCGAGCCACTCATGCGGGACCGGCAGTCCTCGCTGAGGCCACATAGTATGTGCTATACCTAATAAAGATGCTCTAATGCAGTACGAAAGTCAAACACACTAGCATGCTCCTAGTTATAATAATGTGTAAAAATACTGTAAAGGGCACAAGACAATGCCAAGTGGCATATCCCTCTCCTACCTCCACCCCCTTCCGATAGGGCGGAGACTGGCCAGCTCGTGAATGCATTCCATCATAATCGGGCGGCACGCATGCCTAACCCGCTCCACAATAAAGCCCGCAGGCATCTCATAATATAAGGAAGTTCATGACTCGATTGACTCAGGGTACCCGATGAGGCTGGGCTACCCTATGACCCTAGCAAAGACTCTAGGACTATCACAGATAACGGCTGTTCTGTTTCAAACGCAATAAGTAAGCAGATGCTCATTCAATTAGTGCAACCTAACAAGATACTACATGGCATGCTTTTATGCATATGCAACACCTAACATAAAATGCAACAACATGCATGAATGTCCAACCTGAGTAAGCCCCCTAGGGAACTTACCTGAAGATGCAGAACAGCAGGATAATACAAGCAAGGGCCCAATGCAAGTCCAAAAGCAATACACACCTATCATCAAGTCAATTCCATAAGCTACCAGACCGATATTCATACATACGAAACCCAAGTTCTCAACATACTCAAAACCAACTGATAGTGAAACCGTTTTCCAAAACCTTTCCGATATGATCGACATCAACCAAATCATTTCATTTCCAATCAAAACCCATCGATAAAATCGTACCAACCATATTTTCCAAACTCTTAAATCCCAAATTAAGTCAACTCCTATTCAAAACAATTCTCAAATCATGTCTGGCCAAAATCCCTTTATAAACATTAAATCTTTAATCAACTTACAACTTCATACCATTAAAATAATTCCGACATTTTATTTCCCAAAACCTTGACTTTAATATTTCAAGTAATTTAAGGCAATGATAAACGATTCCAAAATAAATCCATTTTCACAACCCTTATTCATAAGTCAAAATCAACAATTCATTTTACAAATTCCAAAATCGCATGAAATACATCACATAATACTACTTTTTAAATAATTTATAATATAAAATAATTTCAGAATTTTTATTTCTATAAATCAGAATTTTCATAATAATAATAACAAGTAAATACCCTCGTATAACATAACATATATATTATTATCTCACATGTTACAACTTAAGACCATGAAATGGAAGAAACAATCCAACAGGCCCAACCTCACACCCGGCCCAAAGCTTAAACCCAAACCGGATTCCCTCACAAAACCCAACCCGGAACAGAAAACCGGATCCCTCTCTCCCAAACTCGGATACCCACACACACAAGGTAAGGTAACCCGGAAGGCTGGAAGCGGATCTGGCCCAGACCCGAAGAATTAGGCCCAGAAACCATCTCTTTCCCCAAATCACAAAACAGAGCTTGCTAGCACCATCGACGGAAAAGACGGAAGAAAGAAAGGATAAGAACTCAGGCCTCCGGCGGCCTTTGCTTCGACCCCAACTCTTCCCCATCGGTCTGAACCCCTATTCCGACCTCGCCCGACCCAAAAGGACAGAAAACAAGAGTAAAGGGAAGGAAAGAGAAGAGAGCTCAACGAGATCGAAAACTTCACCGGAAACCTTCGTCGGAACTCGATTCGGCTTCGTCGGGGTGCGGTTTGCCCTTCCGAGGATGGGGAAGAACTCCGGGGACCTAGGCCAGGGATAGGTGGTCATAAAGGAGGGACATTGTAGTGTGTGGGGACGAAAAGGAGGAGGGAGGAGTTTACCGGACCTTTTGCGTGAAGCCAGGGGAGGAGGAGGAAGCATTGGCGGCGTCGGCCGCTCCTGGTGGCTTCGGCTGGCGGAGGAGGACCTCGGAAGAGCTACTGCTGCTGGGTTCAACGGAGAGGAGAGGGAGGAGGAAATCTCGGGTGTGGGGTGCTCTGGTCTTGTTCACGACAACAGGGGGAAGAAGGCTCTTCCGGCTGGGCCTCAAGGCGACGAACAACGACGACGGCGAGGGTAAGGAGGAGGTGGTGGTTGTCGGCAGATCTGTGGTGGTGGCAGAAGTGTTGTCAGCCGAGCAAGGAGGTGGAGAGAGAGGGGTTTTGGAGGAACTTGTTGTCGACAGTCTCAAAGGAAGGGAAAAGGATAAGGGGTGTTTGGCTCCTTGGGTTGTGTGGGTGTTGAAATGGTCAAACAAATCTGATTTTTGAAAAGAGGAATTTGTTGTTTGTTTTCCATAGGAGGGGGTCAAAGAAGGGAGGGAGTGAAAGGAGAGGTATAATTTTACCCAAATGAGAGAGACGACATGGAATGGATAAGAATGAGAAAAGATGACGGAATTGTGACCCCGAGGAGAAAGACATATTCAATCGTTAAAGTTAAAAATTGGGCCGGAATTCGCTTTAAAAGTTTCAATTTCGATTTAGTAATTTTAAGACGAGTTTTCCTTAAAATATCCGAATTTTTTTTATTATTATTATGATTATTTTTTACTTAAATCCATTTATTGAAATTTATTATTTAAAAATCCGGACCTTTACACCCAACACCCAAGCCCTTGTTTGAGAGCCTCATTTCTAGGGGCTCGTAGCGTGCAGACCGAGGACAATTTCATTTCACCCCTTAAAATCTCTGTTATAGGTATTTTTTGTAATTTGTTTTTTTTTTAAATAATTATATTCAAGTGTGAATTAATTTTATCTACCCGGAGACACCCAATTTGCATATTTTTTTTAAAAATATTACGCCACTATTATTTTTATCACATAAAAATAAATTATATTCGGCTTCCTTTCTTATATCGTTGTACCGTGGAACATTTGTTTGCATTTCAATGCTATGTTTTGTTATCTTTTTTTCCCCATTTACCAATTTAATAATAAAAAATAAAAATATAATTATAAATAATATTAATATTAATATTAATGTTAATGTTAATGTTAATGTTAATATTAATATTAATTATGTAGATGAAAAAGGCAAATAGTGAAAAGTAAATTAAGGGCCTAAGACTCGGGCTCTCGAATGAGGGTGGAAATATTAAAAAACCGAAATGGGGCTCTTAAGCTGATGTGGCAAGAAAAAGGAAAGTTAAGGGCCCGGGATGAGTCCCTCCAATGTCGATGCTCTTACCATGTCATTTTTTTTTATTTAAAAAACCAAGAGAGAATTTGGATCTTACTCATCTCCATCTCCACACACACACAAATATATATGTCAGTGTAATTATTTGTCTATACAAAGAAAGTGTAATCTAATTCTAACAAATAATCACAAATTATTTTTAATTTTATCTGTTAATCTTCTTAATTTAGTCCCCCGAATTTGATAACGTGATATGATAATATGTAATGTAAATGTAACTTGGACCAAACTTGTCGCTAAGAAGCATGAACTTCTATAACAAAGTTGTCATAACAAAAATGGTAGCCCTCGTAAATCGCAAAAGGGGGCACCATATATTGTTACCCTACAAACATTGAAAATTTAAGGCATGACTAAACAACTCCAAACATTGAAAAAATATGAAAAATTGACGAAAGAAATATTAAACCTAGGTAAGTACACAGCCTCTAGAAACTAAAAATTGGTGTCGCTAATTTTCCAAACAAAGAGAAAATCGTAGCTTGGAATCAACTTAAATGAGACAAAAAGGTAAAGGAAGTTAAAAAAAAACCTACCAACTAAACAACTTTGTATACCACCCCCACTTATAGTCTTTTCCACCAGAATAATAATTATTTATTAATAAGTAAATCAACTACACAAATAAAAAATTAATAACTAAAAATAACAAACTTAAAAAAAATGATAAACGATACTTGTAGAAATTTTCATTACCGGTGAAAAAAGGTTGCGAGAAACAGATTTTCGAGCAAATAAGAGTTCTGAACCAAAACAATACAAGTCTGAACCCATTCAAAGCTAACTAAAAATTAAAAACAAAGAATATTTGGCAAAAAGAATAGAATGTTATACCTCAATATGATGCAGTTCAATTTTCCTATCAAAAGATGTTGAAAAAAGCACAAGCATAAAAATCAAGAAGCAATGACCGCATCAATTGCAATCTATATCTATATCTATATCTATATACCTTTAAAAATTGTGTCCCAATGCTCCTTAATGACTCTCATTAAAGACATTTTAATTTTTTAATCCTTTTCTTTTCCTTTAATTTTATTAATGTATTAATAAATGGTTTATTATATACTCTTACTAACTTATGAAAATTAATTTTATTTTCCTAAATTTCTATGCTCAATAATAATGACCTCATTCACATCATTTTAACCCCCAATATATTTATGAAATTCATATCATCCGAATAACATATATTCATATAAAATCAATTGATCCTTAATCGTTTATATAAATTATATCTATACCTATCAACGCATCTTTACGATCCCAATCATGGTTTTTTTTTTGTTGAAACCGAATATTAAAAGTCTATTTTATCGATATATTTTGTTAGTTTTAGAATCCTTAATGGATTTGAACATAATTAATAAATCAACTTTAATTTTTGCCTAACAATTAATTTCTAAAATGTAAATATATAAGTAATAAAACATATAAGTTAATCCAAATTTAGCATGCATAATAATTTATTACTTTTTTAGGTCACTTTTTTTATACTTTGTATTTCTAATCTCCTAATTAAAACATGGTGAAAATTAATTAAGAAAATGTTTTAGTTTTGCTACCAATATACACAATTACGGAGTAATTTTGATTCAATATTTATAATAAAATTATAAATTAAATTTCATGTAAGTATAAGATTTCAAACTAGGACATAAACTATACCATAATATGTCATTGACAATAAAAAAATAACATTATTTCTTCAATCTATCTATCTATATACCTTTAAAAATTGTGTCCCAAGGCTCCTTAATGACTCTCATTAAAGACATTTTAATTTTTTAATCCTTTTCTTTTCCTTTAATTTTATTAATGTATTAATAAATGGTTTATTATATACTCTTACTAACTTATGAAAATTAATTTTATTTTCCTAAATTTCTATGCTCAATAATAATGACCTCATTCACATCATTTTAACCCCCAATATATTTATGAAATTCATATCATCCGAATAACATATATTCATATAAAATCAATTAATCCTTAATCGTTTATATAAATTATATCTATACCTATCAACGCATCTTTACGATCCCAATCATGTTTTTTTTTGTTGAAACCGAATATTAAAAGTCTATTTTGTCGATATATTTTGTTAGTTTTAGAATCCTTAATGGATTTGAACATAATTAATAAATCAACTTTAATTTTTGCCTAACAATTAATTTCTAAAATGTAAATATATCTATAGAATTATAAAAGAGTGAAGTCTCAAATGAACAGTATTTCTGTTATTGAACTCCGTTAATTGATTCTGTCCACCTCGGTCGCTTAGCCTCCGTTTCTCATACACGCCGACAATTAACTCCGTTTTTACTCAGTTGTGTTTCCAGTTGTATTCCACCAAATCACCCATCGTCCCCCGGCTCTCCCCATTGCTACTCCCTTCCGAATCTGCCCCCTCCAATCTCACTTTTTGATGGCTTGTTTTCTTTCAATCTTTGTCCGAAATTTGATGTGGAACGAAGAACTTGGATTCTGAGTTCCAAGAGTCAGAACACGGTTACACCTCCGAAAGCTCATCCATGGTGACAGCATCTGCTTCAGCAACAATGACTGCCCTTCCGAGATCTTCTCCGGGTAAATATCTGAAAATTTTAACTACTCAACTCTCAATTCGATGTCTAATTATGCAATTGTTTGCATATTTTCCTTCTTTCTTTTAAATTTTTATTTCTGTTACTTCATCCCCTCACCACCGCCTTTTGTCAGAGATCCTACGGAGAGAGCTGACAAGTCGCCGCTGCTTCCACCGTCGCTTCTAAGCCCCATTGATGAGTTTTTCTTGACCCTCTTGCGACTTTTCAGGCTCAATTTCCAGTTTGATATAGTTTGATTTCGAATTTCTTGTGGGTTCATGTTTAGATTTCGAATTTTGTTGTATCCTTCATCGTCTTAACAATGCTCCATGGTCGCTGATTTGCTATGTAATTTCAACGGGTCAAGTTGATATCTTCTTACTCTTACCCTAATTGTCACTGTTCGCATGTTTAAACGGGAGTTGTCCAATTTTGGGCACCAACTAGATGAGGTTTTGAAATTTCTGCATATGGTGTCTCATATTTGCCTTTACTTGTTGTGCTACTAATCAATTTTCATATTTATGCGCACATTTGTAGTTTTTCAGTTCTTCCATATGTGAATCCCCCCCCCCCCCCCCCCCCAAAAAAAAGAACTGGATTCATATTTGGGTATATATAATTGCTTGTTGGAGGCACTCTAATTTTCTTGGTCATTTGATTTATAGATGTGTTTTTAGTTCAAAGTTTATGTAGTTGATTTGTTTTATTTGTGATTTATAGCAGATGTTCTATAGCTGATCTAAAATCAAATGCAGTGGTTAGTGGTTTCTTATCAATTATGCATTTAAACCATTTATGCAGGTTCGAGATTTCTGCAGTGTTTTAGTATATTGACGGTATATGGGTAGTGTTTATGCGAGCCACGTGTAGTGCTGTCAACCTACCTAGAAGCTCACGGAAACTAGATGCACTCATATGACATGAAAAATGTTCAAAATTAAAAACTTGCCCAGATTTAAGTAAGACTTAAAATTCAGTTGAATTTTAAGATTGCACATGCATTGATAATAGACGATTAAAAATGTTCAAAATGTTCTAAATACATTCATATCAATTATAGCAAAAATACATTCCGTTTTTTGCTTTGAGAATATTGCTATAGTTTACAGTATTTTTTGCTAATACTTAAGATTATAAATTTCCAAAGCAATGATATAGGTTGCGACATTAATCCTATTCAATTGCGTAAGTTGGGACTGATGCTTGGAGATGCATACAGGTGCCATTCAGCCAGGGGACCATGCATTGATAATAGACGATTTGGTTGCAACCGGGGGGACTCTTTCAGCTTCAATTAAGCTTTTAGGTCTTTTTCATTTTAGCTATTGTCTTTAGATTTAACTTCTGTTCCTTTTGGCTGTTATGTGTGATCTTTAGTTGAGTCTAATCATGCCATGCCTACTTGCTTTCGTGTTATGTGTAGAGCGCGCTGAGGCCAAGGTAGTTGAATTGCCTGTGTAATCGTGTTTCCTGAAGTTAAGGTATCTTCTCATAGAACATGCTTCTCAGTTTTCTTCTTACGGATTGATCATTGACATCTTTTTGCAATTTAGCATAGCATTTGGCTGCATGGATTCTGGGTTAGTTACATTTGTTTGATGATTTTTTAGATGAAGTATGCATTGGACAACAAGATTTGGATGAAGAATTGGGGAAACATCGACGCAAATCGAGTTCTCTTTAACAGCCATTGTTTTCATTTCACTACTTGGGAGATGGAACCATTCTTTTATTAGGATTTAGAAAATTGGTCAGAAAACAGTTGCTTTGTTTATGCAGAATTTCCAGTGATGAACATAACCTTTTACATTGGTTGCTCATATAGGGTAAATTCAAGCTGAAAGGAGTACCACTCTATGTTCTCGTGGAGCCACGCCAAATGGAGGATTGCTGTTGTAAGGTACATGTTCATAGCTACAATGTTTTATAGTGTATGATACTTTACTAAATCAGGGGGAAAAGTCATGTGAATGATGAAAGTCTCCATTTTTGCCATCATGATTAGACTGAGAATATCTTATCACCCTTAATAGCCCTTGAAGGTAACCAATAGATCCATTTTCATCCCTAAAGTAGCATATTCCCTGAACAAATCTTGTAGTTGAACACATCAACACAACACAATACAATTCATTTAAAGGATGATCACAATAAAACAAACAGAAATTGATAAAACGCATAGAATTTTGACGTGCGTGAGGGGAGATCGATGCCTATGCTCACTCCTATCAAATATATTTATGCTCGAATCCCTCTATAGTATAGTGGAAATCAAGGTCGATCCAAGGGAGTATGTCAGCGGTTCTATCCTAGTTGTTTTATGGACAAAAATAGGGGAATAAATGGCAAAAGTAGCTGTTGTAAATGATGGTGATCACATTGAATTTGGCTCAAGTAACAAGTAAATGACACGGGTGGAATATATGAGAAAGAACTTCCAAGATTAGGGCTTACCACAACAACAAACACATGTATAAATCAATGAATCATATAAGAAATCATGCTTTTATCTTAAAGAGATAGCTTTCGCATACTCAACAAATAGATAATAGATGTGATCACATAAAACCTATTTGTTTCTACATTTCTTAATTAGATCCCTTTCACTTTCGTCAAAGATCCCTAATTACTATCAATGTTAACAATCTCCTCTTTCAATTCAATTGCAACAATGAATTCCCTTAAACTTTCATCAAAGGGTTAAGCACATAGGTAGAATAAGATAAAAACATCAAATAAACATAGATTCATTCATCCACACACATGCTTATTGTTGGGTTCACCCCAACCCTAGAAGATGGGGGAACTACTCACTCATTGCAAAAGAAAACATAAAAACAATGGAAGAATTCATAATCTTAAATTGCATAAATCAAATCCTCAAATTATCGTTCAAACCTTCAACCAAAAAGCTCCAGAAAACATCGCTACTTGCTGCTGGAATTTTTTTTGCCGTCAGTGTTGTGTGGAGAGAGATACCTAATTAGCCTCTAATTGGCTTTATTTTAAAGATAAAAATTCTAGACTTAATCTCCAAGGAAAATAATAAAAATCTAACTAAGGAAGGATAAAATATCCCAAATCTATCTAACTAAAAGATCCTAAAAGAAATTTAGAAGAAAACCCTAATTAAAAAGCCCAATAGGTAATAAATTCAGCCCGTAGAATCTTTTGCTGGTGCGCAGGGTATCGGCGCCGAGGTCTCAGGTGTCGGCGCCGAGGTATCTGTTCGAATGCAGTAACTTCTGATTTTCTCCAGCTTTTCGACTCTGTCTTCAATCGTACTTTCCCGAGTCCTCGTTAATCCGATTGACGCATATGAATATGCGGTTGGAAAGCTCTTTTCTAGGACTACAAATCTCATGAAGGCTCCAGATCTTGAATCAAAGTGATGGATGGCGAAAATAAGGCTTTTCTCCAGCTACACCACTTTTTGCTTTTGCTTGGCTCCTCTATTGCCTTCGTGATTTTTCCATAACCTCTAAAATGCGTCGAAACTCTTCCAAATCAGCTCCAATACCTATAAAATCACACCAAAGCTTGTGTAGATTCCATATCTTGCAATATTAAGCGTAACTACACATTTTCCTTACTTTCCCAACACCCCATACTTAGACTTGCTTGTCCTCAAGCAATTACCAAACTATGATCAAGACCTTTAACATATCTTCAAGTCTTCGCCTTCGCCAAAAAGCAACATCATAAGCGCAAGTGGTCTAAAAGATTCAAGCAATCAAACGTCATCACACATATATAAGTAACTCTAAGCAAGAGCAATCGAAATCCGACCTCACAAGGATATATGTGTTTCGCTCAACTCTCAATGTGTTTAGGCTTTGAATAACATCTCTCAACTCCATCCTTAATGCAAAAAGCTACATAGACATTGTTATTTATATCACCAATCTCTCCACCGGAGAGGTCAAAGCAATCAAAATCATCAAGAGGACTTATGGCTCAATGAAAGACTTCAAAGAAGACTTCATTCGGCCGGGTTGTAATGGGGCTTGGTAAGAAATAAAAGGCATGGAATTATTTAGGCAAATTGGTGCTAAAAATCCGGGAATCAAGACTCCTAAACTTCCAACTCAACTCAACCAAACAACTCATCTCAAAATTCAGCACATAACCAATGCTCATCAACAATCAAGATCATCAACCCATGAAAATACTTCTAAACCAAAAATTTCATCCAACTCTCACATATAATAAACTAGGCTCTTAATAAACACTTTTTTTTTCTGCATTTCTTTTTTTTTTTCACCGACATTTTCATTTTTTTTTTCTTCTCCTTCGGCAATAATACATATATATAAATTTTCGGAGCCTTTAAAGTATAAGAACAATATGAGGAATAATGCATAACCTTACATGATTTCACTCAAAGCATCTCAACAAAGCTCAACAACTTAGCTTCTTCTCATCAAACTCAACTCAATCAAATTCTCACCAACTCTAAATCCTAATTCCCGGAGAAAGGGTCAAGCTTATAATCGGCTAGGAATAAATTTTGTGGAGCTAACAAAGAATAGGCTAAGGCTCAAAGGGTTTCAAGCAAAGATAATATGCAAGGTAGGTAAATGAATGGATAAAATATGGCTATGAAAATATAAGTCCTCCATCATCTAATTTTAATAAGCAATGAACTAGTATCTCATAATCGGTCTTAAGAAATAGATAACCACATCAATGTCAAGAGGTAATCACATAAGGAGAGTAAATCACACATCAAAAATAGAGGGAAATATAAGAATATGAAGAACATTCCCTATAAGGTCAAAAATATCTCACTAGGGCATAGATTTGGATTTCAATCACCTCTACTTAAAATCATATGTGCTCAATTATAATCGCAAGTCAAATTACCACATAAAAATCAAACTTTCCAGGAGACTTAGGCTAAACCATCCAAACATATCATAGGATTTACATGATCAAGTCAATTATTAGGCATCATCATAGGACATCTAAGTTAGGTGTATAAAACATAACTAACAATGCATTTTTTTTTCTTGTTTTTTCGACATTTTTCAATTTTTTTTTTGTATTTTTTTTATGGACTCAATAAAAATGCAAAATATGCAAAAATACAAAATAATGCAAAACAACACCACCAAAAACAAACCTCAAACCATAAGCATATAGTAAGTTGTTACCCCCACCCCATACTTAAAAAATTACTTTGTCCTCAAAGTATAAGCTCAAAAATAAGAGGTGGGTGTAGATGAAAACTTACAAGATAGAATTGGAGCTCATTTCGACTGAAAATAGGTGCCATTTTTGTTGACCGGTGATAGTCGACGTTGACATGCTTCATGCTCCAAGGTTGTCCTTTCGTCATGCTTAGCACCTACCTTCGTTAGCAATCAAAACCAAAACCTCCAAAAACAATGTTTAAAGCAAAACCAAAGCAAAATCCAAACCAAAACCAACAAAAATAAAATCTTAAATAACCATAGTCTATGTACAAGCTCTAGATTTTTAAGTCGCTAGGCCGACTTCTTCTCTTAAGCTCATGTGGGCATTCGCAAGGCCCATGTGGCACGGGCCTCCTCCTCCGGACTCTCTAGTTCAACCTTGCATAGGACTCCTTCCTTGTCCTTTAACTCCATTGCGCCGGGTCGAATCTTGTGAATTTCGAATGGCCCAACCTTCATCTCTTTGAATTTGCTAGGGAACCAATGGCTCTTGACCTTGGAGATGTACACCGTATCTCCTACCTCATAAGCTTTTGGATCTTCATTGCATCCCCTACATAATCTCACAAACAAGGCATACCTCTTCCATTCATAATAGATAAGTTCTTAATGGAAATAGGGGAAGAGAAATTCATACCTTGACTTACCTTGTTGGGACCGGGATGGTGGTCTTTGGCCCAACTCCTTCCTTTCTCGTCAACTCTTCCTTCCATGGTAGCACAACCATCTTCTTCACGTTGTCTTGCTGCTGGAGGTGTCGACGCCGAGGCTGAGGGTGTCGGCGCCGATGCATCTGTAGCTTTTTCAGCATTCTGCAGAAACATTTTAGCCTCCAGGAGGGTCGATGTCGAGGGTGGAGGGGTCGGCATCGAGGGGCCAACAGTGTCCTTTGTACTTTGATCTCTCTCATCCTCTTGAAGGGTGGCCAAAAGCTCCTCAATGATGCTCTCTTCTTCTTTGGTGGGTGGTATACAAATGGACTCCTCATGAGTCAAGGTCCTCTCCATGTCCGTGTAAACCATCTTGACCTCCGTTTTTCTTACCTCCCTTAGATTGGGGTCAAATTGAAATTCAACAAGCTCATCCCCAATTTTAAAAGTTAGGAGACCTTTCCTCACATTGATAATCGCATCCACCGTGGCTAAGAAAGGGCGCCCTAGGATAATAGGCACAACAGGATCTATAGGCATATCAAGTACTATGAAATCGGTAGGAACATAGAACTTACCTACCTTTATCGGTACATCATCCATCACACCGGTAGGTGTCACTGAGGAGTTGTCCGCCATATAGAGCCGCATGTTGACGGGTACTAGTGGTCCCATGTTAATCTTAGACCATATGGAGAGTGGCATAAGGCTTGCGCTTGCACCAAGATCACATAAAGCTCGATATCGATGTTCGCCTAGGCCAATGGTGATGGTGAACTTACCCGGGTCAGCTCTCTTTTCGGGGAAGTTGACGGCATTGCAATCCTCCGAAATCTCCGACATAGACCTCTTATTGCTCAAGATCTCTTTCAAGAATTTGATGTACGCCGGCATCTCTTGAAGGGCCTCGGTGAAGGGGATAGTCACATTTAAGCCTTGGAGAATCTTCACAAATCTCCTAAACTTCCCTTCGGTGGGATCCTTGAGAGCCTTTGATGGATAAGGGAGCTTGGGTTTGGCTTTTGGAGTGGTCAATACATCGGGTGTAGGTGTGGGTTGGCCTGCAGAGGTATCAGCGCCGATGGTAGAGTGGTTGGCGTCGAGGGATTGTGCAGGAGCTTCCTCAGAGGTGTCGACGCCGAGGTCAGGGGTATCGGCGCCGAGGGTCTGTGTGCTTACAGCAGCTTCTGCAGTAGCTTTGTTTGTCGTCAGGGTGTCGGCGCCGAGGTCAGGGGTGTCGGCGTTGAGGGCCTGTTTGAATGCAATAGGTTTATTCACTGTCAGGGTGTCGGCGCCGAGGGTAGAGGTGTCGGCACCGAGGCCTGTGTTGGGTCGGCCGATTTTTTCTCCTTTCTCCTTGGCTTCCCTTTCCGGTAGAACCCACTCCTTGTTTGAATGGCTGCGATATGTTGGGATTTGGGGTTGGCTTCATTCTGGTCGGGTAGTTGGCCACTTGGTTTTGGAATTTGAGCCGCCAATTGACCCAATTGGGTCTCAACGTTCTTCCTCCAAATATCAATGTCCCCAAACCTTGCATTCATGCTTCGCAGCTGTGTATTGATCTCCAAACTGAACTGTCTAGCATCCGCCTTGGCCTTTCCTTAGCTCCTCCAAAATAGATCTCATATCATCCCTAGGTTGCTCACGATCCACATGGCCTGGAGGTCTATACGGGGGCCGTTGATCATGTTGAGGAGGATGGTTACCCCAATTGGAGTGCCCATCGTTCCTTTGGTAGTAATTGCCTTGGCCCCTATAAGGACCTCTCATGTAGTTTGCTCCTCCATATGATTCAGCGGATTGCACTTGTTCGACATGTGGGCAAGCGGTGGTGATGTGGGAAGTGGACCCACACTCTATGCACGGTTTGTTGTTGGAGAGAAACCTTACTTGCTTCTTCAATTTTCTATTCTCATCCTCCATAAATTGATGCCGCATATCAGGGTCAATCTCATCGGAAGGTTGATAAAGTGGCATCGATGGAGAGGGCCTCGCATCAATGCTCACGGGGGTCCCATAAGTAGTGTCAAACTCCGTGAGCTTGTCAAGTGCATCCCACGCCTCTTGAGGAAGCATCTCAATGTATCTATAGGATGTGTGGATGTTGATCCGATCCTTAGTAGCCGAGTTGATGCCGTTGAAGAACATTTCTTGCAAAACATAAGGTAGGTTGCCCATGAGTAGGGCATTAGCGAATCAACTCCTTGAACCTCTCCCAAGTTTCGGCAAGAGTTTCATTCCTTAATTGCTTGAAGGATGTGATCTTTTTGCGCAGCTCTGTCGTCTTCATAGGTGGAAAGAACTTGCTCATGAATAGATCATGAAGATCCTCCCATGTGTTGATGGATCGCGGCGGCAAGCTTTCGAGCCAATGAAGGGCTTTTCCCACTAAGGACCAGCGGAAAGCCTTCAAGCGAACATACTCCAAGTTGGCTCCATCAGCTATGGTATCACACATCTCCTTGAACTCCTTCATGTGCTCCATAGGGCACTCGTTGGGTTTCCCTTCGAAAGGAGTCCGCTTCACCATGGTAAGGAAGCTTGTCTTGATCTCAAAGTTGATATTGGGGAGAACGATGGCCGACTCCGGCACCCGCAGCGTAGGGTGCATGTATTGGCGAGCATTGGTTGGAATTCTCTCCAACTCTTCCCTAAGATTTTCAGCCTCCTCCCTTGCTACTCTAGCGGCGTCAATCTCTCTTTGACGAGCTTGATTGGCAGCGGCTTCCCGCTGCACCACCTCTTGATTCTCTTTGCGAAGCTTTTCTAGCTCCGCACGAAGTGTCTCCAAATCCTCCATCTTTTGCCTAAGCTTTTCCTTTAAACGTTGGTGTAGAACACGTTCAGGCTCGGTGAATGGATCGTATAGAGGATGGTCACTTCTTCGCATAAACCTTCAAACAAAACAAAGAAAACAAAATTAAAAAAAAAGGTGGGGATGGGCTATTCCCAACCCTAAAACAACTAGACTAGGCGCGATTGATTACTCCCCGGCAACGGCGCCAATTTGACGTGTGTGAGGGGAGATCGATGCCTATGCTCACTCCAATCAAATATATTTATGCTCGAATCCCTCTATAGTATAGTGGAAATCAAGGTCGATCCAAGGGAGTATGTCAGCGGTTCTATCCTAGTTGTTTTATGGACGAAAATAGGGGAATAAATGGCAAAAGTAGCTGCTGTAAATGATGGTGAACACGTTGAATTTGGCTCAAGTAACAAGTAAATGACACGGGTGGAATATATGAGAAAGAACTTCCAAGATTAGGGCTTACCACAACAACAAACACATGTATAAATCAATGAATCATATAAGAAATCATGCTTTTATCTTAAAGAGATAGCTTTCGCATACTCAACAAATAGATAATAGAGGTGATCACATAAAACCTATTTGTTTCTACCTTTCTTAATTAGATCCCTTTCACTTTTGTCAAAGATCCCTAATTACTATCAATGTTAACAATCTCCTCTTTCAATTCAATTGCAACAATGAATTCCCTTAAACTTTCATCAAAGGGTTAAGCACATAGGTAGAATAAGATAAAAACATCAAATAAACATAGATTCATTCATCCACACACATGCTTATTGTTGGGTTCACCCCAACCCTAGAAGATGGGGAACTACTCACTCATTGCAAAAGAAAACATAAAAACAATGGAAGAATTCATAATCTTAAATTGCATAAATCAAATCCTCAAATTATCGTTCAAACCTTCAACCAAAAAGCTCCAGAAAACATCGCTACTTGCTGCTGGAATTTTTTTTGCCGTCAGTGCTGTGTGGAGAGAGATACCTAATTAGCCTCTAATTGGCTTTATTTTAAAGATAAAAATTCTAGACTTAATCTCCAAGGAAAATAATAAAAATCTAACTAAGGAAGGATAAAATATCCCAAGTCTATCTAACTAAAAGATCCTAAAAGAAATTTAGAAGAAAACCCTAATTAAAAAGCCCAATAGGTAATAAATTCAGCCTGCAGAATCTTTTGCTGGTGCGCAGGGTATCGGCGCCGAGGTCTCAGGTGTCGGCGCCGAGGTATCTGTTCGAATGCAGTAACTTCTGATTTTCTCCAGCTTTTCGACTCTGTCTTCAATCGTACTTTCCCGAGTCCTCGTTAATCCGATTGACGCATATGAATATGCGGTTGGAAAGCTCTTTTCTAGGACTACAAATCTCATGAAGGCTCCAGATCTTGAATCAAAGTGATGGATGGCGAAAATAAGGCTTTTCTCCACCTACACCACTTTTTGCTTTTGCTTGGCTCCTCTATTGCCTTCGTGATTTTTCCATAACCTCTAAAATGCGTCGAAACTCTTCCAAATCAGCTCCAATACCTATAAAATCACACCAAAGCTTGTGTAGATTCCATATCTTGCAATATTAAGCGTAACTACACATTTTCCTTACTTTCCCAACACAAAAGCTAATAAAATGCCTTAGATGGAATGAAAACATGATGTAAAATAAGACTAAATATGCGGACATCAAATTTCACAGGCGCTTAATCTGACACATTGTAGACATGATTAAATGTTTCAATTTTTTCAGAAACAAGCCGGATAAGCTGTTCTGAGTCTCATTCAGAATGGAATTATCATTCAGCCATGATCAGTTAAGGTAAAACACCATTTAAGTAGTAATAGGGCAGCTTGTAACAAAAGTTGCCAATTATTTTAACCAAATTGTATGTTGTCAACAAAATCTTGCAATGGGCAAACTGTTCCCCAGAAATGTCTTCAAATACACCTCAAGAAGCTGAAACAATAAGCTAAAAAGGTTGCAAATATGATGGGTCTATCTAAAGCTTAGGATGAAGCTGCAACCTTCTTCATTGGAGCTGCTTCAGTACCTACATCACGGTTAAAAATCTACAGATTTTTATGCTGATGACTAAGCAATCTTGGATTGAGGCGTGTCGATTGAATCTAGATTCGGACTCCTTTGGTAAGGATGTTCAATGTTCTGGCACTCCTTCTGGGCTTTTGGCTGTGCACAAGGAACAACGTATCAAGCACTGTCATTGAGATAGACCACCACCTAACTCCTGTAAACTCAATTTTGATGGTTCTAGGCAGGGGCGGCCACAGGGTGGGGCACGCGTACGCGGCCGCCCCACCTTTCAACCGACCTGCTCCGGAGTATAGAGAAAAAAAGATAGGTTATTTATATATCTGGTATTATTGTAATAAGTAAAATTAGGATGGACTTTGTATTAATAAATCCTCTTGGCTCAATTGGTAAGTGGGAAGGGAAAGAAATAAATGAGTCATATTGACCAAGGATCGATTCCAACTTTGTCCCATTTTTTAAAAAATTGTTCCTTTTTTTCTACGTACCTACAACCTTAAATTGCTCCTTTTTTTTTTAACAACGTACCTACAACCTACATCCCCTCTTTTAGTTTCCTTTTAGTTTAGGGTTTTGATTTTGAAATCAATTGGTGAAATTAGGGTTTTATTTAGAGAGTCAATTTTGTGAAATTTTTATCAGGGTTTGTCATTTTGGGAATTAATTTCGTGTTTTTAATTATTTTAAATGGGTTTTTTTTAGAGAGTCAATTTTGTGAAATTTTGATTAGGGTTTGTGATTTTGGGAATTAATTTCGTGTTTTAATTATTTAAAATGGATGGGATTTTGAGAATGAAATTTATGAATTTGTAAGGCTTGGAGTTTTCCTACTCTACATATTCATATCTCACAATTGCTATAATTTCTTTGAGAACCAAAAGACATTACAAAGTTGATGAGTTTATAATCCTAATATGCAAAATCCTTGAAGCATGATCAGAGTTTGATGAGTTTACAATCCTAAATATAGTGAAGGCCTGAATTTTCAACGAATACCAAGAAACCACTATCATAGATTCATAATAACGAAGCAAATGTAAATCTACTTTTCTATAATCCACTGGCTAAGATGAAAGTTGTAGCTTAGATAAAAGACTTTGTTCAAGACCAATATCTCAATACGCACTAGCTTATGTACTATTTAATCTTCCTTATGTATTCACTTTAATTGGTTCATGTTGAACATTTGAATTTATTTGTAGACTTGTATCATTAAATGCTATTTTGTGGATGGATTGACAATGTTATTATTTTCGTATTAAGTACTATAAATTTACATGGCTGAAAGTCCGCCCCACCTTTCGGAGAGTGTTGCAGCCGCCACTGGTTCTAGGCTGGTTTGAGGTAAAGCCTCGTTTGGGTTTGTTATTCGCAACTCTTTCGTGAATACTCCCTCCGTTCGGCAAAACTTGTCGTTTTAGAGTTTTGTTTTTGTTCGGAAAAACTTGTCATTTTAGGTATTTTTGCTTCTACTTTACTAAAATGCCCTTGATTTGATTGATGTGTTGTGAGTTGTAGTTTTTGATAAGGTAAAAAGTAGAGTAATAATTGAGGGTAAATTAGTAAAAAAGGAGTGTAATTATTAGCTTTATTAAAAGTTGTGTGGAGAGTTAAAATGACAAGTTTTGCCGAACGGAGGGAGTATTATTTCTTTAGGAAATGGTACTTGTAATGACATGTGATGATTTTGACATATGTCTATTTACATGGATTTCAATGCTGTAATTTTAAAATTACAGTTTTAAAATGAAATTATAAAATTTGACACATATTTATCAGTTGTTCACATAGATTGTGTAGCATTATTGTGATGAACTTTTAAATTTAATATTACTGTTTAATTTAGTAATACGCCTTGCATGCACTATGTAATTTTCAACTGAATTTTTTATTTATTTCCCCTAAAGGGTACTCTTTGGAAACTACTCCAGCATCTCATTATCGGTTGGAGGCGGGTCAATAGGCAGAATTTCTGAAAGAGTGGTATGATATCTGTTTTACTAATTTAAAAAAAATATATTTAAACATATAGAGTCGAACAATACAGGTTATTGATGGTAGATATAATTATAGAATTTATTAAGTAATGTTCTTAATTTGGGTTGATAATTTATATTAAATTTATATTTTAGGTGTAAAGTGGATGCACAAACGGTTGAATCTCGAAAAATTAACGCTCGGTCCAATGGCATTTCTCCGGCTGAAATTGTCACAATTTAAGAAGCATTGTCGAAGAAGGTAATTTGTATATTGTATTAATGTATCATACTTGTTCTTCCTCTATTTGTACGAGTATAGTGATTAAAATTCTACGTACTGTTCAGGTTGAGAAAATTAATTCAGGGATGAAATTAAAGATCACTTTGCATACCGAGATGTTCAAAAGGGATGAAATTGAAGATCACTATGTATATATTGAGATGTTCAAAACTATTGATGTTATATTCTCTATTGGATGCAAGATATGCAATAAAAATTGCGAGGTCGAAATAGGAGAGGCTTTTAATTGTATTATATATAATGCGAATATGATAAAACCGCGCGCATCGCGCGCGGTTCTTACCTAGTAAGTAATAAAACATATAAGTTAATCCAAATTTAGCATGCATAATAATTTATTACTTTTTTAGGTCACTTTTTTTATACTTTGTATTTCTAATCTCCTAATTAAAACATGGTGAAAATTAATTAAGAAAATGTTTTAGTTTTGCTACCAGTATACACAATTACGGAGTAATTTTGATTCAATATTTATAATAAAATTATAAATTAAATTTCATGTAAGTATAAGATTTCAAACTAGGACATAAACTATACCATAATATGTCATTGACAATAAAAAAATAACATTATTTCTTCAAAAATAAAATATTGAACATAAAAAATAGGGTTTTATTTTGAAAATGCACCTTATATAACAGAGTGTTTTTTTAACAAAACACCTTTTATTTTAAAAAACCAAAAAACTTAAATAAATAATTTATTCAATTAAAACACCAACCTCTATTTTTGAGTTAAATGTTTCAATTTTTAAAGATATTTTATGCCATAAGATTATAACCAAAATGTTTTTATTTAACTAATTTTTTAAAAAACACCATATATAATAACATTATTGAACAAAACAATTTCAAATTGATTATTTAATTAATAAAAATATTTTATATAATATAATCCAACTCCTTTTAAAAAAAACTACAAAGATAAGTTGTTAAGAAAAAAACTAATTATATACAATTCCTTTTTAAAAAAATGTCAGTTAAATAAGGGCATTTCGATTATAGATTAAAAAATATCACTGAAAACTTGACATTTTAGTTGTTAAATAAAAGTTGGTGCTTCAATTGATCTAATACCTTATATTATATAAGGTGTTTTTTATAAAAAAAATATATTTAAAAGGTGTTTTTTTATTAAAAAAATTATTTTACAAGGTGTCTAGCTTCTTGAAGAAAAAACCCATAAAAATATAAAAATTTAATAAATAACTTAAACCAAATTATCAAGTATATAAAACCAAGATTTACTATCTGTACATACACATATACTGTTTAATTAGTCAATGAGATGATATAAAATAAGCTCTTAAATAGGCTTATAAAATAGCAAAACTTATATTTACGTCCCGTGCGTAGCACGGGTATACCTTGGCTAGTAATCATAACAATTGCAATATCAAAGTGGTTATCGAAGAAGAAAGAGAAGCATTTTTTGCGGTGGAAAGTTGGTTCCGGGGAGATGAGAAGGAGTTTTCTAAATGGTAGAAAGAGAAGAGAATGGGGGAGTTACAAAATTAATTATAAAACTAAATAAAAAAACAATTCCATGACAAATTCTTTTACAAAAAATTGCTTTTGCTTTAATAGTGTACTAGTTTAGTGCCCGCACATTTGTGCCAGTCCTTTTTATAAAATAATTTTATACATATGTAAAATATTTATATAATTTAAAATAGAATTATCATGAATTCTTATAATATCTTTCAAACCTAATTAACTTAGGATTTGGCTTAATTGATAATAAAAGGAGAAGATATCACTTTATCTTTTTTTTAATTTAAATAAATTTCATATTACACTCATTCAACTAATGATTTTCCTTTAATACAATTGCATTAATTCATTAATATATTATAAATTCCAAAATCTATTATATTTTAAAACTAAAATAAAATAAACTAATTATTTTTATTTTTAAATATAATAAAGTAATTTATTACATGATTGCCTCAAAATATTCAATATATTTTTAATCAATTATTAAAATAAACTTATTATTAAACTTTTTGATCAAATTTTTATCCTTGTCTATATACAATAACTAAAGGATGAATAGTGAAAGATGATGTAACCTTTACTATATATATAATGGATAAGTATGATAATTGTTAGAAAAAGATAAATTAGTTTGAATTAACTATTTTTATAATTGTTAACAGATTTCACTCCCTATGATATGATTCTTTAAATTAATTAAATATATTTCATTATTATATAAATCATATTGGCTTAACTAAAAAAAAATGATAGAATCAAAACTACCATCAATTTGTTACATAAAACTAAAATTAAAAAAATTGTAATTAAATTAGATTTGAATATATCAAGTGGTTAATGAGATTTGTGAAATAACTTAATTAAATAATAATTTATAATTTATAATTCCTACATTAAAGGTTTAATTAATTAATTAATTAGATTTTCTAATTCCACACAATATCAAATCGTAACTAAATTAGATTTGCATATATTAAGTGGTTAATGAGATTTGCAAAATAATTTAATTAAATAATAATTTTAAATTAAAATCCTATATTAAAGAGAAGCCGTCACATCGCTTAGGTGACTTCTCTTTTAGTATTAAATTTATTATTAATTGATATTCCGTATGATATATGATATGATTTTCATTAAGAATTTTATCAAGATTATAATCTCATTTAAATTTAAATTCAAGTAAGATTTGGCCTATGTATGAGATAGCTTAAGCGATTATTTGTGTTAAATATATATTAATAAACTAGTATGATATTTGGTAAACCTAATTGTTAGGGTAGTTGGAAAGCTTGTGAATAGAAAAAACCAAAATGTCCAAAAGTTCAAGTGAATAGTTGTTGAAAAACACCGAACCCAAAAACTAAATAAGCTAAAACCTTATTTCTATTTTATTTAAAACTATATAATATCAAAATTAAAAATTAGTGAGCATAATAATTTCATCAGCGATTAATATCAAACACAAAATAAATAACATCTGTCCCACTTGGGGTGGCTCATTGGTGGGGAACAAGGAGAGATGTCAAGAGGTCTCGGGTTCGATCCCTACCTTCGCCTCTTTCCTTAAATGAAAATTCAAGGGTTTCATTTAAGAGTTTGCCTCACGTGGTCGGGGATGTTTGCCACCAAAGGTGGGTTCCTCATCATCAATCAATATATAATACTAAAACAGAGGCGTGGAAATCCTATGTGGCGGGTTCTGGTGCGATTCGCTTACGTGTCTTTTTATGGTGCATTCTGACCAGATTTTTTTGACACGTCAATTAATGATGAACCAATAAATTTAAGCCGCGTTAGACGATAACCCTATCTATTTATACATGTGTCATCCTATATGTCCATTTTAATTAATGATTAAATTAATTTTTAGTATAAATATTCAACCTCATATCTTACAAATCTTATCATTTTATCTTAAGTTATTTTATAAATATTTTATCTAGCAATCTTATTTAGAAAACTTATCTTCATACTCCACATCTAAGAAATAATCTTTTTAATATAATAACTTATTTTTAATATAATTTTAATTAAAAACATTCGTTTTTGGTCCATCAATACTTTGAACAAAGGTTTGAAACAAGAAAAATAAAAAGACGAAAGGTTTTTTTTTTACCTATACATAGATTAAGAAACTTAATTTAATAAAAATTCCTAAATTTTATTATCACCCATGTGTAGCCCTTAATTTGAGAGATGTTTGCTTAGGTCGATGGCGTGTGAGTTCTTCATGGCTCCATAATCTCAATTCGCCTAATTAATTCATTTTGATTTTTATTAACTATCAATGATCATCAAATGAAAAAAATGAAATTATATATATTTTAAAAAATTTTATTTTTAAAAAATATATTTGGTACTAACACCTGTTGTTATATTAATGAATTCATTATAATATTTGTTAGCCATTTTTTTTTGTGATATATGCTCTTCGAGTATATTGAGAAATCAGATTTGGAAATTAACATATTAAAATAAATAATAATACATATTAAAATGGCTAAAAATTGATAGAATATATGGGTAGATAGAAATTGGATTTAATTTAATCTTATAGAATTTTTAAAAATTTATATTTACTCATTATTACGATCGAAGGATTTTAATCAAGACCATATGCATGGTTGGATAAAGATGTGATTTAGTAAATAATATTATCAAATAAAAAATGTATAATAAACGGATAGATAGAAATTAAGGTGGCAATTGATATAATATATCCATATTTAACAAAGTTGGGTAAAATCTTGTGAAATTATTTCAATATTTAATGAAATTGGGTAGAATCTTATATTAAGCATGCATATATATTGCTATATTAATATTTAATATTTTACGCTATATCGATATTTTACGAAATTGGATAAAAATACTACATTTAAGAATAAGTCTTCTTAGCGCTGAAACTGACCACACATTTGTTAGTACTACCTTATATTCAACCTTATATTTTAATTAGTAAGAAATCTTATCTTTTTATATTAAATAATCTAATACCAACAACTTCATCATAATCTATATATATAATCTATATCTATATATCTATATATAATAATCTACTGAAACAGATGTCTGAAACGAACTCTGGTGCGATTCGCATACGTGATATTTTTTAGATTAAAATGGTGTTGTATATTCATCTGAACTAAACATACTCTTAATTTAGTTTATGGGTATTAAAAGATCTAAAATTTCAACTAAACTATTATAACCTTCAAATTTTGGAAAAATAAATACATTAAACATCATTTTGTTTATTAAGAAACCGTTCGTTTCTTAAGAAACCGCACAACGGGCGGGTAGTAATACTAGTCTATATATATATATATATATATATATATATATATATAACATAAAAAGTTGTGTTCAAGGCCAATTAAATGCCCATTTATTTAATTATTCATATTTTATATTTTTTGTTTCAATTCCACAAAAGATCACAAACATCTTCATGGCTCAATGGTTAATAGAATTGGTTGATAGGGATTAATGTCTTGAGTTCGAATCCTATTAGTTACACATTGATCATATCTTGCAATTTCTTTTTATTTCCTCTTAATTTGTTATGCATATTTTTGTAAATAGAAATAAAATAAAGTTGTATAAATAAAAATGTGGAGAACATTATAAGTTATCTATATAACATATTTTACTTTTCCTTTTACATTTTCTAAAATTTTATTATATAAGTAATATATTATTATTATTTAATTAGAAAATAGATAAAATAATTGAGATTACTCATTAGAAAATCAATATCTATATAAAACCTTAAAAGTTGTACCGAAGATATATTTAGTGCTCATTTATTTGATAATTGACTTTTAACAAAATTTTTTTGTTTATATTCCCTTAATTTCGTTTTTTCTTTGTGATATTTTCAAACTAATTTTTATATAAGTTACAAATTGCACATTAATGAAAGCTTTTCTTAGAAGCTCTTAGGTTATGAGCCATGTAATTCTTAGTCAAATTTTCTAAGTTAATAATGTATTGCGCCAGAGGTCATACATTTAAACTAATTTTTATATTTAGGGTATGATCATTTGTTTTAAAATCACACAATTTTTTAAATAATCAAGCATGTTATTTGTTTAAAATTGCACATTTTCTTCTTAAAAGATAAATTTGATGGGAATTAATTAGGAAGGCCAAAGTCATAGCCGTTTCTTATTATTTATTGTTATTGCTATTTTAACCTCACTAATTAGGAAGGTCAAAGGTCATAACCATTTCTTTTTTTATAACAGTTGCATAAGAATCTAATGTAAACAATTTATGTTATTAATGGGGTAGTAAATCAAATGATAAAATATATCACCAAGTTTAAATGTAATTAATCACAATTAAATATATCATATACATATAAAAAAATATCCTACTACATATAAGAATCAAGGCCAAAGTCATAACTGTGTCTTATCATATATATATTGTTATTGTTATTTTAATCTCACTAATTAGGAAGGTCAAAGGCCATAATGGTTTCTCTTTTGTAATTGTTTGTTGAAGACTCGAATGTGAACGGCTTAGGTGATTAATGGGATAGTAAATCAAATGATAAAAATATATATCACCAAGTTTAAAGGCAATTAATCTCAATAAAATATATAATTAATAAAAAAAAAATCCTACTATATATAAGGATTAAGGACGGAGAAGGGAGGCGAATTATGGAAGCGTCCTCAAAACATCTGTTGAATTCGATTCCGATCACGGTCGTTCGTCAACTATTTTGATATTTATCGATTTCTCCCATTCACCGTCAATTTTTTATCGATGTTTTTAGGAATAGATTGTTTTCTTTCTCGCAGATTCTTCTTTATTCATACCGATGAATTTGTGTGAAGCTTCAAGTTTTATTTCCTTATAGCTGCAATCCATGGAAACCAATAATTTAAAAGTTGTCGAGAGAGATCCGGCTGGTGATACATTAGGGTAAGAATTTCTATTCTCTCTTTTTGTTTCACGATTTGAGTTATCCATCCATTATATATAAAGTTGGGTATATGTAGTTAGTAGTATTATTTTCTTCAAACTGCTTTTATTTTGTTTGTGGTAATATGATAATTATTACAATTTTTTTTGATGTAATATGATAATTATTGATGGTACATGTAGTACATAGAAAGATTTAAGTATTGATATTTAATTTTGCTGTTGTTGAATATTTTTGTATGTATAAAGATTGTATCTTTATGCGATTATAAGACATGTATGTTCTATTGATAAAATTATAATACATAATTGAACATTACGTTTTCAGGTTATGAGTCGATGATGAATGGAGACATAGGGCTACATGTTTACGAGTGTAAGGGGCTCAAGGCCTAACTCTGAACGAGACTAGGATTAAATTTGGTTATTTTGAAGGAAAAAATATCTAATTATAAACATTGTTAAACTATTTTATCTTATTCTAGCTAATCATTGTTTATAGTTTTACTTATAAGTAAGAATTAAGCGTGTCTCTATCATTTTATAATTTAATATTTTTATGAGTATCTTTAATATATTTTTTGAAAGTTAATTGCAATTATAACGGGCATTGATTTCGATATATTAAAATTTAATTAGTTATAAAACTAAAAATATTAAAATTATGCAATAAATTATTATTGTTATGCAAATCGATTATGTTAAACATTCAGGCATGTTGTCAACATATGTGTGTGTATTCTACCTACTTTGGTCATATATTATATATTAGAACTAAAGGGTATCAGGGTATAATATGTCAAGGTTGATTTAATGAAACATATATTTCAAGGGAGAAATCAATGTGAAATATGTTAGGCGAAAGAAAAATCAAATAGATTGTTATAAGAAGTTAAGGTCCAACTCATTAGGTAGGTTCGACATTCTCCATTTATACTATTCGAGTCAAGACTTATAGATTACCCACACGACCTGTTTATAGGAAGTGGGTCGTCCTTACCAATTGAACCAACAAGAGCGAGTATTAGACACATATTGTTAATTGTTGATTACACCAAACTCTACGTACTCTAAGAGAGTATTTCATATTTGATTAGTGGATTCTTGATCATCAACGATTTTTTTCCACTTTGATATTCGGTTTCATTACTATCAACCTCATGTGTTATTTCTTACACTATTTACCAATTTTGTTTCCACTTTAATATTTGTTACAAAACACGTCCCCGGGCGGAGCACGGGTCTGCCCTCCTAGTTAAAATAAATAAATAGCATCTCTGATTTAACCTAATTAGTTAATAAATAATTTTTGGGAGGCATAAAAGGAACGGAAATAAGCGAAGGTGGGCGAAAATTGGGTACGTAACTGCGTGAGAGAAGCTCTCATCGTCTACTTCTTCCTCTATTCTTATTCTCCCGAAACCCAGAGAGATTCTCCCCTCCCACTATAAATTTAGGGATCCCATAGCCAGAGCCTCATCCTCGCCGAATTTCGGGTTCCTGCGTTTTCTAGGTCTTCCGTTCCCCACCGATCGGTCGGTCCATCGATCGATTGATCTCCGTACGGTGCGCTTCTCGCTCTGTCGCGGTAACGTTTCCTGATCACTTCCCCCCCCCCCCCCCCCCCCATAAATCAATGCCTTTATTTCCGATTATAGTGCTTTCTCGTGGTTGAATCATCGCGCGTTTGGATTAAGTTTCTAGGTTTCGCGTGTTTATTCCTTTTTTCATTTTTTTTTCCCGGCTGTTGTTGCATGCTCTGATGTTTCGAACCTCACTCGTTGCTGTGGAATTGTTTAAAATGTCTGGAGTTGCCGTTTCTGTTGAATTTGGAGGTGTTGGGATATTCTGATTAGGTTTTAGATGATAAATACTTATTTACTAACAATATTGATTGGTATGTTATGTTATGATATGACGTGATTTGATGATATGCGAGTCTGATCCCGCTTGTGGTGTCACGCTGATGATCTCCTGAAATTTATTTTGGTTTTACTGGTAGTTTCCAGGTGAGTTTGTAAGGGTAAGATATTGCTTCCTAAGCAATGAATTCTGCTTTGGATTTTGATTCTATTGATTAATTTGATAAAAATAGCTTTCATTCAGCATCAACTCTGGGCTTTATGATGGTATTTCTGCTTCTGACTTCGTTGAGTACTAGTGCCTGAAATCTTGGGGATTAAAATTGATAGTTTAACCAACTGATGTTTCCGGAAACATCGCAATCAATTATTGTCTAATTTCATTCTTCTCAACACTAACTGGGTATGCAGTATGCTAATAGAATGTGTGTTTCCTGCTAATGCTAAGTGCTTGTTGGTTGAATAAAAGGGAAAAGAAAATAGGACTAAGATAGAATAATTGGCGGATAAAAAGTGAATAATGAAACCCACTATGGAGGGAGTGAAAACAAAGGAGGGAGTATGAGTTTGTTCTCAAAATTTTGTTTAATGAAAATTACTTCAAAGCGAACTAAATTATAGGAACACACAGGACAAATCAGTGTCGTGGATGCTCATATCAGCCACGGATGGTGCATAAATTTTATCCTTCTATCACTTTATTCGTTGGGTCTCCTATGAATTTGTTGGCTTTCTCTGTTTTGTATTTAGGCGGGTCCCTGTGCTTGACATGTAAATCAAGGATATATCATATATATTTTATGTTATGATTTCTTTCTTTAAAACCGATGTCCTTAGCACATTTACTGTATTAATTTTTTTCATATGCTTCTGTGCATTACTAGCGATGAGTGCTTAATGTTTCTTCTATTGCCATGTGCAACCCACTTCTTGATGTAAACATATTGTTTTGCAGTTATTTTTCTCCTCGAGGAGTCACAAGATCTGCTTTACAATGGCTGATGCACACGACACTGACAAGAACATTGAAATTTGGAAAATCAAGAAGTTGATCAAAGGTTTGGATGCAGCTAAGGGAAATGGAACCAGCATGATCTCTCTTATCATCCCTCCTCGTGATCAAGTATCTCGTATCACGAAAATGCTTGGAGATGAATATGGCACTGCCTCCAACATCAAGAGCAGGGTTAATCGCCAGTCTGTCCTTGGTGCAATAACCTCAGCTCAGCAGAGGCTGAAGCTGTACAACAAGGTGCCTCCTAATGGTCTTCTTCTGTACACTGGAACCATTATCACTGATGATGGGAAGGAAAAGAAGGTTACTATTGACTTTGAACCATTCAAGCCCATCAATGCCTCTTTGTATCTCTGTGACAACAAGTTTCACACTGAAGCTTTGAACGAGCTCCTGGAATCTGATGATAAATTTGGCTTCATTGTGATGGATGGTAATGGCACCCTGTTTGGAACTCTCAGTGGCAATACAAGAGAAGTGCTTCATAAGTTTTCTGTTGACCTTCCAAAGAAGCATGGTAGGGGAGGTCAGTCAGCCCTGCGTTTTGCTCGTTTGCGAATGGAAAAGCGGCATAACTATGTGAGGAAAACAGCCGAACTTGCCACACAGTTCTTCATCAATCCTGCTACTAGTCAGCCTAATGTTTCGGGTCTCGTACTTGCTGGGTCAGCAGACTTTAAGACTGAGCTCAGCCAGTCAGACATGTTTGATCCTCGTCTTCAGGTGAAGATACTCAATGTGGTCGATGTTTCGTATGGTGGTGAAAATGGATTCAACCAGGCAATTGAGCTCTCTGCTGAGATCCTTTCCAATGTAAAGTTTATCCAGGAGAAGAGGTTGATTGGGAAGTACTTTGAGGAGATAAGTCAGGACACAGGTAAGTACGTCTTTGGAGTTGATGACACTCTGAAGGCCCTGGAGATGGGTGCTGTTGAAACCCTTATTGTGTGGGAAAATTTGGACATTACAAGGTACGAATTGAAAAATAGTGCTACTAATGAGGTTTTAGTGAAACACCTGAACAAAGACCAAGAGGCGGATAAGAAAAATTTCCACGACTCAGATTCCAGTGGTGATCTGGAGGTTCAGGACCAGATGTCCTTGCTGGAGTGGTTTGCAAATAACTATAGGAAGTTTGGTTGCACTCTTGAGTTTGTAACCAATAAATCGCAGGAGGGTTCTCAGTTCTGTAGGGGGTTTGGTGGAATTGGTGGTATTCTCCGCTACCAGCTTGATATGAGGACGTTCGATGATCTCTCTGATGATGGGGATGTGTATGAATCTGAATAGCAGTTAATCAACTCTTCCCAGGTGCTGGTGCAGGAGAGGGGCAAATTGGCCTGCACTAGCACACAAGCGGCACGGCTCCGAGCCTCGCCTGCTGCTTCAAATGCCCCAAAGTCCCACTCACTCGTACCCACGAAGACTTTATCCAGGTCAGTTCTCTTCTAGCTATTGTATCATTTATATCATGCTTTTCAAGGCTAAAAGGTTTTGGTAGTTTTGCTTAGCTCCCTCGAATCCGGTTTATATTGGTATGCTAGATGCAATATCGAGGTGGCAACTTTGGCTGGTGGATCACTCTGTTCGGTTGCGTCTTCAAGGGTTTGCTGCATAAGGCGCAAAGCTTCATCCATTCCATCACAAACTCTTCAGGACGCGCCCACAGCAGCAATGCCATGATCAAACGACTGCTGACAGTCTACCCTCAGAATATGGATATGAGATGGTAATACCAATTACCTGGATCGCTGTTTGCTGTTTTCAGTGTTTGTTAAATAAGCTGGCATTTTCTGAAATGCCTGATTTCTTAGGAACTTTTGTATTTGCTGACTTATTCTATATGTCTTATAGCATATAGGCATGCTTGATGAATTGTTTTGAAAGACCATATGTTTAATATGTTGGCTTTAGATCTCTATATGTTATTATCACAAGTCCTCTACTATTAGCGAGGTGCCGGATTTAGGTTCAAAGGAAACATTTGGTTCATTCGTCGCGTTTCAGCTCGAATCACCAGGGCATTGTGAATTCTGATCTGGCCTGGATTTTGGAAGATCTTGAGTAGGAGTCTCCATGTGAGCATTATTGTCGTCTTCAATTACGAGTTGCACGCATTTGTGCATACCGAACAAGAACATATTTCGATGCAACTAGGATGGAAGCAAGGAATCCTTTTCGCAAAACAGAATTGTTCTTATTGACATTATTGCTCATAGCGATGCCAAGAGCATACTTTGGTCGATATGGATGGGATTAGACCTGTCAAAACACAACCCGATCCGAACGTCCGGAAAATTTTCGACCCGAACCCGGAAATTTTGACCCGGAAATTTTTTTCGACCCGAACCCGAAAAACCAAAAATTTTCCAGGTAATATGGGTTTCGACCCGGTGACCCGATTGACCCGGTAATTTTGACCTGATTTTAACCGATTGACCCAGTGACCCGATTGATCCGGTTGATTTATAATTAAATATAATTGATTTTTTATATATATAATTAAAATTTATTGCAAAATTTTCAAATCATGATTTTTTTAATTTAAAAAGGAAAAAATTGACAAACCCGAAATGACCCGAAACCCGGTCAAACCCGGGTTCTAGTTAACCCGGAAATACCCGGGACCAGTTTTACCCGTGACCCATTTTACTCGAAACCCGAAGTGACCCGAACCCGACCCGAATGACCAGTTTGACAGTCTAGATGGGATCCATCATCCAGTTTTGAGGCAGCAAGTAGTGCGATTTGTCTAATTTAAATAAATTTGATACTGAAACCCGTTGATTTAATTTATGAAAAGTTGGTATATATTAGTGGAAACAACAAAACAGCATACCTTGTAACCAATCAGCACATTATTTTGAAAAGCTTACCAAGGAAATCGTAAATAAAGTTGTAAATAATTTGCAATAACAACACCAAAAAGAAAGGAGAAGATGTCAACATGTATGAAATAATGTTAACAATCTAAACTATATATAGGTCAAAATCTAAAAATCTATCCATAATTATATATGTATAAAATCCAAAAAAAATATAGTAGCAAAAAATTGAATTTCATGAGTTGATAACCTTTACGTGACTAAATATTATTTCAATTTACCCAAAACCTTTTATTTTCTTCATATTGATAGAGTTATTTAATTAGTAGGATCAAGCTAAGTATTATTTCAATTTCGTCAAAACTTTTTATCTTCTAAAAAATATGTTCATATTGATAAAGTTATTGATAAAGTTATTTAAATAGTATAATCCTGCAATATATTGACAAAGTTATTATTTTCTAAAAATATGTTCATATATAATGAAAATAGGTAAAACCTTATCTTATATAATAGTTTTTAAATTTAGTTAAATATATATCCATATCTAATCAAATTGGGTCAAAGTTTATGGTATTCATATATAGATATATTGATGAATACCTATAGTCCCCTATAGGGAGTTTCTCTCCCCTAGAGAGAAACTCCCAATTGAGTACCCATTTCCGAGCAATCCCTCTTCCTTATTGTCAATCCGAATTTTGGCAAAATTTCCTCCCCAAATCCCTAATTTGTCCACCCTCTTCCTTAATCCCTTCACCCTTTGGCTAAATATACTCCCCCAAGCCTCAATTGTTCAAGTAGATCAATCAGTCGACAAATATGGAGTGATTGTTTCGCTGCTCTGCAAACTTCGTCCCTCTTTCGCCCTTTTGCTAAGATCGACGCTTGTTTGCAGAGATCGTCCCTCTTTCGATTCGTTCTGGTGCGGGCGAGCCGAGACGCCTCCGTTGTGTTAATAGTGTTGGGGCTTTTTATTGTGTTTGGGTTCCGACTCTTGTCTGGTCATCTCATCGTCTTGTTCTGTTCGGGATGCCCCTCCGCCTCCCGTCGTCGTCCCCCCTTTTGGTCTGATCGGGATGCCCCTCCGCCTCCCGGTTGTCCACCTGTTCACCTTTGGTTTTGGCCTCTTGTGATCCAGGTTGTCCTGGTGTCCAACACCACTGTTGTGTATCAATCCCCCTCTTTCCGGCGACTTTCGCTATCTTCAGCCTCCCGTATCTCGTCGCCGCTTGGTTAAATCTGTGGCTGCGTTCATCTCGCTCTTCCTTGTCCTTCGGGCCCAAGCTGGATGAGGATATGTCGCAAAAAATAAGATTAAAAAAAAATGCTTGAAAGAGCCTTGACTAAATCCCGTAAGGGTCTGAGTAACCACCCGTAAAGGTCTTGACAATCTCTCGTAAGGGTTTTTCTGGTGGGTTATATACAGGGTGACTCTCGCCGACGTTTCCGGTTGTTCTTGGCGGTCCTAGTCTGAGTTGGGACTCTGGTGTCTGGTGTCGGGTCTGGCCGGGGTCGTGGCGGTGTGCATCGAGGCGACTCCGTATTCCAGAAATTTCCTTGGAGGTTCGTCTTCATCGCCCCCAGGAGGGACTCCTGATGTACCGTTGGCCAACGGTGTCATCGCTTGGTGGCGCTTGGCTCCGGGGTTTGTCCGTGTTGTTCTCAACTCTTTTTGGATAGGTTCGTCTGTTTATCTGGGGTTGTTTAGTTGTCGCTTTTGTATTGCACCGTTTATTTTAGATTGTATGCTCGACGGTTCGCCGTCTGCCGACTCTGTCGGCCTCTCGATGAGCCAGGTCTGTCTGGCCATCGAATTTTTACCTAATCAATAAAAATAAAAATAAAAATAAAAATACATAGATATATTGATTAAATAGAGTTAGAATAAAAATTTATGTTCTACCAAAAAAAAGAATAAAAATTTATCTTATGGATATATTTTAAAATTAGTTAATATCTTTTAAAAATATATCCATATCTAATCCAATTAGGTCAAATTTTATCTTATGTATATATATAGATATATTGATTATATAGAGTTAGAATAAAGAGAAATTCCATCTAGTGCCCTTATGGTTAAAGCAATTCCGGATGATGTCCGAGTGTTTAATTTTTTCTAGTTGGTACCCCTTAACTATCATAAACTTCCGCCCCGTGACCCACAACCAATTTAAATTTTAAAGTCCAACTCCGTTAATTATTTTTAGAAATGTAAAACATTTGAAAAGATGAGAGAGATTGCAACAAACTCACCCCATTTCCAAACCCTAGACTTTGAACAAGCGAGCGTCGCCGACCCTTTCAGCTCCAGATCTAACAGCCCAGAACATCAAACCCTTAAGTGTGTCTTTCCAAATCCCTCACCGTCAACCTAATCATAGATCGAAGTGTGTCTTTTCAAATCCCTCAAACACAAATTCTAAATACAGAAACCTCCGAATCAAAGGGCGAATTAATGAAGAGAATAAGAAGATCAGGTGAGCGATACACTATCAGCAAAACGGAAGTTTCAGCCATGCTCCAGAACTCCAGCGACGGAAGTGCTATTGCCCACATTCGATTTTGACTTTGCCACTATTCTCTCTTACGCTTTGGAGGCTGGAGGTCTCTGTCCTTGAAGACTGGCTTGAGACTTCCACTAACAAAGATCTATGTTGTCAGATGTAAACAATCAACAATGGGTATTTCAATCTACAATTTCTTGCTATAATTTCTTATTTTCATTAGTTAAGTGTTGCCTTAAATCTGCTATTTTTATTTTCAAAAAAACATGTATATAATATAAACAAGTTCACAAGTATTATTTTAAAAATATTTCAGAAATAAAATTTACTATTTATTAATAATCATTTGTTTGAATTAGATAAGATGGGTTGAATTGGGTTAAGATGGGTTGAATTGAGTTAAAGGGGGTAATTTGGAAGTGAACAATGCTTTCCAAAGGTTCACATTAACGGAGCTATAGTTCAATTATCATTTAGGTCAAGGGGCGTAAATTTACGATGGTTAAGGGGCACCAACTGGAAAAAATAAAACATTGGGACACCATCCAGAATTGTTTTAAATATAGGGGAACCAGACGGAATTTTCCTAGAACTATATTGCACATATAATATATCATTGTGCCTCACTCCGAAAATTTCCTGGCTCCACCACTGATGAAGACAACCGGGAGTCGTCGAGCTTTCATCTTTCATTTGGGTTAGCGCGACTGCGAGAGAGAGAAATTTTTTTTTTTTTACATATATATTATCTTATTGTAGGGAGTATATATAAAGATAGGATGTTTTAATTTAAATACTTAGTATAATATACTAAATATAGTGTTGTAGTAGGTTTTTTTTTTTTTTTTTTTTGACGTTGCTATAATTTTACTTTTGTGCATATTTTAGTTAGATAAAAAAGATCCTAAAATATTACCCCTTCCTATCCTAAATATAATAGATTTTACTTTTGTGCATATAGTTTAAGGAGCTAAAACTACATTTTATATACAAATAAATAATCTATATACAAATAAATTATTGATCTTAAACTAAGAACGATTAAAGAGTGTTAAAATTATAAAATAAAAATTAATCTAGGTATAAATAATTCATTTTACCAAAAAATAATATAGATATATATAAAATAATGGCTATCAAATAATTAATTTCGATTTAAATAACTCTTTCCACCAAAAAATAATCTATATATAAATAAAACTATACCTAACAAATATTTATATCACAATACGCCACACAAAACGTTATACATCGGTTTTAGTATATCTATCTATCTAATATAATAAAAGAGAATGTGGAGTATATATTATTTCATCGCATTGAATAAGGGTTTAGGGTTTAGGTTATATGTATGAATAAGGGTTTAGGGTATATGTTATAGCTAGGGTTTAGGGTTTACATGGCATACAAGTTTCAAAGTTATATTAATTTAAGATATATGAAGGTGTGATATTTTATCGGATTGAAATTTATCCACTTAGTTTAACGTACTTTGATATTTAGGGTATATGTTATAGGGTTTAGGGTTTAGATAGCATACAAGTGTCAAAGTTATATTAACTTGAGATATATGAAGGTGTGATATTTTATCGGATTGAAATTTATCCACTTACACTAATCCAAATGTAGTCATCAACGGCGTTGGAAAAACGTCATGGAAGACATTCTATGGCATTTTTAAACACCATCCCCAAACGCCGTCTATACGGATGTCATGCTTTCTAATATTATTTAACGGCGTTTTTAGAAACGCCATGAAAAATATATCCTATGGCGTTTATCAAAGGCCATGTATAAGGATTAGTAAGCCAAAAAAACACTTATTTAATGACGTTTTTAAAACGCCATAAATGCGAATATATTTAATGGCGTTTTATAAACGCCATGGATAAGGATTAGTAATCCGAAAAAAAAACATATTTAACGGCATTTTAGAAACGCCATGAATGAGGATATATTTTATGGCATTTTATAAACGCCATTAAAAATGATTTGTAATCCAAGAAAAACTTATTTAATGGCATTTAGAAAACGCCATTAAAAAGGTTAGTAATACCAAAAAAAGACCTGTTTTATGGCGTTTTAGGTACGCCATATTACTAGCCCGGAGGCACAAATACGACGTTTATAGTGTCGTCGTAAATGCCTATTTTGAGAACAAATCTGTCTAGCACATTTTTCATAAAAGCATCCAACACAACCCGTCTTTCACATTTGCCATACAATGCCCAGGAACAAAACATTCAACCTTGTCAAATATTCTTACAAAATGTTCTACCATCCACATCATTATACAAAAAAGATCACATCTACCGAAATATTCTTAGAAGATAGGTCTAATAACATATCAAGAGGATCTGTTGACAAATTTATCAGATGCACAGCTTTGATATGCACTATACAAAATGACTCCATTATACGAAGAGGAGTCTTAGCGGTCGAGATATCTAACGTCATATTCAACAAGCTCAGACAAAGTCTTAATGGCTTCCGCTGATTTCATGTCCCTGTCCAAATGGCATAGGGAAAAGTTCTGACATAAGTTACAATAAGACTAAAAAACTCATGAGTACAAAGATCATATCACAAATGTGGTAAGTCAAATTACAAATTCAACTTCACATCCTACTCCAAAATTATTGCTATTTCATTAGTAATCTAGCAGATAAAAAACTATATCACAAATGAAAAGATGGATGTACATGATTTATGTTATAGCAATTTTTTTTACCAAAAAACAAGTATAAGTGTATTTAAACAAATGCAACACCAGTTTCAAATTAACTCAAATGTCATAAACCTAAACTCCCTGATCCTAAAAAGCCTACAAGTTTAAACCTAAACGACAGATTACATATCCATTTAGCTAAGGCTATAAACATAAACATTATATTAGAGTTTTTTTTGCCAAGATTAGAACTTACTTTAAAACTGAATCATAGAGTATTTTGTCATATATTCAGCTCATGCTAGAAACCATTAGTGGCTAAATTCAGCAAATAAAAAATGGTCTAAAATTAGAGCAAAACTAATCTAACTACTGAAATCAAGTTTAAAAGTAGCAACTTTATGACTAGGAATCACTAAAAATGACATATACAAAGACAATGGACCAAAAAACCATGATTACCTCATCAAGGACAATGTATTTGATCGGTCAAGCTATTGTGCTACCAATGGAATCTGCAAGGTTCGTAAATTCCGGCTCATAGAGATAAAATTCAGCATTTTCCACCATCACTTCTTCAATGGAAACTCTATAACAATCTGGGCCAAGTATATATCCATGCACATATGCTTTTGGATCTACAGCTGAGATGGATCCTTTTGCCACTTCTTCTCCATCACCATTCCAATTGAACAACTTGCATTTGTCATTGATTAAAGGCTGATGTGTGCTTCCTTGTCGCGACTATGAGGTAGATAAAAGTATACATAGTTATTCAAGTTAAAGGTATAATTATTCAGAAAGGAAAATGTTATGTACCTGTGGGGTTGTAGTAGCCCCTACACTTGCACTTTCAATTGCACCACTTTGGAATTTGTCCTACGAATTAAATAAAATATCACTAAGCATCATCATAGGATTATTAAAAAAAAGATAAAGACTATAAAAATATACACATGAATATTTACCTTGGAATGTTCAGGTGAATCTTCCCGCCTTTCATCATCATCTTGATCATTTATGTCATCATCATCATCATCCAAGGTAATTCCAAGTTTGGAAGATAATACAGCCTCTATTTTTGTCTTCCACGCTCTCATTTTGTTTACTTCTGCCTCCATTTTAGCATACTTAAACTCCCTTTGTGATTGAGCATACAACTTGGTTTTTGTAACCCCCGCTCCAAGACCTCTAACACGACCAGGATATTCCTTACCGAGTACTTGAGTTAAAATCTCCTCCCCATTATCATTAGGTGGAGCCTCATCCATTTTCTTTTTTATCGCATCCTACAAAAAATAAATACACAAAACAAAGTGAAATGTAATTATTAGAATATGTAAACTCAAGTGTTACCTTCCAAATGAAATTGCTTACAATTTCGGTTGCATTAGCCTCGCTTGTCTTTTTCTTCGAGACATGTGCTTCAATCCATAGTGCTGGCTTAGTCAAAGGCTTATCTGGGTGTAGTTTGTTCTGTAAATGGGAAGTCATAAACATACTAAAGGAAAGAAAAAACTAAATACGCAGAAATATGAATTCAAACACATGAAAATTCCAAGTATTACTTACATACTCATCTTCTTTTCGACTATATCCTTTTCGACTCAAGGTGTGGTTCACAATTTGTTTTTCCCTTATGCTTCTCATTTTCGTACTTTTTTCCTACATGAATAAATGTTAGTCATGTTAAAACTACAATAAAATGCAATGCAAAATAAACTTAAATCAATTTTATGAGATTACTTACTTGCCATTTCTCAGTCATTCGACTTTTAACAAACTGATCCCATTCAGCTAAGGACACGCCAGGAGGCCTTAAGTTAGCAATTTGACTTGTTCGCTCTACATTAGTTGATCTTGATTCCATGATTTTTCTAATTTTAGTTGAAAGCTCAGATTTCCAAGATCTCCAAAGTTTCCCCATTTGTTGCATGACGAACAACTTGAAGCACACATCGATCAAGTATTTTTGCTATAAAATATCAAAAGCTTTGTCTATAAACCACTAGCTTGAGTACTAACTCCATGTCAAAATAAGTGCAAAGGAAAATAACTAGAGAAACATGCAGATTACACTAGAGCACTGATAGTAGCTGAGAATTAAAGAAACATAACTAAAATTACCATTTAGATTTTGTTTCAGGACCACAAACAGGACATGCGAACTCCCCTTTTGTACTTAAACCAGCTAGATTACCATATGCCGGAAAGTCATTTATCGTTCACAAAAGGATAGCTTTGAGGTTGAACATTTCCCTCTTAAATGCATCATACATCTCGACCCCAGTAGTCCATAGCTCCATCAAATCATCTATAAGTGGCTGTAAATACACATCTATGTCATTGCTTGGTTGTTTTTTCCCGGGAATAAGCAGACTTCACATCAAATTTTCTGCAGGCATGCACACATTCGGAGGCAGATTATACATGACTAAAATCACAGGCCATATATTGTACGTTGAGCTTAGAGAGTTGAATGGTGTAAACCCATCGGTGGCTAATCCGAATCTCAAGTTTCTTGGATCAGCAGCAAAACTTGGCCATTTCTGATCTACGGTCCGCCATTGAACTGAGTCAACTGGATGACGCATCATGACATCTTGACTATGATGAGTAGAGTGCCATCTTAGCAGCTCACTTGTATATTCTGAAAGAAACATCCTCTTAATCATCGGGACTATGGGAAAATAACGCAAGACCTTTGCTGCCACTCCCTCTTCTATCTGATTTTTCCTCGGATTCACTCTCCACCTCGAAGCATTACATTCAGGACATTCATTGAGATTTTCTTTGTCATTCCTCTAAACAAGCAACAATCGTTGATGCATGCATCAATCTTCTCGTACCCTAAATCAAATCCCTTCAAAAACTTTTTAATTGTAGAGAGAGATTCTGGAAAATTATTGACTTCTGGAAGCATGTGCTTAATTAGTTCAAGCAATTCATCAAATGCTTCATGAGCGATTCCATTTGAGGCTTTGAATTTATAAAAGATAAGAGTTACTGACAGCTTTGTATATTTCTGCTTACATCCTCGATATAAAGGGACTTCTGCATCTTCCACTTTCTTTTTATAATCTTCCTCCGTGACATTACTTTGTAGACTTCCACCCTCATCAAAAAAGCTAGGATACTTATACATTTGAAGCACGTCTGGAAGTTCATAGTCCACATCAGAAGGATCAACACATTCACTATCTAACCCTTCGTCAAAAGGAACCTCTTCACCATGTGCACACCAAATATCATAATCAGGATCAACACCATAGTGCAACAAATGTACCTCCATGTCGTCAACAGTTTGCGTCTAAGGTTACGACAAACTGCACAAGGGCATATAAGCATTTCCGGATTCCTTCCACGCCTCTTTGAATTTGAGACAAATTGTTTAACCCCTTCTCGATACACCTCATTGTTTTTATCTAATTTTACCCAACTTTTATCCACGCTAAGGGACATCTAATATGATTGATCTCCTTACCTAAGAAAAATTAGTATTTTTTGAACAAAAGGAATGAGTAGACATGCATTAACCCAAACAATAACGACAACATAAAACTGAAATGTATAAACTTGAAATGTATAAAACTGAATTGTATTAACCCAAGAAGGAAAAACGGAAACTTGTTCCAATGGAGCAATGAATACTTCAATCTCTCTTATACATTTGAATATCCATTATAAGAATTTCTAGAATCATTCCACATAGAAGATCTAACTCATTTTTAACAAGACAGACATGAGTATTAAAATAACTTGATACTTTATACACACAATTATCCAGTATAGAAAGATACGAGATAAGTAAGACAACATCATTCGCATAAGAAGTATTAATATTACTTGGTAATTTTAAGATTTTCGAGAGCATTGATCTTTCCCATTCAGTTGGTATCTTTATAGGCAAGAGTTACAGAAATCATCTTGTGGGAATGCGTTGATTTAGTTAGTGTTGTTTTCTAAGTTTTCCCATTCATATAATAAATTAATACTATAAAATGATAAGGAATCATCTTAAGGAAATGGTAGCTATATACGTAATTAATAAAGTGCTCAATCAAGTTAACGAGAGCAACTAATCAAACATAAGGATTAAAAAAATTAATACTATAAAATGATAAGGAAATATCATTGTTGATGTTTCATTAGATGTCAATGTCAGTAGCTAGATAAAATAGTTCTGCAGGTACCGTTCTTTATATGAAGGAGTAGAGTTACTTATCATCAAAATGGTAAGATTTGCTTGAAAAAACATTTCTCCAGTCTTAGATACTATTAAATCTGTCAATCTTGATTCACAATAGGAAGGAAGATAAACTACATAAAAGAAAAGGGGACTTTGATCATTCCGACCTTATAAAAGATTAATAAACGGCTAAACAAATTTTAAATCTAAACAGATTAAGACTTCAAACTCTCACCAATTAATCGATGGAAAAGGTTAAATATTCTTAACATTCACCTTTAATTACCTCTTTAAATCTTGAACAAATGTTTCCAGTTGTTGCAATCCCTTTCCTAAAGCTTTAGGCCTTGAATCCCCTACAAAAGATGAAATCCATCAAAATTAGGGTGTTTTGATATTGCAATTTAGTCATCTATTTACAAAACTAAAAATAAATGAAACATACATAGAGAAATTGGGGGCTTTTATGTTGCCATTTATTCAATTGGAAAACAAAATTACCTTATGTGAAGAACATTTAGGGTTTTGATTGGAATCAATTGCTTGAAACTTTAGGGATTTGGGGATGAAGCAGCAACGATGAACAGGATAACGACGATCAACAACCGCATACGATGAACAACGACAAGGATGAGCAGCAGCCACGATGAACAACGACGACGACGAGCAACAAACCCGGCGAGCAGCAAACAACGACTATGCAAGCCCGGCGAGCAACAAACCCGACGAGCAGCAAACCCGGCGAGCAGCACGCAAACAGCGACTGGCGAGGAGAAGTGGTGGGAACGCAGATTTGAGTCTGCGAGCAGCGATTTCTGAGCGGAGCGAACGCAAAGATTTGCTCGGTGTTTGATTTAGGGTTTGGGTTTTGGCGAACGCGCAGAGAAAGAATGAAGTCTCCAACTTGGTCTTTGGTTATTTCCTTATTTTGCTTTTCACAGAAAAAATTTATTTCATTTAATAAAATTTGACTCAAATATTTTGCGCGAAATAGCATCAAATTTGCGGGAAAAAAAATTTCCGCCCAATACATCCGTCAACCATGGCATTTACAAACGCCATGCTTTTTTAAAACATTTGATAGATTTTTTTATCCTATATCTCATTATTTTATGGCGTTTATAAACGCCATGAAATATTATGGCATTTTCCAAACACCATTAAATAATGGCATCATACAAAACAATGGCATTTTTTACATAAACTCCATTAAATATAGTTTTAATGACAATTCATAAGCAGACGCCATTGTTTAAACGTCATTGACATTTGTACTAGTGAATTAGTTTAGTGTAATTTGATATTTATTGCATATTGTATAATGCACAAATTAATAAGGGTTTAGGGTATATGTTATAGGGTTTAGGGTTTAGATAGCATACAAGTTTCAAAGTTATATTAACTTGAGATTTATGAATGTGTGATATTTTATGGGATTGAAATTTATCCACTTAGTTTAGCGTAATTTGATATTTAATACATGTTATGTAATACACAAATTAATAAGGGTTTAGGGTATATGTTATAGGGTTTAGGGTTTAGATATCATACAAGTTTCAAAGTTATATTAACTTGATATATATGAACGTGTGATATTTTATTGGATTGAAATTTATCCACTTAGTTTACCATAATTTGATATTTAATACATATTATGTAATACACAAATTAATAAGGGTTTAGGGTATATGTTATAGGGTTTAGGGTTTAGATAGCATAAAAGTTTCAAATACAAGTTTCAAAGTTATATTAACTTGAGATATATGAAGGTGTGATATTTTATGGGATTGAAATTTATCCACTTAGTTTAGTATAATTTGATATTAAATACATATTATGTAGTACACAAATTAACAGGGGTTTAGGGTATATGTTATATGCTTTAGGGATTAAGTTATCTTTCTTTTCAACTTTATAAAAACTCTTCTTCTACCACAATTGTTAAAGGAGTGTTCATTAAGTATAAATTTTTATATTATCAAATTAAATAAAATTGAAATTTTAGTAAGTTTTTTTTTTCCATGTATTATCTATTCATTTAAGCATTATTATTATATATTAGGGTTTAAGTTTTCTTTCTTTTCAAATTTATAAAAACTCTTCGTGTACCATAATTGTTAAAGAAGTGTTCATTAACTATAAATTTTTATATTATCAAATTAAAATTTTAGTTTGAATAGCAAAATTATTAAATGAAATTAAGAAACTTATTAGAATAATCAATAGAGTCATTGGAGAAGAAAATTGAAAGAATAAAATAAGGTAAAAATGTAAAGAATAAAACAACATATATTTACTTTGAATAAAATAAGGAGAAAATTCTAATTAATGTTATTTATGTTTTAGTAAAAAAATAATTATAATTGATATTACTATAGCTACAAAGCAAATGCTCAAAGGTATATACCATATTTTATGAAATTAGAATATAGGGTGATGCATTTTCAATTTATAGAATTGTATAAAAAAACTCTCTCATCTCTCTTCTCCTAGAGGGATGGAGACTCGTGAAAACCCAAATGTGAAACCTTAGCCTCCAACCCAGATTTGTAAACCCAAATTCATTTGTCTCTCTCTCTCAAACAATCCCTATTAACCAAATCTCTGCAAATCCCCAAATGCTTGTCCCATCTGTTTGGCCACTCTCCGCCTCATCGCTTACTGTCTACGGCTTGGTGGTGGTGGTCTGCTATCGAAGTTGGTTCTCTGTCACCTCCTCCGGTTGCCATCTTCGACGCCAGCCTTGTTTTCCCTCTCTCGTACTCCCCCGACCACGCTCGGTGTCGGTATGGGGTGGGGGTTGGTTTTGAGTGGGCCGCGTTCGCGCACCTTCTTCCTTCGTCCCCTACTTCTCCCCCTGTGTCGCTAGTGTGCCCTCCTCCGTCACCGTTGTCGCCCCTCCTGGCTCCTCTTGGCCCGCTGCCAGTTGGAGGTGGCCTGTAAGTTTGTCCTTCGGGCCTTGGGCCTGGGGCAGCCCCGGGATGTTTGGATAAAAATAAAATAAAATAAAGTATATTTTATCTTCATTTTGTTTCGAATAACTTGTAGCGTAGGGCCGAATTGCTTGTGGTGGTGTTGTTTGGTGCTGGAGTCTAGTGGTATTGAGCGGTGTTCTCCTCTTTGGTCGACATGCGAGAGGTTGTGTACATGATCGAAGTCTGAAGGCTCGTTGACTGAATCCAAATCTAAGGTTTCCACTTTGTTCCCCAGGGATCCCTTGCGTCGCCTCTACCAACTGATTGAAGAGTTGTCGCACACTGTTTCAGTTCGTTTTAGTTTGTACCTGTATCTGCAACTTCACCTTTGTAATTGTATTTTGGCTTTTCTGCTTGGTTGTTTTCTTTTGTTTGTATCATGTTTGACAATTTATCTGTCGCCGTTTTTTGGCCTATCAATCCACCGGGCCTGTCCGGTGTGTCGAATTTTTACTCAATCAAATTTTTTTATATAGAATTGTATTTTATGTGATCAAAATGAAATTACCTAAGAGATTTTTTTTTGTTCTATGCTTTTTTTAAATGAGAATTTCGTTCTATATATTGAAGAGATGATATTGTCCACATACATATAAACCCCACTTTGAATTTTAATGAGAGAACTAAAAAAAATATTTACAAGTGTGAAAAGGAATTCTTTATTACTATCCAAGAACCTAAATTGGGGAAATAAAAAAGGTAATTATCTAATTTGCATATCTAATAGACGAAATAAATAACAATTATAATAATATACAAAGGATATAAGGATTGTATTTTTGAATTTAAACTTATCTCTACCTACTATATATACCCTACAACCTACACTCTCTTATTTCACTTTAAAAGAAACCATACTTCTACAAGATGGTAAACACCCCTAAAACTCCTAAGACCCCCAAGACACGTTCTTTTAAATCCAACTCTCCGACTGCAACACATGCATACATCAGCAATTTAGAAGCAAAGTACAACAAGCTGGAGATGGAAGTGCACGATTGGATGCATAGGCTCATTGCCGGTGGACACGAGGCTTTGATGAATGTCACACTCAGTTCGGAGGTGCCGCTAGTCGAACTGATGTGGATCTTAAATAAGCAAATGACTTTGAGCGAAAGCACTCCTTCCAAATCTGCCATCCAAAGAAACCTTACCCTTGGGAGTCCAGCAAATGTTATCATAATAGATTAAGCATTTGTTTAGTTTTCTTTATTCCTATCTTTAATTATAAGTTGAATAATATGAATTCTATGTAATTCAGTAGCAATGGAATCCTAAATTTCAACCTATAAACCCTCAATTTTCAATCAAAATTCCTAATTGCAATCCCAAAATCTAATACAATACTTGATAAGAATTTGCACAACACACAACTAAAAAGACCAACCTATAAAACGAATAAGAGATTAGTATCAACTTCATCCAAAAAGTGGAAAAATCACATACTGTTTGAGCACCTTGATAACAAATGAAATGGGGCCATAACTTGATCGAAGCCATCCATAGTCAGGCTACAAATGCAGTACTCAAGTGGAATCATGTTCGAAGGAATGGGAATGATGTTGCCCATCCTTTAGCTACTTTAGACCTATATTTGATACTACCTCCGTCTCGCAAAACTTTGTAGTTTTGCTTTTGGCATGTTTTTTAAAAACAGTAAAAACTATATAAAATATCAATGATTTTATTAATTAAAAAAATAATTTCATACTTAATACAATTATCTATAAAATTATGAAAAAATTATTTAAAAAAATTAATATTTTATAGAGTTTTTAGCTTCTTAAAAAACATGTCAAAAAAGTAAAACTACAAAGTATTTTGAGACGGAGGAAGTGCATTATTTTTTTCACAAAATTTTCTGCCAAAACCAGTTGTTGTACGCTTGATTGTTGATTATAGGAATTCATCCCTTTTGGACTCAAAAAAAATAAAAAAAAATTGGGGCCATAACAGGATTTGAACAAAAAGGAGAAAATCACATACAATTTGAGCACATACTGTTTGAGCACCTTCATATAGAAAATCACATACAATTTGAGGAAAAATCACATATTGTCGGCTTATGTTTGCACAATTGCACACAAAACTACCAGAAACCCACACCCGCCGCCGCCAGATCCAAACCCACCACCACCACTAGATCCGGAACCGCAGCCACCAACACCAGAATAACCATCGCCACCAGAGGCGAAACCGCAACCACCAGCGTTAGAACCATCGTCGCCACCAGATCCGGAACCGCAACCACCAGAACCGACACCGCATCCACCAACGCCATCTCATTTCGTCGTTCGTGTCGTCATAGGTCGCCCTTCTTTGATGGGGAGTACAGGTCCAATCCTTTCTTTGGAACCCCTTAAATTTCCACTTGAGAATTTCGAATTCACCTTTGACAAAGATTAGATCTTCACCACCGATGAGATTTATGAGGAGGGATTCCGACCAAGGGAGGAGGGAGGGGGGGCATGAGGTGGCTCGAGCCCCCCTGGGTGTAACGGTCCAGAATTATGATTTCTGGGTTACGTTTCAAGGGATGAAACCCCTTGTTCGAATCTTGCAATCCAGGTACAGGTCGAGGTTTCAAACTCATTTTAAGATTAGTAGAAAGAGGAATTTCAAACCCTAAAAACTTTGAAGGGCCGTTGGGTACCCTTAACCTGTCCTAAGACTATGTCGCGGAATTCAATTCAAATGAAAGTAAAGCGGAAGCAAACTTAAGATACAAAGTGCCACGGTAGAGCCGGGTCAAAACCAAAACATAAGTAAGTGATTACCATTTATACCAAGTTAGAGAATTAGCCAGGTTCTTCGATTCGCCAAAGGATTTCCCGTCACAGAAGCAAGGAGCAAGCAAAGATAGGTACCTAACACTATCCACGAAGTCAGGCCCAGTAATCGCCCGCGAGTCCTCTGACCGCGCTGAGGCCACATAACATGCCTATACCTAATAAAAGGATGATTAATGCAGTACAAGATTTAAATCACATAAGCATGCTTGACAAATATGATAATATGCAAAAATATTATAAAGAGCCAAAGACAATGCCAAGTGGCATACCCCTCTTCTACTCCACCCCCTTTTTCATGGGTGGAACTGGCCAGTACGGTACCCCATTTCCTCGTGGTGGTGCACGGACCACGGAATCATAGCATGCTCAACATCATAACTCATCACATCATAACTCATCGTCATAACATCGCTTGCCCCGGTGTTGCTGGGCCATTAAATCATACTCATATCGACTCGATTTACTCAGGGCACCCGATGGGGCTGGGCTACCTTATGACCCTAGCAAAGACTCTAGGACTATCACATATAACTGTTGTTCTGTATTCAAACACACATAGTAACCACATGCTCAGTTCAATACAATCCTAGCATGATTCTACATGACATGCTTTAATATGAAACAAACTACACATCATATGACACATCAAGCAGGAGGCCCAGGTTACTGAGTAAGTCCCGTAGGATACTTACCTGGAGATGCAGAACAACAAGATAATACAAGCGAGGGCCCAAAAGCAAGCCCAAAATTAAAGCAATAAACACCTATAATCAAGCCAATGTCATAAGCTTTTGAACCAACATTCATACACGCATAGCCCAAGTGCTCAACATCCTCAAAACCAATTGATAGTAAAACTATTTTCCAAAACCTTCCCGCTACGATCAACATCAAACAAAATCATTTACTTCCAATCAACCCCATTGATAAAATCGTACCAACCATATTTTCCAAACTCTTAAATCCCAAATTAAGTCAATTCATATTCAAAATAATTTCTCAAATCATACTTGGCCAAATTCCGATATTTATCATTTAAATCCTTAACAAATTCCCAAAATCATATTATTAACACAATCCCGGCATGTTTACTTTCAAAATCATTACATAAATAAATTCGGACATTTAGTCACAAAATAATTCTATTTTCACAACCATATTTATACATCAATAAAACATCTCGTAATTTCCAAAATCATAAATTAAAACAACACTAAATACATATTCCAAAAAAAATGCCTCTTTTAAATTATTTTATAATATAATAAAATTTCAGAATTTATATTTTCATAAATTCAGAAATAATATAAAATAATAATAATAATAATGATCATCAAAATCAATCCCAAATGAATTCACTCAACCAATTAACATACTATAAAAATCATTACGTAACATACTAACATAGTGTATGTATAAAATAACATCCATTTAAGTACCCCAAACCAACCGGCCCAAATGAAAGAAAGGAAGGAAGGAACCCGACCCGATCTCAGACCGAACCCAACCCGGAAGAAAAAAGGAGGCCTGAGCCCACAAAATAAGAATAGAAGGGGGTCCGGATCTGAAGTGGAATTAGGCCCAACCCGGAAGAAAAAGAGAATCCGAATCATATCTCTCTCCCAAGTCAGAATGCCCACTTCTAAAGGATATAACCCATTTGTAGAGATCCGGGTCAGGCCCAAACCCAAGCCCAATCTAAGGAATGAATAGAACCAGGGAGCCGTCTCCCTCAACAGAACCTGAACAACGACGACGGACGAATGACGGGAGGAAGAAGATGGAATTTCCCAGGCTACGGTGGTCCGTTCAGACTCGGAATTGAACCCTGAGATCGAGTAGAAAAATCCGACCAAGACCCGCCCCATATCGATCAAACGACGCGAAGCAGAAAGGGGAAAGAAGAGGCTCACCGAAAGGTAAAATCGTCACCGGAGGTGCTCACCGGACGCGATTCGGCTTCGTCGACAGGGGAAGAAACTTCGGAATACTCCTATGAAATAGTATTGATCAGAAAGAAGGAATCTTAAGGGGGAATTGGTCGGAATCGAAGGAAAAACCATTACCGACCTAAGTAGGGCGGGCGCGTTTCGAGCCGCGGGTGCCTTATGTTAAAAAAAAAATTATGTCAAAACGACGTCGTTTTGAGTGGAGGTTTTATTTTCCAACTGAGAGATGCGCAAGGAGAGACGGGAAGCGAAGGGTGAGACGCGAGCGAAGCGAAGGGTGAAGGGCGAGACGCGAGCGAAGGGGCTGTCTGCACCACAACACCTGACCGTTTGGCCCGGCAGCCTGCACCGCTCTGAGTCTGACCACTGCCCACCGGCCCGGCCGCCTGCACCAGGGCTATCTCTCGGCTCTCAAATCCGACGATTGAAGACCCACAGTGAACAGGGACTCGAAAAATCAGTGGCTTTAGGCGAAATCTGTAAGTTTGCTCCAATTTTGTTATTCTTAGTTACTTAAATCTTGAATTGAATTGGATTTTTTTACAATTGAAAGGTTTGAAATGTGAATTGAATTGGAGAATTGAAATTTTGTTAGGTTTTAGGGTTTGAGATTTGAAATGTGAAAATTGGGGATTTTGATTATCATAATTTGTTTATTTTATTGTTTATGAATGAATTAGGATTAGGGATTTGGAGAATTGAAATTGTTGTTCTTTGTAAGGTTTTAGGGTTTGAGATTTTAAGTGATTTGAAGTGTGAAAATTGGGTTTTTTTTTCATTTTTATTACTTATGAATTTTGAATAGGGATTCCGATATGGATAGATATTTTGCTCAAATCAGCAAAGTACCAAGTGTTGGATCATCCACTCCTCGCAATATAGTTGCAAGTATTGATAATGCTAATGTGGATAATTCAACTCGTAGTCATTTGATTGATAATGTTGAGGTTCTTGATGGAGATGATGTACGTTGAGCTTGACAATGGAGATGATGTTGTTAATGGTAGTGAGGAGGTTCCAAGCGGACCAAGTGTGAGAGATGATGCCGATAGTCAAATTCAGGAAAATAGCTAGAACTGATAATATGAATATTGTTAGTGATCCTGCAAAGCTAGAATTGATAATCTAAACTTATATTATGTACTGCTAAATCTTCAATATGTATTCACCTTAAATGGTTGGGGTTGAACATTTGAATTTATTTGCAGGCTTGTAACATTGAATGCTATTTTGTTAATTAATTGACGATGCAACACTTTCGTAACTTGGAATTCCGCCCCACCTTTTGGGAACTCCTGCGGCCGCCACTACCGACCTTCGAACTGAAATCAGGGGATGAACACGGCTCGGCAGCTTCGGGTGGCTAGCATACCGGGCGCTTGTCTACGACAATGACGAGAAGGAGGAGGAATTGTAGGTGTTGCTGCTCGAATGAGAGAAGGACGGGAAATGCCTGGGGAAATCGTTGCCTTCTTGTTGAAAACGGGGAACCTCAACGGCTGTTGGCGACGACGACGAGGTGTTGCTGGCGGTTGCTGATGGCCGGACGACGAGGAGGGATAACAATGGTGGCGGCTTTAGTCATAACGAGAGGGGAAATGGAGGAGCAAGGCGAGGTCATGGTGGTTGAGGCTCGGCAGAAATGGAGGAAGAGAGGAGTCTTGGTGAGCTGTTATGTGGGTTCTTGAAATGGAAGAAAAAGAAGAGAGGGAGGTTGTGGTATGTTGGACAACATACTACATATGCAGAGAGGGGTCTGGCTTCTGAACCCTTTGGATAAGAAGAAAGGAAGAAGACAAGAATGGATGAGTTGTATGAGGCAAAGCAAGGGAGGATCCTCAGGCCTAGTCTGCCTTCTGAACGAGAGAGAGAGAGAGAGAGAGAGAGAGAGAGAGAGAGAGAGAGAGAGAGAGAGAGAGAGAGAGAGAGGAGGAGGAGGAGGAGGAGGAGGAGGAGGAAAGGAAGAAAGAAAAGAAAGAAAATAATGTGGTCCCAACTCTCAAATTTCAAATACTCGGAATGAATACCGAAATCCGCTCACTCGACCCAATCTCGACAAACATAAATTTGAAATCGAAAACTCGAACCCGAAATAAAATGCTTAAATCCGAACCATATTCCCGAATCTCCGAGCTTGAAAGCGGAACGCAAATTTCGTATGAAAATCCGTTTTAGAATAATGTCGGAACTCTTTTCGAAAGATTTTAAATGAAATAGACCGCTCGAGGACGTGTTTTCTCCCATTTAAATAAGATAATAATATATCTAATTAAAATAATATTAGAATAATATAAAATATTTTCGGCCTTTACATTCATCCACCCCTAAAAACAAGTCTCGTCCCCGAGACTAAAACCATTCTACTGCAAGGGGATGAAGGTGGAAATTGGTGAGTCCGAGAATCATGTTGTTGATCCCATAAGCACCTCATAAGGGCCCATATGAGATTCTCACAGTACCACCCTTGACGTGATCATGATATCCCCAATTGGTCGTAGCAAGTATATGATATGTGCCCTTATCACATCCTTACCCCGACTTCTCGGTTATATCATAACTCAAAAGCATTATAGCGTCCCGACTAGGTCTTAGTAAGCAGTCTATAAGTGCCCCTATAAATGCTTGTATCCACTTCGTGAGCCGTCATAATGTAAATCCAATTTTTGAAAATTTCAAAAGAGTTTTGAAAATGGAAAGATTGACCTCGAGGTCATTGAAATTCTCGACAACACGCCAAAAGCAGTAACAAAATCTCAACATCATATCACGAGTCATAAAGTATATCTATATCATATTGAAAGCATCACAAGTGCATAATCGAATTCTCATAACTTATCAAGCAAGCACACATGTCAAGAGATCAATGAGTTAGATGTCATGGAATTAGTACGTCAGTACACATCAAATCTCACGATCGCTTATCAATATCGCAATATGAGTAGAGCAGATTCATCATGTTATCATTAGTATTGCAAAGGTAGTCATAACGGAATTTCATCATAAGGCCAACGAACTAAAACTAATTGACAACACATCAACACAAGCAAAGTCATGCTATCAAGATTCAGAAAAAAGGGAGATCAAGCAGTATATATAAATCATCAGAATGTCAACATGCTCCAAAAGACATCACCTTAGCTCATCACAATATCAAATAGCGATCATTTAGAAATCATACTCCATTACCTCATATATACAAGTCATGTTCATACTTCAAATCATATTCATCATTTATCATACTAATAATCATGCTTGCCAACCAATAATTCGGCATCATGCTTCCATGTAATACACCTCATTTTCTCATATATCATATCACAACACATCCTAACATGCCTCTAAAGCAACATAATAGGATAGCAACACATCAATATATCATGATGGCACTTGTCACTTTTAATACAACATATCAACATGTAATAACATTCCATATCAGGTTCATCATGGTTGTTATCTAACATCATGCCAATATATATTATTAATCCACATAAGCAAGAAAATTTCCACATCATCACAGGTCAAAATAAACGCAATTCCCCGCTCGTTCATTTCCAACTCTCAAGGCAAAACCAATCTTCGTCTGGAGTCACCAACATAACTCAACCAACATCCTCTAAAAGAAGTCCCGATCCATTTTGATACTCTAATCTCGCCCTTCATTCCACCAAGCACTCCCACACACCATCCACCTATAAGAATCCCACTCCTATCTATATCTTCACACCCGAGCACCCTCTTCTACTATGTCCTCAATACTCTCAAAAGTCATTCCCTACACTTTCCATCACAAGCATCGTACCCTGCCAACCACATCCCCTTTAGGAAAGTCCTCGATCACCGCCTAATCGACCTATGGCTAACCATACCCCACTCGAGATTCACCTAAAAGCTCACCAGGACCACCAACATTGCCTCCCATAAATCCCAAAGCTCACTCAGTCTTACCTAAGCCAATATCCCTCTCTCGTGACTCACCTCCTAATACCATCGATCATCCTAACCACCCAAAGTTCTTTCACCACTCTCCAACCAGGCTACCAAATGACTTCACCCACAGGTTTAAGGAAGAAGCAATCATGAAAATCATCAAACATAAGGTCTACATCATATCAACTAGCATTTATAAACATAACATCATGGGTTCAACAAGTCTCAGTTTACCATCATGCTCAATAATCATTGCAAACATCATATATGAACATAATCAAGTCAAGCTAGCATGTTGCATTATAACCTTATCAGATACAATTCAGGCTTCTTAGCATATGTAGTTCACATTTTACAAACAAAGGAATTCAAATCATGGTTAGCAACTTAGAGTAGCAACACGTCAAGACATCATGGTACATGAGATCTATAAGGCATCAAATCATATCATCATAGACAACAGGCAATTAGGCAACGGTCATCACCAAGTCAGCACATCGACACGTAAATCTCATCGCCAGGTCAGTGCAATAGCGTCGTCAACAAATTCAAAAGGATTAGCAATTCGAACCGAGAACACTCTCGCTTGCAAGTCATATCGTACTGAGTAACCGTAATTCTCGATGCGTGCCCGTTCCGCTAACATCATTGATCCTGAGGCTCGTGGGTTATGGGCCCACGCTTCCGCTGCACTGCTCTATCGCTATCTAACTTTTCGTTCCCTCTTCCATGCAGTCGCTCACCCAATGTATCGCGCAAGAGTCCAAGTTAGGGGAGATAGGGGAGTGACAAGAGAAGACAACTCAAATTCCTTTCGGGGACAAACACGGACCACAACTAAAGACGATAATACTAGAGACAAGACTCTGACCTGAGAATAGCAACAACGCCCTTATGGAGGTCTATTAGGTTGCAATTGTGACAAGCAGACATAAATTCATCATGGGGCATATCAATCATTTAAATCCACACTAACATGTACCTATCTCGAGGAGCACGACATACGTATTCATTCCAAAAAGACATATTCGAGTGCTACACGGATGCATGTGAGACAAGATAGTAGTCTATTATCCCATGAAAGCAGATATGCCTAGCAAATTAACCAAGATATGCGGGATTTAATTTGCATCATAATTATCACATATATGAACAATGCACGAGCTTGGTGTATGCATCATACGAAAACATATAGGAGCAACATAGTAACTATCTCATCTGACACAATGATCATATAATAGGTCAAGTATGGCACGTAATCATATGACAAGATACATTTAGAAAGCATGGGCCCTACATGATACTAGCGATACATGATATGATACAAGCATAGTCAACAGTCATTAAGAAGAGTTCAACATAATATTCACGAAACATGAGGCATCATCAAAAGTAACAAGAAGGACACCATGGACGATATATTATAATTATGCTGAGAACGAACCGTCATAGAGCACATATATGGTACAATAGTCATCACATCATAGAACAAGTACAACACGTGATCAATATCATTTAGCGAGTCATTTTGGAAATCATAAGTCCTACAAGATACTAATAGCACACATCGAACATGAGCACAATCGAGGTAATTCGACTAGATTCATTCTAACATTCATGCGTCCTACGTATATGAAGACATGATATAGCGTGGTGTGTGATCATACGAGGTGTCAAGTCATACATGTATGCTAGCACGAGAGGATATTATAGAGTAACAGGGAAATACTACCGAGCGATAACTTGTAAGCATGCTAGGATAAACCATCATGTAAAGTAAATCGATCATCGAATTCAACCTCAATCTAACTGCATGAGTAAGACACGTTAAGATAATAGAAGGAGGGAAGGACCCCAGTACTATTGGAACCTTTCATCTCTCTATGCCTCCGTCTCTCTAATATCTATTTCTTTCGGTTTATCACACGTTATCAGTACGATAGTCTTTAGTTTATATGACGTATCTCGATAGATCACAAGAGATGTTACATTACTCGAGGTATTTGGCCGCTGCTCCAAAACCACTAGTTCGAATTACTTAAACATGTGTTTGGATCCGGTTGGGTAATCCCTTCGTTGTCCCTAAAATTTAGGGGTGGGCATGGGACGGGACAGGATTGGGGTAATCCCGCGTTCCGTCCCGCGTGTTTTTTGCGGGACGGGATCGGGACGGGATTGATCTTATTTTTTTCAAATCCCACCGGGTCTTATCCCTCACGGGATGGGACGAGATCGGGACGGGACGAGATTTGTCCCTAGAAAAAAAATTAAAACACAATAAAAAAATCGAACAGCAAAACAGTACATATATGTCTGAAAAATACCAGAAAACAGTACATATATGTGTGACAAATACCAGTGCGTATATGTGTAAAAAAATATCAAGCATAATTAATTTCATTACAAAAAAAAAAGTAGTTTTGCACAATAATTCCATATTACAAAAAACAGTAGTGTCTTGCACAAAAAGAAACAGTAGTCATATATATTTTTAATGTTTTATTATTATTTTAAAATTTAAATTTAAATAAATGTTAAGGTATAATATAAATATATTCTCATATATTTTTATTAATTTTAATTAAATATATAAATATATATAATTTTATATATATGCCGGACGGGACAGGATTTGCGGGATACGAACTCTTCGTCCCGCGTAATTTTTACGGGACGGGATCGGGACGGGATTGAATTTTTTTTTTTTCTAAATCCCAACGGGATCGGGATGGACTGCGTGACGGGACGGGACGGGATTTGCGGGATTTGTGCCCACCCCTACTAAAACTTTGTATTTCTTCATTTATCATGAATTTGTTCCTTTATACATTATTATATTTATTTGCTTTTCTTTACCGTGAGTGCTTGTACTTTTGATTTAATTGAATCCAAGAAAGATGTTTTATTGTTAATGGTGCGTAGGTTCATTTGAGTTTGCTCGCTTAATTAAAGAAATTATGTTTGGGTATGATTAATGATGGATAAAGCTTTGGTTAAATTTGGTGTATATTCATTTTAGATGTGAAAATTAAGTAAATCTCCATTTTTTCAATAATTACGTAAATGTTCATTTTTTCGAAAAATACCCCTCATTCTCCATCCTAACCATTCTTCCTTTCCTCTTTGACCATTTTTAATTTTAACATTTACTAGTCAACATTGACCATTTTGGTCAACGCCTTCATTTGGTGACAGTTGTGTATATTTTTTCGGTGCCAATTATTTATGATAATTATTTTGGTGATTGTTGACTCTTTTGGTGACATTTTATTTTTTCCTAGTGACATTTAACAGATTTTTTGTCTGATACTAGTGAACACTGTCACCAACCTATTGTCACTAATTACAGAACATTATCATCAACTATAGAACATTGTCACAAACTTTTTGTCACCGATAATTTTTACTAACTACATACTATCACCAACTACAAAATATTGTCACCAACCTATTGTCACCAACTACGAAACACTGTCATCAAATTATTTTCACCAACAACTGAACATTGTCACCAAACATTGTCACAAACCAATTGTCACCAACTATAAAACATTGTCACCAATCTATCAATATATAATACTAAAACAGAGGCGTGAAAATCCTATGTGGCGGGCTCTGGTGCGATTCGCTTACGTGTCGTACTATGGTGCAATCTGGACCGGGTCTTTGACACGTCAATTAATGATGATCCAATATATTTAAGCCACGTCAGACGATTACACCATTTATTTATACACGTGTCATCCTATGTGTCCATTTTAATTGAAGATTAAATTTAATTTTTATTATAAATATTCATCCTCATATCTTACAAATCTTATCATTTTACCTTTAACTTTTTTTTATAAATATTTTTATCCAGGAATCTTAGTTAGAAAACTTATCTTTTATACTCCACATCTAAGAAACAATCTTTTAATATAATAGTTTTTTTTAATAATTTTTATCTCCTAAATTATATATTACCCATTATATTAATTATAGTAATATTATGAATAATCTAAGGCAAACACGAGTATCTGATATCTTTTAAACACATCTAAGATAACCTATTATTGTCATTATCATCATAATTATTTTAATATTATGAATAATCGCAACACTCCTATGTGTCCATATTATAAAAGATAATTATAAAACTTTCAAGAGAGAAATAAAGATATTTTGAAAGAAAAAATTAGTAATATAATTTGAAATTAATCTTTTTGTAATATATATGCATATGTTTAAAAGATAATATAAATTACTACGTACATATTTGATTAGTTTTACAACATAGATTAATCCTTTTTTTTTCTCTTTATCATATATGGTATTATGATAAATATTTATGTTATTATTTTTTATTATAAATATTCAACCTCATATCTTACAAATCTTATCATTTTACCTTAAGTTATTTTATAAATATTTTATCTATAAAAAATCTAGATTAGATTAATTTATACGAAAAAGGTTAGATTAGTCTTATCCATATCTTTAAAAATAAAAATAAATACACTGATATTATTTATAAAAATATTAATGGGATTATTTGATGAAAAATAAACCTATAACAAATCTATCTAACCCAAAGAGAGTAAAAAATGTATGAAATCAAATTCCAATGACCGGGTTTGCATGGTACGTGGTAAATTGATTATTCACGGTCCGATCTATATCCTCAAATTGAATTGAGCCATAACATGAAAATACAATTTCTAATAAATTGGTAGAAAAAAAAAATTAACATGATTAAAATAGTAAACAAACTTTAAGAGGTGAAAATAGTAAACAAAGAGATTAATAAAGATAAGGATATTTTTACGTAACAATTCTAAATTAAATAAGGTTTAAACAAATATTAAAGTATATTAAATTGCAAATTGCATGAATATAAAAGCCAACGTTTATAACACTCTCGACAATGAATATGATTATAGCTTCAATTTTTGTATATTAATAATTTGTTTTATGTAACTATGTTTTGTTTGAATATAAATAAAATATTTTCTTTTCTTTCACCTGTATATGAGTGTTTGATTATATCATGTGTACAACTAAATATTTAATTAAAATAAGGGGGCTTTATAATCTATCTATTAAAAATTTAGCCTAATCTTATTTTCTAGCCTTTCATAATCATAATCTATATATACACACACATAAATTGTTATAAGATAATTAATTGAATTACAAAAAAAAAAAAGATAATTAATTGAAATACTTTAATTATAAAAATGACATATGAAAAAATGTATGAGAAGTATATATTTTTAAAATTATTTAAATTAATAAAATTTATTTTATATAAATAAAAGTTATGAAAAAACCGCGAAGATCGCGGGTAATAAGACTAGTTATCCCTAAACAAAGAACATTATCATCATCTCCTATTGTCACCAACCTACTTTAGTAATCTGTTGTCACCAACAATAAAATAGTGCCATCAACCTATTGTCACCAAAATATTGTTTCAACAAATATTTGTCAACAAGACCATGTAATCACAAAAAAAATTGTCATCACTATACTAAATATTACCAAGATAGTGTAATCAATAAAAAACGGAGAGCCCTAGATATACCATTAGACTTGAGTTAGTTTATAAACCATGCACTTATACTTTCATCAACTAATTAAGTATTAAATTTGATTTTAAATTATAATAGAATAGAGGGTACTATAGTGTATAGGTGCAATAGCTCCAAGGGGTGCGCAACTTGGAAGCAAGTAGAGAGGAGCTCCTCCGATCCCACCCTCTTCCTCGTCCCTTACTCCTATGACCACAACCACTCCTTGCTTGTCTCCCGCAATCATCCCTACGTCGTTGTTGCTTCCACCGCTACTTTGTCGGTCTTCGAATTGAAGATTGCAGAGCCTCATCTCTTGATTGAGCTAATGGGTCACCACGAATAATAAGTGCAGAATAAGTAGCGGGAAACAATAAATAAATAAATTGTCACCAAACATATATAATATATAACTCTACCAATTGTCATCAATCTAAAAAAACAACAAGATAGCAACATAAATTCGACTTACCACAAAAAATATAGTCTCAATTCAATTGATGATATAGAGTCAAAATACATACCATTTGTCACCAAACAAACAATTTATCAAAATTCCTCACCGAAAAAAGGAGATACAGGCGGCGTGGATCCGACGGGAGAGATAGGCGGTGTAGAGCCAAACGGAGAAACGAGTGGAGATCCGCCTTGATAGCTTGGCGGCTTTACGATCATGAGCTAATTCATCTCCTGCAGATCTCATAGTTCCACCATCGGAATCTGCTCAACGAATCAACATAAATCCGTCCATCGATTAACATAAATCGTCCATCAATTTATTCCACGAACGAAATCACTCAACGATGAACTCTAAAAAAACGTCCATTGATTAACATAAATCCAGTTAATTAGAAGGAGATCACAAGAAGCAAAATAAAAATTCAAGCAATTCCGGCTAATTTTAATTGTTTCAGGTTCAAATTAGGTGGTATCGGCAATCGACATGATCGTTCTAAGAAAGTTCAGCAAAATTCCAATAATTTATCGGCAAAAGAATGGAGATAAGGAGCGAAGGAGAGAGACGCGATGATGGAGACTGAATGAGGGTTGGAATAAAAGGGGTTAATTATACTAAGGGTAGAGTTGGTATTACATACAATTTGTGGATATTTACTTAATATCCGTTTAAATATGGACGTTTATCTAATTAGCTTTTCTAAACTGATATTTGAGCAATTTTTTCCAAACGGTTTCTTAATCTTTATCGGTTATCAAGAATCCAACAACATATTTTCGTTTTGGATCTAATGGCAAATTCTATTGTTTTTTTTTCTTTTTGTTGTTGGGGATTCGATTTTACTTCAAATTGATAAGGAATCATGCAATTTCTGTTTTTTTTGGTGGAACATACCAATTCTATTTGATTTCCCTTTATTTATGTGTTCATATCAAATATTATCCAGAGATTCTTATTATCAAGGCAAATTTACATCTTTGTTCCCCGCCTTACAATGTTGGTTGGAAATTTATGGGTTTATTTATTTATTAATACTTGAAATTGGAGCATGAAATTGAGGCGCCATCCGCGAAGAACTACTAGAAGGTCGATCGGTTGTCGGCGGACGACTTCTTCGGGTTGTTTGGGTTTTTTCTTTCATCTATGAAAATTTGTGTTTTTTGTTTGTTGTACGTTGACGGTTAGTCTGTCTGTCGAATCTTCAGCCTCTCGAGCTTCAGGCTTGTCTGAGCTCGAATTCTTACCCAATAAAAAAATGGTCGATTGGTTAAATCTCCGAACCGCCCCTGCGATAGCGATCTCGATGAAGAGGAAGTCGTCGTCGCTGATTTTGATGGCGACGATAAAGGGGAAGGAGACGACGTAGGTTGTATGGGCGGCAGAGTCATAATGGCGGCAATTCTCTGCGAGGAAGAAAGGTTTGCCTTGCAAGTTTTTTTTAGTAATTACGAAATCGGCCCGTAACTCTTAACAAAATGCAGATTGGCCCTACCTTTTATATAATTACAAAAAGCAGTCGAAAACTTTCAGGGCTGCATATTTTGCCCCTATGAAGTACAAACACATCCCCGAAGATGATGTGTAGCATAAATTATATCAACCCCCGAAGTGGTGATATTATGCAAACTATATCAACCCTCGAAGTGGTGATATTGTCCATCGAATTGGTGTTGAATTAATCAATTACATTTGATATATCTATTGAAGTGGCTAAATTAATTCTGCTCCCTGAAGCGATTAAACCAATCTCCCCGAAGTGATGAATTGATAATGATTTTATTTATTTATTCAACTAGTTATTTCATTGATATTTTTTTTTCATCTCATCCCCTGAAGTAGATGAATATAAACTCATCTCATCCCTGAAGTGATGAATCGATAAATATCACCCCCGAAGCAATGGATGATTTATCTTTTTATTTTATTTGCTTTATTTTATGTATTTCTATTCATATATTATATTATATATATACATTTTTTTATTCTATATCTCCCGAAGTAGACAAACATTATCTCTTGAAGTAGATAAATATTATCTCCCGTAGTAGATATGAATTGTTTAATTTATATATTATCCCAAAAGTGATAAATTTATCTCTTAAAGAAGATAAAAATATGTTAGCTTTTATATCTTGATGAAACTTATCTCCTGCAGTAGATAAAGTTTTAAAATTTATAATCATCAATGTAGCGATGATTTGTATAGTTAAAGAGTGCAAATTAAACTATCATATTTTGTCAAATCGATCTCCAGAAGTAGACGATAGATATCATATAAGAACAACGTACATGTATTTGTGGATGTTTAAATTATTGTCACCAGAAGTTGACAATATGCTACTTTTAATCATTTATTTATGATTTTATAATTTTATTAATTATATCAACTGTGTATTTATTTATCATTATCACTATAAATAAATAAACTCATCCCTTGAAGAGGATGAACACATTATGCTCATAAATCATTCATGCAATAATGATAATAATCTCCTGAAGAGATATATGAAAAGAAATTTCATAGAATGTTTCTCTCTCATCAACACAAATTTGTCTCTGAAGTGACAATATTCATTTCCCGAAGTAAATGAATGATACGATATATATTGTATATCCTCATAAGATCTGCAGATTTACCTTTAGGATTAGGTTAAGAAGATCCAGGGAGCGTACCGGATGGTTTGGGGACTAATGTTGCCAGTTGACCAATTTGGGTATCTATGTTCTTCCTCCAAACATCGATCTCTACCAATCGTGAGTTGATGTCGTGCAGTTGAGTGTGGATGGAATTGATAGATTGCTTGCTTTTGATGTGATTCCTCCGCATCTCATCGAGAATAATGTGCAGGTCATCTTTCTTACCTTCTCTGTCAGGATGTCCAGGAGCTCTATAGGGTAGGGGATCTCTTTGATGCTGGGATTGGTGATAATAAACCCAGTTCTGTTGTTGATGTTGCCCTGAGTAGTTTCCCCCTGAATAGCGTGCCTCTTCGTGGGTCTCTGCAAGCTACACTTGGTCGGCATATGGGCATGCAGTAGTATTGTGCCTCATAGACCTACACTCCAAACAAGGTTGGTTATTAGAAAGGAATTTGACTTATTTGGTAAGGCGGTGTAACGACCCAGAATTATCATTTCCGGGTTACGTTTCAAGGGATGAAACCCTTTGTTCAGATCTTGCAATCCAGGTACGGGTTGAGATTTCAAACTCATTTTAAGATTAGTAGAAAGAGGGATTTCAAACCCTAAAAACCTCGAAGGGCCGTTGGGTACCCTTAACCTGTCCTAAGACTATGTCGTGAAATTCAATTCAAAAGAAAGGAATTAAAGCGGAAGCAAAGTTAAGATACAAAGCGTCACGGCAGAGCCGGGTCAAAACCAAAACATAAGCGAATGATTACTATTTATACCAAGTTAGAGAATTAGCCAGGTTCTTCGATTCGTCAAAGGGTTTCCCGTCACAGAAGCATGGAGCAAACAAGGATAGGTACCTAACAGTACCCACGAAGTCAAGCCCGGTAATCGCCTGCGGGTCCTCTGACCGCGCTGAGGCCACATAACATGCCTATACCTAAATAAAGGATGACTAATGCAGTACAAGATTTAAATCACATAAGCATGCTTGACAGTTATAATAATATGCATAAAAATGTAAAGGATCCAAGACAATGCCAAGTGGCATATCCCTCTCCTACTCCACCCCCTTTTTCATGAGTGGACCTGACCAGCACGGTACCCATTTCATCGTTGTGTTGCACGCACCACGGAATCAAAGCATGCTCATCATCATCAAGAATAGTGTAACGCAAATCAAGCTCGTCCGATGATGCTGGGCTATCAAATCATTCTCATATCGACTCGATTGACTAAGGGCACCCGATGAGGCTGGGCTACCCTATGACCCTAGCAAAGACTCTAGGACTATCACAGATAACGGTCGTTCTGTATTCAAACACACATAGTAACCACATGCTCAGTCCAATGCAATCCTAGCATGATACTACATGGCATGCTTTAATATGCAACAACAACTACACATCACATGACACATCGGGCATGAGGTCCAGGTTACTGAGTAAGTTCCGTGGGATACTTGCCTGAAGATGCAGAATAGCAAGATAACACAAACAAGGGCCCAAATGCAAGTCCAAAGCAATCCAAAAGCAATAAACACCAATAATCATGCCAATGCCATAAGCTACTGACTAACAATCGTACACACACATGACCCAAGTTCTCAAACATTCTCAAAACCCGATTGATAGCAAAACTGTTTCCAAACCTTTTCGATACGATAAACATCAACCATTTCATTTCCAATCACACCCATCGATAAATCTTACCAACAATATTTCCAAACTCATTTCCCAAAGTTTTCCAAACTCTTAAATCTCAAGTTAAGTCAACTCATATTCAAAACAATTTCAAATCATACTTGTCCAACTCAAGAGGAAGTATCAATTCTCTAAGTCAACCCCAAATCTTGTTTTATCAAAATATTCCGACATTTTGGTTTTCAAACAATAACCTTGAGAACATTTTCTGAACTTGAAAACCCTTTCAATACTTTATCAAACAATATACAACTTAGAATAACAACAAACTATTTTTAAATATTAATAACAATAAATCATCTCATAACTTCCAAAATCACATTTAAACATCATATGACAACCTTTTCAAAACAATAATATTTCTAAAACAACTTAATATATATATATATATATATATATATATATATATATATATATATATATATATATATATATATATATAAATTCAGATTTATACTATTTCCAAATAAGAACGAATTATATAATGATATTGTATGATAAAACACACATAACATATTTCATTTACAAAATAAATAAAACAACAATAGCAACAGACCATTAAGCCCACAAAAGAAAGAAAGAAGGATCCATGCTCAAGCCCACAACCCGGAAAAGGATACCCAGAAATGAAGCCTAAACCAAAACCCAACCCGGATCCCATCAAAAAAGGGAGAAAGAGAGAAGGAAAGGCCCACAACCCGTCTCCCAAACCCGACAGGAAATAGGCCCACCACCCAAATCTCCCAATTCTAAACCCCTCTTCAACCTTGGAACAACAGAGAAACGATGATGGGAAAAGAAACGAGGAGGAGAGGAAACCCAGGTCCCTGTCGGCAGTTCTTCTCCAATACAACTCACCCAGATCGATCGAATCTCTTCCCTGACCCCAACAACACCAAAGAAACAAGACGAAAGTAAGGAGAAAGAGGTAAACGAAGCTCACCGAGGGGAGATTTCGAAGCTCCACCAGACTTCACTAAGATCGATTAGGCTCCGACGGAAGTGGCTTGGCGTCGGGATGGCCTAGGAAGAAGAAAAGGGCCATAATCCATAAAGGCAGACCTTTAGGGGTGATCTGAGCGAAAGGAAGGAAGTGAGGCCCTTACCGCTGGGTTTGGATGAAACAGGGGAACAACGACGGCGTGGGAGCTGCTCGACGGCTCCGGCTCGCCGGGGAAGCTTCTGGGCACCCGTGGTTGTCAGGGAGGGTGCGGGAGATGCTATGTACGGGAATAGAAAGGAGGAAGGAGGAGCTACTGCTGCTCGGGAAAACAGAGGCAATAGGGGCCTCGGTGGTGCTCGGAACGGAGGAAGAGGAGGTGAAGTGGAGTTGTGGTAGCTCGGCCCATCTCACAGAAGCAGGGCTGTTCTCGGTGTTGCCTAGAGGCTGCACTCAGGGAGTGCTCTCGGGGTGTTGTTGGTGGTGTTGCATAAGCAGCTTAGAGATGGCTCCAGCGGATGCGAGAAATAGTGAGGAGGTAGGCTTTGTGGGTTTGTTTGGATAAGGGGAAGAAGAGGAAAGAATGGAGGGTTTGTGAGGGTTGTTGAAAATGAAAGTAAGGTGTGAGGCTGAGTCTTTCAGTTCAATTTGATGAAGGGAGAGGGTCAAATTAGCGTGGCTTGCTGCTAAAATCGAACAAGAGGTTGCAGGCAATGTTTTGGCATCTTTCCCTCAAATGGGAGAACAAGAAAGTGAGGGATGTGCTGTTGTAAGGCTGTTGTTGACACAAAAAAGGGGGAAACAGCTGTTTAATTTTTAATGAGAGGAAATGAAAGAAGACAAACAGAGGTTGTGGTTCCCAAAAGATATTTCAAATACCCGCAAAATAAATATCGAAATCCGCTCTCTTGACCTTATCCGAACCAACTCAAAAAGACTTTCAAATTTCCAATTCCGAGTTTAATAAGGAACTCCAAATTATTTTAAATTTTAAAATGCAACAACAGGCATGAATGTCCAACCTGAGTAAGCCCCCTAGGGAACTTACCTGAAGATGCTGAACAGCAGGATAACACAAGCAAGGGCCCAAATGCAAGTCCAAAGCAATCCAAAAGCAATACACACCTATCATCAAGCCATTGCCATAAGCTACCAGACCGATATTCATACATACGAAGAAAAAGTTCTCAACATCCTCAAAACCAATCGATGGTAAAACCATTTTCCAAAACCTTTCCGATACGATAAACATCAACCAAAACCATTTCATTTACTTCCAATCAAACCCATTGATAAAATCGTACCAATCATATTTCCAAACTTTCTTCTCAAAACCAACATCATCAAACCAAGACAAGAATCCCGACATTAACATTTAAACCTTAAAACCAATACCTCAAAATCGTATTATAGAATTAATTTCGGCCTTTTGGTTTTCCAACACAATTTCCTAAAGAATATTTTCAAAAACTTGAAAACTCCTTTTTACATAATTTATTATAATAAATGGCTAAAATAGACATCAACTATAATTATAAATAAATAATTTCAAATTTCCCCATTTAACATATGTAAATCCTCCCAAAAGTACATAGCCCCAATTAATATTTCTTTTTAAAAATAATTTCACAATATAATTTATTAATTCCATAATATACTTTCATAAGGTCAGAATTAAGATAACGATAATAATAACATATCTAATATTAACATAACATAAAAACATCACAATATCGATAGCATAGCATAAAACAATTAAAATCAACATTTTAACAAATCTCTCAGCCCGGCCCAAAAGAAAGGAAAATAGAGAATGGACCCGGATCCAATAAAAGAAGAAAGAAACACCCCACAGCCCACACAACATAACCCGGAAAGAAGGGATTTGGGTTAGGCCCACGACCCGGAAATTAGGCCCAACTCCACACTAGGAACCCCAACACGTCTCCTACAAGCCTCCAGAAAAGAGCTCTGGTGCGACGCCGTTACACGGGAGAACGAAGACGATGAAACTCAGGCCTCCGGAGGCCCTTGCTTCGACCCCAACTCTTTCCTATCGGACCGACCCCCTATTTCGACCTCACCCGACCCAAAAGGACAGAAAACGAGATGAAGAGGAAGGAGGAAGAGGAAATATCACCGAGGGCTCGAGATCTTTGCCGGAAAACCTTCGTTGGGCTCCAATGGCGTCACTGGCGTTGGAATCCCTTCGATCGTGAACTAGGACAAAAGGAGGATGCTTAAAGGCGGAGCTTTATGAACCATTAGAGCGAAAAGAGGTGAAGGAAGAGTTTACAGAGCCCGTTCGCACGAAAACAGGGAAATGAAGGATGAAAAAGGGTGGCGCAGCGGCGCTGGGCTGCTCCTAGGCGGTTTCTGGGCGTCTTCGGACATCGGAGGGGTGGCAGAGCTGCCGTTGGGCTTTATGGAGAGGAAGAACGGAGGTGGGGCTGATGCTCAGTGGCTCGGCTGCTCTCCTCGGTGGAACAGGGAAAGGAGGAGGGTCTGTGGTGGCGGCTCGACGAACGGAGGTGGCGATGGTGCTCGAGCAGGGGACGAGATGGTGGGGTGGGTCTCGAAGACTCATTTGGTGGTGGTGCTTGGTGAACGCGGTAGCAACAGAGGAGGAGACCTGATTTTTGGTGGGTTCTCTGATTTCTGCAGAGAAGGAAATGGGAGAGAAGGAAAGACTACTTTTGTGGGTTTTGGCGTGGTGATGATTTTCTGAACGGGGAACCAACAAGAGAAGCCTACCTATACAAGAGAGGGAGAGCTGTGCAGTAGAGAATAAGACAAAGAGTGACTGAGTGAGCCACCTGGGGAAAAATTTCAAAATGGGGAATCTTCCCCAATGGAAAAGAGAGAGAAAGAGAGAGGGGAGAAAGAAAATATGGAAGAGAGTGGACTCCATCACAATAAATTTAAATCCCGAAGTTCGAAATTTGAAATCCGCTAATCTCGACTTTAACGAAATAAATTAAAATTCCAATCAAATTTTACAACTTATTAAAAATGATCAAAATCAAATTAAACTCTCGATTTCGAAGCTCAAAAGCGAAATTAAAATCCGTCAAAATCCAATATTTCAAACGATGCCGGAATGGCTTTAAAATCAAACTTGTGCTCGAGGACGAGTTTTCTCCCATTTTTAGAAATTAAATGGAATAATAATATATCTATTTAAATAATATTAAAATAATAATATAGAAAATATTTTCGCTCTTTACATAAAAATTTCTCCCTAATCTATTATTCTATCCTACTCCGTAATGTAGATATATAATATTATATAACTAATTCTATCTAATATAAACTATAGTGTTACAATCTCCCATAATTTATTCCGAATTTGAGTAGATCCTTCCGTATAAAATTCTATCGGCAACACACTAGTGCTCCAATCCGTGTGGATCCTTCCGTATAAAATTCATCAGACCCGATCTCGTATAATTTGAGTAGCTCTGCCCAATCTCCAATAATTTCCAATGTAATTTATTCCGAATTTGCTCCAAAATACCTGAAATCAATAAAACATGGGTGTAGACTCAGACAACTAAATAATACAAATTATTTAACTATAAAGTATGTAAACATGCTCTAAATTAATATGCAAATCTATACTAAAAACAGGACTAAAATAGACCCTATCAAACTACCTCATGCTTAGACTTTTGCTTGTCCTCAAGCAAACTATCACAAAACAAAGACACCTTGTACTTAAACTGTGCATCATATGCATTATAACTAAGCTAAATGCAACCTATTATGACCATCTAAATGCATGCTATCAAACTCCCCCACACTTAAGCTTTTGCTTGTCCTCGAGCAATGAAAAACAAATATAGAATTAATCATCCCACAAATAAGATCTTCATGCTGTAGTTTTAGAAAAGCAACATCAAGCAATAGGATCCATGAATAAGAGAACAAATATCCTAGCAAATATATGAGCGATCCAATAGTAAATGCAAATTTAATCCAACCTCATCGGGATAATGTGTTTCACTCAAGCTCTCATGTGTTTAGGCTTTAAAGTCCAACTCTCAACTCCATCCAAAATGCTCTATACACCGTGAAAGTTATCACTTGCAAACAACATCACGAGGACTTTTATACGGTTCTAATGAGGATTTGGTAGGAACATAAGGCATGGGAAATATTTAGGCTTGTGGTGCTAAAAATCCGGGAAAAAGGAACAACAACCAACCAGAACAACACCAAAACTTCCATACTTCGCAAACCATTCCAATAACATAAACTCCAATACACTTTTATAAGCACTTTTCGATTTCAATAACCATACAACTCATGCAATTTTTCCATTTGGGTGATGACTTCTTTTCTTTTCTTTTATGCTTACTTTTGCCCCTAGGTGAATTTTATCCTCCCTAGGTCCAAGCTTACTAGACTTTTACTACTAAGTGAATTTTATCCTCCTTAGGCCCCTAGTAATAAGTCATCTCTATTATGCAAGAAGGGTTACCTTATTTCGGCTATGCCTCTCGCAATGCACAACCATACATACATCATCTCCACTCAAAGCAACTCCAACATAAATTTTTTTCACCATTTCTCCTCCTAATTCCCGGATAGGGTCAGGCTAATCATTGGCTATGATATATTTTTGTGGAGCTATCAACAAGAATAGGCTTTAAGGCTCAGATTGGCTTCAAGTAAAGGATAATGCAAATGGTAGATAAGGTATAATATGGTTAAAGAAAATATGCCTCAATCATTTGAAATTCACAAGTAACAAACATGTGCAATACGGTATTGAAATAAGAAGTATATGGAGAGTATAATCACACAATAAAAACAAAAGGGAAATAATTATGAATAGTCTCTATAAGGCCAAAGTCATGTTTTCGCTCAATTACTATATTTCAATTTAACCTCAACTATGAATCATGCTTGCTCAATTATATTCTCAAGTCATGCTCCAAAAATCATTTTCAAGCAATTCAATTAAATCATGGGATTTATGCAATTAAGATCATAAAAATGAATTAGAGGACAAACTAAACCAAGATGGATATCATTAATAACACCTAAATGGAATGAAATGCATAGCAAAAATTGAAAAAAAAAAAAACAAAAAACAAAAAACTAACCTATATATAAAGACGGAGCTACACTTGAATTCCCCACCCCATGCTTAAAATCTTACTTTGTCCTCAAAGTAAAGAAAAAGAAAGATTATGAGGTAGAGGAAAATCACCAAACAAATCAGGCATTCAAAGACAAGCTCTCAGCTCAAAAAGAGGTAGTGGTGTAGCCTCCGAACATCCCCTAAAATTCAGCAACTTCTCATAGTTATAGGACCTGTCCAACACCACAAACACCAACAAAAACAAACATAAAACTTGCATAGCAATAAGTTAAGTAACAAAGGAATATCAAAAGCATAAAATTTAGCAAGATAGGTGACTATTCCTAAGTACTAACACCCTTAAAACATGAGAAAATAGTAGAAATTACAGTCCTGGGTGCGCATCAGAAATTTCAGCAGCTCTTGGATGCAATCGGCACTTGTGACCCGCCTCAGAATTGGATAAATACATGCCTATTCTCTTTGCAAAACACCTGGTCAAGACACAAAACAAACATAACGCACCACAAACAAACACATTCCAACATCCAAGAAAAACACATCATCCAAGAATGTACAACAAAGACCATCCAAACCAAATAAATAAAATCAGCCCTGATGCTTAGGCTTATGCATCATTCAGAAGTAAAATCATGAAAACGGAATGGAAACAGAGAGCATGAGACAAGCAAGTAAATAAGAACCGGTCATAAAAATCATTTAGGCTGGCATTAAGCACAAACTAACCAATTTAGAGAGTAGCAAGAATAACTCATAAGATTTTCAAAATCAACATTAAGACATCTCAACAAAATCAACAATAAAATTACTCAAGAGCGAACAGGCTAAAAAAAATCTCATAGTACACAAAATGTAGTCCAGGAGAATGCTCAAAAGCCCGAAAATCATAGCACCTACTCCCTAAACAATCTCATCACAAGACACACCTAAATTTCATCGAGCGAATCAAGCAATTATATAACAAATCAGCGCAGCAAATTGCGACACTCATATCAAAATTTCGTGCACTGTCAAAATTGGGTCCTTAACAGTTCTTATCTTGCATATGAAAATCATGAAAAATCAATTCATTGATTCAGAAGGACCACAATCAACCCAACACATATAGTAAATTAGCAGCAGATTTCACTCGATAAGTTCACAATCGATAAATCAACAAGATAAATCAACTCAATCCCCTCCCAACGAGATAAATCAACCAATCAACTCAATCAACAAGATAAAAAAAACATACCTGTACTTACCAGGAATCGACGGCTGCTGCTGGTGACGGATGGTGATTGCTGGCGATCGGCAAGAGATCGGTACAACGAGGCGACGAGGGTGGCCTCGGAAAAGCGATGCAGCGGTGGGACAAAGTAGGGGAGAGAGCTTGGAGGGAGGTGGAAACCGGCGAAGATCCGATTGAAATTCAAGCTGATGTCTCCTCTGGTGGTCCGGCAGTGATAGAGAATCATCTAGAAAATCGAACTCCTGGTTGTCAAAGTCACAAACCGAAATCGGAGTCGAGCTGAGAGGAATTACGGCCACACGGAGCAACGGAAACCATGTCGAATTGGACAAGGGTGGAGTTGAATGTTGCTGGCGGCTCGCGGAAGTCCGGCGATCAGAAGAGACGGATCCGGCGAGAAGAGGCAGATGGATGAAGAGGTGGTGCGGTGAAGAGATCCCGACCAGGAGCGAGAGAAGCAGGCGGCCCTTGGGTTAGGGTTCCGTCGGGACAAGGGAGAAGGGGATGGTGGCGGCGGCCGGCGGTGGATGATAGAAGACGGAGACGCGAGCAGAGAGAGAGGAGGCGGTGGCTGTTCTCTCGGAGAGGGAGAAAGGAAAGCGTGGTTTTTTTTACGGAAATAAAAACAATATGTATATAAAAATTAATCCGAACTTAAAATAAAAGAAATTACTAAAAAAAAACATACCTTGGGTTTTGTCTAAGATCGATTCAGACATTGTTAAAGCCCTCAACAACTTGTCAAACTTTTGTGCACACATATCAATTAAGCATATATAATATAATGATAAACTGAAATTATATACTATAGAAGTTAAAATCCTTTTCAATTTATCATGACTCTCTACCGAGGGAATGTGATACCACCAACACAGTTCCGTTGGTGGCTTCTCAAAGTAATGCTCTCAAGGGTCTGTATATTCACCAAAATTCACAAAAGTGTAAGAAATATCAATACCTTCTTCGGGAGCCACAGAAATCGGCTCGGTAAATGATTCCTTGATAGGCAAGTCAAGGATGATTTCTTCCGATGAAATAGGAGCCAAAACACATGGATCCTCATGCGTGCACTCATGAGACTCCATGTCAGGGAGCATCGGGCTCTCATCGATCAAACCATCATTGTTTTTGTCTTGGCTTTCATCAACTTGAGGAATAAAGCATTGCTCTACTACCAACTCACTCACCGGTTGATTAAGTTGGTTCAATTGTTCCTCAAATCGCTCCATCCTTTTAAGCACCTGCTCCAATATAACCCGGCGTGTGAAAGCTTCTTCCTGCTCCACTTGGTGACCCATGTAGAAGAAAAAATCCCACATCTGTGATAAGTCAAAACTTGCCAAGCCTCCGTTACTCATAGACTCGGCAAGTTCTTTGGTCTCAGGACTCATGCCCTCAAGTACAAAAACAATCATATCTTGCAAACTATCTTGGTAACCCCTTGCATAACGGGCGTCCAAAAAATTATTCACTCTTGTGAAATAATGGTGAAAATTTTCGCCTTGATGCTGCATTAATCTCATCTTAAAATGTTAGTAGTAAGGGTGTCGTGAACAATAAGATAGATTCACAACAAAGTTAAGTTATATACAATAATCGGCAAACACACAAAACAAAGAAATAAACTTTGATTCCCCGGCAACGGCGCCAATTTGATGGACGGTTTTTAGTCACGTAAACCGTATCAAAATAAATTCGAACCTACCTAACTAATGTAGTGTGGTAAGCACGAGTCGATCCCACAGAGAATCAAGTTATTCCTAAGTTAAGTGATAATGCATATCTTAGATAGGCATTATAGGCATTTTTAGTTTAGTTAGGTTGCATTTCTTTCATATTTTGTTGCTAAATTGCATCTTGTGATTATTTTGGAAGAGTTCGGATTCTGCGCGAATTTGTGTTTATCTTGCAGATTGAATCGGAACACAATTGCGAGATGCAATACCATGAAGAGGAATACAAGAAACATTGGAAAGGAGCAAAGAAAAAAGGAAAGCAAGACAAGTGGAGCTACTCTCGAAAAAAGCTAAATGGACACGGCAAAAGAGATGCCGCGGCCGCAACATGCGTGCCGCGGCCGCAGCAAGACCCGCTGCAGTGGGGTACGAGGAGCTGCTGGTGCTGCGGCTGCAGCATATGCTGCGCCTGCAGCATTGGTCGTCAGCGCTTTTGCGCGTTGTTTTGATTATTAAAAAAAATCTAGAACCTATTACTTTGTTTGGTGGCCGACTTTGGATGATTTAAAAGGCCAATTTTTATGTTATTTTGATTACTTCTATTTTATTCTTTCATAAGACACTTTAGAGATTTTGATCGATGTCTTCCATGAGGAACTAAACTCATCTATTCTGCCTGCAATTTCAAGCTTTATTTGGATTGATTGTGAGTTTCTAATTCTCGTTCCTTGTTTCCTATATTTGAATGCTTCAACTTCTTTGTGCTTGATTGTCTATTGTTTTATTCTATCTAGCCCGCGCAACTAGTTAGAATCAATTCAATTGCTAAGGTTTTGTAGATTCCTGATTGTGAACCTTAACCTAAGTGGCAAACTTGTTCCTTTAGGGCTGATTGAACTAATTGAACAAGTAGGAAGTTGAATGTGTTGTTAAATCCCTCTATAGGGACTGCAAATACCTTGGCTAATCTCTGAACTTGAAGCTATCAATTGGGTTAAATCCTTCTTTAGGGATTGTTCGATTGATAAGGGTTTCTAGGACTGATTGGACTAGTAACTATATTAGGTCGGGACAAGGGCATTCATAGGAAACTTAATAGGACAAAAAGAAGTTACAAGGATCGCTTCAATCCAATAAAGTGGAAAATTGTAGGTATAAATATCCACTTTATTTGGGTGAAACGATCCTTGTAACTTCTTCTCGTCCTTTTAGGTTTCCTATGAATGCCCTTGTCCCAACCTAATATAGCTACTAGTCCAACCAGTCATAGAAACCCTTATCAATCGAACAATCCCTAAAGAAGGATTGAACCCAATTGATAGCTTTAAGTTTAGAGATTAACCAAGGTATTTGCAGTCCCTAAAGAGGGATTTAACAACACATCCAACTTCCTACTCATTCAATTAGTTCAACCAGCCCTAAGGAACAAGTTTGCTACTTAGGTTAAGGTTCACAACCAGGAATCTACAAAACCTTAGCAATTTAATTAATTCTACCAAGTTGATCAGACAAGATAGAATAAAACAATCAAACATTCAAGAATAAAACAATCAAACATTCAAGCACAAAGAAGTCGAAGCATTCAATATAGAAATTAAAGAACGAGAATTAGAAACTCACAATCAATCCAAATAAAGCTTCAAATTGTAGACGAAACGGGAGAGTTTAGGTCTCCATAAAAACAAAACAAAAGACAATTAGGGTTTAGAAAGCAAAGTCGGTCCGGTCACGGTATGTTTTCGGCCTCCCTCCTTCCAAACGGTGTATGAATGTATATATAGTATAAAAATTTCTCCCTAATCTATTATTCTATCCTACTCCGTAATCTAGATATATAATATTATATAACTAATTCTATCTAATATAAACTATAGTGTTCCAATCTCCCATGATTTATTCCGAATTTGAGTAGATCCTTCCGTATAAAATTCTATCGGCAACACACCAGTGCTCCAAGACGTGTGGATCCTTCTGTATAAAATTCATCAGACCCGATCTCGTATAATTTGAGTAGCTCGGCCCAATCTCCCATAATTTCCAATGTAATTTATTCCGAGTTTGCTCCAAAATACCTGAAATCAATAAAACATGGGTGTGGACTCTGAAAACTAAATAATACAAATTAACTATAAAGTATGTAAACATGCTATAAATTAATATGAAAATTTATACTAAAAACAGGACTAAAATAGACCCTATCAAACTACCTCATGCTTAGACTTTTGCTTGTCCTCAAGCAAACTATCACAAAACAAAGACACCTTGTACTTAAACTGTGCATGATATGCATTATAACTAAGCTAAATACAACCTATTATGACCATCTAAATGCATGCTATCAGTATTATATATGTGTGTATCTCAGAATGAAATCAAATAAATGCAGCTTAATTACATTTGTATTTTGATTTCAAGATCTCGGATGTCCTCTAGTGGGGTGTCAATTGGAATAGTGAACTCTAACTTATCACTTTGATTTAGAATGAGTTCAAGATTAATAATCTGAGTATGTATTGGACAAATTAGGGTGGCTTTCTTTGATCGATTTTGCACAATTATTTCTGTATTGGTTATCAGTTCGTGTCTTGAAGAAATTACAGGACAAAATGAGTGCATGTATCAGCGGTAATACAGTCCGTGATGTCATCTGCTGTGCTTATCCCATATGGACCCGGTGTAGTCCGTGATGTTGCCTCTCAAATTCGAGACGGGCTGTTGCAGGGATCGTCCATCGATCAGCCTCTACACGGAAGTAGTAGTTAGCTATATATCAAAGTTGCTTGAAGAATCAACAGAGTGTGTTTCAATGGATTGTAAATGTTGTCTAATGGTTTGTGCTTTGGTATGCAAATGTTCCCTTATCTAAGCGTCTATGATTTGTTTCTATTGGTAAATTTATGCATATATATTTTAGTTTGCAGAGGACTTGAGTATCATGTTTGCCATTGTGTATAAAAGAAGCTTTTGAAGTTGTTGGGGAAAACACGGGTAGCTAACACTCTATTACGTGAGTGACAAGGATTGACAAACTGTCCTTATAAATGAGAACTTGTAATAATGTACAAAGTATTTTGTACACCTCACACGGTACAAGACTCTCACTAACAGTCACCACTCTTGACCAACTCACTCACACTACACTTGTGAGGATTCACTCGACTCACAACTACACACACAACTTGAGGAGACTCACACTTCACTCACACACCACAAAATGCAACTACCCATGGCCTATTTATAGGAGCCAATGTTGGTTGCATCACCTCCATGCATCTCCTTCAAAAGACTAGAAAATTCTAGGCTCACTAGACCTCACCATTCTCCTAGACTATTATAGACCTTGATTGCTCCTCTTTATTTCTAGACTTCTCTACCATACATTTCCTAACGTTCTCCAAGATTCCGGAGAACTCTACACAAGTCTAGGCCCACCTAGACTCTTCACAGTTTCAGAACCTTCCATATGATTCCACACGCTTCCGGAATCTTCCACACTCTTCTGTATATGCTTCCAAAATATTCCGCCATGTTCCAGAGACTTCTGCTGCATTCCACATTCTTCCGGAACGTTCCACTATTTAGCCCAAAACACATCTTCATATATTTGAAATATGAATTATTGTCTAACAATTCCTCCCTTAATTCATATTTTAAATATCCCCGCTTCATCCTTAAATCGCACCATTTTTTGCATCTTGATCTCTTTGTCGTGATATCTCCTCTGCACGACTTGTCCTTCAAAGAAACAAATGTTCTTCCCATTCTCCATTCCTTGCATGATCAAGCGTCTTCCCTTAAACACCTTGCACCAGTTCTTCGTTCCAACATACTCATATCCTTCCGACGTCATCCTACCTAATGACAGTAAATTAACCTTACTTGAAGGTACATACCTTAAGTTATGAAGATTCTGGCGTGTACCATCATGGAGCCTCATCCTCACGCTCCCGATGCCTTCAACTCGCAACTTTTCTCCGCTCGCTAGGTTGCAATGACCAAACTCTCCATCAGTCTTCAAGGTGTCAAATAACGCTTGATCCCTGCAAACATGCATCGACGCTACATTGTCCATCACCCACTCCGACTTAGCAACCTCTTCACTTGTTGCTAAGTACACCTCATCATAACCTCCAACTTCACCATCAGCCACGCCGACCACATTCGTTTGGGAGCCATCATCATTCTTCCGGAAGGACGTCTTTCTCGACATCTTCACGTCCTCCCTGAATTGCGGACACCTCACTTGTATGTGACCCTTCTCCCCGCAATAATAGCACTCCACATCACGATACAATTTTGATCTCCATCTCGGGTCACCATTCTCTGACTCTGTATTATTCGGGTCATGGCGCGGATGTGATCCGGATCTCCACCTCTGGTGATCATTCCCCCTTGACTGGCTCCTCCCTCGCTCTCGATTCTCCGCAACTAGTATGCGACCCCCTCCAGTGTTGAGAGCGTCATTCTTTGTCATCCTCTCACTCTCTCGTAACGCAACCGTTACCTCCTCTAGAGTGAGAGTCGTCCTTCCTACAAGCAACGTCTACACCAAAGGCTTGTAGGACCTTGGTAATGACGCTAACAACAATAATGCTTGCTCCTTATCCTTAATATTATCGCCTGTATTCATCAACTGGCATATTAGTTGATTAAAAGAGTTAATGTGGTCATGAAGGTTACCTTCTTCCTTCATCCTGAGCGAGTATAACTCCATCTTCAAGCACAACCAAATCATCAACGACTTCGACGCATAAATGCTCTCGAGCTTCTCCCACAACGCCTTTGGCGAGGTCTCCTTCATCACACTAGACTTGATCTCGGGAGCAAGTGCCAACCGGATGGTACTTACCGCCTTCTCCTGGAGTCTACTCCACTCTCTCTCGCTCATGGATGTGGGTTTTTCCTCCTCAAGTGCTTGATCAAGACCTTGTTGTACCATTACGTCTTGAATCGTACTCTGCCACATCATGAAGTTGGGCTTGCCATCAAAGATTGGGACCTCGAACGTCTTTATCACACTCGATGCCATCTCGTCTATACGGAATCCTTCCACCAACAAATGCTATACCGATTCTCCGACTCCGTCAACCTTGGGAACCTCGCTCTGATACCACTGTTGGGGAAAACACGGGTAGCTAACACTCTATTACGTGTATGACAATGATGGACAAACTCTCCTTATAAATGAGAACTTGCATTAATGTACAAAGTATTTTGTACACCTCACACGGTACAAGGCTCTCACTAACACTCACCACTCTTGACCAACTCACTCACACTACACTTGTGAGGATTCACTCAACTCACAACTACACACACAACTTGAGGAGACTCACATTTCACTCACACACCACAAAATGCAACTACCCATGGCCTATTTATAGGAGCCAATGTTGGTTGCATCACCTCCATGCATCTCCTACAAAAGACTAGAAAATTCTAGGCTCACTAGACCTCACCATTCTCCTAGACTACTTTAGACCTTAATTGCTCCTCTTTATTTCTAGACTTCTCTACCATACATTTCCTAACGTTCTCCAAGATTCTGGAGAACTCTACACAAGTCTAGGCCCACCTAGACTCTTCACAGTTCCAGAACCTTCCATAGGGTTCCGCACGCTTCCGGAATCTTCCACGCTCTTCTCTATGCTTTCAAAATATTCCGCCATGTTCCAGAGACTTCCGCTGCATTCCATATTCTTCCGGAACGTTCCACTATTTAGCCCAAAACACATCTTCATGTATTTGAAATATGAATTATTGTCTAACAGAAGTTGTATGTAGCATTTCATTTTTGTGATCCGGTGTCAACTTTGTTGCTCCATCCGACACCTCCATATGGTATCGTAGCGATCCTTATGCAAGTAAAATAACTTGTGTGACAGTTGAGCCCATATAATATATGAATGGGTAAGAGGGTCGTAGACGTTGTAATCAAAATAAAAATAGGGTCATAGACACTGTCACCACTATAAAAACAGGGTCATAGACACTGTCACCACTATAAAAACAGGATCATAGACACTGTAATCAAAGGAAAACCCTAGGACAAGGGAAGCACAGACCCTATAGGGTCTAATGAGAACTTAAAATACACGTGGTGATAGTTCTCCTCTAATATATAAATGGGTAACATGGTCATATACGCTGTAATCAAAATAAAAATAGGGTCATAGACACTGTAACCAAAGGGAAACCCTAGGACAAAGGAAGCACAACCCCTATAGGGACTAATGAGAAGCCAAAATACATGTGGTGACAGTTCTCCTCAAATATATGAATGGGTAAGAGAGTCATAGACGATGTAACAAAAAAAAGGATTATACAATGTCACCACTGTAAAAGCTGGATAATAGACACTGTCACCACAATAAAAATAGGGTCATAGACACTGTCACCACTACAAAAACAGGGTCATAGACATTGTCACCACAATATATGAATGGGTAAGAGGCTCGTAGACGTTGTAACCAAAATAAAAACAGGGTCATAGATATTGTAACCAAAATAAAGACAAGGTCATGGACACTGTCACCACTATAAAAATAGGGTAATAGACACTGTCACCACTATAAAAACAAGGTCATAGACATTGTAACCAATGAAAAATCCTATATACATTGTCACTACTATTAAAACAGAGTCATAGACACTTTCACCACTATAAACATGGGGTCATAGACAATGAAATCAAAGAAAAACCCTAGGACAAAGGGAAGAACAAACCTTATAGGGGCTAATGAGAAGCCAAAATACATGTGGTGACAGTTCTCATCCAATATAAGAATAGGTAAGAAGGATATAGACGCTGTAACCAAAATAAAAACATGGTTATAAACATTGTCACCACTAAAAAAATAGGGTCATATACATTGTCACCACTATAAAAACATATGGTGACAATTTTTTTTTACGAAGTCACCACCCTTATTGTTGTCATCACCTTTATCACTGTCACCAGCCTTAGGTGGGCACTGTCACCACCCTTATCCCTAACATCACCCTTATTAATAGTGTCATCACAATAAAAAAAATGTAACCACAATTTTTACCACCAAGTTTATTATATACTAATATATTGATATACATATAATATTTTTATAATTCCTATCTAATTAAATAATACCTCCGTTAAAAAATATAAGTCAATTTAGACATTTGCACACAAATTAAGGAAATCATAAATTTATTTCACTTATACCCCTCATTAATTATCCACAACCCTCATCAACCAATAAAATTTGAGCAAAAAGTCAAAAATTAACAATTCTCATATCCCAATACCTAGAAAACCTAAAAGGACTTATATTTTCAAACAAAAATCTAAGCCTAAAATGACTTATATTTTTGAACGGAGGGAGTATAAAATTGCAGAAGACCGTTGATTGAGAATGGGACGGATGAAAAGTTCCCACCATAAGAGTTGAACCTTCCTGCATGCAGTTGAATCTATAATGAGTAATGTCTGGTGATTATTAATGAGATGTCGCCAAACAAACTCGTATATGCTAAGATCCTATTCCATTATAAAACGTGTAAAATGAATACTCCGTATTCAATACAAGTAATTATTGATAGTCGAAATCGGGTATATACCCATAGAAAGTTATTTAATTGTTTATATACCCACTGAAAATTGATAATTGGTTATATACCCATTAAAATTTAAAGATCTTGTAAAATTGCCCAGCAAATTAAAATTTCTTTTAAATTCCAAATTAAAAGCAAACGTTACAGTTTTACTAGTGGTGTACCTTAAATAAAACAAATATATCGATTAATGAATGACTTTCAAGATTAGATCAGGAAGATGCTGAAAAAAAAATTGGTGTCTGATGAAGATGAGGGTATTAGATGGGGGCATGGGGCGAAGCTGCCCGGCTCCAAGTGTCAATGAAGAAAGATTCAACCAAAATCAAAATTGAAAGGGTAAAAAGAACTAAAAAACTGGTTCATTTACTGTATACAAAATCAAAATTTAAAAAAAAAATCAAAAACTAATAAGAAGTCAAAAATTGAAAGGTCCATATTACGTACCTTCTTCTAAAGGTTGAAATTAGGACGAAGATCAACACTACTTAGCAAGATGTTTTAGGATTTCAAAGTTGAAAGATGGAAAAGATATGAATAACAAGAAATGAATAATAATTCTATTTTTTTTAAGGAAAGATTGAACTAAAAGATTTTATCTTGGACAATTTTACAAGATCTTTATATTTTAATGGGTATATAGCCAATTATGAAATTTCAATGGGTATTTAAACAATTAGATACTCCGTAACTTTCTATGGGTATATACCCGATTACGCCTTAATGATAAATTGTGTTGGGATCATCACAGACGATCGATAAGTGTATGTTAGCCAAATTCAATTCTATGGTGACATAAACCACCTAAATAAAACATCTACATTTCCTTGGGAAATCGAATTGATTTTATCGGATGTTAAATTTCTACTATTGACTTTGAAAGAAGTTTCTTTCTTTCATGTTCCCCAATAGGAATGGCAATTTCACTTGCACCCGACGGATATCTGTCTCACCCGACCCAAAAAAGTGGGTGAAAATCCGATTCAAAGCGGATATTAAATGGGTGATGGGTGAACGGGTGATGGGTCGGGTCGGATTCGGGTGAAGGTATTTCCCACCCATCACCCGACCCATCACCCAACTCGTCGCCCGATTTATATTATATAATTACATTATATATAATTACCAATATACTCTCAAACCCTAATTCAACAATTAATTTCCACTAACATATACATAATGTAATTTGCTCCAAATTAAGATGAAAATCTATGTGATCTACGTACTGTAGGATTATATATATATATATATATATATATATATATATATATATATATATATATATATATATATATATATATATATATATATATATATAACCCTTTTGGAGCAAAATGAACGCTCCATACCCTAATCTCACGCGCCCCCTTCTACGACTACCAAAATCCCTAATCTCCATCCCGGAAAACCTATCAATCTACCCATCTCGAGACAAAATCCTGGTGCAATCTCCCGTCGCACTCTCTCCGGTGCCAGAGAAATTTAAGATCTCTTCTTCTCCCTTACCCCTCTCGCATCTGGGCTCCCTCCTCGGCCCCGTGATGGTGTTCGGTTTGTTCATGCTTGTGTCAAAACAAATTGGGTATTTGTTGCCCGTTTTCCTCTTTCTGGTGGCTCGATTTGGAGGTCTATGTTGGCTTGAGTCTGTAATGAGCATCATGATGGGTTGGGGTGCTTTGGAAAGATTAGGGCTCCCCCGTGGCCGGGTCCGAGATCAAGGGTCCCGCTAGCCCTGGTTTTCAAGGCGGGAGTTGGCTTCTCGCTGTGTGGAAGATTGATTGTGGCTGCTATCATCTCCTGCTGTATGAAATTCCTTATGAGGTGGGTTCTATTCTTCGGTGATGTCTGTTCCCTCTGTTGCTTCAAAACTTACCTTTATGTAAGGTATAATCGGTGGGATTCCTCGTCTCACTCCACTCACCTTCATCTTCTCCTCTCTTCTCAATGGTTTCAAATCTCTAACTGGCATATCTCCTTTCTTTTTGGCATGGTTTCACCTGCCAAGATTAAAGGCAAAAAACCCATAGGGCTCGGCTCTGCCGAGTTCCTATTGAATACCTCCCGAAAGGGCCCAAAATATCTCTATGAGGAAAAAACTCCTGTGGGTTCTCCCGGCCCCGGTGATGGCGGAAGCAAAAATAGGAAATCGTTGGACGGAATCAAGGCCAAAAATATAATCTGGCATTCAAGCTGGAGAAATTGGTGCCTCTCATGGCAACTCTAACTGTTTTGTTGAGCATTGCAAGGGCTGCGGCCTTCTGGGTAATAATCTCTTTTAATTACAATTGTTTCTTAGTTCAAATGTTTTTGATCTGTGTGTAACGGCCCAGAATTATGATTTCCGGGTTACATTTCAAGGGAATTATTACCATTTACACCAAGTTAGAGAATTAGCCAGATTTTTCGATTCGCCAAAAGGGAACCCCGTCATATAGACATTGAGCACTCAAAATCTGCAGAAGATACTAAAAAAAAGAAAGGGGAAAGGAGTCAGATCGAGCCACTCATGCGGGACCGGCAGTCCTCGCTGAGGCCACATAATATGTGCTATACCTAATAAAGATGCTCTAATGCAGTACGAAAGTCAAACACACTAGCATGCTCCTAGTTATAATAATGTGTAAAAATACTGTAAAGGGCCCAAGACAATGCCAAGTGGCATATCCCTCTCCTACCTCCACCCCCTTCCGATAGGGCGGAGACTGGCCAGCTCGTGAATGCATTCCATCATAATCGGGGGGCACGCATGCCTAACCCGCTCCACAATAAAGCCCGCATGCATCTCATAATATAAGGAAGTTCATGACTCGATTGACTCAGGGTACCCGATGAGGCTGGGCTACCCTATGACCCTAGCAAAGACTCTAGGACTATCACAGATAACGGCCGTTCTGTTTCAAACGCATAAAGTAAGCAGATGCTCATTCAATTAGTGCAACCTAAACAGGATACTACATGGCATGCTTTTATGCATATGCAACACCTAACATAAAATGCAACAACAGGCATGAATGTCCAACCTGAGTAAGCCCCCTAAGGAACTTACCTGAAATGCCGAACAGCAAAAGATAATGCAAGCAAGGGCCCAAATGCAAGTCCAACACAATCCAACCGCAATACACACCTATCATCAAGTCATTTCCATAAGCTACCGGACCAACATTCATACACACGAAACCCAAGTTCTCAACATCCTTAAAACCAATCGACGGTAAAAACATTTTCCAAAACCTTTCTGATATGATCAACATCAACCAAAATCATTTACTTCCAGTCAAACTCATCGATAAAATCGTACCAACCACATTTCCAAACTTCCTTCTTAAAACCAACATCATAAAACCAAGACAAAGAATCTCGACATTAAACATTTAAATCTTAAAACCAATACCTCAAAATCATATTATAGAATTAATTCCGGCATTTTTATTTTCGAAATCATTACATAAATAAATTCCGACCTTTAGTCACAAAATAATTCTAATTCCTCAAACCATATTTATAAATCAAACTCGAAATTCATTTCAAACTTTTAAAATCACAAATTAGAACAACCCTAAATACATATTCCAATAATGCCTCTTTTAACCATTTTATAATATAATAAAATTTCAGAATTTATAAAATCACCAAATCATAATATTAATAATATTAGTAATATTTTAGAATTAATTTAACATTAACTAAATGCTTATAACGAAATTCATATAACATATACATAGAACCACACATAACAATCAACATCCCAATTTAGAGAAATCAGGCCCAAAAGATATAGCCCAACATTCCAAATCTGAAACCCGGACCCAAGAAAGAAAGAAAGGAAGGAAGAGACCCGCATTGCATCCGGATCCTACTTCAACCCGCCCCAAACCAGCAAAAATAGGCCCGCTCGCAGAAGGGAAAAGAAGACCCGCCTCCTTCAGAACGAACAGAGCTCTGTTCATCGTCCTCGCGAAACGGGAGAAGGACAAACTCCTGCCGGCGGGTGGCTCGCTCCGACCACCTTACCAACGTCCCAACACCCGACACCCAAACCCACAACCCTTTCCCGACATCAACCACACCCCGACGATTCAAAACAAACCAGAAAAAGGGGGAAAAGGGGAGGCTCACCGAAGGGAGTACTTCGCCGAAAATTGGCTCGGAACGGCTGCGCCGGGGTCGATTCTTGCCTTGTTCGGCCTGGGGAGAGTGGGAGGGAGTTAAAAGAGGAGCTTTTGGATGTGTTTAGACTCGAAAATCGAACGGAATCAAAAACCGACCTTGGGAATGGAAGAACAGAGAACGACGACGGCGGCTGGGGCTCGGGCTCACTCAGACGTCAGAGGAAGGAGGAACCATTGATGCCCGCTGCTGCTGCTCTTCCTGGCGAGACAGGGGAGCCTGCACTCGGCTTCTCCGGCGACGACAAGGAGGAACGAGGATGAGGGGTGGTCGGCAAGGGGAGCGACGGGGGCTGCAACTGTTGGATCCGGCTCGTCGGCGTCGCTGGTGGCTGAGCAAGGAGGACGACGGTGGCTGCGGCTCGTCTGCAAAATAGAGGACGAGAGGAGGCGATGTGGTGGTCAGGGGTGGTGGCTCGGACAATAGAGGCGGGATGAAGAGGAAGGAAGAGAGCTTGAGGAGCTGCGACATCAGGCCAAAAGAAAGAGGGGTGTTGTTGGGTCCTTGAATTTGAAATGGAAGAAATCAGAGAGATTGGAGAGATGGAAGTGTGAGGGTGTGTGTTGGTTTTGCAAATTAATCAGATAAGGGAGTATGGGTCATTTCTCTGAAGTTGAAATGGGGGATGTGAGGGGGACCATGGAGGTCTGAGCCAAGGGGTTGGCGTGGAGGGCTTTTTGGCATCTTGCCAAAAGAGATGGAGGAAAGAGGGGTGTGAGGAAAGGAGATGTGTGGGTGCTTACACAAACTGGGTAAAAGGAAAGTGGAGATGGGGCCTTTTGTTCTGCAATTCCGGTCAAAGGGGAAGAGAAGAAGACAAGGTAATATGTGGTCCCAATTACAAAAATTCAATACCCGAGAAATTAAATCCCAAAACCCGCTCTCTTAATCTAATTCCGACTCAATCAAAATAATGCTTCAAATTTTCAAAGATGTCGACATCCAAAGTTTATTTCAAATCCCAAGGTAAAATGACGGAATTGTCCTTCAAAGTTCAAAATTAGGCCGGAATCCGCTTGAAGGATTTTAAAATACGATTTTTAAGACGAAGATGAGGATTTTCAAATATCCAAAATTTTGACCTAAATCCCTTTTTTTTTATTAAATTTATTATTTAAAAATCCGAGCCTTTACATCATCCACCTCTAAAAACAAGTCTCGTCCCCGAGACTAAAACCAGAATAAATTAGTGGATGAAGTTGAATTTGATGAGTCCAAGGATCTTGTAATCATCTCGGTTGCGTCTTCCGGGATTCTCACAACATCCTAGTCACGGTCGTGACATCTCCAATTGGCCTTGACAAGTATGCGATAAGCGCCCTTATCACATCCTCGCTTCGACTTTTCGGAAGTACCACAACTCTAAAAATTCTACAATAGCATCACTAGGTCTTAGCTAGCACCCTATAGGCGCCCCCATAAAATGCAAGTATCCACTTCGTGAAGTATCATAGAGTTGCCCGGGTTTGAAAAGTTTTTAAAGGGATTCCGCAATTGAAAATAAAGATTAGCCTCAAAATCGTTGAAATTATTGGTAGCGTTCATTCTTTTACAATCCAAGTTGGTCCTTTTTTCAAAACCGTTCAAAATCTTCAAATCCAACGTCTAATAAAGCAACCTTACACTAAAACAAGTCAAATAATTTCAAATCAAGGTTTCGTCAAAATCTTCCAACAACCAGATTAGTTCCTCGCATACCAAACAATCAAATTCAGAAGTTGGGAGGTGGAATCATCCACCTCTAAGGGCTAATCCCATATTCTCTTCCTAATTTCCAGAATCAAAACAAGCTATCAGTCTCAATTCAAGCAAGCTTCACAAGCCATAAGAAATGCAAAACCAAATGACCAACCAACCTCCAATCAGTACATCATATGACAAGTCTCAAACATATGCCAACACAGTGCCACAAGGTCACATCAACATCTCTACACCCTACTACGGGTCATAATACATATCTCAACCACATAACAAAATCACAATAAATGTCTCGACATCACATCAGAAGTCATAAAAGTATCACCTCATCATAGGGTCAACGAAACAAAACTCATTGTCAACACATCAACACAACAAAATCACGCCATTAAGATTCAGAAAAAGGGGAGGTCAAGCAGCATATCAATCATCGAATGTCAGCATACTCACCAGACATCATCTTAACTCATCGCAACGCCATGTAGCGACCATTTAGTAATCAGACATCATTATCTTATATATATACAAGTCATGTTCATACTTCAAATCATATTCATCATTTAACATATCCATAATCATGCTTAACGATCATATAACATAACGTCATGCTTTATCACCCCATAATATAATATCATGTTTTCACATAGCAACATATCATTATCTCATGATCCATATAACACATCATAACATGCTTCTAAAACGTATAACAGGGTAGTAATGCATATCATGATAACACTAGTCACTACCAATTAGATTTCAGTGTTTGCATATCAACATGTAATTCCATATCAGGTTCATCATGGTCGTTATCAAATTATCATGCGAGCACATATTAATAAATCTCAATATCAAGAAGATCCTCACATCATCACCAACCAAAATAAAACGCAATCTCCACTCGCCCATCTCCACTCTCAAACCAAGACTAATCATCTTCTAGACCCAACAACGTCATCTCAGAAAAAATTTCCCAAAGAAATCCCAATTCATCCCGATGCTCAAATCTCGCCCCTCTTTCCGCCAAGCACTACCACACCATCCACCTCTAAGAATCTAACTACTATTTGTAACTTCACACCCAAGTACCCTCTAATACCATGTCCTCAATATTCACGAGCCCTCCCTTACACTTCTCGTACCACCCGGAGCATCACAAGCATCACCTAGAAGCTCATCAGAACCACCAACATTATCTCCCATAAATCCCAAGGCTCACTCGGTCTTACCTAAGCCAACATCCATCTCTCGCGACTCACCTCTTAATACCATCGATCATCCTAACCGCCCAAAATTCTTTCACTACTCTCCAACCACTCCACAAGAGAATCCCTCACCCACAAGATAAAAGAAGAAGCAATCATGCTCAATAGTTATTGCAAAACATCATATACGCACATAATCAAGTCAAGCTAGCAAGTTACATCATAACCTTATCTAATAAACAATTCACATTTCTCAGCATTTGCAGTTCACAATTTTACAGGAAAGAGAATTAAAATCATGCTTAGCAACTTAGAGTAGCAATACGTCAAGACATCATGGTACAAGAGATCTATAAGGCATCAAATCATATCATCATAGACAATGGATAATCAGGCAATATTCATCACCAAGCCATCACATCAACACATAATTTCATCGTCAAGTCAGTACAATGTCATCATCAACTAATTTAGAGAGGATTAGCAATTTGAACGTATAACACTCCTGCTTGCAAATCATATCGTACTCAGTATCCGCAATCCTCTAAATGTGCTCATTATGTCGGCATCATCGATTCTGAGGCCCGTGGGTTATGGGCCTACTCTTCCGATGCGCCGCTCTATCGTTGTCCCACCTTCTGTTCTCTTTCCCATGCGGTCGCTCGTCTAATGTATCGCGCAAGAGTCCAAGTTAGCGGAGATAGGGGAGCGACAAGGGCGGACAACCCAAGGTTTCTCTCGGAGGCAGACACGGACCAACACTAAAGACGACAAACAAGAGACAAGTCTCCGACCCGAAAATAGCAACGATGCCCTTATGGGAGTCTATTAGATTATAATCGCGACAAGTAACACGAATTCATCATGGATCGTATCAATCCCACTAATCCACACTAACATGTACCCATCTCGGGGGGGACAACATTCGTTTTTCATATCAAAGACACAATCAAGTCCTACACTGATGCTTGTGAGACAAGCTAACATTCTAGTATTCCATGGAAGCAGATATGCCTAGCAACTTCAAGCAAGATATGCGGAATCAGTAATGATCATGCAAGATTCGAAGTCATATGGGATTTAATGAGGATGACATGTATCATGTAAACGAACGAATGTACAAGCATGGTACATGCAGCAACAGGGGAGGTCAATTATAGCATGGCGAGATATAACATAACGATCAGGCTAAGCGTAATACGAGAATATATAAGAGTAGCCTATTAACTATCACACCTGGCAACAATGATCGCATAATAGGATGATAATGGCATGTAATCATACAACGGAACACATTTAGAAAGCGTAGATCCTACACAATGCTAGCGATACATGATAAGGCATGGGCATAGTCAAGAGCCATTTAAAAGAGTTCAACATAATGTTCATGAAGCATGAGGCATCATTACAGAGAGCAACCAAGATGACATCACCAGTGATAGATTATAAGCATGTTGGGAACAACTGTCATAGTGCACATAAAACGGTATAACAACTATCACATCATAGGACAAGCATGTTCACGTAATAGAATAAGTATGGCAAGTCACCATTTAGCCAGTCTTATTGGGGAGTATAAAGCCCTACAGGGTACTTACTAGCACATATCAAAACATTACTACAACCAAGGTAATTCAAATAGATTTATTCTAACATTTAGGTGCATGCGTATGCAAAATCACAACATAGTGTGGTGTGTGATCATGCGAGGTGTCAAGTCATAGGTCCATGCAAGCATGAGAAGTACCATGTAGTAATAGAGGAATACCACCGAGCGAGAACATGTATGCATGTTAGAATTAACCATCACGGAAAGCGAGTCGATTATCAAAATTAACATTAATCTCATAAAGATGAGCAAAACGTTCTAAGAGGATATGAAGAGGGAAGATTCACACTATTAGAGACCTAACTCAAGAGAGAATCAACAATATTGTAGGTAAGGTATAAACTCGCACCAATCACAACCAAGGGTCTTACATGATACTAATGGCTCAATATACATACGATACATACATGTCTTTAATTGATTACATGACCATATGCAAGAGCTAAATCAATCACATTCCAATGTTATAAACGCATGGGAGGAAATGCAGTGAGGTATAATGCAAGTCTAAGTAACGGGCAATGTGACTAGATACGGGGACATGAGTTCAAATCAACACATATTGGGATAAAAGATGCATCTTTCAAGCCTCAATTATACCAACATATTCTCCATTCAACGCAAGTAACACACAACAACATTTATTGAAGAATAACCAACAATAGTCTACCTCATGAATACAATTAGACGAGCATGTTATAAATTTGTCACAAAAGGTATGATAATCATCAAGGCCTTATCAATTAGCATTCTAATGAGATTATTTACGCGCATTCATATAAAGAAGAGTTAATCACACTATCATGCACCTAATTCAGAGGAAGGCAACAACCATATAGATTCATATCATGTGTCTCATGCTTCCAATCCATCATCAACAAAGTTAGTACGATAGGTCAAGTAGACATGCTATGACAACATATAATCATGACAAAGAGTAAGGCATAATACGAGATCTAAGCAGGGTGACTAATCATATATGCAACAACATGAGCAGCTTTTACTAACGGTCATTCGCAAGGTACATGCCAAAGATTTCAAAATTATGTCATGCAATTCGAAGGGAGCCACTATTACAACCGGACAGAGATCCCTAAGGGCAATCATTGACTTTTCCCCAACTGACTCATCACCCCTCTTTCCCGTGGGACTTTGGTACGGTTCTTTATGGTAAGAAAATAAAGGTTGATCATCATATGAATAAGGAAAGACATCCCCAGAAACACCTTACTTCTGACTCAAAGTGACATCAAAAACTTCCAACACTCACTCAGACAAACTTAATATCCAACCATGACCCCCGGCACAATGTGTTTACCAACCCGATTTCCCGTGAAAGATACTGACATCCGGGGAAAAGATTCGTTAGAACCGAAAAAGTGGTTAACATAGTAAAAAGGGCTAATTCACACAGGCTGGGCTTGACCATATAGAAATAAAGGTACTCCCGCTATCTCGTTTGCACAGGTAAGTCAATACACATTTCATAGTTAGGGCATCCAAATCAAATCTCTAGCATAGCAAGTATTCAGCACAGAATCAGTTAATAAAACACACAATGATCTCCTTGGAGTCTCCCAACCCATCTGTAAAGAACAAGCTGATATTTTGTCTACCGTTCCCAACTACACCCAATAGGGGTGGTCTAGCGCCTTTACTACCCACTCGCGTCCCCGTTTGATTGGTTTCCCTCTTTTATTACAAGTCAAATTCATTACTTAGTCCAATTTCAGTTAGACATCTTAAGTTCATTTTGCCCTTCTTAAAATCCTTTCAAAAGTCCTTGAAATTCATGGGTGGTTTTTCAAAACACACACTCGACCCTTGCGTACCCGAATTGCACAACCTCAGCTCTGATACCATCTTTGTAACGGCCCAGAATTATGATTTCCGGGGTTACGTTTCAAGGGATAAAATCCCTTGTTCGGATCTTGCAATCCAGGTACGGGTCGGGGTTTCAAACTCATTTTCATAGTCAGTAATAAAGAGGGATTTCGAACCCTGAAAATATCGTAGGGCCGTTGGGTACCCTTAACCTGTCCTAGGGACTAACTCATGAAGTTCATTTCAAACGAAAGCAAGACGGAAGCAAAATTAAGATACAAAGCGTCATGGTAGAGCCGGGTCAAAACCAAAACATAAGCGAATTATTACCATTTACACCAAGTTAGAGAATTAGCCAGATTCTTCGATTCGCCAAAAGGGAACCCCGTCATATAGACATTGAGCACTCAAAATCTGCAGAAGATACTAAAAAAAAGAACAGGGAAAGGAGTCAGATCGAGCCACTCATGCGGGACCGGCAGCCCTCGCTGAGGCCACATAGTATGTGCTATACCTAATAAAGATGCTCTAATGCAGTACAAAAGTCAAACACACTAGCATGCTCCTAGTTATAATAATGTGTAAAAATACTGTAAAGGGCCCAAGACAATGCCAAGTGGCATATCCCTCTCCTACCTCCACCCCCTTCCGATAGGGCGGAGACTGGCCAGCTCGTGAATGCATTCCATCATAATCGGGGGGCACGCATGCCTAACCCGCTCCACAATAAAGCCCGCAGGCATCTCATAATATAAGGAAGTTCATGACTCGATTGACTCAGGGTACCCGATGAGGCTGGGCTACCCTATGACCCTAGCAAAGACTCTAGGACTATCACAGATAACAGCCGTTCTGTTTCAAACGCATAAAGTAAGCAGATGCTCATTCAATTAGTGCAACCTAAACAGGATACTACATGGCATGCTTTTATGCATATGCAACACCTAACATAAAATGCAACAACAGGCATGAATGTCCAACCTGAGTAAGCCCCCTAAGGAACTTACCTGAAATGCCGAACAGCAAAAGATAATGCAAGCAAGGGCCCAAATGCAAGTCCAACACAATCCAACCGCAATACACACCTATCATCAAGTCATTTCCATAAGCTACCGGACCAACATTCATACACACGAAACCCAAGTTCTCAACATCCTTAAAACCAATCGACGGTAAAACCATTTTCCAAAACCTTTCTGATATGATCAACATCAACCAAAATCATTTACTTCCAGTCAAACTCATCGATAAAATCGTACCAACCACATTTCCAAACTTCCTTCTTAAAACCAACATCATAAAACCAAGACAAAGAATCTCGACATTAAACATTTAAATCTTAAAACCAATACCTCAAAATCATATTATAGAATTAATTCCGGCATTTTTATTTTCGAAATCATTACATATATAAATTCTGACCTTTAGTCACAAAATAATTCTAATTCCTCAAACCATATTTATAAATCAAACTCGAAATTCATTTCAAACTTTTAAAATCACAAATTAGAACAACCCTAAATACATATTCCAATAATGCCTCTTTTAACCATTTTATAATATAATAAAATTTCAGAATTTATAAAATCACCAAATCATAATATTAATAATATTAGTAATATTTTAGAATTAATTTAACATTAACTAAATGCTTATAACGAAATTCATATAACATATACATAGAACCACACATAACAATCAACATCCCAATTTAGAGAAATCAGGCCCAAAAGATATAGCCCAACATTCCAAATCTGAAACCCGGACCCAAGAAAGAAAGAAAGGAAGGAAGAGACCCGCACTGCATCCGGATCCTACTTCAACCCGCCCCAAACCAGCAAAAATAGGCCCGCTCGCAGAAGGGAAAAGAAGACCCGCCTCCTTCAGAACGAACAGAGCTCTGTTCATCGTCCTCGCGAAACGGGAGAAGGACAGACCCCTGCCGGCGGGTGGCTCGCTCCGACCACCTTACCAACGTCCCAACACCCGACACCCAAACCCACAACCCTTTCCTGACATCAACCACACCCCGACGATTCAAAACAAACCAGAAAAAGGGGGAAAAGGGGAGGCTCACCGAGGGGAGTACTTCGCCGAAAATTGGCTAGGAACGGCTGCGCCGGGGTCGATTCTTGCCTTGTTCGGCCTGGGGAGAGTGGGAGGGAGTTAAAAGAGGAGCTTTTGGATGTGTTTAGACTCGAAAATCGAACGGAATCAAAAACCGACCTTGGGAATGGAAGAACAGAGAACGACGACGGCGGCTGGGGCTCGGGCTCACTCAGACGTCGGAGGAAGGAGGAACCATTGATGCCCGCTGCTGCTGCTCTTCCTGGCGAGACAGGGGAGCCTGCACTCGGCTTCTCCGGCGACGACAAGGAGGAACGAGGATGAGGGGTGGTCGGCAAGGGGAGCGACGGGGGCTGCAACTGCTGGATCCGGCTCGTCGGCGTCGCTGGTGGCTGAGCAAGGAGGACGACGGTGGCTGCGGCTCGTCTGCAAAATAGAGGACGAGAGGAGGCGATGTGGTGGTCAGGGGTGGTGGCTCGGACAGTAGAGGCGGGATGAAGAGGAAGGAAGAGAGCTTGAGGAGCTGCGACATCAGGCCAAAAGAAAGAGGGGTGTTGTTGGGTCCTTGAATTTGAAATGGAAGAAATCAGAGAGATTGGAGAGATGGAAGTGTGAGGGTGTGTGTTGGTTTTGCAAATTAATCAGATAAGGGAGTATGGGTCATTTCTCTGAAGTTGAAATGGGGGATGTGAGGGGGACCATGGAGGTCTGAGCCAAGGGGTTGGCGTGGAGGGCTTTTTGGCATCTTGCCAAAAGAGATGGAGGAAAGAGGGGTGTGAGGAAAGGAGATGTGTGGGTGCTTACACAAACTGGGTAAAAGGAAAGTGGAGATGGGGCCTTTTGTTCTGCAATTCCGGTCAAAGGGGAAGAGAAGAAGACAAGGTAATATGTGGTCCCAATTACAAAAATTCAATACCCGAGAAATTAAATCCCAAAACCCGCTCTCTTAATCTAATTCCGACTCAATCAAAATAATGCTTCAAATTTTCAAAGATGTCGACATCCAAAGTTTATTTCAAATCCCAAGGTAAAATGACGGAATTGTCCTTCAAAGTTCAAAATTAGGCCGGAATCCACTTGAAGGATTTTAAAATACGATTTTTAAGACGAAGATGAGGATTTTCAAATATCCAAAATTTTGACCTAAATCCCTTTTTTTTTTTATTAAATTTATTATTTAAAAATCCGAGCCTTTACACTGTGTCTACATTATCTGGAAGGGTTATTGCTCCTGTACAAGGTGCCATTGTGGATTCTCTGTTGACCTGTCACTCGAACCGGACAAGCAAATGAAGATATGTAGTACCGTGTATGATATTAATCTCTTTATACATGAAGCTTTGGGTAAGTTTACTGCATTAAACCGGGTCATGGTAACAATGATTGAAATTGAATTGGGTATGATTTTTTTCTCCCAATTCGTTGCATACAAGCCTGCTAGAAGAAACCTACAATTGATATATCTTCTTATTTTTGCCAAGTATCTTCTCCTTGTGTCAAATTCCTTCAATAAATCTAGCTTGAGTATGGGGCAACGGGGATTAAGAAACTATGACCTGCCTATTTGCTACCTTGATCTGTGTTCTAGGTGGCTTGTGGATATGATCGGTCCTCACTGGTCTACTAAAATTCACCAGCAGCTGCCTTTTAACAAATCTTGCTGGTTGTTTTGGTACTTCTGGCAGCAAATCCCGTGGTATAAAAACAAGACAACTGATTTTCTTCTCTCCGGGTGGATGTCGGTTCTCTTCAAACAAAGTATGTTTATTTGCTTGAGAATCCATTACATATTGCTCGAGAATCCATTGCATATTGACTACCTTTCGGTTTTTTGGTTGAAGGAAATCCAAGAAATAGATTTAAATAATGAATATGGTATAATTGCTTTGGCTAAACCACTAAGCCTATATTATGATTCTTATCAGTACGCTGCAAATTCGATTGTCAAGAGGAAGCCTACGTATTCTTGTTGTAATTGGCAACATTAGGTTCCTTGCCTAGCTTTGCTTTCCAACCGGTTGGAAGATATTGTTTGTGTAAAGCAATTTTTCATTCACCCCCCATCTATATAATATTTCCTTCCAACATATATTGGCATAGAAATGACTATCATCTCTCTTGTGTGTTGATGGTCTTCGATCCAAGGCTTGTTTACCTTTGTAGTTGGAGGAGTTTTATTCTTCTTCACGTGTACACTCTTTTCTACATATATAGATATGTATACCCTCCTTTTTCATATGTGTTTCAGTTTCTTGAATATACTTTGTATGGAAAGGTTTGTGGGACATTGATGGTTGGACATTATTTTATCCTAGTGAAAGCATATATCTTAGATCAAGACGGGTGCATCTCCTCTTTAATTCATCTCAGATTACTAAATCTAGTGGTTGAACTCCTCTTTGGGTGGGCGATTACTGATTGTCAATTATATGCCCCTATCTTAAATTATCTTTGCCAAACAATCTTTTATGAAAACAAATTACAGGCAAACCATCCCATTGGGATGCAATTGTACATCCCTTCATGGTTGACTTGCCAATCTGGCCTTAAAATCCACAAGAATCTTGAACAGATTCACAATCCGAAAATCCTAAGTGACACTAAACAAGGGGCAAGACGTTGGCATGAGAGAGCGTACATTCTGCTCGGCCGTGTTAAAGAAATATATCCATGATTATACGATACTGGAACTGTAGGGGAATAGGAAAGAGAACTTTTTGGACTAATATCAATGGATGGCGTACACTGGATCATATACAAATGCTTATTCTAGCAGAAACTAAGACTGAGACGGAACCGGAAAAGGTCCTATGGAAAAGCGCTGGATTCACAAATATGTGCTGGTCTCCAGCTTCTAGTCGTGCCGGTGGCATAGCCCCATTTTGGAACGACACATCATTCATAGATGAAACCATCGTGGTTATCATCCACCTCCCGCGTATAATTGGGGTAAAGTATGAAAACATAATAGAAAACTTTGTTTGTCTAATGCTATTTGTATATGCCCCCCCTAATCCTTCGGACAAAGATGAATTTTGGAGAACCCTGCACAGCATAATTGCCCAATGTACCCTCCTATGCTTAGTTATGGGCGATCTGAATGAAATTGGGATGCCCTCGGATAAAATGGGAGATGCAAAAACAGTACCGGGAAGATTCCAAAGACTAATAGAATTTAAAGATGTGTACTCTCTTATGGAGATACCATCGTTTGGCGGGTGTTCACATGGAGAAAGAAAAAGTTCGGGCCTGACAATATCCTAGAAAAACTAGATAGGGTACTAGTCCACCAGGAGATTATTGATCACTTCCCGGACCTAGTAACAAAGAATGGAGTCTTCTCAAAATCGGATCACTGCCCCATAACAATAGACATATCTAAAACCACCAACTTCAAACCACCCCCTTTTAAATTCGAAAGCATGTGGTTGCATCGGAAAGACTTCCGGAACATTGTCAAACAAGCTTGGCGATCATCATGTAGGGGACCGACCATGTTCAAAATCACCCATAAATAAAAAATTCTTAAACAAAAAGCCAAATCATGGAACAGGCAAACTTTTGGAAACATTTTTCGCCAAGTACAAGAGGTGGATGAGGCGCTTATTGAATTACAATCAAATCAACAAACTTCTCATAACCAAAGTCTTTACTCAAAAGAGCAAAATCTATTATCAAAAAGAGAAAGTCTACTTCTCTTTCACAAGACTTACTGGAGCCAAAGAGCTAAAGCAAAACATCTAAAATTAGCAGATACCAACTCAGCCTATTTCCATAGAGTGGCCACAGGCAGGAGAAACCGAAAGATAATTAAATCAATCACCTCGATGAGCCACCGCTGCTTTTAGCTCCGATTCAGGGCCCTGCGCCCCAGTTCAATATCTAAAATTGGCTCCCGCTGCTTGCACTCGACCTCGCTCTCCCTCTCGGCTCCGGGATCCTACACCAAAGGAACGATGAGATCAACGAGGGCACTGTTCTGTTTGAAGGTTGTGACAGTAAGCAGTGGCTTATCACCATGGATTTCCCTAGAGACCCCGCCTCTTCTCTCGAAGAGATGGTCAGAACCTACATTCAGAAGCTGGCTAAAGTCGTTTGCAGGTTTGATTAATTTTCAATTCTTGCCGTATTTGCTTGATTATGATTTTGGTGACAATATTATGGAATGGGCGGGGATTTGGGGGAAATCGCATGAATTGATGAAATATAGGAATTCAATGTGAGGTCTTTCATTGTAGTTGCTTGGAGAGTTGGTACAGGATGTTGGAATCAGTAAGATCTTGTGTGAAGGATCTAGATAGCCTTTGTTCTTCATTCAATATTTAGCTAGCAATTTTGTATTGATTATCGCAATTTTGACTGTTCAATTCGATTGCAATTTTGATTTCACTCAACTGGGTCGATTCGATGTGTTTTGCATCATATTGTTAGATCTTTTTTATTCCTTGGCATGTGCTTGAATTGGGAGGAGTTTGGGGAGTTGCTCACCAGTATTTGTCTTTTATCAATCTCGGTTTACTTGAACATTTGACGTCCTTGAATAGGAAATATTGAGAATTAGTGTTTTGATTTATCTGAATCTGGGAAGATGGTGGGTATTGAGAATTCTAACAGCTCCTCCCCTAAAAAGTTTGGTCTCATGAAGCCGATTTCGCTTGCGGGGCCAACAAAAACTTATATATCTTCTCCGGAATGGAATTGAGGAAGGTGTGCTTGTGTTTGGGTTCGATTGGTTCTTGGGAGCTTGTCTTTTTATGTGTGCGAATTGTGTGTTCTGATTCATGCTGGATTTCTGTAGTTTTTTATTGAAAAAGGTTTGTATGAGAGCAGTGAAGAAGCTCAAAGGCGAGAAGAGGTGCTTAATCGGATGCAAGAGGTAAAATTTTCTCTTTTTGAGGAGCTATTTATCCTCCTTGTTTTTGCCTTGGAAGATTTCAATTTCATTTTATTTGCTGTTGCCAATTAAAGCATGCACATATGTTAGGATCAGTACTTGTCATCAATGCTATTCCTTTTGATGTGCAACTATTTCATATTTACTCTTGATCAGCTTAAGCTCTTATCTTCAGGTGGCAAAACAACATGAATGATTCAGTCCTCTTGCTTGCATTGAAATATACCAATTAAATGAAGCAAATACAAACGTGGATAAAGTTGAGATTTATGTCACACAGTTAAATGAAGTTGCAGATGATAAAGATAGAAGGAGGGACTACTAATGCAAATGTTTGGTGCAGGCAACAAGCAGATGAGTCGAAAGAGAGAGAATTAAAGTGTATGTACAGGAAAATGAAAAAGAGGATGAAGTAGGTGTGTTTTCAAGTGGAGAGTGTAATGGATTGAATCAAACAGTGATGCCTAAACCGTGTGTGACAACCACATATTGTAATAAGTAGGGGTGGGCGCGGGACGAGACGGAACGAGATTAGGGTCGTTCCGGGTCCCGTCTCGCGTAATTTTTGCGGGACGGGACCGGGACGGGATTCACTACTTTTTTTTCAATCCCGCACGAGCCTTGTCCTTCGCGGGACGGGACGGGAAGGGCCCTGTCCCTTAAATAAAAAAAACATTATAAAAAATCTAAAATTTCTATATATTTTGTGGTTTTCAAAAGGCGATATATAAATTATTAATATTTTTTATATTTTACAATTTTTATACATAAAATTATACACAATATATATAATACACTAATACAAAGTATGCAGTATATCTGTATATATATACGTATACTGTATGTATGTAGACAAAGACAAAGATTACAGTACGTATGCATATATACAGATTATGTATGTAGACAAAGACTAAAGAATACAGTATGTATATACATAATATATTTATATTATGTATGTACACAAAGTGAAAGAGTACAGTATGTACAAATATATATATATATATATATATATATATATATATATATATATATATATATATATATATATATATATATATATATATATATATATATATATATATATATATATGCGGGAAGGGACGAGATTTGCGGGATAAGGAATCCTCGTCCCGCGTCCCATCCCGCGTAATTTTTGCGGGACGGGACGGGGACGGGATTCGTTTTTTTTTTCAAATCCCACCGGGATCGGGACGGGCCCAGGACGGGACCGGGATAGGTCCGGGATTTGCGGGATTTGTGCCCACCCCTAGTAATAAGTTTCCTACTATTCTAATGGGTCCCCTAGTGCGGGGTGATGGCTTTCAACGAAGCTCTCGAGATGAACTACGGTGTGTAATAACATGGGAATTTGAAAGCCATCACCCAAGTTCACTTGGATGATGCCTTTCAAATTACTTTCAAGTGTAAATGTTAGTTTAATTATGTTTATGTTCCACTTGATTCCATTAGTCTATTACATATTATATTGGCTTTCAAATTGTAACTGATAGTCTACTCTTATATTATATATTATAAAAATCTTATCAATAAAAATGTCATCAAAATAATATTATAAAAAAGTTATTAATAAAAATGTTATCAACAAACAATGTCATCACAAATATTGAGATCAAAGAAGTGTAGTTATAAATGTCATCAAAGAAGTTTAATCACAGTTTATGCTCTTGTGTCATCAAATGTATAAAAATGTAATAAATATATCACCACAAGTGATTGCATCAATGAGGTGTAATCACAAACGTGTCATCGGTGAATAAAAGCGTAATCGATGAAAATATAGCGATATGGATCAAACGATTTGATTAAAAAGTGACATCAAATAAATACATTAGAAAAATTACATCAAAACACTACTTTAAAAAAGTTGCATCACATTAAAGAAAAAAATGTCATCAAAACATTACCTTGAAAAAAATGGCATCACAAAAACATTAACTTGAAAAAATATGGCATCGCAGAAAAAAAAATATCATCAAAAAATTAATATAAAAAAAGTGTCATCAGTAGTCAACGGTAAAAAAAATGGCATCAATGGTCAATGTGGCATCACATTAAACAAAAAAAATGTCATCAAGATTCGAAAAAAGTTGCATTAAAAAAGTGTCATCAATCCATTTTATTAGAAAAGTGGCATCAAAGCGAAAATAAAATATAATAAAAAATGGCATCAAAACGACAAAAAATGTCACCACTAAAAAAAAGAAAAAAAAATTCCTAAAGAGCCGGTCAACGGTCAAACTGACCGTTGACCTTAATAGTCCATTTGGGGAAGGGTGCTAGGTTAGCTAATTAATTATGTTTGGGTGCTAGTTAGCTAATTAGATCTTCATAATGTGCTAGTTGCCAAAATGACCCTTTGTTTAGTTGTTTTATTAAGTTTAAATTTTACTTGTGGGTGTTTATATATATTTGACCGAATTTAATTATATTTTAGTTGTTTATTTGTCGAAGTGTTCGATGTAGGGGTGGGCACGGGACGGGACGGGACGGGATTGAGCCGGGACGGGACTCGTCCCGTGAAATTTTTACGGGACGGGATTGACACTTTTTTTTCGGGACGGAATCGGGACGGGATGGAGTCTGGACGGGACGGGACGGGCCTTGTCCCGCAAATAAAAATAATAAAATATTATATAAATTTGCAAAGTGAAAAATGCTTTCATAATTCATTAATTTGTATAATATGTTGAATACGGTATTCTTCTCAACTATATTATTCAATATTATTATTATTATTATTATAATTATTATACTATTATTAATTCATACAATGATTGTATAATTAATTATAATGTTCAACATATTTGGATACATTATCTTACCAGATCGGGACGGAAAGGGATTGAGACAAAATTCATCAGATACTGTCTCATTATCGATTGATAGCTGGGAAGAATACCATATTTAGCTATTTGCCTCTTGTAGCTCTAAATGGGTATAATAATAATAATAATAATAATAAAAAAAAAAAAAATAATAATAATAATAATAATAATAATAATAATAACAATAATAATAATAATAATAATAATAATAATAATAATAATAATAATAATAATAATAATAATGCCACGTTATAATTAAAAAAATAAAATAATAATAATAATAATACTTATTTTTATTGTTATTATTATAAAATAATTATACTTTACAAGAAACAAATATAATATGATATAATAATAATAATAAAATTTTATTATAAAGTAATATTATTATTAAATTATATTATAATAGTATATAATAATAATATTATTATTATTATAAATTGAAAATTATTATTATAATTATAAATAATATTTGCTCAAATAATAATAATATTATTATTATTATAAATGGAAGATTATGATTATAATTATAATTATAATATTTGCTCAAAATAATAATACTAATAATATATTATTATTATTGTTGTTATTATTATTATTATTATTATTATTATTATTATTATTATTATTATTATTATTATTATAATATGCGGGACGGGACGGCATTTGCGGGATCCCACCGGGATCGTCCCGCGTAATTTTTGCGGGACGGGATTCGCTATTTTGTCCTAAATCCCACCGGGATCGGGACGGGATCGGGACGGGACCGGGACGGGACCGGACGGGATCGGGATTTGTGCCCACCCCTAGTTCGATGTATCTTTTTTATAAATAAAAAATTTGTTGAATTTGATGAGTTGTATTTCACCCGAATTATCACCCGATCCACCCGAACAATCGGTGGGTGATGGGTGGACGGGGCGGGTGAAATATTTAGTGGGTGATGGGTCGGGTAGGGTGAAGGGTTCTAGGTGGTGGGTCGGGTGATGGAAGTATATCATCCACCCCCACCCGACCCATTGCCATCCCTATTCCCCGATTAGGCAATAGAGTGGCTGATAAGGTTGCACACATTTGCCACTCTGCTTGGGGTGTTGATATTAATGATTCTGGTCTTCTAGACTTCATCCGTAAGGATACGTAGAGCTCGCTCGTCCGAATTCTTTCCTAATAAAAAAAATAATCTATGGTGACATAAGCAGGAAACACAACACACTAAGTTCAAAGCAAACAAGCTAACCATCTACAATGATGAGAAAAGTAATCATTCTATAGCCAGCCATCTGGGCAACTATACATTTTCTTAACAACCAGAAATTGTGAGCCCAATGCCATGGTGACATAAATTATTGTTACAGATTCAACAACAACAACAACAGAGTTCACCAAAAAAAATTACTGTCACCGAACATCAAGTACGTTGAATTAGCATGGTAAAAGATTGAAGAGAATTGATGACGTCGGCCACGTCCTGGTCACTACTTCTTGTCACCGGGACCAGCCACAAATTAAACATGTGCAGTGAGCATATGTGCATGCCTTGGATATCCCAGGGTTCGATTCGGTATAAATCAATCTCTCTAATGAGTAATGACATCAAGATCGATCTTTTGAGAAGCAACCTTCTTCTTCAATTAATATCCGACGACCTCTTCATCATTTGGGTGGAAGCGGAACAGATGATTCCTTAATTAGTATGTGTGCCTCTTTGTTGATATGCATAAATTGCACCGTCTACTACTTAGCCTTGGTTAGCATATACATAGATAGATCAGTACCATGCATATTGATCCGATTCGAAGCGAGGCGTAACCAGATCAACGAAGCGGGGCAACCAATTCAAAGTTGCAGTTGCCGAATTGAAGTCGAGGAAACCGATCAAGGTGGAAGACGCCATTGATATCCGTATAATTAGGAGTGAGGAATTCGGGAGCAGATTCAGCGGAGAGGGAGTTGTAAATTGGGAGATGGAGCAATCCGAGAGAACTGAAGAAGACCCGAATGAAGAGAAGACAGATCCATGAAGAAGACGTGAAGAGGAGGAGGCTCAAATCAGCGGCTAGGATTTAATTAGTAGGCCACTTTGGGTATTAAGAAAGATTTTTGGACAATTGCTACCAAATTCAAACCTTAGGACAAATACTAAATGGGCCGATGAAAAGGGCGATTGGGCCAAATTTGTTGTAATTTTTTCCGCGAAATCACTCGTAAAAATGGATTAATTTACACCCACAAAAGTTACTATTCACACCTAAAAATCAAATTTTTTATTTATTTTAAAAATAAACCCTGCGCCTCCTGAGTTATAGAAAAAGGTATATATGTTCCATAAAAAATGAAATTTGATTTTAGCTTCAGCGACTCTTACCTCTTTCAAAAGAGTTCAATAAAAAAAATTAAGATATTCAATAATCTAATTTTCTTTCTATTCGAAATCGAAGAAAAAACATTTTATTAATATTCAACTCAAGAAGTTATAATTGGTCAAATGACAAAAGAGTTATTAGTGAAAGTGAATACTTAGTTTTAAATTAAATAAACTATTGAAACCTATTAATATAGAGAATATAAAAAAATTAGACTTTCCATTTGTATTTTTAGAAATCCTATAGGTATCAAAATGATAACAAATTAGACCTAGTTGCGCCTCTTGAGTTATACACCTATGGCTCAAAAGGCGTATGATTTATTTTTAAAAAAATAAAAAACTTGGATTTTGAGTGTAAATAGTAAAATTTTAGGGTGTAAATAACAATTCCTTAAATAAAATCTCCCTTCAAAAAGCCAAAGGTCAAAATCTCTACACAAATTTAATCAAAATGTTAGTATAAGTTTACACTTGTATTGAGCACTAGATCAAATGTAATAGAATCTTATGACAGGGATATTGAAGCAACATGGAACCCTTGGGTTTGAATAGGCGTGTGGGACATCGGACCATGTGGTTCGAGTTAGTCCTTGGCCATTCGAACCTAAGTTGGTTCTGTGAGGGCTTATAGAGCAGCTGTTGAGACATATGTTATTTCATAACATGTGTAACAACATTGGGCTCGGACATCAATTGGGCTTGGAGGCCCATACACTTGCTGAAGCTCTTTAGGTTTTCCTGGTTAGCTCCACTATATATTCGAAGAGCTAACCCTAGCTGCCCACTTCGGATCTTACTATTCATTTCGCCTTCAGAAAGAAAGAGAGAGCTCGTCGAGGGCGACTTAGGGTTTCTGAGTGGTGTTCTTCCTCCAAGAGAGAGAGAGAGAATAGAAGGAGAAGACGAAGTCCATACCAGGAGAAGCTTCCTCGCTTCCGCTTGTGGTGCCATTGTCGTCGGTGTGTTCGGAGCTTTGAGATCTCCTAAAGGCGTTGTCGATATCGCCTGTCTCCGTCGACTTATGGTTTCTCAGGGGGTTTTCTTGAACCTTTGTCTAGTTGATGTTCTCCTGTATTTCCTAGTCTAGATTCGTTCGTTTGATCTAGTGTTCGTTGTACTCTTGTAATTGTCATAACTGTCATAGTGGATTTAGGGCCTTGTTCTTGAGGCCCCGGGGACGTAGGATATTCATATCCGAACCTCGTAAAACTTGTTGTGTCCTTGTGTGTTTGGTTGAGTACTCTCGTGTTGGATCGAATATGCTAGATCTAGGTTTAACAAAGTGGTATCAGAGCCTAGCTCTCGTTTACCTCGGCTATCTGGGTTCTTTGAACCCTTAATCTGTGTTTTTTGCTTTAGATCTGTATTGTTGCTTATGGATCTGTTGTTCCTGGTTCTAGATCTGGTTTCTTGATTTATGTGTCAAGATTTGTCTCTTTGAGATTTTTTGATCTAGAAAGTTTTTTCTGCAAAGATTTTGAAAATATGTCTGATTCCTCGTTTAAAATCAAACCTTTCGATGGGAATAATGATTTTGTTATGTGGCAGGTACGTATGAAGGCTATATTGGTCAAGGAAAGGTGCTGGAGAGTAATAGAGCAAAAATATGAACCCCCCAAGGACCCTCCTAAGAAAACTGAAGAGGGTGGCGACAAAGAACTAGCTGCTGAACTGCTTGATGAAGATCAACAAGCACATGCAGAGATAATGATAAGGTTGACTGATGAGGTAGCACGACAGGTAATGTCCTTTACCACAGCTTACAAACTGTGGGAAGGACTTTCTGAACTATACCTTGTAAAGTCTTTGCCTAATCGTATTAGTTTGTTGTGCAAGTTGTTCACTTTCAAGATGAATGTGTCTTTGCCTTTAAATGAAAATCTTGATAAGTTTCTGAAGCTAACTCAAGATTTAGATAGATGTGGGGACAAAATAATTGAGACCCATAGGGCTGTGTTGTTTCTTAACTCTCTTCCTTCCCAATTTGATCATTTCAAAGATATCATACAATATGGTAATGAAGATGTCACTACTAAGAGGATTGTAGAGGTTGTAATTCAGAAAAATGATGTGGTTAAGGTCTTTAAGACCAAACAGGAACAGAAAACTGAAATTCTTATGGGTAAAGAAAAATTTAAGGCTAAAAATAAAGAATTTCATAAAAAGGAGCAAAATAAAGAGCAGCCTAAAGATAAACCCAAAAACCAAGATGACAAACCTAGTGAAGATAAACCAAAATCTGATGCTACTTTCAATTGTCATTACTGTGGTAAGCCTGGGCATAAAATCAAAGACTGCTATAAAAAAAAAGAAATGATGCTAAGAAGGCTAAAAATGAATCTGCTGTGTTTGAAACTTCCCGTTCTTATGATCATGAGTTGCTTGTCTTTAGTGGTACTAGTGATTCTGACTGTTGGATCCTAGACTCTGGTTGTACTATGCATGCTACCCCTAACAAACATTGGTTTGATTCTCTGAAATTAATTGATGGTGGGGAAGTTATGTTGGGAGATCATACAACTCTCACAATTAAAGGCATAGGCAATATTTCCCTAAAGATGCATGATAATAAGATAAGGGTTCTCCAAAATGTCATGTGGGTGCCTGATTTGAGGAGAAGTTTGATGTCTGACAGTGTGTTTGATGATATGGATTTTGATATAAATACTAAATGTGGCAGTAAAGTTGTTATAAAAGATGGCAAAGTTGTTGTTAAATCTGTGAAGAAGGGTGGTTTATATCTTGTTGATGCCTCTGTTGCTGAAATTAATGTTACTGTTCATGATAAGTCTATGAATTTTGTTGACACTAAACTGTGGCATGATAGACTTGGGCATATAGGAAATAAGGGATTATTTGAGTTATACAAGCATGATGTTCTGTCTAAGAAACCTACTGATTTGCATAAATGTGAAAATTGCATTATGGGAAAACAAACCAAGAATAGCTTTAAGAGCTCATCTTTTGTTGCTTCTGAAAAGTTAGAGTATGTCCATTCTGATCTTTGGGGCCCAGCCCAGGTTGATACTATAGGGGAGAAAAGATAATTTATCTCCTTTATAGATCACTACTCAATAAAAGTTTGGATATACCTACTTAAAACAAAAGATGTAGCTTTTTGAGCATTTAAGTCTGGAAAAGTCAGGTTGAAAATGAAACAGATTTAAAGTTGAAATGCTTGAAAATTGATAATGGGCTTGAATTTTGTAACTCTTTGTTTAATTTCTTTTGTCATGAACATGGTATTAAGAGGCAGCTTACTGTACCTGGCACCCCTCAGCAGAATGGAACTGCTGAGAGGATGAACAGGACACTTTTGGAAAAAGCTAGATGTATGTTGATAGCTTCTGGATTAAAACAATCCTTGTGGGGTGAAGCTGTTACAACAGCAACCTATTTAATAAATAGGAGCCCCTCATCAGCTATTAATTTCAAAACTCCTTATGAATTATGGACTGGTAGAAAGCCTAACCTTACACACCTGAGACCTTTTGGTTGTATAGCTTATGCACATCAATCTGTGGGAAAGCTTAACCCTAGGTCTCAAAAGTGTGTAATGCTAGGGTACCCAGTAGGAGTTAAAGGATATAAACTGTTATTAATACAACCTGGTGCTTATAAATCTTTTGTAAGTGGAGATGTCATCTTTAAAGAAGATGAGTTCTATTTTAAGGATAAACTGACTGCCATGTCTGAGCCTACAGGTACACAATATCATGATGAGATCAGACACACACCACAGTTCTACTTGCCTGTGGATGACAATGAAGAGGAAGAAACTGAGCCAGCAGACATGACCTCTGGACTTGATCAGGGGAATGATGGTGCACAAGCTTTGCAAACACACCAATCAGGGGGAGCAGTTGAGGTACATGAAGAGGAACAGGTAAGGCCTGAGGCCAATGAAGAGCCTGAGGCCAATGATGGTATAGCCTCTGTTCATCCCTCTTCTCAGCATGTACTTTCTGATTTATCAAATAATCCTGAACAGCATGCTCTCACTGATTATCAACTAACTCGTGATAGGGAACCTAGAAGGAAAATCCCAAATAAAAAGTACATGAGTAATGTTGTTGAGTTTGCATTTCTTGTTGTTTCTGTGATGAATGCTTATACTCCTAATACTTATGAGCAAGCTATTAAATGTTCTCATGCTAAACAGTGGTTGGCTGCTATGAAGGATGAAATTGATTCCATGTATGTTAACAAAACTTGGATTCTTATGCCAAAACCTAAGTATGCTAGACCGATAGATTGCAAATGGACTTATAAGTTGAAAGATGGAGTAAGTAAAAGTGACCCACCAAGATACAAAGCTAGGTTGGTGGCCAAAGGGTTCACCCAAAAGGAAGGAGAAGATTACAATGAAATCTTTGCTCCTGTTGTGAAATATAAAACTATGAGAATGTTGCTTGCTATGAGTGTTGTTTATGACCTAGAGTTGGAACAAATGGATGTTAAAACCGCATTCTTGCATGGTGATTTGTATGAAACTATATATATGAAACAACCAAAAGGTTTTGTTAGAACTGATAAATCTGACCATGCTTGTTTGCTGAAAAAAATCTATCTATGGTTTAAAGCAGTCTCCACGACAGTGGAATCTGAAATTTAATGCTTGTATGTTAAAGCTTGGTTTCAGAAAAAGCAAATATGATGCCTGTGTGTATTTTAGGGGTATTAGCAGTCAGTCTCCCCTATATGTGTTGCTTTATGTTGATGATATCTTATTAATCTCTAAGTCTAAGGATAAAATTGTTGAGATTAAGAAGAATTTAAGTGCAAACTTTGATATGAAAGACTTGGGCCCTGCCAAGTGCATTCTGGGCATAAACATCATTAGAGATAGGGCTAAAAGAAAACTATGGTTGTCTCAATCTGACTATACTCAGAAGGTCTTACGAAGGTTTAATGTGGATAGTGTTAAGGTCTCTCCTATTCCATTAGGAGGGCACCTGGACCTAACCAAATTAAAACCCACTGAGATAGATTCTGAGCATAAGAAGATGAAAACAACTCCATATGATGCTGCTGTTGGATCAGTCATGTATAACATGATCTGTACACGGCCTGATCTTGCTTTCTCTGTGAGTGTTTTGAGTCGTTTTATGTCTGAACCTAGGGAGAGACACTGGTTTGCTATGAAATATCTCCTTAAATATCTTGCTGGTACAGTTTCTGTGGGACTAACCTATGGCAGGCATGAAGAGAGCAACAATCTATATGGCTATGTAGATTCAGATTATGCAAATAATAAGGATAACAGGAAATCTACATCAGCATTTATGTTTACATGGTTTGGAAACTGTGTATCATGGAAAGCACAGTTGCAGCCCATTGTGGCTCTGTCCTCAACCGAGGTAGAGTATATTGTTGCAACAGAAGCCTGCAAGGAGGCTTTGTGGTTACAAGGACTGCTCAAGGAGATAGAAGGAAGGCCTTACAAGGCAACCCTACACATTGACAGTCAGAGTGCTTTGTATTTGTGTAAAGACCCAATGTATCACGAGAGAACAAAGCACATAGACGTTCGCTATCACTTCATACGTGAGAAAGTGGAAGAGCAGCTTGTGAATGTAAAGAAGATCAGTGGTGATGTCAACCCATCGGACTTTCGGACCAAGATAGTGCCTAAGGACAAGTTCCTGTTCTGCAGGAAGTCCTTGCACATTGAGGAGGCAAAGTAAGCTAAAGGCTAGGGTCGACGATGGAGAAGTTCACCCTAAATCCTGTGACTTGGTTGAGCTGTGTTCTACAGTTTCATCCTAATGTTCTATGATATGTAAATGGCAATTAGGAGGGCAATTGTTAGTATAAATTTACACTTGTATTGAGCACTAGATCAAATGTAATATAATCTTATGACAGGGATATTGAAGCAACATGGAACCCTTGGGTTTGAATAGGCGTGTGGGACATTGGACCATGTGGTTCGAGTTAGTCCTTGGCCATTCGAACCTAAGTTGGTTCTGTGAGGGCTTATAGAGCAGCTGTTGAGACATATGTTATTTCATAACATGTGTAACAACATTGGGCTCGGACATCAATTGGGCTTGGAGGCCCATACACTTGCTGAAGCTCTTTAGGGTTTCCTGGTTAGCTCCACTATATATTCGAAGAGCTAACCCTAGCTGCCCACTTCAGATCTTACTATTCATTCCGCCTTCAGAAAGAAAGAGAGAGCTCGTCGAGGGCGACTTAGGGTTTCTGAGTGGTGTTCTTCCTCCAAGAGAGAGAGAGAGAATAGAAGGAGAAGACGAAGTCCATACCAGGAGAAGCTTCCTCGCTTCCGCTTGTGGTGCCATTGTCGTCGGTGTGTTCGGAGCTTTGAGATCTCCTAAAGGCGTTGTCGATATCGCCTGTCTCCGTCGACTTATGGTTTCTCAGGGGGTTTTCTTGAACCTTTGTCTAGTTGATGTTCTCCTGTATTTCCTAGTCTAGATTCGTTCCTTTGATCTAGTGTTCGTTGTACTCTTGTAATTGCCATAACTGTCATAGTGGATTTAGGGCCTTGTTCTTGAGGCCCCGGGGATGTAGGATATTCATATCCAAACCTCGTAAAACTTGCTGTGTCCTTGTGTGTTTGGTTGAGTACTCTCGTGTTAGATCGAATCTGCTAGATCTAGGTTTAACACAAAAATTAGAAAATTTACATAAAACTACCACCAAAATATATGATTTTTTTACCTAATCACCCCTTAAATTTAAAATTACATATAACTACCCCCTTACGTCTCTATTAAAAAATTACTATTCCTTCGCATATTTTTGTTAGTCTGTTTTATTCATTTCATTTGTTAGGGATAGCCTTAAATAGTTATATGTATGTAGAGAGAGAGAATAGATCATATGTACACAACTTTTATTGTGTATCATGTTAATAAATATGGGCCAGTGAATTAAGAAGATCTACAGTTTGAATTAAAAATAACTTCTGATTATTCGTTTGTATTGAGAGATTATTCATTGGAATGAAATTATTCGGTGGTATTGAGCAATTTCAGTTGGTACCCTCAAATTTAATGCAATTCCGGACGGTGTCCCATGGGTTTTAATTTTCCAAATAGTACCCTATAACTTTTAACAAAGTTCGTTCTATGTCCAAACTTAATTTTTTTAGTTTATCTAATTTTAAAAACCTTTTAAAACAAGGAAAAATTGCATTTGTCCTTTTAAAAAATACTTTTCCCCCTTTTTCCTAAATTATTCCTTATTATTAAAGATTTTGCAAATTCTCTGCAAATGCAACCCTACATCTTCTTCATCGGTTCATCCTACCCAAATTCATACGTTCTCCTCCAATAATACCTCCCGGCCAGATTCCTCAAATCTACCTCACCGCTCTCCTCTGCTCCTAAATCTGCGCCTTCGGCCTCGTCTCCGTCTCTAGCTCGCTGCGCTTGGATCCGCCGCCTCTCCGATAGAGGCAGCCCTTGCACCATCCACCCTTCGGCCAATAAAGGCCTCAAGAAGAAGGTGCTTCAATCCCTCCATAAACTCATCTTCTCCGACAACCTCGCTGGCAACCTCACCGATTGCCCAGTCTGCCTCTCCGAATTCATCGTTGAAGGCGAAATCTGCATCCTCTCTAAGTGCGGTCATGGCTTCCAAATTTTCTGTGTCGACACTGGGCTCGGTTCCCACTCCTCATCACCAATCCGCAGTCACCACTCACCACCAACCTTCATCGCCTCCTTCTTTTCCAATTTCTAGGGTTCTTTGCAAAACCAATCAAATTAGTCATCCAAAAGGCTAGATTCGAAATAAATCCAGTAGAGAGGGGTAATGAGATATCAAAATGAACTAAACCCCTCAACTAATTTAATGAAATCCATCCCAGAAAAATCAGGCCCCTACTGTAGCTGAGGAGGAAGAAGATGCATGTTCCTGGGTGTTGTGCAACTGTACAAGAAAGGGACTTTTGTATAATTTAAAAAATTGGAATAATTTTGAGAAAAAAGGGCAAATGCAATTTTTCCTTGTTTTAAAAGGTTTTTAAAATAAGATAACCTAAAAAATTATGTTTGTGTTATAATATATATTATTTATGGATGTACAAGGTTTACTTAGGAAAGTTTTATCTTTTAGTAAAGATCTTGTTCTTGGAGCTTAAGGAAGTTAGGCCTATATATATTGTATTGGTGGATTCCCCAATATACGATTGAATACAATTACTCTTCTCTCCCTATTCTTCTATTTTATAATACGTTATCAGCACGAGGGTTTGCTCTTTGATTTGCTCGAAGGTTTGCCGTTTGACTTGCTCTTCGACACGCACGAGGGTTTGCTCTTTGATTTGCTCGAAGGTTTGCCGTTTGATTTGCTTTTCGATACGGTACGCACGTTCTTAAGTAATTTTGCATACGCTTGTAACGATCGTAATTGATTAAGTCTTTGCAAATCGTTATTCATCGATCTGCCGAGTTTTTGCATACGATTTGAACACTGTATATCATCATAATGAATTTAACCATTGAACACGTACAATTGATTGTTTTCTATATATTAACACTGCATACGATCTTTGCCTTCAATACTGCTTTTCATTCTTTAATGAATTTCAATAAACATTAAACATAATTGATTGTTTTTCCATATATATGTATTGCTTGATTAATTGCTTGTTCCTATATAGCATGCTCTTGTATCAATTCTTTAATTGCTTGTTCCTATTGTACCACCGAAACATAATTGCTTGTTTGGTATTGCGGTATAATTATTATTCACTCTACTATATTCATATATGTCGAAAGATGATTGCTTGATTATGGTTTTGCTTCAACTGAGATATCCGTTATATTACATCGTTTCTACATGCCTCGTTTCTTTGTATATCATTACCATCGATTAGCTCTTATCAAAGTTTTTATCTTTATATATATAGTTTCTATATGCATATCATATACTTATATTTTTATCATACCAGACATCTCGAATCTCGCAAGGTTGGAGTTCTCTGCCCTTGATGTTTCCGGAAGAAACTACTTGACATGGGTACTTGATGCGGAACTCCACCTGGCTAGCCACAATTTGGGAGAAACAATCAAAGAAAAGTCTACAACATCCGATCAGGATAAAGCAAAAGCAATGATTTTGCTAAGGCACCACCTTCATGAGGATTTGAAGGCCCAATATTTAACGATTAAGAATCCACACGAACTCTGGAAGAGTTTGAAAGATCGGTTTGAACACTAGAAGACTATTACCTTGCCTCGGGCTAGGTATGAATTTATGCATCTTCGGTTGCAGGATTTCAAGAAGGTTCATGACTACAACTCGGAGTTGTGTCGTATTGCCTCTATCCTAGATCTATGTGGAGAAACTATCACAGATTCAGATAAGTTGGAGAAAACACTCTCTACATTCCATGCTTCAAATCTCGTACTCCAGCAGCAGTATAGAGAAAAGGGGTTCAAGACATATTCAGAGCTCCTTACATGCCTAATTTTGGCTGAAGAAAATAACCAATTGCTTCTAAACAATCACCACAATCGACCAACCGGTTCGAAACCGCTTCCCGATCGATCGCTAAATATGCCAGAAGCAAATGCTACCTCATCACGTAGAGGACGTGGAAGAGGACGTGGGCAATCTCGTGGTCGCGGTCGTGGTCGTGGTCGAGGTCGTGGTCGTAGTTACGGTCAAGGTCATGAACATGACCAGGGACAAAAGCAAGGTAACACATGGTTTAACCAGGACATTCAAAAGAAGCATGGAAACAAATTCAAGAAGCAAAATCAACATGAAAGGCATTCTCAGGTTGATAAATCTGCGCCTCAAACTGAAAACCTCTGCCATAGATGTGGAATAGCGGGTCACTGGGCGCGCACATGTCGCACTGCACCGCACCTGGTTGAATTATATCAAAAGTCTTTGAAGGCAAAAGACAAAGATGCAGAGACAAATTTTGCAACTGTTAAGGGTTCAGGAAAGACCCATCTTGAGGCTGCTGATTTCTTCAAACAAGTTAATGAAACCAAGCCGGTTACTGAGAGAGAGTCCAACTATGATGATGATGATGATGATCTCCTAAATTAGTGGCAGCCCTTGCTTGAAGTTTATGTTTTAGTTTATTATTATAAATCCCTTTCAATTACGTAGTACTGCATTATGAATTTGATGATTTATTGTTTTCCTTAGGATTAGTTTTGTTTCACCAGTACTGCATTATGGACTTGTTTTTGATTTATTGTTATAAATCCATTTCTCATTTACGTACTTGTTTAATTATGGACTCTATCGGTTACGGCAAAGTGCCAATGTTTAATTTTTAGGACTATTTTGATTATTAAATTATTATGCTTCAAATCGTTATGGAGTGTGGGGCTTACTATTTTGCCGATTGAATTATTTATGTTTCGTCGTTATGAATTTGATATTTATATGTTTGTGTATATATAGAGATGGATCGATATAACGAGACTCTAAATGACGGGGAATTGTGCCTTATCGACAGTGCCACTACTCATACTATTTTGAAAAGTCCAAGGTTTTTCTCCAATCTACAAATGATGGAAACTAGTGTAAACACAATCTCAGGGAAGAGTAATCTAATTGAAGGCTCCGGAAGAGCTTCAATCTTGTTACCCGAAGGAACAAGGATACTCATTAGAGATGCCCTATATTCAAGTAAATCGCAAAGGAGTTTACTCAGTTTCAAAGATATTAGAGAAAATGGTTTTCATATAGAAACCATGAACGACAATGACATTGAGTATTTGCTTCTTACATCTTGTGAGAATGATAATAAGCATATCTTAGAAAAAATGGGTATGCACACATCTGGTTTATATGGCACACGAATCCACCCCATTGAAACTCATAATGTTACCAACCAGAAGTTGGTCAAAAAGGAGATTTTCTCTTTATGGCATGATAGACTCGGTCACCCAGGAGAAACAATGATGCGTCGAATTATTGAAAATTCGCATGGTCATCCATTAAAGAACTTGAAGATCTTTTCAAAGGATGATTTGACATGTAATGCGTGTTCTCTTGGCAAGTTAATAGCAAGACCGTCTATAACAAAAGTGAATGAGGAATCTCCCATGTTCCTTGAACGGATTCAAGGAGACATATGTGGACCCATCACACCACCTTGTGGACCATTCAGATATTTTATGGTATTAATAGATGCCTCGACACGTTGGTCCCATGTAAGTTTGTTGTCAACAAGGAATGTTGCATTTGCAAGGTTATTAGCCCAAATTATTAAGTTAAGGGCTCATTTTCCAGATCACCAGATTAAAAGAATCAGGCTAGATAATGCTGGAGAATTTACCTCAAAATCCTTTTATGATTATTGTCAATCTACTGGTATTGTAGTTGAGCACCCAGTAGCCCATGTTCATACACAAAACGGCCTGGCAGAGTCGTTGATTAAGAGGTTACAAATGATAGCTAGAACGATATTGATGAAATCGAGATTGCCTTCATCAGCTTGGGGATTTGCAATTATGCACGCTGAAGCTTTAATACGTCTAAGACCCACCGCTACAAATAAATTCTCCCCATTACAATTGATCTCTGGAAGAGAACCAGATATTTCATTTTTGAAGGTGTTTGGTTGTGCAGTATATGTCCCAATTCCTCCCCCACAAAGAAATAAAATGGGACCACAGAGAAGGCTAGGAATATACGTAGGGTTTGAGTCCCCATCAATCATTAAATTCCTGGAGCCTATGACAGGTGATGTATTCAAGGCTCGATACTTAGACTGTCATTTTGATGAAACCAAGTTCCCAAAATTAGGGGGAGAAGAAAAGAAAGTAATTAAGGGAGACATTGACTGGAGTGTAGATTCACAGTTACATTTAGATCCAAGAACGAGTGAAAGTGATTTTGAAGTTCAAAGGATCATACACTTGCAAAGTGTAGCAAACACACTTCCAGATGTATTCACGGACATTAAGAAAGTAACAGAGTCACATATACCAGCTGAAAATGCACCGATTCATTTGGACATTCCAAAAGCAACCACAAATCAACATATGGCAACAACTTCTCAAATACGTCGGAAGCGTGGGAGGCCGCTTGGATCTAAGGATTCAAACCCACGAAAGAGAAAAGATACTAATGTGCCAAATATGGACACTAATGAGGATAAATCTCCAGAAGAGATCCCTATAGAAGATCCAAACAGTAGAAACAAAGACGATAATGATTTTGAGATGTCATTGAATTATGCATACACCGGATTAGGGTGGTATCGAAGAGATGAGATTATAGATGAGATCTTTTCTTATTCTGTTGCACTTACAGTCATGGAAGAAGATGACAATGATCCTCGAACAATGGAAGAATGTAGATGTCGAGATGATTGGAATAATTGGAAGGAGGCAATTCAGGCAGAACTTAATTCATTAAGTAAACGTAGTGTTTTTGGGCCTGTAGCACTAACCCCTGAAAATGTGAAGCCAGTGGGTTACAGATGGGTATTTGTACGAAAAAGGAATGAGAAAGGTGAAGTGGTAAGGTATAAAGCTAGGCTGGTTGCACAAGGTTTCACCCAAATGCCTGGGGTAGACTATATGGAGACATACTCACCAGTAGTAGATGCAACCACATTGAGATTCCTAGTCGCTTTTGCTGTTAGGGAACAACTACAAATGCAACTAATGGATGTAGTAACTGCCTACTTATATGGATCACTAGATACAAACATATACATGAAAATCCCTGAAGGATTTAGAATGCCTGAAGCATTAAAGTCCAAATCCCGACACATGTATTCCATTAAACTAAATAGATCTTTATATGGGCTAAAGCAGTCAGGTCGGATGTGGTATAATCGCTTGAGTGAATACTTGTTAAAGAAAGGCTTTGTGAATGATCAAGTAAGCCCATGTGTGTTTATTAAGAAGACAAGCTCGGGTTATGTGATCATAGCTGTGTATGTTGATGATCTAAATATTATTGGAACTCCAGAAGAGATCCGAGAAGCTGCAGATTATTTGAAAAAGGAGTTTGAGATGAAAGATTTAGGAACAACAAAATTTTGTCTCGGCCTGCAATTTGAGCATACAAGGAGTGGAGTTTTTATCCATCAATCAAGTTACACGGAAAGGTTACTAAAACGTTTTAACATGGATAAAGCACATCCATTAAGTACGCCGATGGTAGTAAGATCCCTTGACGTAGACAAGGATCCTTTCCGCCCTAGATCAAATAATGAAGAGATATTGGGTCCTGAAGTACCATATCTCAGTGCGATTGGGGCATTAATGTATCTAGCAAATAATACCCGACCGGATATAGCTTTTGCAGTAAACTTGCTAGCTAGACATAGCTCAAACCCCACAAAAAGACATTGGAATGGTGTCAAAAAAATTCTACGTTATTTACGAGGAACAATCGATATGGGATTGTATTTTCAAAGATCTAATCTTTCACAAAATGCAGGTTTAGTGGGTTATTCTGATGCAGGTTACTTGTCCGATCCACACAAAGCTGTGTCACAAACAGGGTACGTGTTTATGTTTGGCGGAACAGCTATTTCATGGCGTTCAATAAAGCAGAGTCTAGTAGCCACATCATCAAGCCATGCAGAGTTGATTGCTTTGTATGAAGCTGGTAGAGAATGTGTATGGTTAAGATCATTTATCCATCATATTCAAGCCTCATGCGGATTGAAGTCGAGTATGCCTAGGCCAACGGTGATATATGAAGATAATGCAGCTTGCATTGCCCAGATCAGGGAAGGATACATCAAAGGAGATAGAACCAAGCACATATCTCCGAAGTTTTTCTCCACTCACGAGCTTCAATCAAAGGGGGTGGTTGATGTGCAACAAGTTCGATCAAGTGACAACATAGCAGATTTGTTTACCAAATCATTGCCCGCGAAAACATTCCAAGGGTTCATATACAAGATGGGAATGCGCAGCTTGAAAAGAGATAAGCTCACATGAGGGGGAGAAATGTACGCGCCGCACTCTTTTTCCCTTCGATCAGGTTTTTTATCCCACAGGGTTTTTCCTGACAAGGTTTTTAGCGAGGCGGCACCACCAGAGCGTACGAGACTGCACTCTTTTTCCCTAAGCTATGGTTTTGTCCCATTGGGTTTTCCTAGCTAGGTTTTTAACGAGGCAGTCAGCAGAATAAAGATTGTACATCCAAGGGGGAGTGTTATAATATATATTATTTATGGATGTACAAGGTTTACTTAGGAAAGTTTTATCTTTTAGTAAAGATCTTGTTCTTGGAGCTTAAGGAAGTTAGGCCTATATATATTGTATTGGTGGATTCCCCAATATACGATTGAATACAATTACTCTTCTCTCCCTATTCTTCTATTTTATAATATTGGACATAGAACGAACTTTGTTAAAAGTTCAAGGGTACCATTTGGAAAATTAAAACCCATGGGGCACCATCCGGAATTGCATTAAATATGAGGATACCAACTGGAATTTTCCTACGAATAATTACATAATTATAGACAAATAGATAATCATTTGAAAACAGATGAATAATCATGAACAAATAGATGAATAATTTATGCATACACGATGATAAGGGTTGTGTATATCAAAATGTTTGTAATTTTTTAAAAATTGTATAACTTAAATATAGTTATAAATATTTTCGATTTTTTAATTTTATCAAAGGTTAATTGTTGAACGACAATATTTAAACTACTAAATAATAATTTTGAGATTATTTTGAACTCAAATGGAAGTTATAATTTCTAATCATATTATAATCAAAAGAGTAATTCACATAATATTTTAAAAATTTATAAACATTTTAAAATAGAAATTGAGGCGACAACTATGGGCTATATTTTTTTTAAAAAAATCATCCCTAAAATGTAATTCAACTCTTAAATTCAAAATTTAAATATAGTTATAATCAAATTTGAGTATAAAAACATAATACTCCCTAAAAATTAAGGAGCCTATCTTTTCCGTCCAAGAATACATGGCCTTTTAGGCTCATGCACGCTAATTAAGGAGCCTATTTTACATCTTAAATCTCATCATTATTATTAAATGTTAAAATAATAATTGGAAGTTTAAGAGTTTTCTTTAATTTTTCCAAGAGTTTTATTTAATTTTAACAAGTAAAAAAGTAGTAATTTTAGAGATAATAGTTACCTATACATCTAAAAGGTCATGTATTTTTGACAAAGTTTTAAGGCCTAAAAGACCATGTATTATTGGACGGAGTGAGTAGTATTTAATTATATCTTAATCTTAATATAAAAAAATAGAGGAAGAGTGGTGATTTGTGAATAGTGACCGTTTAAGGGGTGACTTTCTATAATTTTTAATCTACGGGGTGCTTAAAGTGATTTTCTGTAAAATTCCCTAAAAATTATGTAGAAACTTCGAGTTTGTTTCCTTGTAGAATGTCCATGTAATAAGCCATCTCTCTCACCTAGGGTTTTCAATTTTCATATGTTCAAACAATCGATCGCCACAACACCTCACAGATTGGAAGGCAATACATTGTAATTTACAAGAGAGTGGGTCTAGAGAGTGAGTGGAAAGATTGGTGCGCACCTAACTCCTTGGAAGACGCTAGGTAGGCAAATCTCCCATTTTGTTGGTAACCAGCTAACCGATTGATTTGGTAAAGCTTTTCGCTTTGGTTGTTCTTCTGGTTTGGTCGCACCTAATCCACTTATTTAGGCACGTTTTTGGGTCTGATCGATTTTAGTGCGAGATCGATGGTGTAAACTTAATAGTTTTTCTGGATCCTGTTTAGCAGTTGGATCCTTGTTTGTATTTCCTTCCTTTCTGTATCGTTTTACCTCGAATAATGGGCCGGAAATGGGATCATGGTTTTGCAAGTGAGTTTTATTCTACTTGGTTGATTTCTCCATAGAATAGATATCAGTTCTGCATCTCTTGTTGAGTAATTCTATTGTTTACTTAATTCAGATTATATTTTTTTTCTTTTGATTTTAGTCTGAAGTGATTAATAACTATGATTAATTCTTATTTTATAATCTTGGACAGGACTTTTTTGTTGAGATCTCAAAGAGGGCCTCAAGGAGACTCTTTTTTGTTGCTTGGCTATAGATGTGCTAAAAAGTTAGTATGAGATATTATCTTGTGCATTGTCCTGGCATTTATTTGAGCAACGAAGGTTTCAGAGTGGAAATTTTCTGCCTAAGAAGTTAAGATGCCATCAAGCAATCTATCGAAATTGAGTAGCATTGCCCGAGATGGGATTAAGAGCTCCATAGGGAGACAAGGAGCTTCTATCGAAGACTGTGCAGAACTTCTGGTTAGGCGGGGGAAATTGTTACTTGGGAATTATAACTTGTTCCATTCGGTGCCATCTTCCACACGTCCACACCTGAATAGTGTCCATCGACATGGTACTGTCGCTAACCAAGGCCAGAACTTGACTGTCGTTGGAGCCCTTTCTCGCGCATTTTCTATTCCATCTGTATCAGGCCCTTCATATCAGAGTTGCGGATATCATATTGATAGTTTGCTTTCAGAGTCCAAAAAGCCTCTAATCACTGTTGTGAAGCCAAAAATCACCATGGCCACTTCTGGTACGAATGCTGTACTTTTTGACCGTGTTGTAGGTAACTGGAGTTCAACGCAGTGTTACCAGAGAGTTTCAAGGAACAGTGCTACTACCTTAATCTGTAGGAACAGTCTTGATAGCTGCATAGGAGCAAGAATGAGTTTAAAGAACAGGGAAAACTCCAATAATTCGGCTATTTATGGTTATTTTGCATATAATGCTTTGAGATCAAGATATATGTCAGATCTGGATTCATGGTCTGGTTCGAAAGACTTTTACCATTCTGCCTCAACATCTCAGACTGATGGCACTGCTTCTTATGCGTCCTTTGACACCTTTTCACATGAGGATCACGCTGTTTCAAACACTTCATCTAAGCAGTATGTAATCTAGAGCTCCTTAATAGTTGGCAGTCTTTATAATAATTCCACCCTACCTTAGAAGTGTGTGTGTGGATACTTGGCAGTCTTTATGAAAGTTGCAGGCAACTGGTTTTGCAAAGTTGTAGAAACTTACCTACTAGACCAAAAGTATTCCTTCTGTCTAATGGTAGGCTTGCATCTAGAGCGTGTACCTCATGCAGATTTTTAGGGCAGTAGTTATCTCGTTTTTATCATCAACTGCATGTTTGGTTTGTGAGGGCTTGTATATTTCGGTATTAATTTAATTTATTGTTCCATTCTCTGTCATTATTACTGTGGTTTCTAATTATCCATGTAAACTTTTGTTGTCTTCCAGAGTCTTAAGATTGACTTCACATTTTTGTTTATGATGACTTAATACTTGAGTCATTTTTTCATTATAGTTTTGCACCAAGAGATTTTCAATTAATATGCTGTACAATTTGGTAATGTAGGCAACTCCCTGTTGAAAGGACGCTTAAGTTGCTTTCTGGATCTTGTTATTTACCACATCCTGACAAAGAAGAAACTGGTGGGGAGGATGCTCACTTCATTTGTGCAGAAGAACATGCCATAGGAGTGGCTGATGGTGTTGGTGGTTGGGCTGATGTCGGTATTAATGCTGGGCTATATGCTCAAGCACTTATGGCGAATTCAGTTAATGCTATTCGAGATGAGCCAAAGGGTTATATTGACCCTGCTAGAGTTTTGGAGAAAGCTCACTCAAGCACAAAAGTGAAAGGTTCCTCAACAGCGTGCATAATTGCTCTAACTAACGAGGTATGCGTAGTACTTAGTGTAGATCTGTACAGTTGCACTAACCAGTCAACCTGCATATTTGTAAAGATCTTTGATTTGTAAGAACAACTTTATTTTTTCTGAATGATGGATATTTTTTTAGATTCATCCTAAGCATGATAGAGACACCGTTATCAGCCTTTCATTTTCACTAATGATAATATATTTTGAAAAGGAATGTGATCCCATGAATTTTGAAAATTTGAACTGTCAATTTTTTTTTATTGACGGTTAGATTTGCCCCTTCAAATCCCTACCCCCACTCCCACTCATGTTCTTTTTTGTTTAATTGATTTTTTTTATTACTCAAAAAACCCAACTTCACCCGTGAATTTGAGGGGCAAATTCATGGGATCCCAGCCCCACTTGACAGAAAACTACAATATGTGATAAATAGAATGACGAACATGCTTTGAGAACTATGTTGGATGAGTTGGTAATTTCATGACCTTTGCTCTTTTTTGCAATTATGCACACATTTTCAACTCCACTCAAGTTATTTCTTTCTTTCTATCCTTCATTTTATCTGTTCGTTAATGATAGCCTCATTTGGTTAACTCCCTACACGACAATATGTGCGCACACTAAGTGCGCTGAGCCATAGCATACTCATCCTTAACAACTCTCTACCCTAGAAATATCATTTTTTTCTGTTACTTTTTTTGGCTGCCACATTTGTAGTGACTGATGAGGTCATCCCAAAACTTCAGTCTTGTTTAGCTGTATGGATGTATCATTGTTTGCACATGTTAATTTCTTCTTTCTGCAGGGTCTTCATGCTATCAATTTAGGTGACAGTGGGTTTGCAGTCATTAGAGATGGTTGCACTGTATTTCGATCCCCAGCCCAGCAGCATGATTTTAATTTCACATATCAGCTAGAAAGTGGAACTGGTGGTGACTTACCCAGTGCTGGTCAGGTTAGTTCAGCAAACAATGTTACTAATGTTTTTTCTGTTTACTCTATCCCCCTGATGAGTTTCTAAGACAGGATTTCTTGTTTCAACTATGACGAGGATACAATAGTTATTGCAGTTCATATTTCAACTTTGTTCTTTAAACAATCTAGCTGTGGTTGGTTGGTAGATCGTTGCAGCTGTGATTATAGAGATATTAGTATTACGGTGGATAACTTTCTCCTGTTGCAGGTTTTTACGGTTGCTGTTGCCCCTGGTGATGTAATTATTGCTGGAACCGACGGGCTCTTCGACAATCTGTATAACAATGAGGTGACTGCGGTGGTAGTTGATGCAAAAAGATCAGGCCTTGGGCCTCAAGTCACTGCCCAGAAGATAGCAGCCCTTGCACGGCAACGAGCCAAGGATAAAAGCAGGCAGACTCCTTTCTCCACTGCTGCTCAAGATGCTGGTTTTCGGTATTATGGTGGAAAGCTTGATGATATCACTGTAGTTGTTTCGTATATCACCAGCTCTAGCAATGTATGATCCCTTCTATCATCCCTTGACTACTTCTCATGACCATCACTCGACTCTTTCTACACCTTCTGTTTACTTTTGTTTGATTGCTTCCTTCATCTGATCGAGCAGGAAAAGGATTCATCCAGTTAGGTTGTTCACGAGTTCCTGTGTCTGATCCAAGAGCCTGAGTTTAATCCGGAGCTATAAAAGTTAGAGAATATTTTGACAGTAGTTTGCTAGTGTATCTTAAATCATGGTCATCATATTTTTTTGCTGGATAAAAAAGGTTGTATACCATCATTTTGTGCGGTTGCTGTGTGTAAATAACTGATGCTCTTCCCCTTGCATTGGCAAAATGTGGGGAGCTTTGAACCCAACATCTGCATTTTATGACTGGAACAAATTGTCTGAAATTTCAGTGTCATTATGCTGAGGTTTTAATTATTCAAGTGGTGACCTCAACTCAAGTTTGAGGTTTGTCTACAGTTTGTCATTTTTTTGGGTATTATGTTCTGTTTGTTAAAAATTGCTGTATCTCTATTTGCAATTGCAATGCATGTTGGTTGCGTCAAGCGGTAGAGCTATGTAAGTTTCATTTTTTACCACCGTATAACATACCGTAGTAGTATTTTTGATGATTCAGTACTTCAATTTGGTTAACATAATACCAATTTATATTTAGGGATGGTTTTAACTTTTAAATTGGCCTGAAATTACGAAAACAAAGTATAAGATTATCACTCGGTAGGAATATGGGAATTGGTTATTCTTCATTGTATTTTGGTAATTTAGCAACTCATTTTAGAGTTGAAATCCTTGGAAGGTGAAGACCTTTCCCAGAAGCTGAGGCTGGCCAAGCAAGGTGAAGACATGAGACATCTCCCTGAAAACCGAGCCTATTGGTACTGTCAAGGGTTCAAGCGTGAATCACATGTTGTAGCCGTTGAGTATGGTAGTATTAAGAAGGATGGAATACCAAATTATATTGGCTGGATTATGGGATCGACAAATTCTGCAAGTCGGGCTTGATATAGAGCTTCTGGACCGTGTGGCTGGTAGGCTTCCGCAAGAGAAGGCATCGAACCAGGCTGGGATCAATGAGGAGTTCCTTGAATCAGTTCCATTAGCGAATGTTGTAAACACAGAAATTGGGGGGTATTGCTTTCTATTGGCCTAATTGAAGGATCTGCACTGATAATCTGTGTATATGGATCAAGTACATGCTCAGTTTAGAAACCTGAAACAGTTGAAAATGAGATCTATGGGAGTTGGTAGAAGCTAACCTTTGACAAATGAACAAGTTCAGCCAAAAAGAAGTTAATTACAGAGCTGGAGATTCCGTAGGGGGCTTGGGGCCATGGCAGCACAAGCTTCCAAAAAAATCGAAACTTGACAGCACTTGTTTGTCGCCTGGTTGCGAATTGTTTATGCCTTAATCTAACCCCCTCCTTATCCGAAACCTAGCAAATCTTCATCCTTTCTTCCTTCCTGTGGCTTCAATTTCTGATTGCGAATTTCACATTTGTTAGTCACAGTTCCAGCCCCACCTCTGTCTTGTCTCTTTCCCCCAATTTCTTCCTCCCCACATAATTTCTTCTTAGTCCCTAATCCCTTCGAATTTTCCCATCCCCATGATCCTAGAACAAAAGTCATCTTCTCTCGCTTTCCCGGTTGGAAGAAATCGCACAATTCCTTCACCGGAAATTGTTCTTCATCATCTTCTGTTCAAATCTCGAATTTCCACTTTTGATCCCTAAGTTGAAGAACAGTTGATCATGCTCCCAAATCTGAATACTTAAATCCCAAATCTGAACAGTTCCCGCCAATTTTCGTGCTTGAATTCAAAATCTCAGACAATGAGGATATCAGAAAGGGAAAAAATGCAGCTAGGGTACAGCAGGTCACCTCATAGCCCATCCCGTGACTCGAATCCTTCGCCGAGGCGAAGCCCCGACATCGACTTCAGCGACGTCTTCGGTGGCCCACCGAGGCGAGCTTCGATGCAAGATATCCAAACCAGGTATTCCTCCTCCTCCGACGGCACATGGCGTGGCGACGGAGACGGAGATGGGAGCGACGAGAGGCTTAGTCGGAGCTCATGGTCAAACAACCCGATTGAAAAGCCGGTGTTTGGAGATGAAATCACTACCCGGCGGCGGTATCCGAGTGAGGATTTCTTCGGTGATATCTTTAGAGGTGATCAGTCTCAGTGCTCGTCGCCTCGAATCACTGGCAGGGATCCTAGTTCTTCGTCTCCAGGCTCCCGGGGATTGAGCCCGTTGCCTCCCGGTGCTGTTCCTCTTGGCTCTCCCGCCCAATTCAGGTACATATTTAGTTACTGGGAATTCAATTCTGCGAAAAAAGGTCATGCCTTTTTTGAATCCTGAGTGAACATACTTCCATGTTTCCAGTCTTCCAGCCAGGATAGCGAGTTCACATTCTTCGAGTACTTCAAGACTCACGGGTCAGGGTGTCCACAATGATGTGTTCCAAGGCGGTGATGCCTTCTCAGCCTATCGCCGAAGCCCTTTAGCTGGCGAAGAGCTCAAGAAAGATGGCAATTCGGATGGAAGTGGTGGCGGAACACAGGTTCTGAATGGAGGCAATCAGTTTCACTTCTCAATACACAAGTGGGCGAGCAAAGGAATGCCATTAGTTATGTCGTTGGGAAAGAGGAGTAGCTTGAGATCAAAGATTCAGCTTGAAAGATCGTTGAGCTTAAATGATGGTGTTGAAGTTGAGAGTGATACTTTGGTTGGTGAGATTCAACCAGCAGGACTTGTCAATGATGAATGCCTCTCCTTCAAGGTACATGTAGTGTCCTCTGCAAGGAAAGAATCGGATCAGATTGTCAACAAGTCTGTAACTGAGGCACCCAACAACAAAGTAGAAGATGTGAACAGTGCATCCAAGGAAATGAATGTCATGCCAGAGCCTGATATAGATCCTAAATCCGATCCGAAGCAAAGTTCTAACAAGTTACATGGATTGGAAGGAAGGAGTGGTACTTTTCGTATACATGCCTTGAATTTTCGTTTAGCAATAAGGGATTTGTTGTTCAGCATCTCTTACAAGCTCTTGTTTTTCTTCCAATTTTCAGATTTTGATAAAAATGAAGGTGGTGAAGAGGTTAGAAAGTCCAAAGGGGAAAACAAGACAAGCAACGACAATTACCCGAAGAGCTTGGGTAATGATAAACCTAAAGAGAAGATGAAGGAAAGTAAATTGAATGATAGAGTTGGAGAAAAGGGGAAGGGAGACAAAGGGAAGGTCAAGGAGTTTGTCAAAATTTTCAATCAGGAGCCTTGTCTAAAACCGAATGCAGACATCGATGGGAAAAGTCCTAGTAGTAGATGGAGAAACACCGAGGAGTCAAGAGTGAGTAGCAAATCCACATTGAGCTCATTCAATACAGACAGAAAGGTGCAAGGCTCTGATGTGAATTGTAGGCTGGATTCGTCTCCAAAGGTATGTTTACATATGTTTGTTAATCAATACAATCTATCTATCATTTTAGTATAATGCTTTCTTGCATCTCCATTTTACTGTAGGTGGATGGAAATCCTACACCGTCGAGTGGAAAACAATTTGAACCCAAAAAGGTCCCAGAACCTTGTCATAACTCGTCCATAGAGACTGAAAACTTGGAATCAACCATGGGTTTGTTTATCTTGTCTTTCCTTTTCACGCCTTCCCTATCTTTCAGTTTTGCCCTTTTTCCATTGACACTGCCATTTCTTTGCTATTTGATGATTTTAGGATCAGCTTCCGGTGGTTTTAGAGCTTCAAGAGCAAGCATTGATGTCACTTTTGAGAGCTTTGTGGTATGTAACTCTTCTGATTCATCCTGCATATATTACTTCAGAGTTCAGAGCAATGACCAACTCTACATAACTAAGATCTGATGTGAAATTTTACCTGAGAATTATAAAATGCATGTATTCTTCATCTGTTCTGATCAGCAAATTTTTCTCTGCAGGTTGAAGAAATACAAGAAAGCCAAGACAAACCATCAGAAAACAGTGAAGATAATGAAGATATCCGAGTAATCCTAAAAAATTCGTCTCAAGACCTTAGATAATGATATTGTATTTACAATACTTGCTTGATAAACTCTAATGGTGCAGGCTTATGAAAGCAAGATACTCAAGTGGTCCAAAGGGAAGGAAGGAAACATCCGTGCACTCCTCTCAACCTTACAATATGTAAGTCTATCGGCCATTGATTCAAGAAGATCACACGGAGATCCCAATATGCGGATTCTGTTATAGCTCTTTAGAAAGGGTGCTCTAATACGAATGCTGTTATGCAACATACATTTACAGGTTCTTTGGCCAAATAGCGGATGGAAACCTGTTCCGCTTGTTAATATAATAGAAGCAAATGCAGTTAAGAGATCGTACCAAAGAGCATTGCTATACCTGCACCCGGATAAACTTCAGCAGAAAGGAGCTGCTGCTCATCACAAGTTCATTGCTGCCAAGGTCTTTGATATTTTGCAGGTAAAGCAGCTGCAGTAAACTGAATCAATGCCTTTTTTGGCTCAGTTTTGACACTAATGGTACATTTGTATCTGATTATTGTTGCAATTTTTTCCGGCGATGTAGGAGGCTTGGGATCACTTCAACTCTCTCGGGTCACTTTGAAAATCGTATCTCCATTAGCTTATATGGGTTGTACTTTGTAAATATATGACCTGCTGTTACAATCTTGTATGTAACGCGAGCAAAAAATATTGTGTTAAATCAATGATTTTGGAATGTTTTTTGTTTTTTTTTTTAATGGGTGCATATCATCTTATAAGCAGTGTTTGTTTGTGGGTAAACATATGACTGAATGATCAAATCATATACGATTGTTGCAAATCATTTTCAGGAGTTTCCAAATTGAAAACGATGAACATGGAAGAAGAGCAAAGGCAATGTTTTTCGGATGGGTTTTTGAATGGGTGCATATCATCTTATAAGCATCCAAATGAAGATTTTCGGATGGGTTTTTGAATGGGTGCATATCATCTTATAAGCATCCAAATGAAAATGATGAGAAATGGGATTTAGGGGGGGAAAAAATGATTTTAATGGAGATGCGGGGTATCAATCCCCGTACCTCTCGCATGCTAAGCGAGCGCTCTACCATCTGAGCTACATCCCCATTTGTGTTCACATTGACATATCAATAAATATTAATAATACCTACTCAACGATGAGACTTTAATCTATATGGGATTCCCCAAGTTATTAATAGAACAACCAATCATTATTGAACCTTCATCCAAAAAAGGTTACTTGCAAAACTTTATTTTTTTCGTCTTACACATCATATTAAATATTATTTTGATACAATTTCTAACTTCAAATTAATTTTGGTAAGTCCACCAGAAAATATATTGCTTTCGATAATAAAATGTTTTTATTTTTGTCATAATTTGAAACAATAAAAAAAACCAATAAAAAGGTTGTTATTTCATATAGTTATTATTATCCCTTAAAGAACATATACTAGATTTCAAATTGATTCAACATCAAATCTTTTAGATTAGAGGAGTATAATGGGCAGATGATTAACTTAACACAATCTGGATTCTTCTCATCAAGTTTGGCAATGCAATGGGATGCATAATGCATTGTTTCTCCTGCAAAAAGGACGGCTGATGCCAAAAAAATACAAAACTGCAAATCTCCCATTGCCACCAAACATCAGTACATCCTGGAGTTCATATAGCCTCAAAAGTATCTAATCCCGCGCTTAATTTCGGTCATCTACTCTCCCAGTTCTCCCAGCAGTTGGGTGGGTTTTGCTCCAAGTCGTATGAACGAAAACTTTGAATGTTCTCGTATGGAACAAAGATCTCAATCTGCTTGAAGCTAAAGTTTATCTCAAGTCAGCTGAATCACTGTTACTGTCCTCAAGCCACAAGGGAACCAAAACAACGACATCATAGGCTTTTGACAGTAGAAGAAGAATAACGCAGGTCTGGCCATCAGGGCCCTCTGTATATACGGTTCCTTCAGCCGCAATTTGGTTATCGTAGATGGTGGTAATCAGCCTTGACAATTTACAAGCGCGGACCTGTATTAGCTTTGAAATAAGAAACCTGCAGGAGTCAGAAACAGTGACTTCAGATGTGATGCTTGTAGGGCAACCCTTTTAGATCAAGTGTAACAATATGAGAGGCCAGTAATTTATCAACCAGCCTTAAAATGTAAAACAATAGACACGCGATTATTATTACCGTTGAGAGCAGCATGATAAATACGCTTCTCAGCCAATCCAATATCAGACAACACCATATTTCCCTGCATGTTAAACAGAAGAGCCAATTGAAGCTAAATTACATGAAAACATAAAAAGTGTCTCGTAATTATTATACTAAACAGAAGGCCAAGGAATCGGCATTTAGAATCTCAAATAACATAGACTTAGCCTAAAGTTTGGACTTTTGTGATATCATATTCCAAGTACCAACAAAGAACTATGTATGTAAAGATTGGAATATGATTCACCTAACCATGCACGAGTAAAGCTTTTGAGGACCTGACATTCCTTATCCCTTTAATATGTTATACATCAAAGACAACTGATTAAATGAACTACATTTGCCAATAAGAATGCATTTCTTAATCAACTACAGGTGTTAATAAGAGCTCTTCCCCATGTATTAGAAACAATAAATAATCAAGGGAGTTGATACCTCACTAGCCAGTAATCTTCGAACATTGTTAGCATACAGTTTTGGATCATCTTTCTCTTCCTTTGAAGGGCTGTATACAGGCAACCTTGTGACCTCCATGTAGTTCGCAAATTGACATAAGAGAAGAATAACATGCCGGGCCTGCAATATAAACATTCAGATTGAAGTCAAGAGCACGAGTAGTTGAAAAACATGCAAAACTGGTGATACAACCAATTGCAAATAAAGTATGAGAAAAAGTAGCATATTCCATGCCTATATTTTATTCACATACCAAAGCAACAAACGGTAAATGTTCGACGATACAAATTTGTACATAAACACAGTAAAACCTCTCCTACTGATTACTGGATTCTTAAATACAGCCTTTTATAAAAACCACAGCAAGCAGAACAAGAAAAGTTTTCCATTGAAAATTAATCCAATCAACATAAAGCAACTTTTTCCAGCCCGAAAATCATTTTCTATATGACACAAACTCTCAAGGAGAATAGCTCTATCAACGATTTTCCAGCTGGAAATACATGATTAGGACACAAACCATAAAATCTAAAACAACATTTTCATAAATCCAGATATTGCCTAAAATCAAGGCGAAGTTAGATAACTTACTCCGCCCATGGATTCCCATGCAGGGCTAAATCTTTGGTATGGATATCTCAGAATCACTGGAAGAACTGGCAGTCCTGCCAAAAATGCACCTGTTTTGAATGGGAGGAGAAAATCTCCATTTGTGGTAGTTCCCTCTGGAGTTAAATTTAAATACGCAAATGAGATCACAGATTTATGCTGAATAGCAAGAAGAATTTTCTAGTGAAACTACTGTTGGACAACATTTCACAAGTTTACATTTTTGATATTAACACTTTACAACTTTAAACATTCAATGTTGAGATAACAGTATATATGCAATAGGAATAAAGAGTAATAACCTGGAAAAAGCATCATCAATGGGGCTTCTGCACTCTCATGTGCCTCTTTAATTCTTTCTGTCACAACACCTTCATATAGCAAAAAAAAAAAAAAAAAAAATCAGTCTAATGTACAATAGCTCTAGACTTCTCAAACTCCTTGCCAAAAAGCAATAGCACTATTATGTGCATGCGAAAATGGAAAATCTAGTAATTGGAAGGAGCTCAAGATTCAAGGCCATTAAGTAAAACAGGGTATGTCCAACATAAAGGATAATTCAAAATTAAGAGCAGAAAAAATATACTGTCTGATTAGCCTTCAGTGAATGAATAAGAAATACAATAACATGAGAGGGAACTTATCAAGAAGATGAGTACCTGAAACTCCTTGGAAGTCAGATGATTTGTATTCCCGTTGCACGTAAACACAACCAAGGCACTTGCTGTACAAAAAGGAATGGCGTGATCAGACTAAATTCAACTTACAACTCTATGCTATTGAGTATACATGGACAAATTGCATCACTGACTACAAGGTGAAAGAAACACTTGAAAAGAGCAGCAGGGACGCAGGTACGCACGCAAGCGAATGACATCATATTAGAGTTTTACATGGTAGAAAAATATTAATGCAACAATACAGGAAATACTCGTAATTTGTAAATCTAGACTAAATTTGGATAGAAACACACCACCAAACAGGCAATGACGAGCTGTATTTGGTCAAGTCTAAAGAAACTTGACAATAATTGCATAAAGAGAAACCACTTGTCAATTCACTTTTGTTGAAAATATTTGAGAGCCAATATCATATCAATCTAATGTCCATGCACTTGCACTATAAATGATAATTCATCACCAGTTCACCATAGTAAATAATAATCTGCCAGTCCAAATCCTCAAATTTAACAACAGGTGGCATCATTGGTATTGGTTAACTTAGGAAAAATATTAGACAGTAAATTCCTACATTTTGTTTTCCATTGACAAAACTTAGCTAAATAATACAACAAGAAACATCACGGAACCAAGCTAACATGCTGTGCAATTACCAAACAATGGACTTTTAGATGGATGCTTCATGAATGAAACCAACATAAGGAAACCACTTTAATAAATAAGCATAATCTGTACTAACCTGATCAGGCCAACCAGAGGAAGTTTAGCCACTGATCTCTTCAACAGAGGAAACAAAATAACAAAGTACAAAATACCGTTAAAACAGATGATCACCGGAAATTAAAGACTGACTAGCAATTCAAAGAAGAATCCCAGCAAAACAATACAAAAGCACCTAAATTTCAGTAAAAGCAAGTGACCAACCTTAGCAACAAAACTTGGGAATGATGATGACATGTGATACAAAATATCCAAATGTGAAACATGATTTGATACTATCACACCAGGTCTCTCGGATTCTATGGATTGATCTTTGCTCTCAGCCTGAAAAAGTGAAGAAAGGGCCCAACTTATTCTCCCAAGTTAATCTAATATGCATCAAACAGTGGTATGGATGCAATTCCAATTAAGTTCATAATCTCAGAGACATCACCATGATCAAGCTATAACGGAATTCAACTGCAGAATCAGCACATACCTAGTTGCTCTAACATTAAATCACAGCAAGTAAGATCAATAATTATACCAAATTGACAGTTTAAAATCATCAAAACTCCAACATAAATGCACCAATCAAGAAATCCATAAATTCCAGAAACCCATTAGCATCAGTTACCTCCTCCTTCATCAAACGATCCACATTTCCATTACTAAGGGAATATCGAGAAGTTTCATAAATCCAGTAAAATCCGAACACAAACAACATCATCCTGGAGAGGAACCTGCCAGCTCGAACAATCACATATCTTCTCCACCCGATCAAGTGCGCGTAATCCTCTTGTTGCTCAGCCTCCCGATTGGGGGCCGAAAACAGCGTACAAACCCGACAAATCAAGTAGTAAACCACCAGTACGATCATCGCCAGAACCACCCTAACGAGCACCAGCGTCACCATAGCCAAGGCCAGGAGGAGCTTCTCCGTCAACGGCAGGGGGCCCCGCCCCATCGGCCCATAGACGTCGTGGCGGACGTAGGCCGCGTATTTTTTCTCCATCTCTTCCAATTCCTCGGCGGTAACCGCGGAGGGGCTAGAGGGGAGCTCGGGAGAGGGCGAGCTCTCGTGGCGGTGGGATTTGAGAAGAGGCCGATCGCCGCCATCGTCAATTGAGTCTTGAGGTGACTGAGCGTGGTGGTTGTTGAGTTTTATGGAGGTTGGGAGATCTTTGAGCTCAGTATCCATTGTTGGCAAAGGGGAATGGGTTGCGGGTAGCTAGATTTCAAATTAATAACTGTATATTTAAATTAATATCAGCTGGTGGATTGAGCGGACATTAACAAGGGTTGACAATGAGACATCATCAGATCTGAAACGAATTTGAGGCTGGAATTAGGGTTCTTCGGGATCGTGATGTGATGCCGGGGGGTGGTTTGGAATCTTTGGGGGTTAGCGTGGGATCAAAGAGATCCAAGCGCAAAGTTTGATTCTGGGTTTGGGGGTTTGGGGTTTGGCCGTTCGGGATTGGGGATGATGAGTTCTTGATGGGCCAACTTCCAACTCCATTGCCTTTTTCCCCCCTTTTTAAATGTTTCACGTGGCATGATTTAAAGTAACCTTTGAAAAATTCTCCATCTTCTGCATGGCATTGATTGAATTATTTATTTAACAAATCCCTAAAAGTTGGATTGGTTGAAGGCATAAGGTTACTTGATTGTAATTTGAATGGATGTATTTGATACAAATACCTTCTGGATTCTGGATCCAGATGTAGATGATGAACAAACACTACAATCTGATTAACATTGTCAGCCAAACTGATTTCCATCAAGTAAACAAACTAGCTAGCCGCACAACCTTTTCCACAGTATAACATTACCAATCCATCATCAATCCCCTGGCACGGCACCATATCTACAGAGAGTAAAGGCAACCGATTCCCTGTATGATCTGCAAGCTCTCTAAACACCCAGAAGGACCGCGACACACACAGTTCATGTGGTCAAGCCTTGCCGCTTCCTAGTGTCAGTTCAAGGTCATCCATTCCAACATCATGGATCATCTCTCCTTCCCAAGGGGTCACCTTGGCATTCTCAGGACGTGAAACCCCGCCTCTGTCATCCACTGGATCATTGAGTGACAGCTTCCGAGCCATCGGTTTTGTGAGACAAAAGGTAGGAGAGGTTGGAGCAGATGGCCTCATGAATGTTTTGAAGCTGGCCCACTGGCTCGGACAGATTGGAGAGCAGTCGGATTCATCGTGTTCGAATATAGTTGGAGGTGCTACATTCCTATAGCGAGTGGGGCTTGACGGGGCTGATTCAGCGAACATAGGGTGGTCATTGAAGGCAATTGACTCAAAGCTGAAGCCGTGTTTAGGCGCCTTAGATGTCGGGGACGAAAGCAGCGGAGTCACAGGAGCACTGCTTGATATTCGGAGGGGCGGGAGGCTGGAAGGGATCGAGTTGCAAAGGAATGAGAATGGGTTTAGACCATTGCGTGTCGGGCTTTGAAGGGAAGAGGAAGACGGACTCGGTTGGTAGGACGGAATCGGGCTTGGGAATGCAGAGGATAGAGGGCTTTGGATCTGAGAAGAACAAGCACTGTTAAGGCTGATGCTGTTGGGAGCTCCTGCTGTATCAGCTGCAGGTGGCTTGGATCCCTGAGAAACACAGATCACAGCATCACACTGATGTTGCTGGAATTGACGTATACAAATTTTCTATGGTTTGAGATTTTGTTTTCCCATTAATACAGTGATCACAAAATAAACGATCAAAGATGAACAAATCATTGAAACCATTAGACATTTTCTAGCCCAAAAAGAAAATTCACTAAATCATCAGTGGAGTGGAACAATGAAATTCAAAAGTTCGAGATCACAGAATCCAAACATGGCTGATTATCCCGGAATTGTATAGACTGGTTCCGATAAAGTTAAAAAGGGAATCGACCTGATCAGTAAATTACAGAAATAAGCATGAGGAGAGTGAGCAACGAAATCCTAGATTACCAGCTGAGGCAAATCATTAAATTGGGGAAAATCTTCAATTGTGACAAATTATAGAAGCAAAATTGGTTCCTAGACGCCACTTGAGAAGGCGAATTTCCGGTAAGAACAAGAAAAATGTGAAGAATAGTACGTAGGGGAGAGAGGTGACCTTGCGAAAAGTGGTGCCGTCGGGTAGGACGATCCAGCCAGCTTCGGCGCAAAGAGCCTTCAAGACCTCATTGTTGTCGCAGTGTTTGGGGAGATTGAAATTGCCCTGCGCTCTAAGGCCGGTGAAAATGTTAGCGGCAATGGCCCTCCTCCGCCTCTCCCTCCGCCGGTTGTTCTCCCTCTCCCTCCAGGACGGCTTCCTCCTCCCCTCCGTCGCCATTGATTTGCTGTGTGAGAGCTTCTGCAGGTAAAGAGAGTGCGTGAGAAAGGAAGCCCAACGAGATCATATACTAGTAGATCGAAGTGAATTTGGGAGTGTAGAAGGAGAGAGAACCTCTTTTTCAGTTTCATCTTTTGGCGTTGGGCGTTCCCCTAATGATTCTGTGTGCAGTGGTGGTGGTCGGGGTTGCAGGTTGAGGATGGGGCCCACCGTGGGGACTGGGTGAATCGTCGTGAGAGGGAGAGGGTCAGGTGAGTGAGGGAGGGTGGTTTTGAATGACGTCTGGTGTGATGAGACGATATCGATGACCATGTGATTAATCGGATGGCTGGGATTTCAGATTGAAAGGGTTGTGGGGCCCGTCGGGGATGGCCCACGCTACTTCTTTTCCTCTTTCAGGTTCTGCAGAGGATGCCTACACGCTAAAGTTACAATAGTTCATCAAAAAAAATTTGTCACGCTAAAGTTACAATATTTATTACTGTATTTGAAATATATTTTTATTAAATTTCTTTTTATGAAAATTAAAATAGTTTATAAATTTTCAATCAATGGTGAATTAAGATCAATAGTTTATATTTGAAATAAATTTTCAATGAAAATTCTCAAATATTATAAATTAATTTTTTTTTTTGACAGTGAGCAAGAAGTCGATCTTGAAGCCATCAACAGATGGCTTGAATGACCCTACGCAGATGGTCGACAGTCAAAAAAATTAAATTATCTAAGATTACAATTACATAAATTTAAAATTAAAAATACCTAAAAAATTAAAACTAGATTTTTCATATCAACTGCTGGTTCTTGATTCCAGTTCTTGTGGCTTGGATAGCGGTGAAGGCTCGGAGTCAATCAACAATATTGTTGTCGCATGTGAGGTTCGACTCGAAAACTTGAGATTTGCACAACTATGGACATAATACTAAGGTAGCAGTGATGCCGAATCTAAACCCACGAGTCATAAATCAGAGCATCAACACTGGGTTATTTTGGGTTTTGCAATTTTTTGGGTTTTTGACTATTTATGGGTTTATCAAACTAGAAAGAAGTGGAGGTGGGGTAAAATTAGATTTGAGCAATTTTTTTGGCTTATAAAATTAATCTTGTAAGAGCATCCGCATCCCTGCAACCCAATCGGGTTTCTTATTTCCAATTTTTTATCCTTCTTTCTCTTCTTTATACTCTTAACAACACATTATATTTTTTCACTCACATCCCTACAACCCACAAGAGTTCCTTATTTTTTTAAAAAAAATTCTTTTACCAAGATTATAAAATAATAATAATCATCATATGATATAATAAAAATGATTTATTGTAACATTTTATATGAATTTAAATGATCTAATATATTTCATAGATTAAAAAATCATTTTTTAAACAAATAACAATATTTTAAAATTGGGCTAAATTATTAAAGGACCATAAAAAAAATCAACAACTTCAATCCAATATTTTCCTAATAATTAAAAAAAAATTGAATTACTTTTACACCCTACTCTCGTGAACAATTAAAAAAAAAATGAAATCTCCTAGCACTTGTGTGAGAGCAGCACCTTCCAATCTTCTTGATTTCTATCCCTCACTCCTTTTTTCTACTAACCTGGCCCACTTTTATGGGTTGTTTAAAGTTGCTTACATAGCAACCTGTCCCATCGGTTCTTAGCATTTTTATTTTTAGATTCAATAAATTAATATTATGTTTCTTAATTTTGTCTTTAAACAACCCTGATGTGGGTGCTCTAACCAATTAAGATCTAGCTAACAAACTGTAAAATATTTTTTATTATATCTTTAAACTAGTGTTAGACTCGTGTCATAGACAAGGGTTTATTAATTTGATATTTATTTTTTTTTATTTAAAAGTGGATATAAAATTATAGTTACCTTATCATTTTTATAATTTATCATTGTTAGTTGTAGTAAGAAAAACAATCGAGAGGATCAACATGATGAAAGACAGCTTTGATAAGATTGAATTTCGACACTGCTTCAGAGAATCAAACGCAGCGGTCGATTATATTGCTAGACATAGGGGTACTTGTAATATGTCTACTCTCCCTTTGCATGGGGATTTACTTAACATCATCTGCAAGGATGATCATGAGAGAACTTTGCCTCGGCAAGACACTCTAATGTTTACCTACTGACAAAAAAAAACATCAATACTACGTAATGATAGATCTTTATTTTTTGTAAATTTTTTTAAAAATATATATTTATAGGTAATTATTTGAAAATTAAATTTAATATAATCTAATTTTATAAAAATACATATAATTTTTTGGTGGAATAACATGGAGAGGTTATAATCAAAGTGGTATAGTGGGAGATGGAGAGATGCTATAAATGGGAGATGGAGAGGTTAGGGCAATTTTATCGGTGTAAATATGTGTAGGGATACTACCCTTTTTAATATTAAAAAATGTCAACAGTGGTGTATGGGATGCTTGAGGGATGCCTTCAAAGTATTGCTGCTACGGGGTGTGTTGTGGACCAGACCGAGTCACGTGATGAGCAGGAGCATGGCGCGTCTGAAATTCCTGCAGAGAAAGGGGCCACATGTCGACCGATGATTGGGCAGCAGGAAGGGTGCGGCAGATGTGGACAGTTGGGCAAGAGATGGACGGCTTGGATTTGATGCTGGGGGGGGGGGGATATTTTTCACAATAAAAGCAGCTTTTCGGGGAATAAAATGTAAAAAAAAATTACCACAATACTAGATTCATTTTTATCTACATGTAGACATCAAATTTGAATATTTTTGAATTTTTTTTTAAAAAAATTGTCTTTGATTATAAATACGCGAAATATAATCCGAAAAATTGAATTATAAATATGGAATAATTTGAAATAATAAATAATGTAAGAAATGAAATACATAATTATTAAAAAAATATTTTTTAATTGGAGGAAGTTGCTATGAGTAGTTTTGGCTATAAAAACATACTTTTACCAACACCTAACCCACACTACTTCTCCATCTTCACCATCTCAAAATCCCAAAATCCTTCATCATCTCCCTATCATCTTCACCATCTCCCTACCATGGATCCATCCCAAAATCCTTCTGAAAATGTCTTCTTCTCTAGCTTGGGTAATATGTCACGTTCTTCTGAATACGATCTTGCATATTACTCCCAAGTTCTATCATCAAACACCGAAAACTCAACCCCAATCACCTCTGGAATTGAATATGCACAACACTCCCAATCCATTCCAACATATAGCACCCAACCAAGTGTTGGCGACCCCCCAACAGGTGGTAGTGGTAGTTCTCGTGGCCGAGGTCGTTCTCGTGGTGGAGGTCGTGGCGGTGCTCATTGTCGTGGTGAAGCTATGGAAGGTGTTGATGAAGTTCGTGGTCCTCGCGCCTAATGGGGGGTGGAAGACGACAATTGTACCTTCTGGTTAGCGCTTTCATTAACATCTCCACTGACGCGATCACCAACACAGACCAAGACTTGCAAGCATTTTGGGCTAGAATTGGAGCTTTCTATGAGGAGTACAGGAAACCACACCAAGTGGAAAGAGAAATATCCAAATGTAAGGCAAGGTGGCAAAAACTCAAGTGGAATGTCTCTAAGTTTGCTGGTTGTTTTCAGGAGGCAACTCGTATGCGAGCATCTGGTAAGTCGGATAATGATGTCCTCATGAGAGCACATCAAATCTATGCCACTAAGAGTGATGGGAAGAATTTCAGAGAAGAACATGCATGGCAAGTGTTGCGTGATGAGCCCAAGTGGAGTGTCGATTACTTGTAAAAAATCAATCGATGCAATGCAAGTAGTGGGAGCTCCAAAAGATCTCGCTCTTCTGTTGGAGGGGATACCCCAAGTTCAGATACTCCCACAAGTGTTTTCACTGTCAATCCTTGTTGTGAGCTGAATCTGTCAGGTTTTACAGTAATTTTTATATCGTTTTCTGTATACATTTCATGCATTTGGGCTAAGATAGTACAGAATCTGTGTAGTTTATGTTTATTTGCAATATATGGAGGTCTACACAAGTTTTGGTTATATTTCGCAGAAATCGGACGCACTTTGGAGCTTAAAGGGAACTCATGGAGAGGCTAAGAATAGTGCAGCTGGAGAAAAGGCCATTTTCACCATTCTTCGTTCTGAATCAAGCTTTGATGTCTTCATGAGAGTTGTATCCCTAGGAAAGAGCTTTCCAATGCATGGTCATATGCGTCAATCCGACGAACGAGGACTTGGGAAAGTGCGTTTTAAGAACAGAGCAGAAAGCTGAGAGAACTGTACTCGATCTCGACAAAGGCTGTCCGAGCACACCTGGTCGAGCAGAGCTGATCGAGGACACTGAGTCAGAGACAACCCGACTCCCGGAACCCTATTCGATCTCGAGTACCACTTTTCGAGATCGACTACACCTCAGTGCCAAGTCCGGAGTAGACGAGTTGTGACAAGTCGAGAAGCCAAAGACGGAGACGCCGAGCCAACTCCACTCGATCTCGAGTACAGCTAGTCGAGATCGAGAACCAGCACCGCGTCTCTCCGAGTCCATGCCGAGGAGGAGTCCTCGACCACACCAGGCCACACATCCTCGACCACACCCAACTCGATCTCGAGGAGAATTAGTCGAGATCGAGGAGCCAAGGAGCACCAGTCCGAGCCTTGTCGAGCAGGGCTACCCGACCAAGCCAGCCATCCCAAGTCGATGACCACCTCTACTCGATGTCGAGGAGCCCTACTCGAGATCGACGAGCCGCGTCCTGAAACCGCGTTACGCGCCTTGAGCTGTCCGTGTCGAGCTGGGAATCCTTGGGGCCGAAGGAAGCCAAGTCTATCCGATTTCATCAAGTTCTATCCTTGGAAGAGAAGATCTATCAACAAGAAGACATCTTACCTATTTTAGATTTATCTTTTCCTTTTAGATTTAATTCCTAAATTGCTTTTATTTATCTTTTAAATTTTTAGATATAATTTTTAGATATAATTTTTAGATATAGATAGATATATTCTATCCTTGATTAGCAAGGAATAGAAGGCTATAAATAAAGCCCTAGGGGCTGGTTTTTTCATTCATTCAATCACACACACAATTCCATTCAAGTAAGTAGGAGTAGAGAGAGAAAGTTTGTGGCGAGCAAGGTGGAAAGGCGAAAGCGGATTTGTCTTGTTGGTTGTAAGCTTTCTTTATTTAATTCAATGCAAGTTAGTTTCTTTTGTTATTTGATGTCTTTCTTGATGATGATGAGCGAGTAGTCCACCCACTTCTGGGGCTGGGGTGAGCCCGACGGTGGCCATGTAAGGTGATGCGGTAAAGGTCAGATCTTGTTATGCAATTCGTCTTCTATCCCTATGAGCATGATTCTTTTGCGAGAGTTGAAGGTGATCCTTGTTTGTGTTATTGAAGCGAAAGTGATCTTAATGCAACTTGGGTTAATTATGTGAAAAGGGTTAGTAACAATTAGGGTTTATGCGAAAGCCTCTATATGCCTATTTGTTAGTAACGAAAGTTATTTTGATGGAAAGCATGATCTTTTATGCCTTTATGTGTTACTTTGCATGGTTATCGTTGTGGCGTTGATACCCTGGCTTTGGAAGTTCTTTATTATATTGAGTTTATTTCTGTCGAAATTCTAAAATCTGTGTTCGAATCTGAAATTTATATTTTTCAGTTCTCACTTTTTCTTTGAGTTACTTTACAGGTGTATGCGCCGTTCTGGTCAACCACCTGAGTTTGACGGCTTAGACGAACCAGAGCGCCTTCTACACATCAAAGCTAAGCTATAAAGAGCCATGGCAGCTGCAGAGACACAGGAACAACTGATCGAGAGGCTCACGAGGGATCTAGCCGCCAGGGATGCTGCTCTCGCCACTGAGAGAGTAGGCAGGCAACAGGCAGCTGAGCGTGTGAGGCAGCTGGCAGATGAGCTTGCCCTCTACCCAACCACTGCAGAGGATTATATGCACCCGACTCTCATCGTGCCTGAATCGGCGATTCTAATCCCTGAAAACAACTATGAAATTCGCACTCAATTTCTTATTGAAATTAAAAATCATGCATTTCATGGTAGATTTAATGAATGCCCTCTGCGCCATATTACCAACTTTACTGACATGTGTCGCACTCTTTCTGAAGGTACCCTCTTGGAGTATATCCTGATGAAAGCTTTCCGTTGGTCTCTGGCTGGGCCTGCACTGAAATGGTTGGAAGGGCTGAAACCACGATCTCTCACGACATGGGCTCAGGTGAAGCAGGAATTTCTGAACAAGTTCTTTCCTCCTGCCAAGACAGCACTCCTGCGCCAAAAGATCACATCTTTCAAACAGCAGCCTGGAGAGACACTGGCAAAGGCATGGGAACGCTATAAGGATCTACTGCGATCCTGCCCTACACATGGACAGCAACCCTGGTGGTTCAAGAGATCTTCTTCAACTCTCTGGACTTGGCTGCAAAGGACAGAATCAACACATATACTCACTATGAGTACCTGACAATGCCGCCTCCTGACGCATGGGCTGCTCTAGACAAGCTGACCAACTATGATAACAAGTATGGGACTCCAGTCAACTATGAGGAGAACCCCTACGCCAGGCCAGCACCATCCATGCCCCTATATGAGCCCCCTAAGGAGATTGATCCAGATGTTAGGGAGCAGTACTACAGAGACCAGAATAAGAAGCTCCTCAAACAAGTAAAGTACCTTTCTGTCAACCAGCCTTGTATTGAATGCGGATCGCAGAGGCACACCACTACTGAGTGCCCACACACAGAGCAAGTCAGGCTGGCAGAATACCATGAAGAGGCAGCTTACGCAGGGGGTCCCAATCGCTACATGGGGAACCAAAGGTTTCAGCAACCACAATGGAACCAAGGTGCCCCTAGGAACCCCCCGCCCTACAGAGCTCCAGGACATCCAGAAAGGGACAAGAAAAAGGATGATCTACAGACTGTCTTAGAGGAAATAAGGAGGAATCATACAGAAACCAGGCAATCCTTCAATTCAGTCTATATTCAGATTCAAGGCGTCAACTCTAGGCTTGGGGAAATTGATATATGGCGAAAATCAGTTGATACACAGATTGGCCAGCTAGCAGTAGGAGTCCCCAGACAGACAGGGTCACTCCCAGGATCTTCAGAACCAAATCCAAAGGGAAAGACTGGACACATCGCTGCTGTAAAACTCAGAAGTGGCCATCAACTGCAAGAGCCAGAAGTTGGAAAGCAGCAGAACAACGGAGACCAGCAAGTCGACCAGCAGCTAGTCGACGTCGACCAGAGCTTGGTCGATCTCGAGGAGGGCCTGCTCGATCTCGAGGAGAAAATACAGAAACCATCGTCTGCACTACACAGCAACTCGACATCACCCAATCTGGTCGAGATCGACAAGGGTGTACTCGACATCGAGGACGGTCAGCCCGAGATCGAGAAAACTACAGCACCTCCGACGTCTGTTCTGGCTCCAAATCAGAAAAAGAAGCTGTCTTTCCCCACAAAATCTCCAAAGGACCCGGCAGAAAAGAAATTTCAGCGCTTCATCAAGATGCTTCAAAAGCTCAACGTCACCATCCCCTTCACAGAAGCTCTCAATGAAATGCCATCCTATGTCAAGTTCCTGAAGGAGATTCTGAGCAAAAAGCGATCAATGGCTGAAATTACAGAGGAGTGCAGCCATTTGGACATACTGGAGAAGAGGCCAGATCCAGGTAAGTTTGCTATAACCATGGGATTTGGTCCATATAAAATTAATGCCTTATGTGATCTTGGAGCTAGTGTGAGTATAATGCCTTTAACAATTTGGTCCAAGATTAAGATAGGTGCCCTAGAGCCTGTGGATGCTAGACTTTATATGGCCAACAACACAGTGGTCATTCCAACAGGCATGGTGGACAATGTGCCAGTACAAGTAGGTAAATTCTTTGTCCCTGCTGATTTCTTAGTTGTTGATATACAAGAAGACTCTGCTTGTCCAATTATTCTAGGAAGACCCTTCTTGACAACGGTGGATGCCAACATAAGCGTAAGGAAAGGAGTGCTCACTTTCAACATCAGCGATGAGGTAATTGAGTATTCCTTTAATAAAACTGAAAGACATACAGGTCCAATGGAAGAGGTAAAATCTATCTCAGCTGGCTACATCACCTACGGGGAACCCAAGGTAAGAAATATGACCCCTGAGGAGCTGGAAAAGAGGGATATGGAAGCCCAGGTGGAGGAGATCATGGCAATCCTAAAGGAGGACACAGAGAATCCAATCGACACAGACCAAGGTACGTCGTTATGGACTAACTATTTTTCGGATGCCTTGACAGGAACCAAGTATGGGGTCAAGGTCGACCAAGACTCTTCGACATCGAGGACCCTAGTCGATCTCGACCAAAACCAGGAGCCTCCACCAGCACCAGCGTCGTCAAGCAGCAACACTGAAGGGCCAAGCTTCTCGAGATCGAGTACACTACTCGACATCGACCACCACCTCGCTGCCTCGGCTTCGCCTTCCTCGACGCTGTTTCCACCAGACAGGCCAGGCTACTCGAGATCGACTACGCTAGTCGAGATCGACCAACCACCAGCTCCTGCATCCTCGAGCAGCTCACCTCCAGAAACTGAAACCTCGTCGAGATCGAGTACTCCTACTCGAGATCGACCAAACACTGTAGTCCCCGATTCCGTCTCTGCGAAGGTAAGCCAAGGTATGGATCTTTCTTCTCCCATTTCCATTAGAGATCTATCTATACATGGGAGAGGTTTGCCTTGGTATGTGCACTTATGTAGGATATCCAATGATGAGCCCAAAGAGTATGAAGTTGGAGACAAGCTCTATGTCTCTAAATCAAAGGATCATTGGTTCCCTAACAAATTCAACAAGAAGAGGATGGGACCTTTCGTGGTAAACAAGATCCATTCTGGAGGATTACAGCCGATGGACAAGAATGGAGTCCTTTTTGAGGCCCAAGCTACATGGGCCCTGCAGATGCCACCTTGAGCATAAATGGAAAGTCGGCCTAGCGACTATAAAATCTAGAGCTTGTACATAGACATTTAGTTTTGGACATTGTTTTGTTTGTTTTTGGTTTTGAACACTTTTAGTTTTTCTATTATGGGTATATGTCTTCTGCACTTTTCAAGTCCATGGATAGAAGCAAGCTATATTCAGACTCGGCCCAGGCGATTCTTTCATTCGATAATAAGAGGCCCTGCACACCTGTCTAGTGAGTTTCTTTCTTTACCCTTATTTTTATACAGTGAGGACACTTTAATGTTTAAGTATGGGGTGGGGGAAGGGCTTACTTTATGCATATTTTCCATATTTGACATTATGTGTGTATATTTAGAATTTATTTCTTTGAATTGCTACATGGCTATTTTGGAAGGCATTATTGATTTATGTGCTTATATATGCATGTTTTCCAAAGTGTTGAAAAATGACCCCCATTGAAATTTTTTGAAATTTTTGAATAATGTCATGGAAGCTTATATTGAACTCGACGATGCAAAATTGGATTCATTAGAGATATAGCATGAAATTGCCTAGTAAAGGAAAGTCACAATGAAGTACATATTTTCTTGAAAACCATGAAAGGAGGTAAAATTTGAAGTTGCTTTTGACATGTTGCATGATAAGATGATGGAGGACTTTATATTTCCATACAATGCTCATTGTTTATAATCCTAGCCTTACCTATGCTTATGCATCACAAAAGCCATAATATGCCTTATTTCATATATTGCTCCACATGATCCAAATAATTGCCATTCTTTACCCTATCCGGGGATTATGTTGAGAATGATGTTACATTATGGAGATGTTATATGGTTGTTGTGTTGTTATCATTATTGGAGTTTGGAAGGAAATTGTTGAAAATGTATGGAAAATTTAATGAGTGAAAGAAAATCCAATCACCTCAGGAGATAAAGGTAGATTGACCCTGCTCTCTAAGATAATAGTTTGGAGAGATGGGATACATTGTGAGGAGTCCAAAGCACTAAGTATCCGGGGCCATTCATGACACCCATGTTTGCGACTCGCGAGAAGGCAGTGCTGAGGTTAGAGAGGTAAAAGCATTATTATTGAGAAAAGCATTATGAAAGGTGATGAATCTTATGGAGAAGGAATGTGGAAATTCAGTTTGGAAATACTCCATTTCCCCGGATCATTAGCACCACATTGCCAAAAATTGCCCACCTTTAGCCTTTTACCAATCTACTCCTTATTGAGCTTAAATTAAAGTCCTCTTGATTATTAATGCTTTGTCACACATGAATTGGTTTTGCATAACCCTCCTTTTGTGAGTAGATGTTGATTTTTATTGCACATGCATGGATCTGTGACACTAGTACCTTTTCGAGGATGGTAATTGATTGCAGGGGACATATGAGAATGAATCTAAGATGTTGAGAGTTTGAATTCTTCCCCTGAATGACAATTAAAAGTATTGCTTGAGGACAAGCAAGCTTAAGTATGGAGTGTTTGTTGTGAGCTGAATCTTTCAGGTTTTACAATAATTTTTATATCGTTTTCTGTATACATTTCATGCATTTGGGCTAAGATAGTACAGAATCTGTGTAGTTTATGTTTATTTGCAATATATGGAGGTCTACACAAGTTTTGGTTATATTTCGCAGAAATCGGACGCACTTTGGAGCTTAAAGGAAACTCATGGAGAGGCTAAGAATAGTGTAGCTGGAGAAAAGGCCATTTTGCACCATTCTTCGTTCTGAATCAAGCTTTGATGTCTTCATGAGAGTTATAGCCCTCGGAAAGAGCTTTCCAACGCATGGTCATATGCGTCAATCCGACGAACGATGACTCATGAAAGTGCATTTTAAGAACAGAGCAGAAAGCTGAGAGAACTGTACTCGATCTCGACAAAGGTTGTCCGAGCACACCTGGTCGAGCAGAGCTGATCGAGGACACTGAGTCAGAGACAACCCGACTCCCGGAACCCTACTCGATCTCGAGTACCACTTGTCGAGATCGACTACACCTCAGTGCCAAGTCCGGAGTCGACGAGTTGTGACAAGTCGAGAAGCCAAAGACGGAGACGCCGAGCCAACTCCACTCGATCTCGAGTACAGCTAGTCGAGATCGAGAACCAGCACCGCGTCTGTCCGAGTCCATGCCGAGGAGGAGTCCTCGACCACACCAGGCCACACATCCTCGACCACACCCAACTCGATCTCGAGGAGAATTAGTCGAGATCGAGGAGCCAAGGAGCACCAGTCCGAGCCTTGTCGAGCAGGGCTACCCGACCAAGCCAGCCATCCCAAGTCGATGACCACCTCTACTCGATGTCGAGGAGCCCTACTCGAGATCGACGAGCCGCGTCCTGAAACCGCGTTACGCGCCTTGAGCTGTCCGTGTCGAGCTGGGAATCCTTGGGGCCGAAGGAAGCCAAGTCTATCCGATTTCATCAAGTTCTATCCTTGGAAGAGAAGATCTATCAACAAGAAGACATCTTACCTATTTTAGATTTATCTTTTCCTTTTAGATTTAATTCCTAAATTGCTTTTATTTATCTTTTAAATTTTTAGATATAGATAGATATATTCTATCCTTGATTAGCAAGGAATAGAAGGCTATAAATAAAGCCCTAGGGGCTGGTTTTTTCATTCATTCAATCACACACACAATTCCATTCAAGTAAGTAGGAGTAGAGAGAGAAAGTTTGTGGCGAGCAAGGTGGAAAGGCGAAAGCGGATTTGTCTTGTTGGTTGTAAGTTTTCTTTATTTAATTCAATGCAAGTTAGTTTCTTTTGTTATTTGATGTCTTTCTTGATGATGATGAGCGAGTAGTCCACCCACTTCTGGGGCTGGGGTGAGCCCGACGGTGGCCATGTAAGGTGATGCGGTAAAGGTCAGATCTTGTTATGCAATTCGTCTTCTATCCCTATGAGCATGATTCTTTTGCGAGAGTTGAAGGTGATCCTTGTTTGTGTTATTGAAGCGAAAGTGATCTTAATGCAACTTGGGTTAATTATGTGAAAAGAGTTAGTAACAATTAGGGTTTATGCGAAAGCCTCTATATGCCTATTTGTTAGTAACGAAAGTTATTTTGATGGAAAGCATGATCTCTTATGCCTTTATGTGTTACTTTGCATGGTTATCGTTGTGGCGTTGATACCCTGGCTTTGGAAGTTCTTTATTATATTGAGTTTATTTCTGTCGAAATTCTGAAATCTGTGTTCGAATCTGGAATTTATATTTTCTGCATTTTTAGTCGATACAGAGGAGGGGCTTGTCGAGATCGAGTAGACCTTAGTCGATCTCGAGTTGGCTCTTGTCTACATCGAGTTGAGTTTCTGTTTTTGTTTTCGATTCTGCAATTTCTGTTTTTACTATTTGTCGTCGATCTCGAGTTAGGTGTTGTCGAGATCGAGTTGCCCTTGCCGGGTTTGCTGTCTGCTGTGATTTCTGAGTTTCTGTTGTTCACTGCTGTTCGTCGATCTCGAGTTACTGCTGGTCGAGATCGAGTTAGCTTCTGTCTTTACTTTATTTCTTGCTTTCGTTTGCTATTTCTTGTCTTCGTTTGTCTTTCTTTCTTTGTTTCTGTGTTTCTGTCTTTTTGTTTCTTTTCTGTGAGATTTACAGCTGCCTAGGATCCGCTGACATGCTTCCTCGTGGACTCGATCCTGACTTTCTCTTACTGCATTGGAGGAGTCTTGTAATTATTTGCGTGGGCCTAAATCTGGTTTGATCTATTTTGTTATATTTCATACTTGATTTCCTCCTAACAACAATCCTATAGAGCGTCCAATGGGAATCAAGAAGTCTAAAAGAAAGGGAAAGAAAGCTATGTCTTCCGATCAAGCAAATGTTCAACAGATTTCTGTCCAACTAGAGAAAGAGAAAGCTGAAAAGTTTAGGCAATTCTATGAGTTGCAGATAGAAAAAGAGACCCGCAAGAGGGAGAAGCAACAAGCATATGAGAGAGTGAAGAAGATGGAGATCGAGGCAAAGAAGATGGACATGCTTACCAACCTCATGGCACAACCATATCTTTCACCAGAGCTTGAGAGTCTGAAAATGAAGTTGATCAAGGAGTTGTCAGGGCAAAAAGGAAGTTGATCAAGGAGTTCGTTATCTCGGTCTTATGTTAATGCATGTTTCCTTTTGTTAATGCATGTTTTCCTTTTGTTAATGCATGTTTCATTTTGTTAATGCATGATTCCCTTATGTTAATGCATGTTTCTTATGTTGTAAGCATGGTTTGCATTGTTACTTTGATTAATGAAATTTCAGTTTCACTTTAAAGAAGCTTTGTTTGTTGTGGTAGGGTGTTGTCACTTCCGAGTACATTGTTCAAGATAAGTAATGTTTTGTTTGTAGTGGTAGAGTGTTGTCACTTCTATTATCTTTACAACTTGCATGTGATAATGGTTTGTCCCCTTATGCCAGGGAATCTTACATAGGAAGCTTGCATGTGAGTGTAGGACTGCTATATAAGATGACATTGTAGCCTTTCAGAAACATCACAACAATCATCTGCCTCTCACAATCTCTCCCAATGTCTGATTCCGGATCAAATTCCTCAAACACTAACCCTTTTCTTTCAAGCAGTAGCTCTGATGATGGCGTAGTTGAGCTTCAAGCTATCCTTAATGAATGGGAAGCTGCAGCTCTTGCGAAGCAACAAGGATACCTACCGCCTGAAAGTTCGTGAACTAGATGTCGTTGCACCCACATTGAGCGAAGAAGCACTACTAGAAAAACTCAATTAGACATCTGTTGTGAACCGATGTCTTTCAAAAAAAATTCCGATCTCTTTGTGCGTGTAGTAAAAGATCAAATTTTCCACATCGGTTTTAAGCTGATGTTTGTTCTTGGCTAAAATATCTTTTTTATTTTGAATATAGATATAAATCAACCTCTCAAATTTATTTTTGACATGTTCACTTGTTGTTAAAGCCTCATTATTTTTCATTTATAAGCTTTTGAAGATGTCCACAACAAGCCTAAATTTTACATTTACATCACTATTTTAAAAATAATCAATGTATAAAAACAAAATAGACATCTTTTTTATTATATTGATTTTGTGTATATTAATTTCATATATATAATTTGTGATTTTTTTTTATTGTTTTAAAATAATCTATCGTATGAAATACGTACATAACTGATGTATTAATATGATATGGACATCAATTTAGATTTTTATAAAGATGTTGTTGTCGGCAGTATACATCAATTTATATTATTATTGTGATGTAAAAATATGCATTATACATTGATTTAGATCATTTAGACGATGTCTATAATGATAATAGCATCCATTTTTATTTAATGGTTTGATTTCATAACTATTCAAGCACAACACTTTTCATCTATAATCCAATGTTTTTTTATGCGATACACACCAGTACACCACTCTATGAAGACGTACTTTAATGAACATATACATTAAGATAAACGTGAAAACGACATTCACAAATGCTTTACAAAGGATAGGTACTTGAAAGATACACCTTTACAAATAATGAGTTTAAATGATGGGTACAAAGGATAGTTTGGTAGCCCTTAAGATGACTAGGCACACTTCAAAACACTAAAACTATGTAGTCTGGACACTCTAAAGATAAAAATAGTGGACAGAGATAAGAATCAATATGATTCTACCAAGGGTTTAACCTAAGGTGATATACAAGGGAGCATATAATAAACTTAAAATTGTTTAGAGAGAAAAGAAAGAACTCGACAAACAAGCAGGACCTCCAACTCGGACGCTCGAAGTGTAGCAACTCGGCAACTCATACCAAAGCAATCCTAGGCACAAATGGTTAAATCGGTCTGAATTAGAATAAAATTGAGAATCAAACACAAAATCAAGCACTCTCCAAATCCAGTTTCTGACTGGACTTGGAGTCTTGGAGAGTGCTCTTATCACCAAAAATAACCAAGTAATGAGATAGAAAACTAAATAATGAAATTAAATTAGAAGATTAACCTTTCATGATTTTATTTTGTTCACGGAATTGCCTCTGGAATCTGGCTCTCAGTCCAAAGGCTTTGCTCAGCCATTATAGGCTTCGCTATGGTCTGGACTTGCTTGCAAATTGCCCGAGTGAGTTCAAAAGAACCCAGCAAATGTCATCACCCAAAGAAATTAAGAAGGGGGAAATTAATACTCAAACCAAATGGACCACCAAACAAAATAGTAAATGTGTAACTAACGAACAATTACCTTATCTAGATAAGGCTACATGTACTCCATAAATCGGTTTAGCCAGTCAACCTTCCAGAAAGAAAGGGGAGAAAAAAATAGTCAATTAAGCTCCAACTAGCTAGCAGAAGACAATACTTGATATGAAACAAAAACTAATAAAAGAAAACTCATACACGATCAAAATCTGGATTTTTCACATAAAGAGGTATCTCCGAAAGCAACTTCAGTATGAAAGTCGAGTCAAGCTCAGCTAAAGGAAGAACAACTGGATCCTAAAAGTAAAACTCAACATAAAGCAACAAAAACAACTTTAGATCAGTACAACACCATTTTCATTTTTTTACATAATCTGGCAGCACCTATGCAAATGCTCATTTATAACAACAAATCGCTCGAAAATTAGTCAATAAATGAGATCAAAAATGAGGGAATTTTTCTTATGGATATGCTGCAGAACAAGAAACATCATCATTATTCTATCATGCTTGATCGATATAGTGATTCATAATCCGCATTTCTTACGTAATTTGTGTCCTACTTTACTGCATGGGCAAATATGTTTGTCTCTTGGTTCACCATTTCCTGATCCCAATTAATAAATTTGGCATATAAGCTCTTTACAAGGTCAAGGGACATCTAGTAGAGCCACAAAAGTAAGAACAACATGAAAATATAAATAAATAAATTCTGGATTAAAAAGGAGTTTATACCTGATGGGGGTAAAAAGTGAAAAGATGCCATTGACCGGAATTGTCCCTGATAAATTATTGTACGAGAGATCCTTGCACGAAGCACACCAAAGGAATCGTATTTCTTTTGTAAAAGCTTATTCAAAACCTGGAAACTGGGTTTCCAATATAAATAAGAAAGTGTAGATTGCTTAGCATAGTAAGTGAAAGCAAAGAATAACCAAGTGATTCAATTAATACTCACAGCACTTGCAGTGAACCAACATTCGTCAGAGACATAGGTATCACTCCTGATAATGAATGGTTATTAAGACGCCTAATAGCAAGTCGTAGAAAAGATAAGTGTTAGATTCCAAGTATTTGTGAAGGTCTTAGAAGTATATATACCCAACCAATTATTGAGTATAATGACGAATCAAGTTCACAAAATTGGCTTATATTGTTCCAATTTGCATAAAACAACTATAGAACTATTCCAGGCTAATTCAGCACATTAAGACTTCAAACATTCAAGAAAAAGCAATAGATTCCAGTGCATATGTTGGGAAAAAAACAATATAAATACACATCCATATTGTGTGGCATATGATACTAGACCTGTGATCGTGTTGCGAGGCCAACTAGAGAAAGAACACTAGGATATCTTCATTAGCAGTTTCAATGTGTTCAGAGATGGCATCCAACCCTTTGTTTCCCCCACTGAACAGCCACCCAATATGACAGTATCTCTCAATTCCATTGATTAACTGAGGTCTTTCCATAAAAGAGAATCCCCTTCTTATGAGGGAGTTTGATCCACAAATCCCATTGCTTCTTGGGGTTGAAAAAGAACTAGCTAATGTTCCTTGAACCAGTCCTACAAATCTCAAGAAACAATTGGCTCGTTTTAGAGGAAATAATACCCTTCCAGATCACATGCATTCATCTTAGTCAATAGTCTCAGTGATTGTTCAAAGATTAACCATAGGAATGCTAAATCCCCAATCTAATAATGGATAATAATTTCAACCAAAGAAAATAACGGATAATAATTTAACTGAGATGTAACTCCAAGTTCCAACCAAAGAATTATGAATCAAACTCTCAATCAAAATAACCCATTTTCGAACCCTAAACACTCAAATCGAAATCCCTAATTCACGTCCTAACCAACAAATCCAAAATTCTAATTCACAACCTAACCCCCAAATCAAAACCGAATTCTAGAAAACTTATCGTGTAAATAGATTGATGCACCATACATTTTGAACTGAAACGAAAGAGGAACCATGAATGTTTAGGAGGAACTTACTTGTATACTGAAAAGGATCCAGAAATAAAAGAGCCCTGACCTATTGGTTCGTTTTCAACCACAACCGCCTCAGGAACCAAAGAAGGAGCCCTGGCCTGTTTACGGAAGTGACAACATTCTTCTGCGACAATAGAGCTAGGATTAGGGATTTAGGCTTAGAAAAGTGAAGAGAAAGGAGGACGAAGATGGGAATGCTTACTCTGAAGGGAAGGGATGAAGTTGCGGCTGGCGAAGCAGGCGGCGTCGGGGCCATTGTGACCGTCAAAGACGCTGGCGACAACGTAGGTGGTAGAAGAGGAGGAAAAGACTTGGAACTGACCTCCGAGTGAAGAATTCGATATGACCACCGCCAGGGAATATCTCGCCAAAAGCATGAGATCTATAATGGCTTCCTACACAGATCTAACTTAACATCTTCTCCAATGGCTCTCTCTCCCACTCTCTCCTCTTCAAAACCTATGGAGATCTACTGGGATATGTGATGTCGTCGATGTCAAAGAAGAAAAGAGAAGAGGATGAGGAGTGGAGGAGAGATTGAGTCAGGGAGAGGTTTTGACTTTGGACGTCCATGAAAATGAGACAGAGAGGGGAGAAGAGAGAATCTTGAAAGATAGTCGGGAGAGAAGAGAGTGGGTTTTGGACCCAGATCTGATGAATGTGGAGAGAGGGGGCAAATTTAGATAAGTGTTAATATTTCCCCCAAATTTTGAAATCCCTCCATGTATTTCAATATGCTCATTTCAACTTTGAAAATTTAAACCCGCGCTCATTTTAATTTTTTTTCGGAGCCAATAATTTTACATCTGTCAAAATATTTGACCGTTGTGTAAACTTTTTAAAACATCACAAAAAAAATTATTGATGTAATAGCGGAATTTAACATTGGTTGTTTTTTTGACAGACTTAAATCATATGATGTCTAATTGCAGTATTCTAGTAGTGAAGGGAGAGAGGCCATGCCCATTTGTCCGACGATTACTTTGCGGAGGTCTCAACATACCCAGATGAGGTCTTCCGTCGCAGATTTCGAATGAGTAAGGGGGTTTTCAATCGCATTCTTCAGCAATTGGAGTCCGAAGTGCAATACTTTCAACAGCGCCCAGATTGCACAAGCAGGATGGGCATCTCCGCTCTCCATAAAGTGACAAGTGCAATTCTCATTTTGTCCTATGGGATTGCCGCCAATATTTGTGATGAGTATCTACGGTTATCGGGGGGCACTGCAAGATTGTGTTTATCAAATTTCATTGACGGAATTTGCAACTTGTTCGGAGAGGAGTATCTTCGACATCCAAATGCCGCGGACATCCAACGACTTCTAAGCGTAGGGGAGTCTCGTGGCTTTCCTGGGATGTTAGGAAGCATTGACTGTATGCATTGGGCATGGAAGAATTGTCCAACTGCCTGGAAAGGTCAATTTGCCCGTGGAGATCATGATCACCCGACAATCATACTCGAGGCAGTTGCATCCTATGACCTATGGATCTGGCATGCTTTTTTTGGAGTCCCAGGTACTAATAATGATATTAACGTTCTTGATCGATCCTCTATTTTTGATGATGTTTTACAAGGTCAAGCTCCAAATGTTAATTTCACTGTTGGGGGACACGGGTACACCATGGGGTATTACCTTGCGGATGGGATATACCTGGAATGGGTTGCATTTGTGAAATCCCCAAAGTCTCCTCAAGGTAGGAAGATGAAGTTATTTGCCCAATACCAGGCTTCTGTTTGCAAAGATGTGGAAAGGGCCTTTGGTGTGTTGCAAGCTCGTTTCGCAATAGTTCAGAACCCTGCAATGTCTTGGGATCCAGTGTTGCTTGGGAAGATAGTGAGAGCATGCATCATTTTGCACAATATGATCGTGGAAGACGAGCGAGAATATTTTAATCATCATGGTTACGAGATTCCACAATTTGACGAAGGAATAAGTGACGAACCAGTCCCGGCGAACAACTGCACATGGACGTGGTCGACCTCGACACCGGAGGCTATGCGCGAGTACATCCAGAGGAGGCGTGCACTTCGCGATAGTGGTACACACCGTCGGCTTGGGGAAGATTTGAAGGAACATATTTGGCAAAAATTTGGGGCCATTCGTGGAGGCAATTAGTATTTTCCGCTTTCCGAATTATGTTATGTTTTTGAAAAAATTCTAAAGTTTATGCATTGTCTTTGTTGTAACGTCCTTTTGTTTATTTAATTAATGTCGTTTTTTTGTTATATATATAGTTCGCACTATGTCATTTATAAATAATATTAATATTTTAATAATAATAAATGAATATAATAATATAATCGAGAATGGAAATAATTATTGGAGAGGGGTATATTTGTAAATTTAGTGGGTATGAAAAGATGGGTTTTGGGATACTAGGGATGCTATTGATAAAGTGGGAAAAATGAGAATGAGATGCTAGGATGATGTGGCGGAGAAAGAAGAATAAAAGATTAGTATTCTTAGTATCCCTAGTATACATTGATAAACATGGCCTTATAACTTATAAATGTAGTGGTTTGGTTTGGTGGGAGGGGGTGCAACGTGAAAAAGGTTATTAGAAATAGAGTATTGATTTTTTTTATAAGGTAAAAATTCGAGTTCAGACAAGCCTAAAGCTTGAAAGATCGTCGAACATACAACAAAACACACAAAAAAGTTGCAATAAACAAGTTGAACGCACTAAAACTAAGTTAAACTAAAACTAGGTGAAACTAAAACTAGCAAGATGGGGACGAAGGCTAAGAGTGAAAGGCAAGCACCATCGTGAAATAGTATAGCTGGCCAATGATACATTAAGAATTCTGTAGGCAGTGAAGACGAACCTCCAAGGGAGCTCTTACCCGTACACGAAGTCGCCTCGTACACACATAATTTTTAGGGTGTGACATATGACAAATTTTTTAAAGATCGAATTAAATGATGCAACAAGCTCTTGACATGACCCGCGGAACAGAACATTCTCGTGATGCCACCTATGGTATAACATGGAGTATATGAAAATGGAAAAGAAAACCTTAGTATTATTATTTAATATATTTTATAATATGAAATAAGTATTTATTGTAGTTAATAATATGGATGTGTATTTCGATTATGAAATATTTTTTTTATTTTTAGTAAATAAAATAAATTATAAGTAGTGGTAGGATATCCCAATCTGGATCCTAACCCGCCAAAGTCACGGATCACGGGTTGACCCGACGGGTTGCCTTATTAAAAAAAATTGACTATTTAATATAAAAAAATGATATGAGAATATATACGTGCAATAGGCTAGGGATGAAACTCAACAAGTGAAGGACGATGCTCAAGAAGCAAGGACGATTTCCAAGAAAGTGGTGTCCGAAAATGATCGAGGAGATGAAAGAGCGCGTCGCTACACACGAGAAGGCAATGATGGAGATCATGAACACAAGGATGAGCTCGCAGCCTTTGTCCGCGCATCAACCTTCGAATTTGCAACCATCACAGGTAGTTGATTGACCTTGATTTAGGTAGACTTTTGGGTTAAATTGCACCTTTTATGAAATTGGTGGAATTTGCATATGTCTTGAACTTGGTGGAATTTTTTGGTAGTTGAATGTTTAATACGAATATGTATAGGTGCTTTGTGAAGAATATGATTTTTTTGGATTTACTTATGTGGATACTTAGTTTTTTTTTTCAGTAGGCAAACATTAGGAGCTACTACTGATACATTAGCGTAACTCTAGGATCATCCTGAAGGATGATGTTACAAAAGTCCCTATGGTAGGGGATGGACTGCAAATTACAGATAATTCCTTTCCTAGCTATATAATCAGCCGACATATTGGACTCTTTGTAGACATGGTGGATTTCTACCATTGCGAATTCCGATAGAAGTTTGGTAATGTCTTCGATTCGTCTCATAATTTCCCATCTTGGTTGTTGCTAATGCTTTAAAGTCTTGGTCAGAACTTGTTTGTCACTTTCTAGAATGATCTTCGTAATGCCCTTTTCCTTAGCTCGTTGTAGCCCAAACAATATTGCTAAGCCTCCGTTTGAATGACTGAACCTTCACTAACTTCCTTGTAAAAATATCAATAATATGGCCATCGGAATCCCTAATGATCCCTCCGATCTGGCACTTACCAGAAAGGGTGATAGAACCATCTACATTAATTTTGTAGATAGTTCTGGGTGGTCTACTCCACTTGGCAGTAGCCCTTCTATTTTTAACTCTATTGGCCTTAAGAGGAAGACCAATTCCTTCATCCCAATCATGAAGAACCTGTCTAATTCTCAGATTAATTTGGGCTATATCATTGGGTTGCTTTTGCCTAAAAATAAGCTCATTTCTAATTTCCCATATAATCTGCCAAATACAGACAAGATCTTCGAATTTGTGATTTGCCTTTTTAATGCGATCTAGATTAATATGGAGTGGATCTGTACTATTTAGGTCAAGAAAAAACGTACCAGTTTGTTGCTCATATTGGGCTAATACTTCTCTAGCAAAACTGCATTTTGTGAAAAGATGAGTTGCATCCTCCTCAGTCTGATTGCAAAGGGAGCACTGGCTTGGAACCCTGTTGACATACCTATTAAGACGAGCAGCCGTCGGTAGCCCATCTATCCTTAATTTTTAATTCTGGGAGGTAGTTTTAACTTCCAAATCCAAGTGTGTGCGTCTGGTTCGTTTGATGGTGGTACTAGTATGTGGATACTTAGTTGTTATAATGAATTTTGTGAATGGTTTTGAATGCAAGCAGGTGGTTTGTAAAAATGTGCATTTGTGAGTGTGTTATGCAGGTTTTTGAGTGTGAATGCCCATTTACATTGTGTAGTTGGTATAAAACACCAGGGGAAGCTGCCATTTTTTTTTGTATTTACACATGCTTGGCGATGAACAAACACTTATATTTTTTTTAAAAAAACGCATATTATATTTGGGCGACGAACTTAGTGATCATTCGTCGCCTCAAATCACTTGTATTTTAAACAAATCCATCGTCAATTGGGGCGACGACGAACATATGTCAAGTCAATTCGGATCTAATGAAACGAACGTACTTATTAACTTTGTTGCCTCAAATCACTTTTTATTTTATAAAAAATCACGTCCTACATTGGGGCGGCGAACGTATATCAAATGAACAGTGCTGATCCTACTCTTATATAGGCCAAGGACAATAAAATTTTTTGGCCTTGATAATTTAAAATTGAATTATTATTAAAAGTAAAACCTACATTCTAGCAATCTATAATATATTTCAATCTTTGACAGGAACATTGAATTAATAATTGCAAATATGAACACGACAGATAAGAACATAAAACAAATTGTGAACGAAGTTTTTGAACCACTTTCCAAAAACCAAAGGACATTACAATCAACTATTTGGTAGAGTTTATGGACAATAAGAAACAAGGTTTTATTTAATTATGAGAAATACATGAACTCCCAACAACATGAGAGATACATAGTACAACTACAGAATTGGAAACAAGCAAAGACTTTCCACTGGGATGAAACTGAAGCTAAAGAACCAATACAAGCACCTAAGGCTAGAAAGAGAAAAAATCTTCGTTGGAAGAAACCCGCTGATGGATCTTTCAAGATCAATTTCGACGGGTCTAAGTTGTCCACAGGAGTTGCTGCTAGACCTGTCAAACGGGTCATTCGGGTCGGTTCACTTCGGGTTTCGGGTAAAACGGGTCTCGGGTAAAACGGGTTTCGGGTTTTTCGGGTTGACTCGAACTCGGGTTTGATCGGGTTTCGGGTCGGGTTCGGGTCGATTTCGGGTTTGTCAATTTTTTCCTTTTTAAATTAAAAAAATCATTATTTGATAATTTTGTGATAAATTTTAATTATGTATATAAAAAATTAATTATATATAATTATAAATAAACCGGGTCAATCGAGTAAATCGGGTCAAAATTACCGGGTCAATCGGGTCACCGGGTCGAAACCCAGATTACCCGGAAAATTTCGGGTTTTTCGGGTTCGGGTCGAAAAAAAAATTCGGGTCAAAATTTTCGGGTTCGGGTCGGGAATTTTTCGGGTCGGCCGGGTCGGGTCACTGGGTCGGGTTGTGTTTTGACAGGTCTAGTTGCTGCTGCTGGTTTTGTGATTAGAGACCATCATGTCAATGTTCGGGCTTGCAACGCCTCACTCTGTGGTTCAGTTTCAGCATTGATGGCTGAAGCTTTGGCTCTCCATATGGGGTTGACGACGGTTTTACAGTTGGGCTTCTCTCGGATTGAGGTTGAAGGAGATTATTTGGCGGTCATCAACTCTTTGAAAGGCATGTGGAAGTGTCCATGGGAGATCAAGATGGTAATCTCTGACGTTCTTCTCTTGCTCCAGTCCTTTGAAGCTTATTCTTTTGCCCACGTGTTCCGTGAAGTCCACCAGGTGGCGGACAAAGTGGTTCATCTCTGCTTAGCGCTTTTCCAGGGGCCATTTGCTTCCCATCCAAAGTTTCTTACTATCGTCCGAAAGGACGATATTGGGTGGTGGGTCAGTAGGGTCTGACATCACCCAAATATTTGCCTTGTTTCAAAAAAAAAAACATTTCAATCACTAAACATCCATTTATTTTCTACCATAGAATACCGACTTTCACACACACACAAATATATATATATATATATATATACATATATATTTGCGGAAATTTCACGAGATACCCTCTTTGTATTGCAATTTTCACCGGGTATACAAATGTTTGACATATTTCGTGTGGTACCCTTAAGATTTGGTGATATTTCGTCTCGCGCCCTCCGAGGGTTATTTTTAACAGAGGTCATCTTATTCATTGAGTTGGGGCTTATGCGAAATTAATTGGGGTATTTTGTTGTGTTCTTCAGTGTCTGAAATAAGGTTTTCTAAAATTATAGAATTTGGGATTTCCTAAACCAAACTACATCGGTAACCTGCCTGTTTTGACCCGGAGTCCGGTGTTTTGCAAGCTTTTATGCTATGTTGCTATGAATGATGATATGAAGAGTTCAAGGTGAATAAATCATTATCGAAACTTACCACTCAAGTTCTCAATTTCCACATTTATATTTCAATATTTCACATGCTTTAACATCATTTTCATTATTTATCAATGTTATCATCAATAATTTTTTTTTTCTATTGTCATCACTAATATCTAATTAGGTGTTCTTTTGTGAAATAGATGAGAAATTGTTTTGTTCTTGGTTATTGCCACTGAATAAGGGTATTATACTCTTGTGTTCTATATGCATGAGACTATTTTGTTCTTGGTTATTGCCAGTATATAGGGATATTATACTCTTGTGTTCTGTATGCATGATGTGGTTGAAGATTAGATATGGAGTATTAATTAGCCTCTTAGCTCAAATGGCAGAGCAATGTGTAATACACATGGATTTGGGCTCGAATCCTACATAGGCTACAAATCGTTCATTTGATATGTCACGTTCTGCATAATTCCTTGTTTTCTGACCTACTTCATGTTATGATATTTACTAGATATGTGTTGTTAGTTGTTCCCGCGAGCCTATTTTCAAAATAGTTGTTTCCTTGAATTACTTGATTTGTGTTGTTTGCTGAATTACTTTATTTCTCCTTCAAGAGGTCTCATGTTGATGAGACGGGAAAAATATTGAAGGCTACCTGATTTGGATTGCCTTGTGACCTTGATCTCTTGCTGCCTTGATTCGCAAATAAGAAGCATGCAAGTAAATAGTCAGACATAATTAGGAGCCAAGAAAATAAAAATAAGTAGATAATGTCATCAGCAGTTAGTAATAAACATCATAGATCTTGAATTTGTAAGGTTTATTAGTTGGAAGTCAAACGAAAGCACATATTAGAATTATAATGAGAATCTCTTTGGATAGGATAAGCCAAATACATTGAGAGTATTTACAAAGCCCTTGACGAGAAGGGAGGAAAACGGATTCTCTATCGCTTAGCCCGACATAGAGAAAGGATGAGCAGAGATATCGACAATGTCAGATGTGTTAAAGATGAGAGCGGTCAGGTGTTGGTTGATGATCAGCAGATCAAGGGAAGATGGCAGAGGTATTTCTCAGAATTGCTCAACGAGGAGGTCTACTCGTCGGATTTGAGCTCTAGTCTCTCGGCTCGAATCGACTATGGATTCCACCGGCGCATTTCGATAGAGGAGGTTAAGGAAGCTATCCGTAGGATGAAGAACAATAGAGCTTCAGGCTCTGACGATATACCGGGGGATGTTTGGAAATGGTTGGGGCCCAAAGGTTTGTTTTGACTTACTTCGCTTTTCAATGTTATCCTAAGGTTAGCTAAGATGCCATCGGAATGGAGACATAGTAAATTGGTCCCGGTCTACAAGAACAAGGGGGATGTTCAATGCTGCAGTAACTACAGAGGAATCAAACTGCTGAGTCATACGATGAAGTTATGGGAGAGAGTTATAGGGGTGAGAATCCAGAGATTGGTAAACATTCTGGAGAACCAGTTTGGCTTCAGGCCTGGCAGATCAACAGTGGAAGCTATCCACTTGCTTAGGCGACTAATCGTGATGCACAAAGATAGGAAGAAGAATCTGCATATGGCCTTTATTGATATAGAAAAGGCATACGACAGGGTGTTGAGGGGCTTCTTTGGAAATGCTTGGTGTAGAAGGGAGTGCCGGGGTCGTATATCAGAGTTATCAGGGATATGTATGATGGTTCGCTGACTAGTGTCAGAACGTAATGTGGTGATTCAGAGCACTTTGAGGTGCATGTGAGGCTTCACCAAGGTTCAACGCTCAGTCCGCTTTTATTCACGCTAGTTATGGACACACTTTCTGCTCCTCTCCAGGAAGAGGTCCCTTGGTGCATGTTGTTTGCTGACGATATCGTTCTAGTGGACAACTCAAGATCGGGTTTGGCTCGCAGGCTTGAAATCTAGAGAGAGGTACTGGAGTCTAAGGGTTTCAGGATGATTAGGACCAAGACAGAGTATGTTTAGTTTCGTTTTGGGGAGGTCGGGGATCCAGAGGCATCAGTTTTATTGGGAGGAGATCTTGTCCCAATGAAAGAGTATTTTAAGTACCTTGGCTCATACGTTCAGAGCGATGGGGGTGTCGATAGGGATATCGAGCATCGAGTCCAGACGGGTCGGTTGAGATGGAGAAAAGGGCTTCTTTGCGATAGGAAACTACCAGCAAAACTGAAATGAAAATTCTACAAGGTGGTTGTTAGACCGACCTTAATGTATGGCTCGGAGTGCTGGCCTATTACTAAAGCTCAAGAACAGAGGTTGGCGGTCGCTGAGATGAGAATGTTGCGTTGGACGAGTGGGCACACGAGACTGGGCAGAATCAGAAATGAGGTCATTAGGAGAAAGGTTGGAGTGGCGAGTATTGTTGACAAACTACGAGAGTCAAGACTGCGGGGTTTAGACACGTTCGCAAGAGACCAATTTCTGAGCCTATTCGTAGGTGTGAGAGCTTGGAGTTTGGAGCTATTTATAGGGGGAGAGGTAGACCGAAGAAGAGCTGGATGGAGGTTATACGTCATGTTGTGAGCTGAATCTGCCATGTTTTACAGTTTCTTTTATATCATTTTCTGCATACATTTCATGCATTTGGGCTAGAAAAGTACAGAATCTGTGTAATTTATGTTTATTTGCCAAATTATGGAATCTACACCAGTTTCTGTTTAAATTCGCAGAATTCGAGGAAATTTACAGCAGTTTTGAGAAAGGACGAAAAGCTCGGAACTCAACTACAGAAGTCCAAGGTCAAAGAACGACGAAACTAGGACAAACCGAGCTGAGGCCAAGTATTACTCGATATCGAGTATTGTTTACTCGATATCGACAAAGATGTCCGAGTAGTACTGGTCGAGTAGGAGCTGATCGAGGAAGCTGAAGACAAAGCCAACCCAACTCTGGAGCTCTACTCGATATCGAGTAGTTTACTCGATATCGACAACACCCTGAAGCCATGCCCGGAATCGAGGAAGCAGCGTCGGATCGAGAAGCCAAAGACTGAACATGCCGAGCAGCCTTTACTCGATATCGAGTACTTTGCTCGATATCGACAAGATCAGAGCACATTTCCGAGCAGATCGAGAACCAGCTAATCGAGATGCCTAGCCAAGCCAAGTCGACGACACACGGTTACTCGATATCGAGTACTTTACTCGATATCGAGGAGAGCTATACTTGGCCGCGTTATGCGGTGAGCTGTCCGAGTCGAGTTGGGATTACTTGGAGCCGAAGGAGTCCGATTCTATCCACATCTATCAAGACCTATCAAGATCTATCAATTCCATGGAAGATTTACCTACTTTAGATTTATTTCCTTCATGGATTTAATTCCTTTATTCCATTTATTTATCTTTAAGTAAGTAGATAATTAGATATAGATATAGATAGACTTTCTTACCTTGATTAGCAAGGGTTGGAAGCCTATAAATAAGGCCTTAGGGGCTGAGTTTTATTCATTCAATTTCAGAGAGAACAAGTGAGTAGTAGTAGAGAGAGAGAGAGAGTTTGTGGCGAGCAAGGCGGAAAGGCGAAAGCGGATTTGGCTTGTTCGGTTGTAAGCTTTCTTTTTAGTTTTATTCAATGCAAGTTAGTTTCTTTTGTTATTTGATGTCTTTCTTGATAATGAAGAGCGAGTAGTCCACCCACTTCTAGGGTCGGGGTGAGCTCGACGGTAGCCATGTGAGATGATGCGGTAAAGGAACAATCTTTTGATGCAATTCGTCTTCTATCCCTATGAGCATAATTCTTTTGCGAGAGTTGAAGGTGATCCTTGTTTGTGTTATTGAAGCGAAAGTGATCTTAATGCAACTTGGATTAATTATGTGAAAAGGGTTAGTAACAATTAGGGTTTATGCGAAAGCCTCTATATTCCTGTTTGTTAATAACGAAAGTTATTTGATGGAAAACATGATCTTTTATGCCTTTATGTGTTATTTTGCATGGTTATCGTTGTGGTGTTGATACCCTGGCTTTGGAAGTCTTTTAGTTTATTGATTTTATTCACCGAAATCTGAGTTCCGTGTTCGAAAGTTTGCACCTTTAAAGTTTCTGTCTTTGTCGATCTCGGGGAGGTTCTTGTCGATATCGAGTTAATCTTACTCAATATCGAGGAGGGTTTACTCGACGTTTGTCTTTGCTGAGTCTTCTGTCTGTTGGTCGATTTCTGCTGTCTGTTGTCGACTTGCTGTAGTCGATATCGAGGACTGTTGCTCGATATCGAGTAGCTTCTGTGTCCTTGCTTTAGTTTCTGCTTTTGTTTGTTATTTCTATCTTTCTTTCTGTCTTTCTGTTTGCTATTCTGTCTGTGAGATTTACAGCTACCTGAGATCCACTGACACGCTTCCTCGTGGATCGATCCTGACTTCCCACTACTGCATAGGGAGGAAGTCTTGTAATTATTTGCGTGGGCACGAATCTGGTTTGATTTATTATTGCTATATTTTGAACTCGATTTCCTCTTACAACACGTCACGATCTACATTTGCTGAACCTTTCGGGAGATATGACAGGGGATAGAGACCGTTGGAGGAGGTGTATTCGGACTTCTGATGTTTAGAAGCTTTAGACGTTTGGGGATGGGTGTTGGGTCTTGCCGTTTATGCTTTTTTCTGCCTTGCTCTTTGTTTCCTTTTGTCGCACTCTATTATTTGGCATGTTTCCATGTTTTGTTTATTCCCTATTGTTTTGGGTCTATTGGAAACACTCTCTCGATTAGTTCGGGGTAAGAGTGCGTACATCCTGACCCCGCCTCATTGCGAGATTTACTGGGTTGTTGTTGTTGTATTATGTATTTGGGTGTGGGCCTTGGTTCCATTTAGTAAGACAAGTCTTGCAAATTCACGCAGACTCAAACTCACACAACGCATAATGGGTGTTCATAATGCACCTTGAAAAATTGCATTTTCGAATTCATTGCTTTCATTTATAAACAAAAGCATGTATAAACGAAAAAGTTTATGAAGTCAAAAGAAAATTTTGTTATATATAGCTACATTTCTTGATGTTTTGCATTACAATTATAGTGAAATCGGTAGCATATGTCTTTTGTAGCCTATTTGGGATTCGAACCCAAATCAATGTGTATAAGACATTGCTCTACCATTTAAGCTAATAGGCTAGTATAAGACAATGTGTAAGTTATATATATCTGAGAAACGAAAATTGATTTATCATCAGAATCATATTCATGCCAAATATCTCGCTCTAATTTGTGCTAAAAATATCAACCAAACCTATCAGTGTCAAGATGATTTAGTAGTAGTACTCTTGAGATAACATAGCTCATCATCACGTACATGGTGGTGAGTGTCAAGATGACTAATAGTAATAGTGTTTAAGATATTTAACAAAGCTATCAGTGCATCTAAAGGCGTTCAGAGTATTTATCCACATTCGGAATAATTTTCTTAATGATCTTTAGAAGCAAGAGTTTGTGCACTGTTGAGATAACATAGCGTAAACAGCCTCTAGCCACCAAAGAAGAAAAACTAAAAGGTACTAACCTCTGCGCCACCAATGCAGAACAGGACCAATAGGATCTTAATGAACCACACTGGCATAAATTTGTACAACATAAACAAGAAACATGAAGTAGCCATAACGAACAAAATGACAGATGCAGTGCTAATATCCCCAGTCTCAACATCAACACTCTCATCTCTCTTGATAATGGTGTTAATCTTTTGTAGCGTTGTGACAAAAGCAAAATAATCTATACAATTCATCAACAGGGGGAAAAAACAGATGAATCAACATTCATCTAACTGAGCAACATTAATACCTTCAAATGAGAAGGATCCAACAAAGAGTGAAGTGGAAGGGCTAAGTTGGCCAACTGAAATGCTCTAAGTGAGTTCATATTAAACGTATGCATTAGATAAATCACAAAATCATATTATTATTATAATAAGTTCATATTCCACAACCAGTTTTACAAAGTGCATCCCAAAGTAATTATTTGCAACAAAAAGAGAATGAACCATAAGAAATTGATCCAATTTACTGGCTTAATTGAACGAAGATCAAAATCCACACACATAAATTCATCAAACCTGAGCATTGAGAATCCCCCATTCAAAACCCTAATTTTCGAAGAGTTAACCAGTCCGACATACCTTCGTCAGTCGCTCAGATCTCTCTCAGCTCGTGCGGCGTCGTCGACCGGATAGCAAGCTCTCCGCTTCTCCCTATCGTCTCTCAGCGCACTACTTCTGAATTCCCTCCATCGTTCCACTCAGTTCGCCAGAATCACCTCCATCGTTGCACTCAGTTCGTCGTTGCCTTTTTCAATTGCCTTTGCCTCTAGTCGAACAAGACTCGTCGTGGCTTGAATCACCGCCGGTCTCTCTCCAGTCACTCAGCTCAGCATCCCCTTTCCTCAGTTCGACATCGAAGACACCCTCGAAGACTTCGTTCCCCTCGGACCATCCAGCGTTCTTTCTTCTTTCTTTATTTTTAATCAAAACTAACGGAGGGTTTGTTAAAATTAACTTAAGAGGGGCACGAGGTGAATTAGGAGTAAAGCTCAGGGGTACCACGCGAAAATTGTTAATCTTTTATACACCCGGCGAAAATTGCAATACCACGAGGGTAACTCGCGAAATTTCCGATATTTGCCTATTCCAAATATTTGCATATTTAGTTTTTTGATAATTTGGTTTGTTCTCTATAAAGAAATGGGCTAGAATAATATTTGGGCCTAAATATTATGGGTTAGATGTAATATATATACACAAAATAACAAGTTAGAATCTCACCACATGGCCATTCAGAATCACGTAATGGGTTAATAAAATATTATTGGGCTCCAAATTAATTTATTTGGGCCTTAGACATCGTCCAGTCTGCCCTTGCCTCTAGCCTGGGTCTGCAAATGAATTTTTCGCTCATAATCTTCTGCGACGAACCTATGTCTGTTGGGATCATCGGCTAAAATGAATCCTATTTTCAAATTTCATTGAGGCAACGAACGTAATGGTCGCCGTAAATTTGAAGAGGCGAAGAATACTTGTCCATACATGTTCAAGCGATGACTCGTGTTCTTCGCCTAACACTAATTCATGGTCACCCGAATACCAACAGGAGGGCATGAAAGACCCTTATAGCTCTAACAAGATTTCCAGCGACGAACTTATTTATGGCCACTTGAATATTTTTAGGCGACGGATATACTTAGCCTCGTCGCATGAATACTCTCGGGATGAATTTGATGCAAAGACCAAATCCCTATGTCAGGTAACGAATGTTCGTTGCCTGAAAGTCTCAACGACCAAATCCCTATGTCAGGTGACAACTAGTGTTCGTCACCTATAATGTAGTGACACCAAAGTTCATGATATTTTGCGGAATCTTACAAGGTCGGGATATTAAGTGCGACTATCCACAAAGGTCAGAATATTTTTATTGCTATTACTCCTTTAATATTATTTAATAAACTAGACTACCATTCTTTCAAAATTAACTAAATTTATGGATCAATTATCAATTTATCACTATCCGAGGAAAGTCTCTCTTTTCTCTTCCTAAAGAGGGAGAGCCCAAACCTAATTTTTCGACCTGTTTAAACCGGCTTCGGCCATTGGAAACCAACTTCAACCAATACAACCGGCTCCGACCACCCAACTCGACTCTGACAATCCACCTCCACTCCGACCACCACAAATTGGCCCCGATTGTATCGATTGGGTCTTCGGCTTCGCCCCCTGTCTATCTTTGGCGGCTTTGCTTCAGCCACATTCCGTCTCCGCCCTGGGCTAGGCCGACTCAATCGGCGCTTTGCCGCTTGGCCTTGCCTAATCTCCTTCGTCTTCCTCTATCCCGATCATCAATTGAGGTTTTTCTCCTCCTGATTCGAACTTTAACCCTAAGCCCCTAATTCGACCGGTCATGCTTTCGATTGTCACTTTGTCGATCCAATCTCCCTTGAACGAGGTTGGTTCTGTCTTAGAGCGGACTAGCTTTTCCCCTTCTTGGTCTCCACCCTTCTGGGGTTCTCAAAGTCGTGGTCTAGGTGGTGGCGTTCACCTTCTCGGTCGTCGCCGCCTTCGAACCCGAAGCATTTGGGTGGGGTCTCTTGGAATCACCGGGGCTGCTCTAGTTGGTGGTCGTTTTCGATGCGTTCATCCTTCCTGGATCCTCCCTTGCCCATGCATTCATGGCTGCTCGTGTGGTCCCTTCGAATCCCTCTCTCGGCTCTCCATCGTCATCTTTTGTTGTAGGAGGAAACCGAGTTTAAAATATAGAAATATAAATAAAACCAGATTCGTGCCCACGCAAATAATTACAAGACCTCCTCCTGATGTAGTAGCGGGAAGTCAGGATCGATCCTCGAGGAAGCACGTCAGCGGATCTCAGGTAGCTGTAAATCTCACAGACAGAAAGACAGAAATAACAAAGAAAAGAGGAAAATAAAGCAAAGCAACAGAAACTACTCGATATCGACTAAAGATATCGACCAACAGAAACTCGAATTCGACAAACAGAAACAAAAACTCAGCAAAGTAACCCGATATCGAGTAAACTTTCCTCGATATCGAGGAATCTCCTCGATGTCGACAAAAAAACCTTCTCGAAATCGAGTAAAAGACAGAAACTTTAAAATTGCAACCTTTCGAACGCAGAACACGAATTTTGATGAAATAAATCAATAAACTAAAAGACTTCCAAGGCCAGGGTATCAACACTACAACGATAACCATGCAAAATAACACATAAAGGCATAAAAGATCATGCTTTTTATCAAATAACTTTCGTTATTAACAAATAGGAATATAGAGGCTTTCGCATAAACCCTAATTGTTACTAAGCCTTTTCACATAATTAACCCAAGTTGTATTAAGATCACTTTCGCTTCAATAACACAAACAAGGATCACCTTAGACTTTCGCAAAAGAATCATGCTTGCAGGGATAAAAGACGAATTGGATAAAAAGCTTGTACCTTTACCGCATCACCTCACATGGCTACAGTTGGGCTCACCCCGACCCTAGAAGTGGGTGGACTACTCGCTCTTCATAATCAAGAAACTCATCAAAGATTTCAGGAAATAAATTGCATTAAAATAAACCAAAGAGAACTTACAACCAATCGAAGCCAAATCCGCTTTCGCCTTTCCAAATTCTCTCACCACAAGCTCTCTCTCTCTCTCTCTCTCTCTCTCTCTCCTCTCTCTATGTAACTAATGGTAACTGAAATTGAATTGCTTAGAAATCAGCCCCTAAGGCCTTATTTATAGGCTTCCAATCCTTGCTAATCAAGGTAAGAAAGTCTATCTATATCTACTTACTTAAAGATAAATCATGGAACTAAATAAAACTAGGATTATATCTAATGTGGATAAAATATCTTCTCCCTTGACTTGATAGGTCTTGATAGATGTGGATAGAATTTCATCTCCAAAATATCACCATTGGACTCGGGATAGAATCTTAACAAGATCTCGGACTAGCTCGACGTCGGCTTCATGGGGTTCCTCGACATCGAGTAGAATTGCTCGATATCGACTAGCACTTTCCTCGTCTTCTGCTCAGCAACTCAATTTCGGCGAACAGGAGCAAAGTCGACTTGGGTTTTTCTCGATATCGAGTAGATTTCCTCGATATCGACTAAGGTTTGGTCCGTCTTCAGCTTCTTCGTCGATCTCGGCTCCAGAAAGTGAAAATCGAGTTGGGTGTTACTCGATATCGAGTAGATTTCCTCGATATTGACTTGCATGTTCAGCTCCCAGCTTCCTTGTCGATTTCTGGGGTCTTCACTCGATTTGGGCTTGGTCGACTTCGACCAATTTGGTCGATGTCGAGTAACATTCAGCTCTCAGCATCTTGCTCTGTTCTTGAAACGCACTTTCCCGAGTCCTCGTTCGTCGGATTGACACATATGACCATGCGTTGGAAATCTCTTTTCGAGGGCTACAACTCTCATGAAGACATCACAGTTTGATTCAGAACGATGAATGATGAATACTGGCATTTTCTCCAGCTGCGCCATCCTTAGCTTCTTCATGAGTTTCCTTTAAGCTCAAAAGTGCGTCCGATTTCTGCGAAATATAACAAAAACTTGTGTAGACCTCCATATAATGCAAATAAACATAAACTACACAAATTATGTATTATTCTAACCCAAATGTGATAACTGTATACAGAAATCGATATAAAAGTAACTATAAAACATGGCAAATTAGGCTCACAACATCTTTGCGTCCATGGAGGGCTCTGCCATTTTCTTCCGAAATCCTTCGGGCCTTGTTTTCGGTCCTTTGGGCCCAAGGCTGGTCTTTCGGGTCATTACTCTTGGATAGACCTGTCAAACGGGTCATTCGAGTCGGGTTACGATTTGTCAATTTTTTCTTTTTTAAATTAAAAAATCATGATTTGATAATTTTGTGATAATTTTAAAATTCTAAAATTAAAAACGTTGTTCATAAGTTCTAGTGCTTGTAATTATATACTATATCTGATATAAAATATTTGATTTTTATTATTTCTCGTAATTTTTAATAAAATGTAATAATATATAAATATCAAAATTTTAAATATTTTTTTAAAATAATTTCATTAAATTAGTAATAAGCATAGAATTGTTTTAATATTTTAATATTTTTTAGAATTTTTATCTTCTTAAACAAATGTGTTGAAAAAAAAAATCAAATACTATCAATCGACAGAGTATTACACATACAAATAAATATAAAAGATGATTTGAAAATGAAAGATCAAGTGATTGTAATTATAAAATGCAATAAATTGGAATCTCCATAAAAAATTTAATCATATATAATTATAAATCAACGGGGTCAATCGGGTCAAAATTACCGGGTCAATCGGGTCGAAACTCAGATTACCCGAAAAACTTTCAGGTTTTCGGGTTCGGGTCGGAAAAAAATTTCGGATCAAAATTTCCGGATTCGAATTGGAAAATTTCCGGACGTTCGGGTCGGATCGACTGTGTCGGGTTGTGTTTTGACAGGTCTACTTTTGGACCTTCTTGGTTTCGAGGTTCCTCGGGTCCAAGTTATCCTTGTCCTTCGGGTCAGGTCAATAAAACCATTTTAATAATATTAAAACATAAGCACATTGGATTTTTTTAATATAAAATCACTGGTTTTATGTATATACTTACATTGTTATGGTGTTGTTATATATATATATTTTAACTAGTTTTATATTTCTGCAAGGGTATAAACAAAAGGTTCTCACCAAAGTTCCTAAAGGGTTTGAACAAATCTCGAGAGGGTTTGGAAAATAATCTTATTCGTAATAGTAATAATATTTTCTCCCTGAACTTTCATTTGTTCTCGGAGGTCTGCAAACAAATTTCCGTCTGGTTTTTATCTTCCTTTTTTTTTTTGCCAGTATTCGTTTCTCTTTTGCCTTGAGGTCGTTGCTTTGGCTTGGTTGCGTTTAGTTTCGACTTTCGAGCTTTGGCTTGGTGCATTTTGGGGTGAAAAGTGGATCACTTTCACCTTATTGACCTCGTTATCAGATTCTCACGAGGATGAGGTGATTGATCTGATGTGTTGTTAATTACCATATTTTAACCTCCTAACTCCTAAGAGCACCCACATTGGATGTTTAAAGGATAAAAATAAGAAACATAATGATAAAATAATAAAGAAGGGAGATGTTTTATTAAGGAATGATGTGATGGGTTTGTTATGCAGACATTATTCTAAAAAACCCTTCAAGACCCGCCTAGACCCCCGCATAAACCCTTGAACTCGCCCCACCGCCAAGGCCGTCAAGGTCGTCAAAACCCGCCTAGACAGCAAAGCTCCGCCATGAAATCCGTCTAGACCCCGCCTACTCCCCGCCTAGACCCTTGACCCTACCCTACCGCCAAGCACCCGCTAAGTGTTTTTTGGAACATTGTATGCAGGAGTGGAAAAAGTTCTCGAGGGAAGGCTCTGCCTTCTCTCTAGATTTGTTCAACATATACAACACCAAAATTCATCGTGTAACCCCAAATCTCTACCCATTCTTGTCATCCTCCTCAAATTATCCCTGATTTTCTGCAAAATCAGCCCCTCTAAACCTTAGTTTTTGGATCCGTCTCCTTCTAGTCATCTTCCAAGTTCCAATTGAGTCTATTGGTCGGTCTCCTACGATTTTCTAGTCTTTCGAGCTGGTTTCCTCCGGCCGGCTGCTTCGGCATCACGGCGTGGCTGCCTAGGTGATCGTCGGAGGCGTGGGTTGTCGGGCTCCCCTATTATTCCCAATCTAAAACTTTCTGATTCCAATATCCTGTACTCACCCCTCCTCCGGTGAGTATCGCGTCTTCCCGCCTTGGGCTCGGTCTCGGCCGATCGTTGTCCCTCCTCTCTGGCCGTCCTTGACGTCTCTGCCCTGGTGTTATTCCTCCCTTCGCCAGTACCCGGTATGTGGTGTTGTCGGGGCTCGCCTCCGCCATCCTTCCCCTGTTTCCCGTTGGCTTTCCCCTCTTCTTCCCCTTTGTCTTGGCCTCGTCGGTTCTCTTTCGCCGACCTTGCCTGGGCTTGGATCCAACCGATGCCCCAGTGGTGGGTCGCTAATGTGCCTGCTATCGGGTTTCCTCCTTGCGTGTCCTGGGAGGAGTGCTAGAACTCTTTGGTGTGCAAGACTCAATTTTGGCCTTGCACGCCATGATTTCACATCTAATTAAAAAAATATATATGTATATATTTATTTATTTATTTATTTATTTATGTATTTATATATTTTTTAAAAATTGTCCGAAAAGGCTTAAACTAAATCCGAAAGGGTTCGATAAAATCCCGAAAGGGCTTGACTAAATTCCGAGTGGATAAATCTTTTGGCGTTTTTGCACGAACAATGTGTGACTCTACTTTCAACGTTTCTAGGAGGTCTTCTGCTTGGTTGGGGGCGTGAAGTTTGGAGTCGGGACTGGCTGGGGTCGAGGTTGTGTGTTCCGGGCAATTCCGTATCCGGGAAGGAGCTTCCTTGGAGTTTCTTCTGCACTTCCCACAGGAGATAGAATCCTGCTGTACCACTGACCCGCGGTGCTACTGTTTCAGTGGTGCTTGGCTTCGCTCTTCGTTATCGTCCGCAACTGCTGGAGGAGTTTCTTTTTAGATCGTTCTTGTTGTAGTGTTGTTTTTGCTTGTTTCTTAGCGCCGTTTTCTGTTATTATTGTATGTTTAGGCGGTTTTTGCCTACCGAATCGTCGGCCTCTCGAGAATCAGGCTTGCCTGATCTCGAATTCTTACCTTATCAAAAAAAAGATGAGATGGGTTTGTTAGTAAGAAACCTTTAAAAACCAAAGAAAGAAAAAATGTGTGAGACATAGGTGAGAGAAACAGAGGGACTTGAGATAATTAGTGGGGATATTTTTAATTTTATATTATTTAGTTTATAATGAAATGAGTTTTAGTATCTTTCGGCCATGTGCGAGTTATAACAGTTTTTCCCCCACCATGTCGACTTTCATACATGGAACTGTAAATCTATACAGTATAACTGTATAAGGCTCGCGTTCTGACGGAATACCTTGAATAGGGTAAATAAAGAGCGGCAATTTCGGGGTTCGAACCGAGGACTTATTGATGTCCACTAAAGCGACTATGTCCTTATATACATTTTAGCATCTTATTCTATGTACTTTGCATATTTCAGGTTGGGAATATGTCGAATTTGTGTAGTAAATGCTTATTTGTCAAAAATAGAGGTCTACATAAGTTTTGGTTTAATATTACAGAATTTAGAGCCATTTCGGGACGAAACCAAGAAGAGAAGATGAAAGCTGAAAGTTACTCGACATCGAGGAAGCTTCCTCGACATCGACTACGCCAGAGAGCAAAGCTTAATCGAGGGAGGAGAAGCTGCTCGAGAAGACAAAGCCAAGCAACTTTCCTCGACATCGACCAACACTGGTCGAAGTCGAGTAACCCAAAAATCGAGCAGAATCCAGACATCGACCAAGAGAAGCTGGGAGCAGAAGATTCAAGTCAATATCGACTAAGCCTTGTCGATATCGAGTAACAAGCTTGTCGATTTTGGCCAGGAAGCCGGAATCGAGTTGCTGAGCTGAAGATGGAGAAAATGCTGGTCGATATCGAGTAAGCCTACTCGATATCGAGTTGACCAACAGTAGCTGAAATCGAGCTAGTCCGGGTCTTGTTAAGGTTCTATCCCGAATCCGATGGAGATATTTCCGAGAGAAAATTCCCAACACATGAAGATATTTAGATTAATTTCCTTTTTAGATAAATGTTCCTTTTATTTAAAGTTTTATCTTTAGAAAGTAGATATAGTTTGCTTTCCTTGATTAGCAAGGATTAAGCCCTATAAATAAAGCCCATGGGGCTGATTTTTATTCATCCAATTCTAGGAGAAGTAAGTAGAGAGAGAGAGAGAGAGAGGGGGAGAGAGAGAGAGAGAGAGGCCGAGTGGAGCAAGGGAGCAAAAGTGATCTGGCTTTGTTCGGTTTGTACTTTCTTCAGTTTGGTTTAATGCAAGTTGTTTCTTTTCAATCAATGATGTCTGCGATTGCAATGAAGAGCGAGTAGTCCACCCACTTCTAGGGTTGGGGCGAGCCCGACAGTAGCCATGCGTGTTTGAGATAAAGATCCGACCTTTTATCATATTTTGAGCATCTACTACCTTTTGTGTGTTTATTATCTATCTAATAGAGATCCATGCTAACAACTTGGATTGTAAACATAAAATCGGTAGATACAATTAGGGTTTCTTGAAAGAGTTGTCTAATTGTTGGAAAAGGCGAAAGCTTGATCCTTCGATGCGATTTGCATGATTATCGTTATTTATCTTGCCTTATGCATGTTTGGTTATCATTGTTGCAAACCCCGATCTTGGAAGTTTTCTTTCACATAGTTTATTTCGAATTCCGCAAAGATTTGTTCTTTATTTTATTTTACCGTGTTTCTGCTCGATTTCGACCAACCTTGGTCGACGTCGACTACTGATCCTCGATCGAGCAAAGATCGCTGTTGCTTGTGTCTCTGCAGGCTTCCTCGAGATCGACTAGCCTACTCGACTAGGACCAAAATTTTCTCGACGTCGAGTAGATTCCTCAAAATCGACCAAAAATCCAATGACTTTGCCTTGCTCAAATTCGACTTGCCCGGCCCCTGTCGACTAAACCCTAGTTGAGGTCGAGTACCCCTGAAGTCGATTTCTGTCCGTGAGATTCTTCCGTTGCCTGAGATCCGCTGACACGCTTCCTCGAGGATCGATCCTGACTTCTCACTGCTTCATCGGGAGGGAGTCTTGTAATTATTTGCGTGGGCACGAACCCGGTTTGATTTATATTATTATATTTTGAACTCGATTTCCTCCTACAACAAATTAGCGCCGTTGCCGAGGAAGCAATCATTCAGGCCTTGGGTAGTTAGATCTGACGTTTTCCTTGAGTTTTCACGTGGATGCAGGACACCTTCGAGTGTTTAGGAACATGGGCCAAATGGGAAAGATAGAGACGGTATGCAAAAGAATTGGAATATCTGAGATGGCTATACATGGTTGATGAGGAGGCATGGCTTGAGGGTGTACGCGCATTTATGAAGCTACAAGAATCGTCAAAATCACCACCAGAAGCCTCAATCCCGCTAGAAGAAGGATCCGAACCTAAGGTCAACCTCGACCAACACCTAGTCGACGTCGACCCGTCTCCAGTCGATATTGACCTATCTACAGTCGATACCCAGGTATGTCCTTCCGCGATCTCAATTCCAACATTGATATCTGTCTTTGAAAAACCATTTGAAGGACCCCAAGAAGAAGAAGAGCTACAAAAGAAGAAGTCGTACGTCGTTGCCCATGTTGTTTCAAAGTCACTTTTGCCTTATAAGGTGAAGGCCATCCCCGACGATTTTGAGCAACCGATGTTCCTGTTCAAGTACGGGGTCCTTGCAAAGTGGCACAAAGCTCCGCAAGATAGGGCAGAGTTATCTCTTTCCACTCCACCGGTTAGCTGTGGTGGAGACACACAACCAAATCCAACTATTGAGCAGAAGGGATACAATGATGAGGTAGGCAAATTTTCTTTATATATTCATTTATGTAGGCCAGCTGAAGCCCAAGAAGATAAATGGGTGGAGCCATGGAGCGTTCACTCGGGGAGATTTAAACGGATGCCCCCGAATGACATTCCACGCTTCCCACCACCGGAGGAACCACTAGACCCACCTATACCTCTGAACAAGGATGAACCAGGCTAATGAGCGACCGAAGAAGTCGGCCTAGCGACTCTAAAATCTAGAGCATGTACATAAAACTTTTGGACTTTAGGACTTTTAAAATTTTAAGGTTTTGTTTTTGGTTTTGAATACTTCATGTGGAAGGTCTTGTCTTTGCGTGAAAACTAAAATTTTTAGGTCGGGAAGCATGAAAAGGATCGCAAAGAGTGGAAAAAGAAGTCCCTGAAAGTTAGTCGAAATCGACTAGGCCAAGTCAAAATCGACCAAGAGGAACATCGAGCAGACAAGTTTTACTCGACGTCGACCTAGCTACTCGACGTCGACCAAGCCAGAAGCTTCCTCGACTTCACCATTCCACTCGACGCTGCCAGTTTACTCGACGTCGACCAACTCAGTAACTCGACAGCCCTTGGTTTGCCTATTTGACGCATTATTCGGTGAGTTCCTTCCTTTACCTTTGTTTTATATTTATTTTATACAGTGGGGACACTGTATATTTTAAGTATGGGGTGGGGGAAGAGCTGAATATTATTTATTTATGTTTTATTCTTGTTTTTGGTTTAACATTGTAAATTTTGAGTAAATTTTTAATTTTTGTGCTTAATTGCTAAACTAAAAGTTCTATGAGACATCTCCCAAAGGTTGTGAACTATTCAAAGAATAGTGTCATGGAAGTTATATAGAACTCGACGATGCAAAATTGGATTCATTAGAGATATAGCATGAAATTGCCTAGTAAAGGGAAGTCACAATGAAGTGCATATTTTCTTGAAAACCATAGAAGGAGGTAAAATTTAATGCTGCTTTTGACATGTTGCATGATAAGAGGATAGAGGACTTTATATTTCCATACAATGCTCATATTGTTATATCCTAGCCTTACATATGCTTATGCATCACAAAAGCCATATTGAGCCTTATTTCATATTATGCTCCACATGTTCTAAATATTGCCATTCTTTACCTTATCCGGGGATTATGTTGAGAATGAAGTTACATTATGGAGATATTATATGGTGTTTGTGTTGTTGTTATTATCATATTTGGAGTTTGGTAGGAAATTGGAAATATTATGGAAAATTTAATGAGTGAAAGAAAATCCGATCACCTCAGGAGATAAAGGTAGATCGACCCTGCTTGCGACTCGCGAGAAGCATTAAGTATCCGGGGCACACAGGTGAGGAGTCCGAAGCATTATGTATCCGGGGCCATTCATGACACCCATGTTTGCGACTCGCGAGAAGGCAGTGCTGAGGTTAGAGAGGGAAAAACATATAAGTAAAAAAAGCAAAGAGTGATTTAAGAGAGGATGAGTGATGTGGAAATTATGAAGGAGAAATGGCATCAAAGCAAAGTTTTAAGAAATTCTCCCCGGATTTAGCACCACATTGCCAAAATATAGCCCACCGCTTTACCTTTTACCTTTTCTTCACCATAAGCTTAAATTAAAGTCCTCTTGATTATTGTTGCTTTTTCACATGAATTGTTTTTGCATAACCTTCCTTTTGTGAGTAGATGTTGCTTTTTATTGCACATGCATGGATTTGTGACATTAGCACCTTTTCGAGGATGGTAATTGACTGCAGGGTTATATAAGAATGAATCTAAGATGTTGAGAGTTTTGAATTCTTCCACTGAATGACCATCCAAGTTATTGCTTGGGGACAAGCAAGCTTAAGTATGGGGTGATTTGATGTCCACTAAAGTGACCATGTCTTTATATACATTTTCGCTCCTTATTCTATGTACTTTGCATATTTCGGGTTGAGAATATGTCAAATTTGTTTAGTATATGCTTATTTGTCAGAAATAGAGGTCTACATAAGTTTTGGTTTAATATTACAGAATTTGGAGCCATTCCGGGACGAAACCAAGAAGAGAAGATGAAAGCTGAAAGTTACTCGACATCGAGGAAGCTTCCTCGACATCGACTACACCAGAGAGCAAAGCTTAATCGAGGGAGGAGAAGCTGCTCGAGAAGACAAAGCCAAGCAACTTTCCTCGACATCGACCAACACTGGTCGAAGTCGAGTAACCCAAAAATCGAGTAACAAGATGGTCGAGAAGCTGGGAGCAGAAGATTCAATTCGATATCGACTAAGCCTTGTCGATATCGAGTAACAAGATGGTCGATTTTGCCCCAGGAAGCCGGAATGGAGTTGCTGAGCTGAAGACGGAGAAAATGCTGGTCAATATCAAGTAAGCCTACTCGATATCGTTGACCAACAGTAGCCGAAATCGAGCTAGTCCGCAAAAAGAAGTATTTGTTTTAAGTTCATAGGTTTTGATTATTTGTTTCGAAAATTGACATCTTAGGAATAAGTGGGTAGCATCTTCATCTTCGAGATTATAGAGGTAGCATTGGGACGGGACTCGGTTGTAGAATCTATTCAATCTTGCCTTTGTTGGTAAAGAGACCGTCATAATTTTCCAGATAAAATTTTGAGTTCTTGGAGGGAGTTGGAGCTTTCAAATCCACCCAGCTTCTGTACTGTGAGTAACATTATATTCCTTAAGTTTATAAGCAGTCTTTGTCGAGAAATCATCATCCTTGCTATATTTCCAGATTAATTTATCCTGTGTGTTTGTGTTCGGAATATCAATGTCAGAGATGATTTTAGCTAAGCTGGATGGAAAAATCTGGTGAAGTAAATGAGTATCCCAGCGCTTGTTGGGGTCAATAAGCTTTGAGACTTTTATTCCCGGGTTGTGGTTATTCTGGTAAGATTTTAGGGAGATTTTGTCAATCCAAGGGTCATCCCAGACATTAATGGAGCAACCGTTACCAACAATCCAAAGAAGACCTTTTTGAAAGGTTTCTCTGAGATGGAGGAGTCGTCCAAATTGCTAGGATGTATTGTGAACACTAAGATCATTTATTTGTCTATTAGTAAGATACTTTTCTTTGATTACTTTGACCCATATATTTCCTGGTTCATTATAGATTTTCCATAAAACTTTCATTTGGAGGGCAATTTTTCTTTCCTCAGCTGTTCTTATCCCAAGGCCCCCTACCTCTTTCAGCTTACATATTTTTTTCCCAACTAATTAGCGGGTTGTATCTTTCATTTTGAATCTTGTTCCAAAAGAAATTTTTATGTATTTGATCAATTTATTGGAGCACTCCTTTTGGAAGGAGAAAGCTTTGCATAATCCTATTACCCTACTTATCAATATTTAGTTTTTGTTACTATTAATAAGCATGTATGGGAGCTTCATCATCATATACAATACTAAAATAACATCTTTTTTACACCATATTACATTTTAGTTAAAAAATATAACTCCAAAATTTTTGTCCAATTAGCTTTTGTCATCTTATTTCCTCTCTCTCTCTCTCCCTCTCTCTCTCTCTCTCTCTCTCTCTCTCTCTCTCTCTCTCTCTATATATATATATATATATATATATATATATATATATATATATATACATATATATACATATATATATATATGTTGTGTATTTCCCCGAGTGAATACCGTTAAAGAGAAGGAGAATGAACAATAGGACACAAAGGATTTCCGTGTTCTGGCAAGAACCGCGCAGAACACCCTGCAGAGAAAAACCTCTCTGCAGCTAGGGTTTCTTATTATTGTGATGCTTTGATGGATACACAATTCCAACCCTACATGCCTCTATTTATAATAGAGGATCTCCTATAGATAGCCCTATAGATAAACCTAGATATAGATAAACCTACTATATCTAAATAAACCTAGATATAGATAAACCTATCTTATCTAAAACATATTGTAGATAAACCATCCACAATATTCCTTTTATAGATAAATACCATCTATAGATAGACTTCATAAAGATAGATCTAGATAATTAATTGTCTCTAACAACAATCTCCACCTAGACAAATAATCTATCTCTATTGCAACGAACGGAAACATCTCCAGGATCTTGTCTGCCCCATGTCTTCCTGTGCTCCGTTCCCTGGGGTTTCTCACTCAACTAACATCGAGTAATATGAACCAAATTCAAGCAATGCTTGAACTTGTCTGCGGTGACTGGTTTGGTTAACATATCAGCAGCATTCTGAGAGGTGTGAACTTTTTCTAAGATGATTTCTTCGGACGTTACAAGCTCTCTAATCTTGTGAAATCTCACATCAATGTGCTTCGTCCGAGCATGATATACTTGGTTCTTAGCCAGATATATAGCACTCTGACTATCACAATATATCTCAACTCCACCTTGCTCAACACTCAGTTCCTTCACAATTCCTTTAAGCCATAGTGCCTCCTTGGCTGCCTCTGCTAAAGCCATGTATTCTGCCTCGGTAGTAGAAAGGGCTACCACAGACTGTAAAACAGATCTCCAACAAATAGGTCCCCCAGCAAGAGTAAAGACATACCCAGTAGTGGACCTCCGATTGTCAAGATCACCAGCATAGTCTGAATCAACGTACCCTTTGACTGAAAGACCGCCTTTTTCGCCACCAAACATGATCCCATGGTCAGCAGTACCCCTCAAATACCTGAGAATCCACTTGCATGCATTCCAGTGTTCCCTTCCAGGATTAGACATGTACTTGCTGACTTGGCTAACAGCTTGGGCCAGATCAGGTCTTGTGCACACCATAGCATACATCAAACAACCAACTGCACTAGCATACGGAACTTTCGACATATCTCTGATTTCTTCATCAGACTTCGGACACTGAGTGGAAGAGAGTTTGAAGTGATTCGCCAAAGGGGTGCTAACAGGTTTGCATTTTGCCATGTCAAATCTGTCAAGCACTTTCTCAATATAATTCTGTTGAGATAGCCACAATCTCCCAGAACTTCTATTTCTGCGAATTTCCATACCAAGGATCTTCTTTGCTGCGCCAAGATCCTTCATATCAAACTCCTTTCCCAGCAAAGCTTTCAGCTCAACAATATCATCAATGTTCTTCCCAGCAATGAGCATATCGTCAACATATAGCAACAAAAGCAAAGGGGAGCCATCATCAAGATATTTCACATAAACGCAGCAATCATACTCACATCTCTGGTAGCCAATTCGAAGCATATAAGAGTCAAACTTCTTATACCATTGCCTAGGAGCTTGCTTCAACCCATACAGTGACTTTCTCAAACTGCATACAAGCTGCTCCTTTCCAGGTTCAACAAAACCCTCTGGTTGCTCCATGTAAATTTCTTCCTCCAAATCACCATGAAGGAAAGCCGTCTTCACATCCATTTGCTCAAGATGTAAATCCCAACTAGCTACCAGTGCCAACACCAATCTGATAGAAGTGTGTCGGACCACAGGGGAAAATATCTCATCATAATCTGTCCCCTTCTTCTGTGAGTAGCCCTTTGCTACTAAGCGTGCTTTGAACCTCACCCCTTCTCTGTGTGAGTCACCTTGTTTCTTCTTGAACACCCATTTGCACCCTATAGCCTTCTTCCCCGTCGGAAGACTAACTAACTTCCATGTCTGATTTTTATTGAGAGACTCCATCTCTTCTGCCATAGCACCTACCCATTCTTCTTTCTCCTGACTTTGAATAGCCTCTTGAAAGTTAGATGGATCATCTTCACCAATAACAAGAGCATAGTTAACCATCTCATTAAAACCAAATCTGACCGGAGGTCGTGTCACCCGCTTAGGTCTTCCAGAAATAAAACTCTCCACCTGCCGTTGTTGTTGCTCACTTCCTGCTGATATAGGAGCATTAGTGTCAATCTCTTCACCAAGCTCCACCTCCACCGTCTTAGGATCAGTCTCTGTAACCACAGACCTCTCAACTTCTTTGGCCTGTTGAAGCATATACTGCTCATCAAATACAGCATCTCGACTGATCACTCGTTTCATAGCAACAGGGTCCCAAAACTTGAAACCCTTTACACCTTTCTCATAGCCCAAGAAGATGCACTTCTTAGACTTTGCATCCAGTTTCGTTCTCTCATCACTTGGAATCAGCACATATGCAGGAGTACCAAAGATCTTTAGATTTGACAAATCTAAATCTGAACCAGTCCATACCTCCTCAGAGACCTTCCCGTTTAGAGAAATCCGTGGTGATCTATTGATCAGATAGACCGCCATGCTCACTGCTTCCGCCCAAAAGCTCTTTGCAAGCCCTGCTTGCAACCTTATGCAACGAGCCTTCTCTGTAATTGTACGGTTCATCCTCTCTGAAACACCGTTCTGTTGTGGTGTCTTTCGGACTGTAAAGTGCCTTTGAATGCCATGCTCTTCACAGAACTGCTGAAACTTTGTTTCAGTGTATTCTGTGCCATTATCTGATCTCAGATATTTCACCTTCCTCCCTGTCTGGTTCTCTACCTCTGCCTTCCACAGCTTGAACTTGCTGAAGACCTCAGATTTGTGTTTCATGAAAAACACCCAGACTTTTCTCGAATAGTCATCGATAAAGGTGACAAAGTACCTAGATCCTCCTAATGACTCTACTTGAGTTGGCCCCCATACATCAGAATGTACGTAGTCAAGCAGGCCACTTGTATTGTGTTTGCCTGTCTTGAACGATACTTTGGATTGTTTCCCCATCACGCAGAACTTGCAGAAATCCATCTTACAACTCTTTACACCAGTCAGAAGACCTCGCTTGTGAAGCTCAGTCATGCCATGCTCGCCGATGTGGCCAAGGCGCATGTGCCACAAAGTTGTACTATCAGACTTAGACTCTACAATTGCAGCTCCGCCTACAATTGTACTCCCTAACAACATATAGATATTTCCAGAGGTTCGTCTCGCCCTCATTACTGTCATGGCTCCTTTGCTCACTTTCAGACCGTCATCGACTGTCTTGTAACGGAACCCATTTGCATGTAATGTACCCAAGGAAATCAGATTCTTCTTGAGATCTGGAACATAACGTACATCAGTCAATGTCCGGACTACACCATCATGCATCCTGAGTTTGATCTGCCCGATTCCTACAACATTGCATGGCTTGTCGTCTCCCAATCGAACAGAACCAAAACTTCCTGACTTGTACACCTCGAACCAGCCTTTGTTCGAAGTCATGTGGAATGAACAACCAGAATCCAAGATCCATAAATCTGAACATCTTCCAGACGTTACTGAAAGCATATCTGAGTCTGTACTGTCTGAATCTTCTTTCTGCACTACGTTTGCTGATTTCGAAGACGAATCATCCGTCTTTCCCTCATACTTCTTCTTTCTTACCGGACAATCACGCTTAAAGTGACCTTCTTCCTTGCAGTGGTAACAAGTAACTGCCTTTTTCCCTCTGGACTTCGATCTGGACGGTCTGTCACCCCCATCTTGCTTCTCTTTCTTCCTCCCTCTTCCCTGGTTTCCTTTGACATACAACCCTTCGCTTTGGGAACCTTCGCTGTTAGAATTTTGACGTCGCTCATGATGAGCAAGCAACGTCGTATTCACCGTATCCAGGGATATCGTTTCCTTCCCTGCTGTCAGCGCCGTCACCAAATTCTCAAACGAAGAGGGTAGAGAACATAGCAAGATCATGGCTTTGTCTTCATCCTCAAGCTTTACATCCAGTCGTGCCAAATCTCCAATAACTTGGTTAAAGGTGTTGATGTGCTTTACCAAGTCGGAGCCTTCTGTCATCTTCAACCCGTACAATCTTTGCTTTAGATACAACTTGCTCGACAAGGATTTTGACATATACCTGTTCTCCAATTTCACCCAAATTTCCTGCGAGGATTTGAGATCAATTACATGGTATATCACCTCGTCTGCCAGACAGAGTCGAATGATCGACGCCGCCTTTTCCTGCATCTCTTCCCAATCTTCAGCTTTCACTGCCTCAGGCTTTACCTCCTTCAGCGCCTTTAACATTCCCTGCTGAGTCAGCAGATCCTTCACTCGTCGTTGCCAAAGACCGAAATTTCCAGTGCCATCGAAACGCGGAACCTCGAATTTCGCACCGGATGTCATCGTCTAACCTTGCTCTGATACCAATTGTTGTGTATTTCCCCGAGTGAATACCGTTAAAGAGAAGGAGAATGAACAATAGGACACAAAGGATTTCCGTGTTCTGGCAAGAACCGCGCAGAACACCCTGCAGAGAAAAACCTCTCTGCAGCTAGGGTTTCTTATTATTGTGATGCTTTGATGGATACACAATTCCAACCCTACATGCCTCTATTTATAATAGAGGATCTCCTATAGATAGCCCTATAGATAAACCTAGATATAGATAAACCTACTATATCTAAATAAACCTAGATATAGATAAACCTATCTTATCTAAAACATATTGTAGATAAACCATCCACAATATTCCTTTTATAGATAAATACCATCTATAGATAGACTTCATAAAGATAGATCTAGATAATTAATTGTCTCTAACAACAATATATATATATATATATATATATATATATATATATATATATACACACACACGACGTATTTTTCTTCCCTTTTCTCTCCTGTTCCTCTCAATCCATGGCAAAGTAGATCCATTTTTGCTTCTTTCTCTTCTTCATTCATCCCACTCAAATTCCCATTGCATTCTCTCTCTCTCTCTCTCTCCCCGACAATTTGGTGCGAGATGTTGACGTTGGGTTCCGATGATAATACCGATGGCGGTGGACGAAAATGAGAGCAAAAAGGATCCCCGATCAGTACGCCGCTAAAAACAATAAACAAAAGCCAAACCCTAGCCACCACCGACATGCCAATTCCGCCCCCAACCCTGCCGGATCTGTCACCAGTAGTAACAATCGAGCCGACATACTCTCTCAACAAGAAAAGACGAGAGAGAGACTAGAGAGAGAATCCCAGACAGAGAAACCCTAGACATCAAACCCGCCGCCGCCGCCTCAATGACCAACGTCGGAAGAGCGAAGACTCTCTCGTCGACGATGCTCCAAGGCTTGTCGAAAATGAAGACGAAGGTTGCAAATCCGTGGTTCTCTTCGTCAAATCGAAGGAGCTGCTACTTAAATAAATCAAGAAGCGAGAGACAAAAGCTTATGAAAGAGAAGGCCTCGCGAAATCGAAGCGGGAGATCCGCTGTGGCGCCTTTCCTGATGCAAGTTTGAGAATCCAGTCAAGGAAAAAGAAGACAACACAGGAGAAAAACAAAGCGAGCTGAGATGTAAATCCGAAATCGAAAATCCGAAAGAAGTTTATGCGAAGGTGAACCATAAAGCAATCTATAGTCGGCTCTTCTGCTGCCGGCGGTCAAAACGGAAGCAGCGGCGTGTTGTAAAGAGGAAAATCGAGACTTGCAATTCAAAATATAAGTAAAGTAAAGCAAACCAGATTCCGTCCCTTGCAAATGATTACAAGACTCCCTCCCGATGCAGCAGTGGGAAGTCAGGATCGATCATCGAGGAAGCGTGTCAGCGGATCTCAGTTAGTTGCAAATCTCACACACAGAAAATCAAACAGACAGACAGAAACAACAGATAAAAGCAGAAAAGAAAGCAAAGACAGCAAACTTGGTCGATATTGAGTGCTGTTACTCGATATTGAGTAGGAAAAATCGACCATAGTGACTCAATATTGACCGAAAACAGAAACAGAACACTTCTAAGATCGGGGTTTCAACACCACAACGATAACCATGCAAAATAACACATAAAGGCATAAAAGATCATGCTTTTCATCAAATAACTTTCGTTATTAACAAGTAGGAATATAGAGGCTTTCACATTAACCCTAATTGTTACTAACCTTTCTCACATAATTAATCCAAGTTGTATTAAGATCACTTTCGCTTCAATAACACAAACAAGGATCACCTTCAACTTTTGCAAAAGAATCATGCTTTCAGGGATAGAAGATGAATTGCATAAAAAGATCGTACCTTTACCGCATCACCTCACATGGCTACCGTCGGGCTCACCCCGACCCTAGAAGTGGGTGGACTACTCGCTCTTCATCGCAATCGCATACCTCATTGATGGAAAAGAAACAACTTGCATTAAACTCAACCAAAGCTTACAACCGATTGAAGCCAATTCCGCTCTCGCTTCACAACTCCACTCGGCCACAAACTCTCTCTCTCTCTCTCTCTACTACTACTTCTCCTTCTGAAATTGAATGAGTAAAACTCAGCCCCTAAGGCTTTATTTATAGCCTTCATTCCCTGCTAATCAAGGAAAGAAAACTGTATCTATATCTAATTCTATCTATCTTATAACATAAAGATAAAACATGGAAATAAATAAATAAATCAACTAGGACTATATCTAATGTGGATAAATATCTTCTCCTATTGATAGCACTTGATAGATCTTGATGGAATTTGATCTCGAAAATATATCCATTGGATTCCGGATAGAAACTTAACAAGAAGTCGGTTAAGCTCGGAATCGGCTTCTGTGGTCCAGTCGATATCGACTAGCATGACTCGATATCGACCTGGCATTTTCCGTCTTCAGCTTCAGACACTCAAAATCGGCTCTCAGGGTCAAAATCGAATTGGGTGTTACTCGATATCGAGTTAGGGTACTCGATATCGACTTGCTCCATTCTTTGCTCAGCTTCTTGACTCGATTATGGGGTGTTGACTCGATATGGGGCACTCGATATCGACTTGGTTAAGTCGATATCGACCACTGTTCTTCAGCCTTGTCAATTCTGGCCAACTCTGAGACGATTTGGAGAATTTCGACCTAAATCTGGTCGATATTGAGTGTGCTTGGTCGATATCGACCAATCTTCTCACCATCCTGCTTTGTTCTTGAAACGCACTTTCCCGAGTTCTCGTTCGTCCGATTGACGCATATGAGCATGCGTTGGAAAGCTCTTTCCGAGGGCTACAACTCTCATGAAGACTTCAAAACTTGATTCGAAATGATGAATGGTGAAAAATGGGCTTTTCTCCAGATGCACCATCCTTAGCTTCTTCATGACTTTCCTTTAAGCGTCAAAGTGCGTCCGATTTCTGCGAAATATAACAAAAACTTGTGTAGACCTCCATAATTGGCAAATAAGTGTAAACTACACAGATTCTGTATTATTTTAACCCAAATGCATGAAATGTATGCAGAAAACGATATAAAAGTAACTATAAAACATGGCGAATTAGGCTCACAACACGGCGTTTATGGTGGCGGGGTTTCTTGGCTTCCTCTCCCCCGTGTGCTGTGTGGCGGGGAGCTGTTGAATCGGCTGTCCCAAGTGTGGCTGCTGTGATGCCCTTTTCCAGGTTCTCGTACTCCTTTGATTTCTATATTTACAAGTGGTGTATTTGCAAGATTGAACTTGATCTGTTGAAGATGACATCTTTATTTCATTATATTGAAAGCTTTCCCAATAATCTAATCAACTGCCATAGAAGAAATGCCCCCCCAGAAAATTTGTTGCTCAGAATTTGCTGCCTTGCTAGGAAAAAACAAGTTAAGACCCAAAAAAGCCTTATCGCTTGAAGCAAAGAAGAGCTCTGTCCCAATTGAAAACATGACCCATGGGAAGAGAATCTTGAATCTCTCGCACTCTATGAAGATAATGTCTATTTGTAACCAAATAGAAGACTGTCGAGTTCTCCTTTCGACCTGTCAATTCATGATCCTGGTAACTGGAGTCTTAACCTTTGATAGCCTGAATTTTACTGTCAAATGTGACTTGAGATTGATAACTCATAAACCTGTACTCTGTGCACTCTGTCGTGACAACAATTGATTTTTCTTGCTCTCCTGTCGCTCTGAATCGTGTTTTATTAATCCGTATGATCTTTTTTTAGCCCAATAGAATTAATTTGACTAAAGAAGCTAAGGACCAAGGTCATGTGAACTGGGAAAATGAAGCCTCTTGCCCTAAATCTGAATTGTCTCCTTTTGACTGTATCACTTCATTAGATCATAGGAACTTCAGTTGTTTGATCCTCCTTTGTGTTGGGGATTACAATGGTGGGAACTACTGTTAATCTGTTTATATTTTCCGAAAAGTGAAAATTCATAGCATCTTAAAATGGACCTTCAACCTTTATGCCCCTCATTATGATCGTAGGAACTTGGTATCCTGGATATGCAACTCAGTAGTTATTTTTGAATTCTTAGCTATCGATGTTTTTCATCTTTGTTATTGTTAAATTGAACTTCGGGATCTAACAAGTATGAATACCTCAGTTTGTACACTTGAATATGAATGGATCCTTAGGAAACTGAGACAAAGATGGACCCTTGATTTTGTGTCTTGGCCCCTGGATAACAAGATCCCTTATCTTTACTTATTAAATTTTTTCCTTGACCTGTCTCGTGTGTCTCTTTCGTTTCATTGAGCTGGATGTGGTATTCTATTCCTTTTATGTGGTATGTTTTGTCTAGGTGGGCTAGTTTGAAGCTCCATGTATGTTTGAGGGGCTCTACTGATGTAGACAACCCTCTTCGTTCCCTTATTCAAAGACACCACCAAAGGCAGCTGAACAAAATGAACCTAAATCAAGATCCTTTGAACCAAATTGAAAGCTTAATGACTCAACTCTTGTCAGATCAATGGACTACACTATGTTTCCCTTTAGTTCTGGTTCTTTTGAGGATGTTTTTGTTTCTGTGTAATAAAACCAATTGGAAACTTGATGAAAAGGACAGAATGAGCAAATTCTTTATACCGTGTGTTTTGGGTTCCTTACATAGACTTGGCGAACATGATAAAACGACCAGATTCAAGACAAACACGTCGCACTGTAACTTTTGTGAAACCATTGCAGATTTAATGTATGTTGGATGGTTTGATTTTCACCTTGTTGCTTGTGCTTCATTGGCTTGATTCTTTTTGTTCTTCCCTTTTTGCAAGCACCCTCAACGTTTTCTTGGGTTTTCTGCTGATGCTTCCGACAACAGGAGTAATGAACACATATTGAACAAATGTGAAAACTTGTAAAATACGTCCGACCAACAAAAAGAACGTGATAGTTGGAACGGGATGCGCTTCCAGACAATCACTACTCATGAGAAACTAGCATGGAGAACAAAAATTGAAAGAATAATATGTCCTTTGTCCAAAACTTTGATCGAACCGTATCGCCCAACTGCCAACTTCTGGTTTTTGGTTTGGGTTTGGGTGATAGACCGAATCAGAATCAAACCTAGGGGTTATAGAGCAAATGCCAATTACATTAGACGTAACTTGAAAGCCTGGACAAAGCTCAACTGGCATGCTAAACAAAAAGAAAAGATCACAGAAAATGGGGAACAACCAAACCAGACAAATATCCTTTTTCTATGTCCAAAATGAAAATATGTTCATGGAATTGTTGTGGAATTAGAAACAAAAACAGATGGACAGACATTGAAACTTTGTGTAAAATAGAGAACATTCAAATCCTAGCCCTATTGGAAACCAAAGCGAAATCCCAGCCCCAGATGCTCTTTGGAAGGGTGCTGGGTTTGATGCTATCTGCTTCAGCCCGACTTCTGGTAGGGCAGGGGGGATCTACGTGCTCTGGAAAAATTACAATTTGCGAGATTATTTAGTCTCTGTTATGACAAAAGAAGAGCGCTTCATTACCTTAAAAATTGAAAATACGGGAAAAGGAATAACATTTGCAGTTTGTTTTGTCTATGCTCCTCCCCAAGAGTCATCTAAGGCATCTTTCTGGCAGCTTTTGACGACCCATATCCAAAATTTGACAATCCCTGTCATTTTGTTGGGTGACCTTAATGAGATCCAAACTACAAGTGAAAAGAATGGTGGTAATGACCCACACCCCTCCCGATTTGAGCGATTACTATTATTCAACGATCAATGTAACCTACTTGACATTCCAACCTTTGGCAATGAATTTACTTGGAGGAAAAACAAATCTGATATAAATAATATTTATGAGAAACTTGACAAAACCTTGGTCCAAGACCAAATAATCCAATGGTATCCAAACATCGCAACAAGAAACCACGCTTTCTCGACATCATACCATTGCCCAATCTCTATACAACGTGAAGTAAACAACAGGAGAAAGGCGCGACCTTTCAAATTTGAAAAAATGTAGCTAACGAGGAAAGAGTACAAGAACTTAGTAACTCAAGCGTGGAGAACACAATACCAAGGATCTCACATGTTCAACGTTATGAAAACGACACAACTTCTAAAACGATTAACGAAAGAGTGGAATATAAGAACATTTGGAAATATTTTTAGGCAACTACGAGAAACCGAAGAAAAACTACTTGAACTACAAATGAATAGCAATCAAGACCAGAATCGAGACAATACTAGACTTCAAATACAATTAATAAAGAAAAAAGACCAACTTCCGTATTATCATAAGCAATATTGGAGTCAACGAGCAAAGACGAAACACCTAAAGCTTTCGGACTCAAACACCGGATACCACCATAGAGTAGCCTCGGGCAGACGAAACAAAAAGATTATAAGGGGAATTAGAACCCAAGAGGGCACAGAAATAGTTGGGGAAGATAATATTAGAAAAGAAATTAAAGACGACTTCGAAAGAAGATTCAGAAAAGAAAGTATCAATGATAGACTACTACAGGACTATTTAAACCTGGTAGACAAGGAGATAACTTTGGAAGATAACAAAGAACTAATCAAATCGGTTTCCAATTATGAAATAAAAACTGCGTTTTTCTCCATCGGTAAAGACAAATCCCCAGGACCTGACGGGATGACAGCAGAGTTCTACATAAAATATTGGGACATTGTTGGACCATCGACAACCAAGGCCATCAAAGGTTTCATCTCTTCAGGGAAGATGTTGCGCCAAATAAACCAGACGTTTATTACCCTAATCCCGAAATGTGAAAATCCATCCACTACTAACGATTATAGACCAACTAGCCTATGTTCAACTATTTACAAAGCAATTGCCAAAATTCTCGCGGAAAGAATGAAAAAAGTTCTACAGAAAATTATTCACCCACTTCAAGGAGCCTTTGTGGCTGATCGAGCTATTCAAGACAATGTGCTTATAGCTCACGAAATTTTTCATTCATTCCGAACAAGAAAAGGAAAACAAGGATGGATTGCAATAAAACTTGATATGGAAAAAGCCTACGATAGAGTCGACTGGAGATTTCTCTTTGCGGTCTTGGAGAAATTCGGTTTCTCTCCTAGATTTGTGGGCTGGATCATTTAATGTATTCAGACTGTGGCTTTTTTAGTATTAGTGAACGATGAACCAACCGAGACTTTTCACCCTCAAAGAGGGATCCGACAAGGTGACCCCATATCCCCCTACCTATTTATCATAGGTGCAGAAATCCTTGCCAGGAAATTACAACAACAATGTCATGAATCAACAAACTCCATTGGATTTAAAATGACCCCAAATGGATCACGAATTCCGTACCTTTCATTTGCGGATGATATCATGATCTTTGCGAAAGCATCTCAGGAATCGTGTGCTAAAGTGAAAAAGATTATTGACGAATATTGTCAAATTTCGGGTCAAAAAGTAAAATTCAACAAATTTGCCTTCCTAGTAACAAAAGGTGTATCTGCAAACCAAAAACTCCAAATCAAAGCACCCTTCTTATAATGAACCAAGTTGCTTTGGACAAATACCTAGGATGCCCCATAATAAATGGCAGGGTTAACAAAGAAACATTTGAAGATGTTGTTGGAAAATCGAAAATGTAGCTGACAAAATGGAAAGCAAACTCCCTCTCCCAACATGGAAGGGCAGTTCTAATAAAAGCGAATCTTATGGATAAACCCAATTACGTTATGCAAAGCTTTATGCTTCCGACAAGTGTGCACAATGAACTAGATAGAATAAATAGATGTTTCTTCTGGAATAAGGACCAAAATTATAAACCATTGTTAAGCTGGGACAAAATTTGCAAATAAAAAAGACAAGGTGGTATGGGATTCAGCAAAACAAAAGACATGAATAAAGCCCTACAAATGAAATTATTATGGAAAATCCTTGCGGAACCCCACAACCAATGGGTCAGAATAATTCGAGAAAAATATTTAAAAGAAGACCAAATTTAGGATTATAAAAGAAAGAGAAACTTGTCGTGGCAATGAGCCAAGTTAATAGACCTAAAGGATGAATTCAGTGATGGGCTCATTTGGCAAATTGGAAATGGAAAGACGGTTAGATTCTGGACGGATAAATGGCTAAATGATGATAGAAAGCTTAAGGACCACAGACTAATCCATCAGATTGATGATCAAGACAGAGTTGAAAACTATATTCTACCAAATAAGACATGGAATGTACAAAAGATTCAAGAAATCTTACCTACGGACCTTGTAGAGATAATTACGAGTATCCCCCTACCTTTGCATGAAATTGAAGACAGACTCTATTGGAAACCTTGCTCCGATGGTTGGTTTTCAACTTCAAGCGCCTTAAAATTAATTACAAAATCAAATGACAATGAGATAGAATTATTCTCCGGTATATGGAAAGTTGACTGTCCACCAAAGATAAGAAACTTCTTATGGAAAGTAGGATTAGACGGATTACCTACTAAAGCTAGACTCAAAAACAAAGGGATTCATACGCCAATGGATTGTATCTTCTGTAATTCTAGGGAGGATGACGCTACCAATCTCCTCATGGAGTGTCAGACAACTTTAAGAATCATTGGATCTCTAGATAGAGATATTGAATGAAAAATAACAAATGCTGACAAAAGTAATCAAAGTATAAAGATCATCACCAATGAAATATTTCGACAACTAAACCATGAGCAAAAGGCTATTTTGGCTTTCTCCTGGTGGTGCATTTGGACGAAAAGAAATAAGATTATATTTGACAACCAGAGCTTACGAACAACAGATGAACTGGTAGCCATAATCAAATACCACATGCAAAACTGGAAAAAAACTAAACAAGATGACTCAGACGAAGATGATGGAAAGATAATAAGAGTCAAACCTAGAGACAACCCTCGCAAAAGGAATATCATTAGATGGCGTAAACCTGAGCACGGCGTCTTTAAACTTCATTTTGATGGCGCTGGATCCTTATATGGTTCTGCTTCTGCAGGTTTTGTTATCAGAGATGAGGATGGTAGGGTGATTGCGTTCAATGCTAGTAGATGTGGGATGGCGTCTGCGGTCCAGACGGAGGCAGTTGGTCTACAACTTGGGTTGCTGGAAGCTCGAAGACTGGGGGTTCGAAGAGTTGCGGTGGAGGGAGACTGCATCACGATCGCGAATGCGATTAATGGTGTGTGGTCCACTCTCTGGGAGATCGAAATCCTTATGTCGAATGCCCTTCGTCTGCTTCGCTCTTTCAAGACGTCTTCTATATCCCACATTTATAGGGAGGCGAACAGAGCGGCTGATCGACTCACTCATTTGGCCTTGGAGTCCGGCTCGTCGTCTTACAGTACTGATCTAGAATTTCAAACTCTCATTCGCAGGGACGCTCTTGGGTGGTGGTACAATCGTGGTTGACACCCCCTAATTCTCACCTGAATAAAAAAAAAAGATATTACTGATGGCGGTTACGAGTTCGCTGAAGTTGATTCCGATGAAGTCGTGGCTCGGCACCACCAGGTAAGCGTCTTATTTTGAATTTGTGCTATTTCCGATTACCTAGGGTTTCACTGATAATTCCGATGAATCAGATGATATTTATGTTTCATGAATGTAAGGGATTTGATCCTCACGATTATGTGTTATGTTTCTTTGATTTTTTACTACAACAATTAAGGGTTTTTGTAGCGGCTCAAAACCGCCACAAAATGTATAAAAACTGCCACAATAGACCTATTGTGGCGGTTTTGAACCGCTTCTGTTGCTCGAGTTGCATTAGGTCTACTGTAGCGGTTCACACTATCTATTGTGGCAGTTATTCATAAACGCTAAAAACCGCCACAATAGGTATAAAAACCGCCACAATAGATATTCTATTGTGGCGGTGTTATCTGAGCTATTGTAGCAGTTTTTTACTCTATTGTAGCGGTTTTTGTTTCCCAAAATTAAAAAAAAGGGAAATTTCGAATGGTACCCCTGAGATTAAAGCTATTCCGGTTGGTGTCCCACATTTTAATTTATTCCGGATGGTACCCCTTAATTTTTACCACTTTTCGTCCCGTGCCCATAACTTCACTTGACCCTTAACTCCGTTTAATTTATTAAAAAAAAAAAAGAAAATTAAATATCTCTTCCTTCCACTGCATCCTCCTCCTCCGGTGACCTTCCACGCCATGACTGCAAGCTCCATTACCTTCCATTACCTTCTTCTCCTCCATTAGCACTCTATGGCACCACTGCTACTCCACCTCGGCGGTGCGCGCCGCCGCCAAGCCCCATGTCTAGCGAGGATTAACAACCAAGAACACCATAAAAACACCAAATTAGACACCTCTCAAAGTTCAACCACGAAGACTAAATATGGGTTTTATAGATTACAAGCCAAAGTTCTCAAATTCCTCAATAAATTCGAACAACAACCCATCAAATCGAAAATCTAGATTTCAAATTTCATAAACTCTAACCCTAATCCAAAATTAGGGGCACTTTAGTTTTCATAACAATTGAAAGTCACCAAGAGCAATTGATACATCCATGGTGTAATATTCATTAAGAATCGCATGAATTAGCCACAATTGGTTCAAATCGAAGCCGAAATTTCTCAAATCCACCCACCCTCCCGACCATGGACGATGAGCTCCTCCTCTGGTTCTCCCTCGTGCCTCGTCTCCAACTTCGTCAAGCTCCTCCTCATCCTCTCCTGCCGCAGCATCAACTTCACCGTGACCGGCTCGCCGTCTCCCACTCCCTCCTCCCCCCCCACTGGTACGATACTCCTCCGACTTCGCCAACCCCTGGACTCATCGATCCCACCACCGTCGACCTCCATCACAGCCTTCACTTCCCTCCTTTTGGACTCTCGGTTGCCTTTCTTCGTCTTCACTTCCCTCCTTCTCTCCCAATTCGCTGCCCTCATCAACCCCACCAGTGTTGAACTCCATGGCTCCATCATAGCCTCAATTTACTCCGTTCAATGCATAATCTGGGTTGTGGGAAATAAGAGTTTTTTTTTTTAATTTTAAATAAATGAAACAAACAGTGTTAGGAGTCTAAGGTAGTGTGGGCACGGGACGGAAAGATATAAAAAGTAAGGGGTACCATCCGGAAGAAATAAAAGTGTGGGACACCAACCGGAATAGCTTTAATCTTGAGGGCACCATTCGGAATTTCTCTAAAAAAAATAATACAAACAGCCCGGATTTAGAAGACCCGGGCTAAAAAGTCGTATTTTTTTTTTAAAAAAAAAAACACTAGAATGCACCCTATTGTTGGGTGCATTCTAATACAACTTGAGCCCAGTTAGAAATCGAATATACCAAGTACAAAAGTATAGGAAACCAATTACAAATCATGTATTCCAATTACAAATCATATATTCCAAGTACATCAACAAGTATTAAAAGAAAGATAATGTTTGAGTAGTAGGATGACAGCAGGGAATTGCATGTACAGTAAAAAGAAAATAACAACTACTGCAACGATGATCAATGCAAATACGTCTCCCTATCTTACACCCTTGACAAGTTCGGCAATATCCACAAATTCAATAGATGCAAGAACATCCCTCTTAGATTTGCTCAGCTTAGAGATCGAGTGAAAGTAAAAGCACTTAAACACCACACATTCTATACACACATTCTAATTGACAAATTAGAAAAGGTTTGCATATTGTGAAGGTCCAGCCACATTCTCCAGAGATAAAGGGTTTTAAATCACAGGATATTTAACAAACACACACTTTAAAGGCCCAACGATTGTTTAATTAATACTTTATTCTACTTGAAATATTTACAAAAGATATTTAACATCAACTTGATTTAGTCATGATTCAAGAGAAGATTACTTAACTTCAGCTATATGTAACTACAAATTAAATTAGAAGGAACCTAAAAGTATCTGAACAATCACAAGATAATTCAGATTACAAAAAAGCAAAGAGAGGAGAAAAAAAAAGTTATCCTCATCAGAAGAGCATGTTCAGACTTCCAGCCAAGGCAAAAGCCATGTAACTAACTAGTAAAATACTGACCTCAATTGGAAGGAAACACATATTTTACAGCTTAAGTTGGTTGTCTCGTCCAGCTCCAAGTGAAACATGAACCTAGGAAACAAGATTAACTCTAGGATCATAGTTACTACATATATATATAGTTACTACATATATACATACATATATATATATATATATATATATTGAGATAGACATCACCTTACTTTCATAATTAGCAGTTGAAATGATGAGAGTTTCAGTCCCAAGGCAAGCAACAAGATCAAGTAGATCAACTATCACATGAGGGACAGTGAAAGGACATCACATGTCAACATGCTCATAAAAAGGCAATGACATACGTATAAGGTACAAAAATTACCATACCAAAGATATAGAAATAGTTTTGCTATCTTGATTCAAAGGAAAGAATTATACTCACTTTTGAGTTTTGAAGCTGCCTCCCACACCTAACCAACTTTCTATATTAAAGGGAAAGAATTAAGAGTGGCATACCAAATCAATTACTACCTAGAAAAATTAAAACACAAATTTACAAAATTTATTGTCTAATAAAAGGAATTGATTGGTCTTAACTATTTAAATAAAAGTTCTGGCTATGAAAATATCCTCCTACCACCGCTGAAAATTCCTAAGACATAATCTTTGAGAAAATCTCATGATAAAAGGAAACCCACTAGCTATAATAAACTAATAAAGAATGATAAAAAGGAAAATAAAGCTCATTGTACCTCTCCTTTGCATGTTTAAGCTATATTATCCTACTTCCTATAGCTAAAAAGGAAAATAATCTATGAGAGAGAGTGATATAGAGTAAACAATGTAGCTAAAAAGGAAAATCCTACTTCCTTTGCATGTTTAAGCTATATTATCCTATTTCCTGTCACACCTAGGAGTGAGTTCCCAGTAGGTTCTAGACTCTCAACATCAATTATATAAACAATGTAGATCTCATCTCCTTTTGTGTCCTCAGCATATGCAACCAACTTATTGTCTTGACTAGGTTAAAGAGATTGGAAGCAACACAAAGTGCAAATTTCAAACCAGTGAGCAAATATAAATACTAAGTTACATAATGCAGCCCTACATTGAACCAAAAAAAAAAACTCAAAGCAATTAAGGATATAAATACTGAGTTATATAGAGACGTTGAGAGGACCTATAAAACTAAAAAAAACTCCCAGGAAATTCCTACATGTCCTCTCTTCTTGTTTTACAATCCTAAGTTAATTAGAAACACACATCTTCCATAATCTATTATATATTATACCTTTACAATTACAAATGGATGAGCATTCATAATATTGAAAAGAGTAAAGCCTTAGCAGGTGCCACCAAAAGAGGGGAAAGATTGAAAAGACAACAAGCCAACAACTCCTAACAGACTTAAGGACATGCATTGTAGATTGTATGATCGGTAATACATAAATACGAGTTAAGCTTCATAATTCTTGATGGAAAGATCTACTTGTAGATGGATGACCCCATGTATGAAATACTTGTCCTTACTCATGAAATCACTCCATGGGAATTTGACTAGGTTTAAAAATCCCCAGCTCAACATAAAAGCAAAGTACTTAATCTATGACAAGGAGAAGTTAAAATAAAAATCTTTATCTATAGATTTCTTTTCCCTTTTCAATCTTTAGGCTTGGATTCACTTATTTATTGTTTATATCTTTATGAGATTATAGACTTTGCTGATAAGTTTAACTACTGTTTTCATGAGGATTCAAGAAGGGAATGGTCTCCAAAATCCTAATATTCAATCTATTTCAAGAGTCAGACCTAGATCTAGTGGAAAAAATAAAATAAATCTCCTAATTTACAAGCTCTGAAATTGATATGAATGTTTTGAATTCAGTTGTCAATAACCCCTAATTTGCAAGTCATGGACTCATAAATAAAAAATAATAAACAATTGTACAATCGACTTCACAAACTTATGAGATGTGTAATTGTTCATATATGGAATTTGAATGCTCTAATATGGAAGTTCTTTTTCTCCGCTGCATAAATTGAGAAGAACTTCACCAGACAGTAAATGCAGGAATGAACAACAATAGAGAAAGAAACCTAAAATCCACAGTAGCTAAGTTCTAGATATGAACTCTAACAGTTTATCTCATTTGACTTAATATGACAAATTGACAAAAGTTTCCACATCAATTTATTCCAAAGGGGGGAAAGTAACGAGCAAATCAAAGAGGCTAAAGATGATGCGAGGGAAATTGGGGCTGGAAATGCTCCAAATCAAATCAACCACAAAAAAAAAAAAAAAAAAAATGTGACTTAACAAAGAAGGGGAAAATGCAATTATCAAGTAGTAAAAACTTAACGACTACAGAGAGATCCGATTGTAACCTTGGGCAAATGAAATTGCGAATTGAGGACCGTTGAAGTTGAGATGAGGAGTGGGATCTGACTCCGTCTTTCTAAAGCCAAGGCTGGGGTTGGTAAATCCAAATCCAAGAAGCTTTTAGAGAGTTAGGGTTTCTTGTACCGGAATCAAAGCTAATGCTGACTCCAAGGAGAAATACACCTCAAAAGCAAATTTTAGATTGATATAGGAATCAGCCTGAATCCATTGCAACAAAGCTTGAGCCGAAATTTTCTGAGCAGAAATTTCTCTTCGCTTCGGTTTGAAGAAGCTGGAACTGCAAGCAGATCTACCTTCAAGAGTTCTTTCCTGCTTTGATTCGACTTTCTTCCTTGCCACTTGCTTTCCTTTTCCAAATGAAGACGACCTCCATTTCCCTTTCTCTGCTTTGAATCTAGGGTTTCTCTCTCTCTCTCCTCATTCCCTTCCCCCGATCATTTTAGAAAATCAAAGAGAGCGTCCAACAAAATATAAAAAAAATATTATATAAAAACCGCTTCATTAGGATTAAAATAGCTTTAAAAAACCGCCACAATAGCGTCTTTATTCCGCCACAATAGGTATTATAAGTAACCATGATCAAAACCGTCACAAAAACCGCCACAATAGATTAAACCGCTGCAAAAACCGCTTCATTAGATCAACCGCTGCAATAAAGTGCCACAATAGGCCTTAATTGTAGTAGTATTTTGAATTGAAATTGTTTATGTGCTTCCAAATTTACTAGAGAATTTGATTCTGAGAAGATAATTTGCTTGTTTTGCTTCAGTTTGCTTTCTAATATAGCAAGCCTATTGTTTCTCACTTTATGTCTGCATTTTACACTCTTTTTGAGCCTTTCATGTTCTGAATCATCCTAGAAAGGAAGCATTTCATTGTGCATGTTCTGAATTGAGCAGGAATCTGTAGAGGATTGAGATTTAGCTTTGTTGATTTGAAATTGAGATTGAGATGGGGTAAATTCATGTCTTCTAGGTGTTTGATAAAATGCATATTAGTGTTGATAATTCTCTGAGCACGAGTTAGCTGGCGAATAGCTATTGGCTACAAGTGTGCGCTTTGGTTCCATGAATGTTCAATGACTTTAGTTTACCAATTGCAGCCTTGGGTTAGGAACTTGTGGAATGCTATGCCCTCGCTTTGTGACGCCACTGAAATGTTTACAACGGCAAAAGGAGAAAAGTCAAATTGCCAAGGTTGCGTCATTTGTATTTGTCAGGATGAAGGAGCATGTGTTTAGCGTTGAAGTCAGCTCCTTTTTATCTTTGCTCATTGATACACATGTTATATATTTGACATTTGTGATATATATATATATATATATATATATATATATATATATATATATATATATATAGGGTCGCGCTCCGGTGAAAACCAAAATTGCGGTAGAAACCCGTGAGGACCGGCTTTTTAGTCCGGTTCACTTGCTTTATAGCCCGGTTATGAATAGAACCGATCTATAAAGTCATAAATTTTAGCCCGGTTTTGAATAAAACCGAGCTATAAAGTAACTATATAATTTTAAAACATTAGCTTTTTAGCACGATTTTTCGGTTTGACCGAACTATAAAGTCATGTGTTATTTTAAAACTGGAGCTTTTAGCACGGTTTTTAGGTTGAACCGAGTTGTAAAGTCACCGTGTGATTGAGGTTTTTAGCACGGGTTTCAAAAAAACCGAGATATAAAGTAGTCCTCACGGGTTTTTACCATAATTTGAGGTTTTCACCGGAGTCAATCCCTATATATATATATATATATATATATATTGTTACATTTAATGCTAAGAGGATAGATTGTTGATTGATTGAAGATATGATGGGTCTTTGTCTATTGGATGCTTGAGATTGTCTTTTTAATTTTTTGTCAATGAGAAATAAGGGAAGCTTTTTTGCCGTTTCATAATTTTTAAAAGAAGGGAAAGACATATTAGTTAGCCTACTGGATGTATGGAGTAGTTGTTTTCTGCTAGCTAGTATCAAGGTAAAAAGGAAGAAGCTCTAAATCTAAATAGATTCAAAACTAGGGTGATCAATAACCAATGACTCGCTTCTTTACCATGTTTTATCCATGTTTATTGAGGAGTAGGAATGGAGCTACCGGTGGAATGTTGTTAAAAATCTTCATGTCATTCTAAATTTACCTCTCTTAATTGTGATTTTGCTCCATTTCCTTTTGACTTCCTTCTTAATTCTTATTTGAGGTTTCTATATTGGCTTGTTCAGAAAAGTAAATGATTGTCAACGTGCTATATTGGAAGAATTTGAAGATGAGGAAATTATCTGAGAAAACAGTTCATCTCATGCAAGTAATTGGAAAATTCTGCTTATTTTCACTCTCGTTATTAGGGATGATAGTATTGATTCTGGTTGTCATTCATAATTCACGCGACGCTCTTCTGCTATTTTGCATTTTAAGTACTCCGTTTTTGTTTTGCGTTAGTGAAGGCTCTGTGATGTCCCTGTCTTACACCATGTTTCTATACTTATTTTAGCTTCTTATTCTATTATTTTATATATTCTGGGTTGGGAATATAGTGAATTTGTGTAGTTTATGATTATTTACAAGAAATAGAGGTCTACACAAGTTTATGTTTAATATTGCAGAATTTGGAGTGAAATCAGAGCAAATCCAAGAAGTGCAGATTTTCGTTAAAGCCACTCGACGTCTACTGAAGGGACTCAACATCGAGTGAAGGGCCCTGGCATCGAGTGGACATTGAAGCACTACATGAAGAGCCAAAGGAAATGACTCGACATCGAGTGAGCCACCACTCAAGACCTACACCATGACTCGACATTGAGTTGAGCCGGACCCGAGATCGAGCGAGCCAGCACTCAAGATACACAAGTTGACTCGACGTCGAGTGAGTCCTAAAGTCAATCCGATGTATGACGAATTCTATCCAAGAGTTTACTTGCTCATGAAGACTAGAGATCTTTTATATTTTTTATCTACTTTTTATCCTTATGGGTTGAACATCTAATTACCCTGAGGATTTATCTATTTTACCATATTAGATTTATTTCCTTTTATCTAGAATTATCTCTTTAGATAGATATAGATAGAATTGCTCTCCTTGATTAGCGATGATTAAGCACTATAAATAAAGCCCTAGGGGCTAGTTTTCATTCATTCAATTTCATAGCTTCATTCCAATCACAAGTAGAGAGTTTAGGTGATGTGGGACCATCCAAGACACCTTCAGACACGCCTATCATACTTGGAGATGGACCTATGACTCGAGCTCGTGCTAAGAAGCTTCAACGAGACTCTTTCATGTTCGTGAGTCATGCTCTTTTCTCAAGCGCGATTCAATTTCAAGAAGAGCCAATGAAGACATATCTTTGTTCAAGACTTGAGGTGGCCGACCTTACTTAGACTTAGGCATGGCCAGATTTTTCTAAGTGTGGAACACTCTTTTATTGCCATTTTTAGTAACATTTTTACTTAATTTATTTTAGGCAATTTTAGGGATTTATTTTAATTTTCATTTTATTTATTAATTTTGTTAAATCAGCCTTTAGGGTTATTATAAGGGACGACTGATCAGTTGTAGAACTCACGTTACTCTTGGAATGAAAGTTCCTCTTTTGTGTGAAACACACCGAGTGATTAAGTCGATCGATTCGTAGCTAGGCTCATCGATTGTAAATTGGTATTGATTTCAGCTTGGTTTGCCTTGAGTTTGTCAATCTCGCAAGGTTTGGTAATCCTTGGTATTCACGATCCCCCTCCTTGTGCCTCCAAGTTGTCCGCTTGGTTGTGTAGGGTTGTAGAGGCGGGTTATATAGTCATTGGTGTTGGTTCCTACCCTCTACGGAGGCATGGGGTCTTCATCTTGTTCTATATAGATCGACTCACCAATCTATCGAGTCTTTGATTGATTATTTCGAGTCCTTTTACATTCAATTCAGCCGAGTCTTGTTTCCTTTGTGTGGTCGACATCAAGCTCTTGTCGAGTTCTTGGTGTTTTTGCTTGTTCTTGTTTGATTCTTGTAATTAGTGTCTTGATTGTTGAAGATCGGGCCATCCTACGGCTTACCCCGTATCATTAGGAGTTCAAGGCTTTTAGGGTTTTGGCGTTCTTACGAAAGTTGGAGTGCCGGGATTGTAAAGGTTGCGAATTTAGTTTAATGCAAAGTTATTTTCTTTCATCAATCATGGTTTTTGTCACGATGAGCGAGTAGTCACCTTTCTTCTAGGGTCGGGGTGAGCCCGGCGATATCCATGGATGCTTGAGGTAAGTTTTGATATTTATTATGTTTTGATCATCCACTACCTTTTATATGTTTATTCCCTTGTCGAAAGAGAAGAGATTCATGTTAACAACTTGGATTATAAACATAAAATTGGTAGATACAATTAAGGTTACTTGAAAGGGTTATCTAATTGTTGGAAAAGGCGAAAGCTTGCTCCTTTAATGTGATTACATAATTATTCATATTTTCTTATCTTATTCGTGTTTGGTTATCGTTTTGGTAAGCCCTGGCTTTGGAAGATCTTTTATATATTTGTTTACTTCTAATTATTCAACCTTGGTTATTTCTGTTCATCATTCGTTACCATTCTTAATTTTTTTGGATGCACTTTTCCGACACGGTTACACTACTTTTTTATGCAAACTGACTCGAAATCAACTCCCCTGAGTCGATATCGAGTGGCCACTAACTCAACGTCGAGTCTCTTCCGTCGACGTCGACTGCTTGTCTGTTGTTTAGCAGGAATTGCCGAGATCGACTGCTCCCTAGACTCGACATCGAGTGAGCTTCTGAGTCGATTCAGAACGTGATTTGCTGGCTATCTGGGATCCGTTGACACGCTTCCTTATGGATCGATTCTGACCCTTCCACTACAGCGGGAGGAAGTCTTGTATTTATTTGCATGAGCTCGAATTCGGTTTGAGTTTTATATTATATATTATTCGAGTCGATTTCCTCCTACATCACTATGCTAAAGCATCAAAAGCATAGAATAAGGTTTATTGAATAAATGAGTAAATGAAAAAATGAGGGCTTTTGTCTCTTCAAAAGTGAAACATACTGTATTAATATAGTTTCTAGTTGGACTATCTTATTCAATTTTCCATTCTGAATTTGAACTTGGCTCTTTTTGTGTGGTATAAAATTACCAAGTAGACTTGTTTGTCGAGTCTGATGAGTTGGGTTCAAATCTAGTAGTTTTCGGTTGGAACCATTTGCACATTAGGTAGTTTTAGGTTCTAGGTGAAACATGTTCCATCTTAACCATAATAATCTCAGCTCAAGTTAAATTGGGTTAGAAGTACACTTTTCAAATTCAGTACATAAAACAGGTTGAAAACCTGAATCATTGGTACCTTAAACATGTCAATTTCTCTAGTTTTAGGACAAATAGGATATTTACCTGCTTTCATTACATGATGACGCCTTGTGATTTTTTAATACAGATTCTAATGACACTATCATTATGTTGTACTGCGAAACATATGTTTGGTTTTCTTGGTACAGACATACGTGGTGAACTCCTGACGGCTGAAGATTTTCACCAAGAATTGGTTTCCTCTGACCTCTCCGCCTAACGCAGTGGTCTGTTTCTTTTATGGCTATGGAGACACTTGCCCATTTTTCTTTGAAGGCAAGTGCCTTATGATCATTCAAGTCATGGCTATGGAGACACATGCACATTTTTTCAAGTGTGCTCTCTTGTACCATATTGCACAATTGGTATCTAAAAGTGCACTAAAATGTCTTATTTATGCACTTAATATAGTTCATGTTGCACAATTGGTATCTAAAATTGCATTGATATACGCGATGTGTCATTAAAAGCCCATTAGCTCAAAATGGTAAGAGCAATGTACGTGCCCATGCACAAAGATGCGGGTTCAAATCCCGCATAGGCTATTTATGTTTATCTCTTACTATGTTTCTCTTCATGAATAAGGTGCAAAAATAAAATTATAATGTGCAAATATAAGATCATAAAATGCACAAATAAAATTATAAAGGGCACAGTTAACATTATAAAGTGCACAAATAACCTTATAAACGGCAAAAATAATAATACAAAGTGCATAATTAATATTAATAGATGTGCACTTTTTTCTGAGATAAAAACTGAAGTGTGTAAATAAGATTATAAAATTTAAAAGTAAGACAATAAATTTTGGAAGCTAGGGTTTAGAGTTTTAGGTTCTCAACAACTCTGTCAATTTACATATGAAATTCAGCTCCTTTTCTCTTTGTTTTTAGATTTATTTATGGGGTTTAGTAATTGGCTTTTGCATCGAGTGCTTTTAGCATTGTTATGGATGCCCTACTCTTGTGTTGTGCTTGGGCTTGGCAGCCGTTCTTCGGTTTTGAAAGGTGTAACGACCCAAATATAAATATTCGGGTTATGTTTCGAAGGTTGGATACCTTCTTTCGGATCTTGCAATCCAAGTACGGCATGAGGTTTCAAACATGTCCTGTTTAACTATGTCGCTCAAAATCCTGTGAAGTTCAAGCATGCCCAAAACAGAAATCAACGTACAACTTGCCACGACAGAGCCGAGTCAAAACCAAATACGAGTATGAAATACTAGTCAAAATCATCTAAGTTTATGAGTTTGGAAGTCAGTCTCTCGATCCAACAATCGCCAAAAGGGGAACCCCGTCATAAAGACATCGAGCAATCAGAATCTGCAGAAAATACCTAAAAACAATATTACAGGGCATGGGGTCAAACAGAGGCCCAACGCATGCTATATCCCACAGTAGGCACACATATACGCTAATCCTAAATAAAGATGCTTTAATGCAATACATAATTTAAACATACAAGGCATGCTTATAATATGCAAAAAGTGCGACAAATGATTCCACACAGAATGCCAAGTGGCATATCACTAGATCTCCAACTATACTGTAACAGCCCGGATATGATTACCCGGGTTACGTTTCGAACCCCAAAACAATCATAGGGTCGTTGGGTACCCTAAAACAGTTCTAAGGTCTAAGTCGCAGAAATTCGTTGAAGGAAAACGGGACGAAAAGCGAAAGTAAAGTACAACTTGTCATGGCAGAGCCGGGTTAAAACTGAAATCATAATCAATTAATACTTCAGCCAAATTAGCTGGTCAGTCCGGTTCTTTGCTTTTGCCCAGGAGGATCCCTCGCCATAGAAGCACAGAGCAGCAAAAGAGCGGGTACCTAAGTCTATCCACGAAGTCATGCCTAGAGACGCATGCAGGCCCTAAAGACTGCGTTGAGGACATATAATACACTTATACCTAGAATAAAGGATGATCTTGTGTAGTACAAGATTTAAACACACAAGGCATGCTTTTATCAAGATATAAGATAATGCAGAAAGACAGTAAAGGCGCCCAAATAATTTAGAGTTACTGACATCACAGCAATCCCTATCCAGTGTGACAACCAAGCAGCTATACATATAGCTAAGAACCCCGTTTTCCATGAACGGACAAAGCATGTGAAGCTTGACTATCATTATATCCAGGAAAAGGTTTTAGAGGGTTAGATTGCACTTCGATATTTAGCATCTAAGGATCAGCTATTAAACGTCCTCACCAAAGCATTGTCGGGAATGTGTTTTCCTCAGGTGCTTGACAAGCTTGGAGTTGCAAAGACTTCAACTTGAAAAGGGGTATTGAATAATATAGAGGATGGGGGTGACGTGTATACTAGTTCAAGTTGTAATGGGCTTAAGCCCAATCTTTTCTGTGTTCAGTTAGGCCCAAGTGGCTTGTATAAAAACATATCTCTCCCTCTGTAATCGATTCATACACAATACATAGAAGAACACATTCTCCCTCCTTCTACTTCATCACATTACATCATTGGCAAGCTATGCTATGAATTCGTTGTTGTTTTCTAGATAGCAAACGAAGCCATTGATTTAGTAATATTTCTATGTCTTTGTAGTGGATGATTTCGATTGATCTATGTCGAGTAGATGTTTATAGGGCCGAGAGGGTTACTCCCTTGTCTTCTATTTGCATTGAATCGATATGTCAATTGGTCTTAGAACTTGAGTGTTTAATGCTATTCTTTAGTGATATTGAATAAGAAGATTGTATCTTTGTGGATCTATCAACTTTAGTCAAGTCGACTTATGCTTTAGAAATATCTATTGAATCAATCCTAGGATCTTGAACCTCAACCATTGTCGCTTTACTTTGTCATCAATTTGCCATAAACTATTGCTATTGTCTTTAGAATCGTTGTTAGGAATATTGCATCGCAACCGTTTATTGGTTTATCAATCTATTGGTTTACTAATCTATTGGTTTGAGCATTGAGTTAGGGTATTATTGATATTTGGCAAAGCACGAAAGAGCCAACGACGTTCGTCTCGCACCAAATTCTTGGCGCCGTTGCCGCGGAAAGAAAGAGTTTACTTTTCTATTTTCCTTATCATTGATTCCTTTTTATTTATATTTTGTTTTAGTTCATTGTTTTTCTTTAAGTATTTCTTGTTCTTGTATGGTTCAAACTCGCTCTTCTAATTCATCACCTTTGTCTTTTGAACCCGAGATTGAAAGATCTCTTTCTAGGTTGAAAAGGAGGCTCGATTTTTAACAACACAAGGAGATGGGAGATGAAGTCAATAACAACATCGATAATACGCCAAAAAGGACCCTGAGAATCTTAAAGGAACCTAATTTGAATGCGCAACCGCTTGCAATTAGACTCCCCGCTCTCTCTGAGGGTTCAAGGTTCGAATATAAATCAAATTTGTCTACTCTTTTGCCTGATTTTCATGGATTGCTTGGGGAGGAACCAAACAAACACCTTGCAAAATTTGTTAGTGTATGCGATAGACTTAGATCTCAAGGCCTAACCGATGACCAATTAGTGCTTAGAGTGTTCCCTTACAAACACCTTGCAAACATTGTTAGTGTATGCGATAAACTTTGTTACTGTATGGGAAAGATGAAATTGAAATGAAAATTGAGAATTTGGTTGAGCCACATAAAAATGTGTCTAATCCAAATGAACCTATTATTCTTCTCTATGAGAAATTGATTCCTAACAATATTGAGGTTTTTGCAATTTCAGGACAACCTCCAAGAGGAATTCAAATCATGATAAGGAATTGATTGATGAAATGGATGAACACATTGGAGAAATTCCTAAGGTTCCCCCTCTTGTCAATAAAAGGACAAGTGTGGAGGATCTTGATGGGATAACTTGATAAAAAAGATCATCACATCGAGCCAAAGACGTGAAACAAAGGCGCTTCTTGAGAGGCAACCCAAGGTAAACTAGTTAGTACTATTTCATTTTCGCATTAGTTTTAAAGTAGGACTAGTCTATTTGTTGTATATCAGAATAGCTTTGTGTTAGAACTTATTGGTAGGCAAAATTTGCTTGATCAAATGACGGAGTTGGTGTTCTGCATGATCGGCGCCCGCCGCCTGAGAGCCGGCGCCCACCGCTACTATGGCTGGACGCGTTTTGATTTTTGGTAACATTGGAACGGGAGAATCTTTCTATCCTTATATTTCTATATATATTTTTTTCATATTTTCATTTTAGGTAAGTTTTCTATTTATCTATATTATATGATCATATATATTTATCTATCGATATTAGGATTAGTTTTATCTTTATATTATATATCTATCTATATATTATGATCTATCTAAATATATATCTTTAGGATTATATCTTTCCTTTATATATTTCTATCTATTTTATAATAAGGATAATTATTTGTCCATCTATATTATATTTCCTATATTATTTCTTTTATATCTAATATTTTTATTTCTTTTTTATAGATGATCCTTTCCAATTCCACTAATCATATATTCCCTATTCCCTATTTTGATCATTCAAAGCCTTTGTCTCCAAGAAAGCACATTAACCCTAATGTCCTACTTGAATTCATTCCAAATACCTAAGAGCCTTGTGTTTCAATCAAAGCCTTTCTTACCATCATCCATCAAACACATCCATCACTACCTTCATCCATCAAAATTCGATTCTTTCCACACCATTACCATCCCTACCACAAAAGAAAGTCCTTTGAAACCAAGTTTTGTTCGCCAATTACCAGTTTGGAGGGAGTTTGGACGTTGATCTCTCGACGTCTTAGCTCGGATTCCTGCACCGCCGACGCCCGCCGCCCCCATACCGGCACCCGCCGCCCCTGCAACGAGGAGATTTTGGTTCTTTTGTGGAGTTATGTCATGTTCTTCTTTGGTTTCATGCATCATGTCTCTTGTTCCTGCTATGGAGATGCCTTTTTATTTGACGTGGGAGCAAAAGGAGTGTTGGCTTAATCTGGAGAAGAGGAAATATCGCTCCACGTTGTTCTTTCATCCTGCGAATTTGCATCATTTGGGATTATTTAAGTCTGTTTCTCGGCTTCTAGAGAAAGGTGGTTTCGGTGATTTCTTGGATTTAGCTGCGTTCACGTATCCGACATTGGTGAGAGAATTGTTGGCTACCCTGGATTACCGTTCTGATTTTGAGATTCGTTTCCACTTAAGGGGTAAAGAGTTCGTGGTGACTAAGGACCTTGTTGCACAAGATTTTGGAGTCACCAAGACGCCTGCTGATGCTTGGGTAAGGACCTTGTTGCACAAGATTTTGGAGTCACCAAGACGCCTGCTGATGCTTGGGGATTTGAATTGGATGCTCCATATCCGCATGACACCTGGAAGAAGGCTACTGGTCGATCTTATGAGTCAGTTGGTTACCATTATGATTGCATGATCACTCATCCCGCTTTGAGATTGTGTTATTTGGTGTTATGCAGTTCTTTCATTGGTTTGGAGGATCACACACGAGTTACTATGAGATCCTGCAGCTACATCTATTTGATAACTCCACTCCCTTGATGAAAATCGGAAAAGGTTTCAAAGGCTTTGACACATAGCTTGTGTCAAAGGTCTTGAAGCTACAGCTGTGTTGATGAAACACAAAACCTGTATTTTATACATATTATTTCCGGATATTATTATTTGTTATTGTTATTATATGTTTCCAGATATTATTATATATGTTATGTACTAACATTTTAGCAAGTTTTTTGAATAATATCTCCTTCCTTAAGCTTAAAGTCGAGAAGAATCAAATAGGAGATTATGGCTTCGGAGTTTCCCAATATAGAAGATTGTGAAGATTGCCATGATCGGTCTAGCCGTTGAAGAGAAGATACTTCTTTGAAAGAGGCGCCGATTTGATCAATATAAAGATAAGGAAGAAGGGAAGACAGAGACACATTTGTTGAACACAAGCATTCATTCACACTCAAGCCTTCAAGTCAATTTGTCTTCTTCGTGTGCTCTCTGCTAGCTGTTAAGAGTCATATCTTTTGTTTCAAAGCATTTGAGAGTTACACAGTGAGCTTATAGGATATATTTCGAGAGAGTTTTATACTCGAGAGTTTGTAACTCAGGAAGTGGACACTAGGCGATTGATTCACTAAGTGTAAGAGGATTGTACTAGATAGCTGAGAGAGGTGGGGCTCTTCTAGATTGGTCTAGGACACCAAGGGAACATGAGTTGACTAGATTGCAATTGTATAGGAGGGAGGCTTCTCGGTGAGCTATTAGGATCCTAAGTCTTGTGAATCAATAAAGCTGGTTGAATCCTAGGGTTGTGGAAGAACCCTAGGCGGGGACGTAGGCCAAGTTCGTGCCGAACCTCGTTAACAATTCATTGCGTCCTTTACTTATTGCTTTACCATATTTCTGCACTTATTTCGAATTGTATAACGTTTTTGTGATTCAGGTTTTCAGAGGAAAGATTAAGTCTAATCTCAAAGGGTTTCGCAAGCGTTTCAAAAGTTTTGAGATTATTAGCGAAAAGTTGGCATACTCTATTCAACCTCCCTTCTAGAGTATCTTTATATTACTTTTTTATACATTATCGAACCTTCAATTGGTATCAGAGCTTTACTCACTGCTTTTGATCTAACAATCTTGTGAGTTTTGATCATGTCTGGTGAAGCAAGCAGAGGATTTGCACAAGGGAGGTCTACCAGTAGACCACCACTCTTTGTAGGAAACAACTTCGTCCACTAGAGGTCCTTGATGAAAATGTTCATTATAGATCAAGATCTGGAACTTTGGAACATTATAGAGAATGGTCCGAAGGTTCTAGAGAAAGACGGACCAAAAACTACAGGGCCATTAACTTACTATATTATGGTCTTAGTACTGATAAGTTTAACCGTATCTCATCTTGTAGGTCACCTAAAGAGATTTGGGACAAGCTGGTTGTCACTTACAAAGGAACCAGTCAAGTGAAGGACACTAAGATCAGCATCTTCCTTCGAAAGTATGAACTTTTCAAGATGAAGCCTGATGAGTCTATTAAAGCCATGTTCACATGGTTCACGGAAATCACAAACAACCTTGACTCTCTCGGCAAGACCTTTAAGAATGTTGAGAAAGTGGGAAAGATATTGAGGTGCCTCCCAAAAGACAAATGGGGCCCTAAAGTGAAAGCCATAGAGGAAGCCCAAGATCTCACCACTCTACCCCTTGATGACTTGCTTGGGAAGCTGATCACACATGAGATGATTCTCAATGAAGATGATGGAGAACTCCCAGAAGCACTAAGAACTTGGCTCTTAAGTCTAAGAAAGATACGCCTAAAGATGTGTTTGATTCTAAAGATGAGGATGATGATGAGGATGATCCCTTTGCTCTCATTACAAGGGGTCTTTCTCGAATCCTCAAAATGAAGAAGCTATTCAACAACAAGGATGGATCAGAGTCTTCTAAAATTTTAGGTAAGTCTCAATACAACAAATATGACAAGAAGACTAAACCCATGTCTTGTTTTGAATGTGGTAAAACAGACCATCTAGTAAAAGACTGCCCTCAAAAGAAGAAGAGCCAGTTCAAGAAAGGTGATAGATGGAAGAAGAAAGCCATGGTGGCGGCTTGGAGTGATTCTGACTCAGGTGACTCGGACTCCGACGATGAAAAGGCCAATCTTTGTCTCATGGCCTCGGGAGATGAATCCCACAATGAGCAACTTGAGGTAACTGTGAGAGAACTCATGGCAAGTCCAAAAGAGGTACTATTGGAATTCCTTTCTAATATGATTGCCAATAAAGAGAAACGTATTGCCCAAACTAGAGAACGAGAAGATCTCTCTGAATAAGAAGTCAAGACTCTTCACTCAGATCTTGACATTAAAGTCAAGACTCTTGACTCAGAGAAATCTGAACTCAAGCAAAATCTCTCGTCTTTGAGAAGTGAACATCATGACTTAGAGAACGAGAAGATCTCACTGAATAAGAAGATTCAAGACCAACAGACAGCCCTCATAAGTTTTACCAAGTCCAAGGGCACTTTTGATAGGATGTTGGGTGAGCAACAAAATTCTCTAAACAGAAGTGGTATTGGTTACAATCCAAGGTTTTTAAAGAAGCAACACATTACCACCTTTGTAAAGGCAAAATGAAGCATAACCTCTCCTATATGTCATCACTGTGCGAGAAAGGGACATGTAAAAGAGATATGCCCCTATAGAAGAAAGGATCCACATATCATTCGCAATACCTTTCCTGTTCACCTGAGAATAGAACGGATAACGCAAGTTTGGGTCCCCAAAGGCACTATTTTACCAAATATGGTTTATTCCAATAATGGATCTAATTTGCTTATTAGTCTAGCCACAAAGGTTGATTTTTGTTTTGCAGGAGATCACTAAAGTGAAAGAGCAAAAATGGATTATTGATAGTGGATGCTTTAGACATATGAGTGGGAAGAGTTCTCTCTTCCATGAACTAAATAAGCAATCCACTAGAACAATTGTTGGTATCGGTAGTGTTGGGAGTGATCCCAACCACAGTATTAAAAATGTCTATCTTGTTAATGGTTTGAAGTATAATTTGCTTAGTGTCTCTCAACTATGTGATAGTGGCAATGATGTTAGATTTAACAAGAAAAGATGTGTAGTGCGCAGAGAAGATACAGGTGAAACAGTTCTAACTGCCTATCGCTACAACAACATATATGCTGTGAATGCTGAGCAAGTGGCACAAGGAAGCTTAACCTGGCATAGGATACTCGGTCATGTAAGCCCATATACACTACAAAAGCTTGTGTCCACAGGGCTTGTAAGAGGACTACCTGAGATGGACTTCAAAGGTATTGATATGTGCAAAGCATGCACACGAGGTAAACAAACACGTAGCTCTTTCAAACCCAAAAAGGTTGTAAGTACTTCTAGACCCCTTGAACTTTTACATATGGATTTATGTGGTCTTATGCGAGTCGAATCTCCCAATGGTAAAAAGTACATGCTTGTTGTTGTTGATGATTTTTCGAGATATACTTGGGTTGCATTTTTAAAAGAAAAATCAGAGGCCTTATTTGAGTTTTCAAAACTTTGTAAGGAGTTGCAAACTTTAAGAAACGAGCCCATAGTGTCAATTCGAAGTGATCATGGTAGGGAGTTTGATCAACTTCAGTTTGATTTATTTTGTGCTAAATATGGCATCTCCCATAATTTTTCTACTCTTAGGACACCTCAACAAAATGGGGTTGTGGAACGAAAGAACCGCACCCTAGAGGATATGGTCAGGACTATGCTTTTAGAAAATGCATTACCTAAAACCTATTGGGCTGAAGCTGTTAACATAGCTAACTATATTTTGAATCGTTGTCTTATTTGTTCCATCTTAAAGAAAACTCCTTATGAACTTTTCAAAGGCTGCAAACCCATTATATCATATTTTAAACCCTTTGGTTGTACTTGTTTTGTTCATAACAATGGAAAAGATAACCTTGAGAAATTTGATGCGCGTAGTGATGAAGGTATATTTCTTGGCTACTCCACAAGTAGCAAAGCATATAGAATCTTCAACAAAAGGTCCAAGATGGTTGAGGAAAGTATTCATGTTATATTTGATGAATGCAATGACGGTTCTTTGAGTGAAAGTGTTGTAGATCTGGATCTTAACAGCCATACAGAGAATGAGGATGCTCATGATATTGTTACTAAGAACACAGAGAAGAGGAACATGCAGGATCAGATTAATAACACTGAGGAGTTGGCCCAAGGACTTGAAGCTTAGTCCAAAGCCCTTGGCAACCAATCCAAAAGTGTTGAGACTTCAGAAACTGTTGCAACTGAGGCCAACATATCCATGGAGTCAGATGTACCACAAATCAATCTTGTTGGTGTGACGAACCAGGGAGTTGAGACTAGCAAGAGAAAGTTCAAATACTCCTCATCACACTCATTAAAGGATATCATCTCTGACCCTACATCTAGTGTTCAAACTCGTTCTAAACTTAAAGATCTCTGTGCTTTTCACGCTTTTGTTTCACTTGTAGAACCAAAGAAGGTAGATGAGGCTCTTCAAGAGTCAGATTGGATCATTGCTATGCAAAGTGAGCTTAACGAATTTGAACAAAGTCTGGACGTTGAAGCCTAGGCCAAAGCATCAATCAGTCATTGGCACTCGTTGGGTATTTCGGAACAAGCTAGGTGAGAATGGTAAGATCGTTAGGAACAAAGCAAGGCTTGTTGCTCAAGGATAAAATCAAGAGGAATGTATTGACTACGAGGAGACCTTTGCTCCCGTAGCTAGGCTTGAAGCCATTCGCATATTATTAGAATTTGCATCTTTCATGGGCATAAAGTTATATCAAATGGATGTCAAGTGTGCTTTTCTTAATGGTTTCTTAGAGGAAGAAGTCTATGTGGCTCAACCCCAAGGTTTTGAAAGTTCGGAATTTCCTAATCATGTTTACAAGCTAGACAAAGCACTATGTGGTTTGAAACAAGCCCCAAGAGCTTGGTATGAGCGCTTGTCAAAATATCTTTTAGAAAATGATTTTAAAAGGGGGATGATCGACAAAACTCTTTTTTATCAAGACCAAATGAAAGGACATATTGGTTATTCAAATATATGTTGATGATATACTGTTTGGGGATACTAACACATCTTTGTGCAAGGAATTTTCTGATATTATGTGCAGTGAATTTGAGATGAGCTTAATGGGAGAACTCAACTTCTTTTTGGGGTTGCAAGTTCATCAATCTAAGAAAGAGATCTTTGTCAACCAAAGCAAGTATACTAAGGATCTCTTGAAGAAGTTTAAGATGGATCAATCCAAAGCAGCCAAGACACCTATGAGCTCAACCTTGTCCCTAGATCAAGACAAGACCGGAAAGAGTGTCAATCAAAAGGAGTATCGAGGGATGATTGGATCTTTATTATACCTTACTGCTAGTAGACCTGACATCATGTTTAGTGTTTGCATGTGTGCTAGGTTTCAAGCTGACCCTAAAGAATCTCACCTCATGGTTGTGAAGAGGATCTTTCGATATCTCAATGGCACTAAGGAGCTTGTCTTGTGGTACCCGAAGCAAAAAGATTTTACATTAATTGGGTACTCTGATGCAGATTTTGCAGGCTATAAGGTGGATAGGAAGAGCACGTCGGGATGTTGCCAATTCTTAGGAGCATCCTTGATTAGTTGGCACTCAAAGAAACAAAACTCAGTTTCTCTTTCCACTGTCGAAGCCGAGTACATAGCAGCTGGAGCATGTTGCTCCCAAATCCTTTGGATAGCTCAACAAATGAGAGATCTCGGCATCGACCTCAAAGACATTCCCATTAAATGTGACAATACAAGTGTCATCTCCATTACAAAGATCATGTTCAGCATTCAAGGACCAAACATATTGATGTAAGGCATCATTTCATTAGAGACCATGTCAAAAAAGGTGATGTGTCCATATCCTTTATTTCAACTGATTATCAATGGGCCGACATTTTTACTAAGCCTTTGGCAGAGGACAGGTTCACCTTCATTAGACGTGAGATTGGAATGCTTAACAAGGATGCACTTTCGTAGGGGGAGCCTTCCCTTTACGTAAGAAAACTTCTACTCAGTGTCAAGACCGTTGTGCTTCATGTCAAGGTTTGTGAACTGAATGGTAGAGCACATATAACGGATCATATATTTGGTTTTAATATCTTATTATATATTTGATCAAATATAGTTTTAATGGTTTTAAACTTCTTTATGCATTACACATTATATTTTCCAAATCATATATTCGAGTATATTTTATTTATGGAAAATATTTTTCGGAAATGTTCCCTCTTGCATTTTTAAATGTGAAAAGATGGTTTGAATTTTGATTTTTTTTGGAAATCAGATCTTTTCAAAATGGCAGTGTGTTATGATTACTACCATTGGAACCCTAAACCCGTCCCATCGACTTGCCCCCTTGTCCTTTTTAAACCACACATTTTACCCTAACTATTCATCACCTCCCCAGAACTACCTAAACCCTACGTCTTTTAACCTTCTCCTTCAACCTTTCTCTGAAAGCTTCACCGAATTCCATCCATGGCACCCAAATCCAAGAAGACCTCCACACCCAAATGCCTTGGCACTACCCCCAAAGGACGCCAGGCCCCTCTTGTGATCACCCCTCAACCCGAACCTACTCCTCAAGCTATTGTCCCAAGAACCGTCCCTGAGAGCACCATTGCCGAAATCAAGCGGTCCCTGAAGTGCCCGACTAAGAAGTCTCTCAGTACAAAGCAAAAAGGGAAGAGAAAGATCATTGCTGAGGAAGAGGAAGAGGAGGATCTTGATGCGATTCTAGAGCGAGATGCTGCAAAAGAGGTCGAGGAAGAGGCCCAGAGAAAGAAAAAGGCTGAGGAAAAGGTTGAGCAAGCGAGAAAAGTGGCCGAGGAAGAGGCCCAACGAGTTGCAGAGAAGGAGGTTCCCGCTGTAGAGGAACCAGAGGAAGAGAAAGAGGAGGACGACGAGTCTGAGGACGACGACGAGGAGGCTGAAGGAGACGATGCTGAATTGTCCGCTGAGGACTTGGGGTCTGAGGAAGAAGAGGAAGAGGAGCCAAAACTTGTTCCCTCTCCTACTCCTCCTCCTCCCCTATCTCCAAAGAAGCGCAAAGCCACTAAAGCAAAGCCTCCATCTCCCAAGCGCACGAGGAAAGGCACTCTCAGAAGCTTTGACGCACCGGCCAAAACGTCCGCTCCCACAAAAGCTCGAAGGAAGAACGCCGATCCGCCTGCACTTATCCAGGTAAACCAATCCTTATCCTCCTCCTGGTTTGAGAATGTTGAGATGGCTGGAAAGTGAGTAGATGAGTTTAGAACTCGTAAGAGTTGTTGTTCCGATTTCATTGATCTTGATTTTCTGGAAGCTTTAAATCTACCCTGCATCTCTCTCCTCAAACAAACCTCTGTCTGGACCCTTCTGAATCTTGAATCCATATACTACCCCCAACTCACCCGTCTATTTTACATAAACCTCAAAGCGAAACACATTGTTGATGGTTGGTCTTTGGAATCAGTTGTCAAGAGAGTTAGAATCACCTTCAACTCCATTGACTTCGCTGATCTCTTTGGCCTTCCTAAACCTTGTCCACCCTCTCCTGAAACCCCCACAAAAGATCAGTGTGTTGCTCTTGCCCGATCCAAATACTTGCTCCCCGAAGCATCAAACAGCACCACCAAACAGCTTACCCACTCGTCCCTTACTCTCGAGGCAAAAATTATCTTCAATATCATAGTGAGATGCCTCTTACCCCGTATCAACTCTGGCTCCCTACTCACTGACAACGCTATGGTCCTTCTATACCGAATTTTGAATGGCCATGATCTTGACCTGGCCAATACCATTTTACGATCCATGGCTCACACTCGCAAAGCCAGAAAAGGAACTCCCCTCCCCTTCGCAAACCTTTTGACCCATGTCTTCAAAGCTTCTGAAATTAATTTCAAAAATGAAGAACAACAACGCCATACGGGTAAATTCGACTCCAAGAGCTTTGAGAAGATTGACATTACTCAGTCCCCCCAAGGGACTTGGAGTCTTGCCTCTTCCTCAAAAACTCTTCCCACTGCCTTTGCCATCGATGAGCGCATGGAAAACCTGGAGTTGGGTTTGGAGGAAGTTCGCTTGGATATCATGAAGCTGCATAGAGAGTTTTCACTGGAGATGGGCGGGGTGGCTAAGCTGCTGCATGAGCTGAAGCTACTGTTCACGGATGGTGCTCTTGATGACGAATCCTAAAACCCTAACCTACCCTACCCTACCCTTAATCTAAACACTGCTGGTTTTGGTTACTGTTTTAAAACTTTTTGATAATGTTTTATCCTCCTCCCTTTGTTGAAAGACAAAAAGGGGGAGATGGTTTAGACTTTGAAACTGCTGTGAACCAAGGGTCTTGGAAGACCTTGTTTTTATTTTGTTGGATGCTTCTCTTTGACTTTGAAAACATATGATCCAACATTCGTCTAACCCATGCAGGTACTTAGTCCGATTTTGCCACATAGCTCCACTCCCTTGATGAAAATCGGAAAAGGTTTCAAAGGCTTTGACACATAGCTTGTGTCAAAGGTCATGAAGCTACAGCTGTGTTGATGAAACACAAAACCTGTATTTTATGCATATTATTTCCGGATATTATTATTTGTTATTGTTATTATATGTTTCCAGATATTATTATATATGTTATGTACTAACATTTCAGCAAGTGTTTCGAATAATCTCTTCTTCCTTAAGCTTAAAGTCGAGAAGAATCAAATCGGAGATTATGGCTTCGGAGTTTCCCAATATAAGAAGATTGTAAAGATTGCCATGATCGGTCTAGCCGTTGAAGAGAAGATCCTTCTTTGAAAGAGGCGCCGATTTGATCAATATAAAGAGAAGAGAGAAGGGAAGACATGTGCTCTCTGCTAGCTGTTAAGAGTCATATCTTTTGTTTCAAAGCATTTGAGAGTTACACAGTGAGCTTATAGGATATATTTAAAGAGAGTGTTATACTCGAGAGTTTGTAACAGGAAGTGGACACTAGGCGATTGATTCACTAAGTGTAAGAGGATTGTACTAGATAGCTGAGAGAGGTGGGGCTCTTCTAGATTGGTCTAGGACTCCAAGGGAACATGAGTTGACTAGATTGCAATAGTATAGGAGAGAGGCTTCTCGGTGAGCTATTAGGATCCTAAGTCTTGTGAATCAATAAAACCGGTTGTATCCTAGGATTGTGGAAGAACCCTAGGCGGGGACGTAGGCCAAGTTTGTGCCGAACCTCGTTAACAATTCGTTGCGTCCTTTACTTATTGTTTTACCATATTTCCGCACTTGTTTCGAATTGTATAACTCTTTTGTGATTCAGGTTTTTAGAGGAAAGATTAAGTCTAATCTCAAAGGGTTTTGCAAGCGTTTCAAAAGTCTTGAGATTATCAACGAAAAGTTAGCATACTCTATTCAACCCCCCCTTCTAGAGTATCTTTATATTACTTTGTTATACATTATCGAACCTTCACTATTGTTTGGTCCCTGAGTCATTGCAAATTCCTGGTTGGGTTCAATTATTAGGGCTACTCATGTGACGGCTGATCGCACTATTGCTTTTGGAGGTTTGGTGTTGCTGATTGCTCGACACTTGGGAGTTTGTCTTAATGATTTGCGCCCTTTTGATCATGAGTCGGTCTACAACATTGCCGCCCTGAACTAGTGGGGCATTACAGTAGCTATCTAGCGTCCTATTGGAGCGGAGTGTTTCAGATGGAATGCAGGAGAGCACGGCGAGCATCATCTATACCTTCCTGCAGAGTTACCTTATTGCTATTGAATTTCGGATTTCAATATCTGCCATAATTGCTTTTCCTTGCCACTGGAGCCGCTTGAGGATGTTTCTGAGGGACATGGTCCTGAGGAACCTAGTTTGGTAGAAGGGGATGAGTGATGTGAGCCTATTTTGCCATGTTTTATACTATCTTTTATATCGATTTCTGCATACATTTCATGCATTTGGGTTAGATTAATATAGAATCTATGTAGTTTACACTAATTTGCCAAATTATGGAGTCTACACAAGTTTTTGTTATATTTCGCAGAAATCGGAGGCACTTTGGCGCTTAAAGGAAAGTCATGAAGAAGCTAAGGATGGTGCATCTGGAGAAAAGGGCATTTTCACCATTCATCATTCTGAATCAAGCTTTGATGTCTTCATAAGAGTCGTAGCCCTCGAAAAGAGCTTTCCAACGCATGGTCATATGCATCAATCCGACGAACGATGACTCGGGAAAGTGCGTTTCAAGAACAGAGCAGGATGCTGAGAAGACTGGTCGATATCGACCAAGCACACTCAATATCGACCAGATTTAGGTCGAAATTCTCCAAATCGACTCAGAGTTGGCTAGAATCGACTAAGGAGGAAAGGAAGAGGTCGATATCGACTTAACCAAGTCAATATCGAGTGCCCCATATCGAGTCAACGTCCTGGAATCGAGTCAAGAAAGTTGGAGCTGAGACATGCTAGTCAATATCTAGTAACTCAACTCGATATCGAGTACAAATCAACTCGATTTTCATCTCTGGAGTCAATATTGACCAGCTGAAGAGAAACTGTGGAAGCACAGGTCAATATCGACTTAACCAAGTCAATATCGATTGGACCCACGGCGGCGGATTCCGAGCTTAACCGACTTCTTGTTAAGTTTCTATCCCGAATCCAATGAAGATATTTTCGAGACCAAATTCTATCCACATCTATCAAGATCTATCAAGTCCAAGGAAGATTTATCCACTTTAGATATAATCGTAGTTGATTTAATTCTTTTATTCCATGTTTTATCTTTATGTTATAAGATAAAGTAGATATATATATAGATAGACTTTCTTACCTTGATTAGCAAGGGTTGGAAGCCTATAAATAAAGCCTTAGGGGCTGGATTTTATTCATTCAATTTCAGAGACAATTAGTTAGTCACATAGAGAGAGAGAAAGAGAAGAGGTTGTAAGTTTGAGTTTATTTAATGCAAGTTAGTTCTTTTTCATCAAAGATGTCTGCTATTGCGATGAATAGCGAGTAGTCCACCCACTTCTAGGGCTGGGGTGAGCCCGACGGTAGCCATGTAAGGTGATGCAGTAAAGGTACGATCTTTTTATGCAATTCGTCTTCTATCCCTATGAGCATGATTCTTTTGCGAAAGTTGAAGATGATCCTTGTTTGTGTTATTGAAGCGAAAGTGATCTTAATGCAACTTGGGTTAATTATGTAAAAATGGTTAGTAACAATTAGGGTTTATGCGAAAGCTTTTATATTCCTATTTGTTAATAACGAAAGTTATTTGATGGAAAGCATGATCTTTTATGCCTTTATGTGTTACTTTGCATGGTTATCGTTGTGGTGTTGATACCCTGGCTTTGGAAGTCTTTTAGTGTATTGATTTATTTCGTTGAAAATCTGAATTCTGTGTTCGAGAAGTTTGCAATTAAAGTTTCTGCTATCTTTGTCGATCTCGAAGAGTTTTAGTCGATATCGAGTTCTGCTTAGTCGATATCGAGTAGGGTTGTCGAGATCGAGTTTCTGTGTTTGATTCTGAGTTTCTGTCGTCGCTGTGTTTACTCGATATCGAGTTCTGCTTTGTCGATATCGAGCAGTTTTGTGTTTTACTTTTTGTGATTCAGGTTTTCAGAGGAAAGATTAAGTCTAATCTCAAAGGGTTTCGCAAGCGTTTCAAAAGTCTTGAGATTATTAGCGAAAAGTTGGCATACTCTATTCAATCTCCCTTCTAGAGTATCTTTATATTACTTTTTTATACATTATCGAACCTTCAATTGGTATCAGAGCTTTACTCACTGCTTTTGATCTAACAATCTTGTGAGTTTTGATCATGTCTGGTGAAGCAAGCGGAGGATTTGCACAAGGGAGGTCTACCAGTAGACCACCACTCTTTGTAGGAAACAACTTCGTCCACTAGAGGTCCTTGATGAAAATGTTCATTATAGATCAAGATCTGGAACTTTGGAACATTATAGAGAATGGTCCGAAGGTTCTAGAGAAAGACGGACCAAAAACTACAGGGCCATTAACTTACTATATTATGGTCTTAGTATTGATAAGTTTAACCGTATCTCATCTTGTAGGTTAGCGAAAGAGATTTGGGACAAGCTGGTTGTCACTTACAAAGGAACCAGTCAAGTGAAGGACACTAAGATCCGCATCTTCCTTCGAAAGTATGAACTTTTCAAGATGAAGCCTGATGAGTCTATTAAGGCCATGTTCACATGGTTCACGGAAATCACAAACAACCTTGACTCTCTCGGCAAGACCTTTAAGAATGTTGAGAAAGTGAGGAAGATATTGAGGTGCCTCCCAAAAGACAAATGGGGCCCTAAAGTGAAAGCCATAGAGGAAGCCCAAGATCTCACCACTCTACCCCTTGATGACTTGCTTGGGAAGCTGATCACACATGAGATGATTCTCAATGAAGATGATGGAGAACTCCCAGAAGCACTAAGAACTTGGCTCTTAAGTCTAAGAAAGATACGCCTAAAGATGTGTTTGATTCTGAAGATGAGGATGATGATGAGGATGATCCCTTTGCTCTCATTACAAGGGGTCTTTCTCGAATCCTCAAAATGAAGAAGCTATTCAACAACAAGGATGGATCAGAGTCTTCTAAAATTTTAGGTAAGTCTCAATACAACAAATATGACAAGAAGACTAAACCCATGTCTTGTTTTGAATGTGGTAAAACAGACCATCTAGTAAAAGACTGCCCTCAAAAGAAGAAGAGCCAGTTCAAGAAAGGTGATAGATGGAAGAAGAAAGCCATGGTGGCGGCTTGGAGTGATTCTGACTCAGGTGACTCGGACTCCGACGATGAAAAGGCCAATCTTTGTCTCATGGCCTCGGGAGATGAATCCCACAATGAGCAACTTGAGGTAACTGTGAGAGAACTCATGGCAAGTCCAAAAGAGGTACTATTGGAATTCCTTTCTAATATGATTGCCAATAAAGAGAAACGTATTGCCCAAACTAGAGAACGAGAAGATCTCTCTGAATAAGAAGTCAAGACTCTTCACTCAGATCTTGACATTAAAGTCAAGACTCTTGACTCAGAGAAATCTGAACTCAAGCAAGATCTCTCGTCTCTGAGAAGTGAGCATCATGACTTAGAGAACGAGAAGATCTCTCTAAATAAGAAGATTCAAGACCAACAGACAGCCCTCATAAGTTTTACCAAGTCCAAGGGCACTTTTGATAGGATGTTGGGTGAGCAACAAAATTCTCTAAACAGAAGTGGTATTGGTTACAATCCAAGGTTTTTAAAGAAGCAACACATTACCACCTTTGTAAAGGCAAAATGAAGCATAACCTCTCCTATATGTCATCACTGTGCGAGAAAGGGACATGTAAAAGAGATATGCCCCTATAGAAGAAAGGATCCACATATCATTCGCAATACCTTTCCTGTTCACCTGAGAAAAGAACGGATAACGCAAGTTTGGGTCCCCAAAGGCACTATTTTACCAAATATGGTTTATTCCAATAATGGATCTAATTTGCTTATTAGTCTAGCCACAAAGGCTGATTTTTGTTTTGTAGGAGATCACCAAAGTGAAAGAGCAAAAATGGATTATTGATAGTGGATGCTTTAGACATATGAGTGGGAAGAGTTCTCTCTTCCATGAACTAAATAAGCAATCCACTAGAACAATCGTTGGTATCGGTAGTGTTGGGAGTGATCCCAACCACAGTATTAAAAATGTCTATCTTGTTAATGGTTTGAAGTATAATTTGCTTAGTGTCTCTCAACTATGTGATAGTGGCAATGATGTTAGATTTAGCAAGAAAAGATGTGTAGTGCGCAGAGAAGATACAGGTGAAACAGTTCTAACTGCCTATCGCTACAACAACATATATGCTGTGAATGCTGAGCAAGTGGCACAAGGAAGCTTAACCTGGCATAGGATACTCGGTCATGTAAGCCCATATACACTACAAAAGCTTGTGTCCAAAGGGCTTGTAAGAGGACTACCTGAGATGGACTTCAAAGGTATTGATATGTGCAAAGCATGCACACGAGGTAAACAAACACGTAGCTCTTTCAAACCCAAAAAGGTTGTAAGTACTTCTAGACCCCTTGAACTTTTACATATGGATTTATGTGGTCTTATGCGAGTCGAATCTCCCAATGGTAAAAAGTACATGCTTGTTGTTGTTGATGATTTTTCGAGATATACATGGGTTGCATTTTTAAAAGAAAAATCAGAGGCCTTATTTGAGTTTTCAAAACTTTGTAAGGAGTTGCAAACTTTAAGAAACGAGCCCATAGTGTCAATGCGAAGTGATCATGGTAGGGAGTTTGATCAACTTCAGTTTGATTTATTTTGTGCTAAATATGGCATCTCCCATAATTTTTCTACTCTTAGGACACCTCAACAAAATGTGGTTGTGGAACGAAAGAACCGCAGGATATGGTCAGGACTATGCTTTTAGAAAATGCATTACCTAAAACCTATTGGGCTGAAGTTGTTAACATAGCTAACTATATTTTGAATCGTTGTCTTATTTGTTCCATCTTAAAGAAAACTCCTTATGAACTTTTCAAAGGCCGCAAACCCATTATATCGTATTTTAAACCCTTTGGCTGTACTTGTTTTGTTCATAACAATGGAAAAGATAACCTTGAGAAATTTGATGCGCGTAGTGATGAAGGTATATTTCTTGGCTACTCCACAAGTAGCAAAGCATATAGAATCTTCAACAAAAGGACCAAGATGGTTGAGGAAAGTATTCATGTTATATTTGATGAATGCAATGACGGTTCTTTGAGTGAAAGTGTTGCAGATCTGGATCTTAACAGCCATACAGAGAATGAGAATGCTGATGATATTGTTACTAAGAACACAGAGAAGAGGAACATGCAGTAAAGGTACGATCTTTTTATGCAATTCGTCTTCTATCCCTATGAGCATGATTCTTTTGCGAAAGTTGAAGGTGATCCTTGTTTGTGTTATTGAAGCGAAAGTGATCTTAATGCAACTTGGGTTAATTATGTAAAAAGAGTTAGTAACAATTAGGGTTTATGCGAAAGCCTCTATATTCCTATTTGTTAATAACGAAAGTTATTTGATGGAAAGCATGATCTTTTATGCCTTTATGTGTTACTTTGCATGGTTATCGTTGTGGTGTTGATACCTGGCTTTGGAAGTCTTTTAGTATATTGATTTATTTCGTTAAAAATCTGAATTCTGTGTTCGAGAAGTTTGCAATTAAAGTTTCTACTATCTTTGTCGATCTCGAAGAGTTTTAGTCGATATCGAGTTCTGCTTAGTCGATATCGAGTAGGGTTGTCGAGATCGAGTTTCTGTGTTTGATTCTGAGTTTCTGTCGTCGCTGTGTTTACTCGATATCGAGTTCTGCTTTGTCGATATCGAGCAGTTTTGTGTTTTACTTTATTTTCTGGTTTGCTTTGCTTTTTCTGTCTTTCTTTCTGTCCTTCTGCTATTCTGTCTATGAGATATACAGCTACCTAAGATCCGCTGACACGCTCCCTCGAGGATCGATCCTTACTTCCCACTACTGCATAGGGAGGAGGTCTTGTAATTATTTGCTGGGGCTCGAAACTGGTTTGATTTATATTATTATATTTTGAACTCGATTTTCTCTTACAACAAATTGGCGCCGTTGCCGGGGAAGCAATCATTCGCGCCTTAGGTAGTCAGATATCACTTTTCTTTTGAGTTACTTTGCAGGTATATGAGCCGTTCTGGTCAAACACCTGAGTTTGACGCCTTAGACGAACCGGAGCGCCTTATACACATTCAAGCTAAACTAAAAAGAGCCATGGCGGCTACAGAGACACAGGAACAGCTGATTGAGAGGCTTACGAGGGAACTAGCTGCTAAAGATACTGCTCTCACCGCTGAGAGAGCACGCACTACAAGGGAAGCGGAACGTGCGAGGCTATTGGAAGATGAGCTTGCTGCTTGCCCAATACCCAACAACTGCAGAGGATTACATGCACCCGACGCTCATAGCGCCTGAATCGGCCATTCTAATCCCTGAAAATAACTATGAAATTCGCACTCCTTTCCTTATTGAAATCAAGAATAATGCTTTTCATGGTAGATTTAATGAATGCCCTCTTCAGCATATTACACATTTTACTGATATGTGTCATACTCTTGCTGAAGGTACCACCTTGGAGTACATCTTGATGAATGCTGTTCGTTGGTCTCTCGCTGGTCCCGCATTGAAGTGGCTGGAAGGACTGAAACCACGATCCCTCACAACATGGGCTCAAGTGAAGCAGGAATTTCTCAATAAATTCTTTCCTCTTGCCAAGACAGCGCTCCTTCACCAAAAGATTACATCTTTCAAACAGCAGCCTGGAGAGCCGCTAGCAAAGGCATGGGAACGCTATAAGGATCTACTGCGATCCTGCCCTACACATGGACAGCAACCCTGCGTGGTTCAAGAGATATTCTTCAATTCTCTGGACTTGGCTGCAAAGGATAGAATCAACACATATACTCACTATGAGTATCTCACAATGTCGCCTGCTGACGCATGGGCTGCTCTCGATAAGCTGACCAACTATGATAACAAGTATGGGACTCCAACCAACTATGAAGAGAATCCCTATGATAGGCCAGCACCATCCATGCCCCTCTATGAGCCCTCTATAGAGATTGACCCAGATGTCAAGAAGCAGTACTACAAAGATCAGAATCGCAAGCTCCTCAAACAAGTAAAGTATCTTTCTGTCAACCAGTCTTGCATTGAATGCGGATCACAGAGGCACACCACTACTGAGTGCCCACACACAGAGCAAGTTAGACTGGCAGAATACCATGAAGAGGCAGCTTACGCAGGGGGTCCCAATCGCTACATGGGGGACCAAAGGTTCCAGCAACCACAATGGAACGAAGGTGCCCCTAGGAACCCCCACCCTACAGAGCTCCAGGACATCCAGAAAGGGACCAGAAGAGGGATGATCTACAGACCGTCCTAGAGGAGATACGGAGAAATCATTCAGACACCAAGCAATCCTTCAACTCAGTCTACACTCAGATTCAAGGTGTCAACTCTAGGCTTGGGGAGATTGATATATGGCGGAAATCAGTTGATACACAGATTGGCCAGCTAGCAACGGGAGTCCCCAGACAGTCAGGTTCGCTCCCTGGATCTTTTGAGCCCAATCCCAAGGGGAAGACCGGACACATCGCAGCCGTAAAGCTTAGGAGCGGACGCAAACTGCACGAAACAGAGACCGGAGAAGCAAAAGACGGCACTGCAGAGGAGGTCGATATCGACCAACACCTAGTCGATATTGACCAACACAGTCGATATTGACCACCCCCAGGTCAATATCGACCCATCTGCACCAGTGAACCCGAAACCGACTCCAGCAGTCGATTTCGACCAAACACCGGTCAATATCGACCATACTGCAGTCGATATCGAGTCCCCTCCAGTAAATATTGACTCATCTACAACATCTCCGACATCTGTTCTGGCTCAGAATCAGAAAAAGAAGCTGCCTTTTCCAAGAATATCTCCAAAGGATCCAGCAGAGAAGAAATTTCAGCGTTTCATCAAGATGCTTCAGAAGCTCAATGTCACCATACCCTTCACAGAAGCTCTCAATGAAATGACATCCTATGTCAAATTCCTCAAGGAGATCCTAAGCAAGAAGAGATCAATGGCTGAGATTACAGAAGAGTGCAGCCAAATGGATATACTTGAGAAGAGGCCAGATCCAGGTAAGTTTGCTATAACTATTGGATTTGGTCAATACAAATTTAATGCTTTATGTGATCTTGGAGCCAGTGTGAGTATAATGCCTTTAACAATTTGGTCCAAGATTAAGATAGGTGCCCTAGAGCCTGTGGATGCTAAGCTTTACATGGCCAACAACACAGTGGTCATTCCAACAGGCATAGTGGACAATGTGCCAGTACAAGTAGGTAAGTTCTTTGTCCCTGCTGATTTCTTAGTTATTGATATGCCGGAGGACCCTGCTTGTCCAATTATTCTAGGAAGACCCTTCTTGGTGACGGTGGATGCCAACATAAGCGTAAGGAAGGGAGTGCTCACTTTCAACATCAGCGATGAGGTAATTGAGTATTCCTTTAATAAAACTGAAAGGCATACAGGTCCAATGGAAGAGGTAAAATCTATCTCAGCTGGTTACATCACTTGCGGGGAGCCTAAGGTAAGAAATATGACTCCTGAAGAGCTGGAAAAGAGGGATATGGAAGCCCAGGTGGAAAAGATCATGGCCAACCTGAACGAAGAGGCAGAGAATCCAATCGAAATAGACCCATGTAAGTCGATTTGGACTAACTATTTTTCGGATGCCTTGCCAGGTCTTAAGTATGGGGTCAATATTGACCCGGAGAAGTCGACAGAGCCACAAAGGCACTCAATATCGACTACCACAGGTCAATATCGACCTCCCTATGCCGAGACAGCCCCACCAGATATCGAGCAAAACGACTCAATATCGACCCCTTTTGGTCAATATCGACCTGCATCTCCTGAGTCGATTCCTCCTGTTGAGCAGAAGCTAGTCAATATTGAGCCAGTCAAGTCAATATCGAGTGACCTTACTCAATATCGACTTGAAAAAATCGACCTATCTCCCTTCATATCGACTGAGAGTCCACCTGAAGAGCAGCACAACTCGATATCGAGTAACCTAACTTGATATCGACCAGACCCTCAGGAGCTTCTGACATCCGATTCTGCGAAGGTAAGCCAAGGTATGGATCCTTCTTCTCCCATTTCAATTAAAGATTTATCTATACATGGGAGAGGTTTGCCTTGGTATGTGCGATTATGTAGGATTTCCAATGATGAGCCTAAAGAGTATGAAGTTGGAGACAAGCTCTATGTTTCCTAATCAAAAGATCATTGGTTTCCCAACAAATTCAACAAGAAGAGGGGCCCTTCGTGGTGAACAAGATCCATTCAGGAGGACTGCAGGTGATGGACAAGAATGGAGTCCTATTTGAAGCCCAAGCTACATGGGCCCTGAAAATGCCACCTTGAGCTTAATGAAGAAAGTCGGCCTAACGACTATAAAATCTAGAGCTTGTAAATAGACATTTGTTTTTGGACTGTTGGACATTGTTGCGTTTTGTTTGTTTTTGGTTTTGAACATTTTTAGTTTTTCTATTGTGGGTATATGTCTTCTACATTTTTCAGGTCTATGGAGATAGAAGCAAGGCTATATTCGGACTCGCCCCAGGCATTAGCACTCGACATTTTGAAGTCATGCGCACTTGTCTTGTGAGTTCCTTTCTTTACCCTTGTTTTTATACAGTGAGGACACTGTAATGTTTAAGTATGGGGTGGGGGAAGGGCTTACTTTATGCATATTTGGCTTTATTTGACAATATTTGTGCATTTTTAAAATTTATTTCATGAATTGCTTATACATGGCTATTTTGGAATTCATTATTGATTTATGAGCTTATATGCATGTTTTCCAAAAATTTGAAAAATTACCCCCATTGAAAATTTTGATTAATGTCATGGAAGCTTTATTGAACTCGACGATGCAAAATTGGATTCATTAGAGATATAGCATGAAATTGCCTAGTAAAGGGAAGTCACAATGAAGTGCATTATTTTTATGAAAACCATGAAAGGAGGTAAAATTTGATGTTGTTTTTGACATGTTGCATGATAAAAGGATGGAGGACTTTATATTTCCATAAAATGCTCATATTTTTATATCCTAGCTTTACCTATGCTTATGCATCACAAAAGCCATATTATGCCTTATTTCATATATGCTCCACATGATCTAAATATTGCCATTCTTTACCTTATTTCCTATCCGGGGATTATGTTGAGAATGAAAGTTACATTATGGAGATTATTATATGGTTGTTGTGTTGTTATTATCATTATTGGAGTTTGGTAGGAAATTGTTTGAAATATATGGAAAATTTAATGAGTGAAAGAAAATCCGATCACCTCAGGATATAAAGGTAGATCGACCCTGCTTGCTGAGATAATAGTTTAGCAAGATGGGACACACAGGTGAGGAGTCCAAAGCACTAAGTATCCGGGGCCATTCATGACACCCATGTTTGCGACTCGCGAGAAGGCAGTGCTGAGGTTAGAGAGGTAAAAGCATTATTGATAAAAGCATTATGAAAGGTGATGAATCTTATGGAGAAGGAATGTGGAAATTCAGTTTGGAAATACTCCATTTCCCCGGATTATTAGCACCACATTGCCAAAAATTGCCCACCTTTAGCCTTTTACCAATCTACTCCTTATTGAGCTTAATTAAAGTCCTCTTGATTATTAATGCTTTGTCACAACTGAATGTTTTTTGCATAACCCTCCTTTTGTGAGTAGATGTTGCTTTTTAATTGCACATGCATGGATTTGTGACATTAGTACCTTTTCGAGGATGGTAATTGAGTGCAGGGTTATATGAGAATGAATCTAGGATGTTGAGAGTTTTGATTTCTTCCCCTGAATGACAATTAAAAGTATTGCTTGAGGACAAGTAAGCTTAAGTATGGGGTGTTTGATGTGAGCCTATTTTGCCATGTTTTATACTATCTTTTATATCGATTTCTGCATACATTTCATGCATTTGGGTTAGATTAATACAGAATCTATGTAGTTTACACTTATTTGCCAAATTATGGAGTCTACACAAGTTTCTGTTATATTTCGCAGAAATCGGAGGCACTTTGGCGCTTAAATGAAAGTAATGAAGAAGCTAAGGATGGTGTAGCTGGAGAAAAGGGCATTTTTCACCATTCATCATTCTTAATCAAGCTTTGATATCTTCATGAGAGTCGTAGCCCTCAAAAAGAGCTTTCCAGCGCATGTTCATATGCGTCAATCCGACGAACGAGGACTCGGGAAAGTGCGTTTCAAGAACAGAGTAGGATGTTGAGAAGACTGGTTGATATCGACCAAGCACACTCAATATCGACCAGATTTAGGTCGAAATTCTCCAAATCGACTCAGAGTTGGCTAGAATCGACTAAGGAAGAAAGGAAGAGGTCGATATCGACTTAACCAAGTCAATATCGAGTGCCCCATATCGAGTCAACGTCCTGGAATCGAGTCAAGAAAGTTGGAGCTGAGACATGCTAGTCAATATCGAGTAACTCAACTCGATATCGAGTACAAATCAACTCGATTTTCATCTCTGGAGTCAATATTGACCAGCTGAAGAGAAACCGAGGAAGCACAGGTCAATATCGACTTAACCAAGTCAATATCGACTGGACCCACGGCGGCGGATTCCGAGCTTAACCGACTTCTCGTTAAGTTTCTATCCCGAATCCAATGAAGATATTTTCGAGGCCAAATTCTATCCACATCTATCAAGATCTATCACGTCCAAGGAAGATTTATCCACTTTAGATTTAATCGTAGTTGATTTAATTCTTTTATTCCATGTTTTATCTTTATGTTATAAGATAAAGTAGATATAGATATAGATAGACTTTCTTACCTTGATTAGCAAGGGTTGGAAGCCTATAAATAAAGCCTTAGGGGCTGGATTTTATTCATTCAATTTCAGAGACAATTAGTTAGTCACATAGAGAGAGAAAGAGAAGAGGTTGTGAGTTTGAGTTTATTTAATGCAAGTTAGTTCTTTTTCATCAAAGATGTCTGCTATTGCGATGAAGAGCAAGTAGTCCACCCACTTCTAGGGCTGGGGTGAGCCCGACGGTAGCCATGTAAGTTGATGCAGTAAAGGTACGATCTTTTTATGCAATTCGTCTTCTATCCCTATGAGCATGATTGTTTTGCGAAAGTTGAAGATGATCCTTGTTTGTGTTATTGAAGCGAAAGTGATCTTAATGCAACTTGGGTTAATTATGTAAAAAGGTTTAGTAACAATTAGTGTTTATGCGAAAGCCTCTATATTCCTATTTGTTAATAACGAAAGTTATTTGATGGAAAGCATGATCTTTTATGCCTTTATGTGTTACTTTGCATGGTTATCGTTGTGGTGTTGATACCCTGGCTTTGGAAGTCTTTTAGTATATTAATTTATTTCGTTGAAAATCTGAGTTCTGTGTTCGAGAAGTTTGCAATTAAAGTTTCTGCTATCTTTGTCGATCTCGAAGAGTTTTAGTCGATATCGAGTTTCTGTGTTTGATTCTGAGTTTCTGTCGTCGATGTGTTTACTCGATATCGAGTTCTGCTTTGTCGATATCGAGCAGTTTTGTGTTTTACTTTATTTTCTACTTTGCTTTGCTTTTTCTGTCTTTCTTTCTGTCCTTCTGCTATTCTGTCTGTGAGATTTACAGCTACCTGAGATCCGCTGACACGCTTCCTCGAGGATCGATCCTGACTTCCCACTACTGCATAGGGAGGAGGTCTTGTAATTATTTGCTGGGGCTCGAAGCTGGTTTGATTTATATTATTATATTTTGAACTCGATTTCCTCTTACAACAATGAGCAGATTGAGAATGAAGAAGAAGAGGAAGTTTTGGCTAATGACGCTGAGCCTGTTTATGTCACTTTTGATGATCTTGAGCGTCGATTTGCTAAGTTAGAAGCAAGAACTGTGGAGAAGCTCGCTGGTATTTCTGAAAAGATTACTGGTCTTCAGAAAGTGTTGTTGCGTGTAATGGATAGTCTTCATCAGCGGTATAGATCCCAGACCCCACCTTCACATTGAATGGTTAGTTTATCCACTTCCTTCGCCCTCATTTTATTTTTCATTGTTCTATTTGTTTATGCATTGAGGACAATGTAACATTTAAGTGGGGGGGGAGGGGGAGGAAGTGGATTATTAGTTTAGTTCATGTTTATTTTATGTTTCATGTTTAATTTTTAAGTTATTTTATTTCATTTATGTTTGAGTTTTAGTTGTAATTCATGCATCATTTTATTTTATTTGTTATTAAAATGACTAAAACCAATTTTTTTTATAAAATGTCAAAAAATGAAAAAAAAATAGAGTTTTTGTGCATTGCATATATGTCATATGTGTTATTAAAGATACCCATCTAGTTTGAGTTTGTCCTATCAACTTTATTCTAGCATGATCTTATGTATCCCATGGAATTCTGGAATGATTTGACCTTGTCTTTAAAATTGTTTTTATGTGAAATATGATTTGACATAGGTAATTGAGCATGCTTGATATTCAACAAGAAATTGTCCTAGTGGGAATTTTGGTCTTATAAGGATTACATCTATATTCCATTTTGCTTTTGTTGTGTGATTTACTATTTCTATGCATTTATCTTTGAGTATTGACATGGTTATCTATTTTCAAGACCGATTATATACATTATCATTGCTTGATAAGTTCAAATGATAGAGGCATCGTTAAGCCACATTTTATCCATGTCTACCCTATGACATATCTTGCTTTAAAACCAATTTGAGTCTTTAGGCTATTTTATTTGTTAGCTCCACAAAAGTGTTGACACGAAAAAAAGTGTTGACGCGAAAAAAAATGACCCACGAGGGGGACACAGTGGGGGCGCAGAGGCAGAGGGGGCACATGTGACCCTAATTTGCATTCCGTCCACCCTCTTGACTTAATTGGCAAAACGTCCACCCTCATGTGGGTGAACATTTTGCCAATTAAATCAAGAAGGTGGAGGAAGGAATGCAAATTACGGAACAAAATATGGACATTTCACAAAATACCCCTTAATTTAATTCTCACATTGTAATTCAGATTTATTAATATCTTATTATAATAAAGGAGAAGTCGTTTGTGACATGTGTCAGTTTCTTCTTAATTGTAGTATTTTTAACCAATTGTATTTTCCCATTAATTAGTACAATATAGCAATATATATATTCAAGATAAGATTCTACTTATTTTTTTTATCCAATTCCACTAAATCCATATATAAATAAATAAATATATATATATATATATATATATATATATATATATATATATATATATATATATATATATATATTAAGATAAGATTTTACCCAATTTGGCTAGATATCAATATATTTTTAGAAGATTAATATAACAATATATGATTAAGATATTATTGGTAGTATACAGGTAGTTAGAATTAATGTTTGATTACAAGTTATTTTATACGTTTTTTAATATCAAATGAATTGATATTAAAAAGCCGCACAAAAGTGCGAGTACTTAATTGGTTTTATAATATTTTATTAACATATATTTTCATGTATAAGACGACACACTAGTTTAAAATAGTCTGTCAAAAAAATGAAAAATAACCTCCAAAAATGTTCCGGTGTAATTGATGAATAGAACGTTCAAAGTTCATTGGGCCGGCCCATCATCATGAAAAATGGGCTTTGGTCCTGAGCTAAACTCAAAATTGTCAACGAACGTCTAATCCCATTTACAAAGTTGTTTATATGGTGCATTATACAAAAAAAAAAAATCTTTATTTATATCTATATTTTTTTTATGACGAGGAACCCACCTTTTGGCGGTAAACCCCGAGCACGTGACCCAACCGGCAAGAGCCACATACCAGGTAAACCGGCTTGCGCCGACCGGCTCGACCCATTGGTAGGGAGCAAGTATTTAAATCTATATCTTTCTCTTTAGTAAAGTTAACTTTTTTGGAGTATTAATACACATTTAAAAGACAAAAAGTCTAATTAATAAAAAAATATAAGATTATTACTATTTCTAAAAAAATGTTTTGGTATAAAAATTTTTAGAAGATAAAAAGTCTAATTAATGAAAATGAGAAAATATTAATGTAATATTTCTACAAAAATATTTTAGTAGTATACATATAAAGTTTCAATTCATCACAAATTATAAAAGGAGATGAAAAAAAATCTAATTAATGAGCATAAAAAAAGATTTATATTTACAAAGATATACAATTTTTTTATTATTTAAAAATATTAAATTTTAATGATAGTTAGATTTTTTGGAGTATTAATGGACATTTAGAAGAAAAAAATTCTAATTAATAATAAAAAAAGATTAATACTATTTCTAAAAAAAATTAATATAATTTTTTTTTAGAAGATAAAAAGTCTAATGAATGAAAATGAGAAAATATTAATGTAATATTTCTAAAAAACATTTTAGTAGTATATTCATAATTCATCACAAGTAATATAATATTCTAATAAGATCTTCGGACTTAAAGTCGGCAATGTTGAACACGGGGTAGCGGCGGACGCCGGTGGAAAAGCGACGGGCGCCGTCCCAACAGTGACGAACTTTCTTCTTAGCTTCAACGTTGTACTTCCTTTCTCCTTTGTAGCTCCTTCCTTAGCCTTCTTATGCTCCAAAATATGTCATTTAAGCTCCTCCAAGATCCCATCCAAGGTCGGAATGTAAAACTATAGAATAAACACTAAAAACACGTATATTCCGAGCTCGAACACTTCACAAGAAATATACAGAATCGAACAAAACATATGCAAAACTCCTATCTAAATGCAATAAGAACTACCTATAATGCCTATACGAAATATGCATTATCAAATAATAATAATAATAATAATAATAATAATAATAATAATAATAATAATAATAATAATAATAATAATAATAATAATAATAATAATAATAGCAACATCCTATCTATATAATCTATATAACTATATAAAAGAATATTTTTTACAATAAATGACCATATTGATTTCATGAAGTTCTTACCAATAAATCAAAGGAAATTAAAATATTTTTTAACAAATCATTTTAGAGGTAACATATAAAAGAATCTTTTAATGAAAATATTTTATAAATAATAATTTAATCTAAATATTACGGAGTATAAACTAAAATTAGTCTCGTGTGTAGAACCGACTCACCATCTAAGTTAACTAATACATTACCAATTTTTTTACAATAGGCAAACAGTAGGAAGGCTTTGCTAAAAACGGAAATCACTTTCTTGATCATCTTGTTGGATGATGTTACAAAGATCCCTATTAAAAGGGAGTGTGGACAAATTACAATTTCCTCTACTTTGAGCGATATAATCCGCTACCTTGTTTGTTTCTCTATAACAATGTCTTAATTGGGTATGATCAAAAGAATCTGTGAGTAGGTTGATCTTCTCAACATGACGCATAATTTCCCACTTGATATTACTGCTTTCTCTTATCGCCTTTATAATTTCCAAGTTGTCCCCTTCAATGATGACATTTTGGAATCCTCTTGAGATAGTTTGCTGCATTCCAACACAAATTGCAGAAGCCTCTGTTTGGAGAGCTAAACCTTGTCATGTCTCTTGATAAAAAAATATCGATAACCTAACCGTCGAAATCCCTGATGTCTCCCCCCACATGGCACACGCCAATGGAATTAACCGAGCCATCTACATTAATTTTGAGGATAGCTCCTTGTGGTTGGTTCCATTTAGCTTTTCGAATAATTTTTACTTATATCAATCACTTGATATGCCTTTCAATAAATTGAGATGATTTTATATTGTATTCCATTTGTTTCACTTTATATGACTTTAAATATTCATATATGATTTTTCAGAATGATAATATATAAGATATTAATTAATTAATTTATTTGTAATTTTATGTTTATTATTAAGAAGTATAAAAAAAATAACAAAAAGTTGATATTTTACATAGTTTATATTATATTACATACATGAATTGTTAAAAAAAGGGCCTTTTGCTAAAATGAACCTTTTGGTTGCAAACTTTGCATGCCTAACCCAATCCGAAACAAATTTGCTTAAAAACGGATATCCGCTTGCAAGTGTAGCAGGTAGCAGGTCATAGTGTGGGAGACAACTGGACAAAAAAACTGACAGGGAGAGAAAGCTGAGATAGGAAAGAAAAAAGGAAAAAGAAAAGCATGTGAGAGGGGGAATAAAAAAGTAGAACTCATCAGAGGTGAATTAATGAGAGGAGAGAGAGTGCTGAGAGGAGGAGAGAGAAAAAACAGCCCACTTTTTCAGAAAGTGCTGAGAGAAGAGACAGAAAAAGGAACTCACTTTTTCAGAAAAAACAACTCACGTTTTGCCACCAGCTTTTATACATGTCACCCGTTTATGTCAACATTCCAGCCTCAACGTTTGTACATGACACTAGTTAATATTTACTTGCCAATCTTGCTACGTTGCTAGTGTAATTAGGATTTCCCATGAATCCTGTGTGTGTGCCATTGAATAATCTTTGTCAATCTTGCTACTTTGCTAGTGTAATGGGCAAATACGCTCCATGAATTTCTCTCTAAAAAATGGTAAGTGCAGCGTGAATAGCTCTTCATCTCCCCTTGTGTGTTCTTCACGACCCATGTCCGTGTTGGTCGAATGACCGGTGTCTTTTGGTGTCAAGTATGATGCATCTGGAGACGCTTATGCTCCGGCTTTTGTAATTCAATATGTAGTTAACGAATTTTGTACTTATGGGAAATTCGAACATGTCATTCAACGACGATGTACATGACATATAATGCTTTTAACCTGTCAAGTAATACCTTTGACATGATAGTTAATAGTTTTGACATGGCAGTGCTCTATGTGCATCTTGGTCGACTGACCGGTGCGTTTTTGTATCACTTATGATGCACTTGGAAATGTGGTTCGCACATTTTATTTTTTTTGGTCAAGTGGTTTGCACATTTTGTAATTATGAGAAATTCGAACTGGTCATTTATAGACAATGTACATGACATGAACTGCTATTAACATGTCATTCAAATACGATCTACATGACACGAGAAAAGAATATACTTAAAGCACTTGGCAGAAGAGCGCTCGGTGGCGGGTTTTCGATTCATTGAAGTTGGTGGCGGAGGAAGGTGTTTGCTACACCCAATCTCGATGAAGACGAAGAACATGCTGAATTTGGTAGAAACTATATTAGTTGAAGACATTAGGCATGTCAATTGTCTACCAAGCTTCACGATGCTAAAGTTTATCCAAACATGATTTTCAATACATTAGGCATGTCAATTGTCTACCCACAAAAAAAAGTATAGCAGAAGGAATTCTGAATCATCAAAAAGGAATAGAATATGTCTGAAATTCATGTGTGAGTAAAAAAATCCAAGTGTCAAGCAAAATACATTATATGTCATGTAAATCCAGTATGGGTGACATGTAAATTCAGTATGAGTGACGGGTAATTATATGTTGATCAGTAAGTAAACGTGTGACATTTTCAGGTGTCATGTAAAACAATTGAGATGTCATGTAAAACAATTGAGATGTCATGTAAAACAATGGACGTGTCATGTAAATCAATTCACGTGTCATGTAAATAATAAGCCTTTGGTGCTGCTATCATAGAAAAGAGAGGAAAAAGTGCTCGGTTTCGATAGAAAATTGTGTAAATTCGTCCATAGAGCACCAAATCAGGTTCTGTAAATTCCTATAGCCTTCTAAAGAGGTAATCACTCTTTTCCTTCATTTTGTGAAGCGGCAAGCTTAAATTGCTCATCGTATGGATGAACATGAGTTCTTGCGTTGTCTTGTTGGATGAAAATCGTAGCCCTTGAATCCTCCCTTTGCCACATAGATTGAATCGCGGGGATAACCTTTTCAATTAGAAAGGTCCGAATCAACATATAATTACCCGTCACCAATATTGAATTTACATGTCACCCATACCGGACTTACATGACACATAATGTATTTTACTTGACACGTGAATATTTTTACTTGACACGTGAATTGTTTTACTTAACACGTGAATTGTTTACTTGACAGGTAAATTGATTTACATGAAATGTGAATTTTTTTACATGACATGTGTGAAGCTTGGTATTTTATTGAATTTTAGAATTGTGAAGCTTGCTATTTTATTGAATTTAGAATTTGGCTTAAGTTTTAGTAAAAGTAAATGATGCACTGCTTAGAATTAGCCATTTTGTATTAGGTGATGAATTCAGATTAAAGGATGATGCATGGGTTCTTAGCTTTAACTTTACCAACATATTTAGTGCATCTTTTCCATTGAACTTGCGTAATGGAAGTAACAAGGTTTTTACTATTTAGTACCCGATGTTAAAAAGTTTTGACTTTTTACATCCCCACATAGACATCGATTTTTTTTTTTTGAAAGACATCGGCTATTTCCTGATGTGAAATGACATATTTGCGGTTTTTTTATTACCGTAGCCTATGCGGGATTTGAACCCGCATCTTTGTGTTTGAATGCAATGCTCTACCATTTGAGCTAATAGGCTTTAAATTAGATAGAATGTTCTTATATAATAGCAAAAAGAGCATGTGAAACTTAAAAAAGACATTTACTAAGCTTTAACACATAAACTTAATAAGACCAAGCGTGCATCACCTTGTTTTCACTCTATTTTCTTCTAAGATAACCCTAAGTCTAATTGGAAAGAAGTACATGAAAAGGCACCTAATAGATAAGGAAATCTCTGTTATAAACATTGATTCAAGCATGAAATCTTAAGTTGCTCAATCCAATGAGGATCGTGCATTCACATTAAGCATAACTGCATAAGATTAACATCACATGAAGCTTTGCTTAACAGAATATATACGTATCATCAAAAGGTCAGTAATCAACAGGGGATAAAAAATAAACAGAGTAAGTGTCAGTCGTAAGGGGCTGCCAATTAGAAACCGTTTTTATATACAAAGTTGGTTTTACTCTTAGTAGAATTAATAAATAACTTAGATGCAATAGCAAACATTGTATCTAACCTAGCATAGTCTATATCCCATAAACTATATGCACCATTGGTGGTATAACAAGTAAAAGTTACACTAGAAAGATCCAAGCACTCACGTTGTGACAACAGCAGGAAGACCTTCAGGAATTGCTGCAACAGCAAGAGCAACACCAATCTGCATGGAAAAAATGTTAAATAGATCAATGCTACTGGAGAATGTCAAAATCACGACTAACTATGAAAAGATTCTGCTAGTAGAACAATAGAAATGAACAAAAAGTCCAACATGCAGCAAACCTAAAAGATAATCGTAATTTGAAAGACTCGAAGCCAAGTTGAAATTTGTAAGACTAGAAGCCAAGTTAAAAAATTTAAGACTAGAAGCCAAGTTGAAATTTGCTATGTGGATAAAAGATAATCGTAGTTTGTAAGACTAGAAGCCAAGTTGACAATTTTGGCATGATCTCAGATAAAGTCTTAAATACTTTACATTGGGATAAATTCAATGAAACTATCTTGCAGATCTTAGATTGTCAGATATCCTCACACTTGAACAAAAGCTTAAAAATGAAACTATAATTTAAATGCACAAAGGCCTCATTTATAGACAGGAAATATTACCAAAAAGAGAATGTTCGTCTTGTCTTGGTATACAACATTCCCTGCTAAAGCAGGAGTAACTTCTTTTTCTATAGAATAGCTCCCACCTGTCACCATCCCCAAAAATGTCTTCATAAACACGCATGCATCATTTTAATTTAAAATCACAACACAAATTTTATAAAAACGAACAGAACAATTAGCCTTTATGAATTCAAACCATCAGTAAGCACTAGAAGTGTAGCTAGATGTAAAATGGGGGTTTGAGTCAAATAGTCATTATATACGAGAAAAAGTCAATTAATTGACACAAGCAGGTTCAAACCATTAATGGTTTGATCCTATATCAGGATTGATAAGAAAGAGGAAGGCAATTCAGAGACTAGGTGTTTCAAAGGCAATTCAGAGACTAGGTATGTCAGAAAATAAAAAATAAAATTGAAGGTCAAACGAGCAGCAAAAGGGTCATCAATCATATCCAAATGACAATCCTGGAAAAGCTAAATTGCTTAATTCCTTGCCTAGCAACAAGCAAAACTCAAAACTATAAAGGGAAATAATCATCTTTAGATGCCAAAAACAAATATAGAAGTTGGACATGCCAACTTCGCATGCCACAAACTCTATTAAGTAACTCAATGACTGTTTCTTAAAACTTCTTGGGTGGAATGCATTATAGGATACTTGATTTCTGGTAGATTATACTATTTCTAAAGTTTACATGACACATGATGTATTATACATGACTCCTAGACGATTTTACATTCCACATAAATTGTTTTACTTGACGGACCTCATAACCAAGCACTTGATCAAACACAATCCTCATAAGTCTAATTATCAACTTGTAGGCAAAGCATATGATGAAATCTTCAGAACAACTGGTTGGAGAACACTTGTACGTCAACATGGAATGGAGTCTTGAGAATAATAACAGTAATAAGCTGTAGAATCTCATCGCAGTACAAGATTAAATACTTTGCCATGTTACAAGATTTAAAAACAAACCTTGACTGAACATTCACATGAGTCACCTTATCAGCTCATAGTCAGTGTATCATCAAACTAACACTTGAAAGAGGGTCAAAAGAAGGGCCCAATATACTCATACAGCAGTTACGCTATAAGTTATATCTCAATATCATCAAACATTGCATCATGGGGATATGCATCTGATGAAAATCTATGTTACAGTAACTATAATTGGAATTGTATTATATGAATTGATGCGTGGTTACAATGAAGCAAGCGAATTATACAAATTGCTGCGTAGCAACAAGGAAGCAAAATGGACAAATTCTCAATCTGTTCATCAAACATCAGAACTCCACTCAGAGAACAATTCAAGTTGCTAAGTAATCAACAAAGTTACAACGACAACAACAAATTCTCAATCTGTCACCACACATGAATTTCAAGCACTCAATTTGAAGAAACAATGAGAAATTTGGGAGAATTAGGAGTTGACCTCGATGATGGTATCCATTCGCCGATCATCGTCGTACAGTTGGAAGTGGTCACAGATCTCCTTGAGGCCAGTTTCATCACCTTCACCCTTCCAGGAGCGACCTCGCCGGAGGAGGCGTCAGATCCGAGGAGGAGGAAACTAGAGGAGAGGCGAAATCGTTCGGGAGAGCTCACCTCAGCGGAATCGTCGGCCGATTCCTCACCACAGGCTCCACAGCGGAAGTGGACCAAATCATCGACAAATTCCTCACCACCACTGCACAATTGGAAGGAGCCCTTGACGACCCAACCCAAAGCGAATAATCGAACGAGGCCTTCTCTGACGCCTCCGCCACCGCCGCTCCCTTGACTCCTCCGATCCGACACCTGTCACACGCCTCCGCCCTCCGCCTCCGTCTCTCTCTCTGATTCCGCCTACGATCCCCCAATCTCTCTCTCTCTCTCTGATTTTTCTGCATTGATGGGCAGGAGAGAGGCAAAGAAAGAGACCGGCTACTCAAGGTAAAAAATTACTGGCTGGGTGCAATTTTTTTAAGGGGGAGGGTTAACCCTTGCAAATTGAAATGGATAATGGGTTATGGGCGCAAAGTTTTTCGGGGAAAAGGTCATTTACTTCAATTCCCTCTAAAAAAATGAAAAGGAGAGGCGAAACCAAATATTAAATTCAATCTAATGTCTACTATTGACAATGTTCTAAAAGACGCTAGGCGATCACTAGACGGTGGGTGGCCTCCTAGCGCCTAGGCGGGTGCCTAGGCGGAGTTAGAACAAACGTAATTATTTCCTTATATTTTAATGCATAACACATGTCAAGAATTCATATAATGTAATAATAATCGATCATATCACTCATAGAATCAAATTTGTGGTGCCTAACTAACACTAAAGTAAATAAACGCAAAAGTACGTCTCCGACTAGCAACCCTAAACCTCCTAAAATCCAAAACCATAGATTCAACTCAATAGCAAATATATCCTGGCTTGGGGGATAAAAAACCCTAATTTGACTAATCACATGCCTAAAAGCTAAAATTGAATAATCGTCTGGCTAGGCAGGACTAGGCGGGCCCCGGTGGGGTCTAGGCGGCATCTAGGCAGGACTAGGTAGTGCCTAGGCAAATTACCGCCTAGAGGCTCACATAGGCTTAAAAATTTCTAGGTTCCCTCCCGCCTAGCGCCTAAGCGGTGCCTAGGCGCGATTTTTAGAACACGTCTATTGGGCTTAATTCCAAATATTGAATTCAATGTAATGTCTACTATTAATTTATATGCCAATCTTTATATCTGTATTTATATCTATAACTATATATCTATATCTATCTACATTCTTAAAATGGAGGAGTTTCAACCTACGTGTCATCTCCACTTTTTTTTTTTAACTAGCTCTTGAAACTAATCAAATATTTTTTTACTTTAATTATTTTTTTCTTCTTTCATTTATCTCTTTAAAACAATAAAAAAATTCTTTTATTTTAATTATTTTCTTCTTCTTTCATTTATCTCTTTAAACACATTCTTAATATCAAATTACATTGCTATTATTAATTTTATTATTTTTAGTAACCAATAAGATTAATTTAAAAAAAAAAAAATATATATATATATATATATAGAGTATAGATCATATGTATTCAGGGCTTAATGTGTATCATGTGAACACATCTAGGTCGTTGATTTTGTAGATCGGATGGTTGTGGTAATTAGGCAATTTTCTTTTTTTTTTACAATTAAAACGTGGGGCCCACGCATTTTTTTTGAGTCACTTGCACTGATTGATGCGTGCACACACGGAAGGAGGAAAGTCCGGTTTTGAAATTGGGTTTGTTTTGATATTTTTTATATGTGGGACCCCTTTTTAATTTTATTTTTACTTTTTTAAAAAAATCATTATCGATAGATTATTCGAGTGAATCGATAGATTATTTGAGTGTATCGATGAATTATTCGATTGTATCAAAGGATTATTCAGCGCTACGACTAAATTTACAATCTTAATAGAGTTTAATCGGATAGTACCCTTAAACCGTCATGAACTTTCTTCAAACTTCATGTTAACAAATAACCAACAATTATTCAATGGTATATCTTGATTATTCAATGGTATGACTTGATTATTTGATTGTATATCTTGATTATTCAATGATATGGCTTGATTATTCGATGGTTTTGATGCACTTTATTTGGTAGTATTAGAGCATATACTATATTATTTGAAGGTTGGTCGATTATTTCGGTAGATTATTCATTGGTATTGGTAGATTATTTGATGGTATCGGTAGATTATTTGATAGTATCGGTAGATTATCCGAAGGTAACGCTAGATTATTCGATGGTATCGGTGGATTATTCCATAGTACCACAAATTGTCGGTAACATTAAATTTTAAACCAGTAAAAACAAAAACAAAGGAGAGAGATTAAGGGGATGGGTTTGAATGGAGTAAACTGTAGACCCACCCAACATGAAATGAGCAAACAAGGTTTCATCTATGCCCTCCAAACTTGTAAATTTGGATCGAAAATTGTGAAATAGGTGAACCAAACTAAGAGATGGAAATCAGTGAAGGGTTTGAACAAGGGCGGTGTAATTCGGTCGACGCCATTGTCGGAGTAATTCAGTCGACAAACCTGTAAATTGGGATGTCGACAATGAAATTGGGATGTCGACAATGAAGGGTTTGAACAGGGGCAGTGTAATTTGGTCGACGCCATCGCCGGAGTCCCAATCGCTTGTTCAGCCTCCGACCTAGTCTTCGCGATCGTTGTCAGAGTCCCAAAATCCTTCCTCCAGCCTCCACCATAGTCCTCGCCCGATCGTTGCCGGAGTCCAATTGCGCATCCAACCTCCGCATAGTCCTTGCCGTATCCCGAAGTCCCTAGCGTCGGCGTCGAACTCGGTCGGAGGCGCTAAACCTTAGTCGGGAATTGGGCAGATTTGTCGATTGTGGGTAGGAGTAGGGTTGGGAGTTTGTAAACACGCGTAGGGTTGGGGATTCTTTATGGTTTTTTCCCTTTTTTATTTTTAATTAATCAATATTGTCGAATAATATCAGCCCTCCGATCCTCCTAAATCGATGGCCAAGATGTGTTCACATGATACACAATAAGCCTTGAGTACACCTGAACCAACATATATATATATATATATATATATATATATATATATATATACACTTTAAATGATATTTTAAACAAATTGTGAAACTATTTCTAAGATACATTTATGGTAACTTTTATTAATATTTTATAATATTAATTTTTTATATTAGGAAGATTAAATATACTATTGGGTAGTTAAATTTAGGGGCAATTGCAAAAGTAACTCACATATCCGGTCCCCTTTGCACCCCTATCCACTATCCATAAAAATTGCAAAATCTAACCTCCCCCTCAAAACCTCCCGATTACCTCACCTGTTGCACCCAGTGAAGAGAGAGAAGCAACATGACATTAATTGCCCATCACTGTCACCCATCCAAAGCCCTTTCTCTCTATGCCTCTCTCCAACTTTCTCCATTGAAGAACTTATTTATTCTTTGATTTCTCTATCTTCTATCTCTCTGCCTTCGAGGGTGACGGGATCTCCATAAGAGCTCGAATTCAGCTTGCGCCGCTGGTGTGAATCGCCTCCGGAGAACCGCTTTGATGCCTTCGTCCTTCCCTTTCGTTCTGATGGCTTTTCCAGGTGAATTCAAGGCGAGTGGAGGCCGGATTTGGTGTAGAGGAGGTAGAATCGAAGTGGAGGAGCCCTCGCAGAGGCTTGGTGAATTGCTTTGTTTTTTTTATAGATGAATGAACAATATATCAACTTTCCACTCTATGTTTTCTCACTGGACACCCTTTGGTACTCTACTAGACACCCAATGATTTCCTACTGGACATCATATGGTTGTTTTCTGTCTTTATGTGTTGTCCAATGTTTCCCTGGTTCTAGTGTCGCCCTCCCCCCTAAGCTCAGGCGGTAAAAAGAGAGAGGACGGAGGGGATAAGACAGAGACAGAGATAGAGGGGGGAAGAGTGACGGTAAGGGAGCATTAATGTAATTTGAATTAAATCTTAAGTTTCAGAGAAAAACCATCGAAGAAGAAGGAAGTGGGCTGGGGTTTATTTGTAGTTTGACGTGTAAGCAGTTAGTTTTAACTGGACACCAAAAGCAAAACGACATGCCACCTATTGGAGCCGACTGGACAAGAGTAATCGGAGAAACAGATTCACCATCGACTTCGGATAGAAAATGAGTAAGTTTGCTTTCGATAAAAAAAAATAAGAGAGAGAGAGAGAGAGGGGGGGAGCAAGAGAAAGTCTGCAGATGAGAGAGAAACTCTGCAGAAGAGAGAGATGACAGGAGAGAGAGAGAGAGAGGAGTGAAAAAGAAAAGAAAAGTTGCAGAGGAGAGAGAGAGATTAGTGAGAATAAGACAGAGAGAGATAGAAGAGTGACAGTGAGGGGGCATTAACATAATTTGAATTAAATCTTAAGTTTTAGATAAAAACCATCGAAGAAGAAGCAATAGGACGGGGGTTTATTTGCAGGTTGACATGTAAGCAGTTAATTTTAACTGGACACCCAAAGCAAAATGACATGACACATATTGAAATCGACTGGACAAGAGTTATCGGAGAAACAGATTCACCATCGACTTCAGATAGAAAATGGGTAAATTTGCTTCAGATTTGAGGGAGACACCTCTCGCATAACCTTTATCGAAAGCAAACATGCCCATTTTCTAACCGAAGTCGATGGTGAATCAGTTTCTCCGATAACTCTTGTCCAGTCGATTCCAATATGTGTCATGTCGTTTTGCATTGGGTGTCCAGTTAAAACTAACTGCTTACATGTCAGTCTGCAAAAAAAACCCTACCCAATTGCTTCTTCTTCGAAGTGAAAAAGCAACTGTAAAGTCGCAGAGGAGAGATGACTCTTTCATGTTTCTCTGTCCTATCCTCACTGATCTTTCTCTCTCTCATCTGCAACTTTACTTTTCTTTTTTCACTCCTCTCTCCTCTGTCCTCTCTCAATTGCTCTCTCTCTGCCTTTCTCCTCTTCAGATGAGACTTGTTTTTTTCCCTCTCTCTTGCCACGTGTCGATTAGTGGAAGGCTAAACCCTTCTCACTTACCTGCTACCTGGGGAACTTTTTACCCTTATATCCGGTTTGAGACAATTTCAAACCGGATTGGGTTTACCTTGCAATAAAACCGATTTTTTATGTCATTTTGTACTATTCCCTCTTAAATTTACGCCTGATGGCCTGAAAAGTCTTTCACTATATTTTAATAATTTTTTTTTAAAGTTGATCAATTTCGCCAAACGACCTAGATATGTGATTCAATAGCCAACAAATCTGTTTGGTGATATTGTTATCATCTTCCACTCCGCCGATGATGAAGAGTCCAACTATCGAATGCCGACAATTATTGCGGGGGCATCCCCATTTGATTTATTTATCATGGTTGGGCCGTCAAATAATTTTGTTTTGACTCATATATCACGTACTTTAATTTCTCCGCACGTTTGATAATAGTCGACATATCTTTAAAAGATAAAAATTATATAAAATAAAAAATTTTAATTAATGTGTTTACTCCGTATATAATTTCATATTTATTATTAATTAATAAATATAAAAAATCATTTAAAATTATTATTTTCCATAGTTTTTAACTTTTTTTTTAAAGGTACTAAAAAATAAAAGGTTATCTATTGTAGTGGTCGAGATAGTTATTTATGCGTAACACAAATGAACCGATAGAATATGGAGGGATTTTGTTCAAATGGACCTTTAAGCATATTTGGTTAGCTAGATAGGCCCATTAATTGTTTTTTTAGCATGCTAAGCCTTCTTGACCGGTCAACGTTGACCGTTGACCGGTCAACCCATTTTGATGCCATTTTGATGCCAATTTTTTTTTTTTTTTTTAGTGATGCCATATTTTACCGTTTTGATGTCAAAATTTTATGGTGATAATTTTATATAATTGATGGCATAAGAGCTTAAAACGTGGAATCAAAATATTGTCACCTTATTGTCACTTTTCTAATGAAATGATTGGATGACTCTTTTTTAATGCCACTTTTTTAAAACATTGATGACATTTTTTGTGATGTCATATTTTACCGTTTTGATGCCAAAATTTTATTACATTTTATTTTCACTCTGATGCCACTTTTCTAATTAAATTATTGGATGACACTTTTTTTAAACTTTGATGACATTTTTTGTTTACTCTAATGTCACGTTGACCATTGATGCCAGTTTGAAAAATTTGTATCACATTAAAGAAAAAAATGCCATCAAAAATACTACTTTTGAAAAAATATCATCAAAAATATGGCATCACGGTAAAAAAAATATTATCAAAAAATTGACATAAAAAAAAGTGGCAACAGTCGTTAACAGCAAAAAAAATGGCATCAATGATCAACGTGACATTACTGTAGACAAAAAATGTCATCAAGGTTTAAAAAAAGTGACATTAAAAAAGTGACATCCAATCATTTCATTAGAAAAGTGGCATCAAAGTGAAAATAAAATATAGTAAAATTTTGGCATCAAAAGGGTAAAATATGGCATCACTAATATAAAAAAAAAAAAAAGTTGGCATCAAAATGGGTTGGTCAACGTTGACCGGTCAACGGTCAACGTTGACCGGTCAATGGTCAAATGGTTGACCATTGACCAACCCATCCTATTGGGAAAGGGGTCTAGGGCAAAACTAATTAAATTGATTTAGGGGCTAAGTGACTAATTGAATATTCAAAAAAGGCCCTCTACCAAAATCACCCTAGAATATGTGTAGCAAATATATGACACTTAGTAGATAAAATTAAAATAACTACTTTAAAAGAAAAAAAAAACCAATTTTTAAAGCAAATCAAATCCTCATCCTTATTTTATCTCATTTAATACTATATAATATTAAAACTAAAATTAAAAAAAATCTTCATTTGCATATAAAAGGTACTGAGATACAAATTCTCGAACAATGTACTTTATACATAATTTATAACTTCATATACTCGCATTTTTTTTTATTTATATATAAAAACATACATATAAAATTCACAATTTATTTAAATTGGATACTGTGATGCATAAAATCTGCATCGTAGCTGTTGAAGGAGATTGATCCTCTCAATCCGAGCTCTTGCCTGCAAAACAAGAACGAACGAGGTCGGGGCGGGACTTGTCTCCCCCGGAGGACCCTCCGACGCTCAAGTCAGTTCTCGTCCCTATATAAGAACTTCCTTCTCATATTTATACTAATTCATAAAAGAAACGGCCAAGACATTAATTAAAGGAATTGCAACGGTTACCTCATTAGTGCTGGTCAAGGCGTGATTTAATGTTTGGATCGATTCCGATACCACAAAATAATTGATGTCGTTTCTATTCGTTATTTGGGATAAGCTCGGATTTTCCCTATTACAATTGCCCCTCGGGTTTCTTCATCACGTATCAATGATGAAGGAAGCCGACAAGAGTTATGATTCATTGGCCTTAGGTGACAATTGGCCTTGAGCAGTTGTTTTGGCCTCGAGTGGCTATCGTTGGCCGTAAGTGGCTATTGGTCGTAAATGGCAATTTCTATTTCCGGTGGCCATAAGTGGCGATTTCTGGTGGCCGTAAGTGGAGACTTCTATTTCCGGTGGCCGTAAGTGGCGATTTCTACATATTTCCGGTGGCCGTAGGTGGCGATTTCCGGTGGCCGTAAGTGGCGATTTCTATTTCCGGTGGCCGTAAGTGGCGATTTCCGATGGCCGTAAGTGGTGATTTCTATTTTCGGTGGCCGTAAGTGGCGATTTCTATTTCCGGTGGCCGTAAGTGGCGATTTCCGGTGGCCGTAAGTGGCGATTTCTATTTCCGGTGGCCATAAGTGGCGATTTCCGGTGGTCGTAAGTGGCGATTTCTATTTCCGGTGGCCGTAAGTGGCGATTTAACCTTGCCCCAGTGTTGTTCGTAACACCGGGTCTCATGTGCATGTTATCACTAATGCCTGAATTACTGCTTGGGCTAGTAGCAAAGTCGCTGCTTCGTGCTCATGCCCCCAACTCTTACTGTTACCTATGCAAAAATGCCAAAAAAGCAACACACCACAACAAAAGTGGAGGGGGCACGTCCCGTTCTCCATACAATTTGTACATTAAGATCCGGCCAGCTGGTAATTGAACTAGTTACTTGATTGAATTGACCATGTAATGGAAACTCATTCATGCTTTGCAAGGTAAAATCATGCAGGGACATTTAATGGACCTTTTTAAGTGTAACTTTGCATAGACAAATATTAATAAACAATTTCCTATCCGGCACTTAGGCAGGTAAGCTTAAGCCAACAACCAATACTTTTAAACAATCAAGCGTCAACCAAACGTGTAGAATCTATATTTCTATTCATAAAGTCTAATATCAAAGTTCAATTAATTAATATATGATAAGCACTTTTTTTTTTAAGCAATGATAAGCACATTATCACTGCCAATTAAAAGGTAATATTAATATATCACGGTTGAAGCTAGAAAATGGCCCTAAATTTGTCTAACGGTTTGGAGCCACGCTAATTCCATCATGAGGGCCAAAATTAAGAGGCAAATTAATTAATTTAATCAAACAACTACTAGATAAAAGCCTAACTGCGGTAATTAAGTGCACAATCAATTAGCAGTTACGAAAGAATTATCACAGACCTCTCCATCTTCTACGGAGGCGGCGGCGAGGCTGGAATTCACAGCGGCACGTACCCTTGGTTCGCGCAGCCATTGTCCCGCTTCGACCTTGACCTCGGCGGCGGCAAAGGACCCTCATCGGCAAATTCGGGTGCCCCGGCCTCCTCTATCGATGCCGGCGTGTTCTCAGGTTTAGGTTTACTACGAGCAGCCCGTCTTTCGAAGCCACCGGGGTCGATTTGCGCTGGCAGCGAGGCTGGACTGGAGGTGCGATACCGGCGGACACCGTCACCACCTTGTCGGCGACGAACGGACATGGGTTGCGGGTTTCCTTTCAAGTTTTAATTTCAGATCGTAGTGAAGGGGACTCCTAAAGGTGACGCTCCCTTCAGGCTTTGCGAGATTGGAGTCTCCATCGGCGCGCATCGCTCTCCGCGGTTGGAAGGCAATTGGAGAAGACAGATCTGGAATGAAGGGGGAGGGACGAGAGGCGATGAAGATCGCACGGGCTTGCGGCGGCGAGCGAGGTGAAACGCGTTGCCCCTGGCCGCAGTCATGGGCTGGCGCCTGCGATCCCTGAACCCAAATTGAGCCTCCCCTTTCGATCGAGCTCTGCAGCCCTAATAGTCGATTTCACCTTGCTCGGTTCATTGGGAATTTCGACAACGGTGTGCTTTTCGATCGAATCCCCACGGACGGCGCCAATTGTGATGCATAAAATCTACATCGTAGCTGTTGAAGGAGATTGATCCTCTCAATCCGAGCTCTTGCCTGCAAAACAAGAACGAACGAGGTCGGGGCGGGGCTTGTCTCCCCCCGGAGGACCCTCCGACGCTCAAGTCAGTTCTCGTCCCTATATAAGAACTTCCTTCTCATATTTATACTAATTCATAAAAGAAACGGTCAAGACATTAATTAAAGGAATTGCAACGGTTACCTCATTAGTGCTGGTCAAGGCGTGATTTTTCCTATTACAGATACCTCTTCATGGCTTATGCTATTGTTGATTTATGCCCTTTTTCTTTCTTATATTTGTTGGTAATTGATAGCATGCAATTAGGTAGACATATTAGGATGCATTTAGCATGATTTAGATGTGCATAATGCATAGTTTAAGCTAGATTTGCATTTATACTTGTGTTGTTGGTGGAATCGGAATCTACACGCTTTTATGGATTATTTCAGGTATATGTGGATCCGACTAGGAATGAGGAGGCTCATGGATGAAGGAAGAGTGAAGAGGAGGAGGAAAAGTGAAGAGCCCGGGAGCGGAATCGAAGTTAGAGAGCCTAAGTGAAGAACAAGTCAACAGAAGTTGTCGACAGACATGCTGAACTTGTTTCGCATTTTCTGGAGGCCTCGGTGGTCCGATTGACTATTATGACCATGCGTTGGAAAGCTCTTTCCGAGATCTACAACTTTCATGTTGACATCGAGACCAAATTCGAAACGGAAAAATTACTGTGAACAGTAAAAGCCGCCCCGCGGCCAAGCTAGCCGCCCCGCGGCTCGAAGCTCTGTCGAACGATTTCGCTGATCGCCTGGCCGCCCCGCGGCCTGGGTTGGCTGCCCCGCGGCCCTCGCAGAAACACGCCGTTCTAAATGGATTTTACTTAGGGTTTTTATTAAGTTATTTTGGCTGACTTTCTAAACACTACTTAAGGCTTTTCTAGTTATTATTTTCATTAACCTTATGCACATTATTCCATTGTTGAGAGCACCGTTGAGCATGAGCAACTAAACTCTCGAGGTTTCGCCAACCGTTTGGATCTTTGATTGTTGAATTGTGAGTTTCTTAATCTAGTTCTTATTCCTATTGCAATGTTTTGACTTCTTTGTGCTTAATTGCTTGAATGTGTTTTATTCTCTCTGGCCTGATCAACTAGTTAGAGTAGATTCATTCAATTGCTAGGGTTTTGTAGATTCCTCGTAGCGAACCTTAACCCAAGTGGTAATCATATCCCTTTAGGACTCGTAGGACTAATTGGATGTGTAGGAAGTTGAATACATGTTGAATATCGACTCGTAGCTTGATATTATGTGTACCTTGGTTAATTCATAATCTTAATGCTATCTCTAGGTTGAATCTTAACCGTGTTAGGGTTATTTAGAGATAAGGGTTGCTAGGACTCGTAAGACTAGTAATCTACCTAAGATTTGGACAAGGACATTGATAGGAAAAGACAAGAACTAGAGGCTGAAACAAGGATCGAATTCATCAATCGAAGTGATAAATTGTAGGTGAACCTATTTCTCTCCATTGCATTCTACAATCAACTTACTTTGTTTCTTTGCTTCCGCTTTGATAAAAGGTGGATCTTTTTCACACCAAAAACCCCCAATTTCTCTCTTAGCGATTAGAATTGACACTTGAATTGATAGATTTCCCTGTGGATCGACCTCTTGCTTACACACTATACTAGTTGTGAGTTTGAGTATTCTTTGGCAAGAATAACGACAGGTTTTCCTCTTGTCAGTAATGTTGTATGAGTTTGTTTTTCCATCCATCTTAATATCTTATGATAGTTTGGGGATTATTTTTATTTTTATTTTTATGAAGCTAATAATTCGAAATTCTAAATAACTCCGTCATTTAAAAATTCAAAAGTCCAAAAGAAAACAACTAACCGACTTTTAAAAAAATCTAAAAAATGATTTCTTTTCAAACTCAATTTTTTTTTATCAGGTGATATTTTGGGTGAAATAATCATACCCAATAGCCCTAAGCTCCTAACAGAACGACAATTGTATGCAACCTTATCAGCTACTCTGTTGCCAATTCAGGACACGTGATAGAAAAAGTTATTTCTCTCACACTCGACGACAATATTTTAATATAAAAAATCTTCAATTCAATTTTCCATTTGACATTTATTTTCAAACTCACCGAATTACTATCGAAATTCCCAATTTTGTTTATTAAAGAAAAAAAACAAATTGAGTGGGTCCCCTGGGTCTATAGCTCCTCCGGCCTTGGAACTAGCAAGTGTGGAGGTCACGTGAGAGCCACTTTTTAAGACCAAATTGTTTGATTTGATTATATATTGAAAAGTTGTACGCGCTTCATTCAATCTTCTTTCAGATTCTTAAGGACGTGATTAGATTCCTTTTCTCTTCCGACTTCCGTAGAGTTTCGTTTTATTCTGTGTGACGACACGAGTAATACAAAAATATTTTTATTTTTATTTTATCTAAATTCTTAAAAATTACTACATTGATATTTCAAAAATATATCTCTGAATATTTATAAATTTTATTTTTAAAAAAATCATGTTTTTTTTAAAACTATATTATATTTTATAAAATATCATTTTTTATTTTATTTTTAGTTTTTTAATATATGATTTTTGAAGATAAAATAATACTCCATCCGTTAAGAAAAACATGTCGTTTTAGATATTTTGATGTTCGCTTTCCAAAATTACCCTTGTAATAATTAGAGATTTGTTAATTGTAGTTTTCTATAAAGTGGAAAAGTAAAATAATAATTAGGGGAATAAGTATAATTTTGTTTGCTTTTATTTGCTTTCTTAAAAAATGTGAAAATGTCTAAAATGACAATTTGATTTTGATAGATGTGTTTGAATAAAATTGAATGTCTGTCATCATAGTAGCTAAATCCAATTTGATTTTGATAGATGTGTTTGAATAAAATTGAATGTCTGTCATCACAATAGCTAAATTTGAGTTTGATCTCAGTTTGAATAAAATTGGATACCTGTCATCACAGTAGCTAAATGCAACTTGATTATGATAGCTGTATTTGAATAAAATTTGATGCCTGTCATCACAGTATCTGAGTTTGATTTTGATCTCAGTTTGAATAAAATTGGATGCCTGTTATCATAATATCTGAGTTTGATTTTGATCCCAGTTTGAATAAAATTGGATACCTGTCATCACAGTAGCTAAATGCAATTTGATTATGATAGCTGTGTTTGAATAAAATTGGATGCCTGTGATCACAATATCTGAGTTTGATTTTGATCTCAGTTTGAATAAAATTGGATGTCTGTCATCATAGTATCTGAGTTTGATTTTGATCTCAGTTTGAATAAAATTGGATGCCTGTCATCATAGTATATGAGTTTGATTTTGATCTCAGTTTGAATAAAATTGGATGTCTGTCATCACAGTAACTAAATGCAATTTGATTTTGATAGATGTGTTTGAATAAAATTGGATGTCTGTCATCACAGTAGCTAAATTTGATTTTGATCTCAGTTTGAATAAAATTGGATGCCTGTCATCACATTAGCTAAATGCAATTTGATTTTGATAGTTGTGTTTGAATAAAATTGGATGCCTGTCATCACAATAGCTAAATGCAATTTGATTTTGATAGCTGTGTTTGAATAAAATTGGATGCCTATCATCACAGTAGCTAAATTTGATTTTGATCTCAGTTTGAATAAAATTGGATGCCTGTCATCACAGTAGCTAAATGCAATTTGATTTTGATAGCTGTGTTTAAATAAAATTGGATGCCTGCCATCACAGTATCTGAGTTTGATTCAAATTGCTCCATCAGATTATATGTATTAAACTTAAGAGATGTCACCAGGGAACAGGTATAATGGATGTCAATCTGCTAACAGTAAAATTTGGAGGGGAATGAAATATGGAAGAAGATGATTTAGTGTTTGTTGGGGATGTGTCATCAAAAGTGATTGTCATCAATCAGCCTATGAGTATGTATGAGATGAAGACTGAGATAATCAACAGATTCATCAACAGTGACAGTTTGGCTCCGAATCTTCAATTCAGTCATTTGCATCCTTTAAAGAAAACTATGGAGCCTTTTTTGATTGAGAATGACAGTAATTTGAGGAGTTTCTTTCAAATTAGTGAAGTGACGGAAGTGAATTGGACATTGCCTTTATATGCTACTGTTGTAAAGGAAATCATTGAAGATCGGGTTACACACTCTATGAATGATGAAAATCAGTTGGTTTTACATGTTGACAGCTATTTCAAGGATACATAGGTGATGGAAGACAGCTTTTGTGTGTAGAATGATGATGTATACTGCATAAATAATGCCAATGATACAGATGATAATGGAGATGATACCGAGATTGAGAGTGGCATCAGTAGCACTACAATGTCCACAAATTATGCAGAATCTATAAGTTCAAGAAAGGGGGGCATTATTATAGCTGTGGGACAACTGTTCAGAACAAAAGAATATCTGAAAGATGCTATTGCATTGTTGGCTGCACAAGAAACGTTTGCGTACAGGGTGAAAAAGACAACACCAAGTTATTACAGAACAATTAGTGTTGATAAGAGTTGCGATTGGAAAATTCACGGTGCCATATTAACTGGGTCAACTATATTTCAAATTAAGAAATACAATCAAGAACATAGTTGCAGTTTGCAAGTAAGGATTGGAAAACGTCGCGCTCCTAACTACAAACTTGTAGCTGAAAAGATTAAACCAAGGTGAAATATACTTTAATTCCTTCCTGTAATCACTCCTCCTCTGATATTTTATTGACTCTTTTACATCATATGAACAGATATGAAGACATCAAAAAGAGGCCAACTCCAAGTCAGATTAGAAACATCATAAGAACTGACTTCAAAATAAATGTGAGCTACTAGAAATCATGAAAAGCTCGTGATGCAGCAATAACGATGGTAAAGGGGTCATCAGAAGGAAGCTTTGAATTATTACCAGCATATTGTTGTGTCCTAAAGCGACATAATGCTGGAACTGTCATCTTCTTTCAAGTTGACTCCCAATCAAGGTTCAAGTATTTGTTCATTGCATTTGGACAATGTATCCGTGCATTCCCAATTCTGCGAAAGGTACAAATTCTTACATTATGATAGTTGGGTTTGATTAATTTGTATGCCTGTCATCAGTGGATTTCTTAGATTTAATCATAACTAATACATGCCTTTTATGTAATCTCGAGTACAATTGTTGTTTGAGATGGGAATACTGTCATCAATTTTGATCTCAGTAGCTAAATTACATGCATGTCATCAAAAGTGAGTTTGATTACTGTAACCAAATATTTTCCAATATTTTTTAGATAAGTTTGATATCTGCAAAACTGTAATCAGACTCAATATGACAGGTACTAGTGGTAGATGGTAAATTTCTAAAAGGAAAATACAGAGGGACTCTTCTCACAGCTTCTGCACAAGATGCAAATCATCAAATATACCCTATTGCCTTTGCAATGGTTGACTCAGAAAACAACGCCTCTTGGGAGTGGTTCTTCAACAAGCTAGCAACAGTCATTCCATCAAGTGAAGAGCTGGTTTTTGTTTCTGACCGTCATCAAAGCATTGGAAGAGCGTTAGAGTTGGTTTACCCAAATGCTAAGCATTATTACTGCAGATGGCACTTGAAGCAGAATATAATGTCAAAATTCAAGAAGAAGAGTCTGTGTGAGTGGTTTGAACAAGCTGCAAACACTTACACAGTATCAGAATTCAACACCTATTTTGAATGCATTACTAATGCCAACAGCAAGATGAAGACATTTCTTGAAGATTTGAAGTTTGAGAAATGGGCAAGAGCTTATTCAAAAGCTGACAGGTACAATATGACGACTTTAAACAATGCAGAGACAATCAATAGTGTATTCGGTGAAGATAGATCATTCCCAATTATAGAACTACTGAATGCAATCAGAGAGAAACTAACAAAATGGTTCAATGACCGCAGAAAAGAATATGAGGATAACAGCTTTGAGCTTCCAAAAAAACCAGTGATACAGTGTACATAAGATGCAGTGAATTAGGAATGTACACTGTCAAACAACTAAATGACTTCCAGTTTGAAGTTGTTGGTAGCATGAATCAGGTTCTTATTGATCTGAATCAGAAATCTTGTACATGTAAGGTATTTGATTACGACAAGATACCTTGTGTACACGCGCTTGCTGTCATCAGAGAGAAAAAACTGGACGTTTTGAGGTATATTAGCACTTATTACACAAATGAAGCTTGGACCTTGGCTTATCAAGAGACAATATATCCAGTGTTACATGAAGCAGGTTGGATTGTGCCAGATGACATCAAATAGCAGAGATGTCACCCACCATTGGTGCGTAAAAGATGCGTCCGACCTAAAAAAAAAAGGAAGCCTTCAGCTGGAGAATATAGAGGAAAAGGATCAAAGAGTCATCAGACCAGCTAGACAGTTTATGCTACATTGAGTTTTAGTACATTTTATGCTTTTGTTCTTCTTATATTGAATAGAATGTTAGCTGTAACCAGTTTCTTACACTGTCACTAGCTTTTATATAAACTATCACCAGCTTTTAGTTTCTGTTCAAAATGAAACAAATTGATTCAAGTGTTGTTCAGTACATATAATCTGCCAACAAAGCACTTGTGGAGTAACCACAAGCTCTGTCACCACAATTGAAAAAAGTGTAAAGGAGTCTGTCACCAAAAGAACAAACCTAGGACAATGGAAGAAAATCCCCAAAAGGGGATAATGCTAAACAAAGCTACATGTGGTTTACAATAAAAAAAACAGTGGGGAAAATGGTGTCACCACAATGAAAACAGTTTCAAAAGTACTGTCATCAGAATGGATGGTGTCACCACAAGTAATGGTGTCACCAAAAGAACAACCCTAGGACAAGGGAAGCAAATACCATAAAGGGGATAATGCTAAGCAAAACTAAATGTGGTTTAAAACTTAAAAAATAAAAATAAATAATAAAAATAAGTGGGGAAAATGGTGTCACCACACTAAAAACAGTCTCAAAAATTCTGTCATCAGAATGGTTAATGTCACCAAACACTAGAGGGGGTAATGCTAAGCAAAATACCATGTAATTTTAAATACATGGCATCAAAACAGTTCAATTAATAGAGATGCATCTTCTATCACCAAAAGAAACCACTAGCACACCGAAAAACAATGTCATCAGCAGTGTCATCAGGGTAAAAACAGTGAGCCTGTCACTAGAAATCATCAAACTTTGAAAGTGAATTGAAATTATGGAGACTTAACAAATATAAAAGGCATAATACATAAAATGATTAAAAGGAACATAGATATTAATATGCAAACATTCATTCCAAAATACAACTAACTTGGTTCAAGTATTTCAAAGTGTCACCATGCACATAGTCGTCATTGATAAGATCCATGTCACGATCAAATACAAGGTGCTCAATGTGCTTTATGGTGTAAACCCCACAGCTATCCCTACATAATAAACACACAAAGAAAAAGTGAGCAGATGTAATCTAATGAAACAGAAAATAAAAAAAGAATAAAAAGATGGCAAACAGAAGGTACCCTTCGTCATTTTGTTTCAAACCCGATACTCTCTCAACAACAAAGGGAATGTCATCAACATCAGAAAACAGACCACTCTTCATCATTAGAATAGGAAGCATTTGGCAAGTCTGAGCAAGCTTCTGAGCTATAACTTCCTCTTTGTAGTAATTACACTGGGAGTCATACACAATAATGTGTTTCGAATCCAACTGAATCTCAAGTGCAACCCAATGCTTGTTTTCAATATTAAAAGGGTTGTAGACCTTCTTGACACCTTCCCAAGGCTTCCCACAAGGAGGAGAGAGACCAATGAAATTGAAGGTTCGATAAAGTAAAACAAGTTAATATAGAAAGATACTCTAGAAGAGGGGTTGAATAGAGTATACCGGTTTTTCGCAGATAATCTCAAGACTTTTGAAGCTCTTGCAAAACCCTTTGAGATTAGGCGTAATTCTTTCTTCTGGCAAACCTGAATCACAACAAAGTTATACAGTTCGAAACAAGTGCGGAAATAAGGTAAAGCAGTAAATAAAGGACTCGATGAATTGTTCGGCACGAACTTGGCCTACGTCCCCGCCTAGGGTTCTTCCACAACCCTAGGATTCAACCGGCTTTTATTGATTCACAAGACTTAGGATCCTAATAGCTCACCGAGAAGCCTCTCTCCTATACAATTACAATCTAGTCAACTCACGTTCCCTTAGAGTCCTAGACCAATCTAGAAGAGCCCCATCTCTCTCAGCTATCTAGTACAATCCTCTTACACTTCGTGAATCAATCGCCTAGTGTTCACTTCCTGAGTTACAAACTCTCGAGTATAACACTCTCTCGAAATATATCCTATAAGCTCACTGTGTATCTCTCAAATGCTTTGAAACAAAATATAAGACTCTTTAGAACAAGCAGAGAGAGAACACGAAGAAGAGAGAAGTATGCTTGAAGACTGAGTGCGACGTAGAGCGTTGATGTGTAAGAGTTTATCAGTCTTCCTTCTCTTCTTCATCTCCTTTATATAGTGAAGATCATCGGCGCCACTTGAGGAAGGAATCTTCTCCAACGGCTAACTTGGATTATGGCTTGCGGGTGGATCTTTGAGATCTTCTAAACTGGGAAACTCTGAAGCCACAATCTTTCCGATTTGATCTTCTAATCTTTTCGTTTTTGGAAGGAGATATAATTCGAAAAGCTTCCTGAAATGTTAGTGTATGTATAATAATATCTGGAAGCATATAATAATATTCAGACATAATATAATAAAGTATAGGTTGTGTTTCATCAACACAGATGTAGCTTCAAGACCTTTGACACAAACTGTGTGTCAAAGCCTTTGAAACTATTTCCGATTTTCATCAAGGGAGTGGAGTTATCAATCTCCCCCTTGATGAAAGACAAAACCTGTGCATCCCTGCAACTTAGTCAAGCAATTATATCATAAGCAAAATCGGACTAAGTACCTGCATGGGTTAGACAAATGTTGGATCATAAGTTTTTCAAAGTCAACGAGAAATATCCAACAAGGTAAAACAAAACAAGGTCTTCCAAGACCCTTGGTTCACAGCAGTTTTAAAGTCTAAACCATCAAAACATCTCCCCCTTTTTGTCTTTCAACAAAGAGAGGAGTTTAAAAATAGTTACCAAAATCAGACTTACCAAAATAATTCAAAATTCAAAAGTTCCTTTCAAATCTTAAAGGCAAGAGAAGATTTATCCGATTCAAAAATTTCCATAAATAAAATGCACTCGGATAAAATATTTTTCGGAGAATAATATGTGAACTGCATAAAGAAGGTTAAAAATCATAAAAACTATATTTGATCAAATATCTAATAAGATATTAACCAAATATATGATCCGTTATATGTGCTCTACCATTCAGCTCACAATCTTTGACATAAATCTCAAAGGTCTTGACACTGAGTAGAATTCATCTTTCGTAAAGGGAAAGCTCCCCCTACGAAAGTGCATCCCTGTTAAGCATTCCAATCTCTCGTCTAATGAAGGTGAACCTGTCCTCTGCCAAAAGTTTAGTAAAGATGTCAGCCCATTGATAATCAGTTGAAATAAAAGATATGGACACATCACCTTTTTCAACATGGTCTCTAATGAAGTGATGCCTTACATCAATATGTTTGGTCCTTAAATGCTGAACATGATTCTGTGTAATGGAGATGGCACTTGTAATGTCGCACTTAATGGGAATACCTTTAAGGTTGATGCCAAGATCTCTCATTTGTTGAGCTATCCAAAGGATTTGAGAGCAGCATGCTCCAGCGCTATGTATTCGGCTTCAGCAGTGGATAGAGCAACTGAGTTTTGTTTCTTTGAATGCCAACTGATCAAGGATGCTCCTAAGAATTGACAACATCCTGACGTGCTCTTCCTATCCACCTTATAGCCTACAAAATCTGCATCAGAATACCCGATTAATGTAAAATCTTTTTGCTTTGGGTACCACAAGCCAAGCTCCTTAGTGCCATTGAGATATCGAAAGATCCTCTTTGCATCCACGAGGTGAGATTCTTTAGGGTCAGCTTGAAACCTAGTACACATGCAAACACTAAACATGATGTCAGGTCTACTAGCCGTAAGATATAGTAAAGATCCAATCATTCCTCGATACTCCTTTTGATTGACACTCTTCCCAGTCTTGTCTTGATCTAGAGATAATGTTGAGCTCATGGGTGTCTTGGCTGCTTTGGATTGATCCATCTTGAAATTCTTCAGGAGATTCTTAATGTACTTGCTTTGGTTGACAAAGATCCCTTTCTTGGATTGATGAACTTGTAATCCCAAAAAGAAGTTGAGTTCACCCATCAAGCTCATCTCAAATTCACTGCACATGATGTTAGAAAATTCCTTGCACAAAGATGTGTTAGTAGCACCAAACAATATATCATCAACATATATTTGAATAACCAAAATGTCCTTTCCTTTGGTCTTGATAAAAAGAGTCTTGTCGATCAACCCCCTTTTAAAATCATTTTCTAAAAGATATTTTGACAAGCGCTCGTACCAAGCTCTTGGGGCTTGTTTCAAACCATAAAGCGCGTTGTCTAGTTTATAAACATGATTGAGAAATTCCGAACTTTCAAAACCTGGGGGTTGAGCCACATAAACTTCTTCCTCTAAGAAGCCATTAAGAAAAGCACACTTGACATCCATTTGATATAACTTTATGCTCATAAAAGATGCAAATGCTAATAAAATGCGAATGGCTTCAAGCCTGGCTACGGGAGCAAAGGTCTCCTCGTAGTCAATACCTTCCTCTTGATTGTAGCCTTGAGCAACAAGCCTTGCTTTGTTCCTCACGATCTTACCATTCTCATCCAGCTTGTTTCGAAATACCCAACGTGTGCCAATGACTGATTGATGCTTTGGCCTAGGCTTCAAGGTCCAGACTTTGTTCCTTTCAAATTCGTTAAGCTCACTTTGCATAGCAATGATCCAGTCTGGCTCTTGAAGGGCCTCATCTACCTTCTTTGGTTCTATAAGAGAAACAAACGCATGAAAAGCACAAAGATCTTTAAGTTTAGAACGAGTTTGAACACTAGATGTAGGGTCAGAAATGATATCCTTTAATGAGTGTGATGAGGAGTATTTGAATTTTCTCTTGCTAGTATCAGCTCCTTGATTCGTCACACCAGCAGGATTGATTTGTGATACATCTGACTCCGTGGACCTGTTAGGTTCAGTTATAGCAGTTTCTGGCGTTTCAACACTGTTGGATTGGACACCAAGGGCTTTGGACGAATCTTGAACACCTTGGGCCAATTCTTTAGTGTTGAGAATCTGTTCCTGCATGTTCCTTTTCTCTGTGTTCTTGGTGGCAGTATCATCACCATCCTCGTTCTCTGCATGGATGTTAAGATCTATATCTGCAACACTTTCACTCAAAGAACCGTCATTGCATTCATCAAATATAACAACAAGCATGTACTTTTTACCATTGGGAGATTTGACTTGCATAAGACCACATAAATCCATATGTAAAAGTTCAAGGGGTCTAGAAGTACTAACAACCTTTTTGGGTTTGAAAGAGCTATGTGTTTGTTTACCTCGTGTGCATGCTTTGCACATCTCAATACCTTTGAAATCCATTTCAGGTAGTCCTCTTACAAGCCCTTTTGACACAAGCTTCTGTAGTGTATGTGGATTCACATGACCGAGTCTCCTGTGCCAGAGCTTTGGATCGTCCGTCAAAGCCTCTAGACAGGCTAAGCTTCCTTGTGTTGCTCAGCATTTATAGCATATATATTGTTGTAACGATATGCAGTCAGAATAACTTCACCTGTATCTTCTCTGCACACTAGACATCTTTTCTTGTTAAATCTGACATCATTGCCACTATCACATTACTGAGAAACACTAAGCAAATTATACTTCAAACCATTCACAAGATAGACATTTTTAATGCTATGGTTGGAATCACTCCCAACACTACCAATACCAACGATGTCACACTTTCCTTTGTCACCAAGAGTGATTGTTCCTGTGGATTGCTCCTTTAGATCATGAAAGAGAGAACTCTTCCCACTCATATGTCTCGAGCATCCACTATCAATAATCCATTTTTGCTCTTTCACCTTGGTGATCTCCTACAAAACAAAAAATCAACCTTTGTGGCTAGACCAGTGAGCAAATTTAGATCCTTTATTGGGATAAACCATATTTGGTAAAATAGTGCCTTTGGGGACCCAAACTTGCGTTATCCGTTCTTTTCTCAAGTGAACAGGAAATGTATTGCGAATAATATGAGGATCCTTTCTTCTATAGGGGCAGATCTCTCTTACATGTCCCTTTCTCGCACAGGGGTGACATATAGGAGAGGTTCTGCTTCCTTTTGCCTTTACAAAAGTGGTAATGTGTTGCTTCTTTAAAAACCTCGGGTTGTAACCAATACCACTTCTGTTTAGAGAACTTTGTTGCTCACCCAACATCCTATCAAGAGTGCCTTTGGATTTGGTAAAACATATGAGGGCTGTCTGTTGGTCTTGAATCTTATTATTCAGGGAGATCTTCTCGTTCTCTAAGTCATGATGTTCACTTCTTAGAGAGGAGAGATCTTGCTTGAGTTCAGATTTCTCTGAGTCAAGAGTCTTAACTTTAATGTCAAGACCTGAATAAGAAGTTTCAAGACTTTTGACCCGCCTAGACAGTTCCTCAATAGTTCTTTCCTGGTCCATGGTTTTCTTGATAAGAGTGTTAGTTTGGGCAATAAGTTTCTCTTCATTGGCAATCATATTAGAAAGGAATTCCGATAGTACCTCTTTTGGACTTGCCATGAGCTCTCTTACAGTTACCTCGAGTTGCTCATCATGGGATTAATCTCCTGTGGCCATGAGACAAAGGTTGTCCTTTTCATCATCGGAATTTGAGTCACCTGAGTCGGAATCACTCCAAGCTGCCACCATGGCTTTCTTTTTCCATCTATCACCTTTCTTGAACTGGCTCTTCATCTTTTGAGGGCAATCTTTCACTAGATGGTCTGTTTCACCATATTCAAAACAAGACAAAGGTTTAGTCTTCTTGTCACATTTATTGTATTGAGACTTACCTCAAAATTTAGAAGACTCTGATCTATCTTTGTTGTTGAATTGCTTCTTCATCTTGAGGATTCGAGAAAGACCCCTTGTAATGAGATCAAAGGGATCATCCTCATCATCACCCTCATCTTCAGAATCAGACACATCTTTCGGCTCATCCTTCTTAGACTTGAGTGCCAAGTTCTTAGTGCTTGTTGGAAGTTCTCCATCGTGTTCATTGAGAATCATCTCATGTGTGATCAGCTTCCCAAGCAAGTCATCAAGGGGCAGAGTGGTGAGATCTTGGGCTTCCTCTATGGCTGTTACTTTAGGGCCCCATTTTTCTTTTGGGAGGCACCTCAATATCTTTCTCACTTTCTCAACGTTCTTAAAGCTCTTGCCGAGAGAGTCAAGGTTGTTGGTGATTTCCGTGAACCATGTGAACATGGCCTTGATAGACTCATCAGGCTTCATTTTGAAAAGTTCATACTTTCGAAGGAAGATACTGATCTTGGTGTCCTTCACTTGGCTAGTTCCTTCGTAGGTGACAACCAACTTGTCCCAAATCTCTTTAGCTGACCTACAAGATGATATACGGTTAAACTCATCAGTGCTAAGACCACAATAAAGTAAGTTAATAGCCCTGTAGTTTTTGGAGACGAGTTCAAGATCCGCTTGGATGAATTCAGCCTCGGTCTTCACGACTTTGGTTCCATTTGGTCCGTCTTTCACTGGAATCTTCGGACCATTCTCTATAATATTCCAAAGTTCCAGATCTTGATCTATAATGAACATTTTCATCAAGGACCTCCAGTGGACGAAGTTGTTTCCTACAAAGAGTGGTGGTCTAATGGTAGACCTCCCTTGTGCAAATCCTCCGCTTGCTTCACCAGACATGATAAAAAACTCACAAGATTATTAGATCAAAAGCAGTGAGTAAAGCTCTGATACCAATTGAAGGTTCGATAAAGTAAAACAAGTTAATATAGAAAGATACTCTAGAAAGGGGGTTGAATAGAGTATGCCGGTTTTTCGCAGATAATCTCAAGACTTTTGAAGCTCTTGCAAAACCCTTTGAGATTAGGCGTAATTCTTTCTTCTGGCAAACCTGAATCACAACAAAGTTATACAGTTCGAAACAAGTGCGGAAATAAGGTAAAGCAGTAAATAAAGGACTCGATGAATTGTTCGGCACGAACTTGGCCTACGTCCCCGCCTAGGGTTCTTCCACAACCCTAGGATTCAACTGGATTTTATTGATTCACAAGACTTAGGATCCTAATAGCTCACCGAGAAGCCTCTCTCCTATACAATTGCAATCTAGTCAACTCACGTTCCCTTGGAGTCCTAGACCAATCTAGAAGAGCCCCACCTCTCTCAGCTATCTAGTACAATCCTCTTACACTTCGTGAATCAATCGCCTAGTGTTCACTTCCTGAGTTACAAACTCTCGAGTATAACACTCTCTCGAAATATATCCTATAAGCTCACTGTGTATCTCTCAAATGCTTTGAAACAAAATATAAGACTCTTAAGAACAAGCAGAGAGAGAACACGAAGAAGAGAGAAGTATGCTTGAAGACTGAGTGCGATGTAGAGCGTTGATGTGTAAGAGTTTATCAGTCTTCCTTCTCTTCTTCATCTCCTTTATATAGTGAAGATCATCGGCGCCACTTGAGGAAGGAATCTTCTCCAACGGCTAACTTGGATTATGGCTTGCGGGTGGATCTTTGAGATCTTCTAAACTGGGAAACTCTGAAGCCACAATCTTTCCGATTTGATCTTCTAATCTTTTCGTCTTTGGAAGGAGATATAATTCGAAAAGCTTCCTGAAATGTTAGTGCATGTATAATAATATCTGGAAGCATATAATAATATTCGGACATAATATAATAAAGTATAGGTTTTGTGTTTCATCAACACAACTGTAGGTTCAAGACCTTTGACACAAACTGTGTGTCAAAGCCTTTGAAACTATTTCCGATTTTCATCAAGGGAGTGGAGTTATCAGAAATACTTGTAGAAAGACTCATCAATTGTAGGGCGATTTGTAATTAAAATCAAGATCGTACGCCCCAATCTAGGTAATAAAAATGGTGTCTAATATAAGACTGCTTGAATGTTGATCAGGAAAGTCATGAAGGCGCTTTCTCAAATGATAAAGTGATTCATCAATATGATGTGAAAAGAAAAAGAATAATTCCTAACTGTCACCACACTACTGTCACCAACTGTAATCGACAAGTGAAACACATGTACATAGGACCAAATAACACAAATATGAACTTACAATATCAAGAAGCCTGCCGCCCTTCCCCACCAACTCAGTGAAAAACGACTTGTTCATGTCAGCAGTAAACCCATAAATCATCCCATCACGCCTAAAAAAACACAAAAAATATAAAAATAAAACCAAAGATAAATAAAATTATTATAGGAAGTACAAATATAAAAAAGAGAAGATAGATAAAAAAACAGACAATTACCCAAGAGATCTAAAGCTAGTATAAAAATCAGTACGAGCCTCTTTGGTTAGAAAAGAGTTAGTCGGTTCTTTTGGAAGGCGAGGCTTCTTTGGTTTACACGGATTTGTATAAGGAGTATGGACTGCAAGGGCAGTTTTCCCAACCCTATGGGAACGCCTTAACGGAACCTCTCCTGGAACCTCTTCTTCTTCTTCATCTGACGGTACGAGCTGCATAAAATAAGTGATGTTATAAAGTAGACTCTCTGTAGCAGAAACATTAACATCAGCAGCAACACTTTCATCATTCACATAGATGAATAACTAAGAATGACACCAACACCAGAACTGTCATCAATTGCATCATTTGAAGCAACAACAACAGTATAATCTCCAACACTGTCACCAACCACCTCTTTTGCCACACTATTGTCTTTATTGAACTCAAGTGAAAAAAGAACAACAGTAGGAGCAACAATGTCACCAGAAGCAGAACTGTCATCAATTTCATCAGTCGAAACAACAACAACAGTATCAGCTCCATCACTGTCACCAGGCAAATCTTTTGGCACATTAATGTCATTAATGCACTCCTGTGAAGAAAAAACAACTGTAGGAGCAACAGAAAGAGCAATATTGGTGGAACCTGATAGACTAAGTTCAGTGGGAGCAACACTAGAATCATCAGTTCCATCTGGTGAAATAATGACTACAGTAGGAGTAACAAAGCCACTGGCATTAATTTTATCAGTAGAAGCAGAAGGAGAAGCTTGAATTTCACCATGTGACACAACAGTTGGAGGGACACCACTGTCAGCAGGAACACCACTGAGATTAAGCTTATCATTTGAAACACCCACTTCACTTGAGACAACCACATCAGTAAGAGGAACAACAATGTCACCAGTTTCAGCCATAGAAGCAAGGACTTCAGCAGTAGCAAAAGCACTGTCATCAGCAATCTTATCAAGAGAAGGGAGAACCCTGTCATGAGCTTTCTCCGGTGAACCTAGATTTGTCCCATCAGCAGTGCAATCAACATCACCCTCTGTTGAAGTTGACGCATTATTTGATGGACGAACACAATAATCTGCAGGGTCAGGCTCAGTGGAAGTATTGTTGTCATCCGTTTCATTTAAACAGCTAAAAGGATACCCATGCTGAGAAATCTAAGAGCAGTTCTCCCTAATCCCAACCATATCAGGCTTGAGAGATGCATCCAATCCTTCACGAAACTTTTTTAGAGCGGCTTCACTGTCATCACTAGAACGATGATATTCTAGTGAAGCAATTCTTTGCTCAAGTCCAACGATCTTAGAAACACACTCTTTCAACTGTGATTCAATCTTGTCAAAGGATGCCCTAAAAGAGTTGATAATTCCTTCAAGAAATTCAGCTTTTCCAACCAAATCTTTAGCCCAACCAGGAAAATCATCACTTGCAGGAATAGAAGAGGAAGGCAAATCAGGCGCAGACTCAGACGGAGGGACACTAAACTTACCACATGTATGAGGAACAGGTCTAGGTAGCTTAAACTTGGATTTCTTTGGCTTATCAGCATGAGCTGGAACTTTGTCACACTTCTTTGCTTCTTTTTTACTCTTAGAGGGAGATTGACTCTTTGAAGATTGCCGAGATGGCATCACTCGTTGCTTCTTCTTCATAGGCTGATCAACAGCAGCAGAGCTTCTCAACTCTCTCTTCTTCACCACAGGACCAGTACTGGCATCATTACGCTTGGACCGTGTAACCACTGCCTGCTTGAGAGGAACGGGACTGGCAGCAGTGCACGTGGACCGTGTCACACCTGCCTTCTTGAGAGGGACAGGACTCTCAAAGTCAGACGTGGCATCAATGGCAATTAACTTCTTTTTCCCCAACGGTGACTTTCTAACTAAGTCATTCTTTCGAGTAGGAAGTTTAAGAGAAGGGAGAGTAGCTTCAACTCCACCATGAAATATGGGACCACTTGATTGCCTAACACCATAAGCTTGGATACGTAATGATAGGCTAAAACCTACACCGCAAGTGTACGGGTTCAGTTGTAGTATATCGAGTGTCGTATCCACAGGGACTATGAGGTATTGATTGTATTTTTAAATCAATTTAACCAAGTCAAGAAAAATAACGGACAAATAATTATATGGAATGAAGAAAGTTATCAACTAAAAGGAAGCAACTATACAGAATTGGTAGTAAACCATGGATACGAGGCAAATCTAGGGTAAAGGATCACCACACCGACGCTTTAGTAGATTAATATTGATATTCGTGTCACGTTGTCTGAGTTGTTGAAGGTAGATTGTCTAAGGTAATCGCAAATCTCCTTTCGGTATCAAGCGAATGTGTCTAAATTGGTTAACAATCTCCTATCAGACTCAAGAAACCAATTTAGACCCTTTGAGTTCGTAGAATTCTAGATGATAATCATATCAACGTCGCCTTTCGGTCTCGATCGATATCAAAATCATCTAAAATATCTATGACAATCTATAAATCCTCAAGAAATTTGATTATCTTTCGATAAATCAAACTTCAAGTTTAATCCTATGGTTCCAAAGGATCCAATAGCTTTTCGGCCTAATGATACGGGGTTAGCCGCAGGATGGTGTTGTGAGCTGAATCTGCCATGTTTTACAGTAACTTTTATATCGTTTTCTGCATACATTTCATGCATTTGGGCTAAGATAGTACATAATCTATGTAGTTTACGTTTATATGCCAAATTATGGAATCTACACCAGTTTCTGTTTAATTTCGCAGAATTCGAGGCAAATTCCAGCAGTTCTGAGAAAGGTCGGAAAAGCTCGGAAATCAACTACAGAAGTCCAAGGTCAAGATGCAGCGGAACCAGTTGAGTCAAGCTAGGAGCCCATGCTTACTCGATCTAGAGTACACTCAACTCGATCTCGACGAACATGTCCGAGCACAGACCTTGTCGACTAAGCACTGATCGAGAAACTGAGCCAGAGGCAACCCGACTCCGGAAACCCTACTCGATCTCGAGTACATCTTGTCGAGATCGACAACACCTCAACGCCAAGTCCGGAGTCGATTAGCTGTGCCAAGACGAGAAGTCGAGGACGGAGACGCCGAGCCAACCTTACACGATCTCGAAGAGGCTTGTCGAGATCGAGGACCAGCATCGCGTCCTTCCGAGTCCATGCCGAGGAGGAGTTCCTCGACAACACCAGGCCAGCCATCCTCGACTACACCTAACTCGATCTCGAGGAGCTTTGTCGAGATCGAGGAACCCATGGCGCATGTCCGAGCCATGTCGAGCAGAGCTACCCGACCAAGCCAACCAGCCCAAGTCGATGACCATGTCTACTCAATCTTGAGGAGCTGTAGTCGAGATCGACGAGCCGCGTCCCGAAGCCGCGTTACGCGGTATGAGTTGTCCTACGCGGTTTGGGAGTCCTTGGAGGCGAAGGAATCCGAGATGTCCGAGTCTATCCTACATCTATCTATCAACTATCCATGGAAGAGGAGATCTATCAACAAGAAGATATTTACCTATTTAGATTTAATTTCCCCCTTTTAGATTTAATTTCTTTATGGTTTTTATTTATCTTTTAAGCTTTTTAGATATAGATAGATATATTCTATCCTTAATTAGCAAGGAAAAGAAGGCTATAAATAAAGCCTTAGGGATTAGTTTTTCATTCATTCAATCACACATTCAATTCCATTCAAGTAAGTAGGAGTAGAGAGAGAGAGTTTGTGGCAAGCAAGGTGGAAAGGCGAAAGCGGATTTGTCTTGTTGGTTGTAAGCTTTCTTTATTTAATTTAATGCAAGTTAGTTTCTTTTGTTATTTAATGTCTTTCTTGATGATGAAGAGCGAGTAGTCCACCCACTTCTTGGGCTGGTGTGAGCCCGACGGTGGCCTTGTAAGGTGACGCGGTAAAGGTACAATCTTTTTATGCGATTCTTCTTCTATCCCTATGAGCATGATTCTTTTGCGAGAGTTGAAGGTGATCCTTGTTTGTGTTATTGAAGCGAAAGTGATCTTAATACAACTTGGGTTAATTATGTGAAAAGGGTTAGTAACAATTAGGGTTTATGCGAAAGCCTCTATATGCCTATTTGTTAAATAACGAAAGTTATTTTGATGGAAAGCATGATCTTTTATGCCTTTATGTGTTACTTTGCATGGTTATCGTTGTGGTGTTGATACCCTGGCTTTGGAAGTTCTTTCATATATTGAATTTATTTCTGTCGAAATCTGAAATATGTGTTCGAAATTGCAATTTATACTTTATGCGTTTTTAGTCGATCTAGAGGAAAGCTTCGTCGATCTCGAGTTGCACCTTGTCGAGATCGAGTAGGATCTTGTCTAGATCGAGTTGTTGTTGTCGTCGATTTTTAGTTTATGTTTCTGTTGTCCTTTGTCGATCTCGAGTACTGCCCTTGTCGAGATCGAGTTAGTTTGCTGCCTTTGTTTTATTTCTTGCTTTCGTTTGTCTTTCTTTCGTTGTTTCTTTGTTTCTGTCTTTTCTGCTTGCTTTTCTGTGAGATTTACAGCTGCCTAGGATCCGCTGACACGCTTCCTCGTGGATTCGATCCTGACTTTCTCTTACTACATTGGAGGGAGTCTTGTAATTATTTGCGTGGGCCTAAATCTGGTGTGATCTATTTTGTTATATTTCATACTTGATTTCCTCCCTCACAACAAATTGGCGTCGTTGCCGAGGAGATATCAATCGCGCCTAGTTTAATTGTGTTTAAGGTTCAGAAAAGCCCATCCCTTTTTCTTACCCTATCACATACCCTACCACCACCTACCTCACCGGTACCAATTGGGTGCCAAGCTTTTGCCACTAATTTGTGTTCTTGATTGTGATTTCAAAAGTTTAGGTAAAAAGATGGAAGACTTTTGGGAAGGGGACTGCGAATGAGATAGATGGGTCTGAGATTTGAGACGGAGGAATAGGATCGCAGTGGAGGAGTCACGATTAAGGGAAATAGCCCGGCTGGAGGACTTAGTCCGAAGACTTGAGGCTTCCTATCGTTCTCAAGGATTAGAGCCTCCTTCTTATGAGGAAATTGAAGCTATGGAAAGTGATGAGGAAGAAGAAGATTGGAACGAACAATGGGTACTCCCACGGTACATGAGAGCAACAACGCCAATCAATGTCGACTACCCCATAGTCGACGTCAACCACATTACAGAAACCCAGGTATGTCCTTCCCCGATCTCGATTCCACCTTTGCAATCTATCTTTGAAAAACCATATGAAGGATCCCAAGGCGAAATAGCATTAGAAGAGAAGTAGTTGGACATGGTTGACCAGGGCATTCCAAGATCGCTTTTACCTTACAAGGTGAAGGCTATCCCCGATGATTTTGAGCAACCGATGTTCATATTCAAGTATGGGGTCCTAGCAAAGTGGCATGAAGCTCCGCATGATGAGGTGGAAATATCTCTTCCCACTCCACCGTTTTGCTGTGGTGGAGACGCGCAACCAAGTCGACCTATGAAGCGGAAGAGGTATGATGATGAGGTATGTATATTTTCTTTATATCTTCCTTTATGCATGCCAGCTGGAGCCCAGAAAGATGAATGGGTGAAGCCATGGAGCGTTCACTCAGGGAGGTTTAAGCTTCTTCACATGATGCCCCCGGATGACATCCCATGCTTCCCACCACCGGAGGAACCACCAGATCCACCTATACCTCCGGACAAAGATGAGCCAGGCTAATGCTTAATGAAGAAGTCGGCCTAGCGACTATAAAATCTAGAGCTTGTAAATAGACATTTATTTTTGGGACTTTTGGACATTGTTGCTTTTGTTTTTGGTTTTGGACATTATTTCTCTTAGTTTTTCTATTGTGGGTATTCCTCCTCTACATTTTTCAGGTCCATGGGGATAGAAGCAAGCTAAATCGGACTCGGCCCAGGCATTTACACTCGATTTTGAAGTCCTGCACACCTGTCTAGTGACTTTCTTTCTTTACCCTTTTTTTATACAGTGAGGACACTGTAATGTTTAAGTATGGGGTGGGGGAAGGGCTTACTTCATGCATATTTGCTTTATTTGACATTATATGTGCATGTTTAAAGTTTTATTTCTTGAAATGCTTATACATGGCCATTTTGGAATGCATTATTGATCTATGTGCTTATATGCATGTTTTCCAGAATTTGAAGAAAAATGACCCCCAATGAAATTTTTGAATAATGTCATGGAAGTTTTATTGAACTCGACGATGCAAAATTAGATTAATTAGAGATATAGCATGAAATTGCCTAGTAAAGGGAAGTCACAATGAAGTGCATATTTTCTTAAAAACCATGAAAGGAGGTAAAATTTGATATTGCTTTTGACATGTTGCATGATAAAAGGATGGAGGACTTTATATTTCCATATAATGCTCATATTGTTTATAATCCTAGCCTTACCTATGCTTATGCATCACAAAAGCCATATTATGCCCTATTTCAATTATTGCTCCACATGCTCTAAATATTGCCCATTCTTTACCTTATTTCCATCCGGGAATTATGTTGAGAATGATGTTACATTATGGAGATGGTATATGGTGATTGTGTTGTTGTTGTCATTATTTGGAGTTTGGCGGAAATGTTTGAAATATATGGAAAATTTAATGAGTGAAAGAAAATCCGATCAAAGATCGACCCTGCTCGCTGAGATAATAGTTTGGCGAGATGGGACACACAGGTGAGGAGTCCAAAGCACTAAGTATCCGGGGCCATTCATGACACCCATGTTTGTGACTCGCGAGAAGGCAGTGCTGAGGTTAGAGAGGTAAAAGCATTATATTGAAAAAAGCAATGAGCAATAAGAGGAAGGTGATGAATCTTATGAGAAGGGATGTGGTAAAGAAAGTTTGGAAATGCTCCATTTCCTCGGATCATTAGCACCACATTGCCAAAAATTGCCCACCTTTAGCCTTTTACGAATCTACTCCTTATTGAGCTTAAATTAAAGTCCTCTTGATTATAAATTCTTTGTCACATAAATTGTTTTTGCATAACCCTCCTTTTGTGAGTAGATGTTGCTTTTTAATTGCACATGCATGGATTTGTGACACAAGTACCTTTTCAATGATGGTAATTAATCGCAGGGACATATGAGAATGAATCTAATATGTTGAGAGTTTTGATTTCTACCCCTGTATGACAATTAAAAGTATTGCTTGAGGACAAGCAAGCTTAAGTATGGGGTGTTTGTTGTGAGCTGAATCTGCCATGTTTTACAGTAACTTTTATATCGTTTTCTGCATACATTTCATGCATTTGGGCTAAGATAGTACAGAATCTATGTAGTTTACGTTTATATGCCAAATTATGGAATCTACACCAGTTTCTGTTTAATTTCGCAGAATTCGAGGCAAATTACAACAGTTCTGAGAAAGGTCGGAAAAGCTCGGAAATCAACTACAGAAGTCCAAGGTCAAGATGCAGCGGAACCAGTCGAGTCAAGCTAGGAGCCCATGCTTACTCGATCTAGAGTAAACTCAACTCGATCTCGACGAACATGTCCGAGCACAGACCTTGTCGACTAAGCACTGATCGAGAAACTGAGCCAGAGGCAACCCAACTCCGGAAACCCTACTCGATCTCGAGTACATCTTGTCGAGATCGACAACACCTCAACGCCAAGTCCGGAGTCGACGAGCTGTGCAAAGATGAGAAGCCGAGGACGGAGACGCCGAGCCAACCTTACACGATCTCGAGGAGGCTTGTCGAGATCGAGGACCAGCACCGCGTCCTTCCGAGTCCATGCCGAGGAGGAGTTCCTCGACAACACCAGGCCAGCCATCCTCGACTACACCCAACTCGATCTCGAGGAGCTTTGTCGAGATCGAGGAACCCATGGCGCCTGTCCGAGCCATGTCGAGCAGAGCTACCCGACCAAGCCAGCCAGCCCAAGTCGATGACCATGTCTACTCGATCTCGAGGAGCTGTAGTCGAGATCGACGAGCCGCGTTACGCGGTATGAGTTGTCCTACGCAGTTTGGGAGTCCTTGGAGGCGAAGGAATCCGAGATGGCCGAGTCTATCCTACATCTATCTATCAACTATCCATGGAAGAGGAGATCTATCAACAAGAAGATATTTACCTATTTAGATTTAATTTCCCCCTTTTAGATTTAATTTCTTTATGGTTTTTATTTATCTTTTAAGCTTTTTAGATATAGATAGATATATTCTATCCTTAATTAGCAAGGAAAAGAAGGCTATAAATAAAGCCTTAGGGACTAGTTTTTCATTCATTCAATCACACATTCAATTCCATTCAAGTAAGTAGGAGTAGAGAGAGAGAGTTTGTGGCAAGCAAGGTGGAAAGGCGAAAGCGGATTTGTCTTGTTGGTTGTAAGCTTTCTTTATTTAATTTAATGCAAGTTAGTTTCTTTTGTTATTTAATGTCTTTCTTGATGATGAAGAGCGAGTAGTCCACCCACTTCTTGGGCTGGGGTGAGCCCGACGGTGGCCTTGTAAGGTGACGCGGTAAAGGTACAATCTTTTTATGCGATTCTTCTTCTATCCCTATGAGCATGATTCTTTTGCGAGAGTTGAAGGTGATCCTTGTTTGTGTTATTAAAGCGAAAGTGATCTTAATACAACTTGGGTTAATTATGTGAAAAGGGTTAGTAACAATTAGGGTTTATGCGAAAGCCTCTATATGCCTATTTGTTAAATAACGAAAGTTATTTTGATGGAAAGCATGATCTTTTATGCCTTTATGTGTTACTTTGCATGGTTATCGTTGTGGTGTTGATACCCTGGCTTTGGAAGTTCTTTCATATATTGAATTTATTTCTGTCGAAATCTGAAATATGTGTTCGAAATTGCAATTTATACTTTATGCGTTTTTAGTCGATCTAGAGGAAAGCTTCGTCGATCTCGAGTTGCACCTTGTCGAGATCGAGTAGGATCTTGTCTAGATCGAGTTGTTGTTGTCGTCGATTTTTAGTTTATGTTTCTATTGTCCTTTGTCGATCTCGAGTACTGCCCTTGTCGAGATCGAGTTAGTTTGCCGCCTTTGTTTTATTTCTTGCTTTCGTTTGTCTTTCTTTCGTTGTTTCTTTGTTTCTGTCTTTTCTGCTTGCTTTTCTGTGAGATTTACAGCTGCCTAGGATCCGCTGACACGCTTCCTCGTGGATTCGATCCTGACTTTCTCTTACTACATTGGAGGGAGTCTTGTAATTATTTGCGTGGGCCTAAATCTGGTGTGATCTATTTTGTTATATTTCATACTTGATTTCCTCCCTCACAACAGATGGCCCGATCTTCGACAATCAAGACTCAAAGACAAGAACGGAAGCAAGAACTAAACAAGACTCGATTCAAGAAAGCAATAAAGACCGATAGATTGGGTGATTCGAACTAAAATAGAACGAGATAAAGACCTCAGGCCTCCTAAGAGGGTAGGAACCAAGTATCAACGACTACAAAGCCCGCCTATACAACCTTACACAACCAAGCGGACAACTTAGAGGTACAAGGAGGGGACTTGTGATTACCAGGATCACCAAGCTTGCGAGGTTGATGAACTCAAAGCAAACCAAGCAAGATCAATTACCAATTTGCAATCGATGAGCCACGCTACGAATCGATCGACTTTCTCTCATTGTGTTTCACACAAAGGAATTTCATTCATGAAAAGAGGCGTCTGAGTTACAATGGAGGAATCAGCCCTTCTTATAACCTAGGGCCTGATTTAAGATAAAATAATAAATAAAATAGAAATTAACTTAAATCCCTAAAATACTAAAAATAACTTAAGCAAAATAAGGTCTCTAAAAATAGCAATAAAAGAAAGTTCCAACACTTAACAAATTCCCGTCAAAACAGTGACAGCTTCAAAGAATGTGATTTTCGGCCAATCTCTAGGTCGAATCTGGAAAAACCTTCAACATCAAAGTTGTAGATCTCTTCGTCCTCGTTACGACAATGTATGGCACGCCTCAATCCGATTAATATTGACTCCGTACGACTCAATTTACTGAGATGTCGAAAAGCTGTCAAATGCTGAACGAATCTAAAAAACGTCAAGCTTCCACCTTTGGTCCTTCTCCCATGGTGGAGCCTTCTTCTTCCTCTTGAGGATGACAACGTTCTCACAAGCTCGAATCATAGGTCCATCCCCAAGTATAGGTGTGTCCGAAGGTGTCTTGGATGGTCCCGCATCATCCTCCCTTTCTTGAAAAGGATTCGACCTCGAATCCAAGGTCGCATAAGATTCTGCAAATGCACCCACACGAGCTCCTGGATCGAATACCTTTATCTTGGCTAAGTCAACTTGTAGACCATTAGAGCTTACTACAAAACCAAGAATTGAAACTTGATTAGTGCACAATTCATAGTTCATATCATCTTCAAAATGTTCTAACTCAATATGCACTATAGGTTGTTCATTTATCTCTATGTTTCCATCAATGACTAGCAAGTTTTCATCCTTTTTCAAGGCTGGATTTCCAATTAAATCAAGGCTAGCATTATTAGAACAATCGTCACCATCAATGATCATATGAGAAACATTGCCGTTTTCTAAGCATTTAATATGACACAAATCTTGTCTTTGATTATCATCACAAGGCATAAGTTGAACACTTAAAACTTTATGAACAATCAAAGAATCATCATGCTCATATTCAATGCAATCATCTTTAGAGGCAAGTAAACTAAGATCCTGATCATTATTAACATGCTTATCATTTTCACCACTAGAATTTTCAGATCCATTTTTGCCTAGGGGATTAATCATGAAAGTCTTCTTATTTGGGCAATCCTTCATAACATGTCCTCTACCTTGGCATATAAAGCAAGGAATGTACATAGGTTTAAGAGTAGAAGAGTTAGGATTGCTCCCTTTAGAGCCAGTAGATGCCCCAGAAGAATGTCGTGCCTCTACTGCCGTCAATCTTTCATTTATCCGTACCAATGTCTCATTCAAGACTTCCAACTGTTTGATCATCTCAGCTCTAGTAATCATGTTGTTGCCCTGGTTAGACATGGCAAAGAAAGACAAACAAAGAACTATGTGACAGTTAGGAAAAGTATAAAGAATCTCACAAGTGTTTCGCTCACACTCGTCTCTCGAATTGGTATGACAAGCTTGTTGGGGCAATCCGCTTTGGGCAAATCAACACTCAAGCAAGGACTTAACAATCAAAAGAAAGTAATCAAGAGAAAGAACAAAGAAACAAGCAACAAGGGACTCAACAATAGCAAGAACACTCGACAAAAGGCTGCTGTATTCGACAGGAACTGGACAACAAGGTCGAAATCGACCAAATGCATACTCGACAGAAGCTGACACTCGAGCGGCACTCAACTAGCACAAATGACACTCGACCAGAACTGGAATGGCACTCGACACAGCACTCGACACGTGAAAATTGCCACTCGACACGAACTGTAATGGCACTCGACAGTACTGGACACAAAAAGAACAAAAGAAAATAAAGAAAAGAAAAGAAGAACTTGGATTTTTACCTCTTTCTGATTCAAACCCTTAGAAAGGACGTTGTAGTTGCAAGGTAGGGCTTAAAAAAATTTTTTGTGTTTTGGGAGGTATGTGTTTGAGATTTTCAACTAGGGCTATGGAATTTCATCAAAATTGGTCCTTGAAAGTTCTTGCACTAGATCTCAACAATCTTTTTTTTTGAAAGCTTACTTTTGCCCCTAGTGAATTTTATCCTTCTGGGACTAAGCTTTGAATGTAAATTTTTTTTTTTTGAAATATCGGACTGTTTTTTTTTTTACTAATGCAAGAAACTATCTATGAAATAAAAGGACTCTTGAAAACTTAAACTATGGTGAAAGAAAAATAAAATTTATGCAGCCCTAATGAAATATATATAGGTGATGGTTTGGCTAAATATGGTAAATATATCTATCTAAGGCCTTTTATAATCTATGATAGATAAAAGTGATTTAATCTATCAAAAATCAAAATTTAATAAGGCAATAAAATAGATAAACAAAGATAGACCAAGTTAGCCAAAGATAGAACAACCAAAACTAGGGTTAGGAGATTGCAAAGTGCGGTTGGCCGTAGGAATGAAAGCTGCCGACTTGGACTCAATTTGATCGGCTGATCAAGGCACAAAATAGATCCACTTCAAGCAAATTGTGTCGGCTGCACAAGGTGGTAATTGGCTCCAATTTGTTAATTGGCTCCAACAACAATATTAGTGCTATTTGGCTTCAACGTGTGCTGTAGGTCACGGCTAGGGTATGTTTAGGGTTAAGGCAACCACAACAATCACAAACAAGGATTTGTAGCAATCAAATCACGAATTCAAGAAGTAAAAACCAAGAACAAAGAAAAAGACTATTTTTTTGTAGTTTTTGTGTTTAGGGAAACAAAAGATACAACTTTGATGTCGGAAATCGAAGCTCTGATACCAATTTGATACGGGGTTAGCCGCAAGATGGCCCGATCTTCGACAATCAAGACTCAAAGACAAGAACGGAAGCAAGAACTAAACAAGACTCGATTCAAGAAAGCAATAAAGACCGATAGATTGGGTGATTCGAACTAAAATAGAACGAGATAAAGACCCCAGGCCTCCTAAGAGGGTAGGAACCAAGTATCAACGACTACAAAGCCCGCCTCTACAACCTTACACAACCAAGCGGACAATTTGGAGACACAAGGAGGGGACTTGTGATTACTAGGATCACCAAGCTCTCGCGAGGTTGATGAACTCAAAGCAAACCAAACAAGATCAATTACCAATTTACAATTGATGAGCCACGCTACGAATCGATTGACTTTCTCTCATTGTGTTTCACACAAAGGAATTTCATTCATGAAAAGAGGCGTCCGAGTTACAATGGAGGAATCAGCCCTTCTTATAACCTAGGGCCTGATTTAAGATAAAATAATAAATAAAATAGAAATTAACTTAAATCCCTAAAATACTAAAAATAACTTAAGCAAAATAAGGTCTCTAAAAATAGCAATAAAAGAAAGTTCCAACACTTAACAAATTCCCGTCAAAACAGTGACAGCTTCAAAGAATGTGATTTTCGGCCAATCTCTAGGTCGAATCTGGAAAAACCTTCAACAGCAAAGTTGTAGATCTTTTCGTCCTCGTTCCGACTAGGGTTGGCATGGTACGGTAACCACAAAAAAATGGTGATTACCACGTACCAACCACAAACTGGTGGTACGCAAATTTTCATACCCCGTACCAACCACAAGTCGTGGTTACCGCATATGTGGTAACCATGACTTGTGGTTACCATCAGTACATTACCATGGTTACCAAGCTGTAATTTTGTTTGTATTTTTTTGAAACCCCTTGGCTACCTTCCGGTAGTTATCAAAGTTATCGAACGAAAAAATATGGTTACAAAAAATAGTATGGTTACCACCTAGTAAAAGATCAAATAAATCAAGTTCACAACCTAAAATACAAACCAATTCAAAACAACCAAGTTTAAAGTCTTGAAACAAACCAAGTTCAATTGTTCAAATATTCAAAATGTTCCTGCAAGTTCAAATAAAACAAGTTCAAAGTCTTCAAACATTCAAAATGTTTCTATTGTTTCTAGTAGAAAAAATAGAAAGAACCAATTTAGGTCAAAATCAAAACACAAAATATAAATTAAAAACTTAAAAAATTAAAGGTAATAACAATAAAACATTAAATAAAAAAAATATATATATACTTGGTAACTATGGTAACCATGGTATTTAGATTTCATTACCATTACCGTACCACATTCACGTGGTTACCACCAAGATGGTTACCACCATGTTGGTTACCACAAGTGTGGTTACCAACATAGTCGGTTTGTGGTTGGTACGTGGTTGGTATGGTAATTTCCGTACTATTTGCCAGCCCTAGTTCCGACAAGGTATGGCACGCCTCAATCCGATTAATATTGACTCCGTACGACTCAATTTACTGAGATGTCGAAAAGCTGTCAAATGCTGAACGAATCTAAAAAACGTCAAGCTTCCACCTTTGGTCCTTCTTCCATGGTGGAGCCTTCTTCTTCCTCTTGAGGATGACAACATTCTCACGAGCTCGAATCATAGGTCCATCCCCAAGTATAGGTGTGTCCGAAGGTGTCTTGGATGGTCCCGTTTCACCTAAATTCACCATCTAAATTCTAACTTAAGGTTTTAGTCTTTCGATTTCAAACCCTAAATCAGTTCTAACCAATTTTCATCAATTAGGGCTGACGCAATAGGATTAAATCTAACAATAATCAAACAAACGAATATCAATTTTAACACTACCAAATCATCGCCGGGATTACCCTAACCTTAGAACGAAGGTTCAAGCAAGCATAATATGATAATCAACAAAATAAATCATAGACAAAGATAAATCTCTGAAATAAAATAGAATGCGAACCAGAATTTCGTCTTCGATCCAAAGTGTATACCGAAAACAAGGAAAAGCCAAACCTAAACTAAAACCTCCATACTCCATAGAAGTCAGTCGAAGCCTTGTAAGGCGCAAGACTCCAAAGTCCGAACTCCCCCCATCCTTCTAAAACACACTGAGTATATAAATTTATATTCAGAAAATTACAATTTCAACCCACAACTTTACATAATTAAAAATTGACCCAACACAGTTATAGATTTAACTTCACAAAACAGCCCCAAGATTTAACAGCTTTCGCACTTGACAATTTAGCTCCTCAAGTCCGATCCATTATGCTTGCCGTTCCGCATTAAAGTTTGATTTTCCTCAATATTGACCTCAAAATGCCTGAAACAAATAAAAATCAGGTGTAGACTCCGAAAATGCAAAATAAAATAAATAAAGTATAAAATATGACAAATGTGCATGAAAATGACCTAAACTAATATGCAAATGCAACCCTAAAATATGACTAAAATAGATGCTATCAAATCACCCAATGCTTAAACCTTGCTTGTCCTTAAGCAAGAACAAGTGTAAATATTCACAAGAAAGATTTCGGTTTCTATCCAAGCAATGCTTTTGCTCATTTAGATTTAGACATTGGGTTCAAAACAAGACAAGCAAATCATACAAGAGACAAGTCAAGACATCAATTCCAAGACCTCACATAGGACATATTTTTATGGAACACTCTCTCATGTGTCTAAGGTATAAAAGTTTCGCTCGGGCTCAAATCTTGAAAACTCATCTACCATAAGCTTGAATTAGCGTCCTAACTCTCCACCACATGGACTATGCACATAAACATAAATCATGAGGTCTTTTCATGGGTTGTGATGGGGCCAAGGTAAGAAACAAAAGATATGGATTTTTTGGCCATGTGGTGCTAAAATTCGGGAAATAGAATTACTTCCTAAACTTCCACCACAATTCATCTTTTTTTTCAACACACATACCAAATTTCTCACAACCACATCACATAATCAAATAAGCTCAAAACTCACAACTTTTGATAACCCATTCCCTTTTCACAAACATTTCTCTAGTGATGAAGAAGAATTTATTCTCTCTTTTTTTTTCAATGTTTTTTCTTCTTTTTAATTTATTTTTTTTTTTTTGTATTTCTTCATCACAAGAAACTTACAACTTAAGCACACTACCCCTCACTCAATACATAATCACTCGAAGCACATTTCTTCTTGTCCACAAAACTATAGATAAATTTATTTCATCCTAATTCCCTGATGGGTAAACAAGGCTAAAATAGGCTTAAGGATAAACTCGTGGAGCTACAAATGAATAGGCTATTAGGCTCAACGGGCTTCAAGCAAAGGATATATTCATGGGTAGGAAGGGAATAATAGGCTAACAAAAATTGCCTCAATCATGTTTATGCAATGCACACAAGTCATATATGTGGTCTCAAGAGGTTCTAACGCAAGTTCTGAAGATAGAGCAATCAAGATGAGCAATTCACACACAAAAGAAAGAGGACTCATGAATGTCTGTCCTAGGCTCAGAAACTCACAGGCTTTTGTCTCATAATCTCAATCTCAACAAGTCTCAAGCAATGATCAGTTTTGAAAGAATTAAAACATAAACCCAATAATCTAAATCATCACAAGCCTTTTTAACATGCCATAGAGGATATCATCAACCAATTTCAATCAAGAAAGTGACATGTTCTTCAAGAAGAACAAGGAATTTTTATAGTAACGGTTCATCTTAAAACATCTATATGCAAATGCAATGCATGAAATGCACGTGAAAAATGAAAAGAACAAAAAATGTATGCACAAACAGAGTTACACTAGAAGTTCCCTGCCCCATGCTTAAAATCTACTTTGTCCTCAAAGTAGATAAATGAAAGAGTAAGAGGTAGAGGAAACTTACCAAACAAATTAGGCACTTTGAGCAATTCTTCAAATTAGCTCAGAAATTCCACGACAATTGTGGGTAGAACATGCAACAACAACTCTCTAAAGCTTGGAAGTAAAATATACCTGCCCAGAACAAGCACGCCGACCCACAACACAAGACAACAACAAGACCCAAAGCAAGCCCCAGCAGTTTACATCAACCATTCAGCAGCAAACCAAAATTCCAACAGCGAGCTTGGATGCAATTTGCATATGTAAACTTTCTTGGAGTATGGAACAACAGCGTAGGCGTCGTCTCCCTTGCGGTTGAGCCTAGCCAAGACACAAAACAAAGAGAACACACCACCAAAGAGCGCAGTCCAACATCCAAGCGAAAAAAATCATCCAAGTATAAAAATCAACAACTACCAACTAAACAGAAATCAGACTTGATGCTCATGCTTATCCATTAATTGCAAAGTAAAATCATGAAAACTCGATGGAAACAGGAGCACGAGACGAGGGGGAAGAGAACAAGCATAAGCACAATTTAATCCCAAGAGAACGAGCATGACAAGAATTCAATCCAACCGCCAACATTTCCAATAAATAGGTGTAATAAAAGACAAATTTCGATAACTAAAGTGATCAATTTTAGCATCACAATCAGTTGAATTCCACCTCTAAATTTGATCCAAAGATTCACAGAAGCATGAGACTAAAAAAACAAGGAACTCAGCTGATTTCAGATACAACAAGGAAAAAATCGATCAGCAACAGAGAGTTCATATCTATCAAAGTCTCACAATCATAGCTACAGCCCAATGTGACAGCAAGGAAAGGCTCTCAAAATCAATTCATGCTTCAACAATTCCAACAGCAACTCCGCAATCAAGATCGACAGAATTACAATAGTGACAAGGATCAAGCAACTACTAACAAGCTAGGTGCATCGAACCCCATCGAATTCAGACAAGAAATTCAGCAAGGTAATCAGGCACACAAGGCATGAATCTAGTGACAAAATTCAACATAAATATATATCTCAAATATAAGCTCTTGGATACGCATTCAAGTTCCAATTCAACTCACTCATTAAAACATCATGAATCCAGCTTAGAAATAAATAACCAAAACATCAATATGAACCCAAGCCATAACAGGTTCACAATCAGATTTCTAGCACAAACAAATCAGAGCAACTATGTCGCAAGCAAACCAGCAGTTAGCAGGAGGAGTCGCAATCAATCAATAAACTAGCCTACAATGAACAAAACTAAGCAAGTCGTGCCTCTCAATTGACATTCAACCCATAAAAATCGGAAGGTTACCTGCAATTACCATCGGGTGAAGCATTGGAGGATTCTGATATAGGGTTTGTGGGGAAATGGCAGCAGCAGCAGCAAGGGTTGAGAAGAATCGGGCGGCGAGGGTTGAGTGCAGGAACTTCGGGCGGAGGTGTGGTGGTTTGGATTCAACGACGGTGGGAAGGTGATGAGGAGATGTTGTAGGTCGGAGCTTCTAGCGGTGACGGAGGTGGGCAGTCGGGGAGAAGGAGAAGAGGAGGCGGCTCGAGCGAAAGGAAGGGAGATGGCCTGGTGGAGGGGTGCTGCTGGAGATGACGGCGGGCAGGCATAGTGGTGAACGAGAAGATGGAGGGAGGCAATAGGGAAGGCGGAGAGCGGCAAGAAGAACACCAGAGATAGGAGAGGACGCATCTCTACATTATTATTTTTTTCAATTTTTTTTGAGAAATTGATACACTTGGACGAGTGAACAATCCACTTGATTGAGTGTGAATCTCACTGACATTCTGGACTCCACTCGGTCCCTTGGAAGCCCGAGTGACAATTCCACTCGACCGAATGGACTCCAGTTTTTCCCTTTCCTCTCTATTTGTTTTTTTTGGGTTTTTTTTAGAGAAAGAAACATATATAATCCTTAAAAAAAATTCCACCTTTATTTAAAATAAAATAAAATAAAAACTCACCTTGATTGCCTCAAAAGCGTTTGAACCTTCTCGAATGGATGGTCCATGGCTCGATCCATCCATCAAGTAGAGTATTTTCGGAGCGGAATAGTAGAGATTCGTTGAAGTTCAAGCTCCCAAGGAATGTGCTCATCCTCTTCTCAGCATCTCATCCTTTTGTGTCTTCAATAAATCCAAATGAAAACCCCTCCATGAAATTTTTCTCCTCAAACTCATCTTCTGAATCCTCCTCATCTTCTAAAATTTTCCTGTCAAGAGAAATAACAATCCAATCATCATTGAACTTTATCTCATCTTGAACATGGAAAATTTCAGAAATACTCAAAATATTCATCCATTGAGTCTCTTGGACCCGCATTATCACTTTGTCGAAATCGGCTTGGATTTTTTATAGTAGGGTTTCCAAGATAGTGAAGTACTCCTACATATAAATCAACTTGGACGATTCATGTGAATTGAGTGAAGCTTGATCTCGACACCCAGGTGGTGTCTATCCCTCAATGAGATCCCTCTCGTAAGAAAGGTGAGGATGCAACATGTAGTACACCTCTTGTTCCTTCCCAAACGGAGCTCTCAACACCAGACAATCACTAGCTACATGAACAAAAGCTCCACAAAACTCACAATAGCTTATACCATCCATTTGAGCACAACCTGAAATCATAAACAAAAGGAAAAAAATCATAAGCAAAATAATGACTTAGAAAAATCAATCTAAATAAACAATCAATACAAACAATTAATAGTCCCCGGCAACGGCGCCAAAAACTTGATAGGCTAAAACCTACACCGCAAGTGTACGGGTTTAGTTGTAGTATATCGAGTGTTGTATCCACAGGGACTATGTGGTATTGATTGTATTTTTAAATCGATTTAACTATGTCAAGAAAAATAACGGAGAAATAATTGTATGGAATGAAGAAAGTTATCAACTAAAAGGAAGCAACTATACAGAATTGGTAGTAAACAATGGATACGAGGCAAATCTAGGGTAAAGGATCACCACACCGACGCTTTATAGATTAATATTGATATTCGTGTCACGTTGTCTGAGTTGTTGAAGGTAGATTGTCTAAGGTAATCGCAAATCTCCTTTCGGTATCAAGCGAATGTGTCTAAATTGGTTAACAATCTCCTATCGGACTCAAGAAACCAATTTAGACCCTTTAAGTTCGTAGAATTCTAGATGATAATCATATCAACGTCGCCTTTCGGTCTCGATCGATATCAAAATCATCTAAAATATCTATGACAATCTATAAATCCTCAAGAAATTCGATTATCTTTCGATAAATCAAACTTCAGGTTTAATCATATGGTTCCGATGGATCCAATAGCTTTTCGGCCTAAATTCACCATCTAAATTCTAACTTAGGGTTTTAGTCTTTCGATTTCAAACCCTAAATCAGTTCTAACCAATTTTCATCAATTAGAGCTGACGCAATAGGATTAAATCTAACAATAATCAGACAAACGAATATCAATTTTAACACTACCAAATCATCGTCGGGATTACCCTAACCCTAGAACGAAGGTTCAAGCAAGCATAATATGATAATCAACAAAATAAATCATAGACAAAGATAAATCGCTGAAATAAAATAGAATGCAAACCAGAATTTCGTCTTTGATCCAAAGTATATACCGAAAACAAGGAAAAGCCAAACCTAAACTAAAACCTCATAGAAGTCGGCCGAAGCCTTGTACGGCGCAAGACTCCAAAGTCCGAACTCCCCCCATCCTTCTAAAACACACGGAGTATATAAATTTATATTTAGAAAATTACAATTTTGACCCACAACTTTAAATAATTAAAAACTGACCCAACACAGTTATAGATTTAACTCCGCAAAACAGCCCAAGATTTAGCAACTTTCGCACTTGACAATTTAGCTCCTCAAGTCCGATCCATTATGCTTGCCGCTCCGCATTAAAGTTTAATTTTCCTCAATGTTGACCTCAAAATGCCTGAAATAAATAAAAACCAGGTGTAGACTCCGAAAATGCAAAATAAAATAAATAAAGTATAAAATATGACAAATGTGCATGAAAATGGCTTAAACTAATATGCAAATGCAACCCTAAAATATGACCAAAATAGATGTTATCACGTAACTTCTTAGCAGATACTACATCATTGTCATCAGTACCCAACCCAACGAAAGAAGAAACAAATGAATCAATGGCGTCATCAGAGACTTCATCAGAAAACGAGAGTTGAGGGCCATTCATAAACTCGGCATAAATAGGATGGACATTAACACCCTAGCAAGAGAACAAGAAACAGAATTACACAATGACAGTTAGGAAATGGAACAATGAACTGATATCAAAATAATAAAACACAAGAAGAAAAAGGGTGCTTACCAAATCTTTTGAAAAAAATTCAGCACACTTGTCATAGTTAATGCAGAAATCAACATTTTCACTATAGCAAACAATAGAGGCAGGTAATCCTTCACAAAATGCAAAGTTACAACATTTCATCGAAGCAATTTGATGAATTGCTTCTAAAATCCAAACCTGAGATCAAAACAACAATAAGCACAAAAATAGAATAAAAGAACAATAATATAAAAATAATAGCCATACACAATAAAAATTGGAACTTAAAAGTAAGTAGAAGGGAACTACCTGAAATGCCAAGGGATAACCGAACACATTGTAGCCAAACCTCTCACCTCTGTTGGCTTGTTCTGATCTCATGCCTTTCTTCAAAAAAGACATATTTCCAAATAGACAAGACATCCAAAAGGATACAACGATAATCTGACCAAATCAGAAACAAGATCAACATATTGTTGACGAACATGATAGTTTTTCCTCTGGGGGAGTAAAACACCCTCAATCAGTAATAGGTATGCTAAGGATAGTTTCTTTTGAGACAGCTTTGGTTCCTTTTTAAAAATGGCAATAAGACCATCCAAAGTGCAATCAGAAACTCCCAAAAACTCCTTCATATCAACATGAGGAGAGGTAGACTTATCAGAACCATTATCTTCACAAACCAACCCGGTTACGCAGCAAAACTCAGCAAGCGAGAACCTTAACAAATGTCGTCCAACTTTAAACCACATTTCATTCCTTTTCTTAGTCTCCACTTCATATAGCAGCATCTGGTGGACAAGTTGTGAATAGAAATACAGGCGATCACCGACACGCACAATTGACCCAAAACAGCCATCAATAAGGGCGGCCCAATCAGATGAAGACAAACCCTCCCGAATGACATCAATAATAGCAGGCTTTGAGTATACATTAAGATGTGCACGAAAACGCCTCTTCTCAGGGACAATGAACTTAAATCGAGCAGATTCAGAAGGAAATGATGTCTCCAAAGGAGAAGGTTCCCTAAATAGCACAATATCTTTACTTGAACAACATATCAAATTCAAACATAAATAAATAAAAATAAAATGTCACCATATGGAAGATAATGTCATCAAAAGAGAAATATAACAGACTGTAACCAAAAAGATAAACTACTACCACCAAGCATGAGAAATATCAAATACATAAATACACAAAAGAGAAAGAACAAGGGCATATAACAGACTGTAATCAAACAGATAAACTATTGTCACCAATCATAAGAAATATATCAAATACATAAATACACAAAAGACAAAGAACAATGGCATAATAAAAAACAGTGTAAAGAATCCTGTCACCACAAGGACATGTGGTGTACAGTATGGTTTAGGGTTTAGGGTTGAGTCTTTATGGTTTAGGGCCTAAAATGTTATGTACAGTACTTCATTAAGAGATGAGGGGTGTCATCACACTTAATGGTGTCACCAATAGGACAACCCTAGGACAAGGGAATCAAATACCCTAAAGAGGCTAATGCTAAGACCATATTCTGTCAGCAGAAGTAATGGTATCACAAATGGATACACCTAGGACAAGGGAATCAAATACCCTAAAGGGGCTAATACTAAGCAAATATTCTGTCAGCAGAAGTAATGATGTCACCAAAAGTAATGGTGTCACCAAATGGATACCCCTAGGACAAGGGAAGCAACAACCCTAAGGGGCTAATGCTAAGCAAAGATACATGTGTAGTGTAAAGAATCCTGTCACCACAAGGACATGTGGTGTACAGTATGTTTTAGGGTTTAGGGTTGAGTCTTTAGGGTTTAGGGCCAAGGCCCTAAACCTTAAATCCTCAACCCTAAACCCTAAAATGTTATGTACAGTACTTCATTAAGAGATGAGGGGTGTCACCACACATAAAGGTGTCACCAAAAGGACAACCCTAGGACAAGGGAATCAAATACCCTAAAGGGGCTAATGCTAAGCAAATATTCTGTCAGCAGGAGTAATGGTGTCGCCAAAATTAATTGTGTCACCAAATGGATACCCCTAGGACAAGGGAAGCAACAACCCTAAGGGGCTAATGCTAAGCAAAGCTTACTGTGGTGTAAAACATTAAAAGAGTGGGAATATATGGTGTCACTAAAAGGATAATTCTAAGGAATGAATGGTCTCCCCACCATGAATGGACATAGAACAGACTGCAACCAAACAGATAAACTACTGTCACCACACATGAGGAATAGATCAAATACATAAATACTAAATTTAAAACAAAATCAGTCCAAGGAAGAAATAATGCATCATCTCACAAACTCAGAAACCTTATAGAAAACACAAGAATAACAAGACAGAAAGAACAAGGGCTTACAACATCCTGGAACCAAAAAACGAAACTACTTTCACCATGCATGCAAAATTGATCAAACAATTGTGCATAAATGCTAAATTTGAAACGAAATCAGATCAAGAAACAAACAATGCATCATATCACAAACTCATAACCCTTACATAAAAATAAAAGCAAAACACAAACCCTAACCGTTGCTTAACAGGGTAAAACCACAAAAACAAAAACAAATTAAACAACAAACTGAAGACAATCAGAGAAGAACATGCAGGAAATGGAAGGAGATGTCCAAATGCAAACATAAATTGCAAAACCCTAAACAGAAACCGATTTCACTTGAAACGATAGTAAGCAGTACCTGATGACGATGTCATTAGAAGAACGAAGAGCGACACGAAATCGGAATGGGGGATGAAAGCTGCAGAACAACCGTCGAAAATCAGAGAAACTGATGAAGGAACACCGACGAGGGCTGAAACGTCGTGGAATCGAGAAGAGAGATAACGGACGAAGTGGAGAGGAGGGGAATGATGATGGAAAAGCAAAACCGCACAACTGACACATTGTTTGAATTACATAAGGGCAGGGGCATTATGGGGTTTTCAAAAAAATTTAGGACATTTAGCAAAAACTGATTTTAAGTGGACATTTTGCAAAAAGGGGTTGGCAAAATGGATATTTAGCCAAATTTCTTCAATTAATAATAAGGAAACATAAAAGTAATATTAGTAATTTGTATCTATATATATCTATATATACTACTTTAATTGCTTTTTTAACCAATGACTTTAATTCAAAATATTTAATTATCTAAACTTTTACTATTATTTTATAATAATAATTTAATATATTACTAAGATTTTATTTAAAAAAAAATCACGCCATGAGGCGGGAATCATACTAGTTTTGTATTATAACAAGTGAAGTCCAAAATGAGACATGAGATCCTTAGTGTTTTCTCCATCGAATTTTCAAGCCCTCTTCTTAATTAAAACTTAAATTTATATAACTATGAATATGAATATTGGCAACATTTAGCTACCTATATAAGTTTTAGCTCGAACATAATAAATAAATTAAGGGAAAACTAATTAAAATACCCCCACCTTTGGGGGTATGGTAAAAATATATCCTCAACTTTCAAATGTAATAAAAATATCCCGACCTTTGAGGGTAGTGGTAATATATTACCACAAGCTTTTTCACGAGTCAAAAATGTTGATAAGGCAGCCTACGTGGATTTTTTTTACAAGGGTTTTCTTAAACAGTCTCCTTAGGAAAAAAAATAAAGATCTTGACCGGGTTCATACCCAACGTCTTTTCCTCCCTCACATCTTCTTCTGTGGTCGGCTGGTCGCCTCTTGAATTGGCTTTCAGGTAGCTTATGGTTCCTCTTCAATGTCAGTCTTCCTCCCTCGTGATTGATTATCTTGAGTTGTCTCTCTCACATCTTCTTCACCTCTGATTCGTTCACGGACTTGATTGGGTAAGTTTTTTTTTTCCCTCTTCGTTGTTGTCGGTTTAGTTTTGTTGTCGGTTTGGTGTTAGAAATAGTCGGGTTGTGTTAATTTGAGGCAATTTTGACTGGATTAGTTGCTTGGCTGAATCAATTTTGTTTTTCCGGTTTAATTTGTTATCATTTTATTTTTTCCCTAAGGAAACCGTTAAAAAAACCCAATTTTCGTGTTAATTTGTAAAAAAAGGCTTCCGCGTATACTGTCTTGTCAAAAAATAATCCACGTAAGGTACATTGTCAGCATTTTTGACCCGTGAGAAAACATAGGGTAATATATTACCACCACCCTCAAAGGTCAGGATATTTTTATTACATTTAAAAGTTAAAGATATATTTTTACCATACCCCCAAAGGTGGGGATATTTTAATTAGTTTTCCCATAAATTAATCAGTAGTACGTTGTACGTTAGTATGTTTCTTATAACTAGAGCAGGGAGTTTAATTTGGGCACGGTTTTGATGGAGAAAAGAGGAGATTGGTGAAGAACAACAAAACTTTGGTCTAGTTTGAAACTTTGAATCCCACCACATAAAGCGATGAATTAAAGGAGAAAGCATGGCTTTAAACTATACATTATTATATATACTACGTACAAAGTTATCACGTAAAGGACTCTCATTAATTTTAACTTGCTTTTCCAGTGATTAAGGGTAAAGCTATATCGACAGGAAATATATACTATATATTAATTATTTATTATTTATTTGACCAATTAACCGGCCCAATTCATTTGTCTCTTATGTCTTTCCAAGCCTGACCATATAAATATATGATATGCATCCCTTCAATCTATATAGATTTTGGTGCTCAATCAGTGAACCATATTGCAGCAATTAACTACTTTCAAATATGTATTTAATCAGCAACATGGATTTCATGGTCATGGTCTTTTTTTCTCTTTTATTTCTATAAAAAAAATGTCATGGTCTTTTTTTTAATACACGGTGAAGATTGGGGGTAATCAGCCGCAGTTGATCCATCGCTCAAGGATGTCCTCTCGGACGAAATCTTCAATCTCAATAGAAGGACAGTCTAGTAGCAGATACGCTGAAAGACCCAAGTGCGCCAAGTAGTTCGCAACTCGGTTCCCCTCATGGAAAGTGTGAGCGAAGGAGATCGACTGAATGTCACAACAATAACAAAGAGCATCGGAGATTAGCATCTCAACTTCCCGCGGGCACTTCCACGATCCCTTCATGGCGTTGATGAACCACCCTCCACTTCGAGATTAGAAAATCCCCGCCTAGATGCTTTCATCAATCCAGCCAAGAGACCGAGATATTCCGCTTGAACCGCGAACACTTTGTCATGTCGCTGCGCACCACAGAAAAGGATCGCTCCAGCGCTCTCTCGTAAAATGAAGCCAGAGGCGGCAGAACCAGTTGTCTTTTGGCTAGCCCTCTTTGTTAGGAGGGAAACTAGTATGCAAAATATAAATCGAAATGTAAAAGCAAACCAACTCCCTATCCAAGCAAATAAAATACAAGAAACCCTCTCGTTGTAGTGGTAGGGTGTTCAGGATCGTATCCACGAGGAAGCGTGTCAACGCTTGCCTTTCAAGTTCCAAATCGCTCTCGAAATTGACTCAGGGACCACTCGATATTGACCAAGGGTTAGTCGATATCGAATGAAGTCAGTCGAAATTTCTTCAGACCTGCACAACAAAAGCAACAAAATCGAAATCGAGTACAGAGGCTTTCGATATTGACCTTAGTACACTCGATATCGACCTGTCAGAGGTCGAAATCAACTGGTGTGTAGAAACTCAAAATTTGTAGAAAAGTAAATAAAAATGTCGGAAAATGAATTTAATTCAATAAACTAAAAGACTTCCAAGATCGGGGTTTCAATGCCACAACGATAATCATATAAAATAATGCATAAATGTATAAAAGATCACGCCTTTCATCAAATAACTTTCGTCATTAACAAATAGGAATATAGAGGCTTTCGCATAAACCCTAATTGTTACTAACCCTTTTCACATAATTAATCCAAGTTTGCATTAAGATCACTTTTGCTTTAATAACACAAACAAGGATCATCTTTAACTGTCGCAAAAGAATCATGCTCATAGAGATAGAAGATGAAATCGTATTAAAAGATTGTACCTTTATCGCTTTACCTTACATGGCTACCATCGGGCTCACCCCGACCCTAGAAGTTAGGTGACTACTCGCTCTTCATCATCAAGCTAACACATCAATAATAAAAGGGAACTAAATTGCATTGATAAACTCAAATAAAACTTACAACCGATCGAAGCCAATTCCACTCTCGCCAAATACAACTCCTCTCGGCTCCAAGCTCTCTAAAAACTCTCTAAACTCGCTATCTAGTGGGAAACACAATTGATTGTGGCTTGGATCATCCTAAAACTCAGCCCCTAGGGCTTTATTTATAGTGTTCAATCCCTGCTAATCTAGGAAAGAACAATCCTATCTATATCTAAATCTATCTATCTCTTTTCCTAAGATAAATGTTTGATAAATAAAAGAAATAAAACAGATAAATTCCCTTGGGTAAATATGGGAAGTAACTAAAGTTGTTAAATATCATTCATCTTGATAGAATATCCTTTGCTTCATGTGGAAGATATCCAGCTCGGAATTCGGACTGCTCGAAATCGGCTTCTGGGGGTTACTCGATATCGACCAAGTTAGGTCGATATCGACCTGTCTTCTCAGCTTTACTCGATCTCGGCTTCTAGAATGGATTTCGACCTGTGCTCAACTCGATATCGACCAAAGGTGGTTGATATCGACCTTTTCTGTGTTGCTCCCAGTGTCTGGTCGATTTATGACATTCCTGGTCGATTTACTCCACTCAATATCGACCAAGTTAGGTCGATATCGACCTCTTTGATAGTTTCCATCATTCTGCATCCGTCTTGAAATGCACTTTTTCGAGTCCTCTTTCGTTCGATTGACGCATATGAATATGCGTTGGAAAGCTCTTCTTGAGGGCTGCAACTTTCATGAGGACATCAAAGCTTGATTCAAAATGATGAATGCTGAAAAGTGGCTTTTCCTCCAGCTGCACCATCCTGTGCTCTTCCTTAGCTTCTCCAATGTTTTCATGACTTTCCTTTAAGCTCCAAAGTGCATCCGATTTCTGCGAAATTAAACAGAAACTAGTGTAGACCTCCATATATTGCAAATAAACATGAACTACACAAATCTCATGCTTTCCCAATATAAAAGTGTAAAATATGGACAGAAATCGATATGAATGTAAGCGAAAATCATGGTTAATTGAGCGCACATCAACACCACATACTTAAGCTTGCTTGTCCTCAAAAAATAATTTTAATGGTCATACAAGGGAAGAAATTAAACTCTCAACATTATAGATTCATTCTCATATGTCCCTGCAATCAATTGCCATCCTCGAAAAGGTACTAGTGCCACAAATCAATGCCTGTGAATAAGAGCAACATCTACTCACAAAAAAAGGTTTATGCAAAAACATTTCATATGACAAAGCAACAATAAACAGGAGGACTTTAATTTAAGCTCATGGTGAAGAAAAGGTAAAAGGCAAAGTGGTGGGCTATTTTTGGGCAATGTGGTGCTAAATCCTAGGAGAATTCTTCAAAATTGCTTTCTTGCTTTGATGTACTTTCACCTTCATAATTTCCACATCACTCATCCTCTCATAAATCACTCTTTGCTTTTTTTCACTTATATGTTTTTACCTCTCTAACCTAAGCATTGCCTTCTCGCGAGTCGCAAACATGGGTGTCATGAATGGCCCCGGATACTTAGTGCTTCGGACTCCTCACCTTGGTGTCCCATCCCGCGTAACTATTATCTCAACGCAGGCAGGGTCGATCTACCTTTATCTCCTGAGGTGATCGGATTTTCTTTCTCTCATTAAATTTTCCATAAACTTTCAATTTCCTGCCAAACTTCAATAATGATAATAATAACACAAACACCATATAATAATCTCCATAATGTAACATCATTCTCAACATAATCATCGAATAAAGAAATAAGGTAAAGAATGGACAATATTTAGATCATGTGGAGCAAATATGAAATAAGGCTCAATATGACTTTTGTGATGCATAAGCATATGTATGGCTAAGGAATATAAACATATGAGCCTTATATGGAAAATATAAAGTCCTCCATCCTCTTATCATGCAATATAAAGTCCTCCGTCTTCATATAGAAAAAATTAGGTTTTTATGCGAGAGCCTCTATTATCTATATGTTGATTGAGAAAGCTATCTTTTGATGATAAAAGCATGATCTTTCTATGATTCTTGTAGTTAGCATGCATGGTTATTGTCATGGTAAACCCTAACCTTGGAAACTTTTTAGTTATATTATTTCAAACCCTACTTTCAGCCTGAGTTGTGTGTTTGAAGAACCAAACACACCCCCCTGATTTTATGTTCATCAAACCCGGCCCAAACCATCCTCTTTGTCTTTGACCATCTTTGCTAACTTTCTGTTTCTGTGCTCGACGTCGACCGCTTTTAGTCGACATCGACTGCTTCTGTGTTGCTTTTGTTCAGTCAACGACTTTATGTGTCGATTACGCTTGCCGGACTTACTCGATATCGACCACATCTAGTCGATATCGACTTGCTTGTTTATGTTTTTGCAGGTTGTGCTGAGCTAGAGATTGACTGCCCCAGTCGACATCGACCACTTTAGGTCGATATCGAAGACTTCTGGTCGATACAGAGGATGATTATAGAGACTACTTTGGCTAGCACTAATGCGCTACCTCGTGGATCGATCTTGATTGCCTTACACTAGAGTGGGAAAGTTGTAATTTATTTGCGTGGACGAGTTGGTTTGCTTGTGATTATATTAATTCCTATTTTATATACATATTAAGTAAACTCCCCTAACAAAGGACCTGAACCCGAGCAGATGGGTTGCCTTAGATGATCCTGAATAATGAAACCAAATGTACCTATGTTTGAAGTGGAGAGAGCTCCATCAAAATTTAGCTTATAATAGTTTGAGGGTGATTTGATCCATTTGGTAGCAGGTCATTTGTTTTTGGGGTTATTGTTGGAATGTTGTTGGGTGCTTTCCTTAGTCTGGGTTTTAGCTTTGTTCCATATGTATATTTGTTCGTTAGTATAAGCAGCTATGGTTTTGGGGTCAAACTTTATTGTCAAATAGAGCTTTGTTTCTAAAGAACCAGACACATGCACCACCAAATAGTGGTGAGTTTGATGAAATGATGTTTACCCAAGTCCTTCTTTATAGTGTTTAACATATCAGAGATGTTATGTGATTGGAATTGAATTCTTTGAAGTTTAGCCGATAGATTTTGATCGATAATATGCGCAGTTTATGTGGTGATTGGACAGTCTAGAAGTAGGTGGGGCAAATCTTCGAAACAAGAACCGCATAGATGAAAGTTTGTTGGAACGCCCAAACCTTAAATAGCGAGCTTTACCGACGTCGGGAGTCCATTTTTTGATAGACGCCAAATAAAACCCTTAATTTAGGGAGCAACTCTAGTTGCCATATCCAGTTTAGGTTTGATCGAGAAGGCTGTTTAGCATAGTGAAGCATGTCAATGGCTAACTTGGTAGAAAATCCAACCATTACTCCATTTTGAGTAAAGTCTATCCTAATTGATGTTTTGTGAGATTGGTATATATGAGGGAGATGGTGTTGATAATATTTTTGTCCAATTGGTCTTTCAGTTCCTCATTGGGTGCAACATTTTATGTTTCTGAATTCGATTTTACTTGTTACAAATTAAAAGGAGAAATAAAATTATTGCATGGATCCATGATATACACGTTTACATATACTTTTATCGTCCATGATTAAATTAAACTTTTTTTCATAGGTTTTATTTGATGCCATATATTTTGGAACTAGCTCAGCTTGATGGAGGATACTTGGTATAATAAATGTTATCCACGATTAGAGCATAAAAAACCTCAACGATACCGAGCATATATGATGTATGGCGGCATTTGGGAGATTGATCATATATTTGATTTGTCCGATTTGAATCAGAATCTAATTCTGATTATGAAGCATCATTTTCATATTTAATGATTCTGCTCGCAATATAATTTATATACAAGGATTTAATTCTTCTTATATACTCCTTATAATGTTTCGGCCGAAGGCATGATATCCATCAGAAAAGGCACTTTTGAGTTGTGCGTGCACCTAAATCTAATATCCTCGAAGCTTCATCTCTAAACCTTGCATTGGTGTGCATGGGATCGGATCTAAACTCAACTAATTAAAGCTAGCTAGTTGCTACGTGTTGGGAGTACTCTATATACCTCGTGATGTTAACACTTTTAAGGTCATGTTTGGTTAGGGATTGTACATGGGGATTGGGGAGATATATTTTAGGAAATAAATCGGGTTGTGTGCAGTGGTGTTTGACATGAGATTAAGGAGATTGTCATTAAGGATTAAGAGAATTATTAGACAATCTTGTTTATTGAGATTGAGAGGATTGTGATGGGATATTATTGTATTTTCTCCTTACCCACCCAACAATAATCCTCATTTTGCCAAACACCAATGAGATTATTTTTACAAAATAATCTTCATCTTGGCTCCTCAATCCCTATCATCCACAAAAATAATCTTCATTCTAATAATCGTCATCATCGCTAAAAAACAATCGACTACCAAATTAATATGTGTGTTGAGATAATCTTACCGGTCCTTCTAAGGCAAATACATGTATTTTTTGTGTATGGTACCAACACATATATTAAGGTAAGGATTCGAAATACCCGGATAGAAGATCTTGCACCCATATGGATAGAAGATCTCAAGGGAGCGAGTTTATCGGATCACCATTGATTGTTTATTTTTTCTCTTATGAATAATATTTATTAGTTTATAAATATTATTAAACTCTTTTTTTTAAATAGGAAAACATTCGAGGGCTAGATAAACATGGCTCATCGAGAGTTTGTCGACAGACGGCGAACTGTCAACTGTAATAAAAATGTGCAAAACAAACAGTGGCAAGCATACAATTCCGGGCGAACAAGCGAATCTAATCCTAGTACGTTGTGGACAACATAGACTAAGAATCGAAGCCAAGTGCCTCCAAGAAGTGACACTGCTGGCGAGCGATACATCAGGAGTCCCTGCGGGCAGTGAAGACGATTCTCCAATGAAATATCCAAATAACGGAGCTCGACCTCAGCCAGACCCAACTCTAGACACTGGAGCCCCAACTAAGAAGATGATCACTAAGACTAACCAGAATCACTGCCGAGATTCCGAGAACCACCCCAGTACGACACACCTGAAAGCCCTTTCGAGATTCAAGGTATTTATAAAATAATTCAAGGTAAAATGATAGATATAATGAAATAAAATAATCAATCTTACTGACTAAGGATAAAATAATTCAAGGTACAATATTTATAAAACAGCTCAAGGCCGGTAAAATGATAGATTTTTTAACCACTTAAGATATGAGTTGCACACATTGGTCAACATGTGGATAAAATAGATAAGGTCATTGTCTAATGTTGCTTAAATATATTAGATCATCATTGATTAATGTGTCAAAAAATCCAAGTCAAATTGTACCAAAAAACAATATATAGACGAATTGCACTAGATAAGATTTCATGTCTCTGCTTCAGTATATTATATAGATAGATATGTTTTTTTTAAGTGTTTTAATTTGTTGTTAGAAAAGTTGTGTCTTAGCTAGTTGTTTTGTAGCATTGCAAATTATTAATATTATTAATAATACAACTAGACATGCCCAAGGTCACCGGTCGATCCGAACCCACCATGTCGCCACGGGTCAGTGATAGGGTACAGGTCAATTGGTAGGCGGGTAGCTAGGCGGGTTGGCCTGGTATATGGGTTTGGGTTCGGGTCGATCCCTCTGAGACCTATTGACCCGAGGGGTCAACCACACCCAATTTATTTTTTTTGAAAAAAATTGTTTTTAAAAATCAATAATTTTATAATTATTATGTATATTATTCTTAGAATAATTCATATTCGTAATAAAACATAAACTAATATGCAACATGCAATGTGGGGGCAAATGACTCACATTCTTCTCTTTTTATAACTTTGGAAGCTTTCTTTCCATTCCCTCATTTCCAATGTGGGACGTCTCACGTCTAAAATGGAGAGTTAGAATGAGAACGAATGATCGAATATATATCTCATCATCCCATCCTCACATTTCACTTAAGCTTTAATTCCTACATTGAAAATGAAGTTTGAGAAAAATATCTTCTCGTATTTTTCTCTCTTACATATTCCAAATTGAAATTGTAGTGGATGAAGAAAATGGTATAGAGATATAAAATTTTCACACATTTTTCTTCCACTTTATATCGAAAGCGATATGAAGATAAAACTTCCCATATCAATTTTTATTTAATAGTCAATTTTTTTTTTAAAAATCATTTTATTTTTTTTATAAAAATAAGGTAACCCGCCAGGTCGACCCGAACCCGTCGACCCGTGGCCTCCTGAGTTAGGATTAGGGTTGACCATCCCTGACCCACCCGATGGGTCGGGCCCGTGGCAACATGTACCTAAATGCAAGCTAGAGAAAGAATAGTCTTTTAATTTAATTGATAAAATTGATAAAATTGTTGATTTTTTTTAACTCGTATATCCTTTATATTTTTTAATTTTTAGGAGAGATATCTCTAAGGGCTTTTTCCCCAATATCTAGATATCGATATCGGACGATATCTTTGATATATATCTTGATATTAAGATATCGGTATCAAGATATCGATATCGGGCGATATCGATATCAAGTGATACCTCCCTAAAAATCAGTATATCAAAATAGACCAAATTTGATATCTAGATATCAAGTGATATTGATATCTGTCTATTAACAAACACAGATATCAGATATCACTGGATATCAAGTGATATATTATGGATACCAAACACTAAATATCAGATATCGGATAAGATATCGGAGTTGATATCCGATATCTGATATCTAGATATCAATACCAAACGGGCTCTTACTCTTCTTTGTTGTAGGATTGTTCGTAATATGAATTGGCCTAAAAACCGAACCAAAATCAATTTGAAAAACACAATTTCAGTTTAGCTTAAGTACAAGTTGGTTTAGACTACGATCTTGAATTTTCTTAAAATTCAATTTCAAGCCAAAAACTGAACTAAATTTTTTGGTTTCAGCCGAAAAAACCAAATTTCTCTCAACCCATTTTTTTTTAAATTGGATATCACAATGGGTCGAATGGTAGATGGATGGTTTGCTTCTATCACCCAACCCACCAGAAAGAAACCCCCCATCTAATCCAACCCATCTCTTGCTTCTAGTTTCACCCGCCCTATCAACCCATTATCCAATGTTTAATCGGGTGGATCGGGTGAAAATTCGGGTGAACACATCTCATCAAACTCAGTTAATTTTTTTTCAAAAAAATATCAATGATGGTCAAAGCTTCAGTGAGTAAACAATTAGCAATGTAAAATTAACTTAATTAAATCAAATAAATAGGATGCATCATAAATGAGATCAAACCAAACAAAAGATAAGAGGTAGTTTGATGTTTAGTAATTAAAAAAATACAATGGAGGTTCACTGCTGGTTTTTGTTGTTATTGATTTTTTTGCAATGGGTCTGATGTTTAGTTTCATGATATTGGTACAAAGTATACACGGACTTTTCGGGCAAAAAAAATAAGGGAAATAGGATTCATTGTTTTCGCTCCATTCGGGTCTCGAACTGAAAAAAAAAAAAAAAAAAAAAAGACTAATCGGTTTCGGACGGAGCTATGGTCCTCCCTTCCCGAAAAATTGAGCCATTGGTTTCAGCCCGGATCGTTTAACTTGGTTCGGGTTCTATCCGTTTGAACAATCCTATTTTGTTGTCGGTTTTTATGCTCTTATATTTTGTTTGTTTTTGGGTGTTGCCTACTCATACCTGGAATATCTTTGTTCTTTTAAACCCTACTTTTCATCTATATATAATATACTAAAACAGAGGCCGCTGGCGCGACCTCGCGGCCACGGAATTTTCTGGATTAAAGCGGGGTTATTTTTTCCTGCGTGACATCTTCTGGATTAAAGTGGAATTATATTTTTAGGCCACATCAATTAATAAGTTAGGGGTCGTTTGTTTGGACGAAGGAAAAGGAAAGTAAAGGAATCATTTTAAGAGAAAGGAAAGGAAAGGAAAAAGGTTAAACTCCAATTTTGTTTGGTTAATTTAAGAGGGGAATCATTGCTTTCTTCGTTACCTTTTTACGTGTTTGGTTGATTTAGGGAAAGGAAAGAAGACAATCAATAAGACCTTTGTATTTTTTTTAATTGTTTCCTAAAATTATTGCAAAATCATATAATAAGGATGAACAGATATAATAAACTCATATGAAATCACTTGAACTCCACACAGTCAGAAATCCACATAGCCAGAAACACCACTTCGCAAAAAAAAAAGAAGCTACAACCACTTTCAAAAAGACATAAAGAAGATAGACTACATGAAGTCAGAAACACCACTTGGCAATAAAACAAAAGCTACAACCACATATATATATATATATAAAATCCACACGGTCAGTTCCTCTTCTTGAAGTCAGTTTTTCATAGACACTTCTTTCTACTTGTGGTAAGTTCTTAGCATTCCAACCGAACCCTGAAGTACTTAACATCTCAGCCATTGCAGAATACTTCTCTGACCAATGTTTTGACCTTGAGTCAATGTGCGGCTCAGCCTTTAAACCACCACTCGGGAAGCTTCGCTAAAATCATTTTTTCCAAACGATTCATGTACCCAGGCTTGAAACCGTTCTCACTCTTCCAAACAATTCATGTAACCAGCCATTGCAATGACAGTGAGCGACGAAGGTGAAAACTGGAGCACTGGGCAGTGACAGCTCTTCTGTCTACCAGACGCGGAGTGAGAGTCAAGACCAACTGAAACCACAAACAATTGAAGAGTGTACCTTAAGACCTTTTGATTATTTGATGCTCTCCACTCCCAAATGTACCTTTTGTGCCCACTCTCTGAGAGCCCTGAATAAGATTCGAGTGTTCATGAATGAGGGGTTAGGCATACATACACTTATAGAGCTATAAATTAAAGTCATGAGTCAACATTAAACTAATTCAAAAGCCCCAAATAAAAGCATCCAAACAAGCAAAGTTTATAATAAAAAGAGCACCCACAAGGCCCCAACAATTACAGAATCTGAAGCATCAATAGGCACTGAGATTGAACAAATTAGGGCAAAATCTCAGTAGGGCATATGGTCTGATGAGTTTATGAAACTCATTTCATAGTTTATCAATGAAGAAGTATTATAATGTAAAAAAAATAATCAATTTCACCTAAAATATGCATGTACAAACTTCCTCAAATGCAGGCATGTTTTACATACATAGCTTCTCAAAACCGTGTTCTGCTATCATTTGCTAGCTGATATCCTCATATGATCATTCGAATAAGATGCAACAGGTGTGATGACAAGACTAAACTGGGTGACAAAGGCTCCATCTAGGGCATTGAAATCCCAAATTGTTTTGTGTTTATTTGCTATGTTCCTAAGAAAGACGAACAACTTCTAAAATTTTCAACTAGTTAAATTATAAACTTTCCCCCATATGCACCCAAAGGTCGACATTTTTTGAGCTTCTATATATATCCCTAGGAAGTTGGAACCTTGGATCAATTCAAACTAGTGCATAGCTTACAAATCGAAGCTTAAAGAATTAAAGAAATCAAATATATAAGCTAAATCTTCAACATTCTGAAGGCAACATCATAATCTCAAAATTAGCTAGAATCTAACTATGATCCTAAAGTTCAGTTGCTAGCTTGATCAATAATTGAAGCAAAACTATCCAAAAAACTAATATAAAAGCCAATTAAGTATATACTCCGTATTTTTTAAGAATAACGCAAAAGTGAAACACAGTGTACTTCTGCATATTAGATTTAGAGATGGAAAATGTAGCATTCTCATACCCTGCGATTGTGGCGCTGAGGGGGATCACGGACCCTTCTGTCGGTATGGGATCGAACAGACAACATGGGAGTGGATAGCACATGAAACACAGTACTCAATCTTGTTGTAAATCTTCGGCAGGACATATCCTGATACAAAAACACATTGTCCAATTGGCAAATTAGAGTCCTGCTTATTAACGGAAAGTATACATATAAAACTCATTGTTCCAATGCGAATTGCCTCCATTGACACAGGCTTCCTGGACATCCCTCACCGCAGCTTGCTCAACAATGTTCCTCACAGTGAATCTTGATTCAATCAAAAGAGCAGGTTTGCATTCTAGATTCAATCATAACCACATCGATCAAGCAAGGAGCTCACTACTATACTTCCATTAACGATTTTCACCCATATCGGCCTGCAAATTCAAGTATAGGTTATTTAGCATATCTTGATTATTACTTAATGCTCATCAATTAATAGACAAGGAATTGCTTATTTATAGCGTTCGGAAAATTGTAAATTAGGAGATCTTTAAAACAAGACAAACAACAGATTCATCTATAAAACAAGTTAGGTATCTGATCCCTAAAAGTAATCAATGTTACCAACAAATTGCAAATTGCAAATTGCATCTAAGAAACTAACTCACCAGCCACAGTACAAATTCATTCTCAATCTTGCAAAAAATTTCACGGATGTACGAAGAATCAGAGTGAATAAAGCATTTGCAGAATCTATAAAATGAATATGAGAGAGAGACTAACAAGTACGAAATCAGGGAGGCGGAGAAGCGGCTCGAAACGCAGGTGGCTGCTGTGGCCGGAAAACACGAACCCGGAAGGAGAGCTCGTTTGAGGCTGGTAATCAATCCCAAACATCAACTGTCTGAGCAAATTAGGGTTACTCTCTGCAAAAAACAAAAAACGTCGAGCAAATTAGGGGTTTCGTTTGTGAATTAGTTGAATAGTTGAGCAAATTTCGGAGTTTCGTTGCAACCAGATGTCCGTGAATTAGGGTTTTGTTCGTGGTAGAAGAACTTGTCACAATGGACATCTGACAGTCGAGGAAAGAGCGAAAGAGATGGTAGAAGAAGAACATACCTCACGGCTGCAAATTCGCCATTGGAGAGAAGAATTTGAGAGATCGGGAGGATGATTGAAAAATCGATCACAATTGTTGGTTTGTTACAGTGTCGGGGAGAGAGTCGGAGAGAGAGCAAACAAAGAAGTGAGGGAGAAATCACCTAATTTAAGAGGGGTAACAGATGGGGTAATCCAATTAAGCTCTGAAAAGTAATTATTCATTTAACAATGTTAAACAAACAGATCTAAAGGATAAGGGGCTTTATTATTCCTTTCCTGGACCATTTTTTCTCTAAACAAACAGGCCCTTAATATAGTTAGGTAAAAACTTATCTTTTTAGTTCAAACAATCTATCCAATTTCTTTTAATATGAAATTGAATATATTTTTAACCTTAAATATATTCAATATACACCATACTCTATATTTGTGTTTTTTTAAATAAATAAAATATACACCATACTCTAGATTGTGTTTTTTTAAATAAATAAAAAAAGAGCGCTGGATCTAGGAATGTTACATTTTTATTCCTTTATTTGATCGATTAACTATATCACAATTTACAAACCCAAAATTTTCACCCTAACCTTTACCTTTTTATTCCTTTATTTGATCGATTACCTATATCACAATTTACTTTATCACGTTGTTTACTCAGGTGATCGAATTAGATGGTTTACACAAGAAATTTAATTACATATGGTTCACACAAGGAATTCAATGGCCACGGAATTTTCTGAATTAAACGGGATTATTTTTGTACGTGTGGCATTTTCTGAATTAAAGTGGTATTATATTTCTGACCCACATCAATTAATAAACGAATATAGTTAGCTAAAAACTTATCTTTTTACATAATCTATTCAATATTACCTTATAACTTATATTTTAATTAGAATATGTGATTAAGATATTTACCTAGGGTACATAAATTAAAACCCACACGGTTAAATTGTGGATTATTTGTAAAAACTTATCTTCATTTATTTCTTATAAATATAACTTATTTTAATTAGAATATGTGATTACGATATTTACCTAGGTACATAAGTTAAAAATTAAAAAGTTGGATTAGTAGTTGGAGAAAATAAAAAAAGATAAAGGAATATCAACTTAAAGAATTTAGAATTTAGAGAAAATATACCAATGTAACAAACCAAATATAATAATAAGTTGATTATTAATAAAAGTGGGATAAAGTTAAATGAGGCGGATAAAAGATAAAATATACATCTTCATGATAGTTAGGTAAAAAAAACTTATCTTTTTTGATCAAAATAATCTATCCTCTTTCGTTAAGAAAGAAATTTATCTTTATAACTCACAACCCCCCCCCCCCCCCTACATTTATATAAATAAATAACTATTTATTTTATAAATGAATTATAACAAAAATTCAACAATTAACTACAGAAAGTAATAACATATATATGCTTTACAAAATCACGTTAAAAAGATTGTCCTAACTTAAATACCTTCCATGCAAACTAATTAATTGATCATTCAAGGTAAATTAATTAATAAATAAACCACAACATTTGCCGGTATAATTTTTCAGAAGATTTGGCGGGTGGACACATAAGATGATAGGTGGTTAAAATAAAGTCATTATTAAATTAAATTTAAATATCAAGTAAGGGATAACTATCTTTTTTAGTAAATATAATAAAATCTATTGTTGTATAATAGATGTAATGTAAACAAATATAATAAATATGAAGAAAAGAGAGGTAAAACTATACATGTTTTTTACAAAATTAACAATTAAAGTTACACATTATCCATTCTGTCTATATATATTTATAAAAAAAATTATCACCAATAATAAATTGATATTAAATTAAAGCTATTTCAGAAAATTAAATATTAAACAAAGTAAAATGAATAAGACAAATAAACAATTATAAAAAAATAAATTCTTTTTATTAAAGGTTTATTGTGATTTTATATATTTTAAAAATTGATCCAAAAGAAGAAAAAATCTACTTTATTTAGTGAAATAAAATAACCACTAAATTTAGTTTATAGTTAGATGAAATCTTCCATTCATTTATCTATTATATATGTGTGTGTGTGTGTGTATATATATATATATATATATATATATATATATATATATATATATATATATATATATATATATATATATATATATATATAAAATTTTTCTATATATACAATGTATATTGATATGACCTAAACATACTACGTAGTATTAGTTTAGTTTATTATTATTAAAAATCCAAAGTTTTTAACCAAACTATATATTATAACCTTTAAAATTTAAAAAGAAAATATAAATTAAATATTCATTTATTTATTAAGAAACCGCACAACGGGCGGGTAACAAATACTAGTAATTACATATATTTGTTTCACCTTCATTAAAAATTCAATTTGATACTTTTTCTTGCTCACATACCGGTAATATTCACATACCTTGAACAGGTAAATAAAGAGCGGTCATTCCGGGGTTCGAACCGAGGACCTATGAGTACTATCCACAAGTCCTTTCCGGTGAAAATATTCCTTAAATTTGTAAATAAAGAGCGGTCATATCCGGGGTTCGAACTGGGTACCATAAGATTCACATACCACTACTACCAAGTACGAATTAAAATATTAAAATTTTATAGTATATGGAGGATAAGAGGTAGTTTGAGAATCAATCAATTAGGCAGCTGGGAATCACTATGATGGTAAATTAGATACACCATCTTACGTTTCACACGAATCGATCTATTTGTTGACATTCTTGATTTTTGGCCCACGTATATATTCATAAATAAATTAGAGAAAACGCAAAGAATTTTACTCAGCTTGGGATATGATTAATTGTCATCATTAATTTGTGTCTATCTTGATGATAAAAATCCCATCAGTTTGGCTGAGTGGGTATCTACTTATGGAAATTCCGGTTTATTTTACTCACATCCGTACGACCAATGGATTATAGAGGCCCGTCCCAAACTTCAAACAAGATAGGATTAGAATCAATTTTTTTTTTTATGAAATATGAGATTATATTGATGATAAAATTATCTATTGAATAAAATTTCTATGCTTAAAAACAATGCAAACCAACTCTAAACTCTAAAACTATATATTAACTTAATAGTTCTTAATTAACAATATAAAAAATTAAGTATATTTCTGCCATTTAACATTTACACATTAACATCTTGCAAATCGAAATAAAAATTAAAAAAGGGAATATAAACAAGATTTATCAGCAAACTAACCTTAAAAAACTAACCTAGTATTGAGTAGAATATAAATTATCAACCTAAAATGAAAATTTGATTTATATTGTAAATTGACCTAAAAAATTATCCACTCATTAGCATTGAGTAAGATAATAAAAAAAAACTATTATATTTTAAACAAATTATGAAAATGGATTAAAAACCACTGATAAAATCACTTATTGAAATGAAATAATTTGGCTAGTCATTGAAGGAGATAATGTTGTGGTTGTTATGGCTCTCCTGAGTGACTGAAAATGTCCGTGGAATGTCGAACTAATTTTACAACCAAACCTTAAGTTAGATATTTTTTTATTTTCTAATGTTGTTATTCGTCATGTTTTCAGTAAATATAATGTTGTAGCAGATAGAATCGCTCGTTTCGCATACAATATCTCTGTCGACGACTGCTTGGAAATGATCTAGAACTCTGGGTTCTCATCTACAAGGATGCAATAGGAAGAAAGACCGAGTCGGCTTGTACTTCGAAAAAAAGAAGTTGAAAAAATGGGCGAAATCGGAAAGAAATAAACTTGCCACGAAGTCCCGCTATTTTAAAAGAAGTTTAAAAAATGAGTAGAAGTGTACGTCATTGAAAGGTTTCAAACTCAGGCTTGTGAGAAAATGGTGCGTTTTCCTCCCACCACCTCAGTACCAAGATGACAAAAATGGTACGAACGTCTATCTTGCACTTGCTCAGAGTCAGGCCTGATTTTACTTATATCATTTTGACTAACATACGTATGCTCGCTCCAAGGAATAGTAATTAGGTTAATTGTCCTTAATTAAGTGAACAATAGCCCTAAATGGAAATAGATCGGTGAACCCCCTTTTTTTAAAGTATGGAATAAGTTAATAAATCTAAGTAAAATATTCCAACAACAATATAATATCATCAATGTAAACATGCTAATATCAACGTTGTAATTTCCCTAAAATTTGAAACTCTATGTCTCCTTCATAAGATCTACACACATAGATAAGTACTTAAGTTAGTGCCTTGTTCGATTGTCTTCGATTGTGTATTTGTGTGGCTTTGCCGAGCTTTTCTGCTAAAATCTTCAAATGTTGTGACTATTCCTACGTTTTCTCCCTTAAAACAGCTTGTTGCTGTTTGCTATTTGCTGTTGTTCATATTTAGTGTTTTATATGTTTGTATCAGTTGACAATTAGAATTAGTAATTAAAACAACTAATATGCTCCATGGAATTTACTGTAGATATTTGGTGTTATATTGGTTTTGTAATTGCTATTTGGAAAGCTTTTCCACAGTAGCTTTTGAATAGCTTTGTGTGTGGTGATGTATCGCTCTTCCTTGCAAGCTCGTTAGTCATGTGTGATTTTACTATCAACGTAAAAATTATGAATGTCAGCATAAAAATTACAAATGTCAGCTTACTGTCATAGTTAGAAGCGGACAGAGTGGTTAGGGGTTGACTGTTTGACATTTAACTAATAAATCTTGGATAATGGATATTTAATCAATTAAGACTTATTATACGGACAATTACTTTTTTCTCCCTGTTATATTTTCGATCTTAATTACTCTACCCGGTAATTAAAACTTGTGGATAATGGATATTTAATCAATTAAGACTTATTATACGGACAATTACTTTTTTCTCCCTATTATATTTTCGATCTTAATTACTCTATCCGGTAATTAAAACTTGTCATTTTAGAAATCTACTAACTTATGAAGAAAACAAACAAAAATAAACTTATGTACAAGCGCATCAACCAAGCCGAGCACACAAGCCGAGCGGGGTTCCATCCTAAAACCAATTGGTGTTAGGTGGGGTAACCCACCCACTTATGTACAAGGCTTGGATCTACTTTTTAATCAATGTGGGATCTATCCCACTTCTCAACAAAAACTACAACTAATAACTATCTAATCATTACAAGACCAATTTCGTAAAGTGGATGACAAAATACCTAAAATGACAAGTTTTTCTTAATAAAATGATTAATTATTAAACATTATATTTTAGTAAACCTAACGCGAGTTGGGATAATTCAAGTGGATTTTAATTAATTAATAGCTTTTGTATTTGATCATTTATTTGTTTATGTGTAGTTGGCGACGAGGGAACAATCCACTTAGGCTCTAGACATTTATATTTTGGTTGACAACACCTTTTTCGTTTACCTATTGGATATATCAAATAACAAGGATAAAACCCGGCCTTATTAATCGGAGGAGGTTATCAGCGACAGGAGATGGGGGTGGATCAATTTAATTAGAGGGGAGATGAGAGATGATGACGGGGTTAAGATTTAAGAAAGAGGCACTAATACGGCGGCCAGGAGGGAGGGAAGAAGCAGTGGAAGCATTGGAAGGCGGTAGAAACAAGAATGAATTAGGGTCATACATAAAAACACATATAGTTAATTAAGGGTCAGAATTGCTCAAACTCTCCCTCGTATTTATATTTATAGTAGTATAAATTCCAATATACATCTTATAACTAAAATTAACTCGAGACTTTAAATAAAGATCTTTCTGTCAATTCATCTTCCTCTGTATATTATTGATGGGAAACAAATTAAATTAGTGGCCAAGTAGTGTAACTGTGTAAGTAAAAGTAATTTGGTTGAGTGAATATTTAAGGTGAAATGATTTGGTAGATTTTGTCATGACATATAACGCAATTCCCACTAGGGGTTGGTGTTGTCTGACCATATATCCATATGATGACATATATAGTGTGTGTGTTTCATGACAACATCAAACTTAATTAGGCCGGACATTAATGGGCCAATAACTTCAATACACACCATCCCACTATCATTTGCTCGTTAATTTGTTGACTGGTGTTCCTATATATACCGCAAATTCACAGATTAATAACGCCAAATAACTTCGGAAGTGACGTTGTAGCGTTAATGACACTACAACGTCGGATCTGACATTGCAATGTGTCGTATGCAAGGTTGTGAATTTGAGGATCGATAGGATGGGGCGGGTCGGTCACTTTACAACGTTGCATTTGACGTTGTAAAGCGGGCCTGGTCGGACCACATAGCAACGTTGCATTTGATGCTGTAAAAACGTCAAATCCAACGTTGTGATATGGAAATATACTGAAAAATGTGACGTTATTTGACAGTTCTTGCTTTCATACATACAAAATATTTTTTTAGTACAATCATTCGTATATTTGAACTATAGCAAATATAGAATTGTGAAAAAAGATTAATAAAAACAAAGGTGATTGCGTAATTGAACTTATAAAACATAATATGTGAAATAAGATATAATATGGATGTTTTTACAATAGATGCTACAATTTCATTTCACAGCGTCTAATATAATCGGGCAACGATAACTGAACATCATGTCATGACTCCTAAACATGGTGTAGGGGACGACCTTCCTAAACCCTCAATGCTCTAAATCTATCAAATTGGTCTTGGAAGCGAGTATCCCATCCGTTGACGTTCTGGTGATGGTATATCGTCCATTCATGCGTTGGAAGAGGTAAATGAGCGTAGGGATGTAACCATATCTGCAATTAAGTATAGTAGAATGTTAATTTTGGTAATTTATGGAGGAAATGCAGTTGAAGCGAGAGTAATACACCGCTGCAAAATAATCTTGGTTTCCGATGCAGGTCAACCCTAGTATGGCCTTATGAGGGGCGTCATTTGGTTGTTCGGTGTACATAGGGGAGGCATGTGAACGACATGTGCCAAGATAAGACGACGAGGGGCACCTGGTAGACGGTTGCGAACACAAAACCCATAATCGACAGCTCGATCTAGTATCTTCAGTCACCTCCCACTATGCCGGAGTAACTATACATGTCGACAAAAAAAAAAACTCTCGCAACGAATACCCTCCCATGTAACAACCAGTGTAAAGTTGATGATTCTGTTCCACATGGTTGCACAATAACCCTTTCATATCTGTGATTCGTGCGTCCCTTGGTCGTAACATTAGTTGTGCCAAAGCTCGATATCCGCAGTGACCATCTCCTACGGTGTTCACGACTACTGCAATGTGCCTGAACATAAAAGGGTGTGCGTCAGACAGAGGTCGGGACAATCGGTCCCCTACCACGGCGACCTGCTCTGGCTTCCTCCTTTTCAAAATTTGCCCGATATTCCTCATATCGTAAGGGATTCATTCTGCAAGGGTTCCTCCTCCCTCTAGGTCTGCCTTTTGAACGTACGCTACCATGCGCGCGCAGGTGGGTGCAAATCAGAGTCACGTGCTTCATTGAAGGCAGTGCACAAAGAGGAAAGTCAGAAAGAGAGAGAGAATGTGGGAGGCGGAAACAAAAGAATATATATATATATATATATATATATATATATATATATATATATATATATATATATATAGAGAGAGAGAGAGAGAGAGAGAGAGAGAGGGGGAAGCAAGAGAAAGTCTATAGATGAGAGAGAACCAGTGAGAAAAGGCAGGAGAGAGAGAGAGAGAGGATAAGACAGAGAGAGATGGAAGAGTGACGGTGAGAGGGCATTAATATAATTTGAATTAAATCTCAAGTTTCAGATAAAAACCATCAAAGAAAAAGCAATTGGGCGGGGTTTATTTTCAGGTTGACGTGCAAGCAATTAGTTTTAACTGGACATCCAAAGCAAAACGACATGACACATATTGACATCGACTGAACAAGATCGAGTTATCGGAGAAACAGATTCATCATCGACATCGGATAGAAAATGGGAAAGTTTGCTTTCGATAAAGGTTATGCAAGAGGTGTCTCCCTCAAATCTAAAACAAACTTACCCATTTTCTATCTGAAGTCGATGGTGAATCTGTTTCTTCGATAACTCTTGTCCAGTCAGTTCCAAAAGGTGGCAAGTCATTTTGCTTTGAGTGTCTAGTTAAAACTAATTACTTACACGTCAAACTGAAAATAAACCCCAGTCCACTTGCTTCTTATTCGATGGTTTTTCTCTGAAACTTAAGATTTAATTCAAATTATATTAATGTCCCCTTACTGTCACTCTTCCCCCCTCTATCTTTGACTTTGTCTTATCCCCTCTGTTCTCTCTCCTCTTCGACTTTACTGTTGCTTTTTCACCCATCTCATTCTCTCTCTTTCTCTCCCTCACTCCCTCCCTCCCAATCCACACACACACACACACACACACTCTCTCTCTCTCTCTCTCTCACACACACACACACACATTTAATGCATCGGTTCCCCTTTCTCTTTTTATCGCATGGGCATAGGGGGAGGGCGACACTAGAACACAAGGGAACATTGAACAACACGCAAGACAAACAACCACCATAGGGTGTCCAGAAGGAAATCATTGGGTGTCTAGTTGAGTACCAAAGGGTGTCTAGTAAGAAACCATGCATAGAGTGAAAAGTTGATATATTGTTCATTCATCAATAAAAAAAACAAAGCAGTTCACCAAGCCTCTAACGAGGGCTCCTCCACTTTGATTCCACCCCCTCTACTCCAAATCCGGCCTCCACTCGTCTAAAATTGACCTAAAAAGCCATCAGAACGAAGGTGAAGGACGAAGGCACCAAAGTGGTGCTCCGGTGGCGATTCACACTAGCGGCGCAGGCCGAATTCGAGCTCTCATGGAGATCCCGTCACCCTCGAAGGCAGAGAGATAGAAGACAGAGAAATCAAAGAATAAATAAGATCTTCAATAGAGAGAGGTGGAGTTAATATATGTTTTGTGCAGGCACGTAACCAGGGGCGGGCTGGCATCTGCTCTAGCCCGCCCCATTTTTTTAAAAAAAATAAAATATAGGCAAAAAAATAAGGAAAAATTAAAAAAAAATTATATATTTTTTATTAAAATAAAAGTTTTGTTAGTAAAAAATTATGAATATATAAAAAAAAAACTAATTTATTCAGCCCACCCAAATTTTATTTTTCGGTTTTGTGAATGGTTTTGTGTTTATAATAATTTACCATATGATTATTATTTTATAGTATTATAATATTAAAACATTATATATAATGACATATATATATATAATCGTATAAAATATTTTATAAAATTCGTAGATATATAGTATATTTCACCTAATCTGCCTCAAGGAATATTTGAATTGCGTCACGCACCGATTTCCCCTCAAGGAATCTTCGCTGGGTATCATATCATATGAAAGATGCCCCGCCGGCCCGCCGTACCACTACCACGTCCATATGCTGATATGCATGCCCACATAGTCCTAACGCATTTACCTACTTAGTAGTATTATTTATTCTATTTTTATTTTATGTACACCACTATATATCATTTTTTTTTTATGACGAGAAATCCATCTTTGGTGGCAAACCCCAGATACGTGACCCAGCCGGCAAGAGCCACACACCAGATAAACCGGCTTGCGTCGACCGGCTCGGCCCATTAGAAAGGAGCAAGGCAAACCTTGGATTTTAATCCAAGGAAAGGGGCGGAGGTAGGGATTGAACACCTCCTGAGTCCTGACATCTCCTTGCTCCCCACCAGTGGGCCACCCCGACTGTGGGGGTCCTATATACCATTTCCATATGTACCTATGAATGATGGATCTCATATCTTACACAAAGTTTGGGAAATATATATTGGTTATCTCGTGGTATTTTAAAATCGATTTCTTTCCTAGTCCTCAAGAGCATAGGATAAGAGTCCAATTTTGGAATTATATTTCAAATTTTAATTAATAATTTTTTTTTAATTAGTTTCCTATGGTCGATAATTTTTTTTATAACAGAATCTTTCCCAATTTAGATTATTATCCTATCCCCAAGGCATATGATAAAAAGATCGTTTTAAAATTATTTGGCTATTTTTTGTTATGGAGAATAAGCTATGTTTAGCTCATGTTTATGTGCTTAGCTTGAGTGATCAGCTGCACTAAGCATCCTTTCATCTTTCCCTTAGCACTTTTCCTTATGTTTTATTTCGGTTGTAATAAGGACATTGTCCCATGTGCTTAGCACATGTCACCTTGTAAGGGACCTATTTAAAAGATTGTCACCTACCCTTTGAGGTAGGGTTTTGGGATCATATGCCATCATTGAATGGCAGCTTGAATGGCTGAATATTCTCTTCCTTCTTGCTCATCAAGTCATTGAATGTTTTGATCATTTTCTTACATATTGATGCTTGTTCTTGCTTGATCTAGAATCTTAGCTTAATCTTCATATGGTATCAGAGCTTGAGGTAGTTTTTTGAGAGGTAATCTGGTCCATTTTTCGTTGTTTGCTGCGTTGCTTATGTTCACTATTGAAAAGGACCTTGTCTATAGGTCTGTATTACACAAGAGAATCATCCATGATTCTATCAGCTTATTGTGATGCAGATTGGGGTGCTTGCCAATTCAGTGCAAAGTCCCTAACAGGTTATTGTGTGTTCTTTGGAGATGCTTTGGTGTCTTGGAAAACCAAGAAACAAGTCACTGTCTCTAAGTTCTCTGCTGAAGCAGAATATAGGAGTATGTCCACTTCATCCAATGAACTTGTTTGGGTTAAAGGGATCTTACAGAAGCTGAGAGTACCTGTTCCTCTACCTATTCCTCTCTATTGTGATAGTAAGTCTGCCATTCACATTTCAGAAAACCCTGTATTCTATGAGAGGACAAAGCACCTGAAGATAGATTGTCATTATGTGCGTGGCTGCAGGAAGGCTTCATTCAACCACAACATGTTCGAACAGGAGTTCAGTTAGCTGATATACTTACTAAAGCTCTTAGTGAACGCCAACACTACTTCTTCTCTTCCAAGTTGGGACTTGTTGGCTTACCTCAAAGTCCAACTTGAGGGGGGGGAGGGGTATGGAGAATAAGCTATGTTTAGCTCATGTTTATGCGCTTAGCTTGAGTGATCAGCTGCACTAAGCATCCTTTCATCTTTCCCCTAGCACTTTTCCTTATGTTTTATTTCGGTTGTAATAAGGACATTGTCCCATGTGCTTGGCACATGTCACCTTGTAGGGGACCTATTTAAGAGATTGTCACCTACCCTTTGAGGTAGGGTTTTAGGATCATGTGTCATCATTGAATGGCGGCTTGAATGGTCGAATATTCTCTTCCTTCTTGCTTATGAAGTCATTGAATGTTTTGATCATTTTCTTACATATTGACGCTTGTTCTTGCTTGATCTAGAATCTTAGCTTAATCTTCATATATATATTTGTTGCTTTAAAAAAATAATGATTTTGTTAAATTTACAAATAACGAAATATCTGATTCAGACACAATTTTTAAAATGTCAAAGATTTTATTATATGATATGGTAAATATATGGTGATTTTTTAAAACAAAAATGGAAAATATATATAAGTTTTGCATAAACTCAAGGCTAGGGCACATCTCAAACGAGGAAAAAAAATTGTAACAGTAACACCAGTCGATCAGATCTAATAATCCAAACCTCTTGGATACTAAAAACCTTTTTCCTAATAATAAATTGGGTTTGAGTACGTCAGCACATATATAATTCTCTTTGAGTTGGTACATTTTAAAAATTGTACGTACTCATAAATACTCTTTTTTTCCCACGACTTTGTAACTCACCTCATATATACTGTATAATCGAAGAATTGTCGTCAAAACATAAGATTTCAAACTTGTACATGTCATGTGTGTTGGAACGTGGAACTAGGAACTCGAGAAATTCGATCCACTTCTTGCTTCCTTCGTTTTTCAATTTACTAGTTGGCTTTGATAAATCAACTCAAAAATTAATATACACACTTAATGACACACTTAATGAGTAGAGTAATCCCCCTTCCAGGAAAATATGTAATTTTATAGTGTTAATTTTGTTAAAAAATTATGTTATTATAGGTATTTTTATCTCTACTTTATAAAAATGATTTTGTAATGATTAATATATTATTAGCTAGTTGTAGTTTCAAAAAAACAATAAAAAATCGTTTAACAAATGAGGGTATATATTTGTTGATTTTCCTAAAACTTGTGACAAAAGTTAAAATGACTTGTGTTTTGACAAATGGAGGAGTATCGATTAGCAATAATGTTGTATAAGACAATTAATTATCTCGATTCTATAAATAACATGTTTTAATCTATAGAATATATTTTTCTATAAGAGGATTATTATAGATGATTTATCTATAATAGATTTTAGATAAGATAGGTTTCATCTATATCTAGATTTATTTATAATAGTTTCTACCTATATGGATTTCTCTATTATAAATAGACGTATAGGGTTGGAATTATTGAGTCAATGTATCCATCAAACCATCACACTAGTAATAAACCCTTTTGTAGAGAAATTTTTTCTCTATAGGTTATTCTGCACAGTTCGATCCATTCCTGTCAATACACACAAATCTTTTGTGTCTAATTGTTCTCTCATTTTCTTTCTCTTTAACTATATTCACTTGTAGCATTTCATAACAACTAGTATCAGAGTGTCAGGCTAGACGGTGACATTCGGTGTGAAATCGAGGTTCCATTCGAAATCCAGTCTTTGGCAATGACGAGTGAAGGTTCTACTAACACAACAGAGAATGTTAAAGGTGTTGAATGAGACAAAGCCTAAGGCGATGAAATATGAAGACTATGAGGAGATGTAGGAAATGCAGCGTTGATTATTCGACTTTGTTTTGCAAACAAGGTGATATATCATGTAATTGATCTTAAATCCTCGTAAGAGATTTGGGTGAAATCGGAGAACAAGTATATATCAAAATCCTTTTTCAGCGAATTGTATCTGAAACAAAGATTATACGATTTGAAGATGATGGAAGCCTCTGACTTGGTAAAACACATTAACACTTTCAACCAAGTTATCGAGGATTTGGCACAACTAGATGTAAAGCTTGAGGATGAAGACAAAACCATGATCTTACTAACATCAGGGAAGGAAACAATAATATTGAATACGATGAATATGACTTTGCTTGCTCATCATGAGTGATGCCGAAATTCCAACAGCAAAGATTCCTAGAGCAAAGGGTTGTATGTCAAAGGCAACCATGGAATAAGGAGAAAGAAAGAAAAACAAGTTGGGGTGACTGACACTCCAAATCGATGTCTATAGAGAAAACTGCAATTACTTGTTAATTCTGCAAGGAGGAATGTCACTTTAAGCATGACTATCCCATAAGGGAGAAAAATTATGAGGGGAAGACAGGGGATTCATCTTTTAAATTAGCAAATGTAGTGCAGAAAGAAGATTCAAATAACGTAGATTTAGATATGTTGTCGATGACATCGGGTAGATGTTCAGATTTATGGATATTGGATACTAGTTTTCTGTTTCATATGACTTCAAATAAAGTCTAGTTCGAGATGTACAAGTCAGGAAGTTTTGGTTCTGTTCAATTGGGAGATGACAAGGCATGTAGTATTATAGGAATCAGGTAGATCAAACTGAAGATGCATGATCGTTTAGTCCAAGCGTTGACTAATGTACATCATGTTCTAGATATGAGGAAGAATATGATCTCCTTGGGTACATTACATGCAAATAGGTTTCGTTTTTATGACAGACAATGACGAATTGGCGGCTTGAAGGTGAGAAAATGAGCCACAACAGTAATGAAGGGTAAACGTATTTATGGAAACATCTATCTCTTGTTAGGCAGTATAGTTGTAGGTGGAGCTGCAACTATGGAGTCTAAGTCTAATAATAAATTTATGGCAAATGCGCCCAACCTTGGCCACATCGGAGATCACAACACGACTGAGCTTAACAAGTAAGGTCTTGTGGGTAGTGTAAAGAGTTGTAAGCATAATGCAGTTGGCCTGCTTGATTATGTGCATTTTGATGTGTGGGGGCCAGTGTCTCAAGTAGAGTCATTAGGAAGATCCTGACATTTTGTTAACTTTATTGATGATTATTCACTGAAGGTTTGGGTATACTTTATGAAACCCAAATTTGAGGTCTTCAACAAGTATAAGTTAAGGAAGACAGAGATAAAGAATTAGACAGGGAAGAAGGTGAAGTATTTGAGATCAAATAATTGCACAGAGTAAACTGACTCAAAGTTTCAACATTTTTATAAAGAGCATGGCATTAATTTAGAGGCACTTCACAATCCGAAAGACAACACAACATAATGGTGTTTCAAAGAGGATGGCTATTTTATTACAAAGATGGCTCGTTACATAAGGTTGCAAGCAAGACTTACAAAGAGCTTCTGTGTAGAAGTAGTAAGCATATCGGTCTATCTAATCAATAGATCACCACAAATTTCTCAGGACGAGAAGGTCTATTAGGAGGTATAGACTAGCTAGTTTAGATTTAGACTTTTCAAATCTAAAGATCATTGGTACTTCAAAAAATGTGTATGTTGTTCCAAGTGATTAGAGAACAAAAGCTGAATGCAAAGTCTGAGAAATATTGCATCCTTTTAGGCTATGAGAAATTAATGGTGTAAAAGGTTTCAAGTTTTGAGGAAAGTATGGATTAGCAGTACGTGTGTGTATTCCGTTATCTTGCATCTTCTTACAATACTTATCTTCTCTCAATTTTCCCATTACATGATGATACTATAATCAAGGGCTGTGAAAATAGATGTTTATCGAGAATTTCAAAATATTATCACCATTATCTTTATTTATTTATCATATCCATTTTTTAAAAAATTATTTCAATTGCTTCTCAAACATATTATTAAGTTTTTATTTTAATATTATCTTATTTATTCAATTTGATTATATTTTTTATATTTATGGGAATTATATAGACTCTATATTATATTGAAATGCTTTAATTTTCTTATTATTTAGTATTTGATTTTTTTTTTCATGAACAATATAGTAGGAAGTCCTCGTGTTTGCTTGCGTATAATACTTATACTTTTTATATTAGAAATAGTGAATATATCTCAATACCAAGAAATATTTATTTAACTAGTTAAACATTTTTTTGTTAAAGAACTAGTTAAACATTAAACATACAAAATAATTACGATTTAACTACTGGAATAAAGATGGAAATTATTGTCCTCTAATTAGATGGGATAATATTTGTATATCTAAACAAAATGGAGGAACATGTATTAGAAAAAGAGAGGAAATCAACATAACGCTACAATTTAAGCTATTGTGGAAAATTATTGCAACACTAGATAATATATGGGTTAAAATCGTGAAACAAGAGTACTTACAAGATTGCAACCTAATGCAATATAATATGAAACACTCTATATCTTGGCAATGGGTAAAATTCATGTCCCTTAGAGAACTCTTTTCTTCAGGTCTCAAGTGGCATGTTGAGGATGGTAATGCCGTCAATTTTTGGTCTTGGATACACAACACTTATAAAAATAGCTAGAAACAAAAACTTGATTAACAAAACGACCAAAGTTAACAATTTCATCTCCAATAATAAAAAATGGGACACAGAAAAGATAAGCATGGAATTAGGAAACCATCTAAATCAGGACATAATCGACAAAATAACAGATATTCCAATCCTAGCTAAAAATATAACAAATAGACTCTATTGGAGACCAAGCTCAAACAGGTGGTTTTCCACAAAATCTACTATCAATCTTCTTCACAAAATAAAAGGACATTCCAAATCCGACCTTAATTAGATCTGGGATTTAGATTGTACTCCCAGGATCACACTTCCTATGGAGAGCCTCACAAGGTGAAACGCCAACTAAAGGAAAGTTAGAAGAACGAAGAATTGCACTTCCAATGCATTGTGAATTTTGTAACCATCATAGAGAAGACTTCTTTTATTTATTCATGAATTGCAATTTCGTTAAAAATATTGTCCAAAAAATAGATGACAATATTTTTCAAGTTGTAGAAAAATAGGACGAAATGGGAGAGACGAAGATTCTATCATTAAAAATCTCAAGAAAACAATCAGCATGAAGAAAACAAGTACAATGGCAACCATTTCGTGGAGTATTTGGTACTTTAGAAATCAAATGGTTTTCCAAAAGGAGGCCACCTCATTCAACAATTTTATAAAATTTATCAAGCAACAAATTAATAACTGGAACATGGTTAAGAATGATGAGGAAGAGACAAATGCAACAACTACCCCTAATTATCCAAACAAGTCAAGTAGTTGCAAAAACAAAAAGTAAAAATGATCAAATGGGAAAAATCAATAAACTTAGGTTTCAAACTAAACTTTGATGGGTCATTTCGTGAAAATGGAAACTCTGCCATCGGCCGATGTACAAAAGTATAACGTAAGGGCTTCAGACAAGATGGAGAAAGAGATATTGTCAAGATAAGTTCACATAAATTACACACAGTCCTTTTCATTTTTTTCAAACAATTGCACACAAAGTACTTTCCAACAAAAATCGATCCCCAACCCATCCTCCATGGAACGTCATCCTCCATTTCACGCTACCAAGACTATCTCGTGTGCTTTCAATGAGCAACCAATAGCAGCAATATTTTGGAGTTTTGATGTCCATTTGAGAGAGTTCTATAGATATATCAACTTTAAGGTAAGAAATCTCATTATAATTTGTTTTTTATAAGCTTTTGGAGAAGAAATTGTGTGTTTTAGGGTTTGAAATTGACATTAAAATTGATGAAATTGGTTGTTTTTGTGTCTTTTGTTTGATTGTCGTTGATTTGAGTATTGTTCGATTTGAATTATGAGTACAAATTGGAACGAAAACGAAAGAAATTGGTTGTTTTGTTTGCGATTTGGGTGCGATTTTTTATGTCGTTTCTATCAGGCATAAATCTCGTGAATTGTTTTCTGCGTCGAGGAGGCTCAGTTGCTGTCACCGAGCTGATGATGGAAGCTCAATCGATGTCACCGAGCTAATGATGGAAGCTCAATTTCTGTCACCGAGGCGATGATAGAGGCTCGTCTTCTTTCACCGAGGCTTTGATGAAGGCTCATCTAAACTTGCCGAGCTCCATCATGTACCTCGTTTCTACCTGCCGAGCTCCTTCTTTAGACGGTTTTTTCGAACGAAGACCAAAAATCACCATTCGATAATCATGTAAAGCGAGCGATATACCAATTCGCGTGTCGATCAATAGATATTTTGATTAATTTCATCGATTTTCGGATGTTTTCGATCAAAACAATTCGGTCGACTGATTTAGGCTTTGATCCGAGAAAATAGAGTTTTGAGCCTTTTTGCAATGTGTTCGGAAAAAATGAAAAGGACATGCGTGCAATTTGCTTGAAATTATCTTGTCAATAATCATTCGGACATCTTGCCTCTAGCCTCACACAAAGTATAATCTTACGACAGGAAATTAGCAGGGGTTTTTAAAAACACCTCAGAAAAATAAACTCGCTCGTGAGTTTTTCAAAAAAACTCCTATTAAATGGTTTATTTGTATTTTTTTAAAAAAGTGGAAGTATTCTGTCAGGGTTTCTATTTTAGCTCCTGAAAACCACCCCTTTCTTCGAGGAGTTGTTAGATTAAAAAACCCGAATAATGTTTTAAATAATTTCCATCCTGATTAAATACACAGTACACCACTACCCTAACCCTCAATCTCGATCAATCCGTCCTTAACATTCTTGATCAATCAACCACTTGTAGAGGAAGGCCGGCGAAAACTGCCCCCGTTTTGTAGAGGAGCAAAAGCATCCCATAATGCCTAGTTATTAGAGCTGAGGTCACTGCTTTGATTGACGGAATCCATAAAACACCAGAACTAAATATTCAAAACATAGAAATAGAAGGAGACAATCTTTGTATTATTAATGCACTTAAGGGTATTTGGAAATATCCTTCGGAAGTCGAAATGATCATTTCTGACTTCCTGATGGATCTCTATCGGTTTCAAACCGTCCATATTCGACACGTATTTAGAGAAATTAACAGTGTAGGGGACAGATTGACCTTTTTGGGTCATACAATACTACTCACAACCCTAACACAAATTTAGAATTACAAGTTTTCATCCGTAATTTAGAATTACAAATTTTCATCCGTAATTTAGAATTACAAGTTTTCATCCGTAAAAATGTTCTAGGATGGACAACCGATCATGCTTAGCCCATCCTAATGGCTTTCCATTAAAAAAAAAATTACGATTTAACTCCGTTTTATCCCCGTGAATACAGTACTTGACCCAATTTTTTTGGACCAAAGTAGCTTATTCTATCCCAAATTTATGGGGGCGAGTTTCAATCCCGTTGTTTGGGGTCTTGATGGTCTTACGTCGTCCACTCTTCCGTGTTGGCGACCTATTTATACTCCAAACCCTCCTTCCTCCTTTCCTCACTCCCAATCCCATCCTCAAAGCCCCTTGGGGCCCCAAATCTCAAACCCTCTCTCTCTCTCTCCAACCTTCTCGATCAAATGGCGTTCCGAAGGGACCTCGCCAAGCATCTAATCCGCCTCCCCTCGGCCAGGGCCACCATCGCGCCTCCTCCGTCTCTCCCTCCCTCCCGAACCTACGTGGCGTCTCCCTACACCGCGAGCCGCGGATTCTTCCAGCGGATCCTCCAGCGGCGGACCATAAACCAGTCCTCCTCGACTTCGGCGGTGACCTTGCCGGAGTTTATGGCCTTTCCGGTCGGAGATAAGCTCCGGGATAAGCTGTCGGAGATGACTGGCATTGGCGGCGACAGGATCTACCTGGATGGACGAATGGCTCGGCGTCCGGCGGATGAGGCGGTGGCCGGCGTGTCTCTCACGGCGGAGGATGCGAGGAAGATCGTGAGGGCGGCTCAGGTGGAGAAGGTCAAGGAAAGGCTGAGAGCGGTCCCGGAGAGCGCTGTTTCGTACTCGGATTTCGTTCAGATCTGCGCGGCCTCCTGCGGCAGCGAACGTCGGGGTTTGGAATTCGCCAAGCTGTTAGATGACACGGCTAACGTCATCGTTTGGGGCGACGTCGTCTTCCTCCGTCCAGATCAGGTACACTCTCCATTTCCTCAACGCTTTCCGTAACAGTATTCGTTTAAATTTTCATACTACAGTATTTTTTTTTAAAAAACGTTACTACTTTTTTTCTGGTCTTAATTAATACTTTAATACTTATTTCCATTTTCGTAAAGTATGAAACGTTTAGTTGCCAAAACATGTCCGATTATTTCCCTACTTTAATGTCCATATCGGATTTTTATATGACTGGATATTTTTTAGAAGTTGTTACTTTTTTTTTTCCAGTTTAGAAGTTGTTACTTGTTACCTTCGGATTGGTTTGGCTATTTTTTTCCCCCGAAGGGTACATATATTGCTAAAATATCAAATACTTTAATATGGAGTGAGTTTTAATTTATTGGTGCTAAAAAAAAAGGGAGTTTTATTATTTTTAAAAAAAAAGACAATCTTAAAATGGGATAGAATCAATAAAATAAAGTTTCTTATATGTGATACTCATCTTATAATACTATTGTGACTTAATAAAAAAAAAATAGTAATATTTATTTTTGTTTTTCTAAAATCGTAAAATGGGAGAGAATCAGGAGCACATATGAAGTATCATGATTGAAAATGGTGCTCTAAATACATAAATTTGAAATCTAGAAACATACTCTCTCCATTTATCAAATTATATTATTGTACCATTTTGCAAGAAAATCAAATAAATATAATATTATATCTTCATTTATTATATTATTTTTTACTTTAATCTAAAATTATAACTAACAATACAATTATAATTACAATAACATCTCTGTAAATTAAAAATTAAAATGTCTTCAATAGGAAAAAAAAATCCAACAAAAATAACACTATAAAAAATTAAAAATAGATGAATGAATGATAGACTAAAAATCGTCTTGTTAATTTGCAGGTGGCTAAATCGATGGAGAGCCTAATAACGGAAGCAATACCGATGGGAAACGACCCAAGGAGGAAAGAGCTTGAGGAAATGGAGAAGGTGAAGGCCCAAATAGACAAACGGGCCCAAACGCTGGTAAGGAGGGAGCTATACGGTGGGCTGGGCCTGTGGGCGGCCCAAATGGGGCTGTTCATGAGGCTGACGTTCTGGGAGCTCAGTTGGGACGTCATGGAGCCTATCTGCTTCTTCGTCACTTCCATCCACTTCGCCCTCGCCTACGCCTTCTTCCTCCGCACCTCCCGGGAGCCCTCCTTCGAGGGCTACTTCCGCCGCCGCTTCCTCACCAAGCAGGCTCACCTAATGAAGCTGCACGGCTTTAATTTGGAGAAATACGAGCGCCTCTCGAAGGTGTTCTATCGCCCAGAGGAGGCTTCTTTGGGCTTCAAGTCTTTATGTTTTTGAGGAACTAGTTGAATTATTGTGGCCTTAGTTGGTAGAAGTATAGCTAGTAGTAAGATGATTGAACAATGGTTGGCGATTTCTTTGCTGCCGAATATCCTTGATTGATTTCGTTACGTTTCGTATTATGAAGATTGATGAGAGGCCGGGTTGTACTGTTGATCGAAGTGGTTTAGTTGAAGAAATGATTGAAATATAGGTGTAGGAGTAAATAATATTTGATAGTTGGGAGTGAGACTATGTAAGTGTCGATGTATTGTATATGTTTCATGCACTAATGTGAAATAGCACATACTGTATTATTGATTGGATCATATAATGATGTTGGATCTTTTTCCCCATGAGTAGTGGGTTGAATCGGGCCAGATTTATTTACGTGAAACTATTACCTTGTTTATTAACGAAATTGAGTAAATTGCACAAAACCCGAAAGGGAAAACAATAACTCCATGTCTTGATAACGAAATCGAGCTCGTTCATTTTCTAAACAAGTCGAGTATGAAAACATTTTTAAACTCGGTTCAAAGCTCGGCTAGCTCAATTTAAACTCAAATCGCTCGAATTTTGTGAAATTTCTAAAATTTCCTTTAAATTACTATGTCCTGAGCAAGTAGGGATGCTTAATGCTCGAAGAAAGCTTGGTTCAAGCTCTTTTTTCCTAAACGAGACGAGTATGAACAAATTTAAGTTCGAGTCCAAATTTAGACTTGTCTCGAGCTCGGTCTTTTTATAAACGAGCTCAATATGAACAAGCAATACTCAGTTCACTCAGCTCCAATAACAACCTATTTTCATTAGACAAGACTTGACTTGAGTATTGAAGGGTCCTCTGAGATACAATTTCCATTCCAATTCCATTTGTTCTTGGATTCATGGTTTAGATCATTGCTCGACGATATGAATTTTTCCCATTACAAAACACCCTACATGTTTGGATGTTTTTTTGGAAAAAAGAAAACTATTACTACGTATCTTACAATGATTGCTTACAATTTACTCAATTGATTGTTGGAATGACATCACCAAAAAAATGTACACCACACTAATCACTACAACATATTGCTATAGACTATAATCCTGTTTGTTAGCTGCTGAGGTGAGAAAGAGAACAAATACTACTAAAAGTATGTTTTTTTTTTATTAGGTAAGAATTCGGATACGCCGAGGTGCTATCCGATAGCATCCTTTCGGATGAGGTCAAGGAGACCTGAATCATTAAGCAATTCCGGATTTCTGGTAAAACGGGCCATTCGGGTAATAAAATCGGCCACTTGATTACCTTTGCGAAGTATGTGAAAGAATCTCACTTCGCGAAACCCACAGAGTAGACAAGATATTTCTGACATTATCATTTCGATTTCCCACGGGCATTTCATCCCTTGTTTAAGATAATTTATAATTATTAAGGAATCACCTTCAATTATGAGTCTATTAGAGCGCAAATCTATTGCCTTCTTTACGCCTAAACGTAATGCACGAGCCTCCGACAACAATGCTGACTGTTTCCCAATTGTCTCCAGCCCTGTAGCAATTGGGGCACCCTCCCAATCACGGATGACGAAACCAGCTGAGCTGTTATGATTGTCTGGTGCTGAGCCATCAAAATTGAGTTTCAAAAAACCCGGTGGGGGTTTTTTCCACCTCTGATTTGTCCTTGTCCGTTTTCTATTGCCTATTCGTCTTTTCCTATCATTCCCTTTATCTTTTCCTCCTTCACATTCTGTAGTGGCCCTAAGCCAGTTGTTCATATGTGTTTTTACAATTTGGTTATAACTGTCATTTGAAAGTTGTTTCTCTTGTCTGAAAACCACTTGATTCCTAGTGAGCCAAGATACCCACCAGCTAAAGGCCATTTCTTGCTTCTGTTTCCCATTCAAGTGTTCAGCCAAAATGTTCATAATCGGTTTGATCTTGCTCGATGTATGCATTGAGTCTGTTACTAACTTTTTGATATTGTTGTCAGCCTTCCTGAAGAACGTACTATATTTACATTCCAAGAAGATATGGGCTGCATCTTCTTCGTGGTGATTGCAGATTGGACAATATGGGGGGACGGCGATTCCTCGTTTAGATAGTAGTGACGCAGTCAGTAATCCCTCTTGAGCTACTTTCCATAGGAAATTCTTCACTTTTGGGGAGACGTCAATTTTCCAAATCCAATTACTGTTATCCGGTTGTGGATCCGTGTTTTTCGTCACTAGTTTATACGCACTGGTAGTCGAGAACCAACCATTCTTGTCAGGCCACCAATAAAGACGGTCTTCAAGAGGTACAGATGGCACATGGACATGTATTATTTCTTCCACCACGTTACTCGGAAGGACATTTCCTAGTTTTTGGATATTCCAGTTTCCATTACTCATGTACTTATCGTCCGTTTCATTTATATCTAGATTGTTTGGATGAGCACTATATTGTGATAGAGGAGGAAGATTATTCCATCCGTCTTGCCAAAACTTAATGGTTTTTCCATTACCTATTGACCACATTAATCCTGACTTAAAGGTAGGAAGTAACTTCCGCAGCTGGGACCATTGCCACAAAGCGTTGCCTCTTTCCTTGTAATTTAGGATGTGAGCTGCTTTCAGATATTTTTTTTGAATGCTTCTAACCCAAATGTTGCCTGGTTCCGCTATGATTTTCCATAGTAGTTTTAATTGTAGCGCCTCATTCATGTCGTGGGTTTTCCGGATACCCATACCTCCTGCCACTTTTGGCCTACATACTCTGTCCCAACTAATAAGCGGTTTATGCAGTCTATCTTTATTCCAGAAAAATGACCTATTGATTTGGTCCAATTGTTTATGTATTTGCGGTGGTAACATAAAGCTTTGCATTGCGTAGAGCGGTTTAGACGACATATTTGAATTGATCAGTGTTGCTCTTCCCTGCTGGGACAGAGAATTCGCTCGCCACTTTGAAAGTTGATTTGAGGTGTTAGTTATTATTTCTTCAAATGTTGTTTTGTTAACACATCCATTAACGATCGGACAACCCAGATACTTATCTAATTTTGTCTGTTTGGATATGCCTAAGCACCCTTCAATTTCCGGGATGCGTGTTCTTGGTATACCACTTGTGACTTGAAACGCCGATTTATGGTAATTGATCTTCTGACCTGAAATTTGACAGTATTCATCAATAATCTTTTTAACATGAGTACATGCCGTTAGATTTCCTTTCGAGAATATGATTATGTCATCTGCGAATGCCAAGAAGGGAATTCTTGGGCAGCTCCTACCAAAGGAAAAGCCAAGAGCATTCCCTGGTTGACTTGCCTTAAAGGATAATTTTCTAGCCAAGACTTCTGCCCCTAGCAGAAATAAAAATGGTGACAAGGGATCGCCTTGACGCAACCCACGAGACGGAGTAAAAACCTCCGTAGGGCCATTGTTAACAAGAACAGAAAAGGAAACCGTAGTTACACATGCCATCACTAGCTCTATAAATTTTTTATGAAATCCAAATTGCTTCAGACTAGCTCAGTGAAACTCCAGTCTACTCCGTCATACGCTTTTACCATGTCTAATTTTATTGCCAACCAGCCATCAACACCTTTTCTACTCTTGAAGGAATGAAAGATCTCATGTGCAATTAGCACATTGTCTTGGATAGCTCTGTCTGACACAAACGCTCCTTGCAGAGGGTGAATTAATTTGCCCATTACTTTTTTCAGTCTTTCTGTTAATACTTTTGAAATAACCTTATAGATTGTAGTGCATAGACTGATGGGTCTGTAATCCGTTGTTTTAATCGGATTGTCACATTTTGGTAAGAAGGAAATAAAGGTTTGATTAATTTGTCTTAATATTTTTCCTGTATGAAAGAATGCTTTTACCGCCCGGATAATATCCGGACCGACTATTTCCCAATAAGTTCTATAAAACTCAGCTGTTACACCGTCTGGTCCCGGTGATTTGTTGTATCCTAAACTGAAAACCACATCCTTTATCTCCCCATTTGTGGGAGGTGAGGTTAGCATCTGATTATCCTCTTCCGTAACTGACCTGGGTAGTAACTGTATGTAGTCTGACATAAGATTTAGGTTAATTGCTTCTCTTGAAAAGCGTTTTGCGAATTCATTTTTGATCTCTCCCCTCACATTCTCATCCCCCACTATAACGGTTCCTTCAGAGGATGTGATACTCCTAATAAATTTTCTGTTTCGTCTTCCCGATGCCACTCTATGAAAATAAGCTGTGTTCGTATCTGATAGTCGGAGATGTTTAGATTTTGCCCGTTGGCTCCAATATTCCTTCTGAAACATCAATAGTTTCTCTTTCTTTTGAATTAGGTTATCTTCCTTAGTTGTCTGACCTTCATTTTCTCGGCCATCTATTCCTGCTTGAATCCTAATCAAGTCTTGTTCCACTTCCGCTAGCTGTCGAAAAATATTCCCAAATGTATTCTTATTCCAGATTTTTGCCTTCTGTTTCAAAATTTTGGTTTTATACATTATTCTAAACATAGTCGATCCCGAACAAGTCGCTCTCCACGACTGCTTCACTATGTTTTTGAAATCCGGTCTATGAAACCAAATGTTCTCCATCTTGAATGGTGGGGGTTTAAATATGGTATTCGACGTTAGTTGGACGAAAATTGGACAGTGATCTGACGTCGAGAAGGCACCATTCAAAGTACTTATGTTCGGAAACACATCTAGGAATTGCTGATGAACTAATGCTCTGTCTAGTTTTTCTAGAATATTATCTTCTCCAAACTTTTTCTTTCTCCATGTAAATTTATTTCCCATCCAAGGTATCTCTATTAATGAACATGTATTCTTGAATTGGTTTAGTCTATTAAACCGAGCAAGAGAGGGCACCCCACCACCCTCCTTTTCGAAACTCTGGTTGATCTCATTTAGGTCACCTATTAGTAGACATGGGAGTTGTTCATTCACTATTAGTTCAGTAAGTATTTCCCAGAAAGGATTCTTATCTTTCTCGTGAGGGGGACCATATACTGTGAAGATCATTCCTTTGAAATTGCAGTCATGATTCATATATTCCATATCGATAATACGAGGCAGATGGATTTTTATCGAGACGTGTTCGTTAAGAATAAAATTCTCATTCCATAACACTCCAAAACCACCACTTCGTCCCACCCCAGGTGACCAAACAGCTTTGGTGAAACCACTACTTCTCCACTCTGATTCCTCCGGAATAGTTTCGGTCTTAAGTTCTGCTACAGTCAAAAGGTTTAGATGATTGTTGATTCTCATTGCATTAATATCAGTCCAAAAGGTTTTCTTCCCTATCCCACGTACATTCCAGAAACAAACTCTCATTATCCTCCTTCTGGATCTGTATGGGCACTGTAGTACCCAAACCCATATAGAGAAAGTTTTTTCTTTGCCATGTTTATGACAATCGATACTTTGTAAGATTGAAAGCGCCTAGAACTTCTTACTCGCTTGATTTTAGGACTAACCGATGTGCTTAGTAATTGATTCCTTTTAAGAGGTCTATTATGGGTTTTAACATATCTATGCACTAATAACACTATATAGCAAGCACATGACAATACTTTATTTTGGGACACAACGATATGCTTAGTGATTGGTTCCAAGCTTATGCACGTGACATTAGCAAGCACTAAAGTAAACCTTTTCCTAAGTTTTTTGACCACAAATGGGTAGATATAAAGCCATTTAATTAGTTGATGAGCCAAAATAAAACTCGGAAAGGTTATCACCATACTCGGCCTATCTGCTGACCAACACATGACCAAAAATTCATTCGAACAAGACTTGCAAAGCATATCAAGATCACTAGTCACACAGAAGATGCACAAGAACAGTCTTAGAAAATCAACACACACAAAATTTATTTTGACACCAGAACTAAGGTGCACACTGATCATTCTATACTTGCACAGTAGTTTGTAGGTTGATAATCTTTGAACCGACCATAGAATGGATTCGCCTTCTCCTTTGCAAATGATAGTAGTGTACAAAGCATCATAATTTATAAGCTTCCAGTGACCGGTGTTAAATGAAACAAGTAGGCAAGTTGGAGAAACACCATGATTATCCCTCCAATAAACCTTCACATCAATCCAAGATAAACCATAGGAGGTTTGTAACCAAGTGGTTTGGCGAACAAACACACAAAGCACCCTGATTTTCTTAAGATATTCATTTAAATGGTAAACATAGTGAATTAACAGTTTTTGAACAACAAGCCATAACCGACACACAATGTACCCAACACACATATTAGCAATCCAAGCTTGACAGATGATTAGGACAGAACCACCTTGAAGACATGAACCCAAAAGAAAGGCGATAGATAGCAACGATAGTTTTATCATTATCAAATCTTGAAAAGACCAGCAGCCAATACCCAGCCTTTCAAAGATAGACCATCTATGAAGACAGTAAAGGAGAAAAGCAATACGAGTTCGGTTACATTGGAAATAACTCAAGAGAAATAGTTGATGACCAAGCACACAACAAGTGCAAGGAGGGTTTTTATTTTTAGTTAACATAATGGAGATGTTGAATTGACATAGACATTGATTGAGAGTATTGTGTTTAACATCTCTATCGGCTACAAAAGAGTTACTCTTAGAAGTTTTCTCATCTCCTAAGCCGAACCAATTTCCATCAGTACAATAGACATAGCATATATAAACATATCCATTCATTTGAAAACCACCAGTCAGAAATATCCACACATACCTGACTTTCTTTCTCACCTCCTTAGCTTCCATCGGATCCCTAATAGTTGTGGCAAACAGAGAGGACAAGTTCAAAGCAGAGATATTCTCTTGAACTTTCCCCTGAAGCGTGATGAGCCTTTCCCTATTGATCGTTCTGCGCTTGAACTTTTTCTCAGCCTTAGCCTGTCGAAAAGCTTCTAGTTCATCCTTGGAGATATTGCCCTCCTCAATGAGTTTTAAGCCCTCCGGCTTCCCCTTTCGGGTGTTACACAATTCTGGTGCAGGATCTTCTGCAACCAAAGGCCTTTTCCCCTTATCCATTTTTGGTGAAAGCAAACACAACACACAAACAGAGAGAAAAATTGTTAGAGGAATTTTAGAGACAGAGGATTTGGAGATAGGGGAAGTGGTGTGAGAGTAACAACACCACCCAAACCTCCTTAAATAGAGAAACCTATCATCGGAGAAGAGAGAGAAGCGAAGAACAAAAGTACAAACCCTTCCAGAGGACGGAAACGTGCCCCAAGGAGCAAGCATGGTGCAGTTCCCCTTCCCGATCATCATTATCAAACAGAATGAAGAACCAATAATACTCTTCCAGACCCCAATCGCTTTGACGTCCGTACATACTGGGTTTGGCCGGGGGGGGGGGGGGGGGGACGATAAGACCAAACCCACAAATTCAACATCTCAAGCACACAAAGACCCCATTTTCTGCAGATTTGGAGAAGGGGATCGATTAGATAATTTCCGTCTGGCAAACGTTAACCCCAAATTATAGAAAAACCTAAAAGCCAAGAGGAACAAGCCAGCGCAACAGCTATCAATAGCACTGATGATGAGAAATTGGGGATTAATAGGCCACATGAACACATAGAGGCTGATGATCAGAAGATTGGATTGGATTTCGAACGACTGGACGTTCTTCATCGCAAGATTGGGAAGAAAGGTTTTCTCTGAAACAACAACTCGGAAGAGGAGAGGAAGGGGAGGCACCACAAGCGCGTGTAGGCGCGTACTTTTACTCAAGGAGGGTTTTTACTAAAAGTATGTTGTAAAAATATAGCCCCGTTGTTTTTGTATTTTTATGACTTGGATCCATTGAAATAATCACATTAAAAGGTTTAAGCTTAAGATTAAGATACATCGATACTCCAAATAGTTGAAGAGGATTCTCTCATAATATTATTGTCTATCATCTTTCTAATAAAACAATATCATCCGCTAAAATAAACCAATAAGAGAGGATCGATCCTCTTCTCCAAATAGTATCCTTACATACTTTATTACTCCCTCCTATCATAAGTATAAGAGTTTTTACTTTTGCACGTAGTTTAAAAAGTTAAAAATTATATAAAATATTAATTTTTTTTTATCAATTTAATACTGCGTATTTTATATGTGCATAAAAAAAAATAAAAAGTCTTATATTTATATTTATGGTAGGAGGGAGTACAATTTTAGTCGCATGTCTGCCTGTTTTCTTTCTTTTGTTACTTTGTAATAGAGATGACAATTTGGTTATAGTTTTTCCATGGATGACAAGGGACTTCAAAAGTAGTTTAAAAGATGAATGATAACGTTTCTATAATCTGCCACTATGTGCATGCATTATCAAAAGTTGGGTAGAATTATTAGATGTGCTCCCTTTTAAAAAAAAAAAGAAAAAACTTATTTCTATTATGTAAGATTTCATTACTAACTTCTCTATCCTTTTCTAGTTCGAGACCTATCGGCGTCACTATCCCTATGCGGTTGGTGAAGTACTGAAGTTAGTGGCTTTTTGAGTTTTTGATGATCTTTCTCTCTACGAAATATCATGTCGAGATACACTAATCACCCAAGTAATTTAGGGTTTTCCAAACCCCAAGTTTGGTTGTGTACATATTTTTTTTTGGTTGTGTACATATGCTTGCCTTGTGTCCTTGTTCCACCTATAATGAATTGGTTGATCTAGCGGTTAATTAATTTGATTTTGCAATTTACTGAGCCTTGTGTAGTTTTTGATGCTTTTCTATCAACAAACTTATTTTTTGGGGGTGATTGTGATGGTTTATATATATGATGAGTGGTGACTAAATGTGTGGTCGTAGATATGGTTATTTAGTCTTTTTTTATTAGTTATTGCAATTTGTTTATGTAAATTTGCGGGTACATATTTCATGTTTTAGCTGCATTTATCATATATTACAATTTTTTCAGCACATCTTTATGTTTTTACCCTTTCTTTATACGGTTAGAACATGAAAGATAATATGGGTATTGTATTACCCAGTTGTACAGTGTTTGCCTATAAACACCTTCACATTTTGATGTAACTGAATTAATGAATGCAATGACAAAATAGAGCATTTTCTTCTGATCAGAAAATGGTGGGTGCACCACCGCTGTCTCTGCAAGAAATTTGACACTTTGTCGTTGTGTGCTCCCCCTAGCTTCTTCTTCCTTTGCGAGATAATCCATTGCTTGATTCACAAAACCCCCTTTTACAGATACAAATTCAAACACAGATTCTCAGAGCTACAACATTAATCGACCTCTGCATCAATGGCGACCAGCACAGACGTGCAAAGTGAGTTGTATCTCTACCACTGAGACCACCCCAACTATGTTCTCTCGACGAGCCTTTTGAACAAGCGGAATTACAGCCATTAGAAGAGATCCATTGAGGTCTCCTTGTTGGCCAAAAACAAACTGGGCTTCATCACTGATACTTGCTCAAGGCCGACGACTGATGTTCCGGCTGGAATCAAATGGGATCGACGCAATTCCATGGTAATTTCTTGGTTATTACATTCTGTTGAGAAAGAAATAGCTGAATCAGTTTTATATTGTAGCATTGCTAGCCAAATATAGAAGGAATTAGGGAATCGATTCGAAAAACCGAACAGAATTAGGATCTATAAGGTTCAACGAGAACTTGTTTCATTGAATCATGGGAACAACTCAGTCTCTAGATATTTTACAAAGATGAAGATATGGTGGGATGAATACAAACTGCTTGTTGAAGATGATGTTTGCGATTGTGGTTCAAGATCAGTTTTGAACAAGATAATAGAGGATCAACATGTTATACACTTTCTTATGGGCTTGAATGACAACTAGAATGCCGTGAGGGGCACAATACTCATGATGAGCCTAGCTCCATACTTGGATCAGGTCTATCAAATTGTTCTGTAGGAAAAGCAGCAAAGGGGGATTAGAAATAAGAAGAAGACTGAGGCAGAATCCATGGCATTCGCAGTTCAAAGAAACACAAATAGAACCTTTCAAAAGGGTGGCAAATATAAACAATTTTGTGACCATTGCAAGGTGGAAGGACATATCATGGAGAATTTCTGGAAACTCCATTGACAAGTGTTGTAAGGTACGCACCATTGACAAGTGCAAGGTTAAGGGACACACTATTGACAAGTGTTGTAAGGTACATGGATATCCTCAAGGCAAAGAAGAAAGAATTTTTTTTTGTACCCATTGCAAAGCAAGAGGACATACTATTGATAGATGTTGAAAACTACATGGTTATTCACCTAGAAAGGGCCTTCTTCTATGGCCAATGTCAGCATCTCTGAATCTTCAACAGGCAGTTCACCTCCCATCACTTAGCAGCAATATGAGCAGCCTATGAGTGAGTTTGTTTGTTTGTTTGTTTTTTTTTTACAGTAGGTAAACATTAGGAGCCGCTACTCAAACAGTAGCGTAACTCCAAGATCATCCTGAAGGATGATGTTACAAAAGGTTGATGTTACAAAAGTTCCTATGGTAGGGGATGAACTGCAAATTACAGATAATACATTTCCTAGCTATATAATCAGCCGACATATTGCACTCTCTGTAGACATGGTGGATTTCTGCCATTGCAAATTCCGATAGAAGCTTGGTAATGTCTTCGATTTGTCTCATAACTTCCCATCTTGGTTGTTGCTGATGCATTAAAGTCTTAGTCAGAACTTAGTTGTCACTTTCTAGAATGATCTTCGTAATGCCCTTTTCCTTATCTCGTTGTAACCCAAACAGGATTGCTGAAGCCTCTGATTGAATGACTGAACCTTCACTAACTTCCTTGTAAAAAATATCAATAATATGGCCATCGGAATCCTGAATGATCCCTCCGATCTGGCACTTTCCAAAAAGGTTGATAGAACCATCTACGTTAATTTTGTAGATAGTTCTGGGTGGTCTACTCCACTTGGCAGTAGCCCTTCTATTTTTAACTCTATTGGCCTTAAGAGGACGGCCAATTCCTTCTTCCCAATCATTAAGAACCTATCTGATTCTCAGAATAATTTGGGTTATATCATTGGGTTGCTTTTGCCTAAAAATAAGCTCATTTCTAATTTCCCATATAATTTGCCAAATACACACAAGATCTTCGAATTTGTGATTTGCCTTTTTAATGCGATCTAGATTAATATAAAGCGGATCTGTACTATTTAGATCAGGAAAAAACGTACCAGTTTGTTGCTCATATTGGGCTAATAATTCTCTAGCAAAACTGCATTTTGTGAAGAGATGGGTTGCATCCTCCTCAGCATGATTGCAAAGCAAGCACTGGCTTGGGACCTTGTTGACATACCTATTAAGACGAGCATCCGTCGGAAGCCCATCTATCCTTAATTTCCATAGGAAGTTTTTAATTCCGGGGGGTAGTTTTAACTTCCATATCCAAGTGTGTGCGTCTGGTTCGTATGATGGTGGTGCTAGTATGTTCCTTGCTGATTTGGTGGTGCTAGTATGTTCCTTTCAAATCATCTTGTCCTGGACCTGGCTAGCCGGAATTCTAATGGTTTGGATCTTATGAACTACTTCTAGAGGAAATAGTTATCTTAGGAGATCTTCATTCCATCGTTTTCTATCAGTGATAAGAGCTTTAACCTTCATAGACGGATCACTAGGACCCATGTAATTTTTTAGCCTAGGTGTCGGAATCCAAGGGTCATTCCAAACATTTATTTTTGAGCCGTCTCCCACTAGCCACAGAATACCTTCTTCAAATTTCTGTCTAAGTGAGAGAAGCCTACCAAATTGCCACGATCCTCCTGATTAAGATATTAAGAGCTTCATCTTCAAATAAATATTAAGATCTTCTGCTTTTTTAAGTCCCAGGCCACCATGAGATTTTCGTTTATAGATTTGATCCCAACTGATGAGAGGGGTGTGTTTGAGGGTAAAATTTCATGAATTTTATTATTCATCGAATAAACACATTTATCACATTCATTCTATAAAAAATGTGGTAAATTTTTCTCAAATTAAAACACAAGTTTACAAATTCAAAATGGGGCCTAAAAAAAATCAATTACAAGCACAAACCCCGTTAAGCCCAAACATGCCAAACAAAAGGCCAATATACGCCTGCAAAATCTGAGCAGATAAGTTACCTGATGCCTTTTTTCAAAAGCAGTTGAGAACAACAAAAAAAATACATAAAAAAAGAAAAAGAGGTGGGGTGCAACTAGTGCTTGCAGTACGTGGGCAAGCAGTTTTACATAGGTAACTGCCCCATTGTCAGCCTATAAAAAGGGTTGCAGCAACAGTTTGAGTTTTGCCCTTCGGCGGGGCACTTTCATCTGCAAAGCCAAAGAAGGCAGTAAAGAAAGCAAGCAAGCTTCCCCGTTTGGCTTCTTCCTCCCGGGTGCACCAGTAACCACAACAACAATGAAGAGAAGGTGGCTAGCTGGATAAACAGCAAGCATAACCTTTTTCTTCCTCCCTCCTGTATTTTCCTGCTACTGGAGAGATGCCAGCAACCACAAAAACAACGAAGAAAAGGGGGTTGGCTGGATAAGCAGTCTTCCTCCTGGTTCTTCTTGTTCCTGCAATCATACATAAAAAAAACAGCAAAAGAGAAGAAGGAGGACACCATCAGCTCCAAAACAGAGGGTATATCCTCACTTGTTATCTTTGTTTGCAGGTATAAAAATGAAGGAAGATGGAAAATCAAGGGCGCGCTGGAGCAAAAGTGCTCTCACCTAAGCGGTTGACCCAGATAATAGGCCTAAGTATAAGATTACTTTTGCCTAGGGGTCAGCTTCATAATAGGTTGAGAGTACTCACTCGTAGTTGGCTCGAAATTCTTTTTCGCCGCTACAATCGATTCCGGCGCGGATCGGTTTATAGGAACGAAGTGCTGTCGGATTTTGCCCAGGGTTCAAAAGCAATAAAATGCAGAACTCTATAAACTGTCAAATGAAAGTCAATATGGGATAACAGCACAAAATCAAAACCAGGCAATTGAAAGGCACAGAATTTTGGAACAAATGTCGTCTGCACAAACAAGCAAACTGGCATCCGAAAGATTACAAAATTGTTGCAAGGAACACTAAAAAGAGGGTCTCTTAATAGACAAACCTGAACCAATCTCCTAATGAGTAAACATGGACACTGGTTCCTGTGAGGGGTTCTGTTATATGAGCACCTGCCATCCAAGTTAATAACAAAAATGGTAGATGAATCCTCTGAGTGTTCAACTGCACACAAGTTGATATAATTTCTAAACATGGGGCAATCAAATTCCCTGTGTCAAAATCAGTCGGTTCGGAATTGAAGCCCAAAATCAAGAGGTTCAAATAAATAGATCTCAAGATTATACTGGGCAAACAACCCTAAATCAAGAGGGCTAAATCAATTCAAAAGAAGAAAAATGATGAGCCGACATACCTATCTTGAGACGCCGAGGAGGTGGCCGCTCCAGAGTTGCAGCAACGTGTCTGCAGATTCAGATTGATCAAAGTTGGAGGTCCTTGTGGTGTTGTTCAAGTCGCACAGGCCCTAGCTTCTGTTGGTTTTCTCGGCTGACCCAAACCAAAAATCCCCAAATAACAAATCAAATTCAGCCCTAGTATTCTCAAAACCCAAATCCACCCAAGTTGGATGAAATTAAAGGGCAAATTAAAGGAGAAAGGATGAGATCAAACCTGTCGTAGCCTTTCTTCAGACAAATTCTTGACATTTTGATCAGCAGAGGCTCGTTTTGGGTTGTCGGAACTCGACCCACTCCACCCTCGTTTCACCCTAGCTCGACCTGCTCCGCCCTTGCCTCGCCTTCTTCCGTTTCAGTCACCTACGGTCGAAGCTCCAGGGCGGCGTGCTAAGGTCCTTGCAGGCGACCTCGTGGCGTTCATCCGACTGAAACATTCTTGCTTTGCTGGAAGTCTCAAATTCTCAATGTGGAGTTAGGGTTAAGCCGACTGAAAATGGACTGGTGAACTAAAAGGGCTCAAAGCATGTCAAAAGAAAAGAAAATAAAATGGGTGATAATTGAATTGGGAAACAGATTCAATTGGGCTTGGAGCCTTTGACCCGTGAAAAACAAACCCAAATATGTAATGGGTAAGGTTGAATTCATAAAAGAAGGCAAGTAAGCCATGTCATGTGTACTGTGTACGTACATGATTTTGAAAAAATAAGTTTAATTACGAAATTGGCCCACTAAAATATAAGAATTATAATTGGCACAAATTAAGAATTCGAGTTTGATCAAAGTTAAACTCATCAAATATTCTTTGCCAATTAATTCTAGTAGGTCAATCTCAAACCGGCTCCAACAAAAAACGGAGTCAAAATATCAAATCGGGTTTCATCAAATATAAACTCGGTTCTCATTCAGAACTACGTATAGACTTGATACTCTTTTACGAGTTACGTAGGAAATTCGGTATAAAACTTTAAATACGCCAATTTCAGTCACCGGTTACAAATTAAATAAAATTTATCCTTAAAGAACTACGAGTGATTTGATTCTCTTTCAAGAGATACGTAGGAAACCCGATACAAAGCTATAGCTCATCAGGTTCAATCACACGATCCTCAAACGATCAAATTTGTTTTCCTTAAGAACTACATAAGATTTGATTCCGCTTCGTCAGATATGTAGGAAACTTGACGTCAAGCCAAAGCCCGTCGAGTTCAATCACAAATTCCAAAAATACTTTCTTCGGTTCCAAATGAAGTTAAGTCAATCAAGTAAAATCACTTTGTCCTTTAGAACTACGTAAAGACTTGATGCCCCCTTTCAGGCTACGCAGGTAACCCGATATTAAATCCTAAAAATATATCGGGTACAGTCGTCAACCTCTAAATTCGTTTTAAATGAATATGAGGTCACACCCTAACAAATTAAATTGGTTCATTGTAGAAATATGGGTGATTTGATTCTCTTCTAAGAGATACGTAGGACACTCGATACAAAGCTCATGCTCATCGAGTTCAATCGCCAAAAACAAATTCAAATTGTCCATTCCGACTCGATACAAGGCTTCTGCTCGTCGAGTTCCATTATTACCCACAAATGATTAAATCCAAATACAAATTTTCTTTTTGTTCCAAGAACTACGTGTGATTTGATCCCTTCCAAAAGGGTACGTAGGAAACTCATAAACGAGTTCAATCACGATCTCCAAATTGACCTTCAAGTCAAATCAAATTAAACTCCACCATCAAAATCAAATCGTTTTCTATACAAATGATAGGCGGGTTACTTTAGTTACCCTTCCGAGAAGGTGGGCTCAAGCTACTCGGGTGGAGTGTTGTTCGACCTACCCTTCCTAGAAGGTGGGTTTTAACTTCATCCTCTGATGCATACACGAAAACGAAATCAAATCCAAACCAAACCGAACACAAAATCCAAAACACTCTAAACTACGTAAGGCTTGATTCTCTTCCAAGAGATACGTAGGCAACCCGCTAAAATACGGGTGCAGCCCAAATCACCAAAACCATTCAAATTATTGGTATCGATATGACTTCGAATCAAGAGGATAACCAAAAGGGGTCGAATTCCAATATTTAAAAATCAAATAAAATGTGTTGTACGATTATTGCGCATTTTTGTCCAACATATTTTTGGCACGCCCAGTGGGACCCTTTTTTGCCTTTTCACCTCTTAGTTGTATTTATACTAATACATGGTTATATCTTTTTGAAAGGTACAAATGACACCAAAAGCAATTGTTACCTTCAACGAGCTTCCAACAACCTTCATCATCAAAGGAGGCCGCTGGATCAGGAAACGATCATTTGAAGCTCAGTTTGACATCACTCGGGATTCAATGTATATAACGGTCCCGATCAACAACTTCTTTGGGGCTCTTCAAGCTCCGGAGGACAATACCATTGCCAAGTGGGTGTCGAAGTCTCCCACAACGCTTTCAAGGGAAGGGGGCATGAAGCCTAAAGCACTTCCAAGCCATGGGGGCAAGAAGTTCAAGATCACCCGACTCGGCGACAACAAGTTCAACAACCAACCCATCTGCAACAAGCTCAAAATGCAGGTGAGTGGTTACAATGGCACAAAGCCAACTAATGAAGTCGCTCAAAGGCCCATTATTCGTGTCATAAAAAAGAATGAGGGGTCAATCGCAACTGTCACACAAACCGTCTTCATTGCCAAGAAGGCAAACAAATCTATGAAGAGAAGGGGACGTAAGTGCGGATGTCAATGTGGCAAGCCAAGACCTCTTCTTGGGCTAGCTCGTTCATCAACATTAGATCGAGCCAGTGCAACCCTTGCAAAAGATCTTCCTAGATCGCAGGGGGCAAAAGAAATTCCTCTAGTGGCTTCTTCAAGAGAAATCCTCGTCGGGTCTCTGCCTATCTATCCGAAAGAGGTTTCACAAGTCAATATGACCTCATATTTGGAAGAGACGGAACTCAATGCTACAAAGGTTAAGCCTTCGAGATCCAAGAAGGACAAGGAGGTTCAACAAATATGTCAAGTCTCCAAAGAGGATGCAAGAGATGAAGACCGGTTGAAGTTAACAAGTTCAGATGCTTCAATGGTTAAATCTCAAGCAAACATCTCACAAGAGGGACCAGATGTGATGCAGGTATTGACTGCCAGCACATTAAGTGTCGAGGAAAAGCTTCAAGAGTTACAAAGAAAGCTCAATGAAAAAGATGCTCAAATTGCATCACTCCTCGCTCAAATCAATATTCAAGCTCAAGCAAATAGACAAGAGCAATCAAGGCCAATTGGTGAAGGGTCAAGAGGTAGCACATCGATCTCTTCACAAGAAATCAAAGAGGTGATCGCTCAAGGGATAAAAGAAGCATACGCATGACAAAATCCAGCAGTGCTTGGGTATAGAAGACCTTATTCGACACATTATGATTTGATGCCATTTCCCCCAAGCTACCAAAGACCGAGCTTTGAAAAGTTCGATGGTCTTCACGGTTCACCTCACGAGCACCTTGCTCATTTTTATTCTGCTTGTGGTGAAACCGCGTTAAACGATGCCTTATTAATTAGGCAATTCGTTCCATCTTTAAAGGGATCGGCATTCACTTGGTACACTCAACTTCAACCAGGGTCGATTCAAACATGGGACGATCTACAAAGAGAGTTCCTAGCTCAGTTTGTGAGCTCGAAAGCAAGAGTTTCTATTATGGATCTCGCAAACACCTATCAAAGGTCTAATGAGCTCGCCAACAACTTCATCGCCAGGTGGAAGAGCATGAGACTCTAATGCCACGAAAAATTGAGTGAACAAGCTTGTGTTCAAATGTGCACCAACAACCTAATTCCGGAATTAGATGTACATGTTAGAAGTGCCGAGCCTCGTTTATTTGATGAGTTGGTGTCTAAAACGTGCAATGTTGAAAAACAGCTAGCACGAGAATCCAAATGGTCTCAAGATAGTGAGGCTAACAAAAATGATGGCGATGAGCTACAAAACGAAGAAGAGTCTATGACGACTTTCGCCAAACATGATTGAGAGTCCGGTAACGGAAACGGTTCTGAAGCTCAAAGAAAAGAGAAAGCCAAGGAGCCATCCAATAGACTCGCCCTTCATGAAAGAAGGCAAAAGAAATATCCTTTTGACAATGATGATGTGCAAGGGAAATTCGATGAATTGGTGAGTGCTAAACTTTTAACACTCCCGGAGCCAAAAAGGCCAAAAGGGGTTGGCAAGGCGAGTGATCTAAAATACTGCTCGTATCACCAGCTCGTTGTCCATCCAATCAAGGATTGCTACGTCTTCAAAGACTTCATAGAGGAGATGATTAACAAAGGAGAAATTGAAATCGAGGGGGCAACATCCTCGACTCATGCCGCTTCATCAAATACCATTTCAACGATAGATGTGGCAGAGTGCACTCCCTCGCTCCAAGTGTCTTCTCAAACACAAAAAGCATCTTCTATGGATACTGAAACTGGGGGCAGCCCCACGGTTTCATTGCCTCTTAAATTGTTGGCTAAAGGTGACACTTCAAAAGAAGAGTTCTTAGAAGAAAAAGAAATTGCTCAATATTGTATGGTCTCATGGACCGATGAATGGTGCGAAAATGAAGCAGGAGTTAATAAGATTACTCTTCGCTCTAAGAAGCAAATCCCCTCCTCAAAATCAATAGAGGAATCAAAGGGAAAGAAACCAAGCTTCGGTCAAGTTTCAAAAATGCAAAAGAAGCATAAAGTTCGAGTGCAAAACCTAAAACCCTCTTTCGAGGGTAAAGCTCCACAAAAACTTGTCGACGAGGCTTGTGTCAAAAATTTCCAAATCTCATACGAAGAGGGTGTTCTAACCGCAAGTGTGATAGAGCCTAGAGTGTCCGCATTTAAAAGGCTCGAGATGGCTTCGAGTGGAACTCCTAACTCTTCGGTGTTTAAAAGGCTTGATCTAGCCCCTACATATGAGACACCGAAATCTTCCGTATTTGAAAGACTCGAGCTAGCCTCAACAAATGAAGCATCCAAATCTTCAGCATTTCAAAGGCTTGGTATGGCCTTGGCAAGTGAAGAATCTAAACCTTCAGTATTTCAAAGGCTTAATATAGCCTCGACAAGTGGAGAATCTAAAGCTCCGATATTTGAAAGGCTCGGAAAAGTTGATGAGTCTAAAAGCAAGAAGGTCCAAATGAAAAGGCCTAAAAGCAAGAGTGATAGGCTAAAACCTACACCGCAAGTGTATGGGTTCAGTTGTAGTATATCGAGTGTCGTATCCACAGGGAATATGTGGTATCGATTGCTAATTCAAATGGATTTAACTAAGCTAGCAAAATACGAGAGAAGAAATGTTTATATGAATGGATAAAGTAACCAACTAAAAGTAAACATCTATACAAAACTAGTAGTAAACAATGGATACGAGGCAAATCTAGGGTAAAAGATCACCACAACGATGTTTTAGTAGATTAATATTAATATTCGTGTCACCTTGTCTGAATTTGTTGAAGGTAGATCGTCTAAGGTAATCGCAAATCTCTTTTCGGAATGAAAGCGAATGTGTCTAAATTGGTTAACAATCACCTTTCGGACTCAAGCAACCAACTTAGACCCTTTAACTTCTTATAATTCTAGATGATAATCATATCAACGTCGCTTTTCGGTCTCGATCGATATCAAAATCATCTAAAATATCTATGACAATCTATAAATCCTCAAGAAGCTTAATTTCACTTTCGCACAATCAAGCTTCAAGTTTAATCCTATGGTTTCGATGGATCAAATAGCTTTTCAGCCTAAATTCACCATCTAAATTCTAACTTAGGGTTTTAGTCTTTCGATGTCAAACCCTAAATCAGTTCTAATCAATTTTCATCAATTAGGGATAGCACAATAGGATCAAATCTAACAAATTATCAGACGAACAAATATCACATTCAACGCTACTAATTCATCGCCGGGATCCCCCAAACCCTAGATCGAAGATTCAAGCAAGCATAATATGATAATCAACAAAATAAATTATAGACAAAAATAAACCGCTGAAATAAAATAGAATGCAAACCGAAATTTCGTCCTCGATCCAAAGCTTGTACCGTCAAACCAAGAACAAAACCTAAAAGCTAAAAAGAGATTCGAAGGCCGAAGCCTTGTCTGCCGGCCAAAGTCTGAACAACCCCCTTTTCAATTCTAAACCACGGGAGTATATATTTCACTTTTAAGAAAATTATATTTTCAACCCCTAACGAGAGGGTTTCTCGACCAAATAAATTTGTAGTCAAGACCCCCGCTATAGTATAGGGAAGTCAGGTTCGTCCTCAGGAGAGAAGTCAGCGGTTCTAGGTTTAGTGTGTTTTGGGGTTCAGGAATAGCGGGAAAAGGTGATGAGGGTGGCTGTCGACAAAGAATAGAGGAGTCGATGTCGATGGATGGAAAGAGAATGGTGGTTTGCTATCGAGTAGAATATGTGCCGAATAAAAATAATAAAATAAAACAAATAAAGATGCAAACTTCCAAGATTAGGGATCACCGCAACAATAAACATATGTGTAGATCATAAATCATATAAAGATGCATGCTTTATATCAAAGAATCGACTTTTGCAAATTCCAACAATTTAGGTGATAAAGGCTCTCGCATAAAAACCTAATTTGTTTCTACCTTTTCTTAATTAGGATCAACCAACTTTCGCAAGCAAAGCCTAATTACTATCCAAAATTCATAATTAATTCACTTTCGCTTCATAATTGCAAATAAGGAATTGTCCTCGACTGTCGCAAAGGATTAAGCACATAGGTAGATGATGATAAAGACATATAAATTCATGGATTTATAAATCAAACACACATATCTATGTTGGGATCACCCCAACCCTAGAAGAAGGAAATTAGAAACAAACCATAATAAAAGAAACTAACTTTAACATTTAAAATAAAACTTAAACTTACAAAACCTTCCAAACGTTCCTCCTTCTCTCTCCTTTCTCGCCTCCTCTCTCTCTCTCTCTCTCTCTCTCTCTCTCTCTCTCTCTCTCTCTCTCTCTCTCTCCCCCTCTCTCTCTCTCCCTCGCCTCCTTGCGCCCGAAGACGGCTTTGCTTGAATGAATGAAAATCAGCCCCCTAAGGCTTTATTTATAGCCTTCCAAGCCTTGTTAATCAAGGTAAGAAAGTCTATCTATATCTATATCTAAATATCTACTTACTTAAACATAAATAAATGGAATAAAGGAATTAAATCTATAAAGGAAAATATATCTAAAGTAGGTAAATCTCCATGGAGTTGATGGATCTTGATAAAACTTGATAGATGTGGATAGAATCGGATAACTTTGGCTCCAAGCAAGCCTAACTCGACTCGGACAGCTCACCGCGTAACGCGGCCCAGGAAAGATCTCCTCGATATCGAGTAAACTACTCGATATCGAGTAACGTCGTCGTCGACTTCGGCTTCTGATCTTGGTCGAGTAACTGCTCCCCGACACTGGCTCAGACATGTGGTGCTGGGTTGTCGATATCGAGCAAAGTACTCGATATCGAGTAAAGGTTGCTCGGTATGTCCAGTCTTAGGCTTCTCGACTCAGTGTTGCTTCATCGACTCCAGATGCGGCTTCAAGGCTTGGTCGATATCGAGTAAACTACTCGATATCGAGTAGGGCTCCGGAGTCGGGTTGGCTTCGTCTTCAGCTCCTCGATCAGCTCCTACTCGACCAGGCACTGCTCGGACTTTTTGGTCGAGATCGAGTAATAGTACTCGATATCGAGTAACACTTGGCCTCAGCTTTCTGCTCTGTTCTTGAAACGCACTTTCCCGAGTCGTCGTTCGTCGGATTGACGCATATGACCATGCGTTAAAAAGCTCTTTTCGAGGGCTACAACTCTTATGAAGGCATCAAAGCTTGATTCATAATGATGAATGCCGAAAAATGGTCTTTTCTCCAGCTGCACCATTCTTAGCTTCTCCATGACTTTCCTTTAAGCTCCAAAGTGCGTCCGATTTCTGCGAAATATAACAAAAACTTGTGTAGACCTCCATATATTGCAAATAAGTGTAAACTACATAGATTCTGTATTATTCTAACCCAATATGCATGAAATGCATGCAGAAATCGATAAAAAAGTACATGTAAAACATGGCGAATTAGGCTCACAACAACCCCAAAAATTAAATATTTTAAAAATTGGCCCGGCACCCAATTATATATTTGACTTCGCAAAATAGCTCCAAGATTTAGCAACTTCCGCACTTGACAATTCAGTTCATCGAGTCCAATCCAATATGCTCACCGATCCGTATTAAAGCTTGATTTTCCTCAATATTAGCCTCCAAATGCCTGAAACAAATCAAAACCAGGTGTAGACTCCGAAAATGCAAAATGGAATAAATAAAATAGAAAATATGATAAATATGCATGAAAATGGCCTAAACTAATATGCAAATGTATGCCTAAAATTAGTGTAAAATAGATGTTATCAAAGAGCTCCGGAAGAGACAGTCAAAAGTTCTCATCCATAAGCTCAACCAAATCATGGACACCTAAAGTCAAGTAAGGGTGTCAAAATGATCAAGTATCTTCCTAGGCGGAAAAATAAATAGTTCTGCCTAGAACTACGTAAAGACTTGATCCCTAACAAGGGGTACGTAGGAAATTTGGCATAAAAAAAATCTATGTCAAATTCAGTCGCACAAAAAAAAAAGTTTCCGGGTTTGCATATAATAGTCAGGTTATTAGGGAAACCCTTCCTAGAAGGTGGGCCCGAGTGATTTGAATGATGCGGTAAAAAAAAAAGAAAGAAAGAAAAGAAAACAAAATCGCGGTTTGCAAATGATAGTCGAGTTATTTGGGAAACCCTTCCTAGAAGGTGTGCTCAAATAATTCGAGTGATGCATATATAAAAAAAAGGGACTTGAAATTAGTCCGAAAATCAAACAACCTGGGAGCATAAGAAAAATGGGTTCACAAAGAACTACGAGCGGCTTGATCCCTCACAAAGGGGGTACGTAGGCAGTCTAGCTAGTCAAAATGCTAGGTGCAGCCACAAAAACAAACAAAACGTCTACTTTTCTCGAAGAAAGCAGAAAAAGAAGTCAACTTCTCTGTTTTTTAGTCAAATGAGCATTGTCTCAACTACAAGGAGAAAAATCAAGTATGGTCTAAGGACTTGCATGTTTTGTGCCAATACTTAAAATGAGGCAAAGGGAAAAGCGAGAGAGAATTTTTTTTTTTTTTGTCTTTCAAAGACATTCTCACAAAAAAAGATAAACAAAAGGCTTGTGCCTAAATTTCTCGACTTTGATTATCACATCCAAAGGTGGTGATCAAATCAAGTCACATAAATCAAATTTTCCTCCCAAGGAACACTATGCCAAATTCCTCAAAACTTGACTAATCAAATGGTCAATGTTTTCTTCTCTCTCAAAGTCAAAAGGCCTAAACCTCTCAAAACCCTCTCAAACAGAAATTGGCCTACATTATTGCATATGTACGGTCATTCAAAGCCCCCTAAAATCAAAATTGAAACTCAAAGGTAAAAGCCATCAAATGTCTTGGCTATAAATGGTATGGGTATCACATTTCAAAATCATCTCATATGAGATTTTGATCACAAAAGCTTTGACCACGAAGGTTACAAAAGATCAAGTCTATGACACCAAGTCGTCAAAACCAAATTCTTGTCCTTAACAAGAAAACCCTCAAATCCAAATTCAGCTTAAAGTCGAAAATCTCCGACCAAAAGCCAAAAGAGTCAAATCGGTCAAAAGTCAAACCAAAATTGACTCAAAACCAAAAATCCAATCGGTTTGAAAGCTCAAAAGCCAAACGGGTTGAAAAGCCACAAAGATGAAATCAAATCTCGAGAAGGAAAATCTTTCCGACTCTTACGTACTCATACCAGGTTACCTCTCATTGGTCCTAAGAAAATTCTAAGTAGAATTGCTTTTCCTATGTGATCAATTATCATCGGAACGGTAAATTCAAGTTCCAATTTTTCTTCGGACTACAAAGCAAACCAAAAAGTCTGTTTGAAACTCAAATGGTGCATAGATAGCACATTGTTCGAACTTTGAATGCGTTCGATATCTCACACGCACAAAGTTCGGGGGGCAACTGTTTGAGGGTAAAATTTCATGAATTTTATTATTCATGGAATAAACACATTTATCACATTCATTCTATAAAAAATGTGGTAAATTTTTCTCAAATTAAAACACAAGTTTACAAATTCAAAATTGGGCCTAAAAAAAATCATTACAAGCACAAACGCCGTTAAGCCCAAACATGCCAAACAAAAGGCCAATATACAACTGCAAAATTTGAGCAAAGAAGTTACCTGCTGCCTTTTTATTACGGTTTAAAAAAATATTCCAACAAAAGCAGTTGAGAACAACAAAAAAAATACATAAAAAAGAAAAAGAGGTGGGGTGCAACTAGTACTTGTAGTACGTGGGCAAGCAGTTTTACACAGGTAACTGCCCCATTGTCATCCTATAAAAAGGGTTGCAGCAACAGTTTGGGTTTTGCCCTTCGGCGGGGCACTTTCATCTACAAAGCCAAAGAAGGCAGTAAAGAAAGCAAACAAGCATCCCCGTTTGGCTTCTTCCTCCCGGGTGCACCAACAACCACAACAACAATAAAGAGAAGGTGGTTGGATGGATAAACAGCAAGCATAACCTTTTTCTTCCTCCCTCCTGTATTTTCCTGCTACTGGAGAGATGCCAGCAACCACAAAAACAACGAAGAAAAGGGGGTTGGCTGGATAAGCAGTCTTCCTCCTGGTTCTTCTTGTTCCTGCAATCATACATAAAAAAAACAGCAAAAGAGAAGAAGGAGGACACCATCAGCTCCAAAACAGAGGGTATATCCTCACTTGTTATCTTTGTTTGCAGGTATAAAAATGAAGGAAGATGGAAAATCAAGGGCGCGCTGGAGCAAAAGTGCTCTCACCTAAGCGGTTGACCCAGATAATAGGCCTAAGTATAAGATTACTTTTGCCTAGGGGTCAGCTTCATAATAGGTTGAGAGTACTCACCCGTAGTTGGCTCGAAATTCTTTTTCGCCGCTACAATCGATTCCGGCGCGGATCGGTTTATATGAACGAAGTGCTGTCGGATTTTGCCCAGGGTTCAAAAGCAATAAAATGCAGAACTCTATAAACTGTCAAATGAAAGTCAATATGGGATAACAGCACAAAATCAAAACCAGGCAATTGAAAGGCACAGAATTTTGGAACAAATGTCGTCTGCACAAACAAGCAAACTGGCATCCGAAAGATTACAAAATTGTTGCAAGGAACACTAAAAAGAGGGTCTCTTAATAGACAAACCTGAACCAATCTCCTAATGAGTAAACATGGACACTGGTTCCTGTGAGGGGTTCTGTTATATGAGCACCTGCCATCCAAGTTAATAACAAAAATGGTAGATGAATCCTCTGAGTGTTCAACTGCACACAAGTTGATATAATTTCTAAACATGGGGCAATCAAATTCCCTGTGTCAAAATCAGTCGGTTCGGAATTGAAGCCCAAAATCAAGAGGTTCAAATAAATAGATCTCAAGATTATACTGGGCAAACAACCCTAAATCAAGAGGGCTAAATCAATTCAAAAGAAGAAAAATGATGAGCCGACATACCTATCTTGAGACGTCGAGGAGGTGGCCGCTCCAGAGTTGCAGCAACGTGTCTGTAGATTCAGATTGATCAAAGTTGGAGGTCCTTGTGGTGCTGTTCAAGTCGCACAGGCCCTAGCTTCTGTTGGTTTTCTCGGCTGACCCAAACCAAAAATCCCCAAATAACAAATCAAATTCAGCCCTAGTATTCTCAAAACCCAAATTCACCCAAGTTGGATGAAATTAAAGGGCAAATTAAAGGAGAAAGGATGAGATCACACCTGTCGCAGCCTTTCTTCAGAAAAATTCTTGACATTTTGATCAGCAGAGGCTCGTTTTGGGTTGTCGGAACTCGACCCACTCCGCCCTCGTTTCACCCTAGCTCGACCTGCTCCGCCCTTGCCTCGCCTTCTTCCGTTTCAGTCACCTACGGTCGAAGCTCCAGGGCGGTGTGCTAAGGTCCTTGCAGGCGACCTCATGGCGTTCATCCGACTGAAACATTCTTGCTTTGCTGGAAGTCTCAAATTCTCAATGTGGAGTTAGGGTTAAGCCGAAGAAAAATGGACTGGTGAACTAAAAAGGCTCAAAGCATGTCAAAAGAAAAGAAAATGAAATGGGTGATAATTGAATTGGGAAACAGATTCAATTGGGCTTGGAGCCTTTGACCCGTGAAAAACAAACCCAAATATGTAATGGGTAAGGTTGAATTCATAAAAGAAGGCAAGTAAGCCATGTCATGTGTACTGTGTACGTACATGATTTTGAAAAAATAAGTTTAATTACGAAATTGGCCCACTAAAATATAAGAATTATAATTGGCACAAATTAAGAATTCGAGTTTGATCAAAGTTAAACTCATCCAATATTCTTTGCCAATTAATTCTAGTAGGTCAATCTCAAACCGGCTCCAACAAAAAACGGAGTCAAAATATCAAATCGGGTTTCATCAAATATAAACTCGGTTCTCATTTAGAACTACGTATAGACTTGATACTCTTTTACGAGTTACGTAGGAAATTCGGTATAAAACTTTAAATACGCCGATTTCAGTCACCGGTTACAAATTAAATAAAATTTATCCTTAAAGAACTACGAGTGATTTGATTCTCTTTCAAGAGATACGTAGGAAACCCGATACAAAGCTATAGCTCATTGGGTTCAATCACACGTTCCTCAAACGATCAAATTTGTTTTCATTAAGAACTACATAAGATTTGATTCCGCTTCGTCATATATGTGGGAAACTTGACGTCAAGCCAAAGCCCGTCGAGTTCAATCACAAATTCCAAAAAGACTTTCTTCGATTCCAAATGAAGTTAAGTCAATCAAGTAAAATCACTTTGTCCTTTAGAACTACGTAAAGACTTGATGCCCCCTTTCAGGCTACGCAGGTAACCCAATATTAAATCCTAAAAATATATCGGGTACAGTCGTCAACCTCTAAATTCCCTTTAAATGAATATGAGGTCAAACCCAAACAAATTAAATTGGTTCATTTTAGGACTACGGGTGATTTGATTCTCTTCTAAGAGATACGTAGGACACTCGATACAAAGTTCATGCTCATCGAGTTCAATCGCCAAAAACAAATTCAAATTGTCCATTCCGACTCGATATAAAGCTTCTGCTCGTCGAGTTCCATTATTACCCACAAATGATCAAATCCAAATACAAAATTTCTTTTTGGTCCAAGAACTACGTGTGATTTGATCCCTTCCAAAAGGGTACGTAGGAAACTCACAAACGAGTTCAATCACGATCCCCAAATTGACCTTCAAGTCAAAACAAGTCAAATCAAATTAAACTCCACCATCAAAATCAAATCGTTTTCTATGCAAATGTTAGGCGGGTTACTTGTGTTACCCTTCCGAGAAGGTGGGCTCAGGCTACTCGGGTGGAGTGTTGTTCGAGCCACCCTTCCTAGAAGGTGGGTTTGAACTTCATTCTCTGATGCATACACGAAAACGAAATCAAATCCAAACCAAACCCAAACCAAACCAAACACAAAATCCAAAACACTCTGAACTACATAAGGCTTGATTCTCTTCCAAGAGATACGTAGGCAACCCGCTAAAATACGGGTTCAGCCCAAATCACCAAAACCATTCAAATTATTGGTATCGATATGACTTCGAATCAAGAGGATAACCAAAAGGGGTCGAATTCAAATATTTAAAAATCAAATAAAATGTGTTGTACGATTATTGCGCATTTTTGTCCAACAGGGTGTATCTGTCAGATTGATATTTGTTCTAGAAGAAGTTCCTATTGATCTGATCAATTTGATTGAGAATACCTTTTGGGAGCAAATTTTTTTGCATGAGGTAGTTTGTCTTGGAGCTAAGATTTGACTGAATGAGAACAGCTCTTCCAGCCTGGGAGAGACTGGAAGCTTTCCATTTGGCTAGTTGTTTTCTTAAGTTTTCCACCGCCTTATTAAAGACACAATTCTTAACTCTTCCATTTACAAGAGGAATACCAATATATTTTTCTAAAGTTTTGGAAATTGGAACCCCCATATGGATAGAAAGATCTCTCACCAGGTTTGGATTGATATTCCTAGAGCATTGGAGGGAACTTTTTATTATAGTTGATTGTAAGACCCAACAGGTTTGAGAAGTTATTTATGATATTTTAGATCGTATTTAGGCTAGTATGAGCCGCCTTTGAGAAGATAATGGTGTCATCTGCAAAAGTTAAGAAGGGGATAGGAGAGCCATTCTTTTTTATCTTAATGCCAATCAAAGCATCTTCCAATAAAGCTTCTTTGTGAAGTTCTCTTGACAAACCTTCCATAACAAGGACAAAAAGGTAAGGTGCAAAAGGGTCACCTTGTCTAATATCTCTTTTGGTTTTAAAGACAGGGCCAGGGGTATTATTGACTAAAATAGAGAAGGAAGTAGTAGTGACACATTTCATAACCCAGTTAATCCAAGTCGGATGAAAACCAAATTTCTCAAGAACAACTTTAATATAAGACCAATTGATTTTATCATAAGCTTTTTCCATATCCAATTTTAGAGCCATCTATCCTTGCTTGCCTTTTTATTTATGAAAAGAATGGAAAATTTCATGAGCTATAAGAGTATTATCTTGAATAGATCTTCCTTCCACAAAAGCACCTTGGAAAGGATTTATGATCTTGGTAGGATTGGTTTAAGACGATTAGCAAGAATCTTTGAAATTACTTTATAAACAATATTACAGAGACTAATGGGTCTGTAGTGATTTATTGTTGTGGGATTTCCAGTTTTTGGGATGAGGGCGATAAAGGTTTGATTTTTTTCCGAGAGGAGTTGACCAGAGTGAAAGAAAGCTTTTACTGCTTTACAGAAAGGAGTTCCTATAATGTTTCAGTAATGGTTATAAAACTCAGGGGGATAGCCATCCAGACCCGGAGTTTTATCTTCCGCCATGCTAAGTATAGTTTTCTTGATTTATGTGTCAAAGGGGAGGGCTATAAGATTTCTATTTTCATATTGGGAAATTTTAGGTTGGATGTTCCAAACTTCATCTAAAGAAACATCTTTTTGATTATGTCCAATGAATCTCTCGGCCATCTCATTTGAGATATGTTATGAGATAAGAGCTTGGTTTGTTAAGATCATTTTTTGTTTGGTTATGAAGGATCTGGTAGATCGTTTAAAATTTTTGATTTTAGCTGTAATTTGAAAATATGTAGTGTTCTTATCACCAAGCTGGAAATGCTTAGTTTTGGCTCTTTGCTTCCAGAACTTATGATTGAATTCTAATAAACGTGATCTTTTATGTTCTAGTCTTTTTAGTTTAAGTTCTTCAACCATAGAGACAATGTTCTAAAAGGCGCTAGGCGGCTAGGCGGGTGTCTAGATGGTGCCTAGACAGACTTAGAAAAAACTTGATTATTTTCTTATATTTTAACACATATCATATGTCAATAGCTCATATAATGTAATAATAATTCATAATATCACTCATAAACCCAAATTTACGGTGCTTAGCTAGCACTAAAGTAAATAAACGCAAAAATTACACATCCGACTAGTGAATCTAAACATCCTAAAATCTAAAACACCAGGTTTGACTCAATGGCAAATACATCTCGATTTGGAGGGATAAAAAAACCCTAAGTCGACTAATCACATGCTTAGAAGCTAAAATTTAATAATCGTTGGGCTAGGCGGAGTCTAGGGGGCGCCTAGGTGGTGCATAAGCAGATTTCCGCCTAGAAGGCCGCCTAAACTTAAAAATTCCTAGGTGCCCTCCCGCCTAGCGCCCAGGCGGCGCCTAGATGGTGCCTAGGCGCGATTTTTAGAACACTGCGTAGAGATACTACCCCACGGTAAGCGTTCTTGAATAATTTTGATTTGGTTTTCAACATAGAAAAGTTGTCTGGAGATGTTATTTGGGTGAGTCTTGCAACAAGACTTAATTCTTCTTTTCAGTAACCTTTGCTTCTGCATGAGGTTATAGCCGTTGGAGCCCTTCAATTTGTAAGACCAAATTTTCCTTACCATAGCTTCTGTCACCTTATTTGATGTCCAAGCCATTTCAAATCTGAAGGGAGAGCCCTTTTTCTTACTGTGAAGACCAATTTCTAGGGAGATCGGGCAATGATCAAAATTAGAGAAAGGGTGGTGTTTAGTACAGAGATTAGGAAACCAATTTAGGATTTGTTGGTTGACTAGGATTCTGTCTAAACGTTCATAGGTGTTATCCTGAGCAGATCCGTAAATGGCGAGCCACTATAAGTGGTTGACTAGGATTCTGTCTAAACGTTCATAGGTGTTATCCTGAGCAGATCTACTCTTTCATAGGTGTTATCCTGAGCAGATCTACTCTTTCTGTGTGTAGACCTAGTTCTTCTTTAACCATTCTCAATATTCTAAATCTGTTGAGGGTGGGAGTAGCTCCCCCAACCTTCTCTGTGTCGTTTTCTATGTCATTAAGATCACCAATAATTAAGAATGGAATATTATAGCTGCTAATAGAGTTATAAATTTGCTGCCAGAAGTGATCTTTCTCATTTTCAACAGAAGGAGCATATACAAAGACAAGGATCAGATCATGTTTTTCTATGATAGTTTTGATCAGGATCTATCTTTGATTCACTTCTAGGATATCACTAACCTCTTCAATTTCTGATTTCTAAAGGATCCAAATGCCTCCCTTTCCACCATTAGTCTTGATGCACATGGATTTATGGAATCCAGAGATCTTTAGTTGAGCCTCCAATGGGGTTGACTTTGATTTTGTTTCTGAAAGAACTAGCATGTCCAGATTATTGGTATATCGAAATTGATTGATTTCTTACCATAAGAGTTGCTTCCTAGTACCCCTCACATTCCAATAGGCAATATTAATCATAAAACAACTTGTTATAAAGAACATTCTAACGTTTCCTAGTATTGTTTTCCTTGATTGAAGCAAAAATAGAGATCCGCGTACTTAACCAATACAAGATGTAAATTATAAAGTTGATTAAGGGAGATCCAAAATGTCTTACATTATTCTTAATTAATTCCCCTGGGACTCTTCCATCTTGAAGGTAGTTGGTGTTCCACACAAAGCCTTTAGATGAAAAGTGAAAGCCACCCTTGCAGTTGTATTGTGTCGAGTCGATCATTGCTTGAAAGTTTGCTACGACTGCCATTGGGGCATGAAGGCCACCATTGCAAGTCTGATGTTTGGTATGAGATTTGGTAGAGAGTTGTTTGTGTAGAGGTTTGGTGAGTGAGTTTGTTGAGCAAGCATTCACCACCTAACGTACTTTCCCATGTTGCATTTTTTGCTGGTAAGACTTTCTGTCTCTTTTCTCCATTCAGTGACTCCTCTTGGATTCTTGATATTGGTGCAATTAACTACCCACATCACTCCTCATCTGCATTACTTTCATACTTTTAAACCTGTTCATACACCCATAACCATAACCCTAGCAAATAATAAAAATGCATCCATTTCACATCTTGGTTCTATTGTTCTTTCTTCTAACATCATCCTTCACATTGTCCTCCACATCCCTGACTTTCATTATAACCTCCTTTCCATTCATAAACTCACAAAAGATTTGTCTTCTAGCATAATTTTCACACCATACCTTTGTTTGATTCGGTCCCCTTCGATGAGTAAGCCATTAGTGATTTACCATGAAGGAAATGGATTATATGTGATTGACAAACTAGCTTCTCTTCCTTCTGTCTTTGAGCCATCTATCTCCAATGTTTTGCCTATTTCAAAAACATCTTTTTTTGTAATAACAGTAGGACAGATGTTGGTGAACTTTGGTATTGTCAAATGGGACATCTTTCTTTTGATCTGTTGCAATATATTGAGAATGTTGGTGTTAATTCTAAATCCCAGTTTGTTTTTAAAATTTTTCTTAAAATTAAACAACATAAGAAACATTTTGCACACTTCATTACTCTAAAATACCCCAAAGTATTTTTGGGTATTTCAGTTTTAATGATTGTAAATAAATAAATAGTTTCCCTTTATTTTAAATTAGGCAAAAATAAGTTTTAAGTAACTTGATTAGAACAAATAAAATATATAACATAAATTTTTAGAATACTTATATATTTTCAAAAAAAAAAAGAATAATTATATTATTTGAAGTAAAATAAAAGAATTTATTTAATGGATAAAACAAATTCCTCATCATCAATATTTAATTTATGTAATTAAATAAAAATCAGAACTATTATTTAAATAAATAAACTTTTCAAAAATAATATTTATATATTATTCATAGGTAAATTAATAGGTAACTAGTTATATATACACATATGTTTTGTATTTATTTATCGGAAATTTCGCGTGGTACCCCTGAGGTAACGTGTATTTCGCACGGTATAGCAATGTTTGACATACTTCTTATGGTACCCCTGCGTTTTAAATTATTTTCGCGACGTGCCCTTCTGTTATGTTTTAATGAAAGTGTTGATTTTTCCGTCAAGTAAAAAGACATTCTCTGGATGAACAGAGGAAAGGCGATTTAGAGGGAGAGAGCTGTAGGGGGATGAGCACCCCGACTATGAAGATCTCGACACCGGTGGAGCCGACTATGTGGCCGACAAGGATGACTGGTGATTCCAGCGACTTTGATTTCTTCGAAGGTAAGTTCTCCTTCTTAATTTAGGCCAGGGATTAGGGTTTGGGAATTTAGGGGTTTTGGGAATTTTTTCTATTTCGATTTCCCGAGGTTTGTTTTGATTTCGACTTCCCGAGCTTCACTTCTAGGGTTTTGCGATGCATGCGTTTGTAGCTGTGTGAATTCACCGTTGATTTAGCAGCGAGGAGTGCGATTTTCCATTTCCTATTTGATTGGATTTTAGGATTATATTTGAGAAAAAGAGAGGGATTTAGGGTTCTTCAAGATTTATTGAAATTAATATTGACTTGTTGTCTGAATCGATGTTGATTTTTGGCTAGCTTTTTCATAATTTTCTCTTCGATGCCATTTTCTTGATTTTTGTTTGCCTGGTTGTAAGTGTTTGTTTAAATGTCATTGAACTGAATGCCTTCCAAGTGTTTGTTTATATGCCTTCCAAGCGTTTGCTTTCTAAAAAATTGGTTTGATAGAGTAGTATCAATAGAAGAAGATCTAATTTTTCAAATCCCTCATCTCGGTTTTAATTCTTTTTCCTTGCCTTATCCAATGATCCCTTTGCAGAAGGGCCTTAGAAATTGATTTTTCCTCATCTTTAATTCTATACTACCACGTCTTGTAGTTGTTGCCAAAGGGATACCTTGTTTTAAAGTATGAATGACTTCCAAGTGTTTGCATTTGCCGTCTTGTCAGGATCTCAAGACAAATGGTACTTGTAGGCATATAGTGTATTCGTATGGTTGTATTTTGATTTTTTGGTCTATTAGCTCAACCGATAGAGCAATGTGCTTCGACAAAAGGTGTGGGTTCAAATCCCACATAGGCTATCTAAGTATTGAGTTGCTATCTTTTTGACATAATCAATACCTTCATTGAATTTTTTGGTGAACTTTGCACAACATTTCAGCACCTTCAACATGAATGAGAGAATACAATCATACTCAACTCGGGCTCTCTGCTAATGGCTTCTTTTTGAGGGAGCTTTGGTTGAGAAACTTCAATTAAAGGAGGCTTAACTGACAAGCAGGTGTCGATGCCCGAGTTAGCGTCAAACATTATGTGTGTGATGTTTCTGTCAAAGGCTATACAGGCAAGCTGGGTAAGGTTAAACCCTTGAACCTTCTAGTTCTTGCTACGAAAAACCTCTTGTCCAGTGTTATTCTTTTACATGCAATTGCCTATTGGGATTATTTTTAGTAAATGTTCTTTGACTTGTGTTGAACAAGAAAGATCAATTAATTCCTTGCTTACTCATGCCGTTGGCATAAATTCTTTAAATTATCTTACAAGTGGACTTTACCTAACTATTGAGCCATGAAGATTCATGAATTCAATTCAATAAGCCTATGTGGGATTCGAACCCACTTCTTTGTGCATGAGCACATTGCTCTCCCATTTGAGCTAATAGGCCAAAGATGTCTGATGACTAAATTCAACCTATTTTTGTTACCAATGAACAAACTCTCACGGTCTCACCCAACTAGTCGAGGATTAAAAAATCATTCCTAAATCTCCCAAATCATCAATTCCAATCCCAAAATCAAACGAGGGCAGCGGCAAATGAATGTTTATGATCAAATTGTTGATTCAAAATCCTAAATACCTAAATCAACATTCCAAATCCAATCCTTAAACCCTATAATTTGAAAAGGATAAAAAATATTGAAGATCAATCCTAGAATTTGGATTGCTTTCATCTCAGGCGTATTTCTTATGCCTACAAGAATTCTACCAAACCTATCAAACCAACACGATCTACCTACAAAATATCCATTAGCAGCAACATGTCAAAAACTTACTAATTGAACAAATCCAAATACAATAATGCTTGAAATGTAATCACCAACATGCTTGATTTGATCATAGGAAGAATTTGATAAGAATTTGGAAGTCAAAGCATATAGCTGTGATACCGGCAAACTGTAGCTTGGGAAAAGATTGCAAGAAAGCAACAAGCAACTGCCCACCTTTTCAAGGAATTAATCCCCAAATCAATCCATAACCAAAGATTAAGCCCAATCAAAATCGAAAAACTGAAGACCAAGAAGTTATATCCCAAATCAAATCAATTCATTCAGCCAAACTATATAAATCAATTCAATTGAGAACTAATGTCAATCGAAAGAAAAATCATCAGGCAAACTAAAATTCAACCCAAAATCACCCAAGCAAGGCCAACAAATTATACCCATCCTAGATACGGGACTACAAACTTGTCGGGATCCTCTTCCGAAATTGAGACTGCAAATCGGGATTGCAAAGACTCAAATCTGAGGGGCTACAAGCTTGGATCCAGTGTCGTCGCCGATTGGCCCAGAGGTTATTCGTCGGGTCTGGGATTGAAAGTCTAAGCGAAGACAGGGAGAGACACCTTCATCTCCCCAAATCGATTAAAAAAAAGCCTAAATTTCCAAACCCTAAGGGCCCGTTTGGTATCCATATACGTATATCAGATATCAGATATGGGTATCAGTGATATCTGATATACCGATTTCAGGGTATGGGTATCAAATCTGATATCCCCATCTCTTTTTTCTTTTTTTTTTCTTTTTTTTTAATGGAGAAACCATAACCCCAATTGTCGAAGAGACGGACTATCAGCCACCATTCTCTTCACATACTGCTTGAGGCAGACGGGTTGAGATCCCCGCAAAGAACTATCAGCCACCGTTCTCTTCAACCTCTTCTGCTGGCCCAATTGAAGAATCATGTCTCCACCACCGCCATGACCCATTCGAATTAGGGTTCTGACCAGTACGGTTCCGTGGTGGCTGGGATTCAAGGGGCTTCTGCGGCTGTGGTTGCAGTGGTTCAAGAGAGACGAAGAAGGGAAGAAGAAGAAGCAGCGAAGAAGGGGCCATGGCGGCGGAGCAGCAACGAAGGAGAAGGGAAAGCGTTCAAAAGAGGCGAAGAAAAGAAGAACTCATATCCCCAGTATTTTTGGTATATCAGAATGGGCCAAAATACAAAGGAAGGGGTAAATGGGTATATCACTTTGATATCCATATACTCATTCACCAAACACCAGATATGGGTATGGATGATATCCATACCCATATCCCATATACGTATATGGGTACCAAACGCCCCCTAAATCTCAAAATTAGTGTTAAAAGAAAGAAGAATTACCTCTAGTAACATCACCAGAGTCTGCTCCGACCTCGTTCGTATCGAGCTCCTCTCTTGCCGACGTCGATCTGCTCTCGTGGGTGTCGTCCTCCTCTCTCAAAGTCGCTCTCTCTCTGATTTAATTTCTTTTTTATTTTTTAACGGAAAAATTAACAGAGTTAAGAAAAGGGTACGCGGTGAAAAAAATTAAAAACTCAGGGGTACCGGGCGAAATATGTCAAACTTTGGTACAACACGCGAAATACAGCTTATCTCAGGGGTACAACGCGAAATTTCCGTTTATTTATTACTTATGTATACCTATAGGTATATATATACACCCACATTCTTAGCTGGCCCAAATCCAAATTGAAGCCAGCCCAAAGCCCAGCAACAAATCTATAACGGGAGAGATTGTTTTATTTATTTTTAAACATAAATCTATCTTTACCTAACGATAACTATCAATTTTCTATCCAAATCATTCAAATCCCCATATCTAGGAGATCTGATTATGTAAAATTGAAGAGGACCTTGCAGGCTTTCAGTTTCCCTACCTCGTTCACCATAGTTCTTTATACATCATCCTCTAAAATTCTCGAACACCCACCGAAAATCACAGACCACAACTATCTCCGTTCACCCTCAACTGCGATTCCGGCAAAAACAGGGCCGAAGGCCACCACCACAGGTCTCCTTCAACACCCAGAAGGCCACCGTGCAAGCCCCGACGCAGCAGCTCACCGGAAAGACGCCCAAAACGACGTCGGAATTTTTTGCAAAAAGTGTTCGACAAGCCAACTTCCAGGCTTTTCCACCACAACGAAAGTAATTCGACGCCACCAATTTTGACTTCTACGTGCACCCTGAAACACCCTTTGTAAACTACGGATCTCACCCTGCTGAGAAAGGCTTCGAGGAGATCGTACCACAGCGTCAAAGTTGACTGGTGAGCAGTTTTGTCTCTGTGCAGAAAACGTGATTGTCCTGTTCATTTTTATTAAAAAAACTATTTCGATCCAAGGCTGTTGACTCACGAAAATCCTTATGTTTCAGATCCATACCATACCAGGGGATCTTAGCTTCGAAATTCGAGCGTTTTTTAGTCCTATTTTGGTAAGATTCGCTCCAATCTTCGCGAATTATCAAGTTTCGATTAGGTAGCCAATCTTATGCTAACCAATATCTCATATTGAATCAGTTGGCATCCCTTCTTAGCTCTTGATATTGCTTGAGTACAGATTTGGGTTTCTTTCGAAAGAAATCAAGGGAAGTTTCACTTTTTAAAAGTTACAAGGCCATTTTCGTAATTTTTGAAAAGTTGTTGACACCCTTTTTAATTTATATAAAATCTCAGGTCCTATGTCAAATTGTTCTTCTTCTCAACCACGCTTAATCACTTCGTCGGATTAAGGTAGGTGGTTTTGGTTCAATCAGTGTATTTCTGCAATTTCGTGCATTTTTTCACAATTATTGCTTTTCATGTCCCTTTTGAATTCCATGCTATGGATTTGTGATAATTATGTAAGTTAGATCTGTTTGTTGCTATTTATCAAATCTGTAATCTCACATAGCAATAAAAATCGGGTAATTATAACTTGATCCCATGAATTTGGGAAAATTACATTGAATGTCCAAACTTCCTGGAAAGCATAATTTGTTTAGTTTGTTCCTTCATGTTAGTTAAGTATGATATATTCTTTATCTTGGATATCCATACTTGTCGTTTATCTTATTTTGTGCACTTTATCCTTTATAAAGTGTACAATATGTCGTTTGTGGTCACCTAGGATGTAAGTGTGGATTATTAATCATAAAGTGTGATATTGTATATATATATATTAGTGTGTATTATCCATCATCATCATCATCATCATTGTTATTATTATTGTTGTTATTATGATGTGTGTATTAAATAATGGAAAATAGTAAAGTCAGGTCAAGGTTCGGTTATACCTTGCTCTATAAACGTCTCATGAGATGCCCCTTCGAAATTGCAAATCTCTCGAATGGGTACTTCTACCTACGGGTAGTAGGTCATCTGCCCATTATACGCGGGCGAGACCAGTATCACTTGTTCTTTAAGTAAATGATCACATTGTTTATAATTGTATTATTATTGTGCTGTACATTATTTTACTAATAAGTGACTCATTTTCAGTGAAGTTATATCATATTCTTTCCGTACTCGGAATATGATTCCTCAGGGTCTTCAGATTCGCATCCCGTTCAAACACTCGCTCCTTATGGATCATCCGTTTATTTTATTACAATCAAATGAGTTTTGTATCCGCATAAATAAATCTCTATTTTTATTTTAGTCTATAATCATCAATGCTCTTTTATGGTCAATAGGTAGTAGATGGAGTCTTGAACATTCTACTTTCTGCTACTTGCTAGTTGTAAAAAGACTAACCATCTTATTTTTCTCCCTTTTGACGGTTGGGGTCCCTGGTTTGCATACTACACCTCAGCCACTAATCCGCAGGTTTAGGTAAACAGTTTTGAGGTGATGAAGAATAAAGAAGTCTAATTTTTTTTTTATAATATTTTGTTTTAAGGTACTAATTCCTAAAATTATATTGTATCAAAGTTTATTTATTTCCACTGCATGTATTTAAACATTATTTCCGCTACTACTCCATTGTTTTGGTTATTTTATTTAGACTCCTTGTTTTGGGTAACTTTATTTTAGAATATTGTTTTATATTTAAGTCTTCCTCTGATTTAATATTCACTTATTATCACCTTGTTTATGGGAGCATGATTGCATGTCCCTATAAGCCTAAGGAGGTTACGAGGACCTTAAAGTCTGAATAATTGTTGGCACTTCAACATCTCTTCAGTTTTCAAGAAGGGGTGTTACAGAATGTGGTATCAGAGCAAGATTTTTAATAAAGTAAAAATATGTGTTTTTATCACTTTAAAAGGAATTTTAATGTATTTAAAAAGGTTTATTTTTTTAGAAAAAGTTATAAAACTAATTTAAATGTATAAATATTTTTATTGCGAGTATCTAAATTAAATTTTATTTTTTTTAAATGTGTTTTATAAAATCAGTATTTAAAGGTGTTTAAAAACTTATAATAATGATATTAATAAAGAATAATAATAACTGTATTTCATAAATAATGATAAAGGTGTTTTAGATTAAAAAATATGTGCATTTCATATCACGGTGGTCGATTTATGTGTTTAAATTTTTAAATATTCTAGCCCTCAAGTACCTAACCTATAATCTTAGAGACGTTAGTATTCCGACCTTAAGTTATGTCAACTTGGGTATTGACACTCGCATAATTCATTCTTTTAAATGCCTTCAATCCTGCCCAGAAAGAGTGCAACCAATGGGGGAGAAGTTGTTCCCTTAGCTGCACCGAGGCCATACTACAACTCGATCAACTTTGCCATGACTTGCTTCGCAATTCAATCCCGCAATATGGAACCGGGAGTCTACCTTTCAGATTCTGCAGATTGGATTCACTCTTATAAGAGTTTTGTGATACGGAGTTGAGGAAGTGGGAGGATTTGGAGAATACCCTTCGAACGAACATTCATCGGCTTATGTTACTCATGCACCCTATTACGATTGATGCCATCAACTATTGGTGTCGTATGATACGCTTTGGCCCGGACTACAAGTTTGAAGGAACGATGGTCCTATCTGATGATGTGCTTCTACCCATGGATGTCATTTGCTACAAGACGGAGCCGCAACCTATTTTCCCGGAACATTGGATACTTAAAACTTGGTAAGGAAGATCATGATTGAAACTTCACCGATCTATACTTATGAGAAGCATTGCTTTTATCACATAGAGGCCGGAGAAAAGAGGTGCCTTCGTCTAGAACACCTCATTCGCGAAGTGCTGGATCATCTTAGTGAAGTGAATGAGCAGGTAAGAGAGTGGAGTTATTGAATGATCCATGGCCTACTTTCAACAAGTGACGTACCAACCTCTTGGTAAATATAGTGGCAGACAGAAAAGTTACAAAGGGTTACAGAGCTACAAGCACTCGACAAGAAAATGGAAGAAGATTTGGAGTATGACATCAATCGAGGTGTCATATTTAAGCATTTGAATCCACTGTCGGGCATACATCGCGGATATTATTTCCCTGATCATGGAAGCTCCCACTATTAAAGAAAAGCTAGATGAGCTTAAGACAATATTTCAATTCAATAATGGGTGAAAGACCTGCGTGTCCCTAGACACCCGTAACTATTTCTAAGGCATAGTATTCTCCGCATTTGACAACTTTGAGACTCCTCGTAAAGCTGTTTTGTAATTATGACATTATATAAGTATACATTGTTTTTACCTTGATTATGTGGGAAATTATAATTGCGTGAAATCATGGATGTCTTATAAGTGAATGGAGTATTAATGACATTAAATTCTATCTATACAGTGAAGTTGCTTTAGGTATGATGTGCACCAATTAGGAAAGGGTGCACATTACTGCTTTTCCCCAAAAGGATGAAATTGGTTTATGGGGGAAAGCTATTAAGGGAACTCAAGGAGGCAAGCCTTCAATCGGTCGTCCCTCATAGACAATTACAGTACAACTTCTCTAAGGAGGGAGAAGAAAAGAGAATTCTAGCTCATATTCCTATATGGATGAAAGTAGTTGAGCAAGAGACGAGATGCTACGAAGCTCTCACGTTAGGAGGGAAATCAAGTATGCAAATATAAGATATAAAAGAAAATCGAATCTCTAGTCCACGCAAATAAAATACAAGAAACCCTCCCGCTGTAGTGGTAGGGTATTCAAGATCGATCCACGACGAACCTTGTCAGCGCTCGCCTAGATAGTTTCTCGAAAACAGCCCTTGAAGTCGACTAGAAGCTCACTCGATGTCGAATGGAACGGTCGATGTCGAGTCAACAGTCGATTTCTAGTGTGTACATGCAGCAAAAACAAGCAAACTCGACGTCGAGTACAAAATCACTCGATATCGACTTAGGCACTCGATATCGACTCAAAGTGGGTTGATGTCGAGTCATTTGTGCAGAAAACAGAACGTAACCAATTGTGTCCGAAAAAGAAGTCTGAAGAGTATAAGGATGGAATAGAACGTATGAACAAAAAATGTTGAACAAAAATGCGCAAATAATTGTACAACACATTTTATTTTATTTTTTAATATTTGAGTTCGACTCCTTTTGGTTATCCTCTTGATTCGAAGCCATATCGATACCAAGATTTAAGTGGTTTTGGTGATTTAGGCTGCACCCGAAACTTAACGGGTTGCCTACGTATCTCTTGGAAGAAAACAAGCCTCACGTAGTTCATAGTGTTGAGTTTGTTTATTTTAATATTTTAAATATTTTCATACATCATTGGATCGTATTAGAGCATATTTATTGGTGAGCCTTTGGGCTCACCAATATGCCATTTAGGAAAAAAAAAAGAAAAGGAAAAATCGATCTATCCAACGAGCCCTGAAAAAGTAAGCTTGCAGTTGAGCCCGGGCTCATTCAGAGGGCAGGTGGGCCAGGCCCCACACCATTTTTTTTGGCGCAAATTTAACGTAAAAACGACTCCTTATTACCCGGGAGAGAGAAGAAACAGACAGTTTTGGCACTCTCCCCCAATTGACGCAGTGCTGCCACGTGGCCTAATCAGAGCACGCCACGTGCCAGTGCTTGTAATTCTTTTTTTTAAATGTCATTTTCTGTCATTTTTAAAATATAAAAATAGTAAAAAAATTATTTTTGAATGTAATTTATTTTTATCTACCCATAGACACCCATTTTTGCATATGTTTTCTTTTTAAAAAGAGGGCAAATTGCATAAAATAGAACGAACTTTAGGGGTGGTTGCACTTTGTGGCACAAACTTAAAAAATACAAAAATAATCACCAACTTTGGGGTTTAGTTGCGGTCAATGGCACATACCCCATATCCCGCTAATGTGGACTAGTGGGGGGTGCTTACATAAAATTTTTTTAATTAAAAAGGCATATAGCGAGATATGGATTAGTGGGAATGCTTACATGGATTTTTTTAAAAAAAAATTATAAGACATAAAAGATGTGCCCAAATTATGAAACTAGCTAGGTTCCATTTTTATTTTTTATTTCATGTAATTCCAAATCAAAGATAATTGTGACAAATATAACATTTGTAAATTAAAATAACTAGTACCAAATTTTAATTTGCAAATGTTATATTTGTCACAATTATCTTTGATTTGGAATTACATGAAATAAAAAATAAAATTAGAACCTAGCTAGTTTCATAATTTGGACACATCTTTTATGTGTTTTAATTTTAAAAAAAAATCATATAAACATTCTCACTAATCCATATCTCGATATGTGCCTTTTTAATTAAAAAAATTTCATGTAAGCACCCCCACTAGTCCACATTAGTGAGACAGGAGGTACGTGCCACCGACTGCAACTAAACCCAAAAGTTGGTGATTATTTTTGTATTTTTTAAGTTCGTGCCACTGAGTGCAACTATGCCTAAAGTTCGTGCTATTTTATGCAATTTTCCCTTAAAAAAATTCAACGATATCAATACCCATATTTCACTTTTTACCCAATAAAAATTCATTTTTATCCCATTTTTTCTCTATTAAAGTCATTGTTTATCCAATTTTGTATATGCTTTTTTTTTCATAAAAAAAATTCAAAGATATCAATAATAATAATAATAATAATAATAATAATAATAATAATAATAATAATAATAATAATAATAATAATAATATTATTATTATTATTATTATTATTATTATTATTACGAATGACGAGTAGTAGTAGTAGTAGTAGTAGTAATAATAATAATAATAATAATAATAATAATAATAATAATAATAATAATAATAATAATAATAATAATAATAATAATAATAGCTTTGTATAGTTGTAGAAAATATGATATAGATTAAAAATGAAGTTATGAGTCCGGGATGGGGCTTACGGATTATTTGCTGAAAAAGTAAAAAACTGAATTGGGGCTCATAGACTGACATGGCAGTTGAAAAGTAAGTTATGAGTCCGGGACGGAGCTTACTTATAAACATGGTATTAGAACCCACCTTCTCGAAAGGGTAGCCCTAACATAAATTACACTATCATATGCATGAGATTTTCTCATGTATCACTCGAATAAATTGAGCACACCTTCTCGGAAGGGTTTCCAAACTCAACGACTATCACTTACACGGAAAAATCATGTGTATTTAATTTAAATTTAATTTTAACCTCATTTTCATTTTAAAGTGAATTTAGAGGTTAACGATTGTACCCGACATATTTTTGAGATTTAATATCAGGTTACCTACGTAGCCGTTTTTACGGCGTCGAATCTTTACGTAGTTCTGTACGGTAAACCAATTTGATTTTTTTTTTATCGGCGATTGTACCCGAGGAGCTTAAGCTTTATGTTGAACAAAAATGCGCTAAGAACTACACACTTCATCATGGCGGTGGTGAAGTTGGGATTTCATTGATGGACTTGAAGCGGATCGGTGGACTGCCTATTTTGGGCAAACCTTATGAAGAATATCTGCCACCCAATGAAGAACTTCTGGATGACACTAAATATCCATCTACCGTGTTAAAGCTCTTGACAATTCATACCAAGCTTTGTCAACATGACAATGGAATAGAGGTAATGGAAACATCCACTCTGAACATGATTATTTCAGTATTGACACACTTCCTAACCTTGTGTGCCTTTTTTTTTTTTAATTTACCGTCTGTTGTCTTGGTACAAATGGATTCGATACTTCTACCGAGGCAAGCAAAGATTTTATGCTTATGGAGAAGATCTTTTTCCCTCCCACAAAAGAGAGACACCTCCTCCAAAACCAGAGGAAGACTTAAAAAAGCTACCTCCGCTACATGTTTCGCATGAAGGTGAGCTTGCAGCCTAACTAGCTCTTTTACTGAGTAGGTTTGTCCTCCCAACTGGCCTAAGATTAGTTAGACCCGAAACTTTTGTGATGGCCTGTCTTATGGCTCAAGGAAAGAATATTTCTCTTACCCCTACTATTTGAGGACATATTTACCATGAATTAGGCAGGATAGCAAACTATCCAGGTAATTCGGGATTCATTTTGTTGTTGGGTGGTTAGCGGAGTATTTTCTGAACTTGTATCCCTGTCGTCCTGACGATGAATTTGAGGAAAGTTTCCCTTACTTAGCTAGATATGATGGACTTAGAGCTGGCGAAACCGACCCGGTCGACTCGAAACCGATTATTCTGAACACCGAACCCGATTAACCCGAAACCCATTATGGACCCGAACCCGTTATAACCGAAACCAGAAATAACCCGAACTTTAAGTTACAATCTAGTAAATTTTTTAAAATGAATATTAAAATAATGAAACCCGAGATAATCGAAACCCGAATAACCGAATCCCGATACAACCGAAACCCGAACCCGACCCAACCGATTGACCAAATTATTAGACATTACCCGAAACCCGAATGACCCGAAACCCGACTAACCGAACCCAAACCCGACCCGATCCGCCCGATTGCCACCTCTAGATGGAGTACTAGGCAAACCCCTAGATCCTTATCAGGCCAGACTTACATTCAGAGGAATTGAATGCGTCTCATATCGAGCTGTGAGTTTCGGATCAGGAATTGGTAGTCAAGATCATAAAGATGTGGATACAGGTGGGTTATTTGAATAGTGTTTTGAGCATTTAATGACCATCTGCTCATCCATATTGCATGTCCGTCTTGGGGATACTTTACTATTAGAGCCTTATTACCCAAACAGATTTGCTCGCCAGTTCGGGTTTGACAAGGACATCCTTGCAAATAAACTAAGTTTTTCTGTTGCTAAACGGCGCAAAAGATCATTAGAAGATGTTGCTTTTGCTCAGGCCCGTGCCCAAGGGTGGTTCGGGTGGATCGACTGAACAGGGCCCCCAAATTTTAAGGGGCCCAATAACGTTTTAGTTTTAGGTTAAATAAAAAAAAGTTTGTAATGAAAACACATTACTAATGTGGTCTACTGGCAATCGCAGCTTATAGGCCTTCTCAACTTTTGCCAACCTCCCGTGTTCGATTCCCAGCAGCTACGGATTTCTTTATTTTTTTTGGTTGTTGTAATTTGCTCTTCTTTTTCTTTCATAAAATCATAAACAATAATATTACTGTTATATTAATTATATAATTTTTTTTTTCATTTTGAACTTATTAAGGGGCCCTTTTTTCAAAAAAAAAATCATCTTTTAATTTATTTTTTTAATCATTCAAAAAAAAAATTATTCTCTTTTTCTTGTAAAAAAACATACAAAGCCAATTGCTTAGAGAAATTAGTGGACTTTCCCCCAAAATAATAAAAAATTTAATGAACTTATTATGAAAGTCAAATAAAAAATTTTAAGAAAATCATATTTATCATTTTTAAAGAATCAATCACAACCATTTTATGTTTCAAAGAATGTTTAAAGGCTTCAAATTTTTACCTTATTTCTATTTTGATTACTTTAATGTACATAAAGTTGACTTAGAATTACAATATTCCTTACTGTCCTTGGCATTTTGATTTCTTTTTATGCATTTTGTAAATATAAATAGAGTCATTGTTGATTTTTATAAATAAAACATGATTATATATATTTTTATAATAGCAAAACAATTTACATAATGCAACTTATATATATAAAATAAGATCGTTAACACAATATATGAATAAGGTCTGATTATTTTTTCGTACAGGGCCTCCAAAAGTATCCGCACGGCCCTGCTCTTGCTTATGCATGACTGTTCAGGAAAGGTACTTTGACCTTATTTCACATTCTACCGGAATACCTCCAAGGTACTTATACCCTTAATTATTGTAGGTGGTGGGTTAGGATTTCGGAACCCTATCTGACTCAGTATTGTCGTCAAATCACATCCATCTTGACTGGTAATAAGAAGTGCCTTGACCGAGAAGCCATTTTCGTTATATCAGATGCAAAACTTGTCACTTCTGGCATGAGAAGAGCAATGGAAACTCTAGAATGGCATTCACAAAGCCATAAATCTTCCTCCTCGGCTGAGTCCTCTGCTCATGTGCGTGCAAGTGCAAGTGATGAAAAAGGGGAATTGATCAGATTGATAACTCATCGGGGGAGAACTCTGTTAGTACTGATGTTCATTTTAAACGATTATGTTACAGTAGGCCAGCTGAAGCTGATCAACCAAGGCTAAACACGCAGCAGATAGTTTAGCATTGCAAGATGCTATTCGCCAAGGTGAACACAAGATACAATTGCTTCAAAGTGAATTGGATCAAGAAATACAAGGAAAGCTTGCGGAGTTGAAGTCGAAAGAGACAGACATCAAAGCTTTGGCTCATGATATCATTGCATTTTCTTCATCTTGTTGATCTTATTTCTCACCCAATTACATAGCTTTCGGATTGAATAATGACCTTGACTTGTGGACATTGCTACTTCCAATGATGTATTTTTTTATCTTTCTATACTTTCATGCATCTCCATGATTCACTTGGTATGATATGTAGTACTTTTATCACCCTTTATTGAATCAGTGTCTAACACCCCCTTTTAAATCCCAAGGGAACGTTGCAGCGCCAGTGAATCCGCAGACTTTAATGTCTTTGAATTCACCTGAGGCTTATAGGGACATGCAACCATGCTCCCATAAACAATACGGTACACAAGCAGTAGAATAAAATAATGCGGAAGTAAATTCAATATAAAAGTATGGAATATCAAATCCAACAGCTAAAATGCCACAATGATACAGTATAAATAAACTCCAAAAGAAATAGCTAAACCAAAGTAGCATTGTGGAAACCTCAAAGGTTCAAAAACTTGTAGTATAAAGATTCATAAATGATAGTCCGCTCTTCAACTCTCTCCTGCCCCACTGCTCGCACTAAACCTGTGGAATATGGTCTGGTGTTTCGTGAGAACGAAGGACACCAGCCATCCAATAAATAGGATGGTTAGTACAATTAAGACTAGCAAATGATAGGGAAAATGTTCAGACTTTAACCTTATAGTGACCATAAAATGGTATCTTATAGGTTAAGGGAAAGACATTAATATTTAATAGTGGAAACTGAATAAAAAGATAAAAATTCACGACATGACTCGGATGATCATAACGATCGATTATAAGATAAGAAAAAGAATTATACCCAAGACAGATGAGTATAATAACTGAAATGATCACCTATTTAACAGTCGATAATAATCATACTCACAATGATAATACTAACAATAATAATACGTGGTACCGGTCGGGTCTTTAACAAGGACCACGACCTACATCAGATCGTTGTTTTACCACCCCGCAGAGAATGCATTCCGGGATGGTGTTTCATGAAACCTTATAAGGCGGTGGCTTAACGAACCACAACCTGCAAGTCAGCCTACTGCATAACTTGCTAAAGGCATATAGCCACTCGCATCACGTGGTGCGCATTTTAACTTACTAAGCATCACATGGTGCCTGTCTTAACTTATCATGCATAACCAGTTTATACTAGGTGATCATAATAACGACATTAAACCAACAAGGACGTACAAGCACGGATATTTCAAGAATCTTAATACCGCATGCTATTAATTTGCATTAAAGAAACAAGCAGAATATCATGCAATTTAGGAAGAAGAAAATGGGCAACTTTCACTTATCTCGAGTTATAAAGAAACAATCATATTTAATACACATATCACTATAATTTATTTAATCATTGCCGATTAATTTAACTCATGCCAATTTATGATTAAAAAGATAAATTACATCAAGTAGAGGGGTATGCAATTTATCGAAATTGGCAAGGAAATTGGCCACAGGGCCGCATGACGACAACAAGGCGAGATTTTAGCACCTATTGAATCCAACGGAAAAAAGAATATTAATATTGATATCTTGTAAAATTAACTTTACTTAACTCAATTTAAAATTGAATTAGTTCTATAAAGTTAAAAATCTATACCAATATGAATTCCTTGGGAAGCGGGATCTGGCGTGGGTACTTCGAGATTTCTTGGTGTCGCTGAAATGAGCAAGAATTGAATAGTTTAGAAATATTGGCCGCATAACTTAATAAATAATTAACTTAGGGCCAGAAACGGAATTAATATGAAAATAAGGGACGTTTCTGCGATTTCTACAAAAGAAATCAAAATCCCTGCGTTCTATCTCTTATAACGTACGAACGGCAACAGAGGGACGAGCCTCTCGGCGGCAATTTCAAGCGGCACAGGCGGGGGCTCGGCAGTGGTGGCCGGCGACAACAGGGGCGGCAGACCGGAGGCGGGTGCGTGTTAGAGATGTGACTGAGACAAGTGTCACACATCGGAAAGTTGAACATATCAAGCCCTAGTATATGACTCGGTGGGCTACTCCTTCTATAGCCAATTGGTTTTAGAAGGAGTACTCCACCGACTCATATATTAGGGCTTGATATGTTCAACTTTCCGATATGGGACACTTTGGTCTCATTCACATCTCTAACAGTGCGGTGGTGGTGGACTGCGGAGGGATTGCAACTGCGGCGGTAATGGATTCTTCGGCGGCAATTCGAGACGCAGGGCAGCGGCGATCGGAGGCGGCTTGACCTGGGCGTTCTCCGGGAAAGGGCTGCGGCTCGGTGGCTCGACGGTGGTGGCTCGGTTGCTGGCAATCATGGGCTACAGTGGGTGCGGTAGTCCGGCGGTGGTGGTTCAGGGTCGCCGGCGGGCTCGGCCTTGGCGTTGATCGGTTGGTGTTTGCCTGCGATGGTTGGATCGGCCGAATTGGCTCACGGGAGTAATAGGAGAGGAAGGTGAGGGACGGTGATGGCGAATAGGTTTTGGGTTGTGGGAACCCTAGATTTGACGTATATCTATACGGTTGATTTGGGTCTAGATAAAAATGCATTTTTTTTTTATTCTTCACGATTAAGAATCAATTGAGATATGGATTAAGAAATAAAAGAAGCGGATGAAAATAGAAAATACTCGTGAGATTAATATTATTTAATTTATCTTTATAAATTAAATAATAACAGTATCTAAAGGGTTTATGTAATTAAATCCATCATATATTATTTCTCTTTAGAATAATTAAATTATTCTAATACATACCATATATCTTAGGTGAATTTATTAAATGACCAAATTCACACGATATACTATGGTTTGATATAATATAGATTTATTTAATTAAATAAAAATAAGAAATAGCCCAAAAATAATTTGGGGTATTTCATACCTCCCCACTAAAAATAAGTTTCATCCCGAAACTTAGAAAAGAAACGAGAAATGAATTGAAGATATGATAGTAACCTCGAAATAAATGAGAGAATTTAGATTGATCAAAGCAGTGCTAGGTGTAACTAACAATGGTTCCCGAATAGGTAGAATGTAAGCATACTTCGGTTAATGAATATATCGAATACGTGAGCGATGAGAATTACATCTAAAGTAACTCATTGCTTTCCGAACTCCTTAATGGCAAAGCTTGAAAACTTTTAATCCTATGAAAATAGAAAATAGCGTATCTCTATAGTTATAAGTATCTAAAATAAGGATAATAAAATTTCGAGAGACATCTTTTATGGGATAAGTGAACTCGCACCCCATAAGAAGCAGGGTTAACTAGCTTGTCATTGGCTTTCGTCTCAGCCCCATCTGGCTTCCTTTTCCAGGTTGCCAAATGGCCTGGGTGGCTTTGAAGGCAACCATTGTGACAAAACCAGCCAGCCTTATTCATATGAGATGAGTTTTGGGTCTTCGTCTTCTGGTTTGTCGACAGGAATATTGTCCGATTCTTCAGAACATGCGTCCTTGCTTCCTTGTCTTCATAAACATAAATCGTGTATATCTATATTTAAAAGTACTATTCTCAATCTTTTTACCAATGAGAGTTCGGTTGCTCGATCATGGAAAGGAGAGATGAAATATGTAACCCATGATCGTTTAATACTATCGAGATTTAGGATAGGTAACCTACCTACCTAAAAAAATTATTAATTATCTTCATGAAGAACCTTACGTATGACAGATCAATCATTAATCACTGATTTCACATACGGGTACTAATATTGCTTACACAGAGGTGAAACAGAGGAGCCTTTCTAGAGTCTATAGGGAGCACTTCCCGACTCTTTTTCGATGTCTATAAAAACATAGGTTGACCAGCTTGGTATGGAATCAGAAGTATCAACATACTAGAGCTGACTGTATAACATGAGAGGAGTATTAGTAGGGAAGTGTCCATAACTTATATGGTATTCAACGTTAGAATATTGCCAATTCGCACACCAATTCCCCACTTTGACTCGAACCTGTAGGGTTGTAAAGATGAATCCAAAACATTAACCAAAGGAACTATGACAAAAGGTATCTGTCAAGCTTCCCTTATTTATTAATATTCGAAGAAAGGAGGTAATGGCATCACTATGCGACTCGCGCTAAGTAGAAAACAACTGAGGAAAGCGTTTTCCTCATTTTTTCTTTAGTTTCCAAAGTCAACTCCTTAGTCCCGTGCTTTGACCAAAGCACTTTGACAAACAGAACTACCTTAGTGCGAAGTTGCTTCTCTCTTCGCTCTAGAATCTGCACCGGTTCTTTCTCATAGGTTCCGATGGGGCGGACCTCAATGTCCTCATAGCTCAAGATATGGGTTGGGTCAGGCACATACTTCCGTAACATTGATACATGGAAGACATCATGTACTGGATGAGGTGACGGAGGCAGAGCAAGGCGGTAGGCAACATTGCCTACACGCTGCAGAATCTCAAATGACCCGACGTATCGAGGGTTCAGCTTCCCTCACTTTTGAAACCGGAAGACTCCCTTCGTGGGTGACACTTTCACAAACACCTTGTCGCCCACCTCAAAGTTGACCTCTCTACGCCTAGGGTCGGCATAAGACTTTTGGCGACTGTGAGCAGTCAACATCCGTTGCCCGATTATCACAACTTATTCAGTTGTCTTCTCGAACAACTCCGGACCTATATGGATAGCATCTGTCGCATCATCCCAACACACTGGTGATCGACATTTCTGTCCATAGGGGCTTCAAAAGGAGTCATCTTTATGGATGAATGCTAGCTATTGTTGTAGGTGAACTCAATCAAACTTAAACTGGTCTCCCAATCTGCCGGCCTATCCAAGACACATGCTCGTAGCATATCCGCTAGTGTTTGGATGGTTCTCTCTGACTAACCATCTGTTTGAGGAGGAAAAGAAGTACTGAAATTCAGTTGAGTTCCAAGTCTCTCATGTAACTTCTTCCAGAACTCTGAGATGAATCGTCCATCACGATCAAAGACAATGGACGACGGAACACCGTGAAGGCGGACTATGTGCTGAAGGTACAACTCTGCTAGCTTTGCCAACTTCCAGTTAGATCGGATAATAATGAATTGTGCACATTTGGTGAGTCGAACAACAATCACCCAACTGGCATCCTTCTGCCCCTGACCTTAGGGAGCCACATAACGAAATCTATCGAGATTTGTTCCCACTTCCATGTGGGTACTGGAAGTGGTTAGAGCTTCCCGCCAGGTCTCTGGTGCTCAATCTTGACCTGCTGATATACCAAACATCTGTCCACGTGCTCGGTTACTTAATTTTTCATACCAGACCACCAGTAGTTCTTCCTCATATCCTGATATATCTTACTAGCTCTAGGATCCACCGAATAGCCGGATGCATGAGCTCCCTGAAGGATGATTTGTCGGATCATGGATATTTGGAACGCAGATGCGATTCGAAAACCATAAGGATCCATCATCCTTTATGATAAAGCTTGGGGCTTTACTATCGAAGAAGTCAGCGTTGATCTGCAGTAACACAACATCCTTTGTCGAACTGTTTTGCCTTTATCTTTGCTAACAGATCTGACTGAACCTCCATCATACACAACTGTCCACGATGCATAGGTTATCACCTTCCCATTAATACACATCTCAAACCTTGCTGGGAAGCATCACTGTAAATCATATAATCCTCTGACTCCTTAGGGAGTGCCGGAATAGGTGATGTCGTTAACCGTTTCTTGAGCTCCTGAAAGCTCGCTTTGCACTTATAATTAAAGACGAATTTCTAGGTTTTGCGTAGAAGTAAGGTCAGTGGTTGGGCCGATTTGGAAAACCCTTCCACGAACCTCCTGTAGTAACCTGCTAGTCCCAGAAAACTCCGGATCTCCTTGGCGTTCTTTGACGGATTCCACTTTTTCACAACTGCTATCTTTTAGGGGTCAACCATTACCCCTTTCTTTGAGATTATGTGGACTAGGAATGCCACCTGCTTCATCCAAAAGTCACACTTAGACAGCTTCGCGTACAACTGATGCTCTCGCATTGTTATCAAAATAGTCATCAAGTGTTCAGAGTGAGCCTTCTCACTTGGCAAGTAGATCAAGATGTCGTCGATGAAGACTACAACAAACTTATCCAAATAATGGTGAAAGCAATGGTTCATCAGATCCATAAAGACTGCTGGGGCATTTGTTAAGCCAAAGGGCATCACCACGAACTCATAGTGCCCATAACGTGTCCTGAAAGCAGTCTTTGGAATATCCTCGTCACGAACTCGGAGCTGATGGTAACCAGGCCAGGTCGAAGGTCAATCTTGGAGAATACCTTTGCTCCCTGAAGCTGATCTAACAAGTCATCGATACGTGGCAGCGGATACTTGTTCTTGCTCGTCACCTTATTTAGCTCCCGATAATCAATACATAGACGGAAAGAGATGTCTTTTTTCTTCCCAAATAGCATGAGAGCATCCCAAGGTAAAGCACTGGGTCGAATATAACCCTTCTCTAACAACTCTTCAAGCTGACTCTTTAATTCTTGCATCTCCACTGGAGCCATGCGATATGGGGCTTTGGAAATAGGAGCGGTTCCTGGCTCTTAGTCAATGGTGAACTCGATGATCGCTTTGGAGGTAAACCAGGAATCTCGTTGGGGAAAACATCAGGAAATTCCCGAACTACAGGAATAACGGAGATAGGGACCGGGTCGGACGGTTGATCCTGCAGATAGCATAAGAATCCGGCACAACCTTGACATAACAATTTGGTTGCCTGTATTACATTCATAACACGGCCATCCTCCTCAGGGATGCACCCACGAAATCTGCACACAACCTTACCGTCCGGCGAGATGGTCACGATTCTCTGTTCACAATAAATGATTGCACCATGGCGAGTAAGCCAATCCATCCCGAGGATAATGTCATGAGGAAGGATCGGAAGCAAAACAAGATCGGCAAGGTACTCATCGCCACTTATCGCGATGGGGAAGCGGAATAACATTTTCCTACCTTGAACTCTATCACCACTAGGGAATTTCACAATAAAGAATCATCTTCAGCCATAGAAGAAGTAGTGTCATCCAGGCTACGCATTTCATATAGTCGCGGACCCTGTTGAGATGGCATGACGACATTCTTCCCTTTGTTCACAGTCGATTGTGAACCTGTAGGAATATGGGTATTCTGCTGGTACTACTGCGTCCTGTGCTGCTGCTGATGAGATCTTAATCCTCGTCGTCTTCTGCAAAGACAGAAAGCTCGATGAGTTTGTCCAATTTGGAGCTACACTTTTGTGATGCTGCATCTCTCTTCGACTAAGAATGCTCACACATATCTTTCATCTCATCCCTAGCACAATCACAGAGTTTTCTCAAACTCATCCACAAGCCACTCATTACTCTTGTATGTTTCCTCAGTCTCCCTCATGCGGAGCCTCTGCCTCGGTCTTCTTGCCTGCAAAGCCTGTTATACTTTTTCATCAACTAGGATTTCCAAAAAGAATCTCTTCTTCGGCTCCTCCTCACTGTGGTTTTGGGATGGTTCCAAATCGTACACTCAGACGAGGTCCTGGAGGTACTTTCTCTTATTGTCGTCCAGAGGACCTAGCATGACTTTTTTTTCCCTTACTGCATTTTTCCTTGCAATAGAATCGAGAAGTTCCAAAATTATGTCCCTTGTACCACTTGCAGATGAGATCCTTGCCATTTTCTGTGGCTGCAGTTCTGGGGTCTTGCGAACATTAGAGGTCTATCGAGGAGGGCGAGGAGTAATCAGTACTCGAGCGAGATAATCACATAATCGAGATTTAAAGGAAACAAGAATAAAGAATCTAATATTACTCTATGGCAGGTACAAGAGCTTGAGAAGGACTATCGGACAATTATTTTGAAATTATTTCCAAAACTGCATACTTTTTTAAGTAAAACATAGTTTTGCTAAAAATCATTTTGAAATTCACTTTAGAAATCATTTTGAAATCCGAATGAAAACATTTTAAAACCTACAGCTCTGATACCACCTTCTGTAACACCTCCTGTTAACTCCCAAGGGAACGTTGCAACGCCAGTGAATACGCAGACTTTAATGTATTTGAATTCACCTGAGGCTTATAGGGACATGCAACCATGCTCCCATAAACAAGACGGTACACAAGCAGTTGAATAAAATAATGCGGAAGTAAATTCAATATAAAAGTATGGAATATCAGATCCAACATCTAAAATGCCACAATGATACGGTATAAATAAACTCCAAAAGAAATAGCTAAACCAAAGTAGCATTGTGGAAACCTCAAAGGTTCAAAAACTTGTAGTATAAAGATTTATAAATGATAGTCCACTCTTCAACTCTCTACTGCTCCACTGCTCGCACTAAACCTGTGGAATATGGTCTGGTGTTTCGTGAGAACGAAGGACAACAGCCATCCAATAAATAGGATGGTTAGTACAATTAAGACTAGCAAATGATAGGGAAAATGTTCAGACTTTAACCTTACAGTGACCATAAAACGGTATGTTATAGGTTAAGGGAAAGACACGAATATTTAATAGTGGAAACTGAATAAAAAGATAAAAATTCACGACATGACTCGGATGATCATAACGATCGATTATAAGATAAGAAAAGGAATTATACCCGAGACAGATGAGTATAATAACTGAAATGATCACCTATTTAACAGTCGATAATAATCATACTCACAATGATAATACTAACAATAATAATACGTGGTACCGGTCGGGTCTTTAACAAGGACCACGACCTACATCATATCGTTGTTTTACCACCCCGCAGAGAATGCATTCCGGGATGTTGTTTCATGAAACCTTATAAGGCGGTGGCTTAACGAACCACAACCTGCAAGTCAGTCTACTGCATAACTTGCCAGAGGCATATAGCCACTCGCATCACGTGGTGCGCATTTTAACTTACTAAGAATCACATGGTGCCTGTCTTAACTTATCATGCATAACCAGTTTATACTAGGTGATCATAATAACGACATTAAACCAATAAGGACGTACAAGCACGGATATTTCAAGAATCTTAATACCGCATGCTATTAATTTGCATGAAAGAAACAAGAAGAATATCATGCAATTTAGGAAGAAGAAAATGGGCAACTTTCACTTATCTCGAGTTATAAACAAACAATCATATTTAAAACACATATCACTATAATTTATTTAATCATTGCTCATTAATTTAACTCATTCCAATTTATGATTAAAAAGATAAATTACATCAAGCAAACGGGTATGCAATTTATCGAAATTGGTAAGGAAATTGGCCACAGGGCCGCATTCGACACGGAAGAATTTAAAAGGCACGTCAAAAGAAAATCACGAAACATGCAAAAGGCATTGAACGAAATCACTTGCCTTAACTTTCGATGATTGACTGACGGCAACAAGGCAAGATTTTAGCGCCTATTGAATCCAACGGAAAAAGGAATATTAATATTGATATTTTGTAAAATTAGCTTTACTTAACTCAATATAAAATTGAATTAATTCTATAAAGTTAAAAATCTATACCAATATGAATTCCTTGGGAAGCGGGATCCGGCGTGGGTACTTCGAGTTTTCTTGGTGTCGCTGAAATGGGCAAGAATTGAATTGTTTAGAAATATTGGCCGTATAACTTAATAAATAATTAATTTAGGGCCAGAAACGGAATTAATATGAAAATAAGAGAGGTTTCTGCGATTTCTTCAAAAGAAATCAAAATCCATGCGTTCTATCTCTTAGAACTTACGAACGGCAACAGAGGGACGAGCCTCTCGGCGGCAATTGCAAGCAGCACAGGCGGCGGCTCAGTAGTGGTGGTCGGCGACCACAGGGGAGGCAGACCGGAGGCGGGTGCGGTGGTGGTGGACTGTGGAGGGATTGCAACTGCGGCGGTAATGGATTCTTCGGCGGCAATTCGAGACGCAGGGCAGCGGCGATCGGAGGCGGCTCGACCTGGGCGTTTTTCGGGCAAGGGCTGCGGCTCGGTGGCTCGACGGTGGTGGCTCGGTTGCTGGCAATCGTGGGCTGCAGTGGGTGCGGTAGTCCGGCGGTGGTGGTTCAGGGTCGCCGGCGGGCTCGGCCTTGGCGTTGATCGGTTGGTGTTTGCCTGCGATGGTTGGATCGGCCGAATTGGCTCACGGGAGTAATAGGATAGGAAGGTGAGGGCGAATAGGTTTTGGGTTGTGGGAACCCTAGATTTGACGTATATCTATACGGTTGATTTGGGTCTAGATAAAAAGGCATTTTTTTATTCTTAACGATTAAGAATCAATTGGGATATGGATTAAGAAATAAAAGAAGCGGATGAAAATAGAAAATACTCGTGAGATTAATATTATTTAATTTATCTTTATAAATTAAATAATAAGAGTATCTAAAGGGTTTATGTAATTAAATCCATCATATATTATTTCTCTTTAGAATAATTTAATTATTCTAATACATACCATATATCTTAGGTGAATTTATTAAATGACCAAATTCACACGATATACTATGGTTTGATATAATATAGATTTATTTAACTAAATACAAATAAGAAATAGCTCAAAAATAATTTGGGGTATTTCACAGTGAACTTCACGCAGTACCATATCATCATATTGAGGCACATATTTGACATCAATAGGCTCAATAAGGTCATCCCACTGTGTACCCAAGCATTTCAACAAGATACACAAGATGACATGTTTCCGATACCCTTTAAAAGTCTTAACAAAAGGACCAAATTTCACTAATGAATGAATTAGTCCTCTTGTGACATACAAGGCATTCTGCTTAAAAAACAATTCAAATATGTTGGAAAAATTGGCATTGAATTTATTTTTTGGGATGCGCCTAGCATTTTTTACTGACTATGTTGCCTATGTACCCTCTTTGTGAGGGATCAAACCTTTCGTAGTTCATTTCGAGCGCCATTTTTCTCATATACTCCAGGGCGCCTCATTTCGGACCAGTTTCAAGTCCATGTTTTCATTTCATTTATTTTTAACCGGGATTTTTTTTTTTACCGCATCATTCAGATTACCTGAGCTCACCTTCTAGGAAGGGTTTCCCAAATAACTCGACTATCATATGCGAATCTGGATTTCCCAAATAACCGGACTATCCTTGTTGGAGATCATGTCTTAACGTAGTTCTTAACATTTTGATTCTCAAACTTTTTGTGAAAAAATTCTTCATAAATTTTCCATTCACACATTAGTACACCACTTCGCCTTTGGTATTTGAGAGTTCATATGCACATTTTGCAAAAACTTTGGTCACTACATAAGGACCTTCCCATTTTGATTCAAACTTTCCTTGTGCTTTGTTAGGAGGGATTTCGAGTCTAAAATAAATATGAAATATAAATCTCAAACCGATTTCCGATGTCCACGCAAATAGATTACAAAAAACCCTCCCGTCGTAGTGGTAGAGAATCAGGATCGAATCCACAGGTAAACATGTCAGTGCTCGCCAATTCAGCTCCTTGAAAATAACCCTCGAAATCGACTTCAAAAGATGACTCGATATTGACTCGGATGACTCGATATCGATTAGTCAGTCGACGTCCTGTAAAAACCTGCACAACAGAAAATAGAAGACTCGACGTCGAGTTGACAGAACTCGATGTCGACTTAGTGGTGTCTCGATGTCGAGTTAGGGACTGGATATCGAGTGTGTCTGTGCAGAAAATCGTAACCTTGCAGAAAATAAAAGTCGGAAAAGAACATTTGAAGAAATAAAGGATGGATGAGGAAAATATATAAACAAAAAGATCACAAATTGTTTGTTTTGAATTCAATTAACTAAAAACTTCCAAAGTCGGGGATTCATGCCACAACGATAACCATATAAGACTTATGCCAAATTCATGAAAGATTATGTCTTTTCATCAAATAACTTTCATTATTAAAAATTAAGAATATAAAGGTTTTCGCATAAACCCTAATTGTTACTACCCTTTTTGATAATTAATCCAAATTCAGATTAAGATCACTTTTGCTTCAATAATACAAATAAGGATTTATCTACTACTGTCATAGAAGAATCATGCAAAATAGAGATAGAAGATGAAATCGCATATAAAAATCATACCTTTGAAGCATAAACTCACATGGCTATCATCGGGCTCACCCCGACCCTAGAAGTAGGGTGACTACTCGTGCCTCATCACAATAGCAAACATCATAATCATAAAGGAAATAGCTTGAATTAAACTAAAAAGAGTACTTACAACCAACAAGCCAAAATCACTTTCGCTCTTCACAACTCACTCGGCCACTCTCTCTATTCTTTATTCTACTGTTTATGTGTTGGAATATTGTGGAATGTATAAAAACTCATCCCCTATGGCTTTATTTATAGGATCCAACCATAGCTATTCTAGGAAGGAACAACTCTATCTATATCTACATCTATCTATCTCTGTCTAATGATAAAACATTGTTTAATAAAATAAATGAAAACAATTAAAATATCCTAGGTAAATATGAAATTCACCAATTAGGATAGATGTCTAACTCTTGTAGATAGAAGATCACTTTTTTCATGTAGAAGCAAAGCCACACTCGGATTCGGACTCGGATTGGCGTTGGATCGGGTACTGTGATCAACTCGACATCGAGTCTAGGGACTCGACGTCGAGTCCTTCTGTTCTGGTCTCGAGTGATCTTGCTCTTGACGTCGTCTCTCCATAGATATGTGTCGAGTGTGCACTCGACACCGAGTGAGGTGGACTCGATGTCGACTCCTCCGTGTTGGGTCGGGTTGCTTCTCCTTTGCTTGGCTCGATATGTGGCTCCATCTTCACTCAACGTCGAGTCAATCTGTCGATTTCGAGTGACTCTTCAATAGACATCCAGTGGTTTTCCGGCTTGAATTTCACTACTCCGAATTGCTTCGAAAATGTCTCGATTTCTGCGAAATTAAACAAGAACTAGTGTAGATCTCCATATATTGCAAATAAACATATACTACACAAATCCTATACTTTCTCAACCCAAAAGTATAAAATATGGACAGAAATCGAAATAGATGTAAGCAAAAAACATGGTAAATTGAGCGCACATCATGCTTTTCTATTGATGACAATCGGTCTCCTGATGGTAAGAATCAAGTCACTAATAGCGAATGAGCGAAACTTGACCCGCTTGTTGAATGCCCTAGCTACTTGAGCCTGGTAGATTTCAAGCTTTTGTTGTGTTGCTAGCCTAAGCTCATCCAACGCTTCAAGCTCAGCCAAACGAATTTTGACATTATCTTCGGGGTCGGTAAGTTGAACCGCTACTCTAAGAGATGACAATTGTATCTCTAGTGGCAAAACGGCCTCGGACCCAAAGACCAAGTTGCATGGTGTACAACCAGTTGATGTTCGGGCTGTTGTTCGATATGCCCATAGTGCCTCCGTTAGCCGCTCATGGCAATCCCTCTTTGATTTTGACACCATCTTTTTAAGGATTTTGCATTGCCCTTTATTAAATGCCTCAGCTTGGCCATTTGACGACGGATTATAGCTAGATGAAAAGCCATGCTTAAACCCGAATTTCTCGCTCAACTTCCTCAACATTTGATTCTTGAAGTAAAGAGCGTTATCGGAGATGATCTTTGAAGGCACTTCATGTCGATAAATCAAATGAGTCCTTATAAAATTGGCTACTTCTTTAGCTCCCACTTCCTTCAAAGGTATAGCTTCGCCCCATTTGGAGAATAATCCGTAGTCGCCAAAATATATTGGTGACCTTTGGAAGAAGATGGCTTTATGCTCCCTACCACATCAAGACTCCATGCGTGGAACGACCATGATAAAGTAGTAGGATGTAGCATTTGAGGAGGTTGATGTATGAAGTCGCTGTGTATTTGGCAAGCTTTAGCGAAGTCCAAAGCATCTTTCACCATAGTAGTCCAATAGTGGCCTAACCGTTTGATTTGATTAGCCAATTTAGGACCTGCTTGATGCGCTCCACACAGTCCAGCATGAGTTTCGGCTTGAATGTATTTAGCTTCTTCTTTGGACAAGCACCTTAGCAAGATTTTGTCAAATGTTCTTCGATACAAGTATCATTCTTAAGTAAGAATCTTGACACTCGTCTTTTAACGTCCACCCTCCTTTTTGCATCACCAGGGAGGACTCCATGACGAAGATATTCAATAAGTGATTGTCGCCAATACAGTTCTTCCTCGATTTCATAAACGGAAGCGATTTCCACTTCTTCTTTTGACTCATCTCGCTCCGAGGATGTTATAAGCAGATGACGTTCACCGATGGTAACCTGAATTTCTCTTTCATTGGTAACGTCAACGATGAAGCTAATTTTGCCAACACATCTGCCTTGTCATTCTCATACCTCGATATATGCACCACTTCAATTTGACGGAATTGATGTGTGAGACATTTAGCTCTTTGATACAAAGGGATCAAGTTTGAGTTTTTGACCTCGTATTTCCCATTTAACTGTCTAATGACTAATTGAGAATCACCAAACACCTTTAATGGATCAACACACATTTCAAGAGCTATCTCCAAGCCAATAATGAGTGCCTCATATTGTGCCACATTATTCATGCAATTATCCAAAACAGAAAATGAATAAGGCACTATTCCATTACTTGGGGTAATGAAAACAATACCTACACCAGCCCCTCTTTTTGTTGCAATGCCATCGAAATATAACTGCCAAGATTTTTCCTCCGTCATAAAGACTTCTTCATCCAGCAAATCATCCGACAATTCCTCGTTATCCAGAGTAGGATAGGCTGCTAAGAAATCAACTATGACTTGCCCCTTTACTGTCTTTTGAGATAAATATTTGATGTCAAAAGGAGCTAGAAGCATCTCCCATTTGGCCAATCGTCCCGATAACACAGTTTTTGATAAAATATACCGCAGAGGATCGGCTTTGGATATTAATGTGATTTGGTGGGATAAAGGTTATGTCGTAGCTTTTGGATGGCAAAGATCAACGCTAGACATATCTTCTCCACAACGGAATAATTTTGTTCTGCCCCCACCATTGTTCGGCTGATGTAGTACAAGGCATTTTCCTTTCCGTCGTCATTATTTTGAGCCAACATAGCCCCCAACGATCGCTCAAGACTTGTGATGTACAAAATCAAGGGGCTTCCTTGAACTGGTGCCATAAGAACTGCCGGATCAATCATATATTTCTTGATCCTCTCGAGGGCATTTTGACAAGCTTGATCCCAAACAAAGGGAACATCTTTCTTCATCAATCTTAGAAAGGTTTGACATCTCCCCGTTAGGTTCGAAATGAACTGTTGGATATAAGCAAACTTGCCTTGTAAGCCTCGCATTTCGCGGAGATTCATCGGAGCTGGCATTTCCATGATCGTCTTAATTTTATCAGGATCAATTTCTATTCCTCGACCTCGAACAACGAAACCAAGAAACTTTCCCGATGTTACACCAAAAGTGCATTTAAGAGGATTCATTTTCAACTGGTGCTTGTGAAGAAGATCTTGAAAAATGACTGTCATGGCTGTTTGATAGGTTGCCCCGGCATTCTTTAACCGAAAAGGCATCATGATATAGCAATACATGCCTAATGGTGTGCAGAAAGCCGTTAGTTCTTCATCTTCGGGATGCATTTTGATTTGGTTGTAACCCGAGAATCCATCCATAAAGGACAAGGCTTGGAACCCTGTAGTGGAATCAACCAAGAGCTCTATTGTGGGAAGAGGGAACTCATCTCTGGGACATGCTTCATTCAAGTCCCTGAAATCAACACAGATGCGCAGTTGGCCATTTTCCTTCTTCACGGGAACAATGTTAGCCAACCATATCGGATATTGAACCTCCCGAATGAATCCGGCCTCGATGAGCTTATTGACTTCAACTTTGATTTGTACCGTTAACTCGGGCCGAAAACGGCATTGCGCTTTCTTTACTAGCTTGTCTTCTTCCGATATAGACAACTTATGCATTGCCACCTTAGGATCTAATCCAGGCATGTCTTGGTAACACCAAGCAAACACATCTCGATATTCATGGAGAAGCTTCTCATATAATCTTTTTCCCTTGCCTGTCAGCAAAGCACTGACAAAAATAGGCTTAAGATTTTCTATACTCCCCAGATTGATCTCTTGAAGTTTATCGACCGTGGCTTGACCACCATACTCCATTTTTGGTGGAGCCGGTTGGATTATGTTAACAAAATTATGTGAGTCTTCGGCTGATTCACTCTCACTAGAGGCCTACACCATGTTCACCTCCTCCATTTGAGTATCTATTGGATCCTTCGGCTTGTAATTAGAAGTTCTTGACTTCTTTTTCTTAAGCTTCCACTTTTTATTTTTCTTGCCATTGGCCTTCTTGTTCTTGGAAACACTAACTTCTTCGAGTCTCTCAAACACGAAAACTTTTGGAGAACTTGCTTCTAGTCTTCCAAAGACCCAGACTTCTAGAGCGTTTGTTGTATCCTGCAAGAACATACTTTGATCCTGGCTTGTAAGAGTCATAGGCTCTAAGACTTTGGTCGATAATAACTCGCCTTCCTAAGAAATTTGCAAATCATCGATCGAGATCTTGCTAGGGGGTTTTTGTGAATTTTTGCATTTCCACGAGGGCTTCGTCACTTTAATTTTGACTTTCTTATCAAGCTTTGAAGAGACGTGTTTCTCGGGCAATTTAGACGACTCGCCCTTGAACACTACCCTCGTGTTTTCATTTCTTTTCTCTCCGAAATGCCTATGAATGACCAACTTCTTCTTTGGCACCGATTGGTCAATCTTGCGGAGCGAACAAGTATAACTTTTTATTAAAGCATTCATGGCCTTCTCCGTGGCACTTAATGGCTTTTGACTGGGTTGGCGCTTGTCTTTGGGTGTGTATTTGAACAACACTTTCAGATGAGTCCCTTGAACCTCTTTCTTGCAAACAAGAGAGATCTTAGGCGATGAGGACTCCTTTTGGCCAATTTCTTCTTTTTTGAGGACTTACACTTCTACCCTCCCCTTTCACTTCCAAATGTGTGCTAGGACTACAATACACCGACTTGTAGACTTTGGCGTCCGCGTAATTAACGATTTCACCTTGAAAAGGATCACTATCACCTCGGATAGTCCTCTCATTCCTATTCTCATCGGTGTATTTTAAGCACTAATGAAGTATGGAAGCGATTGATTTGCTAGCACAAAGCCAAGGTCTTCCAAGTAAAGCATTATAAGAGGTTCCGACATCGATAACATAAAAGAGCGCATCTTTGTAAAGATCATCCAGAACCACTATCAAGGCGATAACACCTAGCGCTTTTTGCCCCACTTGGTTGAATCCGTGGATGGTGAGTAATGTTGGCGATAGATGATCAACGATCAGCCCCATCGCTTTCAAAGCCCGCAAACGCAATAAGTTTACTGCAGACCCACAATCCAATAGGATTCTATTTAATTTTGTCTCCCCGACCATACCCGTTACTAGACCTGTCAAAACACAACCCGACTCGAACGCCTGGAAAATTTCCGACCTGAACCCAGAAATTTTGACCGGGAAATTTTTTCCCACCCGAACCCGAAAAATCGGAAATTTTCCAGGTAATCTGGGTTTCGACCCAGTAACCCGATTGACCTGGTAATTTTGACCCGATTTACCCGATAATTTTGACCCGATTTACCCGATTGACCCTGAAATTTTGACCCGATTTACCCGATTGGCCCGGTGACCCGGTTGATTTATAATTATATATAATTAAATTTTATCGCAAAATTATCAAATCATGATTTTTTAATTTAAAAAATAAAAAATTGACAAAGCCGAAATCGACCCCGAAATGGCCCGAAACCCGGTCAAACCCGAGTTTGAGTAAACTCGGAAATACCCGGAACCCGTTTTACCCGGGACCCGTTTTATCCGAGACCTGAAGTGACCCGACCTTAACCCGACCAGAATGACCTGTTTGAAAGGTCTACTCGTTACACATAACGGCATGTTATGATCATTGCTCCCCAATTGGAGATCTTCATCGGAGAAGGTTATACATGTCATGCAAGAAGCGCAATGAACCGAAGAAGATGATGTGACTTCATCGACCTCTGCATGATCAACTTGGTCCTTATAATCCTCCGGATCCATGAGAGCTTGAATTAAAGCCTTCCTTAGGTCGGTCGACATTTGTAGAGCATCATATACACTTAGACGTGTGGGAATGTGCTTTAATTGACCGAACATCATACTTCACCTTCTCTTTACAAGAAGCTTGATAACTCCACTCCCTTGATGAAAATCGGAAATGGTTTCAAAGGCTTTGACACACAGCTTGTGTCCAATGTCTTGAAGCTACATCTGTGTTGATGAAACACAAAACCTGTATTATGTGCATATTATGTCCGAATGTTATTATATGTTATTATAATATATTTCTAGATATTATTGTGTATTTTATACACTAACATATGCAGCAAGTTTTCGAATATTATCTCCTTCCTTAAGCTTGAAATCGAGAAGATTCAAATTGGAGATCATGGCTTCCGAGTTTCTACAAATAGAAGATCATTGAGATTTCTTCCCAAGCCATAATCGGTTCTAGCCATTGAAGAAGATCCTTAGGCGCCGATTTGATCTATATAAGAAGGAGTTGAAGAAAAGAGGATATACATTTCGTTGAACACAAGCTTTCATTCGCACTCAAGCCTTCAAGTCAATCTGTCCTCTTCGTGTGCTCTCTGCTAAGTTGTTAAGAGTTGTATCTTTTGTTTCAAAGCATTTGAGAGTTACACAGTAAGCTTATAAGATATATTTTGAGAGAGTGTTATACTCGAGAGTTTGTAACTCAGGAACTGGACACTAGGCGATTGATTCACTAAGTGTAAGAGGATTGTACTAGATAACTGAGAGAGGTGGGGCTCTTCTAGATTGGTCTAGGACTCCAAGGGAACGTGAGTTGACTAGATTGCAATTGTATAGGAGAGAGGCTTCTCGGTGAGCTATTAGGATCCTAAGTCTTGTGAATCAATAAAAGCCGGTTGAATCCTAGAGTTGTGGAAGAACCCTAGGCGGGGACGTAGGCCAAGTTCCTTCCGAAACTCGTAAACAATTCATTGCGTCCTTTACTTATTGTTTTACCATATTTCCGCACTTGTTTCGAATTGTATAACTCTTTTGTGATTCAGGTTTTCCAGAGGAAAGAATTACGTCTAATCTCAAAGGTTTTTGCAAGTGTTTCAAAAGTCTTGAGATTATCTGCGAAAAGTTGGCATACTCTAACCCCCTTCTAGAGTATCTTTATATTACTTTGTTATACATTATCGAACCTTAAATTGGTATCAGAGCTTTACTCACTGCTTTTGATCTAACAATCTTGTGAGTTTTGATCATGTCTGGTGAAGCAAGCAGAGGATTTGCACAAGGGAGGTCCACCAGTAAAACACCACTCTTTGTAGGAAACAGCTTCCTCCACTGGAGATCCTTGGTGAAAATGTTCATTATAGATCAAGATCTGGAACTTTGGAACATTATAGAGAATGGTTCGAAGGTTCCAGAGAAAGACGGACCAAATGGAACCAAAGTTGTGAAGACCGAGGCTGAATACATCTAAGCGGATCTTGAACTCGTCTCCAAAAACTACAGGGCCATTAACTTATTATATTGTGGTCTTAGTACTGATGAGTTTAACCGTATTTCATCTTGTAGGTCAGCTAAAGAGATTTGGGACAAGCTGGTTGTCACCTACAAAGGAACCAGTCAAGTGAAGGACACCAAGATCAGTATCTACCTTCGAAAGTATGAACTTTTCAAAATGAAGCCAGATGAGTCTATTAAGGCCATGTTCACACGGTTCTTGGAAATCACCAACAACCTTGACTCTCTCGGCAAGACCTTTAAGAACGTTGAGAAAGTGAGGAATATATTGAGGTGCATCCCAAAAGACAAATGGGGCCCTTATGTGACAGCCATAGAGGAAGCCCAAGATCTCACCACTCTACCCCTTGATGACTTGCTTGGGAAGTTGATCACACATGACATGATTCTCAATAAAGACGATTGAGAACTCCCGGCAAGCACTAAGAACTTGGCGCTCAAGTCTAAGAAGGTTGAGCCCAAAGACGTGTCTGATTCGGAAGATGAGGATGACGATGAGGATGATTCCTTTGCTCTTATTACAAGAGGCCTTTCTCGAATCCTCAAAATGAAGAAGCAATTCAACAACAAGGATGGATCAGAGTCTTCTAAATTTCGAGGTAAGCCTCAATACAACTAAAATGACAAGAAGACTAAACCTTTGTCTTGTTTTGAATGTGGTGAAACAGACCATCTTGTGAAAGACTGTCCTCAAAAGACGAAGAGCCAGTCCAAGAAAGGTGATAGATGGAAAAAGAAAGCCATGGTGGCAACTTGGAGTGATTCTAACACAGACTCCGATGATGAGAAGGCCAATGTCTGTCTTATGGCCTCAGGAGATGAATCCCACGATGAGAAACTTGAGGTAACTGTAAGAGAGCTTATGGCAAGTCCAAAAGAGGTATTATTGGAATTCCTTTCTAATATGATTGCCAATGAAGAGAAACTTATTGCCCAAACTAACACTCTTATTAAGAAAACTGTGGACCAGGAAAGAACTATTGAGGATCTGTCTATGAGGGTCAAAAGTCTTAAAACTTCTTATGCAGGTCTTGACATTAAAGTCAAGACTCTTGACTTAGAGAAATCTGAACTCAAACAAGATCTCTCCTCTCTAAGAAATGAACATCATGACTTAGAGAACGAGAAGATCTCCCTGAATAAAAAGATTCAAGACCAACAGACAGCCCTCATAAGTTTTACCAAATCCAAAGGCTCTCTTGATAGGATGTTGGGTGAGCAACAAAGTTCTCTAAACAAAAGTGGTATTGGGTACAATCCAAGGTTTTTAAAGAAGCAGCACATTACCACTTTTGTAAAGGCAAAAGGAAGCAGAACCTCTCCTATATGTCACCACTGTGCGAGAAAGGGACATGTAAAAGAGACATGCCCCTATAGAAGAAAGGATCCACATATCATTCGCAATTCATTTCCTGTTCACTTGAGAAAAGAACGGATAACGCAAGTTTGGATCCCCAAAGGCACTATTTTACCAAATATGGTTTATCCCAATAATGGATCTAAATTTGCTTATTGGTCTAGCCACAAAGGTTGATGTTTGTCTTGCAGGAGATCACCAAGGTGAAAGAGCAAAAATGGATTATTGATAGTGGATGCTCGAGACATATGAGTGGGAAGAGTTCTCTCTTTCATGATCTAAAGAAGCAATCCACTGGAACAATCACTCTTGGTGATCGACAAAGGAAAGTGTGGCATCGTTGGTATTGGCAGTGTTTGGAGTGATCCTAACCATAGTATTAAAAATGTTTATCTTGTTAATGGTTTGAAGTATAATTTGCTTAGTGTTTCTCAACTATGTGATAGTGGTAATAATGTTGAATTTAACAAACAAAGACGTCTAGTGCGCAGAGAAGATACAGGTGAAGTAGTTCTAACTGCCTATCGTTATAACAACATCTATGCTGTGAATGTTGAGAAAGTGGAACAAGGAAGCTTAACCTGTCTAAAGGCTTTGACGGACGATCCAAAGCTCTGGCACTAGAGACTCGGTCATGTGAGCCCACATACACTACAGAAGCTTGTGTCCAAAGGGCATGTAAGAGGACTACCTGAGATGGACTTCAAAGGTATAGATATGTGCAAAGCATGCACACGAGGTAAACAAACACGTAGCTCTTTCAAACCCAAAAAGGTTGTAAGTTCTTCTAGACCCCTTGAACTTTTACATATGGATTTATGTGGTCCTATGCGAGTCAAATCTCCCAATGGTAAAAAGTACATGCTTGTTGTTGTTGATGATTTTTCGAGATATACTTGGGTTGTATTTTTAAAAGAAAAATCAGAGGCCTTATTTGATTTTTCAAAACTTTGTAAGGAGTTGCAAACTTTAAGAAACGAGCCCATAATGTCAATTGGAAGTAATCATGGTAGGGAGTTTGATCAACTTCAGTTTGATTTATTTTGTGCTAAATATGGCATCTCCCATAATTTTTCTGCTCCTAGGACACCTCAACAAAATGAGGTTGTGGATTACCTAAAACATATTGGGCTGAAGTTGTTAACACAACTAACTATATTTTAAATCGTTGTCTTATTCGTTCTGTTTGGGTGTAAAAAAATCGTCCTTTATTAAAATGTTACCTTATACGCTCGTGGGATTATTTTCGTGAAAAACTTCATGTGATAGTTCGTATATTATATGCGAGAGCAGAATTGGTGATAGTGATTACAAGCAAATAAAGAGTATGCAAAATGTGTTACATATCAAATACACTGTTTTGACGTACTACAAGCTCATAAGCTAAAATATATAAATTTATTACGACGGCCGAGCATATAAAAATAAGATATAATAATTAAGCAGCCGAGGGCGTGAATCCCGTCAATCGGATGGCGAATTGCTCGAAGTTCAACAGTAGCTCAGCTATCCGATCGAATCTGCAAATTCAAACTAAGGTTGAGTTAATTAGTGGGTTCTAAAAGAAATCCAAATGGACCTATTTGAATTCAATGGCAGCCCAAAAAATAAACCGGCCCAAAACAAGCTACAAGAATAGCCAAGAGCTGCCAGATTCGGTGAAATTAATTAACTACATAGATAAAAAAATCAGCAAAATAAATAAATAAATAGCCGAACAAAGGGCTATCGATATCTGAGGAAAGAGGATCAGCAAAAATAACAAGAATAAAAAAAAGATATGGAGTGTGTGCTTTATTTAAAGGAAAAAAGAAAGATATTTTCGTAACAAAGATTTATCCTATATTCTACCTCCTCCCTATAAAAGAGGTTAAGGCTAGGGTTGAGGTTGAAAAAAAAAAAGGCAGACGCACAGAGCAAAAAAAAAAAGCTGCAGAGAAAAAAACCAAACACACCAAGGTTACAAACGTCTTTAGAAAGCAAGAAAGAAAGAGGAAAAGAAAACCACCAAGGTAGCTCTCTCTACATCGGTTCCTACGACTCTCGAGACTCCGCCCTTGCAAAGTTGCGGCTTTCGCTTGTGGCCTGGGTTTCAGGGTCATGGAATTGGCCAAAAACAAGATCGAGTTATTGCTGAAATTGACTCCCGAAACCCCGCCCTTGCAAAGTCGCGGCTTTCGCTTGTAGCCTGGGTTTCGGAGTTAGCAAAAGCCCTCAAACAAAGACGAAGCTCTGCCGAAATCAACTCTCGAAACCCCGCCCTTGCAAAGTTGCCGCTTTCGCTTGCGGCTTGGGTTTCGGAGTCGTTAAATGTCCTTAAATAGGGCCGAAGTGCTGTCGAATTTGACCTTCGAAACCCCGCCCTTGCAAAGTCGCGGCTTTCGCTTGTGGCCTGGGTTTCGGGATCGTCAAATAGCCCTAAAAGAGGGCGAAACTGACGAGAGGGTTTCTCGACCAAATAAATTTGTAGTCAAGACCCCGCTATAGGATAGTGGAGTCAGGTTTGTCCTCATGAGAGAAGTCAGCGGTTCTAGGTTTAGTGTGTTTTGGGGTTCAGGGATAGCGGGAAAAGGTGGGGAGGTTGTTGTCGATGTCGACTAAGACTTGGTCGATGTCGAGGGAATGATAGAAGAAGAGGTGGTCGGTGTCGGGTAACTTTGCAGGATAAAAATAATGAAATAAAATATATAAAGATGCAAACTTTCAAGGTTAGGGATCACCACAACAATAAACACATGCGCAGATCATAAATCACATAAAGATGCATGCTTTATATCAAATAACTTTCGTTATTAACAAATAGGAATATAGAGGCTTTCGCATAAACTCTAAGTGTTACTACCTTTTCTTAATTAGGATCAATCAACTTTCGCAGGCAAAGCCTAATTACTATCCAAATTCATAATTAATTCACTTTCACTTCATAATTGCAAATAAGGAATTGTCCTCGACTGTCGCAAAGGATTAAGCACATAGGTAGATGATAATAAAGACATACAAAATCATGAATTCATAAATCAAACAAACATATCTATGTTGGGATCACCCCAACCCTAGAAGAAGGAAAATTAGAAAGCAAACATGATGAAAGAAATTAACTTTAACATAAAATAAACTAAAACTTACAAAACCTTCCAAACGTTCCTCCTCTCTCCTCTCTCGCCTCCTCTCTCTCTCTCTCTCTCTCTCTCTCTCTCTCTCCTTCTCTCTCTCTCGCCTCCTCCCTCTCCTTGCGCCCGAAGACGGCTTTTGCTTGAATGAATGAAAATCAGCCCCCTAGGCTTTATTTATAGCCTTCTATTCCTTGCTAATCAAGGATAGAATCTTCTATCTATATCTAAAATTATATCTAAAATGCTTAATGATAAATAAAAGCAATAAAGGAAATAAATCTAAAAGGAAAAAATAAATCTAAACTAGGTAATATGTCTTCATGTTGATATATCTTCCTTCCATAGATAGATGATGATAGATTTCGGCCTACTCGACCTCCTTCGTGCCCAAGGAATCCCAGCTCGACTCGGACTGCTCAACCGCGTAACGCGTTTTCGGACTTTGCTCGTCGATCTCGACCAGGCTCTACTCGAGATCGAGTAGGATTCGTCGTCTGGCTGGCTTGGTCGGGTGGCCCTGCTCGACATGGCTCGGATCTGGTGGTTCTGGCTCCTCGATCTCGACCAAGGGTACTCGAGATCGAGTAGAGTGCGGTCGAGGATGACTCGGACTGATGTTGTCGAGGACTCCTCCTCGGCATGGGCTCGGACTGGCGCAGGGTGGCTCCTCGATCTCGACAAGGCCTCCTCGAGATCGAGTAGAGTGCGGTCGAGTGAGATCGAGTAAGGTAAAAGCGATCTTGAAATGCCCTGGTCAACAATGTCCAACTTCTTCTCTTCTAGTGCTATTTCGCCGTGGGATCCTTCATATGATTCATCAACAATAGGTAGCAAAGTAGGAATGAAATTCGAGGAAGGACATACCTGGTTGTCGACATTGAGTGGGTCAATTGGCTCGTCGAGAAGAGGGCATGGTCCTTTAGACTGAGTGGAAGCCTCAAGCCTTCGGATTTCGTCTTCCAACCGAGCTGTTTCCCTTAATCGTGACTCCTCCACTGCGATCCTATTTCTCCGTCTCAAATCTTGATACCATTCTTCCCATGCAGGATTCCCTTCGACAAAGTCTTCCATTTTTGTACCTTAGCTTTGAAATCACAATCAAGAACACAAATTAGTGGTAAAAGCTTGGCACCCAGTTGGTACCGGTGAGGTAGGTGGTGGTAGGGTATGTGAAGGGTAAGAAAAAGGGATGGGCTTTTCTGAACCTTAAACACAATTAAACTAGGCGCGATTGATATCTCCCCGGCAACGGCGCCAATTTGACGAGAGGGTTTCTCGACCAAATAAATTTGTAGTCAAGACCCCGCTATAGGATAGTGGAGTCAGGTTCGTCCTCAGGAGAGAAGTCAGCGGTTCTAGGTTTAGTGTGTTTTGGGGTTCAGGGATAGCGGGAAAAGGTGGGGAGGTTGTTGTCGATGTCGACTAAGACTTGGTCGATGTCGAGGGAATGATAGAAGAAGAGGTGGTCGGTGTCGGGTAACTTTGCAGGATAAAAATAATGAAATAAAATATATAAAGATGCAAACTTCCAAGGTTAGGGATCACCACAACAATAAACACATGCGCAGATCATAAATCACATAAAGATGCATGCTTTATATCAAATAACTTTCGTTATTAACAAATAGGAATATAGAGGCTTTCGCATAAACTCTAAGTGTTACTACCTTTTCTTAATTAGGATCAATCAACTTTCGCAGGCAAAGCCTAATTACTATCCAAATTCATAATTAATTCACTTTCGCTTCATAATTGCAAATAAGGAATTGTCCTCGACTGTCGCAAAGGATTAAGCACATAGGTAGATGATAATAAAGACATACAAAATCATGAATTCATAAATCAAACAAACATATCTATGTTGGGATCACCCCAACCCTAGAAGAAGGAAAATTAGAAAGCAAACATGATGAAAGAAATTAACTTTAACATAAAATAAACTAAAACTTACAAAACCTTCCAAACGTTCCTCCTCTCTCTCCTCTCTCGCCTCCTCTCTCTCTCTCTCTCTCTCTCTCTCTCTCTCCTTCTCTCTCTCTCGCCTCCTCCCTCTCCTTGCGCCCGAAGACGGCTTTTGCTTGAATGAATGAAAATCAGCCCCCTAGGCTTTATTTTTAGCCTTCTATTCCTTGCTAATCAAGGATAGAATCTTCTATCTATATCTAAAATGCTTAATGATAAATAAAAGCAATAAAGGAAATAAATTTACAAGGAAAAGATAAATCTAAACTAGGTAATATGTCTTCATGTTGATAGATCTTCCTTCCATAGATAGATAGATGATAGATTTCGGCCTACTCGACCTCCTTCGTGCCAAAGGAATCCCAGCTCGACTCGGACTGCTCAACCGCGTAACGCGTTTTCGGACTTTGCTCGTCGATCTCGACCCGGCTCTACTCGAGATCGAGTAGGATTCGTCGTCTGGCTGGCTTGGTCGGGTGGCCCTGCTCGACATGGCTCGGATCTGGTGGTTCTAGCTCCTCGATCTCGACCAAGGGTACTCGAGATCGAGTAGAGTGCGGTCGAGGATGACTCGGACTGATGTTGTCGAGGACTCCTCCTCGGCATGGGCTCGGACTGGCGCAGGGTGGCTCCTCGATCTCGACAAGGCCTCCTCGAGATCGAGTAGGGTTGGCTCGCCGTCTCCGTCTTCGGCTTCTCGACTTGGCACAGCTCGTCGACTCCGGACATGGCTCCTCGATCTCGACAAGGCCTCCTCGACATCGAGTATGATTCCGGGAGTCGAGTTGTCTCTGACTCAGTGTCCTCGATCAGCTCTGCTCGACCAGGTCTGCTCGACAAAGTTGGTCGATATCGAGTAAGGTGTACTCGATATCGAGTACACTTGGCTTCAGCTTTCTGCTCTGTTCTTGAAACGCACTTTCCCGAGTCCTCGTTTGTCGGATTGACGCATATGACCATGCGTTGGAAAGCTCTTTCCGAGGGCTACAACTCTCATGAAGACATCAAAGCTTGATTCAGAACGAAGAATGATGAAAAATGGCCTTTTCTCCAGCTGCACCATTCTTAGCTTCTCCATGAGTTTCCTTTAAGCTCCAAAGTGCGTCCGATTTCTGCGAAATATAACAAAAACTTGTGTAGACCACCATATATTGCAAATAAACATAAACTACACAATTTATATATTATTCTAACCAAAATGCATGAAATGTATGCAGAAATCGATATAAAATTAAGTGTAAAACATGGCAAATTAGGCTCACAACAGAAACGCTATTGGATTTTTCCCTAAACTAAGAGACTAATTCAAGCACACAAATCACAAGCAAATTCAAGCAAGCCAAGGGAGAAAAACTCTACCGCAGCCCGGACATTAGCAAAAGAAAATAGATTTTTCTAGACAAATTAATTCAGTTTCATAGAAACTAAGTCCCTGCAAAAGCAAACAAACTTCAAAGCAGGATGTTCTATCTCGGCTGTCTCAAACAAAGTATATCATGTGCAGCCCTAAAATTCCTCAAAAGGGGCAAAATAATTGCACTAAACGACAGTCTAAAGCAAACAGACCCTAAATCGTCATTGGTTGCTACCAAATTGTAACTAACCCTAAATTAAAATCCCTAAATCAAAATCAGCTTATGTCTACCCTAAATTGAGATACTGAGATTCTAATCCAGTAAAAAAGAAACAGGGGAAGTCGGAATCAAAAGGAAGGCAAACATATTCCCTTTCAAAACAAATTCTCAAGTCACAGTATGCTTGAGATAGGACCAAAGACAACCACACAAGCAAAGACAACAAATTGATGGGAAATTATACCAGACAAACAACTCTAACGAAAACAACTAGAGGACTGGTTAAGGCGAAAAGACCGCAAACTTGGCAAAGAGCCTCCTGTCTTCCAAAAATTGTTTGGCCCCTGCTGATTTGAGTCGTCCGAGCCTTAGCCTTATGTTTTTGTTGCTGCTGCTAGCCCTAACTAAAAAAAAAACCAAATTATAAATCGTCGAAAGCCTAGACGGGATCAAGTCCAGGGACAAATCGCAAAAGGGAGGATCAAAAATCAACTTGCTACACCGCTTCTTCTTCTAAACGCTCCAACTCGAGTGGCCTTTGGCCTTGTCAAATTTCTCCAGTCCGGAATTTGGGTTACTCAAATTGAAAAATCCCCAAATTACACCGATTGAAACCTAGAAATTGAAATTTAAGTTTGTCAAGCAATGAGGCGTTCAATTGGAAGAGCAAACAGAAGAAATTCAAAATTTGGAGTGTGAGTAGTCTAAACTCTAAATCGAATATCAGATTTAAGGTTAGATTAACTAAACGAAATGGAAAGAAAAAAAAACCTAAAGCATACCTGTTCGGGGAGAATCCGATTTGAAATTGCGCCTCGGTCCGTCCCAGATTGTCGAAGCTCGGCCCGTTCTCACCCTCCTTCGTTTCAATTGCCCAAGTCGGAGCCTCAGACGGGTGTGACAAGGCCTTGCTACGGCCAGAGTATGCCAAATCGGTGATGTTCTATCGCCAGGTGGAGGCCGAGTCTACACCGAAAGGGGACAAGACAGAATTTTGGGAGAAGGGTCGATGGATTAAAAAAAATGAAATGGAATGGGCTTGTTCATTGGGCTTGTATAAAGAAAGTCATTCAGCCCACAATTATTAAAAAGAAGAGGAAAAGAAAACCGAAACAAACCACATATGCATATACAATCGGTTTTGTTAAGGTTAAATTGTAGTTAACTACAAAATTGACCCGTTAAAATATAACAATTATAATTGGCATAAAATTAGGAATTGAGTTTAACAAAACTATAAAGTTAAACTCGTAAAATTTCATGGCCAGTTTGTTCTAGTGGGTCGATCTCAAAATTGACTTCTAACCAAAAACGGAGTCAAAATCTCAAATCAAATTTCCTCAAACTCAAACGGTTCTAAAGAGAACTACGTAAAGACTTGACGCCTCTAATCGGCTACGTAGGTAACCCGATATTAAATCCTAAAAAATGTATCGGGTACAGTCATCAACCTCTAAATTCACCTTTAAATGAATACGAGGTCAAAGTCCAACCAAATTAAATAATTGGTTCCAAAAGGAACTACGCCCGATTTGATTCCGAGTTGTCGGATACGTAGGCCACCGAACATAAAGCTAAAGCTCGTCTGGTTCAATCGTCAATAAAAAAAACAAATTAGTTCTAAAAAGAACTACGTGAAGACTTGAAACTCTTTTATGAGTTACGTAGGAAATCCGATCGATGTCAAAATTCAACGTACATCGGATTCAGTCGCTCATCTCAAATCAAATTTGGTCTCAAAAGAACTATACAAGATTTGATTCTCGACACAAAGCTAAAGCTCGTCAGGTTCAATCACCAAACTCAAATCTGTAACACCCCCTTTTAAATCTCAAGGGAATGTTACAGCGCCAGTGAATCCACAGACTTTAATGTCTTTGAATTCACCTGAGGCTTATAGGGACATGCAACCATGCTCCCATAAACAAGATGATAATTTAAATACAATCAAATAGGCGGAAGTGAATAAAATTTATTAGTTTAGAATATCTTATCAAAATAACATAAAAATTCCAAAACCATAAAGTATAAATAAATTCCAAAATAGATGAAATTAAAGTAGTGGTGCGGAAACTTTAGAGGTTCAAAACTTGTAAAAAAATATTCAATAACTGATAGCCCGCTCTTCAACTCTCTCCTGCTCCGCTGCTTGCACTAGACCTGTGGAATATGGTCTGGTGTTTCGTGAGAACGAAGGACACCAGCCATCCAATAAATAGGATGGTTAGTACAATAAAGACTAGCAAATGATAGGGAAAATGTTCAGACTTTAACCTTACAGTGACCATAAAACGGTATGTCTCAGGTTAAGGGAATGACACGAATATTTATAGTAGAACTGAATGAAAATGATAAAAATTCACACATGACTCGGATGATCATATCGATCGATTATAAGATAAGAAATGGAATTATACTCGAGGCAGATAAGTATAATAACTGAAATGATCACCTATTTAACAGTCGATAATAAAGACGATAATAATAATAATACTACGTGGTACCGGTCGGGCCTTTAACAAGGACCGCGACCTACATCAGATCGTTGTTTTATCACCCCGCAGAGAATGCATTCCGGGATGGTGTTTCATTAAACCTTGTAAGGCGGTGGCTTAATGAACCACAACCTGCAAGTCAGTCTACTGCATAACTTGCCAAAGGCATAAAGCCACTCGCATCACGTGGTGCGCATTTTAACATATCACAACTAAGCATCACATGGTGCCTATCTTATCACATATAAACAATTTATACTAGGTGATCATAATAACGACATTAAATCAAACAGGGACAAGCATGGATAATTCAAAGGGTCTTACTATCACATGCCACTAGTTTGCATGAAAGAACAAGCAGAATATCATGCAATTTAGGAAGAAGAAAATGGGCAACCCTTACTTATCTCGAGTTATAAATGATGTCCATGTTTTATGCCATGTTTTATATTGACTTTCACATCGATTTCTGTATACATTTCATGCATTTGGGTTAGAATAGTATAGAATCTATGTAGTTTATGCTTATTTGCCAAATTATGGAGTCTACACTAGTTTCTGTTTAATTTCGCAGAAATCGGACGCACTTTGGAGCTTAAAGGAAACTCATGGAGAAGCTAAGAATGATGCAGCTGGAGAAAAGACCATATTTCGACATCCATCATTCTGAATCAAGCTTTGATGTCTTCATGAGAGCTGTAGCCCTCGGAAAGAGCTTTCCAACGCATGGTCATATGCGTCAATCCGACGAACGAGGACTCGGGAAAGTGCGTTTCAAGAACAGAGCAAGAAAGCTGAGAGAACTCTACTCGAGATCGACTAGCATCTACTCGATCTCGATGAGAGCTGGTCGAGCACACCTGGTCGAGAAGAGCTGATCGAGGACACTGAGTCAGAGACAACCCGACTCCGGAACCTTACTCGATCTCGAAGTACCATCTAGTCGAGATCGACGACACTTCGGAGCCATGTCCGGAGTCGACGAGCTGTGCCAAGCCGAGAAGCCGAGGACGAAGACGCAGACCACCTCTACTCGATACAGAGTAGCCGTGGTCGATATCGACCAGTCCTCTGAGCCATGTCCGAGCCTTTGTCGAGCAGAGTCACCCAGCCAGACCAAGTCGACGAACCCTGGTACTCGATATCGAGTAGCCGTGGTCGATATCGAGTAGACATGTCGAGCCGCGTTACTCGGTTTGAGCAGTCCGAGTAGAGCTGGGATTCCTTGGGCACGAAGGATGTCGAGTGGGCCGAGATCTATCATCATCTATCCATGGAAGGAGATCTATCAACATGAAGTAGACTTACCTAGTTTAGATTTATCTTTTCCCTTTTAGATTTATTTCCCTTAAGCTATTTATTTATCTTTTATGCTTTTAGATAATTAGAAGTAGATATAGATAGATGATTCTTTCCTTGATTAGCGGGGTTTGATCACTATAAATAAAGCCCTAGGGGCTTGTTTTTATTCATTCAATTTCAGTAGGAGAAGTAGTAGGAGAGAGAGAGAGTGAGTGGCCAAGAGGAGTTTTGTGAAGCGAGAGCGGAATTGACTTCCTTTGGTTGTAAGCTCTATTTTATTTTATTAATGCAAGTTTATTTCCTTTTATTATTGATATCTTTAATTATGATGAAGCGCGAGTAGTCAACCCACTTCTAGGGTTTTGGCGAGCCCGACGATAGCCATGCATAATTGAGGTAAAGATCTGACTTTTATCATGTTTTGAGCATCTCCTACTTGTTTATGTGTTTATTGCCCATCTAATGGAGATCCATGTTAACCACTTGGATTATAAACATAAAATCAGTAGAGACAATTAGGGTTTCTTGAAAGAGTTGTCTAATTGTTGGAAAAGGCGAAAGCTTGTCCTTTGATGCAATTCACATGATTATCTGTTTATCTCTGCCTTATGCATGCTTGGTTATAGTTTTTGCAAACCCCAATCTTGGAAGTCCTTTACATTAAGTTTAGTTCGAAACCCTAAAAGCATTTGTTCTTTATTTTCATTCGTTCTATTTTCTGTCTTTCTACTCGATATCGAATAGCACTAGTCGATCTCGAGTAAACTGATCCTCGACCCAGTCGCTGTAGCTTCTCCTGTGCAGGTACTCGACGAGACGAAGCAAAGTCGACCAAGACTCTATTCGATATCGAGTAGGCCTTGTCGATATCGACGAGCCCCTGTGTTGCTGCTGCGCGTTGTTCGACTGTCCGATCTTCTGTCGACTACCCTAGTCGAGATCGAGGACCCTGTTGTCGACTTCTGACCGTGAGATTACTCCGCTGCCTAGGATCCGCTGACACGCTTCCTCGTGGATCGATCCTGACTTCCCTCTGCTACATCAGGAGGAGGTCTTGTAATTATTTGCAAGGGACGGAATCTGGTTTGCTGTGATTTATTTCTATTTTATTTGCATACTCGATTTCCTCCTAACATCAAATTGGCACCGTTGCCGGGGAAGCTATCATTCGCGCCTTAGATAGTTAAATCTCACGTCTGCTTTGAGTTACTTTACAGGTGTATGCGCCGTTCTGGTCAACCACCTGAGTTTGACGGCTTAGACGAACCAGAGCGCCTTCTACACATCAGAGCTAAGCTACAAAGAGCCATGGCAGCTGCAGAGACACAGGAACAGCTGATCTAGAGGCTCACGAGGGATCTAGCCGCCAGAGATGCTGCTCTCGCCACTGAGAGAGCAGGGAGGGAACAAGAAGCTGAACGTGCGAGGCAGTTGGCAAATGAGCTTGCCCAATATCCAACTACAGCAGAGGACTATATGCACCCAACTCTTGTCGTGCCTGAATCGGCGATTCTTATCCCTGAAAACTCTTTTGAAATTCGCACTCAGTTTCTTATAGAACTTAAAAACAATGCTTTTCATGGAAGATTTAATGAGTGCCCTCTTGAACATATTACCAATTTTCATGACATGTGCCGTACTCTTGCTGAAGGTACAACTCTGGAATATGTCAAGATGAAAGCTTTCCGCTGGTCGCTCGCTGGACCTGCACTGAAGTGGCTAGAAGGATTGAAACCAAGATCCCTTACGACATGGGCACAAGTAGAGCAAGAGTTTCTCAACAAATTCTTCCCTCCTGCCAAGACAACATTCCTCCGCCAAAAGATCACAGCTTTCAAACAAAAGCCTGGAGAGCCGCTAGCAAAGGCATGGGAAAGGTACAAGGAACTACTGCGATCTTGCCCTACTCATGGACAACCACCCTACGTCATTCAGGAGATCTTCTTCAACTCTCTTGACCAAGTCACTAAGGACAGGATAAATCAGTACACTCGATATGAGTACCTGACGATGCCACCAATTGACGCATGGGGTGTGCTAGACAAGCTCACGGCATATGACAACAAGTATGGGACTTCTACAAACTATGATGAGAACGCCTATGCCAGACCAGCACCATCTATGCCACTCTATGAGCCAACAAAGGAGATTGACCCAGATGTCAGGGAGCAGTTCTACAGGGATCAGAATCGCAAGCTCCTCAAGCAAGTCAAATATCTATCTGTCAACCAGCCTTGCATCGAATGCGGATCACAGAGGCACACCACTACTGAGCGCCCACACACTGAGCAAGTCAGAATGGCAGAGACACATGAGGAAGCAGCCTACGCTGGGGGTCCGAATCGCTACATGGGAGATCAAAGGTTCTATCAACCTCAGTGGAACCAAGGTCCTCCTAGGAATCCCCCACCCTACAGAGCCCCAGGACATCCAGAAAGGGATCAAAAGAAGGATGATCTGCAGCTGATCCTTGAGGAGATGCGTCGGAATCATGCACAGAACCTGCAGGCTACAAACACCATCAACAATCAGCTCCAGAACTTCAACACAAAATTTGGAGAGCTGGACATCTGGAAAAGGGGAATCGAGACACAGATGGGTCAAATCGCTGCACAAGTCCCACGACCATCCGGACAACTCCCTGGGCAACCAGAGCCCAATCCTAAGGGGAAGACCGGACACGTAGCAGCTATCAAACTCAGGAGTGGGCATCAGTTACACGAGCCAGAGGTCGGGAAACAGCAAAGCAAAGCAGAGCAGCAACTCGATGCAGAGCAGACCCAACTCGACCTCGAGGAGCCCGTACTCGATCTCGACAAGACCCTACTCGACACAGACAAGAAGCTGAGCTCGGATTCCACTGCGAAGCCTAGCAACTCGAGGTCGACAACCCAAGTCGAGATCGACAAGCCTCAAGTCGAGATCGACAAGCCCCTGGTCGAGATCGATGAGCAGGATCTGGCCGACATCGACGACTCTGCAACACCTTCGACAGCTGATCTGGCTCCAAAATAGAAAAAGCCCCTGCCTTTCCCTTCAAAAGCTCAGAAAGATCCTACGGCAGGTAGATTTACCAGGTTTGTTAATATGCTGCAAGAACTGAATGTTTCTATTCCTTTTACAGAAGCCCTGCAAGAGATGCCTGGATATGTCAAATTTCTAAAGGAAATCCTGAGCAAGAAGCGATCTATCTCAGAGATCGCAGGCGAATGCAAAGTACTCCACTTCCCTGAAAAGAGGCCTGACCCTGGTAAGTTTTCTGTTACTGTGGGTTTTGGACAATATAAATATGATTCTCTGTGCGATTTAGGAGCAAGTGTGAGCATCATGCCTCTATCAATCTGGCGGAAGGTAAAAATAGGATGCATAGAACCTGTGGATGCCAAACTATACATGGCGAACAATACAGTGGTCATCCCTACAGGTATAGTTGAGAACGTCCCCGTCCAGGTTGGTAAATTCTTTGTTCCAGCAGATTTCCTTATCATTGACTGTGCTGAAGATCCTACTAGCCCTATTATTCTTGGTAGACCATTCTTAGCTACTGCAGATGCCAAAATAAGTGTCAAGAATAGATCGCTCACCTTCACCATAGGCGATGAGGTTTTAGATTTCTCTTTTGGACCTGCAAAGGAGGAAATTTCATGGCTAGAGGTGAAAAGCATCAGCAACCACGGGACCAAGAAAACAGCGGAGGAGGGTGCCAACACTGTACTCGAGATCGACAAAGTCAACTCGATCTCGACAAAGCCTCTACTCGATCTCGACAAGCCCTTGTCGATGTCGACCACCACTGCTGAGCCTAAGTATGGGGTCCCTGTACTCGAGGTCGACCAGCTGTACTCGATCTCGACTAGCCCCAAGCCCAAAGTTTCCTGTTTTGGGTCCGAAAAGGTAAGTTCAGGTATGAATTCTACTCCCCCTCAGTCCATAAAGAAATTTTTCAATAAATTAAGGGGAGGTAAGACCCAGTGGCAAGAAAATCAGCGAAAGCTAAAGGCTGGAAAGAAGAGAAAGAAAGAAAAGAGAGATGATGCAAGCAATCACCTATCAGCTGAGCTCACATGCTACCATCAGGACCTAGATGATCCAGGAGACGGGCCAAGCATGAGCAGGCCCCACAATAATGGTCCTTGAGCGCAAACGGAGAAGTCGGCCTAGCGACTCTAAAATCTAGAGCATGTATATAAACTTTATGAATTTTTGGGACTTTTGAACTTTTTTTTTGGTTTTGTTTTTGGTTTTTTATGTCTTTTAGAATAGTTCATGTGGATAGTCTTGTTTCTTGTGCAATCTAACACTTTTAGGTCGGCAAGCATATCAGAATCGCGAAAAGTGGAATAGGAAGTCCCTGAAAACCAGTCTGAATCGACGAAGGCCAAGTCGATTTCGACAAGGAGGAGAAGCCCAGAAGTTACTCGATCTCGAGTAGACGTACTCGACATCGACAAGCCCAGACGCTCCTCGACTTCAGATTCCACCAGACGCTGAAAGCCAACTCGAGATCGAGTAACATGTACTCGAGATCGACGAGACCCTACTCGACATACACTGATTCGCCTTCCTCGATGTGTTATCCTGTGAGTTCCTTCCTTTACTCTTGTTTTTATTTGATTTTATACAGTGGGGACACTGTAAATTTTAAGTATGGGGTGGGGGAAGGGCTCATTATCATTATCATATGTGTTAGTCTTGCTTTTTGGTTTTACATGGTGAAATTTTAAATTTTTTTTTTATGTTATGCATTCATGTTTAAATTTTATGTTTAAATCTTTTGTCATAATTTAGTCTTGATTTTTGCAAGAGAAAATGATAAAAATAAAAATAAAAATAAAAATAAAAAAATAAAAAAAATAGAAAATGTCGAAAAATGAAAAAAAAAATATGTTTAAATTTTTGCATTATTTTAGTTTTATACCCTAACTTAGATGTCCAATGATGATACATAATGACTGACTTGATCATATAAACCCTATGGCATGTTTGGAAGGTTTAGCCTAAGTCCCCAAAATGGTTTTTATGTGGATTGTGAACTTGTGATGAAATTGAGCACATATGATCCTAAGCTAAAGGTAAAAATCCAACAAAAATTGTCCCAGTGAGAATTTTGGCCTTATAGGGAGAACATTAAAAACCCCTCTGCTTTCTTGAGTGTATTTACTCTTCCTATGCATCTCTAAATGTTGTGATAGTTATTCAAAACCAATACATTTATATGTTTATGTTGATAAGAATTAAGTGATGGAGGCACCTTTTAAGCCAATTTTATCCTCTCTTTCCCTACCCTACATTATCCCTGCTTGAAGCCAGAACATTAGCCTGAGACTTTTATTATAAACTCCACAAAATTATCCTTAGTCAAATTGAGCCTGACCCCCATTTGGGAATTAAGACTTAGAGTTGGTTGGAATGATGATTTGTGGAAAGAATGAGCTTATGTTGCATTTCAAGGAGGATCATGGAAATTATTGAGATATGGGTTGGTTGTACATTTTTATCTTGCTAGGCATATTATGTAAAAGGATTTTTGACTCACATTATAAATGCACCTCTAGTATTATTTTATTATTTTCGTATTGAAAAAAAAATCCGAAAAAAGAAAGAAAAAAAGTACATATGTTAGTAAATAAAGTGCATGAGCCAAATTTACCTTATTTCTTTCATTATTTTGCAAGATACGTATTTTGGAGAGATTTAGAAAGTTTGAAAGGTTATATACTCCATTGAGACAAATTGGAGAGTTTGGTTGATACATATGATTGAGAAGTTATGGTTTGGTTGTGTTGGAAGATTTAGGAGTCTTGATTCCCGAATTTTATTTAGCACCACATGGCCAAATAATTCCATACCTTATTATTTCTTACCAAGCCCCATTACAACCCCGCCGAATGGAATCTTCTTTGAAGACTTCTATTGAGTGAAGTCCTCCTGATAATTCTTGTTGCATTTTCATAATTGGTTGCGAAGTGGATTCATGCTTAAAATTGCAATTTTTATGAGATTGTGTATGGAATTGAGTTGAGAGTTGTTCTTCATAGCCTAAACACATTTGAGAGCTGAGTGTAAACACATTATCCCTGTGAGGATGGATTTATACTGCCTATGCCTATGGATCGCTCATATTTGTGTGATGACGTTAAATTCACTTGTCTTACATTGCTACTATATCACTATAATAACTTTAATAATAATTGCCCATTAATTTAACTCATGCCAATTTATGATTAAAAAGATAAATTACATCAATCAGACGGGTATGCAATTTATCGAAATTGGCAAGGAAATTGGCCACAGGGCCGCATTCGACACGGAAGAATTTAAAAGGCACGTCAAAGGAAAATCACGAAACATGCAAAAGGCATTGAACGAAATCACTTGCCTTAACCTTCGATGATCGGCTGACGACAACAAGGCGAGATTTTAGTACCTATTGAATCCAACGGAAAAAGGAATATTTAATATTGATATTTTATACAATTAACTTTACTTAACTCAATTTGAAATTGAATTAATTCTATAAAGTTAAAAATCTATACCAATATGAATTCCTCGGGAAACAGGATCCGACATGGGTGCTTCGAGATTTCTTGGTGTCGCTGAAACGGGCAAGAATCGAATAGTTTAGAAATAATGGCTGCCTAACTTAATAAATAATTAACTCAGGGTCAAAACGAGAATAGACTAAATAAGAGGGGAGTTTCTGCAATTTTTATAAAAGAGATTGAAAACCTCCGCTTTGCTTTAATGGAGGATTCGCACAGAGAGGAAGCTCTTCCTCTGCGGCGATGGCTAGCGGCAAGGCGGAGATTTGAGGCGGCGATTAGAGCGGCGATGGCCTGCGGAAACCGGAGACGGCTCGTACGGTGATTGTCGACGGCAAGAGGCGGCGCTCGGACTGTGGTTGGCGGCGGAAAACCGAGACGCGGGCAGCGAGGGCTCGGCAGTGGTGAGCGGAGGCACAGCAGCAGCAATCGGTGGCGACCCGGGGCGTTCTCCGGCGAGGCTGCAACTGCGGTGGCCAATCGGCGGTGATCGAAGGCTAGGACGACAATGGTTCCTACCTCCGGTGGCGCGGATGTGCAGCGATCGAAGGCTGCGCTCGGGCGGCGATGGGCGATGGCACAGCAGCGGCAATTGGAGACAAGGGTAGCGACAATCGGAGATGACTCGGGGTGGCCTCGACCTTCTGTTCTCCGGGAAAGGCTGTGCTGCGGTGGGTCTCGGCGGCGAGGGTGGTGGCTCACATCGCCGGTGATGGCTCAGCGGAGGTCGAGGACGGTCGTGGGTTGTGATGAACGGGGGATTCCACAGGGGAATCGGAAGAGAACGGTGATGGCGGTTGTGGTTGAATTGGTGGGGCGTGGAAAACCCTAAGATTTGACGTATAATGCTGAATTAGGTCAGATAAAAAGATAAAGGATGATTTTTGATTCTTCAATCAATTAAAATAGGGATAAGGGTAAAGGATAAATTTTAAGGAAAATAAATAAAAGAAGCGGATAAAGACGGAACTTTAGCGGGATGAATATTATTTAATTTAATTTCATAAATTAAATAATAAGGGTATTTAGAAGATTTATGTAATTAAATTCATCATATATTATTTCTTTTTAGAATAATTTAATTATTCTAATTCATACCATATATCTTATGTGAATTTATTAAATGACCAAATTCACAAGATATATATTATAGTTTGATATAATATAGACTTATTTAATTAAATAAAAATAAGAAATAGCCCAAAAATAATTTGGGGTATTTCATACCTCCCCACTAAAAATAAGTTTCGTCCCGAAACTTAGAAAAGAACGAGAAATGAATTGCAGATAGGGTAGTAACCTCGTAATAGATCAGAAGATATAGATTGATCACAACAAAGCTAGGTGTATCTAATAATGGTTCCCGAATAGGTAGAATTTAAGCACGCTTCGCTTAATGAACTTATCGAATACATGAGCGATGAGTATTACATTTAAAGTAACTCATTGCTTTCCGAACTCCTCAATGGCAAAGTTTAAAATTTTCAATCCTATTAAAACAGTGTATCTATATAGTTGTAAGTATCTAAAATAAGGATAATAAAATTTTGAAATACATCTTCTAATATTCCCACTCGTTGCTCGAGATAAGTGAACTCGCATGACATAGGAAACAAGGTTAACTAGATTGTCCTTGGCTTTCGTCTCAGCCCCATCTGGCTTCCTTTTCCAGGTTGCGAAATGGCCCGGGTGGCTTTGAAGGCAACCATTGTGACAAAACTAGCCAGCCTTATTCATACGAGATGAGTTACGAGTCTTCGTCTTCTAGTTTATCGACGGGAACATTGTCCGTTTCTTCAGCACTTGCGTCCTTGTCTCCTTCATAAACATAAATCGCGCATATCTATATACTATTCTCAAGCTTTTTTTTACTAATGAGAGTTCGGTTGCTCGATCATGGAAAAGAAAGATGAGATAAATAACCCATGATCGTCCAATACTATCAAGATTTAGGAAAGGTGAACCTACCTAAATATGGAGTTACTAATTATCCTCCTGAAGGACTTTACGTATGACATATCGATCATTAATCACTGATTTCACATGCATGCATGATTCCTGCTTATACAGAAGCAAAATAAAGGAGCCCTTCTAGAGTCTATAGGGAGCACTTCCCGACTCTTTTTCGATATCTATAAAAACACGGATTGACCAACTTGGTATGGAAACAGAAGTATCAACATACTAGAGCCGACTGTATAACATGAAATGAATATTAGAAGGGAAGTGTGCAAAGCTTATATGGTATTCAACGTTAGAATATTACCAATTCGCACACTTTGACTTCAACCTGTAAGGTTGTAAGGATGAATCTAAAATTGACTACTTAGAATAACAAAACCGGAATTTTGATTGCTAGATATGGATTTTATCGGAAATACTTGTCCATTGACTCCCTTTATTGAAATGCTAGAACGTACTGGCATAAAGGAATTACTAAAAAGCTTGACGTTGCACAACTTTTTCAATGTAGCTTACTCCGGTTCATCAGCCTCGGTAATGGCATCTAAGGTGTAAAGCTTAAGACCTTGCTTAGACGTTCCTTCCATTGGGACCTTGTTCATATTTCGCATTATAGGTTCCGATGGGGCGGACCTCAATGTCCTCATAGCTCAAAATGTGATTTAGGTCAGGCACGTGCTTCCGTAGCAATGATACATGGAAGACGTCATGTACTGAATGAGCTAACGGAGGTAGAGCAAAGCGGTAGGCCACATTGCCTACACATTACAGAATCTTAAATGGCCCGACATATCGAGGGTTCAGCTTCTCTTCCTTTCTGAAACGGAAGACTCCCTTCGTGGGTGACACTTTCACGAACACCTTGTCGCCCACCTCAAAGTTGACCTCTCTACGCCTAAGGTCAGCATAAGACTTTTGGCGAATCTGAGCGATCAACATTCGTTGCTTGATCATCGTAAATTCTTCAGCTGTCTTCTCCAACAGCTAATGATCTATATGGATAGCATCAGTAGCATCATCGCAACACGCTGGTGATCGACACTTCCATCCATAGAGGGCTTCAAAAAGAGCCATCTTTATGGATGAAAGACAGCTTTTGTTGTAGGTGAACTCAATCAGACTCAAACTGCTCTCCCAATCTGTCGGTCTATCCAGGACACAAGCTCGTAGCATATTCTCCAGTGTCTGGATTGTCCTCTCTGACTGACCATTTGTCCGAGGGTGAAAAGCGGTACTGAAATTCAGCTGTGTACCAAGTCCCTCATGCAGCTTCTTCCAGAACTCTGAGATGAATTCTCCGTCGCGATCAGAGACAATGAACGAAGGAATCCCGTGAAGGAGGACGATGTGCTGAAGGTACAATTCTGCTAGCTTAGTCGGCTTCCAGGTAGATCGAATAACAATGAGGTGTGCACATTTGGTAAGTCGATCAACAACCCCCCAAATGGCATCCTTCTGTCCCTGACCCTTAGGGAGCCCCATCACAAAATCCATCGAGATCTGTTCCCACTTCCATGTGGGTACTGGAAGTGGTTGGAGCTTCCCACCAGGTCTCTGGTGCTCAATCTTGACCTACTGGCATACCAAGCATCTGGCCACATACTCGGTCACTTCATTCTTCATACCAGACCACCAGTGGTTCTTCCTCATATCCTTGTACATCTTACTAGCTCTAGGATGCGTCGAATAACCGGATGCATAAGCTTCCTCAAGAAGGGTCCGTCGAATCTTAGAGACACTGAAGACGCAGATGCGATTCCCAGACCATAAGGATCCCTCATCCCTCACGACAAAGCCTGGGCTTTACCATCAAAGCAATCAACGGTGTTCTGCAGTAACACAACATCCTCTGTCTGCTTTGCCTTTATCTCTGCTAACAGATCTGATTAAACCTTCATCATACACAACTGTCCTCGGTTCCTTTCAAACCAACTTCAACCTCTAACTTGAGCAGATCTCTCTACAGAACAGGATTTGCTGTCAAACAGCTAATCATAGTCTCGTGCTGAGATTTTCGACTCATGGGCATCGCCTACAACATTCGCCTTTCTCGGATGACAGAGAAGCTCAATGTCATAATCCTTAATCAGCTCTAACCAGCGTCTCTGTCTCATGTTCAACTCCTTCTGAGTGAACACATACTTGAGGCTTTTGTGGTCGGTATATATTTGACAACGAACTCCATATATATATAATGACGCCAAATTTTTAGAGCGAATACCACAACAACTAGTTCCATATCATGCACTGGGTAGTTCTCCTCATACGGCTTCAACTGTCGTGGTGCTTAGGCTAGCACCTCCCATCTTGCATCAATTCACAACCCAGACCTTGCGTGGAAGTATTACTGTGGATCACATAATCTTCTAACTCCTGAGGGGGAGCCAGTATAGGTGTTGTAGTTAACCGTTTCTTGAGCTCCTGAAAGCTCGCTTCGCACTTCTAATTCCAGACATATTTTTGGGATTTGTGCAGAAGTAAGGATAGTGGTTGGGCTAATTTGGAAAACCTTTCCATGAACCTATTGTAGTAACTTGCTAGTCCCAGAAAACTCCGGATCTCCTTAACGTTCTTTGGCGGATTTCACTTCTCTACAACCGCTGTCTTTTGGGGTCGACCATCACCCCTTCTTCCGAGATGATGTGGCCTAGGAATGCCACCCACTTCATCCAAAAGTCACACTTAGACAACTTGGTGTACAGCTAATGCTTTCGCAGTGTTATCAAAATAGTCCTCAAGTGTTCGGAGTGGGCCTCCTCACTTGGCGAGTAGATTAAGATGTCGTCGATGAATACTACAATGAACTTATCCAAATATTGGTGAAAGAAACTGTTCATCAGATTCATAAAGACTGCTGGGGCATTTGTTAAGCCAAAGGGCATCACCACAAACTCATAGTGCCCATAACGTGTCGTGAAAGCGGTCTTTGGAATATCCTTGTCACGAACTTGGAGCTGATGGTAACCAGATTGAAGGTCAATCTTGGAGAATATCTTTGCTCCCAGAAGTTGGTCCAATAAATCATCGATGCATGGCAGTGGATACTTGTTCTTGATCGTCACCTTATTCTGCTCCCGGTAATCAATACATAGACGAAAAGAGTCGTCTTTCTTCTTCACAAACAGCACGGGAGCCCTCCAAGGTGAAGCACTGGGTCGAATATAACCCTTCTATAACAAATCTTCAAGCTGACTCTTCAATTCTTACATCTCCACGGGAGCCATGCGATATGGGGCTTTGGAAATGGGAGCGGTTCCTGGCTCTAAGTTAATAGTGAACTCAATTAACCGCTTTGGATGTAAACCATGAATCTCATCGGGGAAAACATCAGGGAATTCCAGAACTACAGGAGTATCAGAGATATGGACCGGTTCGGACGGCTGATCCTGCAGATAAAAATCTGGCACACCATTGACGTAACAATCTGGTTGCCAACATCACATTAATAACATGGCCATCCTCCTCGGGGATGCGCCCACAAAATCTGCACAAAACCTTACCGTCCGGTGAGAGGGTCACGATTATCCGTCCACAATCAATGATTGCACCATGGCGAGTAAGTCAATCCATGCCGAGGATGATGTCATGAGGAAGGATCGGAAGTAGAACAAGATTGGCAAGGTACTCATCGCCACCTATCGTGATGGGGAAGCAAAATAGCATTTTTCTACCTCTAACTCTATCCCCATTAGAGAATTTAACAATAAAGGAATCATCTAGAGTCACAGATTCTAATCCGAGTCTTTCAACAGTTTGCTCGGCTAGAAAAGAATGAGAAGCACCTGAATCAAAAGAATATTGATTGGCTCAGCCCGGAGATAGATAATACTGTGAGCCATAGAAAAAGTAGTGTCGTCCGTCCTACGTATCTCATACAGTCGCGGACCCTTTTGAGATGGCCCGACGACATTCTTTTCTTTGTTCACAATCGACTGTGAACCTGCAAGAATCTGAGTATTCTACTGGTACTGCTGCAGCATGTGCTGCTGCTGATGAGATCTTAATCCTCGTCGTCTTTTGCAAAGACCTACAACTCGACGAGTTTATCCCATTTGGAGCTATGCTTCTGGGAGGATACATCTCTCTCTGACTCTGCATGCTTACACATCTTTTTCATCTCATCCCTAGCATGATCACAATGTTTTTCCAACTCATCCATACTCCACTACTTATCCTTGTATGTTTCCTCGGTCTCCCTCACGCGGAGTCTCTACCTCGCTCTTCTTGCCTATAAATCCTGGTATGCTTTTCCATCAGCTAGGATTTCCGAAAAGGTTCTATTCTTTGGCTCCTCTTCACTAAGACTTTGGGATGGTTCCATGCATTACACTCGGATGAGGTCCTGGAGTTACTTTCTCCTATTGTCGTCCAAAAGAGCTGGCATGGCTCTCTTTCCCTCTACTGCCTTTTCCTCGCTGTAAAACCGAGGAGTTTCCAAATTATGTTCCTTGTACCACTCCCGGATGAGCTTCTTTCCATATTCTGTGGCTGCAACCCCTTTAGGAGGGCCGACCAGGACATTCTTCTCCTTGGATAGCTTTCTCCACGACCGTCACCTCTGTGCTGGAGTCCGACGCAGTGTCAGATTTGTTGGTGAGGTCCATGCATTGGGGGTAACCCGTGGCATACAGTCCTAAGGTCTTGCTAACATTAGGCATCTATCGAGGAGGGCGAGGAGTCATCAGTACTCGAGCGAGATAATCTAGAAAGCGAGATTTAGAATAAGAATAAAGAATATAAGCTTAGTCTATGACAGGAGCAGGAGCTTGAGCAGGACGATCGGACAATTATTTTAAAATCACTTCCAAAACTGATTACCTTTGTAACTAGAACTTAGTTTTGATAAAAGACTTTTTGAAATTCACTTTAGAAATCATTTTAAAATCCAAATGAAAACGTTTTAAAACCTGGCTCTGATACCACCTTCTGTAACACCCCCTTTTAAATCTCAAGGGATTGTTACAGCGCCAGTGAATCCGCAGACTTTAATGTCTTTGAATTCACCTGAGGCTTATAGGGACATGCAACCATGCTCCCATAAACAAGATGATAATTTAAATACAATCAAATAGGGGGAAGTGAATAAAATTTATTAGTTTAGAATATCTTATCAAAATAACATAAAAATTCCAAAACCATAAAGTATAAATAAATTCCAAAATAGATGAAATTAAAGTAGTGGTGCGGAAACTTTAGAGGTTCAAAACTTGTAAAAAATATTCAATAACTGATAGCCCGCTCTTCAACTCTCTCCAGCTCCGCTGCTTGCACTAGACCTGTGGAATATGGTCTGGTGTTTCGTGAGAACGAAGGACACCAGCCATCCAATAAATAGGATGGTTAGTACAATAAAGACTAGCAAATGATAGGGAAAATATTCAGACTTTAACCTTACAGTGACCATAAAACGGTATGTCTCAGGTTAAGGGAATGACACGAATATTTATAGTAGAACTGAATGAAAATGATAAAAATTCACACATGACTCGGATGATCATATCGATCGATTATAAGATAAGAAATGGAATTATACTCGAGGCAGATAAGTATAATAACTGAAATGATCACCTATTTAACAGTCGATAATAAAGATAACGATAATAATAATAATACTACGTGGTACCGGTCGGGCCTTTAACAAGGACCACGACCTACATCAGATCGTTATTTTATCACCCCGCAGAGAATGCATTCCGGGATGGTGTTTCATGAAACCTTGTAAGGTGGTGGCTTAACGAACCACAACCTGCAAGTCAGTCTACTGCATAACTTGCCAAAGGCATAAAGCCACTCGCATCACGTGGTGCGCATTTTAACATATCACAACTAAGCATCACATGGTGCCTATCTTATCACATATAAACAATTTATACTAGGTGATCATAATAACGACATTAAATCAAACAGGGACAAGCATGGATAATTTAAAGGGTCTTACTATCACATGCCACTAGTTTGCATGAAAGAACAAGCAGAATATCATGCACTTTAGGAAGAAGAAAATGGGCAACCTTTACTTATCTCGAGTTCTAAACAAACAAAACACATTTAATACTATATCACTATAATTACTTTAATAATAATTGCCCATTAATTTAACTCATGCCAATTTATGATTAAAAAGATAAATTACATCAATCAGACGGGTATGCAATTTATCGAAATTGGCAAGGAAATTGGCCACAGGGCCGCATTCGACACGGAAGAATTTAAAAGGCACGTCAAAGGAAAATCACGAAACATGCAAAAGGCATTGAACGAAATCACTTGCCTTAACCTTCGATGATCGGCTGACGACAACAAGGCGAGATTTTAGTACCTATTGAATCCAACGGAAAAAGGAATATTTAATATTGATATTTTATACAATTAACTTTACTTAACTCAATTTGAAATTGAATTAATTCTATAAAGTTAAAAATCTATACCAATATGAATTCCTCGGGAAACAGGATCCGACATGGGTGCTTCGAGATTTCTTGGTGTCGCTGAAACGGGCAAGAATCGAATAGTTTAGAAATAATGGCTGCCTAACTTAATAAATAATTAACTCAGGGTCAAAACGAGAATAGACTAAATAAGAGGGGAGTTTCTGCAATTTTTATAAAAGAGATTGAAAACCTCCGCTTTGCTTTAATGGAGGATTCGCACAGAGAGGAAGCTCTTCCTCGGCGGCGATGGCTAGCGGCAAGGCGGAGATTTGAGGCGGCGATTAGAGCGGCGATGGCCTGCGGAAACCGGAGACGGCTCGTACGGTGATTGTCGACGGCAAGAGGCGGCGCTCGGACTGTGGTTGGCGGCGGAAAACCGAGACGCGGGCAGCGAGGGCTCGGCAGTGGTGAGCGGAGGCACAGCAGCAGCAATCGGTGGCGGCCCGGGGCGTTCTCCGGCGAGGATGCAACTGCGGTGGCCAATCGGCGGTGATCGAAGGCTAGGACGATAATGGTTCCTACCTCCGGTGGCGCGGATGGGCAGCGATCGAAGGCTGCGCTCGGGCTGCGATGGGCGATGGCACAGCAGCGGCAATCGGAGACAAGGGTAGCGACAATCGGAGACGACTCGGGGTGGCCTCGACCTTCTGTTCTCCGGGAAAGGCTGTGCTGCGGTGGGTCTCGGCGGCGAGGGTGGTGGCTCACATCGCCGGTGATGGCTCAGCGGAGGTCGGGGACGGTCGTGGGTTGTGATGAACGGGGGATTCCACAGGGGAATCGGAAGAGAACGGTGATGGCGGTTGTGGTTGAATTGGTTTTGGGGCGTGAAAAACCCTAAGATTTGACGTATAATGCTGAATTAGGTCAGATAAAAAGATAAAGGATGATTTTTGATTCTTCAATCAATTAAAATAGGGATAAGGGTAAAGGATAAATTTTAAGGAAAATAAATAAAAGAAGCGGATAAAGACGGAACTTTAGCGGGATGAATATTATTTAATTTAATTTAATAAATTAAATAATAAGGGTATTTAGAAGATTTATGTAATTAAATTCATCATATATTATTTCTTTTTAGAATAATTTAATTATTCTAATTCATACCATATATCTTATGTGAATTTATTAAATGACCAAATTCACAAGATATATATTATAGTTTGATATAATATAGACTTATTTAATTAAATAAAAATAAAAAATAGCCCAAAAATAATTTGGGGTATTTCAAAATCAAATTGGTTCGTTTGGAACTACGGGTGATTTGATTCTCTCCTAAGAGATACGTAGGACACTCGGTGTCAAGCCAAAGCCCATCGAGTTCAATCACCACCCTCAAATGATCTCATGATCAAATCCAAATACAAAATCCGTTTTTGTCTAGGACTACGATGACTTGATTCCACCCGATATGTGGATACGTAGGAAACTCAGTGTAAATCAAATTCTCACCGAGTCCAGTCACACCCAAACATTCAATCAAATCTCCTCAAATTCATCTGTCGACTCTAGTCGTCCCAAATATCAAAGTTTCATCAAAGTCAAAGTGTCTACTCTCACTCGATAAAAAGCTTTCGCTCGTCGAGTTTGACCACACCAAAAAAATCAAAATCAAATTCCACAATCCTCAAATTGACCTCCCAGTCAAATCTCAAGTCAAAACAAGTCAAATTCCAAATTAAACTCCACATCCAAGTCAAACCGTTTTCTATGCAAATGATAGGCGAGTTACCGGAGTTACCCTTCTGAGAAGGTGGGCTCAGGTTACTCGGGTGAAGTGTTGTTCAAGCTACCCTTCCTAGAAGGTGGGTTTGAACTTCATCCTCTGATGCATACAAGAAAACAAAACCAAAAGCCAAATCCAAATTTATCCAAACAAAACCAAATCCAAACCAAACCAATCACAAGTTCCAAAACTCCAAATACTCTGAACTACGTAAGGCTTGATTCTTTTCCAAGAGATACGTAGGCAACCCATTAAGATTCGGGTGCAGCCCAAATCACCAAAACCATTTAAGTCTTGGTGTTGATACAACTTCGAATCAAGAGGATAACCAAAAGGGGTCGAACTCAAATTATAAAAAATTAAATAAAATATGTTTTACAATTATTCGCGCATTTTTTGTTCAACAAGTTCCATCTTAAAGAAAACTCCTTGTGAACTTTTCAAAGGCCGTAAACCACTTATATCATATTTTAAACCATTTGTCTGTACTTGTTTTGTTCATAACAATGGAAAAAATAACCTTGGGAAATTTGATGCGCGTAGTGATGAAGGTATATTTCTTGGCTACTCCACAAGTAGCAAAGCATATAGAATCTTCAACAAAAGGAACAAGTTAGTTTAGGAAAGTATACATGTTATATTTGATGAATGCAATGACGGTTCTTTGAGTGAAAGTATTGCAGATTTGGATCTTAACATTCATACAGAGAACGAGGATGGTGATGATGCTGCTACCAAGAACACAGAGAAGAGGAACATGCAGGATCAGATTCTTAACACTGAAGAAATGGCCCAAGGTGTTGAAGCTCCGTCCAAAGCCCTTGGCGACCAATCCAAAAGTGTTGAGACGTCAGAACCTGCTGTAACTGAACCTAACAGATCCACATAGTCAGATGTACCACAAATCAATCCTACTGGTGTGACGAATCAAGAAGCTGATACTAGCAAAAGAAAATTCAAATACTCTTCATCACACTCATTAAAGGATATCATCTCTGACCCTACATCTAGTGTTCAAACTCGTTCTAAACTTAAAGATCTTTGTGCTTTTCACACATTTGTCTCTCTTATAGAACCAAAGAAGGTAGATGAGGCCCTTCAAGAGCCAGACTGGATCATTGCCATGCAAAGTGAGCTTAACGAATTTGAAAGGAACAAAGTCTACACGTTGGGTATTTCGAAACAAGCTAGATGAGAATGGTAAAATCGTGAGGAACAAGGCAAGGCTTGTTGCTCAAGGCTACAATTAAGAGGAAGGTATTGACTACGAGGAGACTTTTGCTCCCGTAGCCAGGCTTGAAGCCATTCGCATATTATTAGCATTTGCATCTTTTATGAGCATAAAGTTATATCAAATGGATGTCAAGTGTGCTTTTCTTAATGGTTTCTTAGAGGAAGAAGTCTATGTGGCTCAACCCCCAGGTTTTGAAAGTTCGGAATTTTCTAATCATGTTTACAAACTAGACAAAGCGCTATATGGTTTGAAACAAGCCCCAAGAGCTTGGTATGAGCGCTTGTCAAAATATCTTTTAGAAAATGATTTTAAAAGGGGGTTGATCGACAAGACTCTTTTTATCAAGACCAAAGGAAAGGACATTTTGGTTATTCAAATATATGTTGATGATATATTGTTTGGAGCTACTAACACATCTTTGTGCAAGGAATTTTCTGACATTATGTGCAGTGAATTTGAGATGAGCTTGATGTGAGAACTCAACTTCTTCTTAGGATTACAAGTTCATCAATCTAAGAAAGGGATCTTTGTTAATCAAAGCAAATATACTAAGGATCTCTTGAAGAAGTTCAAGATGGACCAATCCAAAGCAGCCAAGACACCCATGAGCTCAACCTTGTCTCTGGATCAAGACAAGACCGGAAAGAGTGTCAATCAAAAGGAGTATCGAGGGATGATTGGATCTTTATTATATCTTACGGCTAGTAGACCTGACATCATGTTTAGTGTTTGCATTTGTGCTAGGTTTCAAGCTGACCCTAAAGAATCTCACCTCGTGGATGTGAAGAGTATCTTTCGATATCTCAATGGCACTAAGGAGCTTGGCTTATGGTACCCAAAGCAAAGAGATTTTACACTAATCGGGTATTCTGATGCAGATTTTGCAAGCTATAGGTTGGATAGGAAGAGCACGTGAGGATGTTGCCAATTCTTAGGAGCATCCTTGATCAGTTGGCACTCAAAGAAACAAAACTCAGTTGCTCTATCCACTGCCGAAGCCGAATACATAGCAGCTGGAGCATGTTGCTCCTAAATCCTTTGGATAGCTCAACAAATGAGAGATCTTGGCATCAACCTCAAAGGCATTCCCATTAAGTGTGGCAATACAAGTGCCATCTCCATTACAAAGAATCCTGTTCAGCACTCAAGGACCAAACATATTGATGTAATGCATCATTTCATTAGAGACCATGTGTCTATATCCTTCATTTCAACTGATTATCAATGGGCTGGCATTTTTACTAAGCCTTTGGCAGAGGACAGGTTCACCTTCATTAGACGTGAGATCGGGATGCTCAACAGGGATGCACTTTCGTAGGGGGAGCTTTCCCTTTACGAAAGATAGATTCTACTCAATGTCAAGACCTTTGAGAGTTATGTCAAAGTTTGTGAACTGAATGGTAGAGCACATATAACGGATCATATATTTAGTTAATATCTTTTTAGATATTTCATCAAATATAGTTTTTAATGGTTTATAACCTTTTTCATGCAGTACACATTTTATTTTCCAAAAATTCTTATATCCGAGTATACTTATTTATGGAAAATATATTTTCGGAAATACTCCTTCTTGAAATTGAAATATGGCAAGATGGTTATAATTTTGAATTGTTTTTGGAAATCAAATCTTTTCAAAATGGTAGTGTGATGATTACTATCCTTGGAACCCTAAACCCGTCCCATCAACTTACCCCTCTCACCCTTTGTAAACCACACATTTTACCCTAACTATTCCTCACCTATCCAGAACTACCTAAACCCTCTCTTAAACTCCTTCTTCAACCTTTTTCTGTAAGCTTAGCCGAATCTCATCCAGGGCACCCAAATCCAAGAAGACCTCCACACCCAAACGCCTTGGCGCTACCCTCAAAGGACGCTAGGCCATTGTGATCTCCCCTCAACCTGAACCTACTCCTCAAGCTATTGTCCCAGCCATTGTCCCGAGCACCGTTCCTGAGAGCACTATTGCTGAAATCAAGCGGTCCCTGAAGCGCCCGACGAAGAAATCTCTCAGTGCGAAGCAAAAAGGGAAAAGAAAGATCATTGTTGAGGAAGAGGAGGATCTTGAGGAGATTCTAGAGCGAGATGCTTCAAAGGAGGCTGAGGAAGAGGCTCAAAGAAAGAAAAAGGCCGAGGAAGAGGCTGGACAAGCAAGGAAAAGAGCCGAGGAAGAGGCTGAGAAAGCTAGAAAAGAGGCCGAGGAAGAGGCCCGAAGAGTTGCAGAGAAGGAGGTTCCCACTGAAGAGGAACCAGAGGAAGAGGAAGAGGAGGACGACGAGACTGCAGACGACGACGAGGAGGCTGAGGGAGACGATGCTGAAGGGTCTGCTGAGGACTCGGGTCTGAGGAGGAAGAGAAAGAGAAGCCAGAACTTATTCCCTCTCCTACTCCTCCTCCTCCTCCCCCGTCTCCGAAGAAGCGCAAAGCCTCTACAGCAAAGCCTCCATCTCCCAAGGGCACAAGAAAAGGCTCTCTCATAAGCCTTGACGTGCCTGTCAAGAGGACTGCTCCCACAAAAGCCCGTAGGAAGAACGCCGATCCGCCTGCACTTATCCAGGTAAACCAATCCTTACCCTCTTCCTGGTTTGAGAATGCTGAGATGGCTGGAAAGTGGGTAGATGAGTTTAGAACTCATAAGATATGTTTTTCCGATTTCATTGATCTTGAGTTTTTTGAAGCTTTGAATCTACCCTGCATCTCTCTCCTAAAACAAACCTCTGCCTGGACCCTTCTGAACCTTGAATCCGCATACTACCCCCAACTCACCCGTTAATTTTACATAAACCTAAAAGCCAAACACAATGCTGATGGTTGGTCTTTGGAATCAGTCGTCAAAGGAGTTAGAATCACCTTCAACTCCATTAACTTCGCTGATCTCCTTGGCCTTCCTAGACCTTGTCCACCCTCTCCTGAAACCGCCACAAAAGAACAGTGCGTTGCTCTTGCCCGATCCAAATACTTGCTCCCCGAAGCATCCAACAGCACCACAAAACAGCTTACCCACTCGTCCCTTACTCTCGAGGCAAAAATCATCTTCAACATCATTGTGAGATGCCTCTTACACCGAATCAACTCTGGCTCCCTCCTAACTGAAAACGCTATGGTCCTTTTATACCGAATTTTGAATGGCCATGATCTTGATCTGGTCAATACCATTCTAGGATCCATGGCTCACACCCGCAAAGCCAGAAAAGGAAGTCCCCTCCCCTCCGCAAACCTTTTGACCCATGTCTTCAAAGCTTCTGAAATCGATTTTAAAAAATGAAGAACAACAACATCATACGGGTAAATTCGACTCCAACAACTTTGAGAAGATTGGCATCACTCAGTCCCCCCAAGGGACTTGGAGTCTTGCCTTTCCCTCAAAAACTCTTCCCACTGCCTCTGCCATTGATGAGCGCATGGATAACCTGGAGTTGGGTTTGGAGGAAGTTCGTCTGGACATCAAGGAGCTGCATAGAGAGTTTTCGCTGGATATGAGCGGGGTGGCTAAGCTGTTGCATGAGCTGAGGATGTTGTTCACGGATGGTGCTCCTGATGATGAATCCTGAATCCCCACCCTAACCCTTAATCTGAACACTGTTGGTTTTGGTTACTATTTTAAAACTTTTGGTTACTGTTTTATCCTCATCCCTTTGTTGAAAGACAAAAAGGGGGAGATGGTTTGATGGCTTAGACTTTAAAACTGTTGCGAACCAAGGGTCTTGGAAGACCTTGTTTTGTTTTACTTTTTGGGATATTTCTCGATTGACTTTGAAAACTTATGATCCAACATTTATCTAACCCATGCAGGTACTTAGTCCGATTTTGCTTATGATATATCTGCTTGACTAAGTTGTAGGAATGCACAGGTTTTGTCTTTCATCAAGGGGGAGATTGATAACTCCACTCCCTTGATGAAAATCAGAAATGGTTTCAAAGGCTTTGACACACAGCTTGTGTCAAAGGTCTTGAAGCTACAGTTGTGTTGATGAAACACAAAACATGTATTATGTGCATATTATGTCCGAATGTTATTATATGTTATTATAATATATTTCCAGATATTATTGTGTATTTTATACACTAACATATGCATCAAGTTTTCGAATATTATCTCCTTCCTTAAGCTTGAAATCGAGAAGATTCAAATTGGAGATCATGGCTTCCGAGTTTCCACAAATAGAAGATCATGGAGATTTCTTCCAAAGCCAGAATAATAATAAAGAAGTTTGAAAAAAAATTAATTAAAAAATTTGATATTTTATATATTTTTAACTCATAAAAAACATGTCAAAAAGTGAAAAGATATTTATTTTCGGTCAAAGGTAGTATATTTTAATTGATTTATGATAAAATAAATAAAAAGGGTCTAAAATAATGATATACTAAAGAAGTTTGAAAAAAATGGGGGAGAGAGAAGCTATAGCTCATGGTAAAAAGAAATAAAAAAGGTCTAAAATAATGAAAATAAATTACGGAAAAAAAGGAGGAAAAGAAAAGCCCATTTGGCTTAATGGGGAATCGACACGGGATGTTGCGATTAAGTGCTGTCTCTCAAAGCTCCTTTTGCCATCAGGACAAACACTACAATTTGAAAAGAGACTGAAACAAAATTTTTATATCACAAATCTCAAAAGATATTGGGCCCCAAAATTTTTTGGACACTGTTCAATCGAACCGCCTGAACCGCCTACCGGCACGGGCCTGATTTTGGGTCCCTCTAATTTTATCCAAACCTACCTATAATAGAAGCAATTATATAAACTTTAATTTATTTATCCTCCAGAATTGGTATTTCAAAAGAAAAGAGGGAGAAAATAATGGAGCTTTGTAATATTTTAATGGTAGGTTTGTGCATTAAATCTTTCTACTATATATTATCAGTTGTAAAATATTGAGCTCATGATTTACACTTAAACAACCACACTCCACTTATACTATTTGATAATACATTTTGAATTAAAAACTGATGCAACCAAATGATGATGATAATAATAATAATAATAATAATAATAATAATAATAATAATAATAATAATAATAATAATAATAATAATAATAATATCAGCGCGTCCGGTCATGGTTCTTCAGTTACCAGGCCGAGTCCGCTAGGGCATAGTGATCTTGGCTTCTTCAGTTCCCTAGTTCAGTCCGGCGCCTGGCATATTTCGTTCGGTCGATTGCGTTTGGTTGCTGCTAATTGCCGAGGGCACGGCGGTTGGAGTGCTCGGCGATGGCTTTTCGGGGTCAGTCCGGCTCCCGGAGTCGTTGGTTCATCTTGTCGCCTGCCGTCGGTCCTCATCTTGCCGCCCATGCTTAGTCTTCTCGAGATTGCTAGGGCACATCAGGTTTGTCGCCCCTCTCGGTGTGTTTTGGTATGTTTTTCGATCTCTTTCCAGTCAGTTCATGCGGCCATCTTGGTCTGCTGTTGCCAGTGACGGTGTGTCCTTCTTCTTCTCGGTGTTTTTGAGTATGTTTTTAGTCGGTTTGCTTGAGTCATTGTGTGAAGCGACGGTTTGTTTGCGTCTGTCTACTTCAGTGTCGACGTTTCGGGGTCTGCTAGGCTGCTGTCTTCCGTTGCCTTTGTTGGGCTGTTGTTTAGAGGTTGTTTTGTTTCTCTGGTGTTGGTGGTTGTATCGCTATATATTTTTCTAAGAGATCGTGGTTTCGTTACCCTTCTTGACTTTGTTGTTTGTTGCTTTGGGTGTTCCTTGATTTTGCTTGCCGATGCCGACTGCTACGGTTCGGTTTCATTGTCCGTTCGTGGGTCTCAACGGGTGCCAAGATGGCGGGGGACAAGGGCTTACCAAGGCGTCCTTGATCACTCACCTTAGGGATCGTCATTGTACGGGGGATGCTCAGGTAACGACAAGGAATGTTATTTCTTCTAACGTTCTTGTCTTCTCTGAGGCTGAAACTACCTTTAAAAAGATGGGGATTTGGTTGTGTGGAGTATGTTTCAAAACGCATACTCTTCGCTCAAAATGTCGTCATGGTAGTGGTTCTGATTTTGTACACCCCTCTGATTGTGGTGATGGTGTGGTTAGATTTGTGCTTTATGACTTTGTCAGGCCACACATTCCCTCTTCTCCGGTGCAGGTTGATCGTGATTCTGATTTGGTAGACCGTCAGCAGTGTGCTTTCAACGTTGATCTGCTCGACTGTATCTTTTCCAAGGGGTTGCGTACTGTGAAATCTATTCCCCCCTAAATGTCGCCTTGGGTTTTCTCGGGTGCTCAAAGGAGCTCTTGATAATGTGATCAGCAAACCGGACGACATAGGGGGGTGGGTTAGATTGTTGGTGGTGCCTGCGTGTGTTCTGAAAACCTTTTCTCCAAGGAGTTGTCAGAAGTCCAGGTCCGCTAACAAGCGGCGGTTGCAGGAGGATTGTATAGTTAAGGCTATTTGTTCGTGGAGTGAGCCTGGCACTACTATGCAGCTTGTTTTGGATACTCTGTCGGAGCCTTCTCCTCCCTTGTCAGTTGCTGACGAGGAGGACCTTGATTTGGCAGAGCGTAATATCAAGCAGTCTAAGAGAAAGATTTGTGATGGACACTACACCGCTGTCGTTAGGGTTCTTTCCTCCTCAGGCATTGCACCATATTCTAGTGCCACTCTTGAGGAGTTACAGGCCAAGCATCCCTTATCTCGGCCGCCGTCCTTACCTAATACTCCTATTGGTCACCATAGCTTATTCTCGTCTAAGGAAGTTGTTTTGGACAGAATTAAGAGTTTTCCTCGTGGTTCATCGTGTGGAAGAGATGGTTTGCGTGCTCAACATCTTATGGATTGCTTAAGTGGAGCTGCGGTTGCTATTTCTGATGAGTTAGTTGATGTCATCACCCATGTGGTTAATATTTTTCTAGAGGGGAAATGTCCTAAGGTGTTAGGCGAATACATTGCTAGTGCACCTCTCACACCGCTTGTCAAGCCAGGCGGTGGTATTCGCCCCATTGCGGTGGGTACTGTTTGGAGGCGCTTGGTTTCTAAGGTTAGTGCTTCCTTGCTTGGTCATTCTTTGGGTGGTTATTTGGGTGATTTTCAGTTTGGGGTGGGAGTGTCAGGTGGGGGTGAGGCCATCCTCCATGCTATGAATCGTTTGATTAAGGAGCGCGGTAATGAGGAGGGTCTTACTATGTTGTTGGTGGACTTTAAAAATGCTTTCAATTTGGTTGAGCGGGAAGTGATGATTCGTGAAGTCCGAACCCATTGTCCTGCAATCTCTCATTGGGTCGAGTTTTGCTACTCTAATCCAGCTAGGTTGTACTATGGTGATCATACCCTATGGTCTTGTCAAGGGGTGCAACAAGGAGATCCTCTCGGCCCTTTATTGTTTGCTTTAGTTTTGCATCTGTTGGTGCGCAAAATCTGGGACACGTTTCAGGTGTGTTTCCAGGCTTGGTATTTGGATGACGGCACTATTGTTGGGGATACCTTGGTCTTGGGGAAGGTTCTGCAGATGATTATTGAGGATGGGCCCAGTTATGGTCTGCACCTCAATGTTGATAAAACTGAAATTTTTTGGCCTAAAGAGGACCCAAGGAGTAGACTGGCTGGTGTGTTTCCACCTAACATTGCTAGGCCGCTGCAGGGGGTTAAGCTTCTTGGTGGCCCTGTCAGTGTTGATTCGGTATTCAGTAGTGAGCTTGTGATGAAGAGAGTGGACAAAACGATCGCGCTTATGGATGCGGTTGCTAAGATTGGTGACCCACAATGTGAGCTTTTGTTGCTGCGTGCTTGTACTGGGGTCTCCAGACTTTATTTTGCTTTGCATACATGTCCGCCTCACGCCTTCGAGTCTGCTCAGCTTAAGTTTGATCTGGCGCTTCGACGTTCGTTGGAACGTATTATCACTGCCTCTGGACCGGGTTTTGGCAACTGGCAATGGAGGCTCACCACGATGCCCTTCAAGTTTGGGGGCCTCGGTGTTTATTCTGCAGATGATGCTCTCTTTTATGCTTTTCTAGCTTCACGTTTGCAATCTGCTAGCCTGCAGATTAAGCTTCTCCAACATGCTGATGTCACAACGTCTGGATTTGCTTTGGATGATGTTTTGCGTGCCTTCAACAATAAGGTAGGAACTGATATTCTGAGTAGTCCAAGTGAGATCGCTGCCCCCCATCTCATGAAGAAATTGGCAGACATATATTTTACACGGATTACGAAAGATGCAGAGAATACCTTTTCCTTATCACAGCGTCAGATGGCTTTGTGGAGTTCTCAGAGTCGAGACCACGCTACTGACTGGCTTAGGGCTGTCCCGATCTCCGGGTTGGGTCAGACTATGAATAGTAAGACGTATCGTTGTGTGTTGTGCTATCGGTTAGGCATCCCTTTGTTTTCCTTTCCGAAGCCTTGTTCTGCTTGCTCCAGGGTTTTTGAGGGAGACATTTTTGGAGATCATGTTGTGTCTTGTGCGAGTATTGTGGGGATTAAACATCGCCATAATGCTGTTCGTGACACTTTGGTGAATGTCTGTTATCGTTCTGGGATCTCGGCGGGTAAAGAGGTCGATATTGGCTTGTGTGGAGGAGACGGGAAACCCCTCCGTCCTGCGGACATGCTTCTTTATGCTTGGGATGAAGGGCTGGATGTTTGTGTTGACTTGACAGGGTCATCCCCTTTGACGCATTCTAGGATGGTTGATTTTGTTCCAGGGCATGTGGTCGCCGAAGCGGCTCGTCGTAAGCGTGTCAAGTATCAAGATAAGTGCAAAGCCATTGGTTATGGGTTCTTACCCTTCTCTTTTTCTGCATTGGGGGAACATGAGGCAGACGCCATAGCTTTGCTAAAGAGGATCCAGAAATGTGCTCAAGCTCACGATATAGGGGCTAATAATGCAGCTCCTATTTTCACTAGGATGGGGTTTTCTATTGCTAAAGGAGTGGAGGCCCAGATTGTCTCTCGGCTCCCCACTAATTCTTTGTAAACTCCTATATTTATTATTATAATAATAATAATAATAATAATAATAATAATAATAATAATAATAATAATAATAATAATAATAATAATAATAATAATAATAATAATAATAATAATAATAATAATAATAACCCAATGGGAGTTGACTACTCCCATTGAGGGCCTTGCTCAGACCATGCCGTCTCGCCAGTTTTGTTCTGTCCTCCAATACCATCTCTCGATTCCTATGTTTAGTGGGTATCCGACCTGTCCCAGTTGTGAGCTGGATAAGATGGACCCTTTTGAAGACCATGCTCTGCATTGCCAGGTGAATATTGATCAGAAAGCTCCTTGAATAACCCCATCTTGAGCTTTTCAGCCTCCGGTGGAAGATTTGGACACTTCATCGGGTTGTTAAGCAACTCTATCTTCCTCACCCGCGTCATGCCGTCCACTTCCAGCTTCTTCACTCGCTCCAGCCCGTCCATTTCCAGCTTCTTCACTCTCTCATACCCTTGCACCTTCTCTCTCTTACGAGTTTCCTTAGCAAGCTGCAACTCATACAGTCGGTTGAAGTTGTCAACCTTGTCTTTCTCCATTTGTTCGGAAAGCTCGTGGGCTTCTACCTAATCAGATGACATTGCCTCCTTCCCCTTTCTTTTAGACTTCTTGATGCCCATGGGACGCTTTATGGGGTTGACACTAAAGACACTCGTAGGAGTATCTGAACATGGGGTATCCCCTCCATTGGTTGATCGAGATCTTTTGGAGCTATTGGTGCTTGCATTGTAGCGACTGATTTTATATAAGTAATCAACACTCCACTTGGGCTCGTCACGCAATGCAAGCCCTGCATGCTCTTCTTTGAACTTCTTCACATCACTCTTCAAAGCATAAAGCTCATGCGCCCTCATCATAACATCCTTCTCTGCCTCATCGGATGCTCTCAAACGACTTGCTTCCTGAAAACAACCAACAAACTTCGAAACATTTGAGTTAATTTTTTGCCACCTAGCCTTACATCTCGTGGGATCTCTTGCCACTTCGTTGGGTTTTTTATATTGCTCATAAAATGCTGCAATTCTGCCCCAAAATGCATGTGCATCTTGGTCGGTGTTCACGATCGCGTCGGTTGAAATATTGATCCAGCAGCTGACAAGGAGATTGTCATCGTCAACACTTCACTACCTACGACCTAAACGAACTTCATCACCACCTTCAGCTCCTTCGTCACGAGCTGCACCCCGAGCACCGGCACGACCTCAACCACGAGCGCGAGCACGACCCCTACCGTGAGAGCCTCAGCTACCACCTGTTGGGGCCTAAACAACACTTGGTTGGGTGCTATATGTTGGGACCGTCTGTGATAATTGAGCATTTGCACTTCCAGCAGTGCTGGGGGTAAAATTTTGTGGGTTTGAAGTGAGCACTTGCTCGTAATAGCTCAAATCATAATCAGAAGAAAATGACATGTTACCCAAGCTAGAAAAGAACACATTCTCTGATTGATTTTGGGAAGGATCCATTATGAAGAAGTAGAGGAAGAAGTGAAGTGTGGGTTGCAATGTTAGCGATTATATGTATTTATAACCAAGCTTCATAGAAACCTCGCCTATTTTCTATTATTTAAACTTGAAAAATCTTAACCAAACTGATTAGACTACACAATGCAAAGATCAAACTACACAATGCATCAATAGGAGACCATGCATGTTATTCTATATGACAAGTCACTTCGTAAAAACATCAATTTCTACCCTATTTTTACACGAATTATGAAAATTATACTATCACATACTATACATTTTTCAAACAACATTCTAAATTCTTCAAATGATAATAAATTATTACTAATAAAATATAATGATCAAGGTATTATTACAAGTAATTGTATTTGGAAAAAAAAAATTTTGTAAAAGTATAATCAAACATTTTCAAAGTTGATGTCTATGTGTAGAGAAAAATGAATCTAGTATTTTTGGTATAATTTTTATTTTATCTTTTTTAACATTTCCATTGTCAAAAATCACAATTTGTAATTATAAATTACACACGGCAGGTTTAATCTGGACCGTCCAATCGCCAACCAACCATCGCTTGACACTTGTCCCCCTCCTATCCTCAAAAAATAAAAGCTGCCCACATGGGCCCCACAATTGAGATACTAGTAAGAATACTAGGGATACTAAAAATACTAATATAGACTCCCCCCCCTCCCCCCATATTATATTATTAAACAAACCCAAGTATCCCCCCTAGGATCCCGTTAAACTTGCCCTTAGGCCATGTTTATCAATGGATACTAGGGATACTAAAAATACTAACATTTTATTCTTCTCTTTCCGTCACATCATCCTAGCATCTCATTCTCATTTTTCCTACTTTATCAATGGCATTCCTAGTATCCCAAAATCCATCTTTTCATACCAACTCAATTTACAAATATACCCCTCTCTAACAATTATTTCAATTCTCGATTATATTATTATATTCATTTATTATTATTAAAAAATATTTTTTTAATGATTAATTATTTCATTTCTTACATTATTAATTGTTTTAAATTCTTCCATAATTATAAATTAATTTTCGGAATTTTCGCCAAATACCCCTGAGGTTAAGGCTAATTCGCGTGGTGTACAAAAGTTTGACATATTTCGCCAGGTACCCCTGAGGTTTCAATTTTTTTCGCCAAATACCCTTGAGGTTTTTATTTTTTCGCCAAATGCCCCTCTGTCGAATTTGTTAACGTTTTTTTTTATTGAAAATAAAAAGAATAGAAAATATTATTTCATTGTTATGTTTGTAAGGTATTATTTGACAAATATTATTTAATTATGGTAATTAAATTATCTAATATTATATACACAATACCATATCATATTACATTTTTTAATCAATGGAATTAATTCAAATCTTTTTTTTTTGATAAAGTTAAAATTAACTACATAGTATTATTTCATTATGTATTAATTACACAATATCATTTCATGCTATTTATTTAAACAATGAGATTAATTCAAAACGTTTTTTTTTTTAAAATACATAGTTCCAAATATATGAATTCTTTTTTTTCCGAAGCAAATAATCTCTCTTTTTGTGTGTGTATAATGAAAACTATTTTTTATGTAATAATCTTAATTTTTGGAATTTCACACAATCAACCCAATCTACGTAAATTTTCAAATAACAAATTTTTTAAACATTTTTTTAACCAATGAGATTTATCTATTCTAATTGTTAAACGAGAAATATTTTTGCTTAGATGACATAATCATTTTAATTTCACAATTTCCTCCCAATCTACTGAATCTTGAAAAAAAAAATCAAACTAATGAAACTTGTACACGTTTCTTTAATTAATCTAGTTATATCTAAATATTAATTAATATGCATTTTTTATTAGGTGTTATAAACACATTTACTTTAGGATTTTAACCCAATCAACATATTTTACTTAAATCTTAAACTCGTGTAATTTTTACACATTTTTCATAAATATTTTAATTATTTTTTACTTAATTATCAAATCTATTTTTTTGTATTTTATGTTAACCTTTGATAATATCTTATTTAAATTTATCATAGTAATTTTTTATACTTAGAAAATTTTATTTTTATTAAAAATATGCGCCATGTTGGAGGAATTGTACTATTTTTCAATAAAAAAAGTTAATAAATTCGACTAGACCTGTCAAACGGGTCATTCGGGTCGGGTTCGGGTCGGGTCACTTCGGGTTTCGGGTAAAACGGATCTCGGGTAAAACGGGTTTCGGGTTTTTCGGGTTGACTCGAACTCGGGTTTGATCGGGTTTCGGGTCGGGTTCGGGTCGATTTCGGGTTTGTCAATTTTTTCTTTTTTAAATTAAAAAAATCATTATTTGATAATTTTGTGATAAATTTTAATTATATATATAAAAAATAATTATATATAATTATAAATCAACCGGGTCACCGGGTCAATCGGGTAAATCGGGTCAAAATTATCGGGTCAATCGGGTCACCGGGTCGAAACCCAGATTACCCGGAAAATTTCGGGTTTTTCGGGTTCGGGTCGAAAAAAAATTTCGGTCAAAATTTTCGGGTTCGGGTCGGAAATTTTTCAGGTCGGTCGGGTCGGGTCACCGGGTCGGGTTGTGTTTTGACAGGTCTAAATTCGACAGACGGGCATTTGGCGAAAAAATATAAACCTCAGGGGTATTTGGCGAAAAAAATGAAAACCTCAGGGGCACCTGGCGAAATATGTCAAACTTTTGTACACGACGCGAATTAGCCTTAATCTCAGGGGTATTTGACGAAAATTCCGATTAATTTTTCAGATAATATTTTGCATATTAATAATCAAAGAGAAATATTTTTTAAAAAATATAGTCAAACATATTCAAAATTAATGTCTACATGTAGATAAAAATTAATATAGTATTATGGTATTTTTTATTTTTATTTTTTCTACATTTTTATTACGAAAATATTGATTTTAATATGTACAACAAATTCATTCCAGCTCAAATATAGGTCGTCCATCAGGTCACATGTGTCAACCATGCGACCTCCCCTCCTACAAGCCAATCCCTGTGTGACATGTGTAGCATGTGATGCATATTGTTGCAGGTGCAACAGGACATCTAGGCCGGAAGTATCGATGTTATATAAGTATTGCCCAAGCATCCCTAAGTCCACTGTTTCAATTTTTTAAAATTAAATTCTCAAGCATCCCTGCTTGTTTTTGCTCCGTTAAACATGCTCTTAGGGAGCATCTTCCCCTTTTTGCCACCAATCAATAAACTTTTACTGGTTTCTTTTTTTCTGAAATAGGTTGGGCTAAATGGCTCATAAACTTCATGGGCTCTTAACACCCAATTGGGCCCTTTTTTTAAAAAAAAGTTCTGGATTATTGGAGTTCATAAAAATTACACTCCAACAAGAAAAATCGCAAATTTTTGTTGTTGATTTCAATAAACTTATTAACTTCCAAAGCCGGAGAATTATACCACAACGATAACCATATAAGTATATGCTAACTTTATGAAATAAATATGCTTTTCATCAAATAACTATCGTTATTAAAAAAAATAAGAATATAGAGGCTCTCGCATAAACCCTAAGTGTTACTACCCTTTTTGATAATTAATCCAAATTCACAATAAGATCATTTTCCCTTCAATATTATAAATAAGGATCACCTACTACTCTCGTAGAAGAATTATGCAAATAGGGGTAGAAGATGAAAATCACATAAAAATCATAACTTTAGGAGTATACTCACATGGCTATCGTTGGAGTCATTCCGACCCTAGAAGTAAGGGGAACTACTCGCGCTTCATCATTGTAGACATCATCTTTAACATAAAGGAATGAACTTGAATTGAAATAAACTTCGAAGGATTATAACCGAACAAAGCCACAATCGCTCTCGCTCTCCAACTCCACTCGGCCTTCTCCTTCTCTCTACTTTCTATTGCCTAACTACTCTAAATGCAATTGCTTTTGTGCTAGAAGGAATGAATTTCCAGCCCCCTGGGGCTTTATTTATAGGCTTCAATCCTTGCTACCCAAGAAAAGAGCAAATCTATCATCTATTTAAAGATAAAAAGTTCCTAAATTAAATAAATAAAACAAATAAAAATCTCCTAGGTAAAATAGGAATTAACCAAAGAGGATAGAAGTCTTCCAAGGTGATAAAATATCTTCCATTTAATGTGTAAGCACTCTCCCTCGGATAAGGATCATCAAAACATGTCGGGCAACTTCTGAGCGTCACTCGATATCGAGTCTAATAACTCAGCATCGACTCGTGTGTGCGGCATCTCGAGTGCTCCAGTCGATCTCGACTCAGGGAGGTGATGTCGAGTGGATCTTCAAAGGTGATAAAAGATCTTCCATTTAATGTGTAAGCAATCTCCCTCGGATAAGGATCGTCAAAACGCGTCGGGCAGCTTCTGAGCTTCACTCGATATCAAGTCTAATGACTCAACATCGACTCGTGTGTGCTTCATCTCGAGTGCTCTAGTCGATCTCGGCTCAGGGAGGTGGTGTTGATGCAAATCTCTCGCAGGATGGTTGGCCCGATCTTTCGATAGGTATTCGAATTCGATCCCGCAAACGCTCGAATCTCACGAACGCCTTTGGAACCACGAGTATCGATCCTTCTCGAATCTCACGACAAGAACAAATCCTCAGCGCCGCTTCTCACGGTCCTTAGTGTTTGAATCTCTCGAACGGTTGAAAGCTTCTCGCTCTCTAGGGTTTCTAATGAAACGCTCTTTTTTCTCAAATTCAGGATCTCCTTTTCCATTAATCATAAACGTACTTAAATAGCAACACATAAAAAACCTAATGACTTAAAAACCCTAATGGGCTTTTCTAACAAATTCCTAAAGCCCATCGATCCTCCACAATGGTATCATATGCAACGTCATACTTAACATCATCATCATCATAGACATCATATACGGGAGTAAGTGCCTCATAATCTACCAATTGTGCCTCGATGACGGAGTCATTGAAACAAGAGTAGTGTTGGTCAATGAGTTGTTGCACTTGCCACTCTAGTTTGTAAGTAAGACGACACAAATAATCAATCAGAAGCTTTCGGATAGCCTGTGACATGGTTAGAATACCAAAACCAATACCCGAAGGGAAGCAAAGTCGGGCAAAAGAAGCGGTTGAGCGCACGAGGGAACGAAGAGATGGGCGCTGCAGAGGGTAGGCGCGCGGGCGTGCACTTCAGACGCGCGGGCGTGCAGCGCTGACTGACGCTTCGTTGCGACGCGGATTGCTATTCGCTGGCAAGGTGCTGGGTTTGTGGTTGGTTGGGCGGTTCAGGGGTGGTCGAAATGGGGCTTTCGAGAATTCGAGGGGTGGTGGTGGTCGGGGGGTGGTGTTGGTTTTCGATGGTGGTGGTGGTGTTTGGTTAGGCGGTGCTTGGCCTGGGTAGCAACGCACAGGTCTGCTAACAACGAATGGTTTCTTTGGTGATGCGGAGTGCTGGTGGAGGTCGGGTGGTGGTGGACGGTGGGAGGGGGGTGACGTAGGGATGGTGCCGGTGGTCGGGGCTGGTGATGGTGGTCGGCAGTGATGGTGGTGGTTAGGGTGAATTGGGGTTTGGGAAAAAAAATTGTGTTTATGGTGATTGAATTGCTCAAATTGAAAAAAAATCAACAATCAAATCGGATATAGACGACTACCTGTCGATGTACTGACAGCTGATACCAATTGATGCGAATCTCTAGCAGGATGGTTGGCCCGATCTTTCGATAGGTAGTCGAATTCGATCCCGCAAACGCTCGAATCTCACGAATGCCTTTGGACCCACGAGTATCGATCCTTGTCGAATCTCACGACAAGAACAAATCCACAGCGCCGCTTCTCACGGTCCTTAGTGTTCGAATCTCTCGAACGGTTGAAAGCTTCTCGTTCTCTAGGGTTTCTAACGAAACGCTCTTTTTCTCAAATTCAGGATCTCCTTTTCCATTAATCATAAACGTACTTAAATAGCAACACATAAAAAACCTAATGACTTAAAACCCCTAATGGGCTTTTCTAACAAATTCCTAAAGCCCATCGACAATATAATAAAACTGAAATAATATAAAAACTAGTACTTATTAAATATTCAGACTTATTAAATAATATAATATGCTAAAATTAACCAAACAATAAAAATGTAATACAATCATGGATCATTAATCTTCATCACTTCAAATCCTTGAATAAATCTTAGCTGTCTCGTTGTTGGCCAATTTGATGTTTCCCGGATTGTATCAGATGTCGAGTGGAACCTCACTCGACATCGAGTGGATGTGTAGATGTCGAGTGGCTTTTTCTTCTTTTGGCTCGAGTGCTCTTCATAGGACTCGACGTCGATTCAAGTGGTAGACGTCGAGTGAACTTGTAGCTTCATTCATCTTCTCCGACTTGCCCCGAAAATGTCTCCGATTTCTGCAAAATTAAACAAGAACTTGTGTAGATCTCTATATATTGCAAATAACCATAAACTACACAAATCCCATACTTTTCTAACTTAGAAGAATAAAATATAGACAGAAATCGAAGTAAAAGTATAGGTAAAACATGGCAAATTAGATGCACATCATCTCACTGGCCTCCCAATACTACAAATGTTGCAAATGGATTATCCTTCCCTAGACACCTATATGGACATTGAGGATAGAAGCAACATATTTTGATCATTTAAAAGACAAGAGTATATACATGATGAGGCAAGAGGTCGATGTCAATGCATCAATAAATCAATGTACTATGTACTACCAAATTGAGTTAGTCGATATTCCATCCGATTTGTGAGCTACTCATTCTTTTATGGCTTAGAGTGTTGTCCATAGCTTTAAGTTAGGTAGTGTGCCTTTAGACGAACCGTTTTTTGTTAGACTCTCTAAAAGAGGGAACAATGATAGGACCAATCTCTTTAACGGGGACATCTCTATGTAGTCCACCTCCCGCGTATTATAGTGGTTAAAATCACTTCCATGTCTGAAAATTTTGCTTGCACTATCTTCTTTGTCTATGCACCATCTATCCCTGCAGAGAAGGGGGTGTTCCTGAGCACACTCACAGGCTTAATAAATTCTATGCCGAACCCTTGTATATTGATGAGCGATTTAAATGATATTAGCTCGGTTGACGATAAAATGGGTGGTGCAAAAATGAATGTTTACGAATTTCAGAGACCGCGTCAATTTATGCAAGACTGCTCTATGATTGACATTCTGCCATATGGAAACCAATTTACTTGAAAGAAAAACCCTGGAGGCATATATAATGTTTTGGAAAAATTGGATAGAGTCCTAGACTCCTGGTCCACCACCAAATTATTGAAACATACCCAAACCTTATCAGCAAGAATGATGTATTCTCTTCCTCGAATCATTTTCCCTTTACCATTCAATTAGAAAAGAACAAGACATTTAGAACCCCACCCTTCAAATTTAAGAACGTTTGGATATACAGGAAAGATTGTCGCAATGTAGTGAAACAATTGTGGCGAGCACACATACCTGGGTCTGCAATGTTTCAGCTTCAATACAAAACAAAAATCTTAAAGCAAAAGGCTAAGATGTGGAATAAGAATACTTTTGGGAATATTTTTCGTCAGATAAAAGAAGTCGATGAGGAATTGATTAAATTACAAACATCACATGATCCCCACCACAGTTCTGACTATGATATTAAAGAGGAACATCTGCAAAGGAAAAGAGACAAACTTCTCCTGTTTCATAAAACCTTTTTGGAACCAGCGGGCTAAATCCAAACATCTTAGGTTAATTGATACAAACTTGTCATATTTCCATTAGGTAGCGTTGGGAAGGCATAATAGGAAAATAATCAGGAATATCACAACGGCATATGGAACGGATATTGTTGGAGAGGATAACATCAGGGGTGAAATTCAACGTGACCTCGAGAAAAGATTTAAGAGCGAAATCGTTGATAATCCTTGCTGAGAACAATACCTACAGCTGATTGCCATAAAAAAATTTGATGAAGAGAATGATTTCCTCATTCAGTAGCCCTCTAATGGAGAAATCAAATCAGCTGTTTTTAGCCTTGGAAATAGTAAATCGCCAGGTCCAGACAGTATGACTGCAAAATTCTATTACAAAAATATTGGGATTTAGTAGGAATTTCGGTTATTCGAGCTGTCAAGGCTTTCTTCCACTCTGGTAAAATTCTGATACAAATTAACCACACTTTTATAGCTCACCTTTCTAAACGAGACAACCCGATGACTGCATCACACTATAGATCGATTAGTTTGTGTCCAACCATATACAAAATTATTTCAAAGATACTAACTGAACGCCTAAAGAAAATTATAGCCAGATTAATTCACCCCCTTCAAGGAGCCTTTGTCTCGGATATATCTATCCAAGACAATGTGCTTATAGTGCACGAAATATTTCACTCCTTCCGAAGTCATAAAGGTAAGAAAGGTTGGATTGAGATAAAGTTAGACATGGAAAAAGCCTATGATAGAGTCGATTGGCTTTTCATCAAGTCGATTCTTGAAAGATTTGGGTTCCACCCTACTTTTGTTAAATGGATAATGGAGTGTATTACGACGGTTTCTTTCTCCGTCCTTGTCAATAATGGTCCTACATCTATATTCGCTCCCTCGAGGGGCCTTAGGCAAGGGGATCTGCTATCTCCATTTCTATTTGTGCTTGGTGCAGATATTTTAGCAAGGAAACTTTCTGCAGAGGCAGCTCGTCCAGGTAGTAATATAGGGTTTAAATTTCGTCAGACAGGACCGTCAATTCCCTTTCTATCTTTTGCAGACGATATAATTATATTCATAAAGGGTTGTGCATCTGCCTGTATTAAAACTCGATCGCTTATATATGATTATTGCAGAATTTCAGGCCAAAAAAGTCAATTATCATAAATCCGCGTTTTAAACAACCAAGGGGTTATCTCATGCTAGAGTTAGGAAATTGAAGGTATTCTGAATATTTCTAATGAGTGTCAATTGGGAAAAATACTTGGAATGCCCGATCATAAGTGAGAGGGTGAACAAGGATACATTGGGGAAAATAATTTGTAAATCTAGTGAACAATTAAGTAAATAGAGGGCTAGTTCTCTTTCACAACAAAGCAGAGCAACCTTGATTACATTGAACTTAGCAGCTAAACCGTTATATAGTATGCAAAGCTTCATGCTCCCAGGTTCAATACTTGACAAACTATATCAAATAAATAGAAATTTCTTTTGGAACAAAGATGTCCAACACTTACCTCTGATAGGTTGGAATAAAATATGTAGACCAAAGGATTGTGGAGGACTTGTGGGTAGTACCCATAGGTCCCCGGTTAGGTCCCCAGTTCGATCCCCGGAATGGCCGCTCTTTATTTACCAATACAAGGAGGACTGGGCATAAGAAAAGCAAATGATATGAATGAAGCCCTACAGATGAAATTATTGTGCAAAATTCTGGCAGAACCTGAAAATATATGGGTTAAGGTAATACAATATAAATATATCAAAAACATGCATCTACGAAACTCTAAATGTTCTAGCGGAACCTCCTGGCAATGGGCAAAACTATCCGCTCTCCTACATCAGTTTAAGAAAGGTCTAATTTGGTCTGTTCGCGTTGGGAGAACAATCAATTTCTGGAAAGACAACTGGGTCTCAAATACCCCATTGTCGGATAGGGTTGACTGCACGCTGATTTCCAACTTAGAGGAGAAAGTGCGTGAATACATTTGCAATGGCCAATGGCGAAAGTACAAACTAGTAACGATCCTCCCTCAAACAACCGTACAAGACATAATAGACATACCCCTTCCAACGAACACTTTAATGGATGGATTGTACTGGTGGTCGGATAACAAAATGATGGTTTAATACTTCTAGTGCGGTCAGGTTCATTACATCGCATGTCAACCATATACCGTATGATCATGGATGGATTTGGAAAACCCATATCCCACCAAAAATCAAAAATTTCATGTGGAAGGTAAGCCAACATGGATTACCAACGACGTCAAGACTAGCACAGAGGGGAGTTCTCGCCCCTCTACAGTGTACTTTATGCTCCTCTCCAATGGAAGATGAGGTTCATCTCTTCTTAGAATGTTCACATCATAATAATCTCTACATTTTAAAGTATGATTTGCAAAGTCAAATTGGGAACCTCGTATCATCATCTCGAGATATTCAACCAATTTTGCGTCTATTAGGGAACACATTAAAAAGTTAGGAGAAAGCTCATGTGGAGTTCGTATGGTGGACAATTTGGAATATTAGAAACCAAGTCATTTTCCAGCATGCAAAACCACCAGTTCATTTGGAGACTCATAAAAGGATACGAGCAAATATTGATAATTGGAATAGAGGATCAAAGTTCAACCCGTATAGTTTTGATGATGAGTTTCACTCTACTTCATCAACAGTGAATAAAGCAAATGTGAAAGTAAAAAAGGTTGTAAAATGGAAAAAAAACACCTGTTGGGACTTATAAACTCAATTCCGATGGATCGTCTCTTACAAATAACAAAAGTTCTATTGGATTCATTATCCGTGATTGGGAAGGCCACCTAGTTACGATTGGCTACCAGCCAGTTGGCTACCAAACCCCTATGCGGGCTGAGGCATTGGCCTTGCGGTGTGGTCTGTTAAAGGACGTTGATTTAGGTATTATAAGCCTTCAAATTGAAGGGGACTCGTTGATAATAATTAATCACCTACAAGAAGAAGATTTCCTGCCCTTGGGAAATTGAGCATCTTATGGTCGACATTCAAATGTTATTGTTAAACATGAGTAATACATCATTCTCTCACGTTCTCCGTGGAAATAGGATGGCTGACAAGGTTGCACACTTTGGTCACTCTGTCAGAAGCTTCACTAGTATCATTATGTCAGATCTTACAAATCTCATCTGAAAGGATGCTATCGGATAGGTTCTTCCTATTCTGAATTATTACCTAATCAAAAAAAAATATGGACACTTGAGGCCTTACAAACATCCCACTCATGATGGTTTTCGTTATTTCCTCACACTTGTGGATGATAATAGCAAAGCAACCTGGACATTTTTAATGACACATAAGAATGATGCTTTAACTCTCTTCAATCATTTGTCTCCATGGTCTCCACTCAATTTCAGACCAAGATCGAGTGCATTAGATTTGACAATACACCTGAATTTTATGATAATTTGACCTTTTCTTTCTTCAATACTCACAACATCATACACTACACAACTTGTGCTTATACCCCTCAATAAAATGTTATCGTCGAAAGAAAACACAAACACCTTTTGGAGGTTGCTAGATCATTGCTCTTTCAATCCAACTTAACTTTGCCATTTTGGGGAGACTGTATCCACATACTTGATTAATCAAAGTCCATTACCATCTCTCCAAAATAAATTTCCCTATGAACTTCTTTTTCCACAAATCATCTGATTATAGTGTTATCAAAGTCTTTGGTTGCTTATGTTTTGCAAACTCATCCACAAGGAATCGGGACAAATTTCAACCAAGGGCCATTAAATGTCTATTTTTGGGATACCCTTATGGCAAGAAGGGTTACAAAGTTCTTAACCCTAAAACCAATCACAAATTTATCTCTAGGGATGTTATATTTCATGAGTTCCACTTTCCCTATCACCTATCCTCAACACCTTCTGAAACCATCCCTTTACCAACACCATCTTCTGATCTACCTAAACATATTTTTACACCATCTCACACTCTTTTACATGCTGCCCCTGCAGTTGGTCAGAATATCCCTCCCTCACCCCCCTCTTCCTCCTCCTCTCAAACGGTCCACTGGATCTCATAATCCACCATCTCATCTGAATGGTTATGTCTACTCATATAGTCCCGATGATCCAATCACTAGTGGCATCATTGCTCCATTTCAATTACCTACCACATTTCGTGCATTTCTAGCTAAAGCAATTTCATACACTGAACCAACTTCTTTTTTCTCAAGCCTCTAAGGATTCCAATTGGATCACTGCAATGAAAAAGGAGATAGATGCTTTACAAGCTAATGACACATGGTGCTTAGGTCCTTTCCTTGCAGGTAAACAACCTATTGGTTGCAAATGAGTTTTTAAAGTCAAGCTGCGAATCCTGCGATCTGATGGCTCTCTTGAATGTTACAAAGATCGTTTGGTAGCTAAAGGCTTCACTCAACAAGAAGGGATTGAGTATCATGACACTTTCTCCCCTTTTGTTAAGATGACCATCATCAGAACTTTAATCTCATTTGTTTCTGCTAAATCTTGGCCTCTCCATCAACTCGAAGTTAACAACGCATTCCTACATGGAGATCTTCATGAGGAAGTATATATGACTACCCTAGAGGGCCTTCCAAGTTAGGCAACGACAAGCTTCATAATCCGAGACTATATCGGTGATGCCATGGAATTAGGAGGATCAAAGTGCTGCTATATCTCGGCAGTTGTTGCTGAAGCCAATTAATGCATCTGTAGAGCGCTTGAGCTTAGACTTTCCTGAGTTTTGCTGAAGAAGTTTGCCTTACAATAGACTTTCCCGCATCTGGTGTCCCTCTTGGGAGATCAAGATTCTCATTAGTGATTGCCTGCTCCTTCTCCGTTCCTTCCCCGAGTGGTTGGAGCCACATCCTATGTGATGGTAATTTGGTGGTTGATCGTGTTACCTCTTGTTTGCACTCCACTGATGATATCTCCTATTTCTCGGATCCTCGACCTTATCCGGAATCTCAATTAAAAGGATATCACTAGGAGCTGATTTGTCCAAATTGCTTTTCTAGTTAAAAAAAATTAAAATAAATAAAACAATAAAGAGAAAAAAGTTATATTTCACAATTCTTGTGAAATAAATATTTCTATGACAAAATCACCACCACACTAATTACTATATTAGTCTACTAAACCATTACTTAGTTAGGGCTATTTATTTTGATTTTTTCCCTTGCAAAAAGTTTACTCTAATAATTAACTAATTAATCAATAAACCAAAAACTTTAACAATTTATTTTTGGGTAATTTAGGTAACTAATCTTTTTTGAAAATCTAATTAGGTAATTAGACCCTAAATAAAATAAATTAGGTGGGTGTACCCTCTCTTCTTCCCTTCCTTCCCTTCCTTCCTCCTATTCCCCCCTTCCCTTCCTTCCTCCCACATTGACCATTGGTGCCAATTTGTTGTGATGTCATTTTTTCACCGTTGAATGCCACTTTTTTATGCAATTTTTTTATGTCTTTTTTACACATTTTTTTCTTTAATATGATGTCACTATTTTAAAGTAATGTTTTGATGCCACTTTTTAATCAAATCGTTTGATACAACTTTTTCAATTTAGTCAATTGTATATTGATATATTTTCATTGATTATACTTTTATTCATTGATTACACATTTGTGATTACACTTAATTGATGAAATCATTTGTGGTGACATTTTTATTACATTTTTATACAATTGATGGTACAAAAGCATAAAATATTATTAAACTTCATTGATGGCATCTTTTATTGATAACTTTTATTCATTGATGACATTTGTGATTACACTTCATTGATCTCTATCATTTGTGATGACATTGTTTGTTGATGATATTTTTATACAATTGATAACATATGAGCATAAATGTGATTACACTTCATTGATGTCATTTTTATTGATGACACAATTGTGATGATATTTTAAAATCTAATAACATGAAATAACGGATAACATGTCTCCCCCTCCTTTTTTCCGAGCTTGGGGCCGGTTGTGTATCAAAACACAAGCGGAGTTTAAAACATATTATCACCTAGCTAGCAAGCATAAACAAAGAGCAATGAATCATTTGTTATTAATGAAAATTGAAAATTACATGTCCAATGTACGAATGAAAGTTAAACTAGTCATTGTATGAGGTCATCGGAATCAGACAAGTTAAAATAAGTGTTTATATATTTAACTTGCCAAATAAGTTGCACAAGATCCTAGTAATAGACTTTTCAAAATTGCACGGAATTATCAAATAAGTTGCATCTATTTAACCCATTTTCAATGTTAATGACAACAGATTAATTTGGATAAATTTTCTTTTAGCATGTTCGTTCATTGAATCACTGGACAATATCTAAATAAAGAGCAACATTGTCTAGCACAATCACAATCTAAAGATAAATATTTGACCACGATTTAGACCTTACCTATATGCCAAGGGACCATACCGAAAAGTTGCATTTTTAAAAACCACTAACAATCATGCACTAAAGGAAATGTAGTTTGGCAGTTGTCACTTGTCACCATTGTAAATTCAAGCTGCAAAATGAAGAATCCAACAACTCAATAAAAGTAAAATAAAATAAAAAAATTCAGGAACTCTTACACCAAATGAAAGTCAATCTAAAACTAAAATTGTACTCTAAAAAAATATACACTCACATATGGCAATCTGAAAATTATAGCACAAATCCAGGCGTGAAAATAGCAAACTAATCTTCATGTTGATGTAACCGCGATCAAATTGCATTCCTTCGGCAACATGTATGGTACTCTCTGAACCTTGCGCTTCTTCAATACTCACAACACCCTTACGATCCACTTTACCCCTAGCTTCAGCAACCATGTTTCCTATTTCGTAATTGCTGCCAGCACTAACAGCAGCCACATCCACTAGCTAATTGTCCTCAACTTGCAAAGCAGTAGCGAACCATGGTGACCAATCTTTATTAGATGAAAGACTACTGATGCTGCTTGAAAATTTGCATAGTTCCTAAATTAGTCAAAAGCATGTTCGATTCAGGTATAAGTCCAAAATATATACTTGAACAATGAGATGAATAGAAAATTATACAAAGTCAGGAGAAGAAATCATACATCAACATACCTGTTTCGAAATTAACTTGGGCTCATTCACAAGGGCGTTTGTTGTGAGCTCAATCCCTCTAGATATCTGAATTCGATTTGCACCTGCTCTTACAATCTGAATACCAGATTATGCAAATTAAACCATACATATTAAATATATGTTGAAAGTTGAACCAGTAGAGAGGACTGATGTCCACTAAAATAGCCATGTTGAAATGCACATTTTAGCTCCATATTCTATACACTTTGCATATTTCGGGATGAGAATATGTTGAATTAATGTAATATGTGCTTATTTGCAAGAAATGGATATCTACATAAGTTTTTGTTTAATATTACAGAATTTGGAGCCATTTCGGGACAAAACCAAGAAGCAAAGATGGAGACTGAACTTTACTCAATATCGAACACTTTTCCTCGATATCGACAAAAATGGTGAAGCAGGGCACTGGTCGAGTAGGCACTGATCGAGACCCTGAGAGAAGAAGGCAACTCGATTCAGGACATTACTCGATATCGAGTAAGCTACTCGATATCGACAAAGAAAGTGAACCAAGACTGATCGAGGACAAGCCATATCGAGAAGCTGAGAGGCAAAGCTACCCGACTCTAGGACCCTACTCGATATCGAGTAGTTTACTCGATATCGACAAACCTTGAAGCCATGCCCGGAGTCGAGGAAGACCACCTGATTGAGAAGCCAAAGACCTGGACATGTCGAGCAGCATTTACTCGATATCGACGAAACTGCTCGATATCGACAACCCCAGCACCACTTGTCCGAGCCAGATCGGGGAACAGTTACTCGACCAAGATCAGAAGACGAAGTCGACGACGATGTTACTCGATATCGAGCAAACTACTCGATATAGAGGAGAGCTCTCCTGGGCCGCGTTACGCGGTTGGGCTGTCCGACGCGGTTTGGGCTTTCTTGGGAGCGAAGGAGCCCGAGATCTATCAAATCTATCAAGATCCATCCGTGGAGAGAAGATTTATCCACACATGAAGATATTTAGCTTTTTAGATATATTTCCCTTTAAGATAAATATTCCTTTTATTAAAGTTTTATCTTTAGATATTAGATATACATTCTTTCCTTGATTAGCAAGGATTGGAAGCCTATAAATAAGGCCTTAGGGGCTGATTTCTATTAATTCAATTCACAAGCTAGAGAAGTAGTTCCACAAGAGAAGTTTAGGAGTTCAAAGGTTTTAGGATTTTGGCATTCAACGAAAGTTGGAGTGCCGGGATTGTAAAGACTTTGAATTTAGTTTAATGCAATTTATTTCTTTTCAATCAATATCTGCAATTGCGATGAGGCGCGAGTAGTCCACCCACTTCTAGGGTTGGGGCGAGCCTAACGATAGCCATGCGTGTTTGAGATAAAGATCCGACTTTTATCATGTTTTGAGCATCTACTACTTGTTATATGTTTATTACCCATCTAATAGAGGTCCATGCTAACAACTTGGACTGTAAACATAAAATAAGTAGATACAATTAGGGTTTCTTGAAAGAGTTGTCTAATTATTGGAAAAGGCGAAAGTTTGGTCCTTCGATGCAAGTTACATGATTATCTGTTTTATTCTTGCCTTGTACATGTTTGGTTATCGTTGTCGCAAACCCCGATCTTGGAAGTTGTCTTTCATACATAGTTTATTTCAAATCCTACAAGCATTGTTCTTTATTTTATTTCGGTTACTTTCTGTTCTTCCTCGATATCGACTAAATCTGGTCGATATCGAGTACTGATATTCGATCTTAGATCGTTGTAGCTTCTGGTGTGCAGATACTCGACCAAGACTTCCTCGACGTCGACAAGGTTTACTCGATATCGAGTAACCTCTGCTCGATATCGACCAAATCCGTAGCTTGCCGCCTGCTCTGTTCGACTTGTCCGATCTTCTGTCGACTAACCCTAGTCGAGATCGAGCAACTGTGGTCGACTTCTGTCCATGAGATTCCACCGCTGCCTAGGATCCGCTGACACGCTTCCTCGTGAATCGATCCTGACTTCCCGCTGCTACATCAGGAGGAGGTCTTGTAATCATTTGCAAGGGACGGAATCTGGTTTGCTTTGCTTTAGTCTTATTTTATATTTGCATTCTCGATTTCCTCCTACAACAAATTGGCGCCGTTGTCGGGGAAGCTATCATTCGCGCCTTAGGTAGTTAAATCTCACGTCTGGTTCGAGTTACTTCACAGGTGTATGCGCCGTTCTGGTCAACCATCTGAGTTTGATGGCTTAGACGAACCGGAACGCCTTCTACACGTCCACGCTAAACTAAAAAGAGCCATGGCGGCCGCAAAAACACAAGAACAGCTATTGCAGAGGCTAAGGACGGAACTAGCCGCCAAGGATACCGCTCTCGCCGCTGAGAGAGCAGGAAGGGAACAGGAAGCTGAGCGTGCGAGGCAAGCAGAAGCTGAGCTTTCCCAATACCCAACCACTGCAGAGGATTATATGCACCCGACTCTCGTCGTGCCTGAATTGGCTATTCTAATCCCTCAAAATACTTTTGAAATTCGCACTCATTTCCTTATAGAACTCAAAAATAATGCTTTTCATGGAAGGTTTAATGAATGCCCTCTTGAACATATTACCAATTTTTCTGACATGTGTCGTATTCTTGCTGAAGGTACTACTTTGGAATATGTCAAGATGAAGGCCTTCCGATGGTCTCTCGCTGGTCCTGCATTGAAGTGGCTTGAAGGGCTGAAACCACGATCCCTCACGACATGGGCTCAAGTGGAGCAGGAATTTCTCAACAAATTCTTTCCTCCTATCAAGACAGCACTCCTCCGCTAGAAGATCACAGCTTTCAAACAGAAGTCTGGGGAGCCGCTGCCAAAAGCATGGGAACGATATAAGGAACTGCTGCGATCTTGCCCTACTCATGGACAGCCACCCTACGTCATTCAAGAGATCTTCTTCAATTCTCTTGACCAGGTCACTAAGGACAGGATCAATTAGTATACTCGCTATGAGTATCTGACGATGCCACCAACTGACGCATGGGGTGTACTCGACAAGCTCACTAACTACGATAATAAGTATGGGGCTACTACAAACTATGATGAGAACTCTTATGCCTGGCCAGCCCCATCCATGCCTCTCTACGAGCCTTCCAAGGAGATTGACCCAGATGTCAGGGAGCAGTACTACAGAGACCAAAATCGCAAGCTCCTCAAGCAAGTCAAGTATCTCTCTGTCAACCAGCCTTGCATCGAATGCGGATCACAGTGGCACACCACTACTGAGTGCCCACACAGAGCAAGTCAGGATGGCAGAAACCCAGGAAGAGGTAGCTTACGCAGGGGGTCCCAATCGCTATATGGGGGATCAAAGGTTCTATCAACCACAATGGAACCAAGGTCCTCCTAGGAACCCCCCGCCATACAGAGCTCCAGAACATCTAGAAAGGGACCAAAAGAAGGATGATTTACAGCTCATCCTTGAGGAGATGCGCTGGAATCAAGGCACCATCAACAATCAGTTCCAGAACATCAATACAAAATTTGGAGAGCTAGACATCTGGAAGAAAAGAATTGAGACTCAAATGGGTCAATTCGCGGCGCAGATTCCACGACCATCCGGGCAACTCCCTGGGCAAACATAACCAAATCCTAAGGGGAAGACCGGACACGTCACAGCTGTAAAGCTCAGGAGCGGGCACCAATTACGCAAGCCAAATGTCGAAAAACACCAGGACAAGGCAGAGCAGCAATTCGACATCGAGTAGCAGCAACTCGATGTCGACCAAAACTTGGTCGATATCGACAAGCCACAACTCGACATGGAGGAGAATCCAAGCCCAGACTCGACTGCACAGCCCAGCAACTCGAGATCGACAACTGTTGTCGATATCGAGCAACCCCTGGTCGATGTCGAGGAGAAGTTGGCCGACGTCGATGACTCTGCAACACCTCCAAATTCTGTTCTGGCTCCAAAGTAGAAAAAGACACTGTCTTTCCCTTCCGAAGCGCTAAAATATCCCACTGTAGGTAAGTTTAAACGTTTTGTTAATATGCTTCGAGAACTGAATGTCTCTATTCCTTTTACAGAAGCTCTGCAAGAGATGCCTGCATATGTCAAATTCCTGAAGGAAATTCTGAGCAACAAGCGATCACTCTCAGAAATCACCGGCGAATGCAAAATGCTCCACTTTCCTGAAAAGAGACCTGATCCTGGTAAGTTTTCTGTTATTGTAGGACTTGGTCAATATAAATATGAGTCCTTGTGCGATTTAGGAGCAAGTGTGAGCATCATGCCCTTATCAATCTGACGGAAAGTGAAGATAGGATGTATAGAACCTGTGGATGCCAAGCTATACATGGCAAACAACACAGTAGTCATCCCTACAGGTATGGTTGAGAATGTCCATGTCCAGGTTGGTAAATTCTTTATTCCAGCTGATTTCCTTATTATAGACTGTGCTGAAGATCCTACTAGCCCTATTATTCTTGGTATACCATTCTTAGCTACTGCAGATGCCAAGATTAGTGTCAAACAACGATTGCTCACCTTCACAATAGGCGACGAGGTTTTAGATTTCTCTTTTGGCCCTGCAAAAGAGGAAATTTCATGGCTGGATGTGAAGAGCATCAGCAACCACCGGACCAAGCAAACAACATAGGAAGGCACCAGAAGTCAACTCGATATCGACCAAGCTATTACTCGATGTCGACCACACTTCCTCGACATCGACTTCCCCTGCTGAGCACCAGACTTGCCAAGAGCCTAAGTATGGGGTCCCTGTACTCGATATCGACCAGTCTTGCTCGATGTCGACTAACCCTAAGCCCTAAGATTTCTGTTTTGGGCCCGAAAAGGTAAGTTCAGGTATGAGTTCTACTCCTCAGTCCATTAAGAAATTTATAAATAATTTAAGGGGAGGTAAGGCCCCGTGGCGAGAGAATCGGCGGAAACTGAGAGCTGGAAAGAGAAAGAAGGGAGAAAAGGGAGACTATGCAAGCAACCACCTATCAGCTGAGCTTGCATACTACAATCAGGACCTAGATGATCCAGGAGAAGGGCCAAGCACAAGCGGGCCCCATATTGACTGTCCTTGAGCACAAACGGAGAAGTCGGCCTAGCAACTCTAAAATCTAGAGCATGTATATAATACTTTTTGAATTTTTGGGACTTTAAAACTTTTTGTCTTCTTGATTTTTTAGTTTAGAATACTTCATGTGGAAAGTCTTGTCTTTGTGTGCAATCTAACACTTTTAGGTCGGCAAGCATAAAAGGATCGCGAAAGGTGGAATAAGAAGTCCCTGAAAAGCAGTCGAAATCGACTAGGCCAGTCGAGAACGACCAAGAGGAGCAACCCACAGTTACTCGATATTGAGTAGGCAAACTTGATATCGACCAAGTCAAGAATCTCCTCGACTTCAGCATTCCACTCGACGCTGACAGCCTACTCGATATCGAGTACAGTACTCGATATCGACTAATCCAGTTTACTCGACATGCCCTGTATTATCCTCCTCGACACATTATTCGGTGAGTTCCTTCCTTTACTCTTGTTTTTATTTGATTTTATACAGTAGGGGACACTGTATATTTTAAGTATGGGGTGGGGGAAGAGCTCATTATCATTATTATATGTTTTATTCTTGTTCTTGGTTTTACATGGTGAAATTTTGAGTAAATTTTAAATTTTTATGCAAAACTCAAAGTTCTATAAGAAATCTCTCTTTGCTTGTAAATTGTTCAAAAAAATAGTGTCATCGAAACTTATATTGAACTCGACGATGCAAAATTGGATTCATTAGAGATATAGCATGAAATTGCCTAGTAAAGGGAAGTCACAATGAAGTGCATATTTTATTGAAAACCATGAAAGGAGGTAAAATTTGAAGTTGCTTTTGACATATTGCATGATAAGAGGATGGGGGACTTTATATTTCCATATAATGCTCATATTGTTATATCCTAGCCAAACCTATGCTTATGCATCACAAAAGTCATAATATGCCTTATTTCATATTTGCTCCACATGATCTAAATATCGCCATTTTTTACCTTATTTCCTATCCGGGGATTATGTTGAGAATGAAAGCTACATTATGGAGATTATTATATGGTTGTTGTGTTGTTATGTCATTATATGGAGTTTGGAAGGAAAGTTTGAAAAAAAATATATGGAAAATTTAATGAGTGAAAGAAAATCCGATCACCTTAGGAGATAAAGGTAGATCGACCCTGCTTACTGAGATAATAGTTCAGTGAGATGGGACACACAGGTGAGGAGTCCAAAGCACTAAGTATCCGGGGCCATTCATGACACCCATGTTTGCGATTCGCGAGAAGGCAGTGCTGAGGTTAGAGAGGTAAAAGCATTATTATTGATAAAAGCATTATGAAAGGTGGTGAATCTTATGAAAAGGAATGTGGTTGAGAAAGTTTGGAAATAATACATTTCCCCGGATTATTAAACACCACATTGCCAAAAATTGCCCACCTATAGCCTTTTACCAAATCTACTCCTTATTGAGCTTAATTGAAGTCCTCTTGATTATTAATGCTTTCTCACATATGAATTGTTTTTGCATTACCCTCCTTTTATGAGTAGATGTTGCTTTTATTTGCACATGCATGGATTTGTGGCACAAGTACCTTTTCGATGATGGTAATTGATTGCAGGGTTATATGGCAATGAATCTATGATGTTGAGAGTTTAAATTCTTCCCCTGAATGACCATCTAAGTTATTGCTTGGGGACAAGAAAGCTTAAGTATGGGGTGATTTGATGTCCACTAAAATAGCCATGTTGAAATGCACATTTTAGCTCCATATTCTATACACTTTGCATATTTCGGGATGAGAATATGTTGAATTAATGTAATATGTGCTTATTTGCAAGAAATGGAGATCTACATAAGTTTTTGTTTAATATTACATAATTTGGAGCCATTCCGGGACAAAACCAAGAAGCAAAGACGGAGACTGAACTTTACTCGATATCGAACACTTTTCCTCGATATCGACAAAAATGGTGAAGCAGGGCACTGGTCGAGTAGGCACTGATCGAGACCCTGAGAGAAGAAGGCAACTCGATTAAGAACATTACTCGATATCGAGTAAGCTACTCGATATCGACAAAGAAAGTGAACCAAGACTGATCGAGGACAAGCCATATCGAGAAGCTGAGAGGCAAAGCTACCCGACTCTAGGACCCTACTCGATATCGAGTAGTTTACTCGATATCGACAAACCTTGAAGCCATGCCCGGAGTCGAGGAAGACCACCTGATTGAGAAGCCGAAGACCTGGACATGTCGAGCAGCATTTACTCGATATCGACGAAACAGCTCGATATCGACAACCCCAGCACCACTTGTCCGAGCCAGATCGGGGAACAGTTACTCGACCAAGATCAGAAGCCGAAGTTGACGACGATGTTACTCGATATCGAGTAAACTACTCGATATCGAGGAGAGCTCTCTTGGGCCGCGTTACGCGGTTGGGCTGTGCGACGCGGTTTGGGCTTTCTTGGGAGCGAAGGAGTCCGAGATCTATCAAATCTATCAAGATCCATCCATGGAGAGAAGATTTATCCACACATGATGATATTTAGCTTTTTAGATATATTTCCCTTTAAGATAAATATTCCTTTTATTAAAGTTTTATCTTTAGATATTAGATATACTTTCTTTCCTTGATTAGCAAGGATTGAAAGCCTATAAATAAGGCCTTAGGGGCTGATTTCTATTAATTCAATTCACAAGCTAGAGAAGTAGTTCCACAAGAGAAGTTTAGGAGTTCAAAGGTTTTAGGATTTTGGCGTTCAACGAAAGTTGGAGTGCCGGGATTGTAAAGACTTTGAATTTAGTTTAATGCAATTTATTTCTTTTCAATCAATGTCTGCAATTGCGATGAGGCGCGAGTAGTCTACCCACTTCTAGGGTTGGGGCGAGCCCAACGATAGCCATGCATGTTTGAGGTAAAGATCCGACTTTTATCATGTTTTGAGCATCTACTACTTGTTATATGTTTATTACCCATCTAATGGAGGTCCATGCTAACAACTTGGACTGTAAACATAAAATCAGTAGATACAATTAGGGTTTCTTGAAAGAGTTGTCTAATTATTGAAAAAGGCGAAAGTTTGGTCCTTCGATGCAAGTTACATGATTATCTGTTTTATTCTTTCCTTATACATGTTTGGTTATCGTTGTCGCAAACCCCGATCTTGGAAGTTGCCTTTCATACATAGTTTATTTCAAATCCTACAAGCATTGTTCTTTATTTTATTTCGGTTACTTTCTGTTCTTCCTCGATATCGACTAAATCTGGTCGATATCGAGTACTGATATTCGATCCTAGATCGTTGTAGCTTCTGGTGTGCAGGTACTCAACCAAGACTTCCTCGACGTCGACAAGGTTTACTCGATATCGAGTAACCTCTGCTCGATATCGACCAAAGTCGTAGCTTGCCGCCTGCTCTGTTCGACTTGTCCGATCTTCTGTCGACTAACCCTAGTCGAGATCGAGCAACTGTGGTCGACTTCTGTCCGTGAGATTCCACCGCTGCCTAGGATCCGCTGACACGCTTCCTCGTGGATCGATCCTGACTTCCCGCTGCTACATCAGGAGGAGGTCTTGTAATCATTTGCAAGGGACGGAATCTGGTTTGCTTTGCTTTAGTCTTATTTTATATTTGCATTCTCGATTTCCTCCTATCAACAAGGACAAAATAAAATTTGATTTAAAAACTGCTTACCTTCACACCTTCTACAATCAGACCTTGTGCCAAAACTATAGATGTGGTCAGATAAAGAGTTAGAAAGGTTCATTAGAGACAAACCAGATAAAAGCTTAGGCTAAAATTAGCATCAATAAAAACAAGTTCTTTTCATAGCTAGCTTTTATTATATCATTTATCAATCAAAAGTCCCATGATACATGTTTGAACTTATAGGCTACTCATAATTCGCGGTGACGAGGACATTACATTGATGAATCCAAACACAACAACTTAGATTGAGAAATTCAAAAGGAAAATTTGAGCCTAAAGTCAAGGAACAGAATTTGTGAAATGTAACTGGATTTTTCACAATGAGATCGCACGAAAAATGAATAACAAACCTACCAGTTGTAAGATATTGATAGGGAAGGTACCCCATTGAAAAAGGCTTCTCAAGCACCGGCAACTGTCCCTAAATAAACGTTGTATTCCATGTCCATTCATCACAAATCACAAATATTGGTGTTAAGATCCACTTACATTACAATGAGTTACTTTACAGTAGTTGTAAAAATATTAAAGGCCTCACACACTGTAGCCATAATTGCTTCCCTTATTTATATCACTCAATATCCGCAAGGAAGCAGAAAGCCATCAAAATACACATCAATACATCAAGTTACGTATGGTTGTTCATAGATAAATGATCTCCTCAACTAGGTCTTCCAATTCAACCACCTAATCTTTGAATCTTAAAATATGGAATCAAGCACAAAGATGATCAGTAAATTGAAAGCGTCAGCAAATCAATGTTTAATGATGTGAGTATAATATTCCATAAATTCGAAGCTGAAATGAAATAGAAAAAATGGGGAAGAAGAAAACATTTACATTCAAGGTTGAAGTATGAGAGGTGTAGTTCATACATGGAAGTTGAATCTTATATCATCCGGGCTACTACAGCCTCCAGGGTCAAAAAGCCAATTTTCATGACCCATCCCAATGCTTGCTCTTCCCTAATGAATAGGAGAGTTACTGAAGTTGGTACCTCTAGTACACATTTTGACAAACAGTTGATGTGCACTATGAATTTCCAAGAATCTACATGAATTTTCACTCCTTAAACTACTTCCAATCATCACTTTAGTTTCCAAATCACCAAATTTCTTACACGGATTGACAATAATTGAAAGAATCCAATTTATGAGAGGATATGAAAACTCACATTGAGTACGACATTGCATTGGTTGCAGTTGATTCAACCCTTACTTCACTCACCTGAACAGGAATCTGTTCGGCCTTGCGAGGCGTAGCGGTGGAGATCAGATAGAGAGCGAGAGAGGATAAGGGGATGGTCCAAACGGAGACCATCGGAGGTTGAAAGAGGGAGATCTCGGCATCTCGTCATGGACGAGGCAATCTGACGAAGGAATGAAAGAGAAAGTGGATTAGGGGTACACACAAAACTAATTAACTTTCAAAAGGGTATAGCACGGCTAATAAAACATTGAAAAGGAATAATTACTTAATTAAATGTTAAAAAGGGTATAATTCACCAAATTTTCTCTTTATTTTTCACTTATAACAAATCTCCATCCAACCAGATCAATTTACTTACTACCGTAAAAGAGTAAAAGAAAGAGAAAATGGTAGTCTATATACCAAAATATTGGGATGTTAGCAAAACTAACCCCCCCCCCCCCCCCCCCTTGCCTAAAATTGCAAAACTGTCAAAATGAGCCAAAAAATTGCAAAAACAACCGGTACCCAAAACCTGTGGTAGCCGGGTTAGAGAGGAGGGAGCCATCAAATCAAGGGCAAAAAATACTCCTTTTATTTCAATTGGAAATTCAAGAGAGGAGAGTGTGAACACCATTGAAGGACCTTCAAGAGAGGGGAGAGAGAACACCATTGAAGAAGCAATCGAAGGTTAGAGAGGAGGAAGTCGACCGCCATTGAAGGACCTTCAAGAGAGGAGAGAGAAAACACCATTGAAGAAGCAATCGAGGGTGAGACTGGAACCGCAAGAGAGAGAGAGAGAGAGAGAGAGAGAGAGAGAGAGAGAGAGAGAGAGAGAGAGAGAGAAGGAGGGAGGGAGGGAGGGACTATGCAAGTCGGAAAGGGAGGACGACGAGTGTGAAGGGATCCTCTGGTTCGATAACAGTCGAAGAAGAAGAACCCCCTGCGAAAAGTAAGTTCTCATCCTCTCTCTCTTCTCTTGAAAAAGTTATTTCGAGGGTTGAATGTCTTGAATGTGGAATTGGGGACCTTGGGGAGAATGTGGTGAAATGATATACAAACCATAACCTTATTGGTTTTGTGCGGTTTGAGATTTAGTTGAGAAATCACCATTGATGGAAAGTTGATGATGAAATTGAAGGTCCAAATAGGGTAGAAAGGAATTGAAAACCTCAATTACTATTTCGAATCTGGATTCAGGAAACTTGAAAACCTCCATTACTGTTTCGAATCTGGATTTGGGAAACTTGAAAAGGGCAGGCAGATTTGTTCGTCTGGCTTAGTGAAGCGGTTGGGTGGCTAGATTTAGTAATTTGTGTTTTGCTTTTCGAATTAGGGAAGTTGGGAAGAGTTGGGTTTCAAATGATGTTGGATATAGTACAGGGGAATTTGGGGAGAATGTACAATTTGTGCTTATGAGTTTGGAAATTGGGAACTTTGGGAGAATTTGGAGATTGGGTTGATTTGTAAATAGTGGCATCTAAATATAATGTTCACGTGCATTTGGTGGTAGTTGTACATCATTATAAGTTTTTGCTATATGTTGAAGTATATTGTGATTCAAACGGTGCAAAAATACACTACACCACTCCGATGTCATTTGAGAATATTGTAAGTCTGTGATATTTGTATTACATACGGTTGTGATATTTGAGACTATTGTATATTTGTGTCATTTGTTGCATTCTTTATTCATGTGAGTTGAACATTTGAGCATTTGTTGAAGTCTTTGTACATCGTTGTAAGTTTTTTTCTATGTGTTGAAGTATGTTGTGATTGAAGCTATTAATGTTACACTGGACGATGTCATTTGAGAGTAATGTAGGTTTTTTCTAGGGTTGTCATATGTGTATTACATAAGTTTTTGATGGTTGACACTATTTTGTAGTTGTGTACTTGTGGTGTTTGTTTCATTCTTTACTTGTGCAAGTTACCATTTTGAGATTATTTGAGTATGTATTTTTGTGGGACATATAAATATGTGAACATTTGTATTCGTGGCATTTGTGTAGTTGTGTCATTTATGTAATGTTATATGTTTTGGCAGAAAAATTATTTTGACTGGCTAGATATATGTATATATTGGCAAGGATTATTGCTAAAATGGGTATTATCTGAACACATGTATGACAGATTAAGGAGACAATGAGAAAAATGAAAGGAAAAAAAAATCACGACGTCGTCGAACAACAAGGTATTAATTGTAATCTCTTTTCGGATAAATTAAGGGCCTTCTTTTTGTCTTGGTGATATTAATCGGGTCGTGCTGTGTGATATTTGTGCAGTCGACACTAGTCCTTCCTTCGGAAAAGTATTGAAGAGGGAGGTCAAGCCACTTCTCGAAGATGGGCTTGCTGAAAGGAATGGACGACGTCCTATCTGTGGCTGATTTGAAAATGTTGAAAGTCAGCAAGCTAGAGGGCATTGTAATGATCCGATACAATGTGCCGTATTGATGCACCCTTATCCATTTCTTCATGGAGAGGCAACTGAAGACATTGAAGAAGTGTGAGACATGGTATGAGATCCAGGGGCGACTCCTCTGGTTCCCCATCAAGGAATTTTGCCTTGTCACCGGCCTGAAATGTCTCGAAAGGAATCGGGACTTTGAGAACGTTATCAGCTGATGTTGTTTTTTATTGAACGTTTTGTGGACTTATGTTGATTAGGAAATGTAGTTATTCGTAGTGTTTGGTTCACCTGCTAAACGTGTAATCATTTCCACCTTTTGGATCCTTGTGTTTGATGACTGAATAGGTATGTTGTGGACACTTGGTTCTATTTATTATGGATGGTTGTTGCGAATGTTGCGTTATGACGCATTTCGTTTGGGTTTAATAGTTGTAGTTCTTATGTTGGGAAGTTTCTGAGATATATAAAATATGGTAGGGGATTATATTTTATCGGCTTAGTCTTTAATGTTATTGGCTAGGGAAAATCGTGTACTGACTAGTAAGCGAAAAACCCCATACATATGTCTTTCGCATCGTCGGTAAACTAAACGGCCAGTTATGTACAAAATAAATGACCAAAATGGCAAGTTAGTCTTTGATGTTATCCGGTTTTCCACCTCCTCCTTCGACTTCAGCAATACCTCCTCGTGAAGGTCGATGTTTTTTCATCGAGGGTCCCCTACATGCGGAACAACTTTCTCCAACATCTCCTCCACATCCTTGGTGGCCACCCCTTTCTCCCCTGCGAAATAAAGAGATTAAGATGGTCTTCTCAGTATCGGTTGGGGATAAGGAGAGGACGGGGAGAATCCATGTCTGTAAATTGAAAATGAAAACCATACTTACCCATGTTTGTTGATGTATATTGTATACAACTGCCACGTGTATCCCTATGTACGTCTATATATATTTTGTTAATGACTAGGATTTTCCTTTGGTTGGCTAGTAACTTAATTTCTGGATTTTATTCTTCGAACTCCACGTTAATGGCATCTAGTACAGAGTCTGCTTTTTTCCCTTATATGGCAACTTGTCGAGACCCCACATCTCCTTTTATTGTCTGGCTGCAACCCGTCTATTTTTCCCACCTGATTTCCCTCCATTTTGGGTGGACGTGAATTTAATATGTGCAAAGCCCCATTTGCATTTAATGAATGTGATGTCACATGCACTATTTGCATTAAATGATTCCATCTCTCTCCACAAATCTTGTCCTCTCACTCCTCTCTCTCCACTTAACTCTGTCAACTCCTTTTTTTAAATTTTTTTTATGTCCAAATGAAACCCCTCCTCCTGTTTCATTTCGACACCTGTCACTCCCTTTTATACTTGTGTGCAACTTGCTACTGGGTAAACAAATTTTACAAATCTGACATTTTGCTATCCCTCTACAATTTTTACCCATTGTTATTTTTGCAAAATACAATTTTTTTTGGTATATCATGCAAATCATACTAAAAGAAAATAATAAAAAGTTTTGTGAGTAGGGAAAAAAAAGATAGAACGGAGACAAAGGATATATGAAGTCCACTCCACATTTACAATTATAGAACGACTATACTATGTTATCCAATCTATCCCTTTGATTTTAATTTTGTTCCTCAATTCAATTTTATCATAAATTATATATTATATATGTAATGATCGAATATGGACTTTTGTAGTCCCCTGCCACCAAATAGGGCTATTTTTGTACGATAAAATACATATTTGAAGTATTTAATGGTGCAAATTCAGATTTGTAAGGAGGAGGTGGAGTTCTTATCTAACTCAAGTGTTAACATCAACGAATTTTAGGATGGGTAGGTTGCCAAGCTGTAGACCTTTCACCCAAGCTAATGATAGCAGCTTCACACATGCATGTGCTTATTTCTTTCCCCTGGTTTATTTTAGATAATTGGATATAATAATATTAAGAAAAAATAATTTAATTCTGGGGAGAGGATAACAAATTATCATTTTCTTAAAAACTAAAAATCCAGCAAAATGTTTTAATATATAATAAAATAAATGTATTCAGAATGATACAAATTTGTCGATTCCACGTTTGTGTTTTTATTAGATTTTCAAAGGAAAAAACTAAAACGAGTGATTATAATTTGTTGCAACATTATCAAAGATTAGTTATTTTTCACACAATTTAAAAACAGAGATATATTTTAAGTAGTACTACCTCCGTCTCAAAATATAGGTTGTTTGATTTTTTAACACATTTTTTTAATAAGCTAAAAACTATATAAAATATAAAAAAATAAAATAATATTATACTTATTATTAATAAGTATAATATTATTTTTAAATATTAATTAAAAAGTTAATATTTTATATAGTTTTTAACTATTAAATATATATTAAAAAGTCAAACGACCTATATTTTGAGATAGATGTACTATAATTCTAATTAATTTCATCTAATAGATTTGTGAGAGAGAGAGAGACGGTATTTAATGTACACATGATCTTCACTTCTAAACTCCAACACTACACGTCTCTTTTTCTAATGAAAAGTTTGTATTGTAGCTAAATAGGACCCAAAAGGTGCCTATATATGTTCAACAAAATAAGAACGCACTTAAAAAGTAGGGAATATGTTGTCCTAAAAATTTCATGGAAAATACTAATTCGGGAGGTAATTATTAGTAATATTTTTCGTATACACTATCAACTTTAGTATAGGTGATAGGTAATGTCGCCGTGGCATGCATATTGGGGGTGTATGGGATAGTTTTTAATAGTTTTTAAACTACTAAAATGAAGGTTTATTTGCACCAATATACCAAAATAAATCCATCTTTGTAAAAATGACCATGGTGTAAAAATTTGCAAAATCATGATAAAATGTCATTCTTGCAAAATTGTTTCATTCGGTTGCAGGTTGCAACTATGCATCAACCGGAAAAAGGTGGGAGTGGGGTGAGACATGTGTCGAAAATATATAGGAGGGAGTGTGATGATTTGGGCAACACTACTAGAATTCTGTTATTTAACATCGGACAATTAACATCGTCCAGAAAAGCAGGTGATGTTAAATAGATTTTTAACATCGGTTACAAAAATGATGATGTTAAAAATAAAGCAGACATCACACTGATTTCTTGACCGATGTAAAAAAAAATATTGGAAAAAGTTAACACACGGGATTGAAATATGGAGTACGAGAAATCCCGCCCATCTCAAATACACGCGGGCGAATTTAACACTTGAATTTTTTTGAAGTTTGAGTTTGCTTCCTAATTTTTCTAACACTCGGATAAAATATGGAATTGTTTACAAAACAAAAAGAATAGATTGAAGGCTTATGAATTTATGATACTTGGAAAAATTAAAACACAACTCCAAATCTGGACTCAGCCCCTTTCCTCTCAGTCCCGACTCCTCTTCCAAATCGAAGACTCCTTGTTGTTCACCCCTAACCCCTTCCTCCTCCAATCTCGCCGGCTTTGGAACTCGAGGGTGGCTTCTGTAGGGATGTAGTCCCTCCGGCGAAATCCCTTCTTCGTTCTCGTACGTTCCCATCTCTCAACTCTTTCCTCAACCGCGAAATCCCTCTTTCACTCTCGTCGTCGTGTCTCCGGTGTGTGGCCTGTGGTTTCCGTCGAACCGAGCTTTGCCTCTATTAGTTGTCGTCTCTCTCGCCGTCGAAATCGAGCCGAGCTGCCAACATTCAGGTATGCTTTTGAAATCCTAACTTCAACCGTCGAAACCTAGGGTTTATATGAACTAGTTTTATTCAGTACAGCTGGCTAAAATTGATATCCAGTTTTGATTTAGGGTTTCTTTAGGTTTTGAAGTACTTTCTAATTTAGGTAATCAAACTAATTTGGGGCTGTGTTCTTTGATTTTGGGGCTTTCAGACTGAAGAGCAGGGGTTCTCCGTTTGTAGGTATGAAATTCTGCCTTTTCATTTTCAATATTTGTGATTTAGGGTTTTTTGTTATTGGATTTGATTTCGCCTTATAGGAGTTTGGGGCTGTGCAGATGAAGCCCTAGGGAAAGTTGTTGAGTTTCTTAAATGAAGCTGAATCTATGTTGTATTAACGCTACGATTTCTTACGTGCCATATAGGATCAAATTTGTACACATCATCAATCAAATGGCATGTTGCCTTTGATCTCTCCAGGATGATGTTCTTAAAAATCAATGACAGAGTATCCTGAGTGACATTTTTGTTGATTTCTAAGAGTTTATATCTTGATCGCTTTATATAGGACGCAAATTGTGGAAGTACTCTTTTGATTTCTCTTGAGGAGCTTGTGGAGGATGGATTGCTACTGGAGAGTGAACTCCCAGCCCCAATGTACGACTTACTTTTGTCTTTTGCACTTGATTAAGTTTTTGCCCATCTTTCTTTTGCTGTTTTTTTTAATCCCCCACACTTCACATAATTCCTTGCAGATAATCTGAGATGGTGGATTTCTCATCTGTTGACAACATCAATGATCCTTTGGTGGCGAAGGTAATAAGTCCTAAAACATTTTTCTCTTTAAACATCATGCCAGTTATCAACTAACAAAAAAAATTATTCAAACTATGCTCATAAGTCATAAATCATAATTGTTAGCTTCAAGTTGGGTTGCTAGATTCCTACATTACTTTTTACTGCAAGTAGCTTTCATTCTGAATAATTGCTTATCACCTCCTTTCTTTAGGGATTTGATATTTGCTATATACTGAGTTATTGTACTTTAATACCGAAGTAAGGTAAACAATAGCACTACAAAATTACAAATCTAGATCATTCTAGGCTAAGTGCATGATGAAAGACTCACAACTCCATCCGGGACAATGCATTTGGATGCCTTTCTGTCTTTGATTTGCTTACCAACCTTGATCTACTTTTCTTTGACACTCAACATTTTTTTGTCTCTCAATAACTTTCCATGTGGCATCCACATTTGTAAAGATATCCAATTGGTGCCCTATATTTCAGGCCATTCTAGTATTTAATAAAAATAAACATGGCAGCAAAATATAATATGCATCACATGGAAAAGTCAAACCACAAGGTTAATGACCATGCAAAATTTCCGAGTTATTTATCTTGCTTTCCCTCTTAAAACATCATTTACTTTATTTCATGATAGAAAAAACTTAATTTGTTATTATCCTTATTACATTGTTGGATCTTGCAGACTTACAATTGTACTGTTTTTCTTAAGTGAGAAGGAACACAAGGGATAGGGAAATTTTTTTGAGATAGGTGATCCCAACTGGTTTCTCTTAGGCTGCAGAAAGGCTAATTACAAGTCAAGGAGAACTTAGAGGGCAATTTGAGGATTTCTGCAGAGACCCAGATATAATGAGTGAGTTTTTCCTCATCTTTGTTCATATTTTTTGTCTTATTCTAAATGTGTTAGCATACATGGATATTCATTAAAAAAAATTCGATTTGATTTATGCGACTCTTTGCATTTACACATACAGTTCAACAATTTTCTTACTACAATCTCATTTTTTAGGATGGCTGGAAGATGCTGCCTATTTTGCTGCAATTGATGATAGCGTAAATTCATTCTGCTGGTATCAGTGGCCTGAACGGCATAACCTTTGAAAGACCGTCATCTATCTCCTTTAGTGCAAATTTATGAAAGCAAGAAAGAATATGTAAGTATTGGCTTTCTTCTCAACTTTTCCTCGTTAGATATTTGTGCTTTCTTTAATGTTACAACTTACTTTACTGACAATAGTTGGACAGGTAAACACTTTTGTAGCGCAACAATTTTTATTCCAAAGTCAATGTAAGAAGGTCAAAGACTATGCCAGAAAGAAAGGGGTCAAGATAATGGGAGATATGCCTATTTATGTGGGATATCACAATGCAGACGTTTGGGCTAATAGAAAGCAATTTCTACTTGCGGGTCTCTTGAATGAATGGTTTTAATTTTCTTCTCTCTTTTGTTGTCTGAATCCTTCTCAAGTTAATTATACATGCAGGGGAGAGGGAGATTACCAAATTGATTATGTCCCAGCTCTAAGGATTACAGAAGCAGACAAAATGAATGACAGAAGGTACATCACCTGTAAACCTAGCACCTGTGTCTTTAATACTCTAGGTTTTTTTGTGACAAAAGGAATGTTTGTGTCTACCAGAAGTACTTCTGCCGCAATTTATGAATCACATTTTTAACTTGGTTCTTTTAAGTTAATTTTTGGATAAAGGAATGCTTTGAGGCAAGTTAGGAATAGTTAATATACTGAACTGAACAGTCGTACTATTCTTCAATTTATGATTTCCAGTCTCATATCACTTTGAAAGTATGTGATGGTATCTTGCTCATTCCTATAAGGTCATTGAAGAGAGCCCTTGATAGAAGGTTATATCTTATCGTCCATGGAAAGACCTATGGCTCTGAAGATGATAAGTATGTCTGGCATTTTCCTGAAAAGGTTTATGAGAATGAAGAAACATTGTGCAAGGTAATATGTGGGAGATAATGTCTTTTCCTTTCTGCTATGGTAATTTTCTTACTGTAATTGTTTTTATTTTTTGGTGGAGTGTGCAGACTCTGCAATATGTGATTGGTGATCTTTCTCACACATACTTCGTTGGAAATGCCCCTATGGCACATCTAGTTGCACAAGCTGCAATCTGTAATTTTCTTACTGCTTGCATGTTTATTAGTCAAAGGTTCAATAGCTTTAGATGCATTTGTAGCTCATTTCTTTCAATTCTTTCTTAGATTCTAGATATTAGATTCAATTTTAATAGGTTCAGTTTTAGATTTTAGTTGTAAGTAAAATACATATTTTAGCTTTTAGTTTAAGTAAAATGCAGATTTTAGTTGAAGTCTTGAAAAAATTTCAATTTGAGTTTATTATGAATATGAAATTATGCATCTCAGTTTAAGTATGATGTTGGCTTTATTTAGTTGGCATTTATTGAAGATGGTGACCTGGTTAGTTTAGAAGCATGGCAAAATGTCCAGTGTCAAACTGCTGTATTTTTAGATTAAGCAAGGCGTTGCACTTAGGTTTATTATTGGTAATTTAAAGCCTCTTAGCTCAAATGGATAGAGCGTTGTACTCAAGTACAAAGATGCGGGTTCAAATCCCACAGAGGCTAAAATAACGGGAAAAAAAACTACAAATATGTCATTTAACATCAGGTAATACCCGATGTCTTTCAAAAAATAAAATCGATGTCTATGTGGGTGATGTAAAAAGTAAAAACTGTTTAACATCGGGTAATAGCCGATGTCTTTGTATGTTATAACATCGGATATTTTTTATAATCAATGTTATACTATATCAAAGACATCATATTTAAAAATATAACCGATGTTATAACATACAAAGACATCGGCTATTACCCGATGTTAAAAACTTTTGACTTTTTACATCACCCACATAGACATCGATTTTTTTTTTGAAAGACATCGGCTATTACCCGATGTTAAATAACAAAATTCTAGTAGTGCAAAAAAAATTATAAAATGAAGAAGTGCAGTGGGTGACAATGATGAGTGAGACAAACATTTAATGCACTAGGAGAGAGATGGTTCACTTTTCACAAAGAAAAGTTCCCGCCAAGTTAATTTGGAGGGAAACAAAATGGGGAGTTCAGCGAGTTGCAGAGGGAGTATAAAAGGAGAGGGGGGAACTCGACAGGTGGATCAAAAAGTGAAAAATAACCGATTCTTCTCCATGATTGCCATTAACGTCAAGTTGGAAGAATAAAACCCAGAACTTCATTTACTAGCCAGTCAAAGGGAAATCCTAGTCATCACCGGAACATATGTAGACATACACAGGGATATACGTGGCCATTGCGTACCTGATATACATCAACGATAATGGGAAGTACGGAATGGTGTGGTGGTCAATGCATCTTTCCGCACATCTCGATCGCTCACCAATGAACCCGGCATGTCCGCAACCCAAATTCTCAAGCCTTTGCCATGCCACTTACTGCCAAAGGCAAACAGCTTCCCCCAAAGATCGGTCGAAGCAGCCCTGAGTGCCGCACAAAATGAGCAACAAAAAGGGCTCAAAATCATACATGAGCGGCGAGGAAAAAACTGCTCAAACAATCAAGTTCCGGGCCATGGCACGGACAACTCGAGGCGTATCCAAGTGAATGATGAGTTAGAACCAAGAAAGAAACAGCTGCAGTAATGGAGCTGGAGCTCTGTGGTGGCCGCAACTGATACCAGAAGTTGGGCTCGCGACCACATTTGGGTGCCATGCAGGCCCGGCCCAGAGGCAAGGGCAGACTGGGCGCTTTCCCAGGGCCCAAAAAAATTAGGGGCCCATTAATATATTTTGGTATATATCTATATATATAATTCGGAAGCCCAAGCCCAAACAAATACCCAACCCAAACAAAAACTAAGTCCGACTGTTCAACATTGAAAAGTACGGAGTAAATAAAAACTTTTTTTAATTGAATTAATTAAGAATTGAAAGAGGTGAAACCTAATTGCAGCCTTGCAGGCAGGCATTTTAGACTTTTAGTTCTTCTATTTCATCTTCTTCGCGACAAATTAGGGATTTAGGGAATCGAAAGAGCCAAAAATCGGTTGAGCATTCAAGGTGGAGAGATGAGCGAGCCTTGTGAATTTCAATGGCTCCAAGGCTCTCGGCTTTATAGCACCACCATGGCACCCGTCACTCCCGTCCTCCACTCCTATTCCGTTGAATTTCGCCGGTAAAATCCTCTACTAGACTACTCTGATTGGGAAATTGATTCTGTTCAATTCATTTGGATTAAATTATCTAATGAGTAGTATAAATATAAAATTTCTCTCTTCAAAGAGACGCGCAGATGCTCATGTCACAATAGTGCATAATGCAACAATAAACACAATCTAAGACTAATTTTGCATCGGCCTTGTCAACATTATGTAATACAAAGCACAAAATCAGATTATTCTACAACTTTAACCTCTAACTGAAACCATTATAAGCGAACAATTGCCCCTTCCCCATATCCGACTCACCCATTTTATTAACTTAACCCAGTTATGAAAGTCCAAACCCCAATTCTCCTCAACCTCCCCAATTCGAATTTCTAATCCCACAATAACATCTCCTCCCAACCTAACCTTTCCCCATGTCAGGCGTGTGAACCTGCAGTCCAACACCCACACTGTCAGTGGAGGTTTGCAAATCCATTCTACCCTATTTCGGCCTCAATTTCATCCTTCAATGGTGATTTCCCAACTATATCACCAAGGCACCCAACACCCACAAGGTTAGGGTTTATAAATCCTCTCTCCCCATTCTCCCCAACATCCCCAGTTCTACTTTCATTAAATTCAACCCTCCAAACAGGTTTTTCACAAGATTAAGAGGGCGAGGATGAAAGCTTACTTGATTTCGCAGGGGAGTGTTCTTCTTCAAAAGGGCTGGAAGTGTTGTTCTCTTTCGTCCTCGTCGACCTCTCTTTTCGATTCGCCTGGCCCCCTTTTCTTTCTCTCTCTCAATTGCGGTTTAAAGGTGATTCAATGGCAGTTTTCTTCACAAATCTTCAATGGCGGTTCTCTTCAACAATCTTCAATGGTGGTTTCTCTCTTCTCGTTTGAAGTTGCAACTGAAATGAGAGGGGAGATGCTAAAAAAAATGAGAGGGGAGGATTTGGACATTTGATTTGAGTTTGATGGGTGTTTTATTAAATGTAATCATGACCCCCCCCCCCCCACATCCGGTTTTCCAGTTTTTTTCCCACCTGTTAGGATTTGGACATTTTTGACATATTTGCAAATTTGGGTGGGGAGTCAGATCTGCCAACAACCCAAAATTTTGGTATATTGAATCCAATTTTCTCTAAAATGAAGGGGTTAAAATATTATATGTGTATGGGGCTTGTTTAATGGAGTTTTTTGGTTAAAATTTGTGTTTAAAAAATATACGTGATAGTTTTTTTTGGTGTTTTTAGTTTATTTGGTTTGAAATTACTATAATATTACTAATAATAACCAAATAAACACCACTTTTTTACAAATAAACTTTTTTACACCCCTTACAGATATTATTTCATAATTTTTTAACCTTTATTTTACACAATTTTTCAATTTCAACTTGTTTATAATTTTAGTCACTTTTTTTTACCTCACCGCGTACGTACCCAATGTGTTACCCCACAAAAAATAATCACATAGGATGGGCTCTCTTTCACCAATTTCAATATAAGGGGAAATTTGGTACTTAAGATGTTTGATTAACGATATAGATCTCTTACTTTTTTTTATATATAAGTAAGAATTTGAAATACCAAATAAAACCATTGTTTGATAAATCGAGAAGGCGAAAGATCACTAGACCATCTTATCGTCATGGTACAACAAAAAACCAAATGAAACAACAAAACGAAAAAAACCCCTGCAAACTTGGACAAACATCATCATTCTCAAAGTAGAAGGCCCAAAAAAGATAAGTGAATAGTGAGATCATTTGACAGCAGAGGCTAACACGATTTCTCACCGTCGGAAAGAATGAGAGCAAAATTCTACGATAAGGAAAGAAACTTACGACCCATGGGGAAATGTGAATCACACGAAATTACCCTCATCTAGAGGAGAGATCTTCGAAAGCACAAACCACATATCAAAACACAAAGAAGCAAAACGGCCAACATGCCAAGTCTAGACGAGGTCCGGTTTGCCACAAATTCAGTATTCGTGTTCAAAATTTTTTAATTGTCAAATCTACTTTCAACAATATTTTCTCATTTTTACATACGAAAACAATTTTTATGTACAAGTTCTTTCTACCTAGTATGCATAAGTTCCACAAGTTCAATGAAAGAGGCAATAAACATTCTTCGTTTTTCATTTTCAATTTCACTTTGTAAAAAAAAAAGTGAAGGTGTTTTTCATCGATCTATGTTTGCTAGAGAGCTTTCACTTCCTTGTTTATTTCTTCTCATTTAGCTTGAATCCAATAATGTACATAAGTAGGCATAAAACGTGTAAATTCTGAACTTTGCAACATAAGAGACAATGAATGCACTTTATGCTAAAGACATGTCTAAATGCAACCTAAATGACTTAAGAATGACTAAAAATGCCTACAGAAATCATGCATTATCAAATCACCCACACTTACCTTTTGCTAGTTCTCAAGCAAAATCATTCCAAAGTATAATCATTGTATCCCACAAACACAGTTTTTCATGAATTAGTCTTTATCAAAAGAAACATCTTTAAATAAATGCAAACAATGGTAAAGTAGACTAACTTCATAGCATGTACATGTGCGATCAAGTAGCCCACATGCTTTATCGTTCCAACCTTACAGGGGGAAAATGTGTTTCACTCGCTCTATCTATTTAGGCTTTAAGATCAACTCTCAACTGAATTCATTACATAAAAATCATCTTAAGCATTGACATTTATATAGCATTATCTCCACATAATACTTCAAAACAAATAAGTAACATCAAGAGAACTGACGATTGGTGAACCGGTCGTTGATTCTCGCCAAAGATAAATAACCAATACTCAACACTAGTATAGCGAATAAGTACAGGTGTTGATCCCATAGAGAGCGTGTATTTAATACGTTTTCCTGTCAACTATGCAAAATAAAGAGAGATAACAAAGCAAAGTAGTTGATATATGTTTATAAGCACAAAAGCAAAGTAACACGAGTGAGTGAATATGATGGGATTGGTTTCATCTACTTATATATCTCGACAGAGTTGGTTATTCTTGGTTCTAATTAATTATTACCCTAGGAATTGGTTTTTGCACATGGTTTTATAGCTTCCTTATTCGATCACTGCCGACTCCCTAAACTCTTGCATGAGGTTCGAGATGCATTAGGTCCCAAGTCTCCTTAGAAATTCAATAATATAACCTATGATTTATAGCAAGTTGTCACCTCGTTGTCTACCCAGCTCTTTCCTTTTACCTATAAGCAATATTATTAAAGTGTCGGTATCCTTAGACAAACTAGTTTCCCATCACTAGATATGTTTGCTACTATAGAGGTTCGACCCACCGGAGCGGAGGTAGTCGAAACTCTGGGTAGATGCAACTCAGTCAAGGTGATCAATCAAGACAAAAGCATGCAACATAATAATAACAATATAAGAGCAAAAAAAATGAGATAATAAAATATAAAGAACGTGAATTGATAACCAAACCAACGTCTTGACAAGTAGATGAGTGGAAGATTACCCTAGCATGACTATCTTCATGCAAAACATAAAAGAAAAGAGAAAACCTACGGTTTTCGCTCCACAAGGGAGGCGGAACCCAGAGAGAGAGAGAGAGAGAGAGAGAGAGAGAGAGAGAGAGAGGAGAATGAGTTGTGAATTACGTGTTGAATGGCTGAGAAGAGAGCCTTATTTATAGTGCTAAAACCCTAGGCATCGACAATCCTTAGTGTGGATAGAATCCTCGGCAGAATTTAGAAAATCCAAGAGCGGCGGGCGAAGATAGGGCATCGGCTGGTGCCGACTCAGCTAGTGTCGCCGCTCCTTTCGTGGGTGCCTCAGGTTTGGCAGGCGCCGCTTAGGCATCGGCGGGTGCCGACACTTTTACGGTCGTAAATCCGTACTTTTGCCGTAGCAGCTTATGCAACATTGTGATGTCATAGAGCTTGTCTAGAGCTTTCCAATGCATGGTCATAATAGTCGATTGGAGAAAACCTAGGGTTTTCGACATTGTGAGTGGAAGATTACCCTAGCATGACTATCTTCATGCAATATATAAATGAAAAGAGAAAACATAAGGTTTTCGCTCCACAAGGGAGGCGGAACCCAGAGAGAGAGAGAAAGGAGAACGAGTTGTGAATTACGTGTTGAATGGCTGAGAAGAGAGCTAGCCTTATTTATAGTGCTAAAACTCTAGGAGTCGGCAATCCTTAGTGTGGAAGCAAAACCCAATGGGCGGCAGAATTTGGAAAATCCAGGAGCGGTGGGCGAAGATAGGGCATCGGCTGGTGCCTACTCAGCGAGTGTCGCCGCTCCTTCCATGGGTGCCTCAGGATTGGCAGGGGCCCATACTTTTGCGGCCGCAAATCTGTACTTTTTCTGCAATAGCTTACACAACATTGTGATGTCGTAGAGCTCGTCGAGAGTTTTCCAACGCATGGTCTTAATAAACGATTGGACATCCGAGGCCACGGAAAATTGCATTTTAAGTTCAGCTCGCCGTGCGGACAACTTTTGATCCATGATTCCTTCACTATTCGAAGCTCGGATCTATTTCTTGCAAGTAAACACTAAAAATGCGTAGATTCCGACTTCTTCCACTTAAGAGACAATGAATGCACTTTATGCTAAGAACATGTCTGAATGCAACCTAAACTAACTAAGAACTACCTAAAATGCCTATGTAAATCATGCATTATCAAGGACTTTGCTCAATGGAAGACTTCGAAGAAGAGTCCATTCGACGGGTTGTGATGGGGCTTGGTATGAAAATAAGGGCAAGGAATTATTTTGGCTATGTGGTGCTTCTAATTCCGAGAACTAAGATTTCAATTCTTCCCAACATATCCCAAAACAACTGAAAAGTAAACAAGCTTTCATATGATGCAATTTATCTAACTCTCATAAATATAAAAATAAACTAGGCTCTTTATTTCAATCACACTTTTCTTCTCTTTTTTTCTTTCTTTTTCTCCTTTTTTTTTTTTAATTTTTTCTTTTTTTCTTTTTTTTTTTCTATAGAGCCAAAAATGAAATACAAAATATGAGGAAATAAAGCACATAACATTACATCTTGACTTGAAACTCTTCAACATTGTGTTATGCATAGACCCTAGTTTTTTCTTCTCTCCAAATTATAACCATAACCAACTCTAATCCTAATTCATGAAGGGTCAAGCTCATTATCATCTAAGGATATTATGTATTTTGTGGAGCTTTCAAAAGAAAAAGGGTAAATACTCAAATTGGTTAAAGGTATAACATAGGGTAGATATGGATAAATATGGTTAAAAATAATGCCTTGTTGTAGGAGGAAATCGAGTTTAAAATATAATGAAATAGATCAAACCAGATTCGTGTCCATGCAAATGATTACAAGACCTCCTCCTGATACAGTAGTGGGAAGTCAGGATCGATCCTCAAGGAAGCGTGTCAGCGGATCTCAGGTAGAGGAAGAATCTCACAAACAGACAGAAATAACAGAGAAAAGCAGAAAAGAAAGCAAAGCACAAAAACTGGTCGATATCGACCACTGTTACTCGATATCGACTAAGCAAATCGACCAACAGTGCACGAAATCGACTGACAGAAAGCAAAACCCAGCAAATTAACTCGATTTCGACAAGACTCAACTCGACATTGACCAAAGTCCTCGATGTCAACCAAACCTTCTCGAGATCGAGTAACTCAGAAACTAAAATTGCAACCTTTCTCAACACAGAACACGATTTTCGATGAAATAAATCAATAATGTAAAGACTTCCAAGATCAAGGTTTCAACACCACAACGATAACCATGCAAAGTAACACATAAAGGCATAAAAGATCATGCTTTTCATCAAATAACTTTCGTTATTAACAAATAAGAATATAGAGGCTTTCGCATAAACCCTAATTGTTACTAACCCTTTTTCACACAATTAATCCAAGTTGTATTAAGATCACTTTCGCTTCAATAATACAAACAAGGATCACCTTCAACTTTCGCAAAACAATCATGCTCGCAGGGATAGAAGACGAATTGCATAAAAAGATCAAACCTTTACCGCATCACCTCACATGGCCACCGTCGGGCTCACCCTGACCCTAGAAGTGGGTGGACTACTCGCTCTTCATCATCAAGAAACTCATCAAAGATTTCAGGAAAATAAATTGCATTAAAATAAACTAAATAAAACTTACAACCAATTGGAGCCAAATCCGCTTTCGCAAACCCCAACTCTTCTCAGCTACAATCTCTATCTCTCTCTACTTACTACCTCTTCTCCTTCTCTAGAATTTTATGAAAAGAAATCAGCCCCTAAAGCTTTATTTATAGCCTTCATTCCAAGTTAATCTAGGAAAGAAAACTATATCTATATCTAATTCTATCCATCTTTTATCTAAAGATTAAAACATGAAAATAAATAATTATATCTAAAAAGGAAATATATCTAATGTAGGTAAATATCTTCTCCTCTTGATAGCACTTGATAGATCTTTATGGATTTTGGCCTCGAAAATATCTCCATCGGATTCGGGATAGAATCTTAACAAGAATTCTAACTAGCTCGATTTCGACTTCTGGGTGTTACTCGATATCGAGTAGTTTCCTCGATATCGACCAAGGTTTGGTCCGACTTCATCTTCTTCGTCGATCTCGGCTCCTGGACGGCACATCGACTTGGGTTTTTCCTCGATATCGAGTAGATTTCCTCGATATCGAGTAGATTTCCTCGATATCGAGCAACGTCTTTCAACTCCTAGCTTCTCGAGTCGACTTCTGGATATTGACTCGATATGGCCAACTCGATATCGACTAAAGGAAGTCGATATCGACCAACTTTCTCAGCTCAGCTCGATTTTTGTCAACTTTGGTGGAAATCGACTAGATGACTCGATATCGACTAAGCTTGCTCGATATCGACCAGATTGTGTCGAGTCGATTTTCTTGCTTCCGGCTTGATTTGTCCTGGTTCCGCTGCTCCTTGACCTCGGACTTCTATAGTTGACTTCGAGCTTTTCTTCCTTTCTCAGAACTGCTGCAAATTGCTTCGATTTCTGCGAAATTAAACAAAAACTGGTGTAGATTCCATAATTTGGCAAATAAGCATAAACTACATAGATTCTGTACTATTCTAACTCAAATGTATGAAATGCATGCAGAAAACGATCTAAAAGATAGTATAAAACATGGTGAATTAGGCTCACAACATGCCTCAATCATATGAAATGTATAAGTAATGAATATGTATCATAATTGGTCTCAATAGTAAATAAACATGTCAATACTTGGAGATTAATGCATAAGAAGAGTAAATAACACAATAAAAAAAGCAAAGGGAATAAATGTAATATCCGTATAAGGCCAAAAATTCTCACAAGAACAAGTTTTTTTGGGGGGGATTTCAATCATGCCTAGGAACTTAGATCATACATGCTTAATTGTGTCTACTTAATATGTTTCACATAAAAACCAAACGGCTGGGGCATTTGTCAAACCAAACAACATTAATTTGAACTCATAATGCCCATATCTAGTTCTAAAAGCTGTTTTTTCTATATCAATATCTCCAAACCCTATGTTGGTGATAGTCAGATCTTAAATCAATTTTGGAGAAAACTTGTGCCTCATACAACTGATCAAGCAGATCATCTATTCTTGGTAAGGGTATTTATTTTTCACTATTACTCGATTTAATTCACGATAATCTATATATAACCTAAAGGAATCATCCTTCTTCTTAACAAACAATAGTGATGCTCCCCAAGGTGACACACTGGGTCATATATATATATAGGGAGTGGTTCCCTTGTGCACACCACTTAGAGTGTACTTTGTGCACGAATTTGGGCCTTTGATTAAAAGAATATGGAAGGCTAGGATTAAAAGGGTTTTTTCTTTAATTTTGTATTAACACTGGTGGGACCAGCAACCAAAAAGCCCTTACCTTCAAACCTATGCGCGTGTGCTGTGCATCCACCACAAAAAAAGCCATCACTCCTTATTTAGTTCTTTTTTCCTTTTTTTTCAAAAAAATATATTAAAAATTTGTGATTTTTTTTTCTGATGGGAAATAAATGTTTTTGTTAAACCTTCCTGATTTAATTCGTTTTAAAGATTTGACAATTCCACCGAATAATGTTGCGCTTGCTACGGAATAAGGTTTTGTTGTCATTTTTAATGTTATTTTTAAACCCAACTGATTTAGTTCGTTTTAAATATTTGACAATTCCATCGAATAGTGTTTCATTTGCTATCGACTAATGTTTATATTAAAAATTATCAATTCCATTGAATAATTTGTCACATGCTACTGAATAATGTTTTTTTTTTGTCAATCAATTTCAGTTAAAAGAAACCCCAAATCCTTAAACGATACTTACCATTAGTATAATTAATGCTTCATATTTGACCGAATAATGTCTTACATTTCACCAAATAATGTTTTGTTTCATATTATTGTTTGCCAAACCTAAGACTCTATATTCGAGCGAATAATGAATAAGATTTCCTCGAATAATTTACCAACTCAATACTATTAGTAATCGAAATTCGACACATATACCTGAATAATTAACGAATAATGAATTAATTATACATCTCAAAAACCATTCACTAAATTCAACACATACGCCTGAATAATTTCTCATTTTTCCCCGAATAATACAGGAATCACCCCGATTTCGCCCATAACCTAACACAAATACAAATCACCCCGGACCACCCCCAACCCCACTCACCCCCGCCCTGCTGCCTTCCCAAATCCGCTTCATCAGCAAATTGAACGAGAAACTGGAAGCATGCCAGCGCCAGCCCCTCCGCCAAAGTAACTTGAAGCACTGGAGGAGCCGCTACAGCACTGCCTCGGCCCGGCGCTTCCACCGCCACCAGTGGTTGAGGTCGACAATGCATCAAAGTCAAGATTCGAGCGATACTAGAAATTAGGGGTTACCGATCTCTTCCAGTCGCTCTCGGTGCCGCCAACACTAATCTTCTCCGGTCGCTCTCGGCGGCGCCAGCACCGATCTCCTCCAGTCGTAGGTGGCGGAAGCAGGATAGAAAGAGGCGAGATCTGGTGCAGAAGCAGTGGCAATGGACGAAGAACAAAGGCGACTTGGGGCTTCGGTTGAATCGGCTCCTCCACCTCCGGCTGCCGATGGTGCCACCGCAACCCCGCAGCCTCGCAATCTCCTCCCCGGATTCATCGATTGTTGGATCTCCATAACCGCCTCCTCGGATTCAGCGATTGTTGGATCTCCTCCTCGCAATCTCGCAATCGTCGCTGCCATCAATTCACCGCCAACCCAACTCTGCCTCCTAATCGCCGACGCCGGCCTTCCCATCGAAGCCGCCTTCCTCTTCGCCTCCTGGCCTGTAGCCTCGCAATCACCACCGCCGCCGGATGAATCGCTCCTCTTCATGTCCACAGCCATCGGTCGAAGCCTCGCAATCCCCCCCCCCCCCGGACTCGTCGTTGCCGGAAGCCAAGCGCAGTCACCGGACTCAACCACAGTGGCCACCTTCCTCGCCCTATCGCCCTTCGTCGGATCCAAGTTCCGAGCCCTTCGCATCCGCTTTGCCTCCTGGATCTACACGATGAAGAAGATGAGGGAGGTGCTTTAAACATTGGGGAAGTCCCAGGTCTACCTCAATGGCGAACTCACCGGGATGCTTGTCACCTCCTCCGGTCTCTCTTTTTCTTCTTCTATATAACATAAATATCAAATGCCCCCTTGTCGGATCAGTTTTGCTACAGTCAAAGCATTTATAAGTCGTCGCTTCTCTTGCCCCCCCCCCCCCCCATCCCCCCGGGTGATTTCCAAATTTACATCTGAACTTCTTATCTCTTTATATGTTAACCATTCTAGCTTCAAAATCTATTACAACTTCATATTGAGATAACTAGTCCATACATAATATAATATCATATGGAATCATAGAAATGACTATCAGATTAGCAGCAAATTCGCTTCTTGATATGAACAGGAAAGTCAGTCAACACCTTTGTTCCAATCATCCTGTTACCATTAGACGAGATCACAATATAAGGTTCACATGTTGTATCGCAACTTATTCCATACTTATCCACACATTCTCTGGAAATAAAAGAATGGGTTGCTCCATAATCGAATAAAATGTCCACCTTCTCTAAATAGTCATAAAGAGTACCTTTAGTGGTGGGTGCGTTAGGCTCTCCCCTTTGTTGCATCACATACAATCGGGGACTAGCGAAGGTCCAATTGGCTGCTTTCCTTTATCCTGTACCGTTGACTGAGACATAACTGGAACTGGATTATTCTATTGAGTCCTTTGAGTTGGCAAAAGCCTCGAATTTGTTATAGATGCCTAATATGATGGAGTTCGGGACTGCTTAACGGCTTGGATCATATTCCATATGGGGCAGAACGTACCATGGAACGTCGACCCTGGGGGTTGTGATGAAATCTTAGCGTTACTTAATTTTCTACTCCTTGGATCATATTCCATATAGCTTCCTACACAACCTGCATTGCAGCATTCCTACCTTTGGCGTCAAAGGAGTGCTCTACTGGTGGCACACATGGGGCAGAACGTACCATGGAATGTTGAGGTGACAGTATACTTGCATTAGACTCCCATTATGGTGAGATCCAATTAATTCAACTTGATTTCCCCCCATATCCAACATATGCGGCTGATTATCCATTTGTAATAAAAACAAGTTTTTTCCATAAATATTTATCGAAAAGGGAATATGTGTGTGTGTGTGTGTGTGTGTGTATATACATAATTTTATTCATTACTATTGTTATCTTCCAACATCTTGTCTGCAACAACTATTATAAAAATATAGTAAGGGTACAACTTATCCTACTACAGAGTCACATTCCACACAACCTCCTTAATAACCCGCAAACTTAGTCCTTGATTTCCAGCTGAACTTTGGTGAGTTTCTTAGGAACCTTCTTCTGAGCCATCACGGGTTGTATAGGTCCCGTTTGTTTTGAAGATGTTGTAGCCTTGGATATGATTTCACTTCCATAATCAATTATGAAATCCTCTCTTGCATTTTTTGCCTCCAAACTTGCATTTCCCCCAACTCTCTTTGTGTTGCCTCAAGCTTCTGTAATAAGGTTCGGGATTGAGATACTACATCTCCAACTGATTCCGCACTATTTGGTCAAAAAACGTTCAACATTTGGCTTTGATCCACGATTCATCCCTTGGGTTGAAGTGTGTGTCAAAATTGTTTCTTTCTTAATCCTTGTCAATGATGGACCAACGAAGGTGTTCCTTCCTAAAAAGGGACTATGACAAGGAGACTAGATTTCCCCACACTAAGGCCAGGGAAAAATTACCATGAAAACAAAACCAATATGTACCAACCGAACCAACATAATTGGTAACCAATTATATTGGTTACCAATATAATTGGTACGGTAACGGTAATGAGAATGAAAAAGTTGGTATTACCATTACCAACTAATATGAAATTGGTTGGTATGGTAATACCAACCAATCCTACCAAAACAATTATATCTAGTTTTATTTTTATTTTTTTTAATTTATTTTGTATATGTTTTAAGTTTTTAGCTTTTGTTTTTATTTTTTAAACTTTTTTTTCTTCAAAAAATATTTTTAATCAAGGGAGGAATACTAACTCGACCTCGATTAAGACGAAAACCTATAGCGTTAGTCGGAATAATACATTCCTATTGCTATGTTGTTTTTGATTTAGTGTTTAAACACTTTGTAATAACTTTAAAGTTTTATGTTGCTTTCGTCCTCAAATATAGTCGATTCGGACGAAACGTAAGCGTTGGAATAATTTATACGTTTTAATTAAGTTGTATTATATTTGCATATTTTTTTCTCAACACTCTAAAGTTGGTAAATTGTCATTACCAACACGTACCAACCAACTTAATTGGTAACCAATTAAGTTGGTACAATCCCTTCGGTGGTTGGTAATGGTAGAGGTTTTACGATTACCAATTCAAATTGGTTGGTAAATGGTAAACGGAAAAATGAATTGGTAATGTACCGATTCCCCCTTATTCATTTTAGGTGCGGAGATCCTAGCGAGAGCTTTACAAGCTCAAAGCAATGAATCCAGAAAATCAATTAGCTTTGAAATCACTAGACATGGAACCAGAATGATACATTTCTTATCCTTCGAAGATGATATAATGATATTTCCAAAAGCAAACTCAAAATCTTGTAACCAGATTAAAAGAATTATTGACAACTACTCTCAAATATTAGGACAAAATGGGAACTTCAATAAATCAACCTTTCAAGTTACACTAGGAGTATCGGCCCAATAAAAACAGACAATCCAAAGTATTCTTCGCATCACGAATCTGGAAACACTTGACAAATATCTTGGATGTCCAATTATAAATGGAAAGGTGAACAAAGACACTTTCGAAGAAACGATTGTCAAAAGTAATGCACAACTCACAAAGTGGAAGGCAAATGGATTATCCCAACAAGGACGATCAGTTTTGATAAAATCAAATCTCGCCAAGAAACCAAATTTTATCATGCAGAGCTTCATGCTCCCATCAGGAATCCACAAGGAGTTGAACCAAATTAATAGAGGATTCTTCTGGAATAAGGACCACACGTATAAACCACTTATAGGATGGGATAAAATATGTAAACTCAAACGTTATGGAGGAATGGGACTAAATAAATAAAAAGGCATCAATAAAGCATTACAAATGAAACTCATCTGGAAATTTTTTGCTCAGCCAGAAAACTTCTGGGTTAAAATTATAAAAGAAAAATACCTCAAACTCGAATTCCTATGGGACTAAAAGAAAAAAAAAAGAATATTCCTAGCAATGGAGAAAACTTATGAAACTAAAAGATGAATTATGTGCAGTACTTATCTAGCAGTTGGGATTGGTAAAACAATTAGATTCTTGATAGATGAATGGATAATAGGTATCAAATTAAAGGACTATAAAATAACAGTAGATCCAATTGACCCAAATGAAAAAGTTGACAAGTTTGTTGGACCAGATAAACATGGGAAGTTAGAGGAAATGTGTGCCCTCCTTCTAAATAATATTGTTGACAAAATTAAAAAACATAAAAATCCCGCTAAATGAAATAGAAGATCGATTGTATTGGAAACATAGTAGAAATGGGTGGTTCCCCACAGCATCGGCACTAGAAAGCATTACAAAAACCCGAACAACAATAGACCAACAAACACAATGGATTTGGAACATTGATTATTTTCCAAAGGTAAAAAAAATTATTTGGAAGCTAGTCATGGATGGAACCCCCACCAAGAAAAGACTTGCCGCGAAAGGGGTTGCAGTTCCCCTCTCGTGCAACGTATATGCAATCTTAATGACGAAGACTCTGAACACATTTTCATAAACTGTCAATGTTCAAGGGAACTCGTTTGGAAAACAGATTGGAAGGACAATACAAAACACACAAACAAGGGACAAATGTATGAAAGAAATCACAACAGATATTTTCCCAAAGCTATCTACAACACACACCAAAAAAACTTGTCATTATCTAGTGGTTGAAGCTTATGGACAATTAGAAATAAGATTGTTTTCGATGATCAGGGGTTTGCAAATAGACAAAAACATGAACAATACATGAAACATCAATTAATACAATGGCAAGAATCCAAAAGACAATTATGGAAAAATATAGATCAAAAGAAAAAAGTTACACAACCTACTCAAAGAAGAAGGAAATTTGAGATGGCAAAAGCATATGGCAGGAGGCTTCAAATTAAATTTTGATGCTTTTATGCTTTCTTCAGGCGAGGCTTCGACGGGAGTAGTTATTCAAGATCACCATGAATTTATCGTTTTCTACAAGGTTCAATGTGTGGTGAGATGTCGGAGATGAAGGCCGAAGCTCTTGCCCTCCATTCTGGACTTGTGACTGCTCACCAACTGGGTATTTCTATGATCGAGTTCTAAGGCGATTGTCTTGTGGTCATCAACACTATCAATGATGTTTGGAGTTGTCCTTGGAAGATCGAAATGATTATTGTCGACTCCATGCGACTTCTCCATAATTTCCAATGCTCCTCATGTTTGCATGTCTTTAGAGAGCTCAATCAAGTCATGGATCAGGTGGCTAATCTTTGGCATCAACTCTATCACTTCCCCTTGCATCATTCTAAGCTCCAAGCTCTCGTCCAAAAGGACGCACTTGGGTGGTGGATCAACAAGATCTGACAATCCCCAAATTCTTTCCTTGTATAAAAAAAAAGATAGCTACTAAGTAAGCTTTATATAATGGACAATATTCAAATCATATTTTATAGGTTTTTTTCAATATTTTTTACAAAAGTATTCATTATTCTACCCATACATTTAAAAAATCTACTAATTTTTATTCATTTGATTTTTTTTATTATAAATGTCATATTTAAATCGTAATACATGAATTGTTGCAATACTTTTTAATTCTATCAGTTTTTACATTTAAAAATGAGATTTTTTTTAATAAAAAAGTTATAATTTTATTTTAATATTTTCAAAACAAATATTTATCATCTCACACATACATAAATCTATTAACTTTTATTGAAAGACTTTTTGCACTAAAATTTTTTATATTTAAACTACAAATTATGACTTTCTTTTAATATTTTTTTCAAAAATCTTTATTATATATACTGAATTTCTGATTTTTTTTTCTCTCCGAAACATAGATTAAGAAATCATGTTGTTCCCACCGATGAGATACACTATATGTCTATATATTCGTTGTTGTATATATATCTCATTCATGCTAGCTTATCATCTCACCTCACCACAAATATGTTGTAACATTTTGTGATACATTTTTTAAATTCATTGTACGAGGGGCCGGTGACGGTGAGGACTGAGGAGGGTAATGGTCGAGTCAACTATATTAGATTAATATTATTAATAAATAAATAATTACCAACATAAATAATTCAAAGTAGCACCCTGATTTAATTTTCTACTAAGCATATATATATATATTTTTAAAAACTATTAAAAGGAAAACTCTAATCAGTCGACTAAGTTGATATATGCAGACATTTTCTTTGTTTGGATGCTAAAAGATAATCAACAAAATATAGGGCCAAAATTAATTTACCTAAATTATATAGGATCCTTAGTGGAATCCGGCCAATGCCAAAGGGGGCATAATAGTACGTGGTCCCTAAATCATTAATTATATTGGTATTAATTAGTTATAGTAACACATTAGACGTTAGCTTTCAATATAGAATTTCCTATAGTAGATTTAACTGAAAGCTCCACTCTGAAAGTGTTAGGAGGGTTCCCACCATGTGCCAAACTACACCTATGCATCTTAACTCTATTATTTAAAAAAAATATTGCGAGCGATTTATAAATAATTTTATTTTTACTTTTTTTTTCGAGGTCCGATCCAAATAAGCTAGAAGAACAAACCTGAAAATTTTTGGTGGTATAAACTGACATCTTTATGCACGGATCTAAAAGTGGGTTGTCAGGGTTGAGCTTTACTGTTGTCCACCTAAAAAATTTTTGTATAAAGCAATCCTAACTTATCTCAAATTTTATTTCTAATTCCGTACCTAGACGTCACATGAAACTCTGAATCTTACATATAATTAAAATTCCAATCTAGTACTTGAAATTGAGACTTCGTGATCGAAAGGGTCGAAATATGACATTCTCATTTTAATCTCCTCTAAAAAGGCACCATATCTTCACACTATAATAGCTAGACGAAGATAAAGTCCCACCACGACTAAAACGTACACTATTCTACTTTTATATATTTTTTTAAAAAAAATAGGAAGATATTTGAAATATTAATCAGATGATATGTCAATAAATTATAAGAGATAATCAAATTTAGTTGGGCACAAGGTATGTTTTTTTTTTAAATGTATTAAATATATGCATAGTGTGTATATATACATACACATATATATATATATATATATATATATATATATATATATATATATATATATATATATATATATATATATATATATATATATATAAAGATTCAAATGAAAATAGGGCTTAAAATGAAAATAGGTCTAATTCTCGGATTTGGGCAGCGGATTTGCTGCTCCGACCTGTTTCTATTTCCAATTCAACGTGCTCCGGATAATCCGTCTCTCTCAATCGCTCATCTCTCTCCTCCCTCTTCATCGGCATCCTCCTGTCGCCCTCGCTGCTCCTCGTCGCCATCAGATCTGGCATTGGCGCAGCAGCTTCCTCCTCGATCCGCCCCTCCTTCCTTTGGATTCGGCGCCGCTGCTTCCTCCTCCGCTGCTACTTCCTCTCGGCGCATCTCACATTCGATGTTGAATATGGATGTTCAATAATCTCGTCTTCAGGTTTTATTTTTGAACTTTAAATTGAATTTTGTCCTTATAGTATGATGTCTCTATTATTTTGCATCTTATTGCTCTTAATTTTTCGATTTTCGAATAGATTCTATAATTTTGATAGATTTAGGGTTTTCAATTTGGGGGAAATGGGAAATCGATTTAGGGTGTTCATTATTGTTATAACTCTTACACAAATTTCAGCAACCCTGGTTACACAAACCAGAAAAGAGTCCCTGAGATTTAGTGGTTGCTTGAACGGTATGAACTGATATATGAATGCGGTTGCGGAACAACAAAATAAAGGAATGAATGTGCATCACATTTTGTTAATTCGGGGCCTTATTGATAGGGCTCAATGTGTGAAGATGCAAAACAGAGTGAATATTTATACGGTGGGTTCAAGCTGTTAAGAGTTAAGCAGGTGGAGTTGGAATAAAGAGACTGCAATTTGGTAATTGGATTGGATTATGATGCAATAAATTAATTCATCTTCTTAGTGTGATTGTATTTGTGGGTTTTTCATAGAGTTACAGAAGGCTACAATTATTGGATTGATTGATCTAGTTTGGTTTTGAATTGATTGTGAGTTTGGATGGTATTTTGGTTTGCTCATTTTAATCTGATCGTGGGGTTTTCATTTTAGTTTGTGATTCATTAGCTTTTGATGTTATTTTGGGTTTGGTTAACTGGATTTGGGTTTGTTCATATTCTGCTCAATTTTGAGTTGTTTTGTGCATGAGAGCTTATATTTATGCAAGCATACTTTATACATGTCTTTCAATTTCATTTTGACATTTTGAGTTGTTCATTGCTTATGTTTTAGAACTGTTGTTGTGAATAAAATTTGTCTGTTATCGGCGTATCACTAATGTTACATTCGTCTTCATTTTTGGTGAAATGGGGAGCATATGTGATTATGAGCAATGCTTATTTTGTGATCCTTGTCCATTATTATGATTATTGTTATTGTTACTCCATTGCTATTATTGCATCTTGTTGGTAGATTCGCAAGATATTCAGTTACCTCTCTGGATAAAAATGCATAAACCTAAACTGTACATTGAGTCTGATCTCAGGACACCACTTGACCATCTTGACCTCAGCATTTACAAGTATGATTTTGCATTCCTTTTTATCTTTTGTACTAGATTCTTCTACAAACTGCAATTTGTTTTTTTCAGCATCTTTAGTTACTGCTCTGATTGGCCTTTTCCCTTTCATGTGCTTCATATTACACTGAAATTTTATTGGGGCTGAGCTCTTTTTAATTCATATGGCTATTTTAAGCATTTTCTTTATTTTTAAGCTCTTGTTCCCACTTTGATGTCTTCACAGTGCCGCCTATCATCTTCAATTGTTCCATAGTCTCCAAATTCAGATCATATGGCTTTGGCTATTACAGGTTCGTTTCTCTTGTTGAACCCTAATAAGTAGAGCTTCTTGTTACAATAGAGAAGAATTCGTTACACAGTTTGTCTCCAAGAATTTACTTGAAAGTTTCAGTTGAATCTACTCACTTCTGGAGAGAGTGCTCATATTAGTCGTGGTGCTTTCTTCTTATTTTCCTGAGATGATCAATTAAAAAAACAAAAGGTAAATCTTATATCCCCCACTCATCTGAATATTTATGGCTTATTTTTGGCTCTTTTTAATAAGAAGAGTGTGAAAACTTACATAATGTTTCGATAGATCCTTGTTATTATAGTCTAAATCTAAGTGAGGTGTTTTTCTAAGTTAATCATTAGATTTATTTTCAGGATTATCTTCCTGGATCTTTGTTATTAGTTATCAATACCAAAATATCGTGGTAATGTTATGGCATCCTTTAGTTCTCATAATAAAATGTTACAGTGTTTGCATTGGTTTATGTGAGGTTATGACAAGTGCTAGAAAGAGTCAACTGTTGGGCTTCATAGATGAGCTTATCCACACAATTCATGTTGCTCTCTGCGATAGGTTTGTCAATGGCTTTGTGCTGATGTCTCTACAATTTTCTTATTGTGTTAGCTTTAGTGTTAGGTGGCAAGTAATGACAAGTGCTGAAGACTCTATAATTAATTGTTGTGATCTACTAAGCTACGGTATTTTAGAGACTGTTTTGAATTGCTCTTGTTGTGTTTAGAACTATAGTCTATAGTGCATATTTAAGAGGTAATATTGCATATTTAATATTAAAAAGTGTATGAATAAAGAACAAAAAGTGCACATTTTGGCATGGGCTTTTGTAAATATGAATAAATCTCTCAAGTTTATGGCTAAATAGTAAGAGATAATATTAATCTCCTCCTAGAGATAAAGCTACCTACCTAGGGATAATACTAATCTTTAGCCTTGGAGTTTTTGCACCAAAGCCTATTAGCTCAAAATGGTAGAGCAATGTGCTTACGCACAAAGATGCGGGTTCAAATCCTGCATAGGATATCTATGTGTATCTCATATTATGAATCTCTTCGTGAATAAGAGTGCAAGGTGCAAAAATAAAATTGTAATGTGCAAATATAAGATCATAAAGTGCACGGTTAAGATTATAAAGTGCACAAATGATAAAAGGAGAGAAATGGATGTTTTGCAACATGTGTGGGTTCCGAAAACAAAATTTATTTAGGCTGCTGCTACTGTTGCAGATACAGAGCAAGGGAAAGCCATGACAGAGGGGGAAAAGGATGAAATTTCTATGAAAGCAATAAATCAGGAGAGTAGGATGAGTGTAGAAGATGGAGTTGTTGAGCATGGAGAGTGTGGAGGGAAGCAAGGGAAACAACTCAATACTATAATCAAGGAGTATGTGCATGGGCTCACTACAACGGATACTAAGGATGATGGGCAAGTTATTGGCGGGTGCAATGTGAATGTGCCTAAGTTGCTGCCTAGTGCAGTAGAATGCAGTATGACAGATGGAACGGAAGGGGTGACAGCTTCAAACAAGCCAATGAGAGAGTGAGAGGCAAAGTTGTATTCGAATCCTACACAGAAAAATGGACTAAAATATGGTGAGAGAGCTGATGTGACAGTAAATAGAATACATGTGTGCATACAATAATTACTAAAAAAGAGTGAAGAAATCTGGTAAATCTTATCTCAATCAATTGTGCAAAAGTAAGACATAATTGTGCAGATTTAGAATACAATTGTGCACATTTAGAATACAATGATGCATACAACAATTATTAATATTATAAAGTGCAAAAGTGAGATACAATTGTGCAGATTTAGGATACAGGTGTGCATAAAACAATTACTAAAAAAGAGTGAAAAATCTAAGAGATCTTATCTCAATCAATTGTACAAAAGTAAGATACAATTGTGCAGATTTAGAATACAATTGTGCACATTTAGAATACAAGTGTGCAAATGTAAGATAAAATTGTGAAGATTTAGAATACAAGTGTACAAGAGTAAGATACAATTGTGCAGATTTAGAATACAATTGTGCACATTTAGAATACAAGTGTGCAAAAGTAAGATACAATTGTGCAGATTTAGAATACAAGTGTGCAAAAGTAAGATACAATTGTGCAAAAGGAAGATACAATTGTGCATATTTAGAATGCATTCAGATAAGATTTGAATAATCTTCTGGCCGCTCATGAGTTGACAGTTGTTTGCTTTAGAACACCCCAAGCCTGAAATTGCATAATAACTCTTCACGCTGTTGATCTGGGAGCTCGCTTTACAGATACAACAAAAAGAGGCGATTCCACTTCTGTATCTATCTAATGTTGCACTTCTTTATATTAAATATGCATAATTACACCTTATATATGCATATTTTCTATCTAATGTTGCACTTAAATATAAAGAATTCAGCAGGACTCTTAAAAATTCAGAATCTTTTATTGCAATATTCATGACAGAAGTCAGCACCAAAACATCAAATTGAAGACAACAAACAACCTCTAATTAGCCTCGAACTTGCAATCTAAAGTTAAAAACCCCATAATTGCATTTGAATGACATAAAAATCCAGCTCCTATCGTTGTTTATATATAAATGTATCTCTATACCTTTATCAAGCCATTCTAAATGACCACATGAATACATGATGTTAGTACACTAACAAAAGTAGCCTCATTGGGTCTCGTTTCCCCGGAAGTAGACATCTGATCAAACAGTTGCAATGAGAGAAGCAGGCACAACCATCCTCTTGATCTTGTCATATGGCGGAGGTATTCCCTCAAATACCTTCAACCTTGCCAAGGCAGCAGCTCCTCTCTTGGTCTTGTGGGGAATCACCCTAAAATTAGTGTCATTATTAACAAATGTCAGTACCCACACCTGCTGAGATTGATAACTGAAAACAAAGGCAGAAACAACCACCATGAATTTGTTTATAGACCTTGAATTTGAGAAACAACCACCATGAGACAACACAAATGTCACAAACTAATGCAAAAAGACTTCTTTGCACAGTACATGAAGTCTTTTACACATTCATCACTACTCAATAGTCAATAAGAACTAGGAAGCATGATTATGATCTCCCATCTCATCTCAAAAGATTGAGCAACAAACCTCGAAAACAGGCCATGAGAGATGACTCTAGAACAACAGTTATTTTCTAATTAACTTTCATTTACTTTTGCTTCAAAACAACCATGAAAGCTAAATCAAATCTTGAACTTCATTCAAGGCACCAAGAATCCTAGGCATCCAGCATTGAAGATTCAATTTGACCACGGAATTAATTGTATTCAAATCATCGAAACAAAAACATTACCTTGGTTGCACCAGCGTCTAGACTGTTGTACACAAGCTCTTCAACAACCCTGATCATGTCAGAGATGATGAACCCCGAACGCATCGAGCTATGAACACCCTCCGGCAAAGCCCTAATGCTCTCCGTTAAACGATCCACTCAAAATTCGCACTCCCCAGATTGTGAGCAAAACCCATGTAATCAAACAGAAATAGAAAAAACGTAAGCAAAGAGGAACAAAATTCGCATAATTTTAATCGATAACCGAAGCGAGGAGCGAAAATTAACATAAAATTTGAACATTGCAAAAGGAAACAAAAGAAGAAGAAGAAGAAGGAAGATTAGGAGATTAGAGATGGATGGGTGATGGAAAGGAACTTACCAGTAGCGGTCCAAGAGGAGCAAGCAACGAAATGAGGCTCCTCGCAAGGGGGAAGGAAGCCATGGTCGCTTCGGGAGAGAGAAGAGAGCTGAGGCTCCTCGCGAGCAGGAACGGTACTTGGATCTGAATAGAAAGGGCGAAGGGGAAGATGTAAAACCTAGGATCGAATGAGTACAGATCCAGCGGCGTGCTCAGATGAAAGGACGCCGGAGTGGATATGCAGCGCCGGAGGCCGGTGGTCTAGCGGGTGTTGCTGGCGAGAGGATCTTTGGGGAGAGAGGAGGAGGACGAGAGCGAAGAACGACGTGGTGAGACTTGAGAGGGAAGAGGTAGGTCTGATTTGAAGGAAAGGGGAGAAGAGGGTTAGGGATCACCGGTTCTCTTCTGTTTTTTTCTCTTTTTTGTCGGTTCACAACGGTTCAGTGTATTTTACTTTTGAACCGGATGCGCGTGTCCTTTATTTCTCCCATTTTCACTTTAAGCAAAATTTTCATTTTAAGCCCCTTTTTCACTTTAACCTGACTCTATATATATATATATATAGAGAGAGAGAGAGAAAAGCTTTAAAATGTAAAATATCCTTAACGTGTAAAATTTGCTTAACGTGTAAAATTTTCAAATCAACACAAACATACGCGCGCAACCCCCCGAGCCCTCGGACTCCCGCACCCGCACCCACCTCGAGCCACCTCCGGCCACCAGCGACCAGCCGCCCTCGAGCCCACCCCGGTGCGCAACCCCCGAGCCCTGGACTGGCCTGGTTCGAGCCCAGACGCGTCCACCTCTCGCAGCACCGTCGAGCCACCAGTGGCTTCGGTTGTCGGCCTCCCACGCCACCCACGAGCCACCTCCGGCCACCAGCCCCGGCCAGCTCGAACCCCCTCCCTCAGGCGCACCCCCCGAGCCCGGAACCCCCTTGGTTCGTGCCCAGCCGAGCCCACACCGAGCCATCTTCCCCAACAGCGCTAATCGGTTCTTTTTGGCTCGGAAAACCTTCGAAATCCCGATTTTTCTCCTTGTTTCCACTCGAATTTGGTATGATTTCTAACTCTAAACTTGTTTATTACAGTTATTTGGATTGTTTGAATGATTTAGGTTGAGATTTAAAACCTAGGGTTTGATTTAGGAGCGGAATTTGGGGCTTTATGATAAAAGCCAAATTGATTGAAATTGATGATATGGTTGTGTTGTTGGGTTGATTTTGAGCTAATTTCATGTTCATATCATTGTCAAATTGTTTATGGATCATGAGCTATTTGAATTTTAGAATTTTAGGTTGCGATATGTTTTAGAATTTGGGGCTTTTTTCCAAAAGCCAAATTGATTGAAATTGATGATATGGTTGTGTTGTTGGGTTGATTTTGAGCTAATTTCATGTTCATATCATTTTCAAATTGTTTATGGATCACGAGCTAATTGAATTTTAGAATTTTATATTGCGATATGTTCTAGCATTTGGGGCTTTTTGCCAAAAGCAAAATTGACTTAAATTGGTGATATGGTTGTGTTGTTGGGTTGATTTGGAGCTAATTTCATGTTCATAATATTGTCAAATTGTTTATGGATCATGATCTAATTGAAGTTTGGAATTTTATATTGCGATTTGCTTTAGAATTTGGGGTTTTTTGCCAACGGCCAAATTGACTGAAATTGATGCTATGGTTGTGTTGTTGGGTTGATTTGGAGCTAATTTCATGCTTATAGCATTGTCAAATTGTTTGTGAATCATCAGCTAATTGAATTTTAAAATTTTATTCCAATATGCTTTAGGTCGATTAGGTTCTTCTATTTTAGCATAAAAATCATAATTTAGCCTATTAGCTCAATTGGTAGAGCAATGTGCGTTTGCACAAAAGATGTGGGTTCAAATCCCACATAGGTTACATAATAGACAAGAGCGCAACAATCGCAAATTGTTAATCATGCACATTATAATCTAAGTTATGTACTTTTTAACCTTAATTATGCACATTTTAATCTTATTTATGCACTTTAATTTTAAAAGCTTATACGTAAAAAAATCGATTTCAAACTTACATCTATCAACCTAAATTAGCCGAGAGGTGAACCCAAACTCTGAAAAGTAAAAAAAACAAAATTAAAACATCGATTTCAAAAGCACATCTTTTGTCTTATTAATGCACATTATGATCTTACATTTGCACAATTGTATTCTTAATCTGCACAATTGTATCTTAATTTTGCACAATTGCAGTTTAAATTTGCACAATTGTATCCTACTTTAAATTTGCACAATTGCACAATTAAAGTTGCACAAATGCACTTTACAGTTGCACAAATGCACTTCACAGTTGCACAAATGCACTCCACAGTTCCACAAATGCACTTCACAGTTGCACAAAAGGTATCGAAAACGGGAAAAAGTGCATGTACCCATAAAATTAGACATATTTACCAATTTACCCATAAATTAAACATATTTCAATTATAAATTTTTATAATTGAAATAGACACATTTACCTATTTACCCCATAATGAATTATTTGTCTGCACAAAATAAACTTATATTTGCACAATAAGATGTTATATGTGCACAAAAGCAAGTTATACTTGCACAGCAGAAAGTGTTACCGCGAAAAAAAAATTCTGGGCAAAAAAAAAAAAAAGGGTCCGAGAAGGGGGGCAAGGGGGGGCGCACGCATGGGCAGGGGGGGCAGATATTCTACTAATAAAATTAGGCCCATTAGCAAATTTTACACAATAAGCATATTTTACACTTTAAGGACTTTTTACATTTGAAGTAAACCCTATATATATATATATATATATATATATATATATATATTACATATACTAAAACCGATGCGTTGGTGCCTGTGTGGCGGCATGTGGGTGAATCTGCCTACGTGGCGGCGCGAGAGTGCGTATCGCAAAGCTTTCTCCCGTCAAAAAGGAAATCTAATAAAAATAATTATTTTATTTTACCGTTAACTCATATAATTGGATAGATAGAATATCTCATAAAAGACTAAATATTATATAAGGTAAAAAACTCTATCTAATTACTACTTATTATTACAAATTTTGGTGAAATTTTTTATATATATAACATGACATGTCAAGGATTGAAAGTTGAACTTGAATTTGTGCATTTACATCCTATACAAATCGAGAAACTTTAATTTGTGCATTTATGCGTCAATGTTCAATGATTTATCAATTTATATATATCATGTTATATTAATTTTCTTAATTGTTAACATCTATCAAATAATTGCTACTATGTATCTAACAAAAATAATAAGACAGTTCTAATCTATATAATTAAAAATAATTATTTTATTTTACCATTAACTCATATAATTGAATAGATGGAATATCTTATAAAAGAGTATATATTATATAAAGAAATAACTATATCAATATAATTAAATGCAATAATAGTAATAAATTTGGCATATACCGATATACAAATTGCCATATAAGTGTATCTCCATCTGGATTATAAATAATCTATCCAATGGACGGTTTATATATAAATTACACCATATGGACTGGACCTAAAAAAGACATTAGGTTCACCCAATTTCAGTTATCATAATTACCAAAAATATTAATAGATACACTGTAGTAAATATTTGATAGGTGTTATCGATTATTTTTGGTGGAAAGAATTAATTATTTCATAGTTATTTTATTTATATATATACTATTTTTCAAGAGAATGAGTTATTTAGATCTAGATTAATTTTAATCTTATATTTTCAGTTATTAGTTTAAATATCATAATGTAATTCATATTTATTTATTTATTTTATATTTACAATATGATTTTTTTATAGACAATTAATATAATTTTATAATATTGTGTTAAAATATTCCCGTGCACGGGACGGGGCATACACTATATATATATATATATATATATATATATATATATATATATACCTTGATTGTCAAGCCAGCTTGTTGATTGGTATTAGCTTAATTTTTGGTTAAGGTTCTTATGTATGACCCACCCAAGATTGTTTAATTGACGTTGAATTTTGATAATCCATAATTTATATAATTAGGTATATTAAGTTACCTAACCGCTTTCATGTAAGAATATTAATTATATAAATATAAATACGAGTCATATATAAGAGATATATTTGTCTGAAAAAAGAATAACACGTAACCTTCAAAAATAGGTATCTACATATACCTAACCTCTATTATCACTCTAACAACTATATTTATCATTTTGTATCTTATTTTGTCTCACTCTGGCTGCGGTTGTTATTAATTATGTTGCTCCTTACTACATAGGCATAATTGTAGCTAAAATATATATATATTTTTTTTACTTCTAGTATGTTTTTTTAAAGAATACAAAATTATACTGTATAAAATATTAATTTTATTAGTATTTCTAAACATAATTTTATATATTGTTAATAATATATATATATTAAATTATATAAAAAATAATAATATTTTATATAGTTTTTAATTCTTTAAAAAAAACATATCAAAAATAAAATGCCTTATATTCTCTTAACAACGAGTATTAAATTTCTTATAGAATCCCCTTTTAACACTATGCAGTATGATTTAATTATTATTAATTGTTAGAAACATGTCATCACATTGGCTGAATTTAAGGCTTTAATTATATCGCAACACACAACTTTAACAAATTGCTTTTGTATATTGATAATATATTCCACAGTTAGCCAGCGAATTAAAATTAATTAAAGGCATTAATTTCCTAATTTCCCTTTATAATTCCTCCAGAATGTAGAGTTGTTAATTGATCGATGATCTTGATTCTCGATTGATTCTTCGCAATTTTTGTAAATCGAATCGCAATTATTAATTTGGATTTATACTCGTTTGTTGAGACTTAGATATATTGTGTTTGAGGATTAAAAGGCATATTTGAAATATATGATTATTACTTATGAATTCACCTTTTAATAATTGGAATGCACCTTTTAATAATTATTTCAATCCCATTATTATCAATTCAATTATGTCACGCGGTCATGCCTATAAAGAGAATTCTTGATTTAGAACCAACTTGGTTCACCTAATTCAAGATCCATTTGCTACGAAAGACTTTATTATTATTATTATTATTATTATTATTATTATTATTATTATTATTATTATTATTGAAGTGCGGAATAGGCAGACAAATAGTAACTGAATAATCTAGAAGGGGGGTTGAATAGAGTATGACAACTTTTCGCAAATGCATAAACAGGTAAGACCTTACCACCAGAAGTAAGACCTTATCTGAAAAACATAACCACGTTAAACCAAGATAATGAATAAGATCAATCGAAAGAACAAGCAACAAAGTAAAGAACGGAAAGTAAAGAACACAGTACTTGTTAACGAGGTTCGGCACAACCGCCTACGTCCCCGCCTAGGGTTATCCAACCCGTAGGATTCAACAAACTTTATTTCACTTTATCTTATGAGCCCTAGATACAGCCTTTAGAAGACTTACCCTCTTCTAGACTAACTTCCTATCTAGCAATTCAAGCACACTAGTGAAACAAAGCTCTATGGATACCGTAGTACCCTATACGTTTGGGTAAAGGAACCCTTAGTATAACCTAGATGAATTGTACTATAATGCTCAAATGAAATCTCACACACTCTAAAGTAAATACAACACTTAGCAAATGGAGCGATGTGAGATCGAATGCTTGAAGAAGATGAGCTTGCAAAAGATCGTTTGAGCGTTGTGTAGATGTCTGTCTTCTGCAATCTTCCTCTTCTCTTTATATAGACCGGTACACTTGATTTGAAAGTCGAACGTTTGAAGATGAAGATTGCACCTAACTTCCACGAGAGATCTTTGGCCGAATCAACAAGTTCCAGAACCTTCACTTCGGATTAGTTGAGAGGAGGTACATTGTAGAGGTCTTGGATATTGTCCAAACAAATCCTGCACAATCTCAACAACATTTGCCTAACACAATATAAAGATAAGATAGAATCCATTCAACATAATTAGGCCCAACCCATCACACTAGAACAACGTCCGAAGTAAACATAATTAGGCCCAATAGCTAGGGTCCTATGGATCTCGGATCTGTAAGGTTAAATAGGCCCATTTAACCCATTCGAGAGTCCGAGTCCACTATCGCAATTCTTTGAGCCAACTTGAGCCATTTGGTAAGACCTTACCAAACTCAGGAATCCCGAGTTTTGGCTTTCATCAACCAAGGCCTTAATCTCCATTAGGCAGGTCTTATCATCAAGGTGGAGTTAACAATCTCCCCCTTGATGAAAGACAAAACATGTAATCCCAGTAAATCTGTGCACCTGTTTCCAATGGAAGAAATAACATACAACATATATAAACACAGTGCAACATGTTGGATCAAAGTTTTCCAAGTGATTTAAAACCTAAAAACAATAAGGCCAGCAAAGCAAAAGTAAGGCCTTACAATCCAGAATTCTCCCTCTTTTTGTCTTTCAATAAGAGGGGAAGAGAGTGTTATCAAAATACCAGCAGCCAGAGAGTTTTAAAACACAAACCCAAAATAGTTTTTCAAGACCAGCACAAGACATAGATCCACCAGCACCATCACTCATCATCAGAAAGCATCACCACCTCCTCATACCACTGGCCATACTTGGGAGAAACACCGTCTTCATCTGGGCTTCCTCGAAAGATCTTCTCACGCCAGCGGTCCTTAGCGTTCTTGACATGGTGGTTCTTCCATATCTCCGCCTGTCTTCTTGCTTCAGCATCCCGCCATTTCTTTACAATGAAATACTCCTCAATGGTGAGGATGCTTGGCTCGGGGAAAAGTGGGCGTAGGATGAAGCGTTTCAAAACCTTGCGTTCATAGTTGAAGAGGACGTTCTTTGTAGTTTCATTTATAGAAGTGGTGGCTCTATGATTCATGCCACAAAGCATGAAAAGTTGATTCAGCTTTTCATTTATAATCATAAGCTGCTGGTGACTGTCATCCTAGCGGTCCACAATGTCTGCTCTAGCGGCGTTTAGATCCTTCCGAAGCGCGTCCACCTCATCTTTCAGGTACTCAACCCTTTGCTCCAGCTTCACAGTATCTCCCTGGGATGGTGTTTTCAGAATCCAGCCACCGGCCAGCGTCTTTTCGATTCCCAATCTCTTCCAGCATCCTCGTTAATTCGGCCAGTGTGGGAGACATGTTCCTTCCCTCGTGTGTCAATGTTGAAGAACTCAAAGATCTTAGGGAGGAAATTTGCATAAGGCAGAGGAGCAGTCAGAGGAGTGTTGATAGTGTGAAGCATGTAGGTGAGAATGAGATTAGGAACATCAACCTCATGACCCGCCAAGATTAGATAGAGGGTGTGAAGCAAGTTGTCAGTGAAAAGCTCGCGAGAGTTCTTTCTGGGCAAGATACAACGAGCGAGGAGAGTGAAGACCACTTTAGCCTCAAGGGTAAGAATATTGTGCGTGTGTTTGGGCTTAGGCTTGAAGGCTTCAGGAGGAGGGTCATGGCACACAAAGAATTCTTTTTGTGCTTTGCGGAGACAGTAATCTTTGAAAGGGTGATCTTGAGTGTTTACAACTTCAGGGATGCCAAGAATGAGGGCTAAGGAAGAGCGGGTATGTGTAATCTGAGCTGCTTTATACCTGAGAGGAGAGAGTGAGTACTCCCTTCTCTCTGCTGGCAGTAAGGTTCACAAAGAAGAGCCTCGTGAGGCGAGGGTAAGCAACAATGTCGGGGTTTAGGAGGGACCAGACATTGGAATTCTTCAACAAATTGACACACGCGGGAGATGTGTGGATTCTAGAAAATCTAGATCCACATGCTCACAAAAGTTGATGGGTCGATTAACATACCCACCCTTCCACATCCCGGACATAGTGTGACTACTGAACCAAGCGAGAGGGGTGTCGGAGAATACCTCGTGATTGATTGGAGCCTAGAGGCGATGTTGGTGTGGAGCCTTCTTGGGAGCGCGAGGATTCACCTGGCGAGGATGATTGCGGGGTGGAGGACGGGGTTCCCTCTTGATGATTTTCCGGGGACCACGGGATGCTTCATCCTCACTCTCGGAGGAGGTCTCCAATTGGCGAAGAGTCGCCTTACCCTTGTAGTCTTCTTCTTCAATTGCTTTGCCCTTTCCCTTGTAATCGGAAGAACGAAGCCTTTTGGAACCAGACCGAAAAAAGGGAGGGGGAGAGGTTTTCTTCGGAGCCATGGCGGAAGGATAGTACTCAAGTGGTCTTGGGAAGAGGTGAAAACAGAGAGAGAGAGAGAGAGAGGAGTCGAAGAGAAGAAGTGAGCGTGTGATTTGACAAGAAGGGGAGTGAGATATAAATAGGAAAGAGAAGTCCATTGAACTTCCAAATAAAATCCCCCTTCTTTAGATCAATCCGGCTGTTGAGATTCCCAAAACAAAATCTTGCCAAATCAAGTTAAGAGTACAACCACTTTTCAAAATTGAAATAATTGGATAAATACAAAGAATTTTGATAAGGTAAATCGATAAAAACTTTAACCCTGAATAAAAACCGGAGATTTTTTAAAACCGAAAAAAAAAATCCTTTTTGGTAAATGTCTAAAGAGATATTACCTAAAAAGATATGATCCATAAATTTGTTTTTGAATTTCAATTTAACGCCAAACTATTTCGTAGTAAGACTTTAAATTTTATTTCAAGATCTTGATGTAGGAGATAATACTGATGTCATAAGATACGATTGCTCCCCCTACATCGATGCTTCCTTATTAAGCATTCCAAGTTCTAATCTTATGAAATTGAACCTATCTTCGGGTAAAGGTTTTGTAAAGATATCTGCAACTTGTAGCTCAGTGGAGATGAATGTCAATGACACATCACCTTTTTCGACATGGTCTCGGATAAAATGGTGTCTCACATCAATGTGCTTTGTTCTCGAGTGTTGTACAAGGTTTTTGGAGATAGAAATAGCACTGGTGTTATCACATTTTATGGGAATGCCCTTATAGTTGATTCCAAGATCTTGGAGTTGTTGTGCAATCCATAAGACTTGCAAACAAAGGCTCCAGCAGCAATATATTCAGCTTCGGCTGTTGAAAGCGCCACTGAATTTTGCTTCTTGGAATGCCAACTTATAAGGGATGCCCCAAGAAATTGACAACACCCTAAGGTGCTTTTTCTATCCACTTTATACCCTGCAAAATCGGCATCGGAAAATCCGATAAGATCAAAGCTTGTTTGATGAGGACACCATAATCCGAGATCTTTAGTACCATTAAGATATCTCAAAATCCTTTTTACCATAATCAGATGTGATTTCTTCGGATTAGCTTGGAATCTTGCACACATACAAACACTGAACATGATGTTAGGTCTGCTTGTTGTAAGATAGAGAAGAGAACCGATCATACCTCGATATTCTTTTTGATTTACCTCTTTGCCGGTAAGATCTTGATCTAGTGAGAGTGTCGACCTCATTGGAGTTTTAGCCACCTTGGAATCAATCATTTTATACTTCTTGAGTAGCTCTCGAGTATATTTCCCTTGGTTAAGGAAAATACCTTTTGAACTTTGTTGCACATGAAGTCCAAGAAAGAAATTCAGCTCTCCCATCATGCTCATCTCGAGCTCCTTGCACATAATGTTAGAGAAGTCTTTGCACAATGAATCGTTAGTAGCTCCGAAAAGAATATCATCTACATAGATTTGGACGACAAATATATCCTTTCCATGAGTTTTGATGAAGAGAGTTTTGTCAATCAACCCCCTTTTAAAATCGTTTTCCAAGAGATATTTTGAAAGCCGCTCGTACCAAGCTCTTGGGGCTTGCTTTAAGCCGTAAAGAGCTTTGTCAAGCTTAAATACATGCTCTGGAAATTCATCGTTTTCAAAACCTGGAGATTGAGCAACATAAACTTCTTCATCTAGAAATCCATTAAGAAAGGCACACTTCACATCCATTTGATAAAGCTTGATATTTATAAAAGAAGCAAAAGCAAGAAGCATACGAATGGCTTCGAGTCTGGCTACGGGAGCAAAAGTCTCCTCGTAGTCAATACCTTCTTCTTGATTATATCCTTGTGCAACCAGTCATGCCTTATTTCGGATAATATTACCTCCTTCGTCTAGCTTGTTTCGAAATACCCATCGAGTTTCAACAATAGACTTTCCCTTCGGCTTAGCCGTAAGGGTCCATACTTTATTGCGTTCGAACTCGTTGAGATCATTTTGCATAGATATGATCCAATTTGGTTCTTTGAGAGCATCGGTGTATTTCTTTGGTTATGCGAGAGAAACAAATGCGTGAAACACACATAAGTTTCTAAGGTTAGAACGAGTTTGGACACCAGAAGAAGGATCCGAAATAATATCCGCCAAGGAGTGAGAAGAAGCATGTTTGAATTTTCTTCTTGTTGAAGCTTCAGGAATAGGTGAAAAAGGCTCCTAAGGTTTAGGAGGACTAGTAGGATATGGTTCCAGAGGCTCGGGAGGTATTTCATCTTCAAGACTAGCTTCATTTGTAAGGCCTTGAGATTGAGTCACAGTGCCTTGTGATAGCTCGGTAAGATCTTGAAATGACTCCTGCATATTTCTTGATTTGCTCTTCCCTTGTCAATTGGCTTCTCCTTCTGAGTCGTCTTCCTTATAAGTGTTCAAGTTGAGATCTGCAAACCCTTCACTCAAGGTACCGTTATCACTTTCATCAAATAACACATGGATGCTTTCTTCGACTACTTTGGTTTTCTTCCTTTAAAAAGTTCATAAGGAGTTTTCTTTAAAATTGATCGAATCAAACATCTATTGAGAATATAATTTGTTGTATTCACAGCCTCTGCCCAGTATGACTTTGGCAGATTATTCTCTAATAGCATTGTCCTTGACATCTCCTCTAGGGTGCGGTTTTTTCGTTCCACAACCCCATTTTGTTGAGGTGTCCTTGGAGCCAAAAAATTGTGAGAAATACCATATTTCGCACAAAATAAATCAAAGTTTAATTGATCAAATTCTCTACCATGATCACTTCTAATAGAAACGATATGTAGGTTTTTCAAGGTTTGTAACTCCTTATAAAGTTTTGAAAAATAAAACAGAGTTTCTGATTTATCTTTGAGAAAAAAACCCAAGTAAATCGAGAATAATCATCAACAACTACAAGAATGTATTGCTTACATTTGGGAGATTTGACACGCATAGGTCCACATAGGAATCATTAGCTCTAGTTGTAAATGGCGAAGCCCCAACCACATCGACACAAGTGAAACAAAGCTCTATGGATACCGTAGTACCCTATACGTTTGGGTAAAGGAACCCTATAACCTAGATGAATTGTACTATAATGCTCGAATGAAATCTCACACACTCTAAAGTAAATACAACACTTAGCAAATGGAGCGATGTGAGATCGAATGCTTGAAGAAGATGAGCTTGCAGAAGATCGTTTGAGCATTGTGTAGATGTATGTCTTCTGCAATCTTCCTCTTCTCTTTACATAGACCGGTACACTTGATTTGAAAGTCAAACGTTTGAAGGTGAAGATTGCACCGAACTTCCAGGAGAGATCTTTGGCCGAATCAACAAGTTCCAGAACCTTCACTTCGGATTAGTTGAGAGGAGGTACGTTGTAGACGTCTTGGATATTATCCGAACAAATCCTGCACAATCTCAACAACATTTGCCTAACACAATATAAAGATAAGATAGAATCCATTCAACACAATTAGGCCCAATCCATCACACTATAACAAAGTCCGAAGTAAACATAATTAGGCCCAATAGCTAGGGTCCTATGGATCTCGGATCTGTAAGGTTAAATAGGCCCGTTTAATAAATAGGCCCATTTAACCCATTCGACAGTCCGAGTCCACTATCGCAATTCTTTGAGCCAACTTGAGCCATTTGGTAAGACCTTACAAAACTCAGGAATCCAGAGTTTTGGCTTTCATCAACCAAGGTCTTAATCTTCATTAGGTAGGTCTTATCATCAAGGTGGAGTTAACAATTATAATATTATTATTAATAATAAAATGATTTACACAAAGTTAGTTGGAAGTCTCGTAACAAATTGAGCTCCAACCCCCTTATGAACAGTAAATCGAACTCTATGAAATAAAAAATCACCATTATTAGACCCCGCCCCATGACTCTTCGTAACCAATTGAACCCGCTTCATAAAGCCAATAGCATCATCTCCTAGTTCCTCAAAAGTAGAGAACGCAAATGCTATGAAGCAATACCCGTTAGTAGCACAAATATTTGCATACTTCTTCTCCTTCCTTTCAGTCGCTTGGGAAACCGCCTTTCTAGGTACAAAGGAATCATTAGCTCTAGTTGTAACTGGCGAAGCCCCAACCACATCGACACAAGTGTCCCTACCTTTGTCCCACCCATAAACCAACAAATCACCTTGCCGCAGCTCAACACCATCATCACTGGTCATACCAGTACGCGCTTCCTTCTGAACTGCGATACCTGCCTTATAACAAATGTCTGCCAAAACATCTCGGACCATATTGTGTCGGTGCTTAGTCCCAATGCCTCGACTACAATGCAGAGCATGGTCTCCAAAAGGGTCCATCTTATCCAGCTCACAACTGGGACAGGTCGGATACCCACTAAACATAGGAATTGAGAGATGGTATTGGAGGATAGAACGAAACTGGCGAGACGGCATGGTCTGAGCAAGGCCCTCAATGGGAGTAGTCAACTCCCATTGGGTTATTATTATTATTATTATTATTATTATTATTATTATTATTATTATTATTATTATTATTATTATTATTATTATTATTATTATTATTATTATTATTTTATAAACTCCAAATAGTATAGAAATCAAACAACTGAATGTTTACAAGAAGTTAGCGGGCAACCGAGAAACAAGCTGCGCGCCAACCCCCTTTGCAATGGAAAAACAAACTCTGGTAAAAATATGAGCAGCTAGACGAGAACTAGAATCTAAGGCTAAAGAGAAGGAGCGGATCCGTCCCAGAAGCGCAATCGCATCCCCATCCAGCTCACCAAATGAGGAGAAAGAAAAAGGCAAAAACCCATAACCCGCAGCAGAGCACACCTCCCGATACTTGGTGCACTTACGCCGCGCAGCGTCAAGAACACATCACCCAGGAGCGAAGGAAGCCAAGCAAGTCTGAGTGAGGGGGGAGGAACCAGTGATATCAACACACACATCTCGACCCCGATCCCAGGAGTAAAGAAGAATATCAGCGGGCCTAAGAGGTTCGCCAAGACTGTCAACAACACCAATGTCCACCTCCTTCCCAGAGGAGATCCCAGCACGGAAGCAAATGTCGAATAAGGTATCACGAACAAGATTATGCCGATGTTTGAGTCCAACAGAACTCGAACACGACACAGCATGATCCCCAAAAGTGTCACCCTCAAAAACCCGACCACATGCAGAGCAAGGAAGACCAGCACGAAAAAGAGGGATACCGAAACGATAGCAGAGGACAGACCTGTAAGTCCTACCATTCATGGTCTGACCGAGCCCAGAAATAGGAACTGCTCTGAGTCAATCAGATGAATGGGGCCCATGCTGAGACCTCCACAACACCACCTGCTGCGGGGTCAATGAAAAAACCGACTCCGAAGAAGCCACAATCCGGGCGAAGTACACATCTGCCAATTTCTTCATAAGTTTGGGGGCAGCGAACTCGCAAGAATCACGACTAAAGTCAGAACCAGTAAGACCATTGAAATCACACAGTGCGGCGTCGAAAGAGGCCCCCTCACCCAGGGGCAGCCCAGCAAGGCGGAGGAGCGAGGACTGCAACCCAGAAGACTGCAGGCGCGAGGCCAGAAAAGAATAATGCATGACGTCACCAACAGCATAAACCCCAAGCCCACCGTACTGAAATGGAAGAGTAGCCAACCTCCACTGCCAATCACCAAACCCGGGTCCAGAAGCAACCAAAATACGCTCTAAACAGCCACGAAGGGCACTGTCAAAAGTAGATTGAGCTGGAACAATGGCACCCGGCGGACAAGTACGCAAGGTGAAGTAGAGTCTAGAGATGCCTGAACAAGCCCGAATCAAAAGCAGCTCACTCTGCGGATCCTCAAGTTTGGCAACAAGACCCATAAGCTCGACGGTCTTAGCCACCCGAGTCGCAACAATCTCAGCATTGTAAACATGGCAAGTACTGACAGGACCACCCAAAACCGTAACGCCAGAAACAGGTCGAGCAATGCAGGCAGGGAAAACACCAGGCACCAAACCCCTAGGATCCACGACCGACCAAAAGACCTCAGTCTTATCCACGTTAAGGTGCAACCCCAACGCCGACCCCTCAGACGCAATCAAGTCAAGAACCTGACTAACCACAAGAGTGTTCCCTACAATAGAGCCATCATCCAAATACCAAGCCTGGAAGCATAAGCCCCCACACCTTTACAGAGAATTTACAGAGAATTAGTAGGGAGCCGAGAAACAATTTGAGCCCCCACACCTTTAGCAATAGAAAATGTACCCCACCATAGTGAAAACATGAGCCGCATTTCGAGCCCCAATATCTTGAGCTTGAGAGAATTTCTGGATCCTTTTAAGGAGGGTTAATGCGTTTGACTCAAGTTCCCCAACCGCAGAGAAAGAGAAGGGTAAGAAACCATAACCAATGGCTTTGCACTTGGATAGATACTTGACCCGCTTACGACGAGCCGCCTCGATCACAACATGTCCTGGGACAAAATCAGTCATCCCAGATTGCGTCAACGGAGATGATCCTGTCAGGTCAACACAAACATCCAAAATGTATTATCAATAGTATAAGTGGAGTGTGGTTGTTTAAGTGTAAATCATGAGCTCAATATTTCACAATTGATAATATATAGTAGAAAGATTTAATGCACAAACCTACCATTAAAATATTTCAAAGCTCCATTATTTTCTCCCTCTTTTCTTTTGAAATACCAATTCTGGGGGATAAATAAATTAAAGTTTATATAATTGCTTCTATTATAGGTAGGTTTGGATAAAATTAGAGGGACCCAAAATCATCAACTAGCTCTTCCATCATTATTTACAAAAAAAAAAAAAAAATCGCAAATGGGCGATTAAATTAACAAGGTAGGGGCATGTGGGCCATGATTTGGACCACTAATACCACTTCCAAAAGCAAGTGTAATCACTAAATAAAACAAACATGCAAAGTCCTCTGAATTTGTTGGTAATTAGTTTAACAATCTCACCAATAATTAATTAATTAATTACCTAATGACGCTTACAAGATTAGCAACCCAAATGGGATTGGATTGGGATTTCATCAAAGATCTGAGCTGTATTTCTAGCCCAATGTAATGTAACCTTTTAATTATTATAAGTTGATAAGATCAAATCCACTCAAAATCAACGTCTATCATCAATTGGAAAATATCTGAATACATCAACAGGTTATCAAAATTAAATTATGTTGAAAATGTATAAAAAAAAAAATGTAAAAAAAACCCCTAAATGCTAAAAAAATGCCCATATTTCAGTATTTCACATGGTCATTTTCACAGATCACACCCTTTATTTAGCCCATTTCACACAAAGCCACTCTTTATATAAAAGAATTGTATTTAACCACTCCTTTTCATTATTTTATTTATAATTCCAACACCCAAACACATTTTTATCCTTATTATTATTTATTAACACCTCTTGAAAACACATGAAATTTCCATAATACCCTTTATTAATATATATTTAATATTTATATTCTTCTAAGCAAGGGATTTATCAAATATTTCATCCCTTTTTTTTACATTTTTCATGTAGCTAAAATGGGTGTAAAATGGTTGTAAATAACAAATTAAACAAATAGTGGTTTTATGCAAAATGATAAACAAGGGGGTGATTTTGTAAAACTCACTCTAATTTACAAATTGGGAGAGACTAAAATAAAAAATAAAAAAGGAAAAGGAAAAAAATTTCCACCCCCACCCACACCCACTCTCACCCAAACACAATCTATAATGTCTGTATCTCTCCTCGCTTGATTTGTAGTCGCACTGATTCATGTCTCCTTTTCTTTCCCGTGTGTGTTAAGAGAGAGAGAGAGATCAGGTTTCGTTCCAGTTTTTCGCCAAAACCACACACTACCTCAAATCGTAGCCCAAGAACCAGTCTTTAGTCTTCGTTCACACTCAAAACAATCCTAAAGTTTGTTAGGGGAAATCAAACGCATGTCCATTTTCTTATTCCGTCGAATCAGTTCGATTTATAATTTAACGTACGGACCCATTTGCTTCGCATCTGCTCTCAAATTTGGGGCTTTTTTGGTCTGACTTGACTCTGAATGCCGAGGCCCCGGCGGTTTTTCTGGGCGAAGAGGCCGATCGGGGGATTGCTGGGGTGTTGTTGATTGATGGGCAAGGCGTCGTTTCTGTATTCACCCAACAGTTCCTTCACCGCCATCGCATCCAAGCCATTTCATGGAGGTGAAGATTCACATCGCTCAATGTGTTGGGTTATCCAAGTCAACATTTGAAGAGAAGCTCCGGTTCGGTGTTGTTTTGTTTCAGGTTAAGCTCAAACTCCGCCTCTTCGCCGTTTGTGGTAGTGTGAGTGAGATTTAGGGTTCTGGATTTATGATATTTTGTAAAGATTTTGAATTTGACCTATTCTCGAGCTGTCCGGAGCAATTAAGCTCATAATTGGAAGATTCGCGAGGGTTTGGAGGTTGTTCTATTGGGACTGTGTTGTGAAACTTGTTATGGCGTATTGTTTGCTTGATCTCACGAGTTCATTTGAAATGGTATTTTCATCGGGTTCAATTCTGAGTAAAGGGGAAGTTTCTCCTGCTGCTGCAAATTTCTTTCTTTTTTTGGTCATTTATTAACTAATTATTGAAGAGAAATTTCTTGATTTTTAACTTCCTAAACTGTAAAATGTTTCTTCAGTGCTTCAGGTTTACCTCTTCCTTATGTTGTTATGTATGAGATAAGGTTGCATTCACAGCCCTTCACTGCTGTTCATCATTTACTAGTTTAGGGTCTTTGAAGTGTGTAGATTTGTCCCAGTGAAAGGAGTAATGTTGATTTGTTATTTGTTATTATTGTGTTGCAGATTGTTCTGATATTGGCGTCAAACCAATTTGCTTGTGCAAAATCTGTTGAGCATCAGCTACAATGGCAGGAGAGGAAGGGGGAAAGTATAAATTCCCATTCTTGCATACATGATCAAATTATTGAACAACGGAAACGACCTGGTCGCCGGGTTTATTCAGTTTCCCCACAAGTTTACAAGGAGTCTGATCACTCAAAAGGGCCTAGCCACAGGGGAAGGTCTTTGCTTGGGTATTCAGAATCTGCTGAGCTTTCAAAGGATGCAAAGCAGCCAATTAGAATTTATTTGAACTATGATGCTGTAGGTCACTCACCGGATAGGGACTGTCATAATGTTGGTGATATTGTTAAGGTAAAGATGCCGGGGGATGTTGGTGGATAGTCGTTTTGCTCAGAACTTGCAGAAGTAAGCCCGTCACTAATTAGGATGTATTTTCATTTTGAATGTGGCAGCTCGGAGAGCCTCCCTTGACTTCCTTTTCTGGCACACCTCTTTGCAATCCGCACAGTGAACCTCCAGTTCATGGTGATTGCTGGTACAATTGCACTCTGGATGACATATCCAGGGAGGACAAAAGGCGCCGCCTTCGTAAGGTTGCTTCTCTAATCCCAAATGATCATTTTCTCATGCCAACCATTTTGGTGGATTGATTCTAAATATTTTCTTACTGCTGAAAGGATTCTGAACCTCTATCTTTTGGAAGTAATTTTGCCAATGACTTTCTATTGGACTCAAAATTCATAATGTGATGAGGAGGAGGACATGTTTTTGGCCAAGCATTAGAAAGTATCAAGCTATTTTTCAAACTTCGACGCTGTTTTCATTCTATAACTGGGGACATTAATGCTCTTGAAATGTGGAAAGCATATTTTATAACCTTCCTTGTGCTGTTCGTGTAACAAATCAAACCCTTGTAACTCCTGAATTGGAATTGCTGCAGGCCTTAGGACAAACAGCTGATTGGTTTAGAAGAGCTCTAGCTGTCGAACCTGTCAGAGGGAACTTGCGGTTAAGTGGATACTCTGCCTGTGGTCAAGATGGGGGTGTTCAGCTCCCCCGTGAATATGTAGAAGGTTTGTTTCAACTTTGTTATTCCCTTTCTTTATTCTCAGCTGTTGGCTATGGTTAAATCAAGTTTCTCATCCCTTATACATTTCCTAATGGTTTCTCGTGCCAGAGGGTGTTACCAATGCGGATTTAGTTCTTTTGGTGACCACAAGACCTACTACAGGAAATACTCTTGCATGGGCTGTGACATGTGAACGTGATCAATGGGGCCGTGCTATTGCTGGTAACTGAACTTGTGCTCTATTTACCTGATTATAAGATTGTATTGATCTGACAGTGATAAGCCTGTCATGATTGTAGGGCATGTAAATGTTGCTCCTCGCCATTTGACAGCAGAAGCAGAGACTTTGCTATCCGCTACTCTTATACATGAGGTAAGAAATATGTTAATTTAGATACCCCAATGAATGTCAGTGTTCATTTACTGATGAGTGAGGAAATATGATATTTTCCAGGTAATGCATGTTCTTGGCTTTGATCCCCATGCCTTTTCACATTTTCGGGATGAGAGGAAGAGGAGGAGATCACAGGTAATACTATTAAATTTTAATTTCTTTCTATGCTCTTTTGCTAGGAGTGTTTGCTTGCTACCATTGACTTGTTTTTATTTATTTTTTGTCTATTTGGCCTCCTTTATAAGTCTCTCTTGTGTTTATCCCATCTCACTCATTTTCAGTTTGCTAAAAGTAAAGCTTATATCTTGTTGTTTCATTATCTGTTTCATGCCATGCTGCTCACGGATACTGTTTTTAGTTTGAAGATTGAAGTGCTGCTTTATATGTTCCGGCAGGTTACACGACAAGCTATGGACGAAAGACTTGGGCGTATGGTAACACGTGTAGTGCTTCCTCGTGTTATCATGCATTCCAGAAATCATTATGGGGTACTTGCTAATTTTCTGCCATAACATTTTATGTGCATATGCAAGTAAAACGTGGATATTTCATAGTTGCTACGGGGTGAAGTGTCACAGCATAAATGTAAATTTCCTTTTCTCCACAGGCTTTTTCAGAGAACTTTACTGGATTGGAGCTAGAAGATGGAGGAGGGCGTGGCACGTCTGGTTTGTACTTCTTGTTCATCCTAACATTTGTTGTTGTTGTTGGCTGTGATTCCTTATTTGTTGCAACTTATGGAACAATAATTCTTTGCAGGTTCTCATTGGGAAAAAAGACTTTTGATGAATGAGATCATGACGGGATCTGTAGACACAAGATCAGTCGTTTCGACAATGACTTTAGCTTTATTAGAGGATAGTGGTTGGTACAAGGCTAATTACAGTATGGCTGAGCGTCTTGATTGGGGCCGCAATCAAGGGACAAATTTTGTTACCTCTACATGTGACAAATGGAAGGGGGCATATTACTGCAATAATACACAGCTGTCAGGCTGTACTTATAACAGGGAGGCTGAGGGTTATTGTCCAATTGTGAACTATAGTGGCGACCTCCCCCACTGGGCTCGTTATTTTCCACAGGCTAATAAAGGTGTGTTGCATTTGCAAGGTTGATAGCTTTTAAGTAGCATTTGCAATCCCTAAGACATTCCAGCCTTCTGTTCGAAGGTCAATAAGAGAACTTGTATGTGGGAGTGATAAATTTCTTGTTCCTGATTTATTAAACCAGTTAGGTTTTACACCAACCACCCTGATTAAATAAGTTTAGCAAATACTTGGTTTATCCAATCGGCGCTTTCTTATCTTTAGTAAATTGCACGATGAACATTGTTGTCTTTAGAATATTGCATGAAAAGTTCACCCTTTAGTGTGCAATCATGGAGCTGTTTCTCTCTGTTGAGGGTTAGGTGTCTGATTGAATATCAAGTTTATAAAGAAACTTTTTTTTTATTATTATAATGCATTATAATGCCACTTCCAATGTTGCTTAGAAGTTTAAAACATGTTATTGAGTGGCCACAATGCCGCATTTGTAATGCTTTATGGCCATTTGAAAAAAACTTAGGTTTAGTGATAAATTTACTTGTTGTGGGACTTGTGTCTATGGGTAAGAATTGAAGCTCAAACTGATTGGTGGCTTTTTGTACATATTTAGATGTGTAACGGATTCTCTGACAGAGATTGTCGTGGATGAACTGTTTGCTGAATGATCGATTGCAGTGGATGAGATTGCAGTTGAATATGTATTTTTCATCTGTTGATTTAGCTTTCTGAAGGCTTGGCTGAAAGTATTGTTTTGGCCCTTTTGGACATAGGTGGACAGTCGTCACTGGCAGATTATTGTGCTTATTATGTACCATACTCTGATGGGTCATGCACGGACACCAACAGTGCAAGGACGCCTGACAGAATGTTGGGAGAAATACGAGGAAGTAGCTCCAGGTAATGTCTGTGAAGGGAAATTGTTATCTTCAATTGTGGTCCTCAATCTCACACAACTGCATTTAATGGTTATTATAAACGGTGAACGTAATTTTATCCTCTTCTTTTATGCAGATGTATGGCATCTTCCCTAGTTCGTCTTGGGTTTGTGAGGGGTTCTATGACCCAAGGAAATGGCTGTTACCAGCACAAATGTATAAATAACACACTGGAGGTATTATTTATATCTCATGCACTATGCATTCATGTATTTGTAGATGATTTGTTACATATTGGCGAAAAATGGTTGACTTTTGTGTTTTAAAGGTAATAATTAAAATGTCTTAGAAAACTAGGTATGGGAAACTTAAATCAAGTGCAAGGAGTAGATGTTCAAAAGATGATTATTATGTGAAATGAGAATAAAAATGTTTTTATGAATCCTTGTTTCCTTCAAATTTGTGAAATTGTTGTGTGGTATCAATTTAGTTATGAACTTATGATGGATCTTAGAATGACCGTATATAATCAGAGATTAGTTGAAGAAAATCAAGAAATTGCTTACTTTTTCTTATGGATGTTCCCCTCAATTGTCATTTTGCCAATTGTGATTCTTTGCTAGGTTGCGGTAGATGGTACGTGGAAAGTCTGTCCCGAAGCTGGTGGTCCAGTTCAGTTTCCCGGTTTCAACGGTAAGTGGAAAAAGGACTATTCAGATGTTAATTGACTAAAATCATACTAAAAAAGGTGTTTCTGAAGATGCCCTTTTTTTTTATTAGGCGAATTGGTCTGCCCAGCTTACCATGAACTGTGTGGCACACCAATGCTTCCTGTCCCGGGACATTGCACCAATTCTTGTAATTTCAATGGCGACTGTGTGAATGGAAAATGTTCTTGCTTTCTGGGTTTTCATGGGCATGATTGCGGCAAACGTTAGTTATCCACTTCATAGTCTTTTGCTATGCAGAGAAAGCAAAAATTGATACTGATGTGCCCTCTCCTTTTGCTTATTTTGCCTACGTTTGCAGGTAGCTGTCCTAGCAATTGTAGTCAGAATGGAAAATGTCTTGAAAACGGGGTTTGTGAATGTCATAGTGGGCACACTGGCATCGATTGCTCCACGGGTAATTGGATAGCTGAACTGATTGCGTTATATTTACACTGAATTGTTAGCATCATTTACCTTCTTAACTAGTGTTGGTTGGCTGTTGACATGCAGCTGTCTGTGACGAGCAATGCAGCCTTCATGGTGGGGTATGCGATAACGGCATTTGCGAGTTCCGGTGCTCAGATTATGCAGGCTATACATGTCAAAACAGCTCCAAGTTGCTCTCCAGTCTATCGGTTTGCAAAGATGTGCTTGAGAGTGATTTATCTGGGCAACATTGTGCTCCAAGCGAACCCAGTATTCTTCAGCAACTTGAAGAGGTTGTTGTCATGCCAAACTACCATAGGCTCTTCCCCGGGGGTCCAAGGAAGCTACTTAACTTTTTCGGTAGTAGCTATTGTGATGTGGCTGCGAAGCGACTGGCTTGCTGGGTAAGTCGACTTCTCCACCATGACCAAGATTGTTCTTGCTGATAATAATGTCTGTCCAGATCTTTAGTTGAATTACTCCTCGGAAGAGTCACCATAAATCTCATTGTTTTGTTTTGTGCAGATATCAATCCAAAAATGTGACAGGGATGGGGACAACAGATTAAGAGTTTGCCATTCATCTTGTCAATCATACAATCTAGCATGTGGAGCATCACTCGACTGCTCGGATCAAACACTTTTCAGTAGTGAGGAGGAAGGTGAGGGTCAATGCACCGGTGCAACTGAGATGAAGTTATCTTGGTTTAATCGGTTTCGTAGTGGTCTCTACCGCAGCAGTAATGGCTCAGGGGCTTCTGATGTGTAACGTAGGCAGGTCCATGTTTCGTCTCTGATATTTTATAGGCCCCATGGTCTGTAGGATAAAAATGAACAGAAGATGCTTGTTGAGCATCTTTGTAGATCAATGTAGGATTTAGATTTTCCATCCCAACCCAGTTGTGATTTATGAAGGGTTCTGGGTTGGGAGTTATTTACCTAGGTTTTCTACTTTCTGGGTTGTAAGTGTAAATGTATAGCTAGAAAAATGCAAAGGCATGGAGAACAGAGAAAAAAAAGCAGAGAAATCCAAAAAAAAAAGTGAGTAAAGGGATTAAAAACATAGCTCAGGCCGAAGGCCTGAAGAGTTTAAAGTTTATTGTTCTAATTGAATCTCATTTGTTTCTCTATCTGCACTTTCCATTATTTGACAGATGCCAAATTGCTTGTTTTATTGATGCCAAAATATCAGTAATAGATTTTCTGAATTCATTTTCGCTTGCTTTATTGATGCCAAAATATCAGTAATTTTGGCATTCGTTACCAGAACCATCACTTTATACCTCCAAAATATCAGTAATTTTGCATTTTCAACTCACAAGACAGCAGAATGAAATGGATGAATTAATGAATGCCAAGGCAGCCAAATCAAGAATCGAACCATAGTTCCATTGCTCACTATATGTCAATCAAAGTTAAGGTATAAAGTAATTCATGAATCACGAATGAAAAATTCAAATTCAAGATAGTTGGGCTACATAAAATCCATGGTTTTCCATTATGATTTGGGCTAACAAAGCCTAATACAACCAAGTTTCAGAAGTAACCCAATAGTATCATCAAAGTACTTCCTGATCAACTGCAGGACTTCCTAGGATCTCTATTCACATCTTTTGCTTCTCCCTATACAACATTTTCCTAATAAATCCCATGATTGGCAACGGCCGGATGTTGAAACGGGTAGCATAAGCCAGATATGCACAGCTTAAGACTAAGTAGATCCTAAACCAGATAGAGAACAGGGCACAGTATATAAACACACCTGTCAAACCTATTACCAAGAGGGCATTTACCAAACAGTTCAAGGTTGAAAGCTCCCCTTCTGTCCCCTCATCCGGGAAATGGCCTTGAATGCTAAATTCTGCAAGCAGCTTGTCTTTGAGCTGAAATGTGTCCATTAACCAAGCCCCGGATTCATCCTCAGATGACGGAATATCCTCAATGGGGATCCTTCGTATATGTATGTGGACTTCTGATGGATCCACCCCGAATACATTGTCCATGAAAACTGGACAATTGTTTTTGTACGCAATCGTTACATCATACACTGCATGGATTATTAGGAAACTACTCAGATATCAAAGAGCATCAAAAGCAGCAAGGAATATTGTTAGACAAAGAACAACCTGCATCCAAAGATTTTCCAAGAGTTTCCAAGCAAGCAAAAAATCCCTTTGTTTTCGGAAGCAATACATTCTTAAGCACAGGAAGTCCATTTTCGGCTGCAAACTTTTGACTCCTTATGCACTTCTGTTCACTGCATAATACATGATATAATTGATCACTAAAATGTAGAAGATAAAGAAATTTGCAACGAAGCAATACTAAATACCGAGGATAAGGAAATGAAATATTACGTGTAATCGGTTCCTTCGGGGAACACAGCAAGCCACAATGGATCCTTGGGATCAGTAATTTCGGAGAGCATCCTATGCATGATCACTTCATCAGCTTCCCAATTTCTTTCCACTGGGATGAACTCAAAAATGTGAAATCCCCAGCCAAATATAGGAAGCTTCATTAGACTACTCTTAAGCACATATTTGATGTAGCCCAAACGCCCTTTTCGTAATGCAAAATTCCACAAATACATCCAATCAACCTCAGTCCTGTGATTAGCAATAATCAGAACACGCTCCTTCGAAGGGATAGAGTCTCCAGAAAACACTACCTTTGTCTTGTTTATCTTTTCAAACAAGCAGGGCCATAATCCTAGCCATAAACCGAAAAGGAAGGAAGCTGCTTTTCTGCTGTAATGGATGCTGAAAAGTCTCAATAACACCGCAGCAGGCGGAGAAAAGCAAACCAAGAACATGAATGCAGTCGAGAGGATAACTGTCAAACATATCAGACCCCTTAAAAACCTGAATGGCGTCAGAGGGCGGTGCTTCAAATTGAGCGGCTTGCGAGCTTCCATCTTCTGTGTCATGTCAAATGTAAATTTCCAATCTGGAAGACCAAAGCTCCTCGGATATTTGCAAACAATGTCAGCTTGATCTTTAGCTCATATCTAAAGAGAAAAAGGGAGGAAAACAAAAGACGAGGAAGACGGATGAGTTCTTATGATACACATTGAATAAGGTATCTTAGCAGATCAGATTCAAATTTTAATAAATATGATGTGATGTACTCTTCCACTCTGCCGACAGCTAATTTAAAGATTAACCAACGCAAGTCCAGTTGCTTTTAAAATAGCTCAGATGCACATCTTAATCAGCAGAACCACATGAGGAGGAAAGTTCTAAGGCTCCACTCATTTTTTGTGGCTACCAATTCCATAGGGCATTAAATGTCGCATTCACAACATTTTCAGAAATTCAAGTATTTTCCGCAGTTTGCATCGCCTAATTTATAAGAAACCAAAGTCAATACAGATTTAAAATCTCAAACACAGCCGTAAGTGAAAAGCGAAACCAATTCCGTAGCACTCGATTTTCCGTCTCAATTTCGATTCAACAGTGTACTATTAATTAACAGGAAAGCGCAATTCAAAAGATCCGGTAACCGAATAACCTAACAGCAACCAAATAGCGAAAACAAAGACACTTCCAAGCAAAAAGAAGAAGAACAAATCAACAACTTTATGGAACGAAGAAACCTCACACCTTGCTTCAATTCAGATCAACAGAACAATTCAAACAAATTCTATTCAGAGAGAGACAAAGTAAGCAACTCTGAGAAGCAGAGAGAGATTAGAAAGTCACCTTAAGGCCGAAACCCGCTTGGCCACGAACTAGCAGGAGCTTGGCGTGCTACGTTGCTATCGGCTCTGGAATTCGGAGCAATGGAAGATCCGGGGAAGATACACGAGACTGGGAAGGAAACGGCGCCGTTTAGACAGGCTGAAGGAAAGTCAAGAAGTGGTGGCGCAGATGCCGAGAATATTTTAGCCCGGGAAAATGGACTGATAATTAATTAGGCCGTGTTTGGACGCGGAAACTCCCTTTCAATTCAAGAATGAATTTTGATTTTCCGAATTCCATCCAAATCGGAAAACCAAACAACAAAACCCTATTTTGATCGGATCTTTAAACCGTGTCAGGAGGCGGCCAATTTTTCCATATGGAATACGGAGTATTATATATTTATATACAGTATTTTCTTTTAGGACCTCTTGAGAAGAAGGTAATTTACTAATTTATAGATGGGGACCATTGAAGGAAGATATTTATGGTCTAGGGCATTAATTATCCATTAATGGTATGCATCGCCCAATTTCGACACTCAATGCTTGGCGTTGGTCCAGGAATTTTTTTTTTTTTTGGTTACAGGTAATAATTTGGGTGGGGCTAGTCACTGCTAGACCACCACCCAAGAGCATTCTTGCGGATTAGAATACAATGCGAGAGACTGGAAGATGCGAGAGATGTGATCGACACATCTGATAATCTCCCGGAAACAATGCGAGAGGCTAACATGCTCGAAGGACCGTAGAAGTAGTAGAATCTCCGTGGTGAGCATTTCGATTTCCCAAGGGCAAGACCAACATCCCTTGATTGCATTGATTACAGTGAGGTAGTCACCTTCAATGGGGATGCTAGACAAACCCAGTTCCTTCGCCATCTGGATGCCCAGAAGAAGACCCATAGCTTCTGTCTTGAGCGACGACCCGAGTGTAAACTGCTTGCCTTCGCAACCAACTAGAGAACCCCTGTGGTCGCGAATGATGAAACCTGTACCAGAAGAACCAGAGTGATTGTAACTACCATCGAAATTTAGTTTGAATGTTCCTTCAGATGGTTTATTCCATCGCAGATGTCGTTTCTTTCGGATTTCTGATCTTTTTGGGGTATCATTAATGTTTGGTTTATCCAAGTGTTTCGTTTTTTCACAGTTTATAATTGTTTGTCTTATCATATTTTCCATGTTTTTTATTGTCACATTGTTTTCATTGTCGAAGATTTTCTTATTTCTGGATGTCCAAAGACACCACCAAGCAGTCGCCAATTTCTTACTTTGCTCTGGAGTTGTTGTTTCAAAAATTATTGACATAATTCTTTTTATGTCCTGTTCATTTCTGTCTAATTCATTCAGTTGTTTTTCTATTTTGGAGTCAATTTTTCGTATGAGATTTCTACTAATGTAACACTGAGTGAATAAATGAAGTGGGGTTTTGTCACACACATCACATAGTTCACATGTGGAGGGGAGGGCCACTCTTTTTTCATTTAGTCTAGTCTTTGTTGAGACTCCATTATTATACAATTTCCATAGAAAATTCTTTATTTTCGGGGCTATATCTATTGCCCAGATCCATGCCGTTTTGGGTGTTGTGATTCTATTGTTTTCTGTAATATGTCGGAGCGCACTGGCTGTTCAGCACTGGCTGTAATAGAAAATAGATGTCTATCCTCTATTTGGTTTTCCGGAATGAATGTTGCTTTGATCTTCTCGATGATTGGTGTCGGTAGCATGTCCTGAAGTTCGATAGTGTTCCAACATCTATTTTCATTTATGTATTTGTCTACCTTGTCGCTTTTGTTGATTCTATCTGGTACAAGACATCTATTTTCTAGCGTTTCATCGTCCAACCATCTATCCGTCCAAAAGTTGATCGTTTTCCCATTTCCGATCTGCCATATGAGGCCTTTACAAAATTCTGCTTTTATCTCCATTAGTTTTGTCCATTGCCAAGACGCTTTTCCTTTCCTTTCGTAGCTTAGGATATGTTCATCTTTCAAGTACTTATGGGATATGGTTTGGACCCATATATTTTCTAGTTCCGCAAGTATTTTCCATAGTAGTTTCATTTGTAATGCTGAATACATGTCTTTTGTTTTGTGGCTTTCAGCTCCATCGTTTTCTTTTCGTTTGCATACTTTGTCCCATCCTATTAGCGGTTTATATGACATATCTTTGTTCCAGAAGAAAGTTCTATTTATCTGATCAAGTTCTTTGTGCATCGAGTTCGGGAGCATAAAGTTTTGCATGACGAAACTTGGTTTTGCTGCTAGGTTCGTTCTGATGAGAGTGGCTCTTCCTTCTTGGGTTAGCGCATTAGCGTGCCACTTTGATAGTCGTGATTTTGTCTTGCAGATCGTTTCTTCAAAGGCTATTCTATTGACTCTGTCATTTATGATTGGACAACCAAGGTATTTGTCCAATTTGTTTTGGTATGTGATGTCTGATAGTTGTTGGATTTCTTGTTTCTGAATTTCCGGTACTTTTGGTGTCGTTTGGAAGGCCGACTTGTGAAAGTTAACAAGTTGACCAGAGATCAAGCAATATTCATCAATAATTCTTTTAATTTTAATCGCAGAGGAACTGCATGCTTTGGCAAATATCATCATGTCATCTGCAAAGGATAGAAATGGAATCCGAGGACCCAGTCTGGTAATGTTGAATCCTATTTATTGGTCTTCTTGGTTGCTTTCTGTTTGTAGTTTTCGGGCTAGTATTTCTGCTCCTAAAATGAAAAGGAGTGGGGATAGTGGGTCCCCTTGTCGTTGGCCTCTTTCTGGGTTGAAAGGTTCCGAGGGTCCGTCATTGACCAGGATTGAAAAGGAGTCAGTTTTGACACATTGCTCGATCCAGGTACAGAATCTGGTGCAAAAATCGAATTTCTTTAGCACTTGAAAGAGAAAGTTCCATTCAACTCTGTCGTAGGCCTTTTCCATGTCTAGTTTTATTGCCATCCAACCATTCATTCCTTTTTTCTGTCGGAATGAGTGGAAGATTTCATGGGCAATAAGGATATTGTCTTGGATAGCTCGGTCTGATATGAATGATCCTTGCAGAGGGTGAATGATCTTATTCATTACCCCTTTTAGTCTATCAGCTAGGATTTTTGCGATTATCTTGTATATCGTAGAGCATAAACTTATAGGTCTATAATGAGAAGTTGTTTTCGGGTTTTCTGTTTTCGGTATTAAAGTAATGAATGTCTGGTTAATTTGTTTCAAGATTTTGCCGGAGTGGAAGAAACCTTTTATGACATTTATAACAGTTGGTCCTACTATATACCAATAGCGCTGGTAGAACTCAACTGTCATTCCGTCTGGTCCTGGTGATTTGTCTTTTCCAATGTTGAAAATGGCGTTTTTGATCTATGAGTTTGTGACTTCTTTTATCAATTCTTGGTTATCAGAGTCATTTATTTTCCTGTTTATGAGTTCTAAATAGAGTTCAAGTGTTGTATTGTTGACTTCCTGTTTTTTGAAACGTCGGATGAAGTCTTCTTTGATTTCTGCTCTAATGTTTGCTTCTCTTGATATCGTTTGACCTTCCGCATTCAATATTTTTTTGATATTTATCCTGTTCCTTCTTCCTGTTGCTACTTTGTGAAAGTATCCAGAGTTTGTGTCCGATAGCTTAAGTGTCTGATTTTTGCTCTTTCACTCTAGTATTGTTTGTGAAAGTTGAGGATTTCTTCTTTTCTTTTTATGATTCTATTATGTTTTTGAATGTCAGCTCATGATTGCTGAGGTCGTCTGTTGTTTTGTATTTCTATTAGTTGTTCATCTATTTCTTTTAATTGTCTGAATATGTTCCCAAATGTTTTTTTGTTCCCTTCTTTTGTCAGTCTTTTCAAGTTTTAAGTTTTCTTGACTAGGTTATACATGTGCGGCGAGCCAGGGAATTGGGCCCGCCATGCTTGTGTTACAATATTCCTATAGTCTTGTCTTTCTAACCACATCTTTTCAAATTTAAATGGTCGGGCTTTGTGTTTTTCTAAGTTGTCTAACTCAGTCACAATTGGACAGTGATCTGATGATGTAAAGGCATGATTTTTCGTTTTGATGTTTGGGAACCAGTTTAGTATCTGGTCGTGTATAAGAGTTCTGTCAAGTTTCTCAAGGATGTTATTAGTTTCAGATCTATTTTTTCTCCATGTAAATTTATTTCCGATAGAGGGTACTTATTGTAATTGACAGGTATCTTTGAAATTCGTAAGAATTCGGTATCGATTTGGATGAGGTTCCACCCCGCCTTCTTTTTCCGAGTTATTTTGAATTTCGTTTAGATCTCCCGTGATCATACATGGGCAATCCATGTTTTGGACATGTTGTTGTAAACATGTCCAGAAGTTTGGTTTGTCGACCTCATGAGGAGGACCGTAGACGAAGTATATCGCCATGCTAATATTTCGTTGTGTATTTTCATATCTTATCGCTATGAATCTTTGATCTGTGTATCATTTCTAGTTTTTCGTTTCGTAGGTTATGACTTTTCCAAAGTACACAGATACCTCCTGCTCGTCTGATTGCTGGTGCCCATATCATTTGATCAAATCCTGCTTTTTTCCATACTGATTCATGTGGTTGTCTTTCAGTTTTTGTTTCTATTAGTGCCATTATGTTAATTTTTTCAATTTTACACAAGGAGTCTATTTTCGTCCATAGGTTTTTGTGGCCTATTCCGCATATATTCCATGAGCATATCTTCATAATAACGATTTTAGTTTCTGGGTTTCAGTTCCGTTATCTTTTCTCTTTTCTTGTGGGTTTTTTGTGCTTTCTTTCATGTGTGTAGGGGGCTGATGTTTGTGGCCAATATTCCTCGTGGTCTTCTGATTATCCACACCTTTTAATAATTTCCTTGGGTAGTTTTTTGCTTGGATATTGCATGTTTTCCAATGAGATGTTGTTAAATGTTCATTGTTCCCCAAATTGTTTCTTGTATCAAGCTTTGAATCGGATGAGGTAGAAAACACATCTATGCTGCTACAAAGCCAGCTATTTCGCTCTTTTGATCGGCTTCCCATCTGTTCTTTATTTTTTCCTTCCTGATCGTGTTGCTTCCATTGCACTCGTTTCATATCATTAGCACAAATTTGCAGTAAAGGTTCTGGTAAGTAAATCAGTTTGTAACAAGACAGTTTTGCAATTTTCTTGATCAAGTCGTCACTTCTATGATCTTTATAATTGGTAAAATTAAGAATGCAGTTTGCACAAACATATGGTTTAGCAAGTTGTTCATCAAGCAAGTCCCCATGTTTTCCTAATTCATAGCTTACCAAGCTCTCATTTTCACAAGCAAAACAGGTTTTCTGTCCAATTTGATTAGTATCCCGTTCTTTATCATTTGAAGCAATTGAACATGCTTCTTTAGTTTTCTCATCCTGTTGTCTTCTTGGGCGTTGGCCAGTCTCGGTGTTTTTCCTTTGTTTATCTTCATTGTCTCTTCCAATTTTTTTGCTTTTGTTTCATAGCGTTTCATTTCTGAAAGGAACTTCACATATCTGCACATTGCGAAAATGAATTGAAATGGTTCAAAAGGTTCAATCTTTTCTTTAAGATAACATTGAAATAGAGAATACAACCTATCATAGTGTATGCCCTCCACAACAATCTGAACATAAAAGATTTCAAGGTTCGTGTCTTTCGTTTTCAGGTTTAGAATCGAATCTTCCAAATACAAGGAAGAAAACCAAATCAATTTTTCAGCCTTCTGTTCTGTTTTTTCTTTTCTACCCGCTACTTGCCCGTAGAGATTTTGGTTCATGTCCACCCAAAACCAAAAGAAAGAAGGGAAAGGGAGGGCGAACGGCAAGGAACGAAGGTACCTTGCTATCAGATCTGGCTTCTTCTTGTCGTCTTTCTTTTTCGATTTTGTGAAAGAGTCTTTCACAGGAAGGTTCATGAAATTAGGGCACCAACCATGCCACAAAGAGGTAGGACTCAATCTCGAAGACACCAGGGAGAAGACGTCACCGCCAGCAGGGAGAAAGAGACGTCGCCGGAAGGACCACCATGGACCGCGCCGCCAACCCCGAAACCGCTGAACACGACCCCGTCCCCCCAGATCGAGACTACCTTTTTCCCTTTTTTTTTGTGTTTCTTTCTTCTTCTTTCACTTACTTTCTCTCTTGCTCTATGAAAACTCCATTGTTGATCGATTTTCCTCCGATCCGAGCTCAACTCTCTCTTTTTGTTTCTTTTTTCCTCGATCTGTACTCTTTTGGGGGTGGGAATGGCGAATGTTGGTTTGGATTTCACTGCTCGGTGACGTATTGTGGGAGATTTCTTTGATCGACGCTCATTTTTGTGGCTGGGGGTTGAGGTTTTTGGGGGTCGGCGGCGGCTAGGGTTTGGGTTTTGTGTTTTCTCTCTCTTCTCTCTCATTTCTATCCCTTCTCGCGTTGGTCCTTGATATGGCCTATGGGAATAGTCCGAATACGGTAAGTTATACATGAACCCTAAATTTTAAGTTATTTTTTATAGGGTGATAATATATACACTAAAAAAATTTACCATATACACCACACCCTGCTCTTTTTGAATCACAGACTTAAGAAGGAAATGAATCATAGGATCTATTTTTTTAAAAAAAATATAAAAAATGGGATATGTGGTGTAGATAGTAAAATTTTAGGGTATAAATCACTCCCTTTTTATAAGATCCACAAACTATAGAAACATTGCGCCAATAATCCTTTTGTCAAAGATGGTTGGTGGGATGCAATGTTGTGTGTTTCACCTCGCCAAAAGTAATAACCCAAACTAACAACTTAACTAAACTAGTATAGCGGATAAGTAAGGGGTCGAACTCACAGAGAAACAAGTACTTCAATGCAATATGTATTTATCAATTATGACACTAACAAAGGACTAGGAACAAGAATGATGAAAGACAACACAAATAAACTATGACAAATATATGGATAGGAACAAAGAGAAGACAAAAAGGTAAGAGTATGGTTTGCCTAGAATTCACAACATTGGTTGATTTATTGATCCTTGAGATGATTGCAATATTATTCCTGAGTCTATGTCGACTTGACTAAAGTTGAAGGATACACATAGATACAATCATCTTATTCAATATCACTAAAGAATAGCATTAAGAACTCAAGTACTTAGACCAATTGGCACATTGATTCAATGCAATTAAGACAGATAGGCGCAAAGTGAACTCAACCCTAATCGAATCTACACAACATAGATCAATCGTTATCCACTACAAAGGCATAGAAATATCACTAAATCAATGACTTCGTTTGCTATCGAGAAACCAACAATGAATTCATATCATAGATGTGAATTCTAACTAGATGCGCGGTCATAGAAAGAATCACAAATATAAACAATGAAGAACAAGATGATAAATAAACTCATAAATAATATAGAAATCAAGTCTCACAATCAACCAACCAAGTCTTGAATCATAGCAAAACCACAAGAATTCTAGGCAAGCATAACAAATCTTGAATCCCTAAACTTCAATCCTCTCATTGTAATGAGTTTATGGGGAATAGATGATAGAGTATATTTTAGTCATGTTTTTAGTGTAGAATTGCATATTAGTTTAGAGCATTTTTACATATTTTATAGCTTAATTTATATTATTTGGTTTTCGGAGTCTACATTAGTACTTTTATATATTTCAGGTATTTCTAAGCTCGATCGTATGAATTTAAAGATTACTCATGATCATTATACGAATTGGAAGGCAAGATGGGCTGACTCATATTGATTCACGGTTGATTCGTCAACTTGTATGTGAACTTGGAGTTCGGACGGTGCAAGAATGAGGGAGCCTTATGTGCTGCATCTTCATACTATTATATTAGTCAATGTAATTAGATAGCTTAGTTAGATAGAATAGGATTAGATAGAATTAGATATTTATTATATATTTATATTAGGATAAATTTTTACTCCGTAGTTTATATATACATTCAGTAGATACATTCATGGGGGAAGGCCGAATGTGAGGCTGAGGCCGAACGCAAGTGATACGGCCGAGACTAAGTTTTCACCTCTAAACTCTCTTTTGTTTTATTTTTATGGAGACCTAAACTCTCCCGTTTTCTCTACAATTTGAAGCTTTGTTTGGATTGGTTGTGAGTTTCTAATTCTAGTTCCTTATGTCCTATATTGAATGTTTCGACTTCTTTGTGCTTGAATGTTTTATTGTTTTATTCTATCTTGTCTGATCAACTTGGTAGAATCAATTCAATTGGTAGGGTTTTGTAGATTCCTGGTTGAGGAACCTTAACCCAAGTAGCAAACTTATTCCTTTAGGGCTAGTTGAACTAATTGAATGAGTAGGAAGTTGAATGTGTTGTTAAATTCCACTTTAGGGACTGAAAAATACCTTGGTTAATATCTGAACTTAAAGCTATCAATTGGGTTAAATCTTTCTTTAGGGACTGTTCGATTGATAAGGGTTTCTAGGACTGGTTGGACTAGTAACTATATTAGGTTGGGACAAGGACATTCATAGAAAGACTAAAAGGACAAGAGGAAGTTACAATATCAATTCAACCAACTAAAGTGGATAATTGTAGATGAAACTATTTTATTAATCGTTATCTCCATTAATTTGTTTATAGTTTATTTTGTTTTCTTTCTTATTTCAATTAATCAAAACCCCCCGTTTCCTATTAATTGGTAAATAAACTTAACTTAGGAATAACTTGATTCTCTGTGGGATCGACTCGTGCTTATCACACTACAATAGTTAGGTAGGTTCGAATTTATTTTGATACGGTTTACGCGACTAAAAACCGTCCATCAAATTGGCGCCGTTGCCGAGGAATCAAAGTTTATTTATTTGTTCTATGTGTTTTCCGATTATTGTATATAACTAATTTTGTTGTGAGCCTATCTTACAGTTCATAACACCCGTGCTACTAACTGGTTGTGTTTGTGTCTAGGTGATTCCTTCTAAAGATGACTCATAGTTTATATTGTGATTTTTGCGGAGTTTCTAATCATATATTTAAAGATTGTCCGGTGTTTAGGGTTCCGATCGGAAAGGTTAAGGAAGTATATAATTTGTGCAAAACTCAACTTTCTCGTGAGATGGATATCATACATGAGATTGCAAAATTAATTAGAACTCCAAATCGAACAATTAGAGTCACCATGTCTGGCTTCGCAAACATCACAAGAATTGTCCATGTTGCCCCGTATGGAAGAGCATTTTGCTGCAATGGAGTCCCAACTTACAATGATCCATATTGATTTTAATAACGAGATGAGGCAGATCCAAGTGGCTCAACAAATTACAATTCCAATTATTTTAGATATTTTTCCTATGCAGATTGAGGTGGTTGTTAGTAACGACTGCACTATCATCTCTTTTGACGAAGAGATCTTGGAAGATTGGATAGGTGAGCAAGATGAGGAAAATTTCACAATAGGGATTCTATTGTTTGAATTTAGTGAAGGTGCAAATGGACAAAGAGCTAAGAGAAGGCAAGAGAGGAGTGCATATTTTGAGAAGCCACCAATGGAACTGAATTGGTGGTATTACATACCCTCTATAGAGAGTCATGCTTGTTTGTTCGATAAGATGAAACGGTTCTTGTCTGCAATATTATTTAGTTTCAATTTATCGATATATTATATATACTTGTGTGGAATTTGTGCTCAGGAATTTGACAAGTTGCTGCGAGCGTTAACGATGTCTGAGATCTTAGAGGTGGACCAGAATGTCAAAGTAACGACATTAAACAAAGGTGAGTGATTTTAGATTTGATAAATTAGTTTAGTTTTAGATTTTTTTTTCTTTCCTTTTTTTTTAGTTAGAATTAATTTTTATAGTACTCCGTATATTTTTTATTTTCGTTAAAAAGAAAAACCTCTGTCTCCCTCGTTCTTTCCTTTCTCTTTACCCTTCACAAACCTCCTAAGCGCCGCCCCCGCTTCCGACCACCCGTCTCTCTCTCTCTACCCCTGTTCTCCACCGCTTACCACACTTGAATTCCCCCTGGCGTGGACCATCCTCCCCTCTGTTCGCTGTCTCTCTCCCAGACCTTCTTCCCCGCCGGCACCCTCGCCACCTGACCACCGGCGATTTCCCAGAATCGTTGGAATTTCGCGTCGGCAACCATCTGCCTTTCGAAGCCTCAAATCGGGTCCGGTTCCTTGCACGCACTCGTTCTCTAACGACCATTAGAGGACCTTGCCACTGCTGCTGCTCGCCTTTCTTCTTCACCGCACCACCTCCAGACCATTGACGGAGGGAAAACCTGTCGTTGATCCGTCAAAGAAAACTCAAACCTATAACTAGTATAGCAATAAGTAAGAGGTCGATCCATAGGGAAATTTATGATTCAAGTATGATTTAAGTGTCAATCAAAGTAACCAAATTGGGGGGTTGTTATGTGTGAAAGTTCCGTCTTTTATCAAAGCGGATTGAATAAAGAAAGAGTAAATGATTGTAATTCAGACAATTAGGAGAAGCAATTCTACCTACAATTTTCCACTTTATTTGATTGAAGCGATCCTTGTAATTTCTTCTCGTCCTATTAAGTTTCCTATGAATGCCCTTGTCCCGACCTAATATAATTACTAGTCCAATCGGTCCTAGAAACCCTTATCAATCGAATAGTCCCTAAAGAAGGATTTAACCCAATCGATAGCTTTAAGTTCAGAGATTAGCCAAGGTATTTGCAGTCCCTAAAGAGGGATTTAAAAACACATCCAACTTCCTACTTGTTCAATTAGTTCAATTAGCCCTAAAGGAACAATTTTGCCAGTTAGGTTAAGGTTCACAATCAGGAATCTACAAAACCTTAGCAATTGAATTGATCTAACTAGTTGGCCAGACAAGATAGAACAAAACAATAGACAATCAAGCACAAAGAAGTTGAAGCATTCAAATATAGGAAACAAGGAACGAGAAATAGAAACTCACAATCAATCCAAATAAAGCTTCAAATTGCAGGCAGAATAAATGAGTTTAGTTCCTTATGGAAGACATCGCTCAAATCTCTAAAGTGTCTGATGAACCTAAGAATAGAATAGAAGTATTGGAAAAATAACTAAATTTGGCCTTAAATATGACCCAAAGTCGGCCATGAACAAATAAAATAAGATCTAGGGTTTTCATATTCAAAACGCAGCGCACAGCGCTGACGCCCAAATGCTGCGGCTGCGGCATCAGTAGCTCCTTCGTATCCCGCTACAGCGGCCCTTGCTGCGGCCGCGGCATGCATGCTGCGGTCGCGGCATACTATTTGCCGGTTCTTCTTGTCTTTTTTCGCGGGTATCTCCACTTGTCTTGCATCTCTTCCTTCCTTGCTTCCTTTCAATGTTTCTTGTATTCCTCTTCGAGATATTGCATCTCCCAAATGTGTTCCGATTCAATCTGCAAGATAAACACAAATTTGCGCAGAATCCGAACTCTTCTAAAATAATCACAAGATGCAATTTAGCAACAAAGTATGAAAGAAATGCAACCTAACTAAACTAAAAATGCCTATAATGCCTATCTAAGATATGCATTATCAACCATCTACCTCCAGCCGCCTCCAGTCCCACCGGTGCCCTCCTCTCGGCGCTGGGACCTATCTTCTGCCACCGTCGGTTTCCACAGATCGTCACCGCCCACAGAAACCTCGCTCCTCTCTGCCTTCACCACTGGAGCCCTAGCCGCTCACGATGCTCGAAGGCCCCGCTGCTGTTCTCAATTGGGCGCTTCACCAGCTGCTACTCCCGACTGAATCCTCAACATCCACTCCAATGGTAAGTGCAGGTATGCATTTTTTTTCCTTCCTCTTTTGATTTACATAAATTGGAACTCAGTGCTAAAGATTCTGAATTTTGTGCTTTATGTGGCTTGGGTTCACATTGATGATTTGATTATATGTTATTCCTAATTCAGGCGGGATTCCTGAGGTTTTTATTAACCGAGTTTGATGGGAACTTGAGTGCTGAATTTTGTCATATCGTGCCTAAATTCTGAACTTGCTTTCTGAATTCGATGGGGTTTGATGTACTTAGCTTGCTAGTTTGATGAGTTATTGCCGTGGGAAATTGTTGCTATGGGATATTATGTTTGATTGTGTTGTGGCTGAACGAATGAATTGAAATTGGGGTGGTGATTTCCTTGCTTACATCTTGGGCCTGGTTTTTTTTAGATACATACTCTCTGGAGCTCATCGGTTTCTTCTTGTCCTGTCCAAAATCAACTGAGTTATGTTGGCCTAAGTGATTTTTATGAGTGGTTCTTGTCCACTTTCTTGTCTCATGCTCCTTGTATCCATCAAATTTTTCATGATTTTACTTTCGAAATATGGATGAGCATGACTTGCAGAGACTGATTTGGGTATGGGAGGTCTTTGTTGTTCTTACTTCTTGGATGATATATTTTTCTTGGATGTTGGAATGTGTTTGGTTGTGGTGTGTTTTCTTTGTCTTTTGTTTTGGCCAGGACGAATTGCAAAGGAGACTGCCTATATTTTTCCGACTCCAAGACGTTTCACAATGTGAGTTGGATCCAAGTTGTTGCTGGAAACTTGTGCTCAAACACCCAAAGCTTCTGCTAAATGGTTTTCCGAATGCCTGATTTCATTGTGAGTTTCCTCTACCTCCTTTATTCATTTTTTTTTATTTACTTTGAGGACAAAGTAAGATTTTAAGTATGGGGTGGTGAATTCAAGTGTAGCTCCGTCTTTATATATATTATTAGTTTTCTGCCTTTGTTTTTTTTTTTCAATTTTTGTTATGCATTTAATTGCATTTAGGTGTTATTAAAGATACTCATCTTGGTTTAGTTTGTCCTCAAATTTATTTGTATGATTTTATTGCATAAATCCCATGATTTGATTGAATTGCTTGAAAATGATTTTTGGAGCATGATTTGAGAATATAATTGAGCAAGTATGGTTCATAGTTGAGGTTAAATTGAAATCTAGCAAAAACATAACCCTTTGTGAGATTTTGGCCTTATAGGGACTATTCATAATTATTTCCCTTTTGCTTTTATTGTGTGATTATACTCTCCATATGCTTCTTATTTCAATACCATATTGCACATGTTTGTTGCTTGTGAATTTAAAATGATTGAGGCATGTTTTCTTTAGCCATATTATACCTTATCTATCCTTTGCATTATCCTTTGCTTGAAGCACATCTGAGCCTTAAAGCCTATTCTTTTTTATAGCTCCACAAAAATAGATCATAGCTAATGATTAGCCTGACCCTATCCGGGAATTAGGAGGAGAAATACTGAAAAATCTTTATGTTGGAGTTGCTTTGAGTGGAGATGATGTATGTATGGTTGTGCATTGCGAGAGGCATAACTGAAATAAGGTAACCCTTCTTGCATAATAGAGATGACTTATTACTAGGGGCCTAAGGAGGATAAAATTCACTTAGGAGTAAAAGTCTAGTAAGCTTGGTGACGATAGGAGGAAATCGAGTATGCAAAATATAAAATATAAATAAATCACAGCAAACCAGATTCCGTCCCTTGCAAATAATTACAAGACCTCCTCCTGATGTAGCAGCGGGAAGTCAGGATCGATCCACAAGGAAGCGTGTCAGCGGATCCTAGGCAGCGGTGGAGTCTCACGGTCAGAAGTCGACAACATGTGCTAGATCTCGACTAGGGTAAGTCGACAGGAGATCAGGCAAGTCGAGCAACGCATCAGTCCTAGGCACTGGGGCTAGTCGATCTCGACAAGGCCTTACTCGAGATCGAGTAGAGTCTTGGTCGACGTCGGCTTGGCTTGTCGAGTACCTGCACACAGAAGCTATAGCGACTTTGGGTCGAATATCAGTAACTCGAGGTCGACCATTGTTGGTCGAGATCGAGTAAGGGCAGAAAACGAAACAAAAGAAATAAAGTAAAGGCAAATGCTTTGGGATTCGAAAATAAACTTTATGTAAAAGACTTCCAAGACTGGGGTTTGCAACAACGATAACCAAGCATGCATAAGGCAGAGATAAACAGATAATCAGGTGAATCACATCAAGGACAAGCTTTCGCCTTTTCCAACAATTAGACAACTCTTTCAAGAAACCCTAATTGTCTCTACTGATTTTATGTTTACAATCCAAGTTGTTATCATGGACCTCCATTAGATGGGTAATAAACACATAACAAGTAGTAGATGCTCAAAATTTGATAAAAGTCGGATCTTTACCTCAATTATGCATGGCTATCGTCGGGCTCGCCCCAACCCTAGAAGTGGGTTGACTACTCGCGCTTCATTGCAACTTCAGACATTGATTGATGAAAAGAAACTAATTGCATTAAATCAAACTCAAGAAAGTACAAACCAAACAAAGCCGGATCACTCTCGCTCTCCTGCTCCACTCGGCCTCTCTCTCTCTCTCTCTCCTCTTCTCCTAATTGTTGTGTGATTGAATGAATAGAAATCAGCCCCCCTAAGGCTTTATTTATAGGCTTCTAATCCTTGCTATTCAAGGATAGAATATCTATATCTAAAACTATATCTAAAACTTAATGATAAATAATTTAAATAACATAATTAAATCTAAAAAGGTAGGATGTCTTCTTGTTGATATATCTTGCCTTCCAAAGATAGATATCTCGGCAATCTCGGATTACTTCAGCTCCAAGGATTCCTAAACCGTGTAGGACAGCCAAAACGCGTAACGCGGCTTCAGACGCGGCTCGTCGATCTCGAACAAGGTTACTCGATCTCGAGTAGACATGGTCATCGACTTGGGCTGGCTCGGCTAGCTGGTGCTCGACAGACTCGGACATGGCTCAAAGGGCTTCGTCGATCTCGAGGACTCTTACTCGATATCGAGTTGGGTGACTCATCGACTAGGTCTTCTCGGCAGTGTCGGGTAGATCTTCTCGATGTGCTCGGTCATGGCTCTTTGGCTTTGTCGATCTCGAGGACCTCTTGTCGACATCGAGTAAGGTTGTCCGAGCATGGTCGGGTAGTCTCTCCTCGGCATCCTCGGACATGCTTTCCTCGACTCCGGGCATGGGCTGTGGTGCTTCGTCGACATCGAGTTGGGTTACTCGATCTCGAGTAGGGTGTGGAGTCGGGTTATTCGTCTTCAGCTTCTCGACATAGGCTCCTCGATCCTGGCAGGTGTCTAGGCATGGCTTGTCGAGATCGACTAAGGCTTGTCGATGTCGAGTAGCTTTGTGCTCCAGTTCTCGCTTCTTGATTTTCTCCCGAAATGGTCCCATATTCTGCGATATTAAACAGAAACTTATGTAGATCTCCATTTCTGACAAATAGGCATATACTACATAAATCCGACATATTCCCAACCCGAAATATGCAAAATGTAAAGAATATGGAACTAAAATATGCATAAAGACATGGCTACTTTGGAGACATCAAATCACCCCATACTTAGACTTGCTTGTCCTCAAACAATAACCAAACAATAACCAAGACCTACAACACATCCTTCAAGTCTTCGCCTTTATCAAAAGCAACATATTAAGTTAGTAGCAATGTAAGACAAGTGAATTTAACGTCATCACACATATATGAGCGATCCATAGGCATAGGCAATATAAATCCAACCTCACAGGGATAATGTGTTTACACTCAGCTCTCAATGTGTTTAGGCTATGTAAATCAACTCTCAACTCAATTCCATATACAATCTCATAAACATTTCAATTTTAATATGAATCCACTTCGCAACCAATTATGAAAATGCAACAAGAATTATCAGGAGGACTTCGCTCAATGGAAGTCTTCAAAGAAGATTCCATTCGGCGGGGTTGTAATGGGGCTTGGTAAGAAATAATAAGGTATGGAATTATTTGGCCATGTGGTGCTTAATAAAATTCGGGAATCAAGACTCCTAAATCTTCAACACAACTCAACCATAACTCTCAATCATATGCATCAACCAAACTCTCCCACTTATCTCAATGAAGTAGGTAACCCTTCAAACTTCCTTAACCTCCTCCAAAGTATGCATCTTGCGAAAATGAAAGAAATAAGGTAAATTTGGCTCATGCACTTTATTCACAAACATATGTACTCTTTCTCTTTTTTTTTTTTTGAACGAAAATAAAATGAAACTAATGCTAGTGCATTTATAATGTGAGCCAAAAATCCTTTTACATAATATGCATAGCAAGATAAAAATATACAACCAGCCATATTCAATAAATCCTTTTTACTTGAAATGCATAAGCTCATTCTTTCCACAAATCATCATTCCAACCAACTCTAAGTCTTAATTCCCAAATGGGGGTCAGGCTCAATTCGGCTAAGGATAATTTTGTGGAGTTCACAATAAAAGTCTCAGGCTAATGTTCTGGCTTCAAGAAGGGATAATGCAGGATAGGTAAAGAGAGGATAAAATTGGCTTAAAAGGTGCCTCCATCATTTAATCCTCATTCACATCAACATATAAATGCATTGGCTTTGAATAACTATCACAACATTTAGAGATGCATAGGAAGAGTAAATACACTCAAGAAAGCAGAGGGATTTTTTAATGTTCTCCCTATAAGGCCAAAATTCTCACTAGGACAATTTTCGTTGGATTTTAACCTTTAGCTTAGGATCATATGTGCTCAATTTCATCACAAGTTCACAATCCACATAAAAACCATTTTGAGGACTTAGGCTAAACCTTCCAAACACGCCATATGATTTATATGATCAAGTCAGTCATTATTCATCATCATAGGACATCTAAGTTAGGGTCTAAAACTAAAACAATGCAAAAATTTAAACATGCATTTTTTTCTTTTTTCGATATTTTCTATAAACATGCATTTTTTTTTCTTTTTTCGATATTTTCTATATTTTTTTTCCTTTTTTTTATGCACCTAAAAACAAGACTAAAGTATGGAAAAGACTAAAATGCATAAAATTTAAACATGAATGCATAACATAAAAATTAAAAATTTCACCATGTAATACCAAAAAGCAAGACTAAAACATATAATAATGATAATGAGCCCTTCCCTCACCCCATACTTAAAATATACAGTGTCCCCACTGTATAAAATCAAATCAAAACAAGAGTAAAGGAAGAAACTCACAGGATAACACATCGAGGAGGGCTGATCAGTGCATGTCGAGTAAAAATCCTTGTCGATCTCAAGTACAAGGTACTCGATCTCGAGGAGCTTTTCTGCGGCCAGTGGTTTCTGAAGTCGAGGGGCATTCTGGGCTTGTCGATCTCGAGTTGGCCTACTCGATATCGACGACACTAGTACAAAATGTATATTATAAGACGCCACATAGACAACGGTTTCTATAAAGCTGGTGTCTATGTCGAAAAAAAATAAGAGATTTTTGGGACGGACAACGGTTATAAATTTAACCGTTGTCTTTGGGTGTGTTTGTATTTATAAAGACAACGGGTATTCAAAAAAACCGTTGTTATATATACAGAAGACTTCTCAAAGACAACGGTTCATAAAACCGTTGTGTAAGGCCGATTAGAATCGTTGTCTATTAGGTTATAAAGACAACGAATATTCAAAAAACCGTTGTTATATATATAGAAGACATCTCAAAGAAAACGGTTATTAAAACCGTTGTCTAAGGTTGAATAAAATTGCGTTTAGTAAGTTGAAAAGACAACGGATATTTAAAGAACCGTTGTTATATACAGAGAAGACTTCTCAAAGAAAACGGTTCATAAAACCGTTGTGTAAGACCGATTAGAATTGTTGTCTATTAGGTTATAAAGACAACAAATATTTAAATAACCGTTGTTGTATATATAGAAGACGTCTCAAAGAAAACGGTTATTAAAACCATCGTCTAAGGGTAAATAAAAATTGCGTTTAGTAAGTTGAAAAGACAACGGATATTTAAAGAACCATTGTTATATATGGAGAAGACTTCTCAAAGAAAACGGTTCATAAAACCATTGTGTAAGGCCAATTAGAATCGTTGTTATAAGACGCCATATAGACAGCGGTTTCTATAAAGCTGGTGTCTATGTCGAAAAAAAATAAGAGATTTTTGGGACGGACAACGGTTATAAATTTAACCGTTGTCTTTGGGTGTGTTTGTATTTATAAAGACAACGGGTATTTAAAAAACCTTTGTTATATATACAGAAGACTTCTCAAAGACAACGGTTCATAAAACCATTGTGTAAGGCCGATTAGAATCGTTGTCTATTAGGTTATAAAGACAACGAATATTCAAAAAACCGTTGTTATATATATAGAAGACATCTCAAAGAAAACAGTTATTAAAACCGTTGTCTAAGGTCGAAAAAAATTGCGTTTAGTAATTTGAAAAGACAACGGATATTTAAAGAACCGTTGTTATACACAGAGAAAACTTCTCAAAGAAAACGGTTCATAAAACCGTTGTGTAAGGCTGATTAGAATCGTTATCTATTACGTTATAAAGACAACGAATATTTAAAGAACCATTGTTATATATGTAGAAGACTTATCAAAGAAAACGGTTATTAAAACCGTTGTCTAAGGCTGAATAAAATCGAGGTTTAGTAAGTTGAAAAAACAAAGGATATTTAAAGAATCGTTGTTATATATACAGAAAACTTTTCAAATAAAACGGCTCATAAAACCATTGTGTAAGGCCGATTATAATCGTTATATTTTTAATAGAATTTTTTTTGCATAAAACAGGGAATTATTGTAATTCTTTTTTTATTCATTGTTATATTTTTAATAGAATTTTATAGATAATTGATATAATCTACCTGATAGATAGATTATAATTTATAACATGGATGATTTTCACCAATATACCAATTCACACCCAACTTTGCAAAAATATCCATGGGAGGGATAATTTGCATGGGAATGACAAAATGTCATCTATCTATCATATATATATATCATCCTCATTTAAATATTTTAAATAAAATTACTATGATTTTTTTTCTTTTTTTAGTAACGAGTGAGATTAATCTAAAATATCTATAGTTATATATACTAATTTAAATGAGAAGTATTATTTTTAATAATTTTAATACAGATTTCAAAAATACTTATTTGATAAAGATTTTTACAATTTTTTACTTTATTTATCAATTTAACCTTTATATATATTTTACATTAAAGTTTTTAAATATTTTATTAATATATATATAGTAAAGTTTTTAAATATTTTATTAAATTTTATCATATTAATTTTCTATACGCAGAAACACGTTTTAAAAACTGATTTTAAGCGGCAAGTTTAAAGTTATGGAGCTAATTTTGAAATTTTTTAAAAAATAAACTTAAGGCGGCAAGTTTAAAATTATGGAGCCCGTTTTGAAAATTTTGAAGCCTAACCCTAGTACGGAGTATTATTTAACGCGTCTTCTTCTATGTAGAGCCGCACTTCTCATTGCTGCCCAGATCAAAAAAGCTCCCAACCTCGTCTCATATCATCTCACCTCCTTCCACCTCTCGTCCCCTCTCTCTTCTTGATTTTTTTCGCCCCCTGCACTCTGTCCGACATTGTGTTTTGATCGTGCAAGCCCGAAGTCGCAGATTTTCAGATCAAGATTCCAATTGACGAGCACGTTTTCGGGCTTCAAATCGGTGACGGAATTGAAGCCGATATCTCTGCTGAGACTAGTAACTGTGCCCAGATCTCGTGTCTCCTCTCATCCTTCTTCACTGAGTTAGCGTTGATCTCCCACTTCTCCATGTTCAAACCGACCGACTTAGTTGCGTGGATTTTCATATTTGGTATAATCTCTTGAATCGAGTCTATTACTTAATCGATTGGGGAATTTTAAGTTGAATTTTGTATATTGATTAAGTTTGGTTTGTACGAGCTATTGGATTTGGGGAATAACATTAGTAATATTGATTTGTTTGGTTTCACAGGGCCCTTGGTGGTGGAGTTACTGATTGCATTGTTCAAGCTGTAAATATGTAATTTTTTCCAACTGTTGTTTGCATTTTTGAAGGTGCAAATGTGTAATTGGTGTTGTAAGTGTGAATGATGTATGTACATTACAGTAGTAGTCAATTTGTCGATAATGAAGCGTGACCCCTGTTTGGGTTATTTATTTTTCTTTATTGCAGTTTAATTTGTTTATATTTTCCCCTTTCATAAAAAATGAACCATACAAATATATATTAGCTACAGATTCAATAACAAATCCTGTCACAAATATTTGATGGCCTTTGCGACGGTTACAATACACTTAAACAACAGTTAAATGATATTTACACAATGGTTATCACCTGAATAGACAACAGGTAAATATTACGTATAAAACAACGGTTAAAGTGGTTTAAGACAACAGTAGAACGATTAATTAGACATGATACACCAGTTAAAGCGATATTAGACAACGGTTATAACCGGTTCGGATTCAATTTTGGACTTTAAAAAACAATGGTTAATATGGGTTTAGACAATGGTTATCGTGTGCATAGACAACAGGTAAATATTCTAAAACAACGGTTAAAGTGTTCTAAGACAACAGTTTCATTTGTCTTAGACAATGTTTAACATGTACCTAGACAACAATAACGATCACCTTAGACAACAGTTAGAATATGATTAGACAACGGTTAAAACCGGATATCCTAAGTTGAGACAACGATTATAGTGACCTTAGACAACGGTTAGTACCGGTTAATATGATTCGGAACAAATTTTGGTGGTGCATAGACAACGGTTATCCGGACTGTATCACAACAGTTATAACCATTGTCTAAGTGAACCGTTGTGATAAACCCAACCGTTGTATTTTCAAAAACCACACGGGCTGATGCAACGGTTCCAAAACCGTTGTGCGTTTTGTAAAATAACCATTGTGTAAGGGCGTTTTTGTACTAGTGCGAGTGTCTGGGCTGCTCCTCCTTGTCATCGTCGACTTGGCCTTCGTCGATTCTGACTGTTTTTCAGGGACTTCTTTATTCCACTTTTCGCGATTCTTATATGCTTGCCGACCTAAAAGTGTTAGATTGCTCACAAAAACAAGACTATCCACATGAAGTATTCTAAAAGACATAAAACCAAAAAACCAAAAACCAAAAATCAAACAGTTCAAAAGGTCCCAAAATTCATAAAGTTTATATACATGCTCTAGATTTTAGAGTCGCTAGGCCGACTTCTCCGTTTGTGCTCAAGGACTATTTGTGTGGGGCCCGCTCATGCTTGACCCTTCTCCTGGGTCATCTAGGTCCTGATGGTAGTATGCAAACTCGGCTGACAGGGGGTTGCTTGCATCATCTCCCTTCTCTTTCTTTTTCTTCCTTCCAGCCCTTAGCTTTCGCAGGTTTTCTCGCCACGGGGCCTTACCTCCCCTTAAATTATTGAAAAATTTCTTTATGGACTGAGGGGAGTAGGATTCATACCTGAACTTACCTTTTCGGACCCAAAACAGAAATCTTTGGGCTTGGGGTTAGTCGATGTCGAGTACTGTTGGTCGACCTCGAGTACAGGGACCCCATACTTAGGCTCTGGGCAAGTCAGTGGCTCAACAGAGGAAGTCGACCTCGACAAAGTCTTGTCGAGATCGAGTAGGCGGCTTGTCGAGATCGAGGAGCTCTTGTCGACCTCGAATACAGTGCTGGCGCTTTCCTCCGCTGTTTGTTTGGTCCCGTGGTTGCTGATCCTTTTCACCTCCAGCCATGAAATTTCCTCCTTTGCAGGGCCAAAAGAGAAATCTAAAACCTCATCGCCTATGGTGAAGGTGAGCGATCGATTCTTAACACTAATTCTGGCATCTGTAATTGCTAAGAATGGTCTACCAAGAATAATAGGGCTAGTAGGATCTTCAGCACAGTCTATGATAAGGAAATCTGCTGGAATGAAGAATTTACCAACCTGGACGGGGACATTCTCAACTATACCTGTAGGGATGACCACTGTATTGTTTGCCATGTAGAGTTTGGCATCCACAGGCTCTATGCATCCTATCTTTACCTTCCGCCAGATTGATACAGGCATGATGCTCACGCTTGCTCCTAAATCACACAGAGAATCATATTTATATTGCCCAAAACCCACAGTAACAGAAAACTTACCAGGGTCAGGTCTCTTCTCAGGGAAGTGGAGTACTTTGCATTCGCCTGCGATCTCTAAGATGGATCGCTTCTTACTCAGGATTTCCTTCAGAAATTTGACATATCCAGGCATCTCTTGCAGGGCTTCTGTAAAAGGAATAGAAACATTCAGTTCTTGCAGCATATTAACAAATCTGGTAAACCTACCTGCAGTGGGATCTTTCTGTGCTTTGGAAGGGAAAGGCAGTGGCTTTTTCTGCTTCGGAGCCAGATCAGCTGTCGGAGGTGTTGCAGAGTCGTCGACCTCGGCCAGATTTTTCTCCTCGATCTCGACCAGTGGCTCCTCGACATCGAGTTGGGTTATCGACCTTGATTTGCCGGGCTGCGCAGTGGAGTCCGAGCTAGGTTTCTGGGCTTGGTCGAGTAGTTCCTTGTCGAGGTCGACCAGAGTCTCCTCGAGATCGAGTAGGTTCTGCTCTGTCTCGAGTTGCTGCTCCGCCTTGCCTTGCTGTTTCCCGACCTCTGGCTCGTGTAATTGATGCCCACTTCTGAGTTTGATAGCTGCGACGTGGCCGGTTTTCCCCTTAGGATTTGGTTCTGTTTGCCCAGGGAGCTGTCCGGATGGTCGTGTGATCTGTGCAGCGATTTGACCCATCTGCGTCTCTATTCCCCTTTTCCAGATGTCCAGTTCTCCAAATTTTGTAGTGATGTTCTGGAACTGGTTGTTGATGGTGCCCTGATTCCGACGCATCTCCTCAAGGATCAGCTGCAGATCGTCCTTCTTTTGATCCCTTTCTGGATGACCTGGAGCTCTGTAGGGTGGGGGATTCCTAGGGGGACCTTGGTTCCACTGTAGTTGATAGAACCTTTGATCTCCCATGTAGCGATTGGGACCCCCTGCGTAGGCTGCCTCCTCATGTGTTTCTGCCATCCTGACTTGCTCAGTGTGTGGGCACTCAATAGTGGTGTGCCGCTGTGATCCGCATTCTATGCAAGGCTGGTTGATAGATAAGTATTTGACTTGCTTGAGGAGCTTGCAATTCTAGTCTCTGTAGAACTGCTCCCTGACATCTGGGTCAATCTCCTTTGCTGGCTCATAGACTGGCATAGATGGTGTTGGCCTGGCATAGGAGTTCTCCTCATAGTTTGTAGTAGACCCATATTTGTTGTCATAATTGGTGAGCTTGTCTAGCACACCCCATGCGTCAACTGGCGGCATCGTCAGATACTCATAGCGAGTATATTGGTTGATTCTGTCCTTGGTGACTTGATCAAGAGAGTTGAAGAAGATCTCTTGAATGACGTAGGGTGGTTGTCCATGAGTAGGGCAAGATCGCAGCAGTTCTTTGTAGCGTTCCCATGCCTTTGCCAGCGGTTCTCCAGGCTTATGTTTGAAAGCGGTGATTTTCTGGCGGAGGAGTGCTGTCTTGGCGGGTGGGAAGAATTTATTTAGAAACTCTTGCTCTACTTGGGCCCATGTTGTGAGTGATCTTGGGTTCAGCCCTTCAAGCCACTTCAGTGCAGGCCCAGCGAGAGACCAGCGGAAAGCTTTCATCTTGACATATTCCAGCGTTGTACCTTCAGCAAGAGTACGGCACATGTCAGAAAAATTGGTAATATGTTCAAGAGGACACTCATTAAATTTGCCATAAAAAGCATTATTTTTAAGCTCTAACAGAAATTGAGTGCGAATTTCAAAAGAGTTTTCAGGGATAAGAATCGCCGATTCAGGCATGACGAGAGTTGGATGCATATAATCCTCTGCAGTAGTTGGATATTGGGCAAGCTCAGCTTCTGCTTGTTCCCTTTCTGCTTTCTCAGCGGCGATAGCAGCATCTTTTGTGGCTAGTTCCCTGGTAAGCCTTGCAATCAGCTGTTCTTGCGTCTCAGCAGCTGCCATGGCTCTTTGTAGTTTAGCTCTGATGTGTAGAAGGCGTTCTGGTTCGTCTAAGCCGTCAAACTCAGGTGGTTGACCAGAACGGCGCATACACCTGTAAAGTAACTCAAAGAAAAAGTGAGAACTCACTACCTAAGGCGCGAATGATAGCTTCCCCGGCAATGGCGCCAATTTGACGATAGGAGGAAATCCTATGCAAAATATAAAATATAAATAAATCACAGCAAACCAGATTCCGTCCCTTGCAAATAATTACAAGACCTCCTCCTGATGTAGCAGCGGGAAGTCAGGATCGATCCACGAGGAAGCGTGTCAGCGGATCCTTGGCAGCGGTGGAGTCTCACGGTCAGAAGTCGACAATAGGTGCTAGATCTCGACTAGGGTAAGTCGACAGGAGATCAGGCAAGTCGAGCAATGCAGCAGTCCCAGGCACTGGGGCTAGTCGATCTCGACAAGGCCTTACTCGAGATCGCGTAGAGTCTTGGTCGACGTCGGCTTGGCATGTCGAGTACCTGCACACAGAAGCTATAGCGACTTTGGGTCGAATATCAGTAACTCGAGGTCGACCAGTGTTGGTCGAGATCGAGTAAGGGCAGAAAACGAAACAAAAGAAATAAAGTAAAGGCAAATGCTTTGGGATTCGAAAATAAACTTTATGTAAAAGACTTCCAAGATTGGGGTTTGCAACAACGATAACCAAGCATGCATAAGGCAGAGATAAACAGATAATCAGGTGAATCACATCAAGGACAAGCTTTCGCCTTTTCCAACAATTAGACAACTCTTTCAAGAAACCCTAATTGTCTCTACTGATTTTATGTTTACAATCCAAGTTGTTATCATGGACCTCCATTAGATGGGTAATAAACACATAACAAGTAGTAGATGCTCAAAATTTGATAAAAGTCGGATCTTTACCTCAATTATGCATGGCTATCGTCGGGCTCGCCCCAACCCTAGAAGTGGGTTGACTACTCGCGCTTCATTGCAACTTCAGACATTGATTGATGAAAAGAAACTAATTGCATTAAATCAAACTCAAGAAAGTACAAACCAAACAAAGCCGGATCACTCTCGCTCTCTTGCTCCACTCGGCCTCTCTCTCTCTCTCTCTCCTCTTCTCCTAATTGTTGTGTGATTGAATGAATAGAAATCAGCCCCCCTAAGGCTTTATTTATAGGCTTCTAATCCTTGCTATTCAAGGATAGAATATCTATATCTATATCTAAAACTTAATGATAAATAATTTAAATAACATAATTAAATCTAAAAAGCTAGGATGTCTTCTTGTTGATATATCTTGCCTTCCAAAGATAGATATCTCGGCAATCTCGGATTACTTCGGCTCCAAGGATTCCTAAACCGTGTAGGACAGCCAAAACGCGTAACGCGGCTTCAGACGCGGCTCGTCGATCTCGACCAAGGTTACTCGATCTCGAGTAGATATGGTCATCGACTTGGGCTGGCTCGGCTAGCTGGTGCTCGACAGACTCGGACATGGCTCAAAGGGCTTCGTCGATCTCGAGGACTCTTACTCGATATCGAGTTGGGTGACTCATCGACTAGGTCTTCTCGGCAGTGTCGGGTAGATCTTCTCGATGTGCTCGGTCATGGCTCTTCGGCTTTGTCGATCTCGAGGACCTCTTGTCGACATCGAGTAAGGTTGTCCGAGCATGGTCGGGTAGTCTCTCCTCGGCATCCTCGGACATGCTTTCCTCGACTCCGGGCATGGGCTGTGGTGCTTCGTCGACATCGAGTTGGGTTACTCGATCTCGAGTAGGGTGTGGAGTCGGGTTCTTCGTCTTCACCTTCTCGACATAGGCTCCTCGATCCTGGTAGGTGTCTAGGCATGGCTTGTCGAGATCGACTAAGGCTTGTCGATGTCGAGTAGCTTTGTGCTCCAGTTCTCGCTTCTTGATTTTCTCCCGAAATGGTCACATATTCTGCGATATTAAACAGAAACTTATGTAGATCTCCATTTCTGACAAATAGGCATATACTACATAAATCCGACATATTCCCAACCCGAAATATGCAAAATGTAAAGAATATGGAACTAAAATATGCATAAAGACATGGCTACTTTGGAGACATCACTTGGACCTAGGGAGGATAAAATTCACCTAGGGGCAAAAGTAAGCATAAAAGAAAATAATAGAAAAGAAGTCATCATCCAAATGGAAAAATTGAATGATTTGTATGGTTATTGAAATCGAAAAGAGCTTATTGTTGTGTATTGGAGTTGATGTTATTAGAATGGTTTGCGAAGTATAGAAGTTTTGGTGTTGTTCTGGTTGGTTGTTGTTTCTTTTTCCCGGATTTTTAGCACCACAAGCCTAAATATTTGCCATGCCTTATGTTCCTACCAAAGCCACAATACAACCCTATAAAAGTCCTCATGATGTTGTTTGCAAGTAATGACATTCACGGTGTATAAAGCGTTTTGGATTGAGTTGAGAGTTGAACTTTAAAGCCTAAACACATGAGAGTTTGAGTGAAACACATTATCCTGGTGAGGTTGTATTAAATTTGCCTTTACTATTGGATCGCTCATATATTTGCTAGGATATTGGTTCTCTTATTCATGGCTCCTATTGCTTGAGGTTGCTTTTCTCAAACTACAGCATGAAGATCTTATTTGTGGGATGATTAATTCTATATTTGTTTTTCATTGCTTGAGGACAAGCAAAAGCTTAAGTGTGGGGGAGTTTGATAGCATACATTTAGGTAGGTGTAATAGGTTGCATTTATCTTAGTTATGATGCATATCATGCACGGTTTAATTACAATGTGTCTTTATTTGTGTTAGTTTGCTTGGGGACAAGCAAACGTCTAAGCATGGGGTAGTTTGATAGAGTATATTTTAGTCATGTTTTTAGTGTAGAATTGCATATTAGTTTAGAGCATTTTTACATATTTTATAGCTTAATTTATATTATTTGATTTTCGGAGTCTACACTAGTACTTTTATATATTTCAGGTATTTCTAAGCTCGATCGTATGAATTTAAAGATTACTCGTGATCATTATACGAATTGGAAGGCAAGATGGGTTGACTCATATTGATTCACGGCTGATTCGTCAACTTGTATGTGAACTTGGAGTTCGGACGGTGCAAGAATGAGGGAGCCTTATGTGCTGCTTCTTCATACTATTATATTAGTCAATGTAATTAGATAGCTTAGTTAGATAGAATAGGATTAGATGGAATTAGATATTTATTATATATTTACATTAGGATAAATTTTTACTCCGTAGTTTATATATACATTCAGTAGATACATTCATGGGGGGGAGGCCGAATGTGAGGCTGAGGCCGAACGCAAGTGATACGGCCGAGACTAAGTTTTCACCTCTAAACCCTCTTTTGTTTTATTTTTATGGAGACCTAAACTCTCCCGTTTTATCTACAATTTGAAGCTTTATTTGGATTGGTTGTGAGTTTCTAATTCTTGTTTCTTATTTCCTACATTGAATGGTTCGACTTCTTTGTACTTGAATGTTTTATTGTTTTATTCTATCTTGTCTGATCAACTTGGTAGAATCAATTCAATTGCTAGGGTTTTGTAGATTCCTGATTGCGAACCTTAACCCAAGTAGCAAACTTATTCCTTTAGGGCTGGTTGAACTAATTGAATGAGTAGGAAGTTGAATGTGTTGTTAAATCCCTCTTTAGGGACTGCAAATACCTTGGTTAATCTCTGAACTTAAAGCTATCAATTGGGTTAAATATTTCTTTAGGGACTGTTCGATTGATAAGGGTTTCTAGGACTGGTTGGACTAGTAACTATATTAGGTTGGGACAAGGACATTCATAGGAAGACTAAAAGGACAAGAGGAAGTTACAATATCAATTCAACAAACTAAAGTGGATAATTGTAGATGAAACTATTTTATTAATCGTTATCTCCATTAATTTTTTTATAGTTTATTTTGTTTTCTTTCTTATTTCAATCACTCAAAACCCCTCGTTTCCTATTAATTGGTAAATAAACTTAACTTAGGAATAACTTGATTCTCTGTGGGATCGACTCGTGCTTACCACACTACATTAATTAGGTAGGTTCGAATTTATTTTGATATGGTTTACGCGACTAAAAACCGTCCATCAATAGACTCTATGAATTTAACTCTGAAATATGACCTAATATAGCCTCATTTCGTCAGCCAAACCCTAGAATAAGTGAAGATAAAAGTTCCCATAAAGATGGACTGGGTCGCGTATCGCAAATCCGGATCTGACGAGGCGGCGGGCGCCGTCCCTACAGTGCTGACAGCTTCAGTAGACTGAACTTGTAACACACTTTCTGGAGCCATCCTTTGTTCGATTGACGCATATGAATATGCGTTGGAAAACTCTTTCCAAGCACTACGATTCTCATGAAGACTTCATAAGCTAATATCAACTTCTCAGAACCTTAAAGACGGGATTTCTCCATGTTCTCCATTTCCGCTCTTGTTTCTTAGCTCTTCTTAGTCCATTTTGCTCTATTCTTTCTCCACCTTTCGATACCGGATCTTATAACCTACAAATAAACACTAGAAACCGTAGATTCCGAACTTCGAATACCAAATGACCAAGAATATGAATACGCTTATTAAACACGCAATATGCATTATCAATGATTAACGTTAAATACCATGGGTAAATTACACAAGACACCCAAATTTGATTTTCAACAATCCTTTTATTACTTAATGTTGGAGTTTTGTTTCCGAAAAGTCACCTCAATGTTTCAACGCTTTACGAAAAATGTTAGATTAATGCCCATCCAAATACCCGAACTCCAGGAGGCAGGAGCACTCGTCGACTCCAAGGTCTGCATCCTTCTTTGACTCAATTATTGTGTCGGAATTTGGACTCGTTTTGCATGATTTTTTAGTTATCTTAGCGGTGTTTTACTTTTGTCTACAAGTGACATCGGTGTTTTATCATAAGGTTTTTCTCGGGTCTCTCTCTTGCAACTTCAATATGCATAGATGGATGTATTTTTAAAAAAAAATTTAATTCCTTTCATTTCCTTTTTATTTTCAACCAAAATATTAACAAATTAGACGAAGTGACATTTGGTGAAAAAAATAAAAACCTCTGAGACATCTGTTGTCAAACTTTTGCATACAAAGTGAAAACTTCATAGGCATTTGGCGAAAATTCCGGAAAAAAAATGTGCATTAAATTGTATTTTAACAAATATATAAAAGCTTAAAATGACATAAATGGGGAAAAAAGAGGAGGGGTATTTATTCATTTTAGATGGCGTAGAAGCTAGTTACATACGGAGTATATAGTTTTCAACTTCCAAAAAAAGCAAAGACAAGATAATTTAATTTGTTTCAAAGGGGTCCCTGTGAAAATACGTAATTAGGGGAGAGGCCCCCCATTTAATAATTGTTTGGTGTATTTGTACGTTATTAGCCACAATTAAATACCAACAAACCATTATCGTGTTTTGCCACTCAACCAACTCATCACAAACCACAACTTGTACAATCATACTGTCTCCGGTTTCCATTAATTCTTTATACATAAATTTGTGATCAATGTACTAAAGTTTATTTATTTATTTTTTATAAAAAAAAATCAAAATTATAGTGTAAATCTTAGGGATGTTTGGTACTTAATTTTTGGGGATTTTGATTAAAATACCAAACACAGTAGCAGCGACTAGTGAGGCTTGGCATGCCAATATGCCATGAGGGCGGCGACCATTGTTACTTGTTAGATAGGGTGAGTAAAGACGATAATAACTTGATTTTGCTATATCGAATTGAATGTGCGGATACAAATACATAGCGATTAGGTGACACTCCCATTTCAAACCAACAACCTTTGATCCCGAAATTGAATTGTCGAAAGGAACCATTCCTAATTCCTATCGCTAAACACATTACGATTCCAAACTTCCAATGCATAAGTAATCATGAAAGAAAGCGAGGCTTCAGGCTTGGTTAAAAAAAGGGTAAAATGTAGCTCTCTTGATAAACATTACTATCATTGTTACTTGTTAGTTTAGTTTCAATCCACCTGCAATGGGCTAGGCTTCTTGCCTATTTTGGCCCATGGGCTCGTTATGGGCCAATTTGGGCTTGCCTTAACATGATAGGATATATTCTTTTCTAAGAAATTATTATTTTTATATAAAAAAAATATATACAGTAAATATTACTCCAAAAATAATTAGTTCATATGCTTTTAACAATCAGTCCATATTATCAAAAAATATGCAGGGGAAGAAGATAAGAGCAAAGAAGCACGAGACGCGCCAACACCATGGAAGAAACGAACATTGGATGGAAAAACCATATGATAGGCTCTTTTAAGATCCATGTCGATGATTCTAAAGTGCCTATAGAAGAAGCAGCAATGGAGTTTGTTATTCGGGACCTCAATGGCAACATTTGGGCTTACGAAGCCTTATTTTGTGGTTCAGTCTCATCTTTTATGGTCAAAACATTGACTCTCCGTTTGCGGTTGCCAACTATAAAACAGATGGGGCTGTCGATGCAAGGATCATGGTCGAAGGAAACAATCTTAATTAATGTCATTACTTCAGTTAGAAAGAATTGGAGGTGCCCTCAAAAGATATGGTGATCTTTGACGCTATTTTCATGGTCCAAGATTTTGATTCTGTTTTTTGCAACCACATGTTTTGCAAAATCAATCAGGTGATATACAAAGTGATGTGTCTTTGGTTTTTGCTTAACCACTACCAGTGTATAATTCCTTCTCACCCTAAGTTTCTTGATATCGTCCGAAGGAACACTATTAGATAGTGTATCAATAAAAGGTTTGACACCACCAAGTCCACCAAATTCTTTACTTTTTTAAAAAAAAAAACTAGTCTAGACCCCATGCGTTACGCACGGCATTTTTAAAATCAATCTAAGTAAACTTATCTTATTTTTCGAATGTTATTATATTAATCATTGCATTTTAAATGATGTATACAACATAGAGTATTAAAATGTAATAAACTTCTAGATAACAATAATAACAAAAAAAAACAACAAAGGAAAAAAGGATCATACTATACATTTAAGAAAAATTCAAAATATTTAAACCAAAATAACCTTAAATTCTACACAATTGACGAATTACAGGTTAACAGAAAAAAATGACCAGGATGTTTATTTTGTTATTTAATAGGGATAGAGAAGGAAAAGGTAAATGTTAAAAGTGATCTTGTACGGTCAGATTGTCGCTCGGTTGAACCTTATTTTCAATTAATATAGTACTAGAAGGAGCGACAGGTAATTAAATTTAACATAATTTGATAAAATGTAATAAAACCACGACGCACGAAAGTAGTAATCAACTGAACCATAAAACCGTTATACATATGTCCTCGGCACGAATTTCTCTAAACTTACATCATTATATTGTGAAAAACTTTTTTACACACTACATTAGCAATAAAGGTTAAAAGGTTAGAATTGTCTCGAGTGTCGGCTTTATCCAAAACTCAAAGAGCAAATTCAACTTTGGTTATACAAATTGTCCTGAGCATCAGCTTTATCCAAAACCTCAAGAGTTGAGCAACTTACCATAAAAGTTTCTAGAATCCAGAGGGCCATGAAACGGTAAATATATATATATCAACATAAGCCAAGACATAAGCCAAGTAGTAACAAATAAATAAGCAAATCTGAAACAAAATCCAGGCAAGCATAAAATTTAACATATAATCCTATTATAATAATAATAATAATAATAATAATAATAATAATATATGTTAAATTAAAAGGGCCCATTCCCGATCACAAATCCAATGGGGGAGAAACCGGAGAATACAATGAGGGCCCATTCCCAAAATAAATCCCATTCTCTTTAAACCGGCTCTCACACAAAATCTAAACAACCCGGCAGCCCCCCAAAAAATAAATCCAATCCTCCCTAAAAACCATGACAGCAAATCCAAACAACCGGCCGGCCCACAAAAGACAAAAATTTTATGACAGCAACTCATGACAGCAGAACCGTGGCAAATTTGTCAAAAATCATGACAGCAGATCCAAACTCCTCACACAGCCATCAACAATCCACACGATTTGCCCGGGCGATCAACCCACACATTCAGCCAGGCTTATAGGATTCATCACCCGTCGACCCCTCCACATCCTCCTTGTTTTCCGAGAACTGAGCAAAGTACTTGGCAACCTCCTCATCTCTAGTTGAAGCATCAACCAGTGGAAATGACGATGATGAGATGTTAAAATGAGTTTGGAAACTCGAACTGATTTGTCACCATGAATTAAAACCAAATGACAGCTTCGCATTCAACTCTCTAAAAAACACCCTCAAACTCAAAAAATCGATCTACAATACTTGAGAGTAAGTTTGATAATGTTGAAACATCTTGTAGCAAAAGCATTGATTTCCTATTCATCCCCAATCTAATTAAACTCAATCAAATAATCAAATTAAAGCTCAAAATTTAATAGAGATGAAGCTACTTTCGCATAAACTGTCATAAAATGCAGAAACTCAACCAAAAATCCAGTTAGCAGTTTAGCACTGCACATTTAATAAAGCTAAGACTAAGAGGTCCTCGCAGTCTTCGACTTAGCACTAATTTTTGTTAGGGTAGAAAATTAGGTTTGATTATTTTCATTAGATATTTGAATCAACATCTGAATAATTAATTTTGTCTTTATTTTGGTTTGAACCAACATTTGAAGCTAGAGTGTTCTTGATCCATCATTGTTCGTTTTGCTAGAATGTTCTTTTCATCATTTTCTTTTCAGTGTATCTTATTTTGATACTCTTTAGTCTTTATTTATGGTGTTGTCTAATATACTGAATTCATGACGATTATTCCGTCATCGAGCTTTTCAACCTATCGATTCATTTAACTTGTTTGGCGTGTCGAATTCTTTTTATTTTTTTATTTTTTTAAAAAGGTGGTTGGCCACTGTATATTTGTGTTATGGTACACCTCCTGGTCAACTCCAATATTAAAATTAAATTAATTGTTAAAGCGGAGAGAATGTAATTATGATTTATGAAGTTAAATTTGTGGATTTTCTCAGCACTGAAATTAAATTTGCAACACAGGTCACAAACAGTTGGATCTACATGCGCGCAGACGAAACATTTAAGTGGATAGACCCAGGCCACTGGAATTGAATTGCGATACCTGAGACTGAGAGTGATAAGTTTCAATTCAAAGTACCCTATACTAAAATCGATCAATTGCTTCCACCGTCTGTCGATTTTGATGGAGCTCTGTTGAAAGGCCACCGAATTAAATAGGAACTCGACTAAAGTTACCAACTTTACCAAATTGAGTTCCAGTGGTTTTGATTTTGAGTAAGTTTCAAAGGTTTGAGCTTGAAAACGCACATCAAATGATGACAGCATCAAATGGGGTAGGGTGGGGATGGCCTGATTCGGTTCCCAAGCTGAAGATGAAAGCTTTACAGTCAGGTAACAGATACACCTAACTCCCCTCCCTCCCCTTCCAGTCGCACAAGCACAACGATGATGAGAACCACCTCACTATCACGTGTCCAACTTTACACTGTGCTTCCTTTATTTAGGTAAATTACACAAAACCACCCTTAAAATATAGTACTCCCTCCGTTCGGCAAAACTTGTCGTTTACTATTTACGCACGTTTTTTAGAATGATAAAAACTATATAAAATATTCATTTTTTTTTAAAAAAAAATTAACAAGTTTGTATTTATTAATAATAACTATGAAATTGTTAAAAAAATTATTAAAAAAACCAGATATTTTATATAGTTTGTAGCTCCTAAAAAAGCGTGCGTGAATAGTAAAACGTCAAATTTTTCCGAACGGAGGGAGTACTATATAATATATATATATATATATATATATATATATATATATATATATATATATATATATATATATATATATATATATTTATACAAGGTAAGAGTTTGGGTGGAGTCAGGCCCTGCTGACCCACCACCCAAGGGCGTCCTTCCGAACGAGAACCTGGAGCTCGGGATGAGAAATGGAGGGGTCGTGATTGAGGAGGTGCCAAATGTGCGCCACTTTGTCCGCAACCATATTAACCTCCCTGAACACATGGACGCAAGAGAAGGTATGAAAGTCTTGAATCAGCTTCCGAACATCCGCCATGATGATCTCGATTTCCCAAGGACAGGTCAAAACATCATTGATAGCATTAATGACCGCCAGACAATCACCCTCAACCTCGAGCCTCGAAATCCCGTGCCGGAGGGCAGCAACCAAACCCTGGTGAAAAGCTAAAGCCACCACCTTGAGAGCAGATGATTCCCCACAAAGCGAACCATGACAGCAGACAATAGAACCATAGTGGTCTCGAATCACAATCCCCGTAGTCACCACGCCAGAAGAACTGACATCTGCATCAAAGTTTAGTTTGAACGATCCTTCCGCTGGTTTTTTCCATCTTAAGTTTTTCCTTTTCCTTTGGGTTGGATGTGTTGGTCTTTCCTTGCGTTCCTCATCCTCCCAAAAAATTTTTTTGGATTCTTTCAATTGTGTTAATTGATACCTCGTATATTGTTCTTGCTTTTGTTTGGTTTTAAATTTTTGGTCCTCCTCAAAGATAATCTTGTTTCTGATTGTCCAGATGCACCACCAGATTGTGGCTAGGTTTGTTTTCTGGCTTCTAGATAGTTTTTCAAATACCTCGGTGGCCAATTGTTTTATGTTTCTATTAGTTGTTCGTGTATTCTCTATTATTTCTCCCATTTGGTTGTCAATTTTTCGTATGTGGTCTCTTGTACATTGGCAATTTAGGAACAAGTGTATTGAGTCTTCATCATATTGGTTGCATATGCTACACGTTTGGGTAACCGCCACCCCTTTGTCAGCCAGTGTCTTTTTCGTAGGTATTCCATCCAGGACTAGTTTCCATAGGAAATTTTTTATTTTTTGGAAACAATCAATTTTCCATATCCAATCAGTTGGTTGACCTTGCATACTTCTGTTTCATGTGATGCTTTCCAGTGCCGATGCCGTTTTAAACCAACCATTTCTACTTGGTTTCCAATATAGACGGTCATCGATTTCGCTCGTCAGGATTTTTATGTATTTAATTTTGTCTACTATATTGTTTGGGAGAAGTTTCCGTAGTTCCTTTAACTTCCATTGTCTATCTTCACCAATGAATTTTTTCTACTCTATCCTCTGTGTTAATTGGGCTAGATGAGATATTGTAGTTCATGAGTTTAATTCCATTCATCAATCCAAAATCTTATAGTTTTCCCATTTCCTACCTGCCATATCAATTGTTCACAGAATTCATATTTTATTTCCATTAGCTTCCTCCATTGCCAAGATGATGTTTTCATGTTCTTGTAGTTCCAGAGTTGTTCAAATTGTAAGTATTTTTTCTTTATAATTTTAACCCAACAATTTTCTGGCGCTTCAAGGATCTTCCATAGAAGCTTCATTTTTAATGCTTTGTTTATGTCTCTTGATTTATTTAGTCCTAGTCCTCCATTGTGTTTTGGTTTACAAATTTTGTCCCATCCTATCAATGGTTTATAATTTTGGTCTTTGTTCCAGAAGAAACCTCTATTTATTTGGTCTAGTTCTTTATGGATTCCTGCAGGTAACATAAAGCTCTGCATAATGTAATTCGGTTTCGTAGCAAGGTTGGATTTAATTAAGGTTGATCTTCCTTGTTGAGAAAGTCCATTAGCCTTCCATTTCGTAAGTTGAACTCGACTTTTTACTATTGTCTCTTTGAAGGTGTCCTTATTTACCTTTCCATTTATAATGGGGCATCCTAAATATTTATCCAGTGTTTCTCAGTTCGTGGTATGTAATATGCTCTGAATTATCAATTTTTGCTGGGTCGAAACACCAGATGTAACTTGGAACGCTGATTTGTTGAAGTTCACCTTTTGTCCTGAAATCCCACAATAATCGTCGATGATTTTCTTTATTTGATTGCATGATTCAGCAGATGCTTTAGCAAAGATAATGATATCGTCTGCGAAGGATAAGAAAGGGATTCTGGTTCTTGCTCTGGTGCATTCGAATCCGATCGTTTTTCTCGAGTGATTGCATTTAGCTTGTAATGCTCTTGCAAGGACCTCCGCCCCTAAAATAAATAGGAGTGGAGAGATTGGGTCGCCTTGACGGAGACCTCTAGTTGGGCAAAACAACTCCGAGGTCCTGTCATTGACCAAGATAGAGAATGAAACGGTTTGAACACATTCTACAATCCAAGAAACAAATTTTGGGTCAAATCCAAATTTACGGAAAACTTGAAAAAGGAATCTCCAGTCAACTCTATCATATGTCTTTTCCATGTCTAGTTTTACAGCTATCCATTCTTCTTTCCCTTTTCTTGCTTTGAATGTATGAAATATTTCGTGTGCTATTAAGACATTGTCTTGGATCGTTCTGTTCGATACAAAAGCCCCTTGAAGGGGGTGTATAATTTTTCCTAATACTTGTTTTAGTTTGTTAGCCAGGATTTTTGCAATAATTTTATAGATCGTTGTGCAAAGGCTATTGGTCTGTAGTGGTTAGTGTTGTTTGGGTTTTCACATTTCGGAATCAATGATATGAATGTATGGTTGATTTGTTTCAGCATCTTTCCCGAAATGAAAAAGCTTTTGACAGCTCTAATAACGCATGGTCCAATTGTTTCCCAGTAGGTTTGGTAGAATTCTGCTATCATGCCATCTAGTCCCGGAGATTTGTTTTTCCCAAGTGTAAATACACCAGCTTTAATTTCGTGATTTGATACAGGTCTTGTTAGCTTCATATTATCTTCCATTGTGATTTCTGTTCTAATCAATTGTAGGTAGTCATTTAGTAAGTCTTGGTTAATGTTGTCTCTCCTAAATCGTTTTTCAAAGTCCTTTTCGTTGGTGATGTTCTCTTCCCCCATAATTTGGGTCCCTTCTGTTGTTCTTATCGATCGTATTATTTTCCTATTTCTTCTTCCTGTGGCTAATCGATGGAAATATCCAAAATTTGTGTCTGCAAGCTTAAGGTTCTTGCACTTTTCCCTCTGACTCCAATATGTCTTATGATATTGTAGTAACTTTCCCTTTTCCGAATTAATCGCTCTTGTCTAGTATCGTCTCTGTTTCTGTTGATCACCGTTTCTTTTTGGATTTCTATTAATTTCTTATCCACCTCTTTGAGTTGGGCAAAAATATTTCCAAAAGTTTTTTTGTTCCACCCCTTTGTAAGTTTTTTTAGTCGATTGGTTTTCTGGACAAGGGTGAACATTCGTGATCCATGAATGTTCAATCGCCAAGCCTGCTTGACAATATTTTTAAAATCGGGTCTCGAAAGCCAAATATTTTCAAATTTAAATGGTCTTCCTTTATGGTTATTTTCAACTTTGAATTTTAATGAGATTGGGCGGTGATCTGAAGTTGAGAAAGCATGGTTTATTGTTCTTAAAATTTTGAAAGTTTTGTAGGATTTCTGCATGAACCAAGGTTCGGTCTAGCTTTTCATAGATATTGTTAATGTCAGTTTTGTTTCTTCTCCACATGTACTCATTTCCTGTTGTGGGTATTTCTAGCAGTTCGCATTGGTCTATAAACTCTGTGAGTCTTTGAAATCTGTTCAGAGAGGGGACGCAACCCCCTTTCTTTTCGGAAGAAGATTTAATTTCATTAAGATCTCCCATAACCACATATGGGAGAATGAGTTCCTTTATATACTCCATGAAGGAATTCCAAAATTCTGTTTTGTCTACTTCATTTGGTGGTGCATAGACTAAACAAAGGATGAAAGAAAAAAGGGGTGGGAAAAAGAGATCTTAAGTGAGATGAATCTCTTCTCTTTTTGAATGACCTCCACTTTCTCATTGTGCAGTTGGTGATCTTTCCAGAGTACACATATTCCTCCCGACCTTCCCTCAGCAGGTATCCATTCAATATTGTCGAAACACGATTTTCACCTGATTTTCTCACAAGGCATTCAGTCTGTTTTAGTTTCCATAAGTGCGATTAGTTGGATATTTTCAATCTTACATAATGCGTCAATTTCAGTCCAGAAGTTTTTTCGACCAATCCCACATATGTTCCAAGTACTAATCTTCATGACTACAAATAGTTATAGATTGGTTCAATTTCTTTTTTCTCTTTGTTAGTATTTGTATTACGAGTATAAGTGTCTTGCATCACTTTATTTCTCATTTTATGTTTTGATTTTTGGTTTTTTTTTCCTGAACTTTCTAGGTTTTCTCCTCTTTTTCATGTTTTTGTTTTGTCTTTTACGCTCTTGATTTATGTATTGTTCTTGTTTCATTGTTTTTTTATCGGAGTGGTAGACTTTACAAGAAGTTTTATTTCTGTACATATGGATTTGGTCAAATTTGATTCTGTCAATGCTAGCAAGAACATGTTCGAGTGTCGTATCTTGACCGATCATTTGATTCCAAAATTTCATCATTTTTTCCAAAATCATAGCCAACCAGTCAATTAGACAAACGCAGCAAGGAGAGTAAAAAGAATTTGATACAAAGGTGGGCAATGGGGTCAAGTAGGTACCTTGTGCAGGGGAGCGATTCCCTCTTGGACTGAGCTTAATTGGGATCTTGTTCAATGTAAAGTCACCACCAATCTTGTTCCTGTTCTCCTTTATATTCTTTGTCAATTGCTCATTTGGGATTTCAACATTCCCATAGTTGTTCAATTTGATCAATTGGGATGTCAGGTTAATAGACTTATAAAAAGTCTCGCATTTGTCACTTGAAACATGAGATAAAAACATAATCGCATTCCAGTAATACACATGATTCCCCTTAAAAGGGTCCATAAACTCACGAAAAAAACATCTCCAGTTCAGAAAATGGACCCCATTGCATTTTCAAACATCTTGGGTTCGTCTTTCACTTGTGTACATTGGGTTCTAGGAGCCTGTTTGTCTCGTTTAAAGTTGGTCCATCCCTCCTCCACCTTTCTCATGTCTTTTTCCTTGCCATTGTTCACCCCTTTGTAATACTGAATCAACTGTCGGGTTCCGTTACACCACATTTCATTCTTCAGTTGGTCTGGCATGCCTTCATTTGTCACTAGATTGTTTTAGAGCATACTTCTGCTTTCAGTTTCATTATTATCTTGTCTCAGCTTTCGAGCTTGTGTTTTTTCCCCGGTGTCATGGGTATTGTTATTGCTGATGTTGAGTTTTTCAGCTGCGATTTCTAGATCGTCATATAGGTTCTTTTGGTCTTTAGTTTCCTTCCTGCACTCTGGATCCATATTTTCACAATAGTAGGAGGGAAATAATTGAAATTGAAACAACCATTTGTAGCCTTTAAGTTCTAAAAAAATCACACCTAAGAATAACACACTAAGCAAAGAATAAGCGGAAATAGATTCATAAGGGAGTATAGCATCAATCTTGGTCATGACAGAGTACCAGTTTATCACATTCGATTCACATATGTCACTTAAAATTAGGCCATCAAAGATAAAAGCATCACTTACCAGGATCAACAGACGAAAGGTCGCTTGCAAGGTTCGGAAATCTTTTATTTTGGTTCATATAAAAGATCTGTTCATAGAGTCCAAGGGTTCTATATAATTTCCTTTGTAATAGTATATGTATACATGTTTCCAGCATTTCCTAAGCACTTCTTACAAGATTCATCATTCCATTAGTTCGTTTTCTTTCTGTTGTGTTTCTAGAGTTCTCTACAGATTCGAAATCAGAAGGTCGAATATGCTCAGTCCACTCTAAGAAGTTGCAGAAAGGAAATATTTGAGAAGAAAGGGAACAAAAGAACCTGATTTGCAGCTGATGCTCCCTCCATTTTCAGTTTCTTGTGGTGATTTTCCTCCTCTCAGCATCCATGGTTCTTTCCTTTTCCTTTTTTCTTCTTTTCCAGTAGAACCTTTTATTCAGTCTACAATCCGAGCGCCGATTAATACTCCTCGTCTTGTCTATTCTATGGATGTCGTCGTGTTGGGATGTGAATCTCCATTCTTGTGAGCCAACACAAGCAGCTTTAAGCCAGAAAAACCCGCAAACCACTACAGAACCCTCGCCACGGAAAAGCCCTTCACCCAAGCCCCCGGAGCCGAGCCATCGCTAGTGTCGCCAGGGCCGAGCCCAAATCCGCCAACAGAGGCGCCACCGCCGGCCAACCAAACCACCGGAAAAAGCACCCAATCTTCTCTTTCTGAAATCTCGCTTATAGATCTTGGAATAAACCTCTCTTTTTCTCCAAATTTTATTTCTCTCATACTCTTTTCTTTCTTCTTCTCTCAATCCCACTCTTTTTAGTTTTGATTTCTGCAGATCTGGGTTTGTAGAAGTGAGATGTTGGAGATGTGAGTAAGGGATTTGCAAATCCAGGCATCTGGATGTCGATCTCGAGTAGTTTTCCTCTCTAGATCCACTTTGAATGGTGTGGGTTTTTTTATCCCGTTTTGGGGGTTTCTTTGTGGATATTGAGTTTCTAGTTTGAGGGGATGATCTGGGGTAGTCGGAGGTGGCGCTCGGTGGTCAGATTAGGGACGGCTTAGCGGGGTCGAGGGTGGCGGTGACTCGACTGTTAGGGTTTATCTCTCTCTTCTCCATAAATATAGTACTATATGAATCAGAAAATTAGATAAAGTTGCCCATAAATTTGTTTTTTTTAATATAAAAAGAATCACACATGGTTTGATGCTTTAAAAATATTAGTGTCTGTTTTCAATAAAGTTTTTGATTATTGATAAGGACGTTATTTGCACCGATAATATTGCCAAACAGACTTTGCATTTATCACTTTGTTTAATGAATAAATGCTACTACCCCTTCTATTTTCTTATTATTCCGAGTCTATCAGAAACACTCCCTCGACTTGTTCAGGAAAAGAGTGCGTACATCATGATCCCAAGACCCCGCTTAAAAGCGGGATTAACTGGGTTATTGTTGTTGTTGTACCCCCTTCTAAAATAGCTGCCTTTTTTAGTAAATGATATGAGTTTTAATAAGGTATGTATATTTTATTATCTTAACGGAAATTTCACGAGGTACCCTTGGGGTATTGCAATTTTCACCGGGTATACAACTCTTTTACATATTTCGCGTGGTGCTCCTGGGGTTTTGTTAAATTTCGCCCCGCGCCCTCGGAGGTTAAATTTAACTGAGAGGTGAAGCGCCGTTAGCAGGTCTGGCACAAGGCGGGGGGCACCCAAAGCTCAGACAATGGCGAAAACTTAGTAAAGAACAATTGAATGGAAAGATAATTTTCATTCATGATTTGTCTTGCTTAAATAATACAATAGGTACTAAAAGAGATTACAGGATTACAATCTCACCAAATTAGGAGAGATTACAGGGATTGCATTCTCACTAAATTAGGAGAGTAAAATCAAATTGATGACCCTATACAAACTTACGGGTTACAACATTCAAAGACACAGACAATTAGGAAGACAATGAACAGTTCCAAGATCCGATTTGGGCATGAAAAATTTAGAACAGACACAAATCTTTTCGAATCTGGAAGGGAGGAAAAAAAGAAGAAACCTTCGCCATGTCGGAGAGGACGACGAGAAACTTTTCAGATCTGGAGAACGATGAACATGGCCATGGATGCTATAAAAGCAAGGATCTGACAGCTGGGAGAATATTGGAGGCGGAACCACTAGCATACCGGCGCCGAGGGAGGCGGAGGAAGGGGGTGATGAATAGTGACCATTTCAAAGACACGAACACAGATCCGGCCATTGGGGTTGGGGGCACGGATCTGGCGTATACCCCAGTGGATCTTAACGTTTAGGTGATGGAGAGGCTAGAAGCGGCGACGGCTTGGCCGTAACAGCAAACGTCGATGGTGGATCTGAGCCTGAAGACACCGGATGAAGAGAAAACGACGCCTTTTTTTTTTTGGAGTTTTTGGGATTTTCGATTTTGTTTTTCTTTTGTGGTGGAGGGACGAAATGAGGGTGGTGAAGAAGGTGGGAGACCAAGAGGGGTATGGTGGGTGGTCGGCGTCTCTCAGCCTCGCCGGAGTTCGGTGGAAGGAGGGTGGGTGGAACGGAGCTTTCTTTCTCGTCCGCTTTTTTTTTTCAATTCAAAACTAACGGCGCTTCACCTCTAAGTTAAATTTAACCTCCGAGGACACGGGGCGAAATTTAACAAAATCCCAGGAACACCATGCGAAATATGTAAAAGAGTTGTATACCCGGTGAAAATTGCACTACAAAAAAAAAGAAATTAGCAACGGCTGCTTACCGTGGCTAAAAGTCCATTTGCTGTGGTAAAAGACTAGTAGCAACGGCATTAGCCACGGGAAACAAGGCGTAACCAAACCTGCGGTGGCAAAAAGATACTAGCGACGGCAACAGCCGTGGCTATCTGCTAGCCACGGCAAGTTGCCGTGGCTAAATTAGTTTTCGGAAACAAAAAAAATTACTGCCTTTTAGCCCGGATTCTTCAAACCCGGGCTAGAAAGACTCATATTTTGAAAAAAAAAATATAATACTGAGATAATCCATGCAAGCTATAAAACTCCAATTTGAACCTTTCTAAAATCAAATATATATATTGAATTAATTGTACAAATTTACATATACATAATTATACAAAGTCTCAACCAAAACTACATAATTTACATCATATTCCAAAATCGTGGGATTTTCATGTTGCTCACACTACACCTTCACATCTGAAAAGGAAAAGACCACGAGTAGATGAACAAACCCGTTTAAAACAGAGAAATAACTTACAGCTCATGACACAATTATTGCTGAGATCTCCCAGTGATGAGGGCATTGTTCCATTCAACTGATTAGCTCCTATGAATTAAGACGAAGAGACTCAAAACAAAACGAAAGATGGGTTTTGCAATTGCTGCCTCAACAAATGCTGAAATCAACTCCGGTGAGTACCAGAGTCCAGCACCAGCTTATGGCAACTGTGAATATCAACCCTTCCAAGGCTTGCAACCAGAACCTCGAGTATTAGAAGAGTAACTTGTAAAATCACCTATGGCAACTTAAAGCAGTAGAAGAGTAACTTGTAAAATCAATTCCTTTGCCTTTTAAATATAACATATATATGAGTTGATTCTACAAGGACAGAGGCCTTACCAAGAACCTCGAGTATTCGTTTTCACGATGACTTGTCTGATTGAGAAGAACTTGAGGGTTGCATTACTACCTAGACACCAAATAAGATAAGAATATATGAGGTGCAAGTACTCAAAAGAGGGTTCTAATAGAGAAAATAGAACAATAATGTAGAAAAACCATGGTTTATGTTCACACCCAGGCAGGATTCATATGCATACATAAACCATCAGATTTTTAACTTAAACAAAGAAATTAAGTTAAGCTTAGAAGTAAGCATGTATAAAAAAAACCATGGTTTATGACCCAGGCAAGATCAATCAAAGTTGATCTTAGACAAGTAAAACAAGCACAGACAAGAATCATCCACACAAAGGTGACATGAGAATTTAAAGCATGCTCAGATTTACAAGTATGGTCCATATGGACATTTGTACTAGTTTAAAATAGGAAACATAATCTTTATGAACAAGACTTAAAAGAAGAATACAAGACTAGTGCAGAGACTTATGCAGCAAGCCAGCAACCCAAATAAAAAATTAAAGCTTGTCACCACAACTGCTAGGGATTCATGATTCCAGATTCAAAAATCATAATGAGCTGTCATGTAAATTACCTGTCTCATTATTTGATAAGGAAAGCTAACGCACCAGCTGGATGTGCAATATTTCCTTTAGAAGTGAATGTGCAGTTGCCTCGCTGGACTATAACAGCTTCTCTTGAAAGCTAAAGAGGGAAAAAGAAAAAAGTCAGAAGACTACAAATAAGTGTTAAAAAACACGATCAAGCAAGTCCACCTAGAATATCATATTCAAGGCAAGATTCCTATAAAAATGGTTTTAGTTTGCAACTCCACAAGTTAAAAAGTAGTTAGAATTGGTAGCACATCCTTTGTCAAAAAAAAAAAACAAAGCATGAAGAACTATGTTATTAATAGCATTTCAGATTCTTTCCATTAAGAGATTAGAATGGTTCACAATTTCAGCTAAATAGGAAAAAAAAATCCTAGATGATGTGATTTGGAATATCCCAAACTAAATTTCAATCAATGTACGAAGGATGCTTATTTAAGAGAGTTCATAATTCATATCACCACATTTTTGGAAAATATTAAGACTCAATATGTAAACCCTGCCCCCTCTCATGATGTGATGAAGAAAATAACATCATATGTATGTAATATAATTTATTTACCTTATGCTAGCAACATCACTAGCAACTAGAAAATCTACAATTAAACAATGTAATGTGAGCTATACTTGGATAGTGTGGTTTGACTTGCTGACCAACCTACTTTTCTTGGATACAAACCCAAAGAACAAGTTTGAAGATGCAAATCAGTCCAGTCACCAGTGAAAAAAACGATGATATAATAATTTCAAATGCATACTATGTCTTTGTATCAAGCTACATGGACACACCAAAACTATCCAGAAATTCAGATAATTTCCCTAACAATGTAGAGAGGAAAAAAAAATTATGTACTACCTCCGTCCAAAAATACATGGACTTTACTATTCATGCACGCTTTTTTAAGAAGGTAAAAACTATATAAAATATTAACTTTTTATTAATTTTTTTTAATAATTACAAACTTATTATCAATAAGTTTGTAATTATTAAAAAAAATTAATAAAAAAGTTAATATTTTATATAGTTTTTAGCTCCTAAAAAAGCGTGCATGAATAGTAAAAGTCCATGTATTTTTGGATGGAGGGAGTATCTATTAGCTCCAAGACTACAAGAACTCCTATGTCGGGCCTTGGAAATAAAAACAGGTTAAACCCCCAAATTGTTCCTACATTCATAGTCCAATTCGACTAATAATTAATATAAAAAAAACACTTGTAAAAATATCCCATTCAAATCTGCAATTCATTTGAGCAAGGGTTAAGAGTATATACCCCAATACCCATAAGCTTACAAAGGTTTTGATGCTCACGGCTAAGGGTTCAAGGCGACCTTCGGTGCTCTCGAACCGGATCTGGGACGACACATCTTGGCAAGGCTTTGGTTTATAAGCTCGAGTGCAATCTCTTCAATGGTCGTTGAAACAGGTGGCCAGATCAATCGCCATCTACAAACCCTAGCTCGAAAGAATTGCTATCCACACAAACTGAAACTGAAAGGGGCAAAAAAAAACGCAAAGGCGAAATCAGTACCACATCGAAACAAAAAAAAATAGAAAACCTAAAACAAATTTAACTCATAAACCAGTGCTTTATGTGTGTGATGCCGGAAAAGAGCGAACTCATTGTGGAACTTGCATCTAGAGGAGGACGAATGCGTTAAGCTGGTCCTTCGTCGGCGATTCCGGATCTAAATGGAGGAGTTTCAGTTCGCCTCTTTAATGGGATGGTCTTTGTCGGCGATTCCGGATCGATAATGAGTTTCAGTTGGCCTCTTCCGGATCTGAAGGGACTATGAGAGGACGAGAGAGAAATGGGAGACGAAATCTAAAGATCGGATGGGTGTATGAGAGGATGAGGGAGGTGAGGTGAGTTGAGCCTAGGGAGGATGAATGGATGAGGAAGATGAGCGTAGAGACCTCTGAGAGGCAGTGAGAGTAAAGGGATTTAGGGTTACTGAACGAGGCCATGAGGGGATGGTGTTTTATTTTCATTTTGTTTTTTAGTTTTCCTTTTTTTTTTTATAAAAAGAAAAGTTAGACACGTTAGCCACGGCAACCCTTTACAGTGGCAAATTTTACTCGGCTATAACAAAATTAGCCACGGAAACCTACTGCCGTTGTAAATTTCAGACAATTTTTCACTAACCGTTGCTTCGCAGTGGCAATTATCGACCCAATAGCCACGGCAAATCCATGCCGTTGCTACCACCCGTGGCTAATTTTTTTTTTTTTTTGTAGTTGCAATACCCAAGGGCACCCCGCGAAATTTCCGTTATAACATCATCATTTTACTAATTTTTTATTATATATTTTTACTTATATTTTAGTACACACTACATAATTTAACAAATGAAAACAACACACAAATCAATACGGAGTAAAAATTATTAGAATCCACCACTTAGAAAATGTAAAAGACTATCTATTACCGATCAAAATTTAGGTGGGTGTTACTTAGAAAATGTAAATAAAATAGACTAGTATATTACTCCATCCGTTCAATATTATATGGGTTTTTAGAGGTAAAATTTTGTCCAACAATAGATGTGCTTTTATGTTTTCTAGGTAGGAAGTTGTAATGATTTGTATTGGTTTGTGTGTTGTTGACTTTTTAAAATAATTTGATTGGTTAAAATGTGTAGTGGATGTTAAAAAATAATAAAATTTATGAAAAAGTTAGTGCAATGATGATGTTTTTTTAAAAGTAAAGTGTTTTATTAAAACTCGTGCTAAAGGCTAAAAGTCCATGTATTTTAGGACGGACGGTTGGAGTATATTTTACCAGTATACAATAATTTTTTTAAAGAATATAATTCATAATTGATGAATCCTTTAATGCTGTACTTTGAGACTAGTTTTGTGTAACTGATCTCCAATTAATTGTAAGTGCAAGTAGGCATCTGTGATTTGTGAACTGTGAAGGTAAGAAGGTTAGGTTGATCAAGTACCCAACCAAACGATGACTTGGTCATTCTTGGTACACTGATGAATTGCTCACTTGCTTTCCTTTTCTCTCTCCTTAAATTTTTGTCCTATTGTGCGTAAATTGATGTAGGAAACTGTAGTGTACTAAGAATAAACAAACACCCAATCAGGAAAGGAAGAACTAAAAGGAGGCAGATGTAACGACCTTTCAAACCGGAGCTTCAACTCCCACCAAATCCCCCAATTGCTTTCGTTTTCCTGATATCCTCCTTACTCTCCTCCTAAATTCAATCCCGACAAAACCCACCAAACCCCTTCCTCCCTTTTATATGAATCCTGCAACACCCACCTAGCTTGTTTGTAAGTCGCTCCATCTGTCTCTGGCTGATCCAGCTTCAGAGTTGAGCCACCAATACCATGGATAGCACCCCATTGCTGCGCTTGAATGGGGAGGGCCAGGAGCCATGTAAGCTCTCCTCAGTTCAAGAGTTCAAGAAAGAGTCTAAGATGCTATGGCATATTGCTGGGCCAGCCATCTTCACCGCACTCTGTCAGTACTCACTGGGTGCCCTCACTCAGACCTTTGCTGGCCTTGTCGGCGAGCTTGAGTTGGCCGCTGTCTCCGTCGAGAACTCTGTCATCGCCGGCCTTGCTTTCGGCGTCATGGTAATTACCCTCTTCAATTCAATTTTGTACTTTGTAGTAGTGGCTAAATTAGCTAAGCTTATAACATAACATGTATTGTGTTGTGTAGTTGGGAATGGGAAGTGCGTTGGAAACATTGTGCGGGCAAGCATTCGGCGCAGGCAAGATTCGAATGTTGGGTGTGTATATGCAGAGGTCATGGGTCATCTTGGTGACTACCGCCATATGCCTAACTCCCATCTACATTTGGTCTCCTCCCATACTTGAGCTGATTGGGGAAACCACTGAAATCTCTGAGGCTGCTGGTATGAAAACCCTCCTTAAATGGTTGAGAGTTAGATTGTTGTTGTTAGAATGAATGTAAACAGTAGGTGAATTTGAATTGCAGGGAAATTCGCGCTGTGGATGCTTCCTCAGCTGTTTGCATATGCTTTGAACTTCCCAATCCAGAAGTTCTTGCAGGCGCAGAGGAAGGTCTGGGTGATGGCGTGGGTCTCAGCCATTGTGCTCGTCATCCATACCGTATTGAGCTGGCTCTTCATTCTCAAGCTCGGTTGGGGACTCGTTGGAGCCGCTATCATGCTCAACACTTCATGGTGGTTGATTGTCATTGGCCAGCTTCTTTACATTTTCATCACCAAATCTGATGGTGCTTGGAGTGGTTTCTCATGGCTCGCATTTTCCGACTTGTGGGGATTTGTCCAGCTCTCCCTCGCCTCTGCTGTCATGTTATGGTATTTCTCTTTCACTTCTCCTTAGCTACTCTTATGTTATATTCTGCCTTTTGTCTGATATCATCATCCGATCACATGGATTGTTCGCAGCTTGGAGTTTTGGTACCTCATGATTCTCATTGTCATCACTGGCCGTCTAAAGAATCCTTTGATTCCTGTTGATGCCATCTCTATATGGTAAGATCCTCCAAATTCCCGTCTGGTTGCTTTCTTTGCAGTCGCGCAACATTGTTGTTAATGCAGATGATTCTTGTGCAGCATGAACATACAAGGATGGGATGCAATGATTGCAATTGGTTTCAATGCTGCTGTCAGGTGACCTTTCGTTTACCTCAACAACCTAACTTATGTCACCAAATGATGCGACAAAAATTCTTAAAGATCCTGTCGTGTTTGCATATAGTGTGAGAGTGTCGAATGAACTTGGAGCCGGCAATTTTAGACAAGCGAAAATAGCTGTGATGGTTGTCTCTGGAACTTCAATGTGTGTTGGTGTCGTTGCCTTCGCTGTGGTACTCATAACTAGAGATTGGTTCCCATACCTCTTCACAACCAGTGAATCTGTGGCTGCACTAACTACCAAACTCGCCCTCTTGCTTGCAATCACAGTCTTCCTCAACAGTATCCAACCGGTCTTATCTGGTAAGTCGGCTTTTAAACAAGCTCCTCGTCACATTATCAGCAACAGCTGCCTAACTAACCCTTGATCCATTTGTCTCAGGTGTTGCTGTGGGAGCTGGATGGCAACATATTGTTGCGTATATCAACATAGGTTGCTATTACCTCGTCGGGTTGCCTGCTGGGATAGTCCTAGGATTCGTATTTGATTTCGGTGTTGTGGTAAGTGTCCCTCCAAATCACCATCTGAATCAAATCTTCTGAACCAAAGATTTGTAGTCGAATGAAATCAATACAAATCTTGCAGGGTATTTGGAGTGGGATGATAGGAGGAATCACTTTGCAAACCATCATCTTGATTGTCATTGTTTCGCTAACAAACTGGCGTAACGAAGTGAGTTTTTACCTTGCTTACAACCATCTCTATAGTATAGTTTTAAAACATAAAGAAACAGATGTTTTATGAGTTCTTATGCCATCATCTGTACTGTAGGCATCTGAAGCTGAGAGCCGTGTTCGTAAATGGGGAGGATCCTTGGCAGACCAATGATTTGTGAGAGTAGCAAGCACATGGAAGTAACAAAGGAACTAAAAGGACTGATATGCTAACTTGATGATTTGATAAAGATCGCGATGGTCTGAAGATTTCCCAGCTTGCTTGCTTCTTGTATGGTTCTCAAAGAGCTGGTTGGATTCTGGCCAAGAAAGTCTGTATAATTTAGGGATATTCATAAGACAGGGGTCACCATTTTCGAATAGACGAATTTTTGACGCGGTGACTAACCGTGAAATTTAGCTTTGCTGTGTTTTCAGATTTTAGATTGCCTTGTAATAATCTACAAGCTTGGAGATGATTTGATTTTATATAAATTTTAGATGGATGTTCAAATTTATATGTTGGATATTTTCAGGCAGATTCACAAACACACTTCACAATCTATACAACTGGAGGAAATTGGTTGTGGATTTGAGTTTTTGGAGCTCAATTTCTGTGTTCTTTCTCAACATTTTTTTTCCTTCCTGTATTGCTTTTTATTGTGTAGCTACATACATACCCTTGGAGTTGTAGAATAAAAAAATAGAGGCATACAAAATAAACTGTAAAACTATGATTCATGTTACTTCCTCTTGTATGTACTAACTAACTATATCCTCCAGCAAAAGCAAGTGAGAGGTCTGAGATTGTGGAACTCTGCATCTACCCTTGTCGAGTATCTGAACGCGACAGTTTTGATAGACAGAAGATGGAGGCTGATGAAAGGAGAACTGACCCAGCGAAATAGGCAAGATCCGAGCCAGTAACGAGAGGCACACTCTTGAACTTGTCCAGCATTCCTACTTGAAGAATCATCAGCAACGCATGGCCTATCCTTGTCTTTGCCTCTGATACCGACTCCATTTTGAGCCATGATGGAAGCATCTGGACCAATCAAGGATGTTAACATTATTCAAAGAAGTTAACAATATAATAAACCTTGAGTGATGAGCTATAGCTAACCATGTTGGACTTGGATAGGTGGTTCATGTTTTTAGACTTGATAAACATCACATATAACCCCATGCCAAAAATTAGCATGGCAGTTCCGACTAGGAACATGTCTATGGCTTCGACAAGGAGCTCCACGGTACTTCCATGGTCTAGCTTTTTCAGCATTGCTTCAAAGTAGCGAAGATATGATTGCAAAACCATCACAAAGCCCTGCAGCATCAGAGAAACTTGCACATAAAAAACAGGAAAGAACAGGCGTGTAAGAATAAGATCACTATCTTATATACAAAGAGCGTCTATACCTCCACGAAGCACAAGATGGAACCGAGTAAGGAGCCAGCAACAGCGAGGAAGGTGAAAAATCGACAATCTACTATAGCCTGCAACATCATGTATATAACTCAGATGAAAGAACCAAAGATTCAACAATTGAATTAAGGCGATTGGTACTCACTTTTTCAATAAGTGCTTGAGCTTGTACTGGGGCGAGCTTCCAATTTGCGAATCCAAGGGCGATGCTCACCACTAAGCCAACCACATTCTCCCAAAGGATGACCACATCAAACCCTTGTGATGTTACCGGCTGAGACACCACAGCACGTGCCGCCACCTTCCCTGCAAACAAAGTGCCTGAGCTCGCCCTTGTTGAGCCCGTATCACCGCTCAAACTCAGGACTTGTAGAGAGTTATCCTTGCTTGATGAATTCGGAGTGCAGCTAGGAATGCAAGAACGTGAAGAACATGACCAAGGTCGTTGAGCTGGACGTCCACCAGGAGGCCTGGACAACAACCTGCTGGTAGCCATTTGCTCTACAACAGTTTTCGAGTTCCGAATGTGAAGTTTCTTTGGTCCAACAATGTCATATATATACTGCACTTCACATCAGATGTTTTGCTTGGTAGAAAAAAAGGTGCAAGGAAGATTCCAGGCATAATTTGAACACTGGTGATGCTCACAGAAATGACTTTTAGAAGGGGAGAAATTGAACTTTAGAGCATCAGCACTCATGGGGTAACCCCATCCCTTTCTCTCCTTGTAATATTTTGACACCTCATTTTCCACTAACTCTACCCCATCCTATAAGAATTTTAACTTTTATCCCACATCCATAAGTTTACCCTATTACTATTTTTTTTAACTTTAATTATACCCCACCACATATTTTAACCAATCAAAACTTAACCAACTTAATAAAAAAAATAAAAAACCTCACTTTTATTAATTTTATAAAATTAAATTGGATGGGGAAGGGATGGGTTTAACCCATTCCACTAGGGTTGCCCCTTCCCCTTGGTGGAATTGGGTTTTATTCCACGTCCATGGGTTTACCCCATAGGAGGGATGGGGGAGGGTAAAACCCATGGATGATGATGCTCTTAGACCTTTCCTTTTTAGCCTTTTGTGTCCCATTACTTTGGGGAGCTTTGTAATGTACAACCCAAGGGTGGGGCCACAAGCTCCCTGAACCGCACACGTGGCAAAAAGGCTGATATAAATTTCACTATTTCTTTTGTTAGCAACTTAGCATTACTATTCATTGTACATGTGAAACTAACGAAACAACATGGCAATTGCAGTTCATTCCGCCTACCCAGAAGAAACCAAACCACACCAAACCCTCCCTCACAACATGGTAATGGGTCAAAGGTCAAAACCCCCAACTTGGATGGTAAGGAACCACATCTTCAAAACCCTAAATACTGCAAGTTTGAAAGCTTACAAGTCTAAACAGGAGGTGTTACACATGTAAAGCCAGCCAGGATCTTCAACTTGGTTGTGCACAAAACTCAATTGGTTGGCTTTCTCACATAGTTTAATCAAACACTAAACCCCAAAAATAAAACAAACCCTAATTTTGAGATTCAACTAGCTTCTAAACCACATGCTGGGTTGTTTAAATTATCTGCTGTATGGCTAGATATAGCTACACCAGTACAGAAAGTGAAAGCTTTGTTGGCTTTCTCATAATATATAAGAGTGAAATAACCCATCATGTGGGGTTCAGTTACATCTTCAGAACCACCTACTTACAAATTAAAGGTTGGGAAACCTTTAAATCAGCTCAGTTCTTCAAAATGATCAAAGGCTTTCTCAGCACAAGGAGAATGTATATAGCAGCACACAGACCTCAGTAGTTATCTGCAACGGGTCTAGATGGGAATAGCCTCAAAAGGAATGTGATCAAAGACCATAGACAAACAACACCAAGAACCGTTAGTGTTAATAGCATTGCTCCCAATGCGTTGGTTCTTTCGATAAGCTGAGGGGTAGTGGTGAGTCCATTCATAGCATACAGCAATCGCTGGATGAAGTCAGCCGATTTGGTCAATTGATAAACTCGGTAAACCTGCAAGATAATTTGCGTCACACACTGTTTGATAAGATGACAGAAAACAATGTTCAGGTCTTCAGGAGGCAAATAAATTACAGAAGTACCTCAAAGATGATGGGAACGAGAGGCCAACACGATGAACCTCGAACCTTGAGAGAAATCTCAAACAGAAATTGTGCCAAACAACCAGCTAACAAGGGAATGACTGCAGCTAGGCCTTCCATGCCAAGCTCGGGCCAAAAGATGTATACGGTAAATAAGGGAGCAACAATTTTCAGGCCCATGGTGAAAAATGCTGATGCAAGGTATCCTCTCAGGCCAGTGATAAGACCCCATCTCTTTGCACTGTACTGCAAGTAGGGCCTCTGAACACGGTCGGTGGTAGCAAGGAAGAAAGCAAGACCAGCATAGAATGCCACTTCTGACGAAAGGGAAGCCACAATTTCTATTCGCAAACAACACATGATTTCTTAGCAGTTGCAAGAATGGAATGATATGGCTAGATACATAATTCAAGGAACAAAGAACCAAACCCACCAGATTGACTTGCTTTTTGAAAGATAGTCTCACAACTATCATTCTAAATTCTTTTTTCCATTGAAATTTTAGTTTCACACTCAAGAAGCAAAGAAACAATCTAAACCTACTAGAACTTCTACACTCTCCCATTAAAAGGTGGCAATGAATAACATACTAAACTAATTACAACATCCAAAGTATTCTATTTGAATATTGATAGCCAGTTGAATTTATTTTTGTATACCATGTGAAAGAACACATTCAATGTAACAAGTTATTTTTGAATATTGATAGAAAGAAAGATAATACAATCCAGGCATATAGTAAATATGCAATCCTCAATTTGTTGATGTTCGGCCAAAATAAACAAATAACCTTGATAACGCGCCATTACTTTGATGCCATACTCATGCGGAATTCATTAATAAACATATACTCTGAATAATATAAGAAGAAGAAGTTCACCTGCAAGAGCCGCATTCTTGATATCAACTATACTTCCCACAAAAAGAGGAGGAAGCAATAAAGACAAAATCAGCACCAGAGGACCTAGAGCCCAAAGGAAAGAACCCGTCCCGGGCTTGAAAGGGGACGATTCCAATTTCCCCTCTTCCACCATCTGATGAGTGATCCCATAGAAGGAAACGGAGCCCGGTTTACCTCGCAACGGCTCAAACCCACCATTCCCATTTCTAGTTACAATCTCCGCATCAGTCCCCTGAGCAAACCTCTTCCCAAAATCAGAAATGGAAGCACAAACCCTAGCTGCTCTATTAAGCCTGAAATGTGGGAAGTCATTGTTTAACCAATTCAGACCCGTTGCAGGCACTGCACAAACCCCACAGGGCAAAATTTAAAGCCCACCCAACAACAAATTATTCCAAATTGAAGTCAGTGAACGGAAAAAAGCAAGCAACTTTCTTCAATTTAACAAGGTAAAAAAAGCATACATTTTGCGGCATAATCTGAGCTAAGCCTCTGGTTTGCGGACGCCGAACACTGAGCCGCGTCAAACCCCAAGCAATTCAACAGAAATCAGATGATAAAACAGCGAAAGCAAACGGGAAGATGAATGGAAAGGGCGGAACATAGAAGGAACTCACGATTCGTACACAGTAAGCACGCGGCGGGTTGGAGATTGAAATCCTGGGATAGCACAAAGAAGAGAAAACGGATTGCGATGCCATTTGGGAATTGGGAGTGTTTTGGGGGGGTTTATCGCCTTGCTCAATTCTTAAACCCCAGGCAATGGCATCTTTTCGTTGCACTGTTGGAAGTTGAAGATTGGAGCTCCAACCGGTCCGGCCCACTTTACTGTCTAATGGGCCTTCGAAGGCTATGTGTGCACGGACGGGCTTTATTAATTTGATCTTTCTATAACATACGTTATAGCATCTCAAGTCGAAAAAGAATTTTAGGGTTTCAATCTATTAAGGGGTTTTTTTTTTTTTTAAGCAAGATAAGAATTCGGTTTCCTAGACAAGCCTAGGAAAATCGAGACCCCGGACAAGCCGGTGGATGGACTAACCATCATGTACAACTGAAGGCAAAAAACAGAAGCAAAAGACAGAAAGGAAATAACAGAAGCAAATGATATAGATAAAATTACAAAGAAAACGTACAAGTCATCCTACACTGAAAATCACAAGCCAAAGAGAAACAAAACGATCGGTCAAAGGGACGATGCACTCAGAGAACTCTAGGGGACATCAGCGGGCACCTCAGATTATGGACTCAAACGAGTCATCAGATGTCAACACACATCCACGACGTCATTGAACATGACAAATCAAACACCGCTCAGAGAAGCCTGCAACACAACAAGAACAGCACTGCACATCAACCCACAAACTCGACTCAAAGCCAAACCATTGTCCATTAAAACCCTCAAACCCCTCCCAAACCCTCAAAGACGATAACAAGATCTTGAGCGACTACTAGGTAGTCAAAACAGAGGCAAATGAAAATGGGTCAAAGCAGAAAAAAATGAACAACAATAAAAAAGGCATCGAGGCGGAAAAACGGATTGAGATTGGTTCGCCAAGGTAAAAACAACGAAGACCCAACGGTAAGAAGATTAATGTCGACGACAGAAATCATACCCCTGGAGGTGAACCGACGACCAGGGCACCGAAGGGCTCGAAACGGCTGCCGCGGGTGGGCGACGACTGAGCTGGGAACCAGCGGAGGTGGCCAAGATGGCGGTGGATGCACCCAAGCTCGATGAGAGAGCAATCGATGGGTGACGGCAGCGACGGTACTAAGGTGGAGGAGCTGATGGCTAGGTGGCTGATGAGGCTTGGAAGCGGAAGGCGGGGTTGTGGAGGTGGACCAGATAGTGGTCGGTGAGCCAGGTGGAGGCTATGGAGACACGCACCGGTGGGAGGTTGCGGAGTCGGTGGCTAGGGCGGCGGCAAGCCAAGGCGGCAAAGAAGCTGTGTGTTGCAAACGGCGGCCAAAACAACTCTCAAAAGTCAAAAGAGAGTGTCTTAGGACAGCCCGCAAGCAGTCCATCCATCGTTAAGGGCTCTTTTAGTTTTTTTTTATAGTAGGCAAGAAGTAGATCGACTATGCGATCTTGAAGCCATCGAAAGATGGCTTGATGAACCCTACGCAGAGGGTCGCTAGTAAAAAAAAATTTGCTTAAACCTAAAATTAAAATAAGATAACTTTAAATTTAAAAAAAAACATCAAAATTATTGATCACTAGTTGGATGCAGATCGAGGAAAACTTGACGTTGGCATAGTTGAAAGTGGTGTTAGTTGCAGATCTGATTCCGGATACGTTGCCTAGAAAAGCACCTGGTAGGTCGAGCGGAAACGCCGTCGCCGACGTCAAGGACAAAGAAAATCTAGGGATTTTCATGCAATTTTGGGCTCACTGTTTAGTTTGGTAGAAAAATTTTCTAGAGATTTGTAGACATGAGAGGGGTTGGGTTTGTTTTGAGTTGGGTTTTTTGGGTTTAGTTTTATGGGTTGTTGTTTTTAACTGTGAAGGGAGAGAGATTTGTCTTTGCATGTTGACCATGCCGGTTAGGGATGGCAATGGGTTGGGTGGTGGGTGGATGATTCGATTTTTCACCCGATCCACCATCCAAAAACCACCACCCGACCCGTCCCACCACCCGCCTACTCTATCACCCGCCCCGTTTCACCCGTCACCCACCGGGTAATCGGGTGGATCGGGTGAAAACACTTTTATCAAATTTAAACTAATAAACCTCAAGAGCAATTAAACAATCTGCTAAAACATATATATGCGATTAGGAACATTCGACAACCGTACAAAATTTAGAGATGAATTCAGCAACTTGCAAGGATTAACATTCAACAATTATACAATTAATATTCAGTAACTTGCTCAACAAAGCGAGAGAGCTTCAACACTACCGATTTTACAGAGGGATTTCTAGAGATAGAGCTCGAGAGCAACCGATCCCTGAGCGAGTGCTTGACAGCATGAGTGAGAGCGAGCGCCGAGAGTGTACCTGAGCGAGAGAGACCTCGATAGAGAGAGGTTGAGAGCTCGCGACTTCACGAGAGAGAGAGAGAGAGAGAGAGAGAGAGAGAGAGAGAGAGAGAGAGAGAGAGAGAGAGAGAGAGAGAGCTTGGCAGAGAGAGATGGACAACAGATCGGGCTCGACAAATCGAGAGCGAGCGAGCGAGAAATAGAGATACAGAGAGAAAGAGAGGGGTACCAGCGGCTGGCCAAGTTGTCCCCGGCAATGGCTGGAGGAGGGCGGCAGATTGAAGAAGCTGGCTCGATGTGCACAGGTTGAACGGCGACTCAAAGAATTAGCCAAGGAGAGGGCAGCGCAGCAAGATGTGAGAGAGAGTCAGTAAGGGTTAGGGTTTGTGGTCTAGAAAGTGGTTTATACGGAGTATATAATTATATATTAAATTAAATAATATAAAATTGTATCGGGTGATATATGGGTCGGGTGATGGGTCGGGTGACAGGTCGGGTGATGGGTGAAATTACTATCACCCGAATCCGACCCGCCCCATCACCCACCCACCCGTCACCCGTCTAACATCCGCTTTGTGTCGGATTTTCACTCGTTTTTTTGGGTCGGGTGAAGTGGGTACCCGTCGGGTGCGGGTGAGATTGCCACTCCTAATGCCGGTTGGATTAGGGTTTTTTGGTTTTTTTTTTTTTTTTTGGAGATTTCAGATCTGTTGGTGAACGGTCTAATTAAGGGGAGGGGTGTTTGGAGTCCCCAAATGGCGGCTCAAATGGAGAGCACCGGCAAGGGGAAGGGGGTTGAAATGGGTGGTCGGGGGCTTGAGGTGGAGATATATAACAAATATCGGCATGTTCTAGATTTGGAGGCTGGTTGCCGAAAGCTTGCCGAAGAGGGGTTTGAGGAGGGGTTGGGCGACTAAAATGGACAAAGCGGGAGAGTGACGGGAGAAAAGGAGTCTTACGGTGACGGAAGAGGAGGCTGGAGATCGAGGAGATGGTCGGCGGCGACAGGGTCGGATTCCCCGCCGAGGCCGCAGTAGCCCATGGCCGGAGTGGTGAAGAGCGGGCGATCAGGGGAGACGTCGATTAGTGTGAGGATCAGGGCGGTGAGGCGGATACACTGAGTAGAGGAGGCGGCGGCGACAACGGAATCTTGGAGGAGGAAGCAGAGGCACCGGTGGCCAGGAGGTCGAGGAGCACAGATGATGCTTCGACGTCACTGAGGACAACCACGGCTAGGATATGAAGGAATCTCGACACTCCGACGAAGTCTTGAATGAAGAGGCGATGGAGAGGGAAGCCGCTCTGGCCGATGGAGGATGGACAAGAGGCGGCGACGACTGTAGATTTGTGTTAGGGTTGGGTTGGTGGGCTTGGTTTTTTAGGTTTTTGGTAGAGAGTAGAATTGGCTGGTCCATAAGGGCTCTTTTAGTTAAACTAGCATATAGCCCGTGCGCTACGCACGGGATTTTTAACATAGTAATGATGTATAAAACATAGTACTCGACTGAACCTTACCTTCGACTAATATGATACAAGAAGAAGCGACACATAAATTATTTTAACATGGTTTCATAAAGTAAAATAAAGTCAACCACAATGCACGCAAATAATAATCAACTGAGTCATAACATCTGCATGCATATGTCCTCAACACAAGTTTCTACAAACTATACGTTGTGAAAAACCTCTTTATATACTACATTAGTAGGATACATAACCCACGTTCTTTATATACTACATTAGTAGAGTACATTAAAACTCGACAAAACACCACGTCTTAAAGAGATGAAAGTTTGCTAAATTCCAACAAAAGAAAAGTTAACAGGATACATAACCCACATGAAAATATTTAGTTTATGCTAAAAGGATGTCAAATGTTACTAATCACATTGTTGTGTCGCCTCCGGTAACAACCTTCTTGGTTGATGACGATTGACCTTCACCACTCGTAGTGCAAGTGTACTCATCTTCAGATTCATGAGATCGCTTTGATGGAGTTAGGATAATACTTGAAGAAGCATTGGAAGGAGCTTCGGGTTGAGGAGACAAATGATCTGAATCATAATCCTATAACACCAGACACGCATGAACGATATATGCATGCACTTAGTATTCTTTAAACCATAGAATAAAAGAAAAGGAACAACCACATGTAATAGGTAAAAAAAAAACCACCTTCGCAAAAATCAGGTGATTTTCAAACTTCTCAATCAATGACTCATCCTCACTGACTCTCTTGACAGAATACGCATTAACTCATCAATTTTGATATGTGACATTTTTCCACCGAGTGTCGTGGCACCGAAACTGCCGCCAACGAGCAGCAACTCAGCAAGGGTGAGGTCCTATTTATAAGACCTCTGCCTTCCCTACTAGGATTGAGCAAAACTTGAATCAGACTAGAATCATACCGGGACCATATGCATGTCTACTTACTATTTGATTCAATCAATCAAAGAGATAGGAAAATAATTTTTTTTTTAAAAATCCATATGGAATCGATTACATACAAAGGTGCATTAATCAGTAGCAATCCAAAATATCAAAATCAATAACAGAGAACAACGATCCAACTTCCTAATTGAATTAAACGACGGAGACCAAAAGCAATCTCATTCTCACAACGCTTGAAAGTCGTGCAGCAAGTAGAAATCAAGGAGATCGAAGGTAGAAAACAACGGATCGAAGTCAGAGTTGCTGCAGCGGGAGGACAACGAATCTCTGGTCGGGGAATTTCTTGCCCGTGGAGTTGCCGATTAGGGAATCAAGGCGGGAGAAGAACGATCAAGGGCTGGCGTAAGCGCCGCGAGATTCTACGATTTTTGCATACATAAAGACGGTAAAGAGCACCAACATTGGGGTGTTTAAAAGAGAAAAATAAGGAACTTATAATAAAAAATAATGAAGGAGGGATATATTTTGGTAAGGAATGATATGTTGTTAGTAAGAAACCTTAAAAACTCAAAAAAGAAAGAAGGTGGGGAATATGGGTGAGATGGTAGAAAAGAGAAACAGAGGGATTTAGGGTAGGTGGTGGAGCTATTTTCAATTTTATATTATTTAGTTTATAATAAAATGAGTGGTAGGAATGTGGGTTAAAAATTAAGTTGAGTTTTTTTAAAGAGATAGAAAAATAAAAAAAAAGAGTTAAGAAATCGAATCGGATTCCATTGATGCGAATGCTCTAACAGTCCCTCCTGTTTTGACTATTTTCTAGACCCGACCCATTTCACATACTAATGGACCTCCAATTACATGTTTCTCGGGGAACTCAAAATCTGCCGATGGGCTCAATTTGGCCCACTAATCGACCCATTTGCAATGTAATTAAGATTTCTCCAAATTGCACCTAATTTCAACCGATAACTTGCTTATCCTTCTCCAACAAGCAGCCAGCATCATCATCTCTCATCTGTTATACTTTTTGTATTACAAATCTGATATTCTGATGCATATAGAGAGTATCATATAGTATAGTGTATATTAGGTTGTAATAAGTAACCCCAGTTGAGATCGGAGATCCTAATACTCACTTTTCACCTACTAATAAGCTAAAAAAACTAATTAAATAATTAATTTAATTTCGTTGAAAGGGCACGTCGAGGCCACGAGCAAACTATATAATATACAGGTTTTTCAGTGTAGGCCAAATGAAATGAAGAGTACGTTGTTAAATACTAGAGTATAATTGAGACGTATGTAGCTAGGTAGCATGATTGTCACACAAGTTAAGAAGACGATAGATTTAAGTGGAGAAGATAATTAATAATGGTGATATATACATTAGTGGGAGTCATAGTTTCAATGGGAATGATAGTTTGAAGGAGCAATGTAAAAAACGTGGGTGATGGGAGCCACCCAATATCCATAATAAGTTGGGCGAACATGTACGTCCTTCCAAGAAAGGTGGTGGGAACTAGATAGTATAAAAAAAGATAAAGGAATGATGTTAAAATTGTAAATAAAGGATGGGCTCCAACTGGAAATCCACACACACACGCATGTCAGGAGCTACCTACGTACTCAGTCCGTATGTATTGTTGATGGCCTCTCCCTCTTTTCCCCCTCATTAATGCTTTGTCTTTTGCCATTTGTTCCTTTTCAATATTGGAACTTGCTATCCCATTCAATTCCTCACTCACCAAATATCACAAATTAAATGGATGAACATCAACTTAAGAAAAGGAGAAACATATTGAACAATAACCATATACGGAGTACAAGGGGAAAAAAATCTACCGACTATGAATCAATGGGACAAGACCCATCTTACAAAATTTGTCAAAATAAAGATTAGTACATATGATATTGTTTGGAATTCAAGAACCTATGGATTGAAATAGATAAATGTTGGAGTTAATGCATATAGAAGGTGGTTTTAAGGTAGGTGTCCTTTAGACTCCTCACATCCCACATGAAAAGTTCAAAGGTATCCTAAAGGGGTTTTAAGGAGACTCTTCCACTACCTATATTGAGAGGTAGAGGAGGAGATGGGGCACCCACACGCACACCTGCCGCCGTCCGGCTCTCCTCGCGCTCCGAGTTAAGTTTTTGCGGAAAATTTATTTCTTGAGGCCGAAGATATTACGGATTAGCTTGTTTGTGCTTATCCGCGAATATCTGTTTTTCGCTGAAAAAATTATCTTTTCCGAAATCTTTCAAAACCGTTTTGGATGAGCTCAAATCTTCTGTTGATAGACTCGAATCTCTCCTTTGCTTGCGGGTTAAGGAGGATTTCGGAGCCTATATAAGGAGGACTAGGGTTCCGCTTTTCAATACACAGCGAGCACAATCGCCTCTCTCCCTCTCCTATTTTCTCCTACCCTTTTCCCGTTCTGAGCGCCTGTTCCATTTCCAACTTCTCTCCCTCGAGTGCACTTGTGAGAGAAGCCGGTGAAATCCTTGGGGGACGTTGCCTCGCATACGATCTGCACCACTGTCGGGGGCAAATACGTTTCTCATTCAGTGGCTCCCATACCACGCTTCACTGCAGCCCCAACACCTTCACAGAAACACAATTCGGCCTGCATCCCTAACGCATTATCGCAAGTTTGCTGTTTTCGCAGGTTCCAGCAGGGTCATTGTCCAACAGTGAGAAACGTATTTTTGTTGGAACAATGGCCGCCGTCGAGATCTCCTACAAGAAACCGCTGCTTGATCTCTCAAAGCTGGATCCTTTGGATGGCTCGAACTACAAGCGTTAGATTGACTATGTGTTGCTCAAAGACCCCCCCTTGTCGCCGCTGCGCCTGCTGCTGCTGTGGAGGGCAATGCTCCGCCCAACCCTCATGCGTCTTCTGCAGAGCTCGTGAAGTACGAGCGCGACAACAAAATCGCCAGAGGCTACCTGCTGAACCACATGACGAACGCTCTATTCGACTTGCTGTTGATCCAGAATTCTGCTAAGACTATCTAGGAAACCCTGGACAAGAAGTACGACACGGGCGATTCTGGGAAGTGCAAGTACGTGACTGGACAGTGGATCTAGTTCAAAATGGTGGACGACAAGCCTATCATGGAGCAGGTGCATGAGTACGAGAACTTCGTAGCGGATATACTGGTTGAAGGGATGAAGATGTGCGAAGTTCTTCAGGCCAACGTCCTGATTGAGAAACTGCTTGAGTCCTGGGCATGCTGCCGCAATCACCTCAAACACAAAAAGAAAGATCTTACCTTGGAGGAACTCGTCAGCCATCTGAAGATTGAGGAAGCCAATCGGCTGAAGGAGAAGGAGACCTCCATCACTGCTGCTGATATGGTAAAAGGTAACATTGTTGAATCTCCGCAGGTCAACAAGAAAGGCAATAAGCCGCCTTTCAACAAGAAGAACAAGAAGGGCCCTGGAGGACAAAACAACAAACCTGCGAAGTTCAAGAAGAACAACAATGGAGAGAAGCAGAACAACACAGGCTGCTATGTGTGTGGCAGACAAAGCCACAGGGCGTTCCAGTGCCGTGAGAGGAAGGATGCTCAGTATGCTGCCCAAAAGAACAACGGAGGGCAGGACAAAGGCATAGCGAACGTCGCTGAAGATGGTGCTTCTGAAATCATTGTTGCAGTGGTCATTGAAGCTAACATCATTGGGAGCATGACCGAATGGATCATGGACACTGGGGCAACGAAGCACTTCTGTGCCAACAGAGAGCTGTTTGATGAGTTCAAACATGCAAGCGGAGCTGAGCAAGTCTACATGGGGAACTCAAGTCAGTCGGAGGTGCTGGGCAAAGGGAAGGTCTCGCTGAAGCTCACCTCAGGTAACATCCTGAGCTTGCAGAATGTCTTTTATGTGCCTTCCCTGCGACGGAACCCAATCTCTGGAGGGCTCTTATCTCGAGTCGGGCTAAGGGGAGTCATGGAAGGTGACTCTATAGTCTTGTCCAAGAATGAGAAGTTTTTAGGGAAGGCTTACAAGTTTGGTGAATTGTTTGTTTTGCAAATTGTTGTTGATTATGCTAATATAGCTTCTACTTCCGCTTAAATCGCTGTTTATCTTGATCTGTGGCATGCTAGATTAGGTCATGTGAATGTTGCATCTGTGAACAAATTGCATAAAATGGGCCTAATCTCAAACTTGGGTAATAATGATCATAAAAAATGTGAAATTTGTGTGGAAGCTAAGTTCACCAAGAAACCTTTTAAACCGGTAACTAAGAGGTCCACCGAATTGCTAGAACTAGTTCACACCGATCTAGCTGATTTTAGGAACTCTGAGAGCAGAGGTGGTAATAGGTATTATATCACATTTGTAGATGATTATTCTAGATATACCTCGTTGTATTTCCTGAGATCTAAAGATGAGGCAGAAAAAATATTCTTAATCTACAAAGCTCAGGTAGAAAACCAATTTGACAGAAAAGTTAAAAGACTTTGATCCGATAGAGGTGGGGAATATGGGACAACGTTTTTGAAAGAATTCTGTGAGAATACTAGCATAATTCATGAACGTACAACACCCTATAGCCCTCAATTGAATGAAGTAGCAGAAAGAAAGAACAGAACTTTAAAAAACATGATGCTTTCTATGCTTGTGAGTTCTGGGTCACCCGACTCTTTGTGGGGTGAAGCTGTTCTTTCTGCAAACTACATTCTTAACAAGGTACCCCATAAGAAGTTAGATAAAACCCCTTATGAACTATGGAAAGGACATCCTCCTAACCTAGGGTTGATGAGAGTGTGGGGGTGTTTAGCTAAAGTTGGGATTCCTGCATTTAAGAGAGATAACCTTGGATCTAAGATTGTTGATGCCATGTTTGTTGGTTATGCTAAGAACAGTGCTACCTATAGGTTTATGTGCTTGCATGATAGATCTATGTGTGAATATCGTGATGTTGAATTTTTTGAGCATATTTTTCCTTTGAAGAAAGATCATGATAGTATTCGTGCTGTTTCTGAACCTGCATCTTTGTCTTTACCTGCTTCTGTCAATGTTGATGAACCTAGTGAAATTAGAAGAAGTAAAAGACATAGAACTAAAACTAACTATGGTCCTAATTTTGTGACTGTATTCTTAACAGAACTCCGTGATTTAGATGAAATCAATGAAGCTCTAGTTTATGTTCACATGATAGATGATGAACCTAAAACATATAAAAAAGCTACGAGTTCTGTTGATGCTAGTTTTTGGAAAGATGCTATAAACAGTGAAATTGAATCTATCATAAGAAAATCACACTTGGGAACTAGTTGATTTGCCTAGAGGTTATAAGGCCATTGGTTGTAAATGGATCTTTAAGAGGAAACTTAGAACAGATGGTTCTATAGAAAGATTTAAGGCAAGACTAGTAATCAAAGGATTCACACAGAAACATGGAGTAGATTATTTTGACACCTACTCTCGTGTAACAAAGATTGCAACCATTAGAACATTATTTGCATTAGCATCTAATTATAAGCTCTTAGTACATCAAATGGATGTAAAGAATGCTTTTCTGAATGGTGATCTAGATGAGGAAATATACATGGAACAACCTCCGGGTTTTGTGGTTTCAGGTAAAGAGAATATGGTTTGTAGGTTAAAGAAATCTCTCTATGGCCTAAAGCAAGCACTTAAACAATGGTATGAGAAATTCCATAACACTGTGTTGAGTTTTGGATTTGTGGTTAGTGGATCTGATGCATGTGTATATACCAAGATGTACAATTCTGGTTGTGTTATTGTGTGTCTATATGTTGATGATATGTTGTTATTTGGCACTAACATGCATGTGATAAATGAAACCAAAAAGTTTCTTTCCTCTTGCTTTGAAATGAAAGACTTAGGTCAAGCAGATGTGATTCTAGGTGTTAAAGTAACTAGAATAAAAAATGGCTTTACTTTGTCTCAATCCCATTATGTAGAGAATGTATTAAATAAGTTTAACAACTATGATGTGATGCCAGTTAGAACTCCATATGATGCTACCATAGAGTTAGTGAAGAGCTCAGGTATAGGTGTTTCCCAAGAGGAATATGCTAAAGTTATTGGGAGTCTAATGTTTTTGATGAACTATACTCGGCCTAACATAGCTTATGCAGTAAGTAGACTCAGTAGATATACACATAATCCTAGCAAAGAACACTGGATTGCACTTAGAAGGTTAATGAGATACCTTAGAGGCACTCTTGATTGGGGATTACATTTTTAGGGTTTTCCCTGCGTTCTAGAAGGATATTGTGATGCAAACTAGGTAAGTGGGACTGATGAAATTTGCTCCACTAGTGGATATGTTTTACATTATGTGGTGCAACTGTCTCATGAAAGTCTGCAAAGCAGAGTTGTATAGCCCGATCGGCAATGGAGTCAGAGTTCATAGCTCTAGACCTAGCAGGGCAAGAGGCTGAGTGGCTGAGAAGCCTACTGGCAGATATACCAATGTGGGGGCATCCAGCTCATGCAATTTCTCTACACTGTGACTCATAGGCTGCCATTGGCGTAGCAAACAGTGGAGCGTATAATGACAAGAAGAGGCATATACGCATTCGACATGAGGCCGTGAGGCAGTTGATAAGAAATGGGGTACTCTCTTTAGAGTATGTGCGGTCAGAGAGGAACATTGCAGATCCATTGACCAAAGGACTTTGCAGAAGGCTAGTCCTTGACACGTCGAGGGGAATGGGGCTAAAGCCCATGAGATGAGGAATCTGTGGCGAAAACCATTAATTTGGTCGAACACAAGCCATGGAAAGACTCATATGAGATACACATCTCCCATTCCTATGGCAAGTGTATAGTGAGGTTTAGCTAACACTCTTAATGATTCTATAGCCCGGGCATTGGGTGGTCCTTTGAGACGGACTTGATAGATCACCGAACAACAATTGAGAGGTTGAGCTTTAGAGCTCTTAATGACTTCTAAACCCATTGTGGGGGTATTCTGTATTGAGACAGATAAGTTGAAGTCACCTACGTGAGTGTGAGGGATTGGCAACCCTCTAAGGTGAGACTTAGGGCAGTCCTCGCTAGAACACTCATGAGCACCCAAGGTATGCCAAAATTGGATGTCTTATGTGATAAGACTTAGTGGAACATTACAGGACCCCGTGGAAGGTGTGTGTTGTTGGTTTACCCCGAATTGGAGAAATTCAAGGCCTCTGGCCATTCGCTCCATCTAAGGGATTGCCAGTTTCACTATGTGCTAATTCAAGTCGCAAGACATCAGCATTTAAGCACTAACCTCGACACGCTCAGAACTTGTTTTCAAAACCTCAGTTTTTAAACCCTTCTATCTGCATTTGTGGGGGATTGTTGGAGTTGATTCATATAGAAGGTGGTTTTAAGGTAGGTTCCCTTTGGACTTCCCACATCCCACATGAAAAGTTCAAGGGTATTCTAAAGAGTTTTTAAGGAGACTCTTCCACTACCTACATTGAGAGGTAGAGGAGGAGATGGGGCACCTACATGCGCGCCCGCCACCGCCGCCGTCCGGCTCGGCTCGTGCTCGTGCTCCGAGAAGGGAGTTGGAGTTAAATTTTTGTAGAAAATTTATTTCTTGAGGCCGAAGATATTACGGATTAGCTTATTTGTGCTTATCCGCGAATATCTGTTTTTCGCTGGAAAATTATCTTTTCCGAAATATTTCAAAACCGTTTTGGATGAGCTCAAATCTTCTGTTGATAGACTCAAATCTCTCCTTTGCTTGCGGGTTAAGGAGGATTTTAGAGCCTATATAAGGAGGACTAGGGTTCCGCTTTTCAATACACATCGAACACAATCGCCTCTCTCCCTCTCCTATTTTCTCCTACCCTTTTCCCGTTCTGAGCGCCTGTTCCATTTCCAACTTCTCTCCCTTGAGTGCACCTGTGAGAGAAGCCGGTGAAATCTTTGGGGGACGTTGCCTCGCATACGATCCGCACCACTGTCGGGGGCAAATACGTTTCTCATTCAGTGGCTCCCATACCACGCTTCACCGCAGCCCCAACCCCTTCACAGAAACACAGTTTGGCCTACATCTCTAACGCGTTATCGCAAGTTTGCTGTTTTCGCAGGTTCCAGCAGGGTCATTGTCCAACAATAAATTATACCAAATCCAAAAAATCCAAATGATCGTATTAATGGAAATTAGAACAAAGTGACCAATAGAGGAAAGAATATAGAAGAAACAGGGTTTCACTCCATGGAATGGGTTCCTGCGATAGGGAGATCAGGGAATATTTGTGTACTTAATTTATAAAAACTATTAATGTATTACACAATTAAAAAAATAACTAATCTCAAAAGGATATCGATATTTTTGTTTCAAAGTTACTTTATCGGTCCAAAATGTAGTACTAGCACTCTACTTTGCGTATGACCCATCGAGTGAAACAGAAAAGGATGAATTAGGCGAGAACTAACAGACCACATCAACAACCTATGGCTTCCATGATTATACTTGGTGATCTAAATGAAATCAAATCTGATCACAAAAAACACGGGGATGCCCACACAATCATAGTAGATTTAACATACTCTCAGAATTTCAAAGCATCGATGAATTCATTGACTTGCCAACAATGTGAAATGACTTCACATGGCGAAAAACTAGAACATGTACAAACAATATTTATGAAAAATTGGATAGAGTGTTTGTTCATACTCAAGTTCTCCAATGGTTCCCACAACTAACAACGACAAATCACGTATTCTCCTACTCAGATATCTGTCCAATCTCATTTGAATCTAAAAAAGATACCAAGTACAAAGGAAAATATTTTAAATGTGAAAATTTGTGGATGACAAGACATGCAAGATTATAGAAACATGATCAAACAAGCTTGGAGAACAAACTCAACAGGATCACGTATGTTCAAGCTTATTCAGAAAACAAATCCTTAAAAGGATCACAAAAGATTGGACAAGAGGTCGTTTAGGAACATATTTAGAGCAACCACAGCGGCAAGTTTTAATGGGTTTTTAGCAGTAAATGTCGGAAAAAGAAGGAGAGAGGGAATGGTTGCAGTAAAAAACCCACCCATGGGTTTCCAACTTCCAAACTCAACTAAAACCCCATAAAATGGGCCCCATGTATATGTATGGCTTATTTTTGTATTTTTTTAATTTTTTTTGCATGGGCCCTTCTACCTATATTGTTGGCATGCAAGTGGGAGACAATTTTTTTACCGTGAAATATATACACAAAGAGAGGTAAGTTGTGACACTTGTCACACATTCAAGGATGTGATGATAAAATTAAATTTTTGTATAATTTTATATTCATTTTAGCTAGTTTTTAATCATTAAATATAAAAAATAAAAAATAATAGTTTTATTAAAATTCATAATTTATTTTAAGCTATTAATAAACACCAAAATTATATATGTTGAACAAAATATAATACATACATAAATAATGTACAACATAATATTTTTATGCATATTGTATTATATAAAAGATGGTAGTCATCCATTGGAGAAGAATTAAGTGCCCCCATAGATTTTGTACAAATTGTGGTAATTCATTTACACTTGTAACTATTTTCGGTTGTTTTTTATCTTTATATAAAAATTGAAAATTATTTTAGATATTATTAAAAAAAAATTATCTATTCATAGACACTAACATAAAATTAAATAATTTTTTTAAAGATGGTACAAAGATGTGAAGTATTTTTTTTCACCTAAATTGTTAATTAAAGATGAATTTATGAAATATAAAATTATATAATTTACGGAAATTTCGCCTGGTACCCCTGTGGTATTGCGTATTTCGCACGGTGTACAAACGTTTTGCTAAATTCGCACGGTACCCCTGAGATTTGTATCAATTTCGCGTCGTGCCCCTAGTGGGTTAAATCTGACAGAATTTGAAATCATCATTAACCCGACTCCCATCTGCTCTCACACGTACAGGGAACCGAAGGGAAGAGAGGAGAGAAGAGCATCGGAGAGGGCGACGTCGCCGGGCCACCGCACTGAACCGCCGCCGCCGGCGACATCAGCTAGGCCACTGCTGCTCGCCCTTTTGCACCAGAACCCGACCTCGCCCTTTCGCACCAGAATCCGACCTAGAGAAGAAATCAATCCCAACGCCCATGCTTCGAAGCTTCTTACCCGAGGAGATGGAGCTAGGAGGAACGCCCCGGCCTAGAATCACCGATAGCAGTGCTTCGAAGCTTCTTACCTGAAGGTATTTCTACCAATTTATGCAATTCCAAACTGCGTTTTCTACATATAAAGGATTTGAAACTCATCTGTTGTTTCATGCCACAATCCCCGGCTACATCCCCAAATTAAATTTGCTTGAATTTCTGATTTAGGGTTTCTGAATCTTGCCTTTTAAAGAGTAGCCTTATGAATATATTCCTTTGTTTCATTTAGGTTTAGTTATGGGGCACAAATTGATTTTGATCAAATATCGTTTTGATATTTGATCATCTTTTGAGGTCTTTTTGAATTGGATTCTAGCAACCTTTTGGATCTAGCCTCCTCCAAGAAGCCCTTGAACATTTATGTGCCGTAAATCATTATCTTGCATTGCCTTCGAATAACTAGATGATAGATATGTTGTTAATCATTTGGTTCAGATAGAGGCATACAGAAAGAGTTGGGGTATGTGTTTAGTTGTGTTTTTATCATAGCCAACCCCATTTCTCACTTAATCTGGATTATTTTTTTATTGAAAGGAATGATTTTTTCCCCTCATTCCAGGAATGGGTAAATCCAGATTTTCATTACAAGTGCATTTTTACTACGAAATTGATTATCTGCAAGTGTGCAAGTAGTTGTGATGTCAATCAGTGATGAGCCCTTAACATGTAACAAGGCACTCTAGCTATGTGATAGAGTGTATTCAATGCAATATTTTTGTTAACGCTTGGCTTTTGAGACTGCATACTAAATTTACAATAGCTCCCTTGATCAATAGTTGGGTCATGGTTTTTATGCTAAATCTTGCTAATGTTATGGAGTGCCTGAAATTGTTGATTTTGGCAGTGATCAGTGTTCAAGTAGTTGTGACCTCAATCAGTGATGAGCCCTTAACATGTAAGAAATCACACCATCTATGTGATGGAGTGTCTTCAAAGCAATATTTTTGTTAACGCTTGGCTTCTGAGATTGTGCAGTCTTTACAATAGTTTGCCTCATTCAAATGCTTGGTAATTTTGTGGGTTGTGTGAAATTGTTGATTTTGTCGGGGATCAGGGTCTTCCATGAATTTTTGATGTTAGCGCCTGGCTTTTGAGTTCAATTTATGATAATGATCAGAAGGAGATACCAACGAAGCTTCAGTACGTTGATTGCAAAATAAATCGTCTTTGTATATACATCAAATGAGGGGGCATAAATTTACCTTGAAGCTTATTTTGAAGCCTATTAGCTCAAATGGTAAAGCATGTGCTTATGCACAAGACGTGGGTTCGACTCCCGCGTAGGCTAATACAAAGATATGATGTGTATGGGTACTTCAACAGCTCAACATACCATCTTTATTGCATATGCTCTGCCTAAATTAGTAGATTATGGCCTTGTGAGTTTGACTACTTGAGGTGTTTTGCTAATCGTATATTTTCAGTATATAATTAGTCAGCAAACAACCCAATATATTTTAAAGTAATTTAAGCTTCATTTTGAACAGTCAATTAAGTTGAGATTAGCCTATGCGGGATTTGAACCCGCATCTTTGTGTATGCGCACAATGCTCTACCATTTGAGCTAATAAGCTTAAAATTTGATAATCAATCCTTAAATAACAAATTCACACATCTATGACTAGAAATATAGGATGGGAAAGACAAGAAAGGACATTTAGACAATACTCCCTCCGTCCAAAAATACATTGCCTTTTAGGCTCTTGCACGCGAATTAAGGAACCTATTTTACCTTTTAATTACTACCTACACATCTAAAAACTTAAAATGTACTTTAGAGGTAATAAAGTAAAAAAAAATTTACTTTAGAGGTAATAATTACTACCTACACATCTAAAAGTCCATGTATTTCCGATAAAATTTCGAGGCCTAAAAGGCCATCTATTCTTGGACGGAGGGAGTATATAACAAGTGAATACACACATCAAGTATATATATTTACCATAATGTGCATATAAAACGATAATGGGGAATGTATGAATCAATCACAAACCATCAAACCATGGTTTTGATGTCTAACAAATGAGCATAAAAAGTTTTTTTTCCCCATCAAACCATGGATAGCTAGCCCACCAGACAATCCCATCAACTCAGAAGAAGCTTATCAACTGGAAAACTTCATCTTCCAGAATCTCATCAAGTAAATAAAGTTTTAAACCATCAAATTCACAAAAAGCCAATCAGGAGCTTCTAATCAAGGAGATGCTGCCCAATTATTAATAAAGCAAGACGGTTAGTTCACAACCCTAAATTTAAGAGAAGTAATAGACATTTTGGATGTGATTAGCCAATTTTAGGATCAACAAATCAATAATCCACACCCAACAAATCAATAGATGTGTCATAATGCAAACATTTCATACAAGCAAAGTGAAAGCACATCACTTGAAAGCAGACAGATCATTGCAAACAATCAAATATATAGGCTATAGCTATGTCAACTCCAACACTCATCAATTCATTAATTCATTCAATTCCCATATAAATACATATGAATTGAGCAAATCAGACTCGCACCTGAATTCATTTGGCAACTCATATGTTGATTAAACAAGAAGAGATGAAGGATGCATCAAATAGTCACTACCTACACTATATAGAAAGAGAGGAGACATGCCTTAGTCAATTCACCACAGATTCAGCAAATTGTTCTAGATGAGATACGGTAAAAAAATAAGCGCGCTCTTTGTGAAGAAGAAAACATCACATCTCCATTATCAGCATTGAGCTTGTTGTTCCATGAATTCCAATTTGCACCTTAGCTTCGTGCTTTCTACATTGAAATTTGCTGTGTCCCTCTTGAAATGTCAAAATCCCTAATCAAAGTTTCAATTGCAAACACAAACCCTAATTCGAACTAACCCCAAATCGAAACCCCAAATTGCAAGCCCCAAATCAAAACCCCTATTTGCAAACCCTAAATCCACTTACCTACACTACTAGAAAAATGCAATTAGACATCTGTTGTCAACAGATGTCTTTCAAAAAAAATTCCGATCTCTTTGTGCATGTAGTAAAAGATCAAACTTTCCACATCGGTTTTAAGTAGATGTCTTTTCTTAATTAGAACCCCTCAATTTTTGTTATGACATATTCACTTGTTGATAAATATCCATGATTTGTCATTTGAAAACATGTGAAGATGTCCTCCTAAAGCAAAAAAGTGACATTTACATCTCTATTTATAAAATAAGTAATGTCTTAAGACAAAATAGACAACAGTTTTTGTTTTAGTGATCACGTTTATAATCATGTCTGATATATAATTTATGATTTTATATTGTTTTAATTTAACCGACCACATGAAATATAGGAATAACTGATGTATTTTCATATTATTGACACCGCATTCAGAGTATTCATTCTCTGTGTATTAATTTCATGTTCATTATATGTGATATTATATTGTTCTAAAATAATGCACTATTGTGGTTGTCTACATAGAAGATGTCGTTTCCCACATTTATATCAGTTTTTTCAAAATAAAATGATGTTGTTGCTGTAATGACACATCGATTTATTTGGCAGATAACGATGTTACTTTGACAAATATATATCAGTTCATATATCATTTTAATGTTCAAACTGGTGTTGCACATTGATTTAAATGAATGAACTGATGTGTATAATTATACTGACGTCTGTTTCCATAGACTGATACAATGTTATAGATATGAACACACTACTATTTTCATATATAATCCAATGTTTCTTATTTGGATACACAACACGCTTTTGTCAATAAAACTTCGCATTTTGTTTGTTATAGAAAATAATAGGTCGTTTAATGAAAACATGTACATAAATACTAGCATCGTATTGTAACATTTACAAAATACACCACCGCTATTCATAGCCACTAAATTAGCTAGCCACAACATCTAAAAAAAAAGGCAAGGCTAGCCCACATATCTACGACAAACATTACCTAGCTAGCCACAACACCACAAAAAACATAAAATCACTTGTTGATAAATTAGAAAGAAAAAAGTTTGAATATAGTCAAAGATGGGAGCATGGCCAAACAGCCCTACAAGTTGTGATTTTAAGGATATAAAACAGAATAAGACACAAGATATCCATCAACTAGAAATGGTTACAACTCTGCATATTCATGAAGTTGAAGAAGATACATATGCATTTAACAACACAAAACTAATTAAAACCTGACAACCTTATTTTCATTGACAAAACAAACCTAACAACCTTATTTTCATTGCTGCCTCTACATTTGCATTTAACAACACAAAACTAATTAGAAATAGACACAATCACTTGGTTGGTGGATCATTGCACTACTTGCAACAACATTGCACTAGTAAACAACATATGGTGTTTCCAAATTTAATTCATCAATTAAAGACAATTTTTTACAAATCTAAAACTTATTATAATAAGAAGGTAGGACAGCTAACATACAAATTATCAAAATTAGCAATAGAAAGGGAACATGCATCAGCCTCTTCAACTCCGGTGACCCCAAACACACTTGAGGCTCCGCTGTTTGGAGGGTTCAAGGATGAAAGGACTACAACTCCTAAGAAATCTTAACTAAGCCGAACCAGCAGCTTTAGAGTTGAAACTAGGTCCATTGAGGAAGGAGGTTTACCTACTGTAACTTGCACCATGATGATGGCACCTCCTCTAGTGCTGCTCACAAAGAAGGTACCTACCTACGCTACACATCATAATCAAAAAGAAATATCTAAAGCTTATCGAATTGAGTAGAATAGAAGAGTTCTGACCTTAGAAATTTGTAAAAAGGGCACTAAAAAAATTCTCTCATGGCTTCTTTTGTTCATGGATTGACGTCGAATCAGGTGGTAGCTGAGTTCATAGGCACTTTCATACTGATCTTTGCTGGAACAGCGACAACAATTGTCAATCAGAAGACATAGGGCTCTGAAACTCTTTTTGGCCTTGCTGCCTCGACTGGGCTTGCTGTCATGATTGCCTTTGCAGCAATGAAACACTTCCCATGGGCTCATGTAAGAACTTAAAAGCAAATACACATGTTTCATATAAACCGTTCAACTGAAATTCCAAATAGAACTTCTCATAACAAGCAAAATTCAGGGGGCACTCTTCATTGCACTACTTATGGTAAATTCATGTTTTAAATGGCAATTTATGAGTCTTTTTATGAGAGTAACAAAGTTAAGACAAAAGACATCTTGAAGGTTTGATGTGCTGAAAATTCTGCTTATATGGCTACAAAATTCATATTACAGTGCAAAAAGATCATGGCAACAAATTGGGGGGAAAAAAGAAGTAAAACGCAACAATAGTCAAGTGCATGATGGAGCATTAAGCCTTACTTGTTCCTTGATGATGGAAAGAAATTTTAGCTTCAGACTCATTCTCGTTTAGCCATGATGATCTGTAGGATCAAAGTAAACAGCAGTAAATCAATGAAGGATTATGGAGACAAAGAAATACAATGTCTATCTTTTAAGTAAATCTATGAACTGTTTATGGCTATTGTACGACAATTACAAAGCTCACATGAAAACTGTTTTCACAATGATTATGAAACGAATGAAGAGAGACAGCTACAATAAAGAGTAAATATCCACACCACTTACCCAGTTTCATTGAAAGAAAATTCTTTTTGTTTTCTAGCTAACTCAATTTCTGTAGCTGCAGCACCAGGTACTATTTGACTATCCCTGCACATTAATTACAGAAAAATAGCTATATTATTAACAGTGAATGCATATTAGCTTTCTTTTTTGTTTGAAAAGCTAGAAATAATAACCATCTTATACTTGATTCAATCAACTATAACTACACATCGACTACAGAAAAAAAAAGAACATTTTTAACAGCAAAAACATCGACTAGCATCTTGTACTTTGCACAAAGACAAGATTGAACTCTTCAAAACAGCTCGTATCAACTAGTCAGAACCAACAATTATTACCTTACAGACATGGTTTTTAGGATCGAGATCCTAATGTAGGATCGATGGAAGGGTTTAGGATCGGATCGTATGATCGGATCGTAGGATCGTAAGATCCTAGTAAAAATTGAAAATCAAATAAAAAATCAAATATAAATAAATCATATCAAACAAATACCTTAATTTTTAAACAAAACTAGTCATTTCCTCCTTTAAATAAACTAAGTAACTAAAATATGCCAATAATAACTCCTTAGCATTCATAATTGGTCAAGGATAATATGTCAAAAGGTATAATATGATACTTAAAATGTTTAAATAAGTCACTTAACATCCATAAACCAAACTAAAAATGGTCTAAGAAACAAGATTAACAAAAAAAATTAAAACCCCACATCCCACATTACATGATTGTTCTGGAATGTCATATGTGATAGGTGTTAAACAATTTCTAGTTTGTAATGTCATCTTAAACAATTTCAGCATCTCTCTCAAGGAAATCATCATCATCACCATTATTTATCTCGATAGCTTCATCTTCACAACACATTTTACAAGATTCTAGTATAAACGAGGAAAATTCAAAAGCTCACACAAACACAACTACACTAGACTCTAGTATAAACGAGGAAAATCAGAATATGAATCAGGCAGGAAAATAATAAAATCAGTAACCAAAACACAACACATTTTACAAGATTCATGTTCTATTATTCTTAAGAGTTGTAGCAATTTGAATCAGAGGCAATGCACAACAAAGAATAAACAATCTAGTACACTTGCATATTAAACAAATAGAGTTACAAGCACCATGTAAAAACCAATTTCAGTCAACAAAGAGGGAATTCAGTAAATAACAAACCACAAACCAAAACAGATCCAAACACATTCACCTCGTCAAGCAAAGAGGGAAGTCAGTAAACCACAAACCAAAACAGATCCAAACACATTCACACAGTGAAACGAGTGACATCCAGATTTTAGGGTTTAATGTCCTAAAAATTAAAACACAATTAAAAAAAATAGAAATGGGCCTAATTTCATCAAAATAATAACATGGGCTTTGTAGAATAAAATCTGGATGGGCCTAATTTCACAAACATCTGAAATTACTAGGATCGTTAGGATCGTAAGATCCTAAAGATCCTAGCCGATCCTACCGATCCCACCCCCGATTCTAGCATAAACGAGTATTTACAAGCGATCCGGATCAGAACTCGTCCTAGGATCGTAGGATCGTTAGGATCGTCCGATCCGGATCGCGATCCTAATAACCATGCTTACAGGTGTTAACACCATCATCCACAGCTCTTTCTAGGTCGTCCAATATACTATCAGTACTGCCTCTTAAAACCACTGCAGATACAAAGTTCCCACCCTCTTCATTCTTCACAATTGTAACCTACAGCAGATGACCATCAAAAGTCAAAAGTCAAAATAAGAGAGATGCAGAATATCAACAGAGCATATCTATAGTTCGCCTAAAAATAATGATCTAATGCATATACAAACAATAAATATAAATATAATATATAAAAAGAACAAAGAACCAAGGCCTTCAAGTTGTATCCTAGTGCCACCAATTTCCTCAACTCAAACAGAATGCACATATCCAAGGTCATCAGGGTTTGGTTGGCTGAGCTTCAACTGTAATCCAAAATAGATATTTGAACAGAGAGAGGTATTAGGAAGGAAAAAAGACAGCAGATATACACATGGAAACACTTATAATACTCAAGCATCAGGTGGTTACAATGGCAACAGCACTAGTTGTGCGGCAAAACACATGATAAAGCTCTGGCTACTTTGCTGAATGTATACATACATATATACATACATACATACATATATATATATATATATATATATATATATCAAGGGTAAACAAATCACCTGCCAAAAGGCAAAGGGCTGCCTAAAATTTCACAGTTAAAACACCAAAGACTGGGCAAACCATTGCCAAGGTGTTGACTAAACCAAATTGGAAACCCAATCCACTAAAGAGAGGACCTATAGACAAAGTCATTCAAACATAGAAAACTGAAGGTGTAACATTAGACTAATGAGATAAGCTAGATCACATTCGCTCAAATTATACCAGCTACATTTTCATCAAGCACATATCCCAGAAGCATGGATACCAAACTCCTCAACAATCCCTCTTATTGAAAAAAAAATGCTCAGTACAACAATGAAACTATACCAACTATTGACATTGAAACTGAACCCATATATAATGGGGGTAGTGGGTAGGCCATGCTGCCATGAATATGATCAGATAGAAAGCAAAATATGACTGATAGGACCAGATAATCAATGTTACAGATGGGCCAAGCTAAGAACCCTAGACAGAATTCTGTCTACTTGAGAAAGCAAAAACCCTAGCAAATGAAACAGGATATTCATAATGATCATTTAACAGCAGCTCTAAATATCCCCCAAATTCAGCATCGCAAGCAACTACAAATCAGCCCCATAACACCACAAAAATGTCTTCCCAACAGTGCATACAAGCTTATACAGCCCAGGAATATAACACCTCAAACACAGAAGCAACGGATTGAATTAATGACAGCGAAACCAATCTCAAACGCAAAAGCAGTGATCAGATTTTAATGCAATCAAAACAACCCCTAAAATTGAAAATTATAGCAAAAAGTAAGGCATTTACTTAATGCTTAAACAATATCAAAAGCTAGGCATTTGATTAAACAGTATCAAAAGCTAGGCATTTGCTTAAACAGTATCAAAAGTGAGGTGTGTGTAGATAACTCATCGAAATCAGTAAATTAGCGCTTCAGCAAGTGAAGAAACTCAACAAACTTAAGCGTTCCTCGTACAGTTTTGTGCAGTTGCAACACCAGTGGCCTCCTCGTCACAATCCCTACGAACACAATGACCAAATCCCTAAACAATCAACTCCAAAACTACTCTCAGACTCCAAATGCAACTCCTAAACAAAATACTAAATTGAAAAGAAAGCCTAACCAAATCCTCAGAGGAAGTAACCGCGTCCAACTATACTCTCGACTTCTCGAGCACGGAGGACTTGTCTGAGCTCTGCGAAAACCGGAGAAGGTGGATCCGTAAGCTTGGCGGTCTCTTGTTAGGGTTTGAAAGTTACGAAAGAGGAGATCTTGTGTTGGAGAAAGAGGACAGAGAAAGATGGAACCCCGTCGGTAGAAGAGGAGGTAAAGTGATGGTACGAGGGTGTCATGGGTTAGCGAATCAACAAGCAGCGGTGAGGAGGCTGTGAGGGGACGGTGAAGAGATGAACAACCTCAGATCGAGGGAGAAGCCATCTCAGATCAGGAGGGAGGGGGACGGATTTAGGGGGCGGAGAAGGGGGGAGGCTTGGATTTGAGATCCATAGAGAGGAAAAGCGAGGTCGGGGTCGGGATAGGGTTGAAGAAGACGGCAAGAGGATGGCGGCGGTGAGCGGGGGAGGAGCCTCGAGGAGAGAGGAGAGGAAGAGGTGGAGGAAGGTCGCTGGAGATGGAGGAAGGTGGAGGCTGGTGATTGAGATCTGAAGACTGGAGAGAGAAAGAGCGGGGTCGGGAATTCGAGATTCTTCCAAGTGAATGTGACACCCATGAAATTTGTCAAGTGTTATAATTTTTCCCTAAATTTTGAAAACCCGCATATTTTTTCTAAGTATTTCAACCCCGCTCATTTTAATTTGGAAAATTTAAACGCGCGCGTTCTATTTTTTTTTATGAACGAGCGATTTCACATCTGTCTAAAAATTTGACAGATTTATAAATATTTTTCAACATCACAAATTTAATAATTGACGTAACAAAGTAATTTAATATCAGGTGTTTTTATTGACAGACTTAAAAGACATGATGTCTAATTGCATAATTCTAGTAGTGCTGGATGGTTGGCATCTCCACCACCACCACCTCTGGCGAGTCAAGCGGTGCTTCGTCCTTCCCCTCCTCCGACAGGTCGAGCGACGTTGAAGCTCTTCTCCAAGGGTTGGTTCGTTTGGTGTTGTCGAGCCCTCTCCTCCAAGTTCTCCTCTAGGTCGGGCTCTCGTTCTCCTCCGGTGGCCTCAGGCTCTCTTCACCAGCGGCCGTGCCCAGTCAGTCGACCTCGGGCTCTCTTCGTTCCTCTCCTTTCTTCGTTTTTAGAAGACGATGTCTGAGAGCAAAGAAGCAAGCGGCTTAACGGACTCTGTTAGTTTTAACTCACTAAGGGCACGACGCGAAATTGATACAAACCTCAGGGGTACCATGTGAATTTAGTAAAACTTTTGTACACCATGCGAAATACGCAATACCACTGGGGTACCACGCGAAATTTCTGAATAATTTATTTCCCTATAAATATGTCCCTCTCCTTCTCTTCTTCCACATATCCATCCACCATCTCCTCAATTCTCAGCTTCCCCTATTGAATCTCTACAATCTTGAGATGGATCCAAATGACCAACAACACCCGTACAACTTCTGAAATTTTTTTACAAGTATGGAGGATTCCTCAAATTTGAATCCTCAACATCTTTCCTACTCTCCAGATTTTTTCAACTTATATTCATCACAATCTCCCATGACCCATCGCTCTAATGCTCAAAACTTCTCAAATCCCAACTTGTATTCATCGCAAGCAACTATTACCCCTAGATCTCATGGGAGCTCTTATGGGGTGAATATGTGGAGCCAAGCGGAAGGAGTGGTGAGCCATGACGATATTCAAGATTCCCCCCTAGAGGCTAACCATGCAAGAGGCAGTCGTGGGGGAGAAGCTCGTGGGAGGGCCACTCATGGGAGAGGGGCTCGTGGGAGATCCGCTCAAGGAAGAGCCACTGGTGAAAGGGGAGCTAGAAACTCATGGAGCAAAGGTGAAGATTTGTTACTCATTAGTGGTTGGATTAACACAACAACTGATGGTCGAACAAATACTCAACAAACAGCAGGGGCTTTTTGGGAGAGAGTTGCTGATTACTACAACACCAATAGGGATGAAGATTGGCCAGAGAGGGTTCTTTCCATGGTTAAACCAAGATGGTATACCATTTCCTATGATGTTTCCAAATTCGTAGGATGTTATGCGAGTGTTAAAAATCGCCAAGGCAGCGGGGAAAACGATTGTGATGTCATGAGGAATTCACACGCTATCTACAACGGCGATCATGGAAATGACTTCCTATTCGAGCATGCATGGCGTGAGCTCAAGACTGAGCCGAAATTCCATAGGTGGGTTGCAGCATGCTACTGCTAGTGGAGGAGGCTCGAAGAGGACCACGGTTAATGAATTTGGATCATACACATCAAGTGAAGGGTCGGGTACCCCTTCTAGTGTTAGTGGATCCGAGAGTACTCCGGTGCGACCTGAAGGCATAAAGGCAATGAAGCGAAAGGGAAAGCAGGTGGTTAGAAGCTCAAGTGATTCTGCCAGTAGAGAAACTGAAGAGGTTGTGAGGGGATTATTTGAACAAGGAGTTCACATGAACGCCCAGGCAGAATCCGATAAGGCAAAAGCTGCACATGAGTATGCAGTCACACAAAAGACTATCTTGCTTAATAAGTTGATCATGGAGCCGAAATTAAATGATGCACAACTATTCACTAGGGATTCCCTCATTAAAGAATTGTTCGGCGAAAAATGAGAATCGAAGGCGATCATGCTTGTGGCTATTGATGGTGTTGTGTCAAGTGTTTATTTCCCTAAGTGAAGATTAGCTTCACATTGTTACATGTTGGTTGTTATTACTTTGTTTTAAATTTACCTAAGTGAAGATTAGCTTCACACTATTATGTATGCTTTATATCAATGCAATGTTCAATTCCCATTAAAATGGTTGGTGTGTGTTTGAAATGTTTTATTAGTTTCATGCAAATATGCTCTGCGACAAGAGGACAAATCTTTCTACTCGAGGGTCTGCAAAGATGCTCTGCAACAAGAGGACGAATTGCTCTGCTCGAGGGTCTACAAAGATGCTCTGCGACAAGAGGACGAATCTCTCTGCTCGAGGATCTGTAAAGATGCTCTGCGACAAGAGGACGAATTGCTCTGCTCGAGGGTCTGCAAAGATGCTCTGCCACAAGAAGACGAATCGCTCTGCTTGAGGGTCTGCAAAGATGCTCTGCAAATTAGTATAAATTAACTCAAATGGCTACCATTCACTATCCATCTTGATGCGGGACCATCCAAGACACCTTCGGACACATCTATACTTGGGGATGGACCTATAATTCGATCTCGTGAGAATGATGTCATCCTCAAGAGGAAGAAGAAGGCTCCACCATGGGAGAAGGTCCAAAGGTGCGTAGGACTTGCTGATGGCCTCGGCGTCAATACCAGAAGCATCGACGCCGAGACCTGAAGATGATATTTGTTTACTGTTGGTATCGACGCCGACACCAGACCCTCGGCACCGAGACCCTGACGCCTAGATTTCATATGGGCCGAAATTCTGAAGCCTGTTTTTCTATATGAGCTGAATTCTCTTTATGTTGGAACCCTAATTTTCATTGTTATTTTTAGTATCTCTTTTCCTTAAGTTATTTTAGGTAATTTTAGGGATTTATTTTAATTTCCATTTTATTTATTATTTTCATAAAAATCAGCCCTAGGTTTTCTATTTAAGCGGCTTATCTTCCATTGTAACAATAAGACGCTTCCATTGAATATAAATTTCCTTTGTGTGAAACACAATGAGAGAAAGTCGATCGATTCGTAGCAAGGCTCATCGATTGCAACTATTGGTATTGTTTTAGCTTGGTTTGCTTTATGTTCATCAACTTTGCAAGACTTGGTGATCCTAGTATCCATGAGCCCCCTCCTTGTGCCTCAAAGTTGTCCGCTTGGTTGTGTAGGGTTGTAGAGGCGGGTTATATAGTCATTGGTATTGGTTCCTAGCCTCTAAGGAGGTCTGGGGTCTTTATCTTGTTCTATATAGATCGAGTCAGTCCTTATCGGTCTTGGTCTTTACAAATTTTGAGTCTTTATTCACCATTGTCGAGTCTTTGTTTCTTTCTTGTTTAGTCGATATCGAGTCAGTCTTGTTCTTGAGTTTCTTGCTGCGTCTTGTCTTGTTCTTGGCCGACATCAAGAGCTTTCTTGGGGTTCTTGGTCTTTCTTGCTTCCGTTCTTTAGTTTCTTGTTTGATTGTCGAAGATCGGGCCATCCTGCTTCTAACCCCATATCAAATTGGCATCGGAGCTTTGGTTTCCGACATCAAAGATTGAGTCTTTTCTTTTCACAAACACAAAAACCCACAAAAAGAGTCCTTTTCTTGTTTTGGTCTTTTACTTCTTGTTCTTTATTTGATTATTGCAGTAATCTTTTGTTTGTGAATGTTTGTGGTTGCATAGCCTAAACACAAGCCTAGCCGAGACCGTGGAGTCGACCACTGTGTGCGCACATCCCCTTGTGTACACCATAGCCGACGGCAAGCCCTTGTCCCCATAGTCGAAGTGTGGCCGATTCCAACATACACCACAAAGAAACCCTAGTTTGTTACTTTTCTATCTTTGGCTTATTTGATCTATCTTGTTCTATCTTCTACTTGCCTTACATAAAAATCAGATTTTTATTTGTTAGATTTAATTTCATTATATCTATCAAATATCATAAAGAGGCATAGATAGATTCCAATTACCTAAATTAGCCAAGTTGTGTCTATATCTTTTCATTAGGGCTAAATTTTATTTCTTTTATCACCTACCTTCAAGTTGTTCGAGTCCTTCTTCCAATTTAGAGTCTTTCTTGCATTAGATAAAAAAAAATCAGTTTCGAAAATTCTTCTTCAAAAAAAAAAGAGATTTAACTTGGACATAGGAGGATAAAATTAACTAGGGGAAAAAGTAAGTCAAAAAAAAAGAGAGAGTTTGTTCTACTAGTGCAAGAAAGCTCCCAAATGACCAATCTTGGTTATCTCCCTAGCCCTAGTCGACATTCCCTTACCCCAAACACATTACCTCCCACAAAATACAAAATTGAAACCCTACCTTGCAACTACAACATCTTAACTTAAAGGTTTTCAATCAAAAGAGGTAAATTTCCAAGTTTTCTTCTATTTTCTTTATTTTTCTCTTTTGTCAAGCACTTCTCCCTGATTTCTAGTGCTCTTGTGTGTTATTTGCTGTCATCGAGTACTCTTCTCTCATTGTCGAGTATTCTCTTGTCTATTTCGAGTAGTTACAGCCTTGTTTAGTGCTTGTTTGAGTTCTGTCGAGTACTTGATCCTTTTGTCGAGTACTCCTTACTTGTGTTCTTTGATCATTCTCTTGATTCATATACTTTGATTGTTAGGTTTTTGCTTGAGTGTTGATTTGCCCAAGGCGGATTGCCCCAACAAGCGTGGCATACCAATTAGAGAGGGAGTGTGAGCGAAACACTTGTGAGATTGTTTATATTTTTACTAACTGTCACATAGTTCTTTATTTGTCTTTATTTGACATGTCTAACCAGGGAAACAACATGATTACTGGAGCTGAGATGATCAAACAGTTGGAAGCCATGAATGAGGAATTGGTACGGATAAATGAAAGATTGACGGCAGTAGAGGCACGACATTCTTCTGGGGCATCTACTGGCCCTAAAAGGAGTAATCCTATCTCTTCTACTCTTAAACCTATGTACATTCCTTGCTTTATATGCCAAGGTAGAGGACATATTATGAAGGATTGCCCGAATAAGAAGACTTTCATGATTAATCACCTAGGCGAAAATGAATCTGAAAATTCTAGTGGTGAAAATGATGAGCATGTTAATAATGATCAAGATCTTAGTTTACTTGCCTCTAAAAATGATTGCATTGAATATGAGCATGAAGATTCTTTGATTGATAGTAAAGTTTTAGGTGTTCAACCTATGCCTTGTGATGATAATCAAAGAGAAGATTTGTGTCATAATAAAAGCTTAGAAAAAGGCAACGTTTCTCATATGATCATTGATGGTGAAAATAGTTGTACTATTGCTAGCCTTGAAATTATTGAATATCCAGCCTTGAAAAAGGAAGAAAACTTGCTAGCATTGGATGGAAACTTAGAGATCAATGAACAAGCTAAAGTGCATATTAAGTTAGAACATCATGATGTTGATATGAAATCTGAATTGTGCACTAATCAATTTTCTTTTCTTGGCGTTGTAGAGAGCTCTAATGGCCTACAGGTTGACGAAGCTGAGACACTAACCATCAAGGAGTGGTCAATCCCTACAACAATCGGTCTTGAGATGAGTTTCCATGGACATGAGTTTTTCGATCCAGGAGCTCGTGTAGATGCCTTTGCGGAATCATATGCGACCATGGATTCGAGGACGAATCCTTTTCAAGAAATGGAGATTGATGCGGGACCATCCAAGACACCATCCAAGACACCTTCGGACACATCTATACTTGGGGATGGACCTATAATTCGAGCTCGTGAGAATGATGTCATCCTCAAGAGGAAGAAGAAGGATCCACCATGAGAGAAGGTCCAAAGGTGCGTAGGACTTGCTGATGGCCTCGGCGCCAACACCAGAGGCATCGACGCCGAGACCTGAAGATGATATTTGCTTACTGTTGGTATCGACGCCGACACCAGACCCTCGGCGCCGAGACCCTGGCGCCTAGATTTCATATGGGCCGAAATTCTGAAGCCTATTTTCCTATATGGGTTGAATTCTCTTTATGTTGGAACCCTAATTTTCATTGTTATTTTTCGTATCTCTTTTACTTAAGTTATTTTAGGTAATTTTAGGGATTTATTTTAATTTCCATTTTATTTATTATTTTCATAAAAATTAGCCCTAGGTTTTCTATTTAAGCGGCTGATCTTCCATTGTAACAATAAGACGCTTCAATTGAATAGAAATTTCCTTTGTGTGAAATACAATGAGAGAAAGTCGATCGATTCGTAGCAAGGCTCATCGATTGCAACTATTGGTATTGTTTTAGCTTGGTTTGCTTTGTGTTCATCAACTACGCAAGACTTGGTGATCATAGTATCCACGAGACCCCTCCTTGTGCCTCAAAGTTGTCCGCTTGGTTGTATAGGGTTGTAGAGGCGGATTATATAGTCATGGGTATTGGTTCCTACCCTCTATGGAGGTCTGGGGTCTTTATCTTGTTCTATATAGATCGACTCAATACTTATCGGTCTTGGTCTTTACAAATTTTGAGTCTTTATTCACCATTGTCGAGTCTTTGTTTCTTTCTTGTTTAGTCGATATCGAGTCAGTCTTGTTCTTGAGTTTCTTGCTGCGTCTTGTCTTGTTCTTGGTCGACATCGAGAGCTTTCTTGGCGTTCTTGGTCTTTCTTGCTTCTGTTCTTTAGTTTCTTGTTTAATTGTCAAAGATCGGGTCATCCTGCGGCTAACCCAGTATCACATCTTTTTAGTTTCCTCTAATTTGCAAACACAAACCTCAAATGGATCCTCAAGAAATGTATGACTACCTCACCCAATCTTCAGGTCCATCCACTGATGAGCTAACCCAAGCTTACGCCAAGTGGTTGTATCTGTCCACAAAAAATAAGTCAAGCGTAGAGGCGGGAAGTTCTAGGCCAATGAGACCTCGAGCTTACATTGAAAGAGAATGTGAGAAGGGCCACGATCAGCTTGTCGCAGATTATTTCTCAGAGGACCCACCTTCAGTGTATCCAGATGCAGTTTTTAGAAGACGGTTCAGAATGCGAAGGCCATTGTTCTTATGCATTGTGAACCAACTCTCAAGCGAGGTCGATTATTTCATGCAAAAGCCCGATGCCATTGGTAGGCTTGGGCTATCTGCATTACAAAAATGTACTGCAGCTATGTGCATGTTGGCGTATGGCGTAGGTGCGGATGCGGTTGATGAGTATCTTCGACTCGGAGAAAGTACAGCCAGGCTATGCTTATCCAATTTTGTGGATGGTATCATAGCTTTGTTTGGTAATACATACCTCCGGAGACCAAATACGACATATATACAACGCCTTCTTCATGTAGGAGCACAACGCAGGTTCCCGGGTATGATCGGTAGCATCAATTGTATGCACTGGGAATGGAAGAATTATCCGACTGCATGGAAAGGCCAGTTCGAAGGCAAAGACGGAAGACCAACCATCGTGTTAGAGGCAGTAGCATCATATGATCTATGGATTTGGCATGCCTGCTTTGGCACCCCAGGTACGTGTAATGATATCAATGTTCTTGATCGTTCTCCTGTATTCGATGATGTGCTACAAGGGGTATCTCCATCAGTTAACTTTGAAGTGAATGGCCATCAATATCATTTAAGCTACTATCTAGCTGATGGTATTTATCCAAACTGGGCGACTTTTATACCATCTATCAAGCTCCCACAAGGAGAGAAGGCTAGGTTGTTTGTTCAATACCAAGAGGCTACTAGAAAGGATGTAGAACGAGCTTTTGGAGTCCTACAAGTCCGATTTGCCATAGTTAAGAACCCAGCACTTGCAAGGGATATTACTTTGGTGGGGAGGATAATGAGAGCTTATATAATCCTTCACAATATGATAGTGGAGGACGAGCGAGAGAACTACAGTCTTTCCTTTGATTTATCGCAGTTCCATCAAGTTGAGGATAACGACACTTCGTATTCAAATAGGCGACCCATCCCCATGGAGAAATACATTGAAATGCGAACGCAACTTCAGAATAAAATTGCACACTATGAACTGAAGCAAGATCTGGTTGAGCACATATGGCAAAAGTTTGGAAATGGCTCTTAGGAAAATTAAATTTTTTTTCAAGGATTTCATGTATGATTAAGAGTACTCTTTGTATTTTATTTTTATTACTTTTATATTTCGATGATTTTCCATTTCATGTATGATGGAGAGTACTCTTTGTATTTTATTTTTATTGTTCTTGTATTTTGGTGTTTGTTTTGTTCCAATGAAGTTATTTGCATTAAATGTTATTATCTATTTTTACCTTTTGGATTTTTTTTGAAAAAATTATTATATACTATTATTATATTAATTAACGCAAAATATAATACATATATATAGATTATGTATAACATATTATTATTATGTATATTTAAATATATAATAGATAATAATTGGTGAAAAGTAAATTAAGAAACTCTAGAAACTCATATGGATGTGGACGAAAAAGTAAGTTGGAGTTTTTAAGGAGAGCGAAAGTGATAAAGTGGTATTAAAAAACTCAAGAAACCCGCATTGATGCGGATGGTCTTAGACAACTGAAGAAAGTGGATGAAAACCTAGTACAAATACAAAAGCAAAATGCCATAATGCAAAATGACCAAACAAAAGCAACACCAGTTAGTAATAGTGACATCTAGCGAGCAAATTATCGATTGGGGAAAACAACTCCACAAGTCCAGACGAAATGATAGCAGAATTTTACCAAAAGTACCGGAACATTGTAGGATCGGATGTCACTAGGGCAATTAAAGGCTTCTTCATTTCTGGAAGAATGCTTAAATAAATCAACCAAACCTTCATATCACTCATACCAAGGTGTGAAAATCCACACTCGATGAATCAATATAGACTGATTAGTATGTGTTCCATAATTTACAAGATAATAGCCAAAATCATTGCCGACAAAATGAGAAATGTACTTGCAAAAATCATTCATCCTCTACAAGGGGGCTTTGTCTCGAACCGGGCAATTGGAGACAACGTCTTGATTGCTCATAAGATCTTCGATCCACTAATTTAAGGGAATAAAGGGGAAAGTAGGTTGGATGATGATTAAACTTGACATGGAGAAAGCATACAACAAAGTTGAATGGGACTTTTTATTCCAAGTTATGACAAAATTTGGTTTCTGTAGCCAATTTATCACATGGGTTGAAGAATGTGTGAAAAATTTATCCTTTTTGTCTTAGTCAATGATGGACCTACAGAGGTGTTTAGGCCTAGCCGCAAACTCAGACAGGGAGATCCAATCTCACCGTTCTCTTCATTTTAGGTGCAAAAATTCTTGCTAGAAAATTACAAAGAACATGTAATGAATCCAAGAAAACAATAGGCTTTGACATGACAAGATCAGGAACCAAAATTCCATTCCTCTCATTTGCAGATATTATTATAATATTTGCAAAAGCAAACATGGAAACATGCAAACAAAGTGAAACAAATAACCAATGGTTCTCTTGACAAATACCTAGGTTGTTCTATTTATAAATGGAAGAGTAAATAGGGACACGTTTGAGGAGACAATATGAAAAACTAGAACTTAATTCACAAAATGGAGGGAAAATGCATTATCACAACAAGGATGAGCAATAATAATAAAATCTAATCTAACCATGAACCCAAATGATGTGATGCAAAGTTTTATACTTCCATCAAAAATCTATAAGGAACTAGATCAAATCAACAGATTCTTCTTCTGAAATAAAGAAAACAATTACAAATCATTGAGTGGTTGGGATAAAATTTCCAAAACTAAGAAAAATGGTGGAATATTAATAGGGCTCTACAAATCTAAAGACATCAATAAAGCATTACAAATGAAACTATTGTGGAAAATCTTAGCATAGCTAGACAACTTGTGGGTTAAAACTTAAAATCATCAAAGAAAAATATATGAAGGACTCGAATCTTTGGAAACACAAGAAAAAAACACAAACATCATGACAGTGGACAAAATTAATGGAAATAAAAGTTGAATTCCTTGACGACATAATTTGACAAGTAGGAAATGAAAAGACAATAAAGTTATTGAAAGATGAGTGGACGGAAGGAGGAAAACTCATTGACCACAAAGTACAAAACTGCACAATAAATGAGGAAGAAAAAGTAGCAACTTATATAGATACAGATAAACGCTGGAAAATCGATAAATTACAACAAGTACTTCCTTCCAACATTGTACAAAAGATTCTAATCCTCATTTCTGAAATCGATGATCGAATATATTGGAAGACAAGTTATAATGGATGGTTTTTGACCTCTGCTACATTGGATAAGATTACGAGACATCAAAATGCCCAAGAAAGTGACATAGTTTGGATATATATATATATATATATATATATATATGGGGAATGGAATGTCTCTCAAAATTCAAAAGCTTTATGTGGAAACTAGTGATGAATGGTACCCCAACGAAGACTAGTTAGCTAAAAAAGGAGTAGATGTCCCTCTGCCATGTATTCGCCTCATATGATTGCAAAACTTAACTATAAAGTGGGACAAATCATACAAACAATAGACAAAACGGGTCGAACAATAAGACAAATAACAAATGATATATTTCTCAAACTTAACAAGAAACAAAAAAACCTCCTTAGCCACTATGTGGTGGGGTTTATGAACCATTAGAAATAAACTTGTATTCAATGACGGAAACTATGCAATTAATGCAGACATTAGGAAGCTAGAAACATATTTACAACAACAACTGCAAGATTCCAAGACATTATTCTGGGAGGACATAGAGACTACGCTAACTCGACAATAACCAACCCCAAGACATTGGAAAAATATTAGATGGACGAAACCAGCAAAGCCCACTTCAAAATTATTTTTGACGGGTCTAAACTCTCGTGAGGTTTGGCTTCAATCGGCTTTGTTATTCGTGACCATACCGGTTTTATTTTGTCTTCTGGCTCCTCGCGGTGTGGCTCCACCTCCCCGCTTATGGTTGAAGTCTTGACACTCCATTCGGGTCTTATGACAACTAGAGACTTTGGTTGATAGCGTATTGAGGTTGAAGGTGATAATTTCACAGTCATCAACACAATCTCCAGAGTCTGGCAAAGACCCTGGGAGATCGAGATGATCGTCAAAGACATCCAGTATCTCCTCCAGTAATTTGAGTGGGCGACCTGCTCTCATGTCTTTCGCGAAATTAATCGTATTGCAGATAAGGTGGCTCACTTCAGATACTTGATGGGCCATAGAGCTCTCATATCTCACTTGACATTCCAGGCGGATTAATAAGGTTTGACATCTTTCAAAATCTTGCAAAAAAAAAAAAACTCACTCAACATAGCAATTTATTTATGGGTGGTCTTAATTGATTTAGGATATAATTTTTAAAAAATACTCCCTCCGTATCGCAAAACTTGTAGTTTTAGAGTAGTAAACTTGTATCAAAAAACTTGTTGTTTTAGCTATAGTTATTACTCTCTCCGTTTAAAAATATAGGTCTTTTTAGGTTTGGAATTTTGTTTAGAAATATATGTCCTTTTAGGTTTTCGAGACATTGGGATAAGAGAAAAGTAACTTTTTGAATTGTTTTGTGAAATGTTATTGGTTAATAATGGTAGTGGATAATTAATAAGGGGTATAAAAGTAATATTTTTAGACTTTTCTTAATATGTGTGCAAAAGTTTAAAAGGACTTATAATTTTGAACGGAGGGAGTATCTTTATAGGTAATGATTGCTCTTTTTATAGGTAATAATTAGTGCTTTTAGGTACTTTATCCTATAAAAGTAAAGGAAATATAGGTATTATTAATAAGTGTGCATAAAGCTAAAACTATAAGTTTTGCGATACGGAGGGAGTATGAAATTGATTATAGGTAAGAGTCGATAATTAAACTGAGTTATACTGAGATGTATAACAATTAATTTTGATTACTGTTGAATGATAAATTTTGGTGAACTATCAAATTATCCCTATTTGTTAAAATTTGGGAGATGTTCATCCTATGACATAAGTTAAATTTTATTAAAAAAATAATAATAAATGAAATCGGGCTTTATAAATACAAGCCCCCAAAATGATTATACTAGCCCAAATTTGAGGTCCATATTTAATTCTATTCAATGGAGAAATATGGAATTAAAATTGAATAAAATATATGTGGGTGAGTATTTAATCATGCATTTAAATGAGGGAGCAGTTAAAAAAAATGGAGAACTGTCAAAGGGGGAAGTTAAATGTAACTGCTCCCGTTTTCTTTCCCACCTACAAAACATAAATAAAGAAAATAATTAATTAAAGGGATGGAGTGGGGTGGTGGAGCCAGTTATTTCAGTAACTGTGCAACCTTGGCTTATAAAAGGGGAAAGCTACTCATCTTTGGGGTTTTACAGAGACACAAACACGCACTATCCCAAAAGAAAAGAAACAGGCACACAGAGGAAGAAAATCCCAGCAAAGCAAAGTCTTGATCAAGGTAGTGGTTTCGTTTGATGTCTGTTCGATTCTTGGAACCCCGCCCTTGAAAACCTCGAGAGCTTTTCATGTGGTCTGGGTTCTGGAATCACTAAATCACACAAGCCATATCGAAGTACTGTCCAAATTCCGTCGTGTATTCCTTTCGATTTTGGTAACCCCGCCCATGAAAACCTCGAGAGCTTTTCATGTGGCCTGGGTTCCAGAATCAATGAATTACTCTAAACCAGGGCTGAAATGCTGCCCAATTTTGGCTAGAGCAAAACTGATTCAAGAAAAAAAAGAAAGGGGAATCACAGTCTCAACTCTTTACATAAAAGAAAATGACCGTGAATGAACCTGGCCAAATTGGTTCCAAATAGAACCTCAGGCCAACAACAGTGAATGAAAAAAAATGAATGAAATGAAATTGGTAAAATTAAAATGAACAAATCCAAGACAATGATTTCACTCAGCCAAAAGAAAGAAAGATGAAGGGGGAATCTAATTAAAATTGGTGTAAAATTATACAGACCATGAAATTTCCTCTGATTTGAAACTTCAAAACGGTTACAAGCATTCCAAACTTTGATTCAAGGCTTACAAAGTGTTGGATTGATAAACATTACACATTGGAGGAACAAAATTGTCTCAAAACGAAACAAAGAAAAAAGCCCTAAATTTAACGTCATAATAGAAACAAGGAATCCAGACCTATGCGAACCCTTTTGCTCCCTGAGTTGACAAACCTGTAGCTCTCCACCTTGACCCTCTTGATCGTGGTCTATCAGTTCGTCTCGGATCACCAAGAACCGCCTGCGCCTTCACTCTTCGGGCGGTCGGCAAATCGTCGCCTTGAACTGTTGCCCTATTCGGTCTAAGCGTTTCTGATTAGAAAGTTGAGGCTGGGAGAGAAACGTGGGCTAAAAAATATCAATTAAGAAATACGGATGAACAGAGGGCAAAACAGGCCGAGCTCTCGGTTGAGTCAACTGGAGCTAACTGATGGAATGGGTTACCATCTTCGTTTGGGCTCAGTTAATTACTTTGATTAAGCCCATTAGCAAATGTTCAATGTTTGCTTCAGAATTGTTTCAAAACAATTAAGGCAAAACATCAAACGTAACATATATGCCTCTACATATTGTTTAATTGCAAAATGAACCCACTAAAACATAAGAATTATAATCGGCATAAATTAAGAATTTGAGTTTTATTAAAATGTCAAATTAAAACTCATAAATATTCTTTGCCAATTAATTCTATTGGGTCAATCTCAAAACCGGCTCCTAAATAAAAAAACGGAGTCGAAATCTCAAATCGACTCCTAAATAAAAACGGAGTCAAAATCTCAAATCGAGTTTCACCAAATATAAACTCGTTCACCAAATATAAACTCGGTTTTCGTTGAGAACTACGTATAGACTTGATACTCTTTTACGAGTTATGTAGGAAATTCGGTATAAAATTCTAAATATTCCGAATTCAGTCACCGGTTACAAATTAAATCAAATGGTTTCAAAATAAAAGAACTACGTAAAGACTTGACGCCGTAAAAACGGCTACGTAGGTAACCCGATATTAAATCTCAAAATATGTCGGGTACAGTCGTTAATCCCTAAATTCACTTTTAAAATGAAAATGGGGTAAAAAATTAAATCTAAAATAAATACACATGATTTTCTGTGTAAGTGATAGCCGTTAAGGCGAGAAACCCTTCCAAGAAGGTGTGCTCGGTTTATTCGGGTGATACACGAGAAAATCTCATGCATATGATAGTGTGATTTATGTTAGGGCTACCCTTCCGAGAAGGTGGGTCCTAATACGATCCGATGATGCATGAAAACCTTTAAAGGGGTAAAACACACCAACTAAACACTCTGAACTACATGAGGCTTGATTCTCTTCCAAGAGATACGTAGGCAACCCGCTAAAATTCGGGTGCAGCCCAAATCACCAAAAACACCAAAATCTTGGTATCGATGTGACTTCGAATCAAGAGGATAACCAAAAGGGGTCGAACTCAAATATTATAAATTAAATAAAATGTGTTGTACAATTATATCGCGCATTTTTGTTCAACATATTTTTGGCACGCCCAGTGGGACCCTTTTTGCCTTTTCATCTCTTATTTTTATTCGATACTAATATTTATCTATTTATTTTGGTTGCAAGGAAAATGGCACCAAGAGCGATCGTGAAGTTCAACGAGCTGCCGGCGACTTTCCTCGTAGAGGGTGGTCGTTGGTTGAGGAAGAGATCTTTCAAGGTGCAGTTTGAAGTGACGAGGGATTCCATCTCCGCCGAGATCCCAACAAGCAATGTGTTCGAGGCCATCGAGGAGGATGCAGCGATGCAGACTTGGGTCCCAAGAGCATCCGTCCCTTCATCGGGACAAAGTGACGAAAAGCCCGCCAAAGTCTTCATCAAGCGGAAGCCGACTTATGTCCGAGTCGGGGAGGCCAGTGTGGCCAGTAGCAGTGCGAGTAGGCCGACCCGTGTTGTTTCCCAGGGGCCTATCATTCGAATTATCAAGAAAAATGATAATTCGGTGAAGGGCTCCGTTCCATCGGTGGTTGAGACCAAGAAGGAGAACAAGCCCCGGAGGAGAAGGGGACGAAAGTGCGGCTCCCAGCGCGGGAAGGCTGGGGCACTTCGCAAGTTGGCCCCATCCCCGGCGTTGGACCTGGCCAACGCAACCCTATGGAAGGCCGCCAAAGACCTCATTGAGGCAAACAAGACTATCATCGCACCTCAAACCGCGAGCTCAAGCCATATTTTCTTTGGTTCAATTCCGTGGGATATGAACCATGTGGAACAAGTCATGATTACCTCCTATTCGGAGGGAGAGGTCGAAGAAGGATCTTTAAAAAAGAGAGATCGGAAAGCCAAAGCTCCGAAGGTCAAAGTGTTGAAGCCGACGGAGCCTCAGAAGGATGTCCAAGCATCTTTTCAAGCTCAGGACAAAGGGAAGAGCATAGTGGTGCCAAGAAAAGCTACCTCACTCCCCATTTATATGGAGGGGTACGAGGGGCCAATGACAAGGTCAAGATCTAAGACCACGTCATACGCCGGCGCAGTTACTCGTTCACCAAGTCCGCCAGCTATAACAAAGAAGAAACAAAGCTCTCCTTTATATGGAGATTCGGATTCGTTGTTTCATGAGGATGAGTTCCCGACGGCAGTTGTCAGCGGTATTGGATCAAATGATGGATCCGAAGAGGAAGTTGAAAGCATATCAGTGCTGGTTACCGGTGCCTCAACTGTTGAAGAGCAACTCTAGGAATTACAGAGAAAACTGGAGGAAAGAGATGCTCAAATACAACTCCTCATGGATCAAATGCAATAGCAAAATTCCGAAAACAGGCAAGAGCAAAGACGAGAGGAAAGTAGCTCCTCTATCTCTCCCCAAGAGATAAAGGATTTAATTGCTCAAGGGATTCGGGAATTTAAGATCTCCCAAAGTCCGCCAGTGATTGGCTATAGAAAACCATACCCTGCGGATTATGATGCAATTCCTTTCCCTCCGCACTATCAAAGGCCGACTTTTGATAAATTTGACGGCATCCATGGTTCGCCTCATGAGCATCTAGCTCATTTTTACTCCGCGTGCGGAGAAACTGCTTTAAGCGATCAATTGTTGATAAGGCAGTTCGTCCAATCGTTAAGAGGATCCGCGTTTACATGGTATACGCAGCTTCAGCCCGAGTCGATCCATACCTGGGATGACCTACAAAAAGAGTTTTTGGCCCAATTTGTGAGCTCAAAGGCCAAAGTTTCCATCATGGATCTTGCAAATGCTCATCAAAGGCCAAATGAGTCTGCAAATGATTTCATTGCAAGGTGGAGAAGCTTGCGACTGCAATGCCCGGAAAAATTGAGTGAAGAAGCATGTGTGCAAATGTGCACTAACAACTTGATTCCCGAGCTAGCGGTGCACGTAGGCAGTGCGGAACCGAAAGCTTTCGATGCGTTAGTGTCGAAGGCCTGCAATGTTGAGCGTCAATTGGCTCGGCGTAAGATCGGGACGAGTCGGCCTCAAGTTAATGAAGTAAAGAAAGAAGAGGGTAGAAAACCCGCGAAAAAAGGTGAATCGATGGCCACCTTCATTAAGCCCCAAGGAAAACCCTCCGGGAGTACTTCTAGGGCAAATGAGAAGGGTCAGGCCAAAGAAACTTTTAAAAGGTTAACTCTCGAGGAGAGGAAGCAAAAGAAATACCCCTTTGATGATGAAGATGTAAGGGGTATATTCAGCGAGTTGATAAAGGAGAAAATGATATCTCTTCCGGAGTCAAAGAGGCCAAATGAAGTCAACAAAACGGGTGATCCGAGGTATTGCCCTTATCACCGTATTGTTAGTCATCCAATTGAAGACTGCTATGTTTTCAAAGACATTGTCGAGAGGATGATCAACAAGGGTGAGATTGAAATCGAGGGAGTAAGCTCTAAAAACCAAACCGCTTCGTCAAATCCTATATCGGTAGCGGAAGAAGTAGAGAGCAACCCTTTGTTGGAGGTTGTCAAAGAGGATGCCATTCCTACAGTATCATTGCCTCCGAAGGCCGTCCCCGTGCAGTTTCAAATGCGCAATGAGGTGCGTACTGTATGGGCCTATCCGGATATGCCAAGAGACGGGCCAGGTGGCATGTCTTTATATGACGTATTGATGCAAACAAACGTTGAAGAATCGTTTTCGCCGGATGGTGAGGGCGAGAATGGTTCTAAGTGGCAGGTTTATGTAAGTCGGAAAAGGTCTCCTTCAAAGACCACCCGACGAGCAGGACCTACGGGCTTTAGGATGATCGGTAGGAAGCCCGAAAAGAAAAACAAGAAGAAGAAAAACAAAAGGAAGGGTAAGAAGAATAAGAAGCCTGAAAGTAAGTCCGACGAAGAGTATACTCAACCCGGACGTAAAATGTTCACTCTTATGGATTATATTCCAAAAGAGTTCTTGGAGGATGACTCTCCCGGTGAAGAATTATTGCAGGAAGGTGAAGTTGTTGATGATCCTTCCGATGAAGAATTGTTTCGGGAAGGTGAAGTTGTCGATGATTCTTCCGATGAAGAATTATTTTGGGAAGGTAAGGTCGTCCAGTGTTGTATGACCTCATGGGCCGATATGGTCGAGGAAGAAGAGGTCAATGAAATTTCTCTTCGTTCGGGAAAAAAGTTGTCTTCTCCTAAACCCAAGGAAAAAGAAAAGGGTAAGGAGTCACCTATTGGTGAGACATCAAAAACGGCAAATTTTGAGGAGGCGGTTGACAAAGAAGCTTCCATACCGAACCAAAAAGACAAGGAGGTTGGGGCATCTAATCCAAAAGATGTTGCACCACGAGGGCCGATGTCACTTCGAAAAACTTCTTATAAAGAGAAGGTGAAGTATGATGTTATCGGTCACTTAAAGCGCATTCCCGCACGTCTAAGTGTATATGATGATTTGCAAATGTCGACCGACCTAAGAAAGGCTTTAATTCAAGCTCTCATGGATCCGGAAGATTATAAAGACCAAGTTGATCATGTAGAGGTCGACGAAGTCACACCATCTCCTCCGGTTCATTGCGCTTCTTGCATGGCGTGTATAACTTTCTCCGATGGAGATCTCCAATTGGGGAGCAACGACCATAACAGACCGTTATATGTAACGGGTATGGTTGGGGAGACAAAATTGAATAGAATCCTATTAGATTGTGGGTCCGCAGTGAACTTATTGCCTTTGCGGGCTTTGGAAGCGATGGGGTTATCCGTTGATCATCTATCGCCGACATTACTCACTATTCAGGGATTCAACCAAGTGGGGCAAAAAGCGCTAGGTGCTATCGCCTTAAAAGTGGTTTTGGATGATCTTTACAAAGATGCACTCTTCCATGTGATTGATGCCGGAACCTCTTATAATGCGTTGCTTGGAAGACCTTGGCTCCATGCTAGCAAATCAATCGCTTCTACACTTCATCAGTGCTTAAAATACACCGATGAGAACGGGAATGAGAGGACTATCCGAGGTGATAGTGATCCTTTTCAAGGTGAAAGCGTTAATTACGCGGACGCCAAATTCTACAAATCGGTGTATTGTAGTCCTAGCACTCGTTTAGAAGCGAAAAAGGACAGTAGAAGTGAAAGTCCTCAAAAAGAAAAGATCGGCCGAAAAGAGTTGTCACCGCCTAAAATCTCTCTTGTTTGCAAGAAGGAGGTGCAAGTGACTCGTCCGAAGGTGTTGTTCAAATACACACCTAAAGACAAGCGCCAACCCGGTCAAAAGCCGTTAAGTGCCACGGAGAAGGCCATGAATTCTTTAATGACAAGTTATACTTGTCCTCTCCGCAAGATTGACCAATCCGTGCCTAAGAAGAAGTTGGTCATTCATCGGCATTTCGGAAAGAAAAGAAATGAAGACACGAGGGTAGTGTTCAAAGGCGAGTCGTCGAAGTTGCCCGATGAACAGGTCCCTTCAAAGCTTGATAAAAAAGTCAAAATTAAGGTGGCGAAACCCTCGTGGAAATGTAAAACCCAACAAAACCCCCCTAGCAAGATCTCGATGGATGATTTGCAGCTTTCGCAAGAAGGCGAGTTGTTATCGGCCAAAGTCTTAAAGCCTATGACTCTTACAAGTCATGAGCAAAGTATGTTCTTGCAAGAGACAACAAACGCTCCGCGAGTCTCGGTCTTTGGAAGACTAGGAGTAAGTTCTTCAAAAGTTTCTGTGTTTGAGAGACTTGGAGAAGCCAGTGTGTCCAAGAACAAGAAGGTCAATGGCAAGAAAAATAAGAAGTGGAAGCTTAAGAAAAAGAAGTCAAGAGCTCCTACTTGTAAGCCGGAGGATCCAATGGATACTCAAATGGAGGAGGTGAACATGGTGTTGACCTCTAGCGAGAGTGAATCGGTCGAAGACTCACAGGATTTTGTTAACATAATCCAGCCAACTCCACCGAAAATGGAGGATGGTGGTCAAGCCACGGTCGATAAACTTCAAGAGATCAATCTTGGGAGTGTCGAAAATCCTAAACCTGTTTTTGTTAGTGCTTTTCTAACAGACAAGGAAAAAGGATTATATGAGGAGCTTTTCCATGAATATCAAGATGTGTTTGCTTGGGGGTACCAAGACATGCCTGGGTTAGATCCAAAGGTGGCAATGCATAAGTTGTCCATCTCAGAAGAAGAGAAGCCGATAAAGCAAGCGCAACGCCGTTTTCGGCCCGAGTTGACTGTGCAAATCAAAGTTGAAGTCAATAAGCTCATCGAGGCCGGATTCATTCGGGAGGTTCAATATCCGATATGGTTGGCTAACATTGTTCCCGTGAAGAAGAAAAATGGTCAGCTGCGCATCTGTGTTGATTTCAGGGACCTAAATGAAGCATGTCCCAAGGATGAGTTCCCTCTTCCCATAACCGAGCTCTTGGTTGATTCCACTACAGGGTTCCAAGCCTTGTCCTTTATGGATGGATTCTCGGGTTATAACCAAATCAAAATGCATCCCGAAGATGAAGAACTAACGGCTTTCCGTACACCATTAGGCACGTATTGCTATACTGTGATGCCTTTTGGGTTAAAGAATGCCGGGGCAACCTATCAAAGAGCCATGACGGTCATCTTTCATGATCTTCTTCACAACACCATCGAGTGTTATGTAGATGACCTTGTGGTGAAGACAAAGAAGAGGGAGGATCATATAAATGATCTTAAAATAATTTTTGAAAGGTTGCGCAAGCACCAGTTGAAAATGAATCCTCTTAAATGCGCCTTTGGTGTAACATCGGGAAAGTTTCTTGGTTTCGTTGTTCGAGGTCGAGGAATAGAAATTGATCCCGATAAAATTAAGGCGATCATGGAAATGCCAGCTCCGAGGAATCTCCGTGAATTGCGAGGCTTGCAAGGCAGGCTTGCTTATATTCGACGGTTCATTTCGAACCTAACGGGGAGATGTCAACCCTTTTTAAGGTTGATGAAGAAAGATGTTCCCTTCGTTTGGGATCAAGCTTGCCAAAATGCCCTCGAGAGCATCAAGAAGTACTTGACCGATCCGCCGGTTCTTATGGCACCAGTTCAAGGAAGGCCCTTGATTTTGTACATTGCAAGTCTTGAGCGATCGTTAGGGGCTATGTTGGCTCAAAATAATGATGACGGAAAGGAAAATGCCTTGTACTACATCAGCCGAACAATGGTGGGGGCAGAACAAAATTATTCCTCTATGGAGAAGATATGTCTAGCGTTGATCTTTGCCATCCAAAAGCTACGGCATTACCTTTTATCCCACCAAATCACATTAATATCCAAAGCTGATCCTTTACGGTACATCTTATCAAAAACCGTGTAGTCGGGACGATTGGCCAAATGGGCTATGCTTCTAGCTCCTTTTGACATTAAATATGTGCCTCAAAAGTCAATAAAGGGGCAAGTCATAGCTGATTTCTTAGCAGCCCATCCTACTCCGGATAATGAGGTGTTGTCGGATGATTTGCCGGATGAAGAAGTCTTTATGACGGAGGAAAAATCTTGGCAGTTATATTTCGATGCCGCTGCAACAAAAAGAGGGGCTGGTGTGGGTATCATTTTCATTACCCCAAGTGATGGAATAGTGCCTTATTCATTTTCTCTTTTGGAGAATTGCACAAATAATGTGGCAGAATATGAGGCACTCATTATCGGCTTGGAGATAGCTCTTGAAATGCGTGTTGATCCATTGAAGGTGTTTGGTGACTCTCAATTAGTCGTTAGACAACTAAATGGGCAATACGAGGTCAAAAACGCAAACTTGATCCCTTTGCATCAAAGAGCTAAATATCTCACACATCAATTCCGCCAAGTTGAAGTGGTGCATATATCGAGGTGTGAGAATGACAAGGCAGACGATTTGGCAAAATTAGCTTCATCGTTGACATTACCAAATGAAAGGGAAATTCAGGTTACCATCGGTGAACGTCATCTGCTCCTACCATACTTGGAGCGAAATGAGCCAAAAGAGGAAGTGGAAGTCGCTTCCGTTTATGAAATTGAGGAAGAAATGGATTGGCGACAACCACTTGTTGAATATCTTCGTCATGGAGTTCTCCCTGATGATGCGAAAAGGAGGGTGGACGTTAAAAGACGAGTGCCAAGATTCTTACTTAAGAATGATACTTTATATCGAAGAACATTTGACGGAATCTTGCTAAGGTGCTTGTCCAGAGAAGAAGCTAAATACATTCTAGCCGAAACTCATGCTGGAGTGTGCGGAGCGCATCAAGCAGGTCCTAAATTGGCTAATCAAATCAAACGGTTAGGCTACTATTGGACTACTATGGTGAAAGATGCTATGGACTTCGCTAAAGCTTGTCACGCTTGCCAAATTCACAGCGACTTCATACATCAACCTCCTCAAATGCTACATCCTACTACTTTATCATGGCCTTTCAATGCATGGGGTCTTGATGTGGTAGGGAGCATAAAGCCATCTTCTTCCCGAGGTCACCAATATATTTTGGCGGCTACAGATTATTTCTCCAAATGGGCCGAAGCTATACCTTTGAAGGAGGTGGGAGCTAAAGAAGTCGCCAATTTCATAAGGACTCATTTGATTTATCGATATGGAGTGCCTTCGAAGATCATCTCCGATAACGCTCTTTACTTCAAGAATCAAATGTTGGTAAAGTTGAGCGAGAAATTCGGGTTTAAGCATAGCTTTTCATCTAGCTATAACCCGTCGTCAAATGGACAAGCTGAAGCATTTAATAAAGTGCTATGCAAAATTCTTAAAAAAATGGTCTCAAAATCAAAGAGAGATGGGCATGAGCGGTTACCGGAGGCACTATGGGCTTACCGGACTACAACCCGAACATCGACAGGTTGTACACCATACAACTTGGTCTTTGGGTCCGAAGCTGTTTTACCACTAGAAATACAATTGCCATCTCTTAGAGTAGCGGTTCAACTTACCGACCCCGAGGAGAATGTCAAAATCCGTTGGGCCGAGCTTGAAGCATTAGACGAGCTTAGGCTAGCAACGCAACAAAAGCTTGAAATCTACCAGGCTCAAGTAGCTGGGGCATTCAACAAGCGGGTCAAGTTTCGCTCATTCACTATTGGTGACTTGGTTCTTACCATTCGTCGACCAATTGTCATTAATCGAAAAGCGCAAGGAAAGTTTGAATCGAAATGGGAAGGTCCTTATGTGGTGACCAAAGTTTTTCCCAAAGGGGCATATGAGCTCTCAAATACCGAAGGCGAAGTGGTATATTCATGTGTGAACGGAAAATTTGTGAAAAAGTTTTTCACATGAAGTTTGAGAGCCAGAACGTCAAGAACTACGTTAAGACTTGATCTCCAACAAGGAGTACGTAGGACGTTTGACATCAAAACATTTGTCAAATTCAGTCGCACAAAAAAAAAAATCCGGGTTCGCATATGATAGTCGGATCATTTGGAAAACCCTTCCTAGAAGGTGGGCCCAGGTAGTCCGAGTGATGCGGTAAAAAAAAAAAAAAAAAAAAAAAAAAAAAGAAGAAAAAGAAGAAAAACCCCGGTACAAAGAAATGAAATGAAAAAATGGACTGAAAGCTAGTCCAAAATCGAGGCGCCCTGGAGCATATGTGAAAAATGGGCGTCCGAAAGAACTACGAATGGCTTGATCCCTCAGAAAGAGGGTACGTAGGCAGTCTAGCTAGTAAAAAACGCTAGATGCAGCCCTAAAAACAAACACAATACCAATTGCCCTCTTAAAAGGAGAGTGAGTACATTTCTTGTAAGAGGGTGTCACTCTTAAGGGCTCTTTATGCCGAGTGTTAAACCCAACTTTTCTTAGCGGAATATACGTTATCGATAGAAGAGTATGGAGAGGAAATGTTTTGAATACATGCAACATACATGCAGGGGCATATACTTGTCCTACCTAAGAGGCAAGGAAAGAGGAATTTTGTCATAGCAATAAGTTGTGTTGATTTGATATTAAGTTCTGTAGAGCTCTTGTATCTAAAAAAAAAGTGTGCTCGCATGTATTCATAAAAAATGTATGTGCAAAATCAAATAGGTGCCCAAAAGTTCCTAAAGCATATAAAAAAAAATGATGATGATAAAAAAATCCGCTAACTAAATAGAGGCGAATGAAGTAAAAGTGGCAATTAGAGTCTGGAGGTGAGCTTTCTTCGAATTGAGATCCTCCAGCTTCGCCTTGCCTTCCCGCTCCAGCTTTTCTAGGCTTCGTTGTCTCTCTGTAGTGATCTGGATAAGATGCTCTGCTTCAGATTTTCTCTTTGTTAGCGCCTCTTTGTTCCTAGCAAAATTATCCTTCAAGGTTCGAAGCTTCTCTTCCGCTAGCAAAACCTCCCTTTCTTGCTCTTTTATAGCAAGTTCTTGCTCTTTTGTAGCAAGAGAGTCTTCCTCCACCTGAGCTAATGTCTTCTTTTCGGAGGCAAGATCCTCATTACAGTGAGAAAGAGTGGTAGATACCTCATTCAAAGCAGTAGAGTCGATAGTGCTCTCTGCTGCAGCTATAGTTTCCATCTCCTCAAAAAGATGGTTGACTTGGGAAACTATCCAAAAAACACTACCATCATCCACTTCGGCAGCCTTGGTAGTGAGCTTCAATACCTTCAAGTGTTTAAAAACTTCATCTCGAGTAGACAACAAAGTCAAAGCGGATTGAGAAGCTAGAATAGCTTTAGCAATGGCTTTGATACCTTCCATGACTGCTGTGCGGAGGTAGGGCGGCACCGAGTCAGGAAATAGACTATCCAAGGAAGCTGTTGCATGCTCAATGGGAGCAGATGAAGCTAGTGCATTCCCAATGGGAGCAGATGAAGCTGGTGCATTCTCAATGGGAGCAGAGTCTGGCAAATTCTGTATCGGCTCAAGAGGCTGCTGTTGTAGCCCAGCAATCAAACCATCATCAGCTTCATTGGTTAATGGTGCTAGCATCTCTAAATTGGTAGAGGTCGCTCCGGTAATATCAAAATCAAGTTCCGGATCACTGTCATCGTAGTCCTCTTCATCTGAGTAGTGCTCACTCTGAAAAGTCAATTTCCTTACTGCATTAACATCAAAGAAAGATGTTAAAAATATATATATATATATATATATATATATATATATATATATATATATATATATATATATATATATATATATATATATATATATATATATATATATATATATATATAGTCAAGAGCATAAAAAAAAAGGAAGATAAAAAAAATGTGAGAAGTAAAAGGGTGCACCTTTGCTTCCAGTGCCTGAATCCTCCAACAACATGGGGCTTTTATGTCTCGGCTTCTTTCTTTTAGGGTGTAACTCACTACTCGAGGAGCTGTTAGAGTTTTCCCTTGTTGCATTTGCAGGCACTAGGGGACTTTTCTGGCTTCCTTCTGCTACCTCGGCAGGCATTGAGATGTGTTTTGGACTACTCTCTAACACATCTTCAGGAATTGGGAAACTTCCTAAATCTTCCTCTGCTACCTTCGATGGCGCTGGTGAACTGGGGATAGGCGAGCAAAACATGCCACTGGAAGGTTCGACTGCCTTAGAGGTGTTCCCAATACCATGGAACCCACTAATCACTGTTCTCACATCAACAAGTTGATAGATAGGCTCTCTCAAATGAGTGTCACTACCGGTCAGAGTTGCATTGACCTTTCGAAGTGATTGACTCAAGTAAGGCGTTGAAGCTCCAACCCATCAGGCACAATAGTTCCGAGTACATGCTCCAGCACTACTCCAGTCAGGTATATGGAAAACTTCGCTGGTACCACTCTGGAAGAAACGAGCATAACACTCAGCAATATCCTTCAAGGATCTTCTGGTTCTGGGTGCAAAACCAAACGTCAAAGCATTTGCAGGAACACCCTGGTCATAGCCAAATTGGCGAGCAAACCTGTTGGGGTAATATGGTTCTAGAGTTAAAGTCTGGCCCATCCGAATAGGCAGCCTAGTAGAGCGTATGCAAAGCAGCCGTTCAAAATTGAGGTTTGAAAGCCCCCCATTATCAACTAGGTCTAATTTGGCCCTTTCGCCAAAAGGTATAGTACGGTATCGAACAAACTGGTCATGCCTCAATATCAACCTAGCCTGGTGAAGGTCGGGGTTCTCCAGCCGGAGTCCAGCACATCGTATAAGGAGAGGGAGTTCCTGAGGGAAGTCTGCGTGGTCATGGCATTTGTATAGGGAGGGGAAATACTCTGACAACCAGCCAATCACAAAATGAATCCCAAAGCAAGGATTAACTCTACCAGGATGTGATGGATGGGTGGCCATCTCATTGAGGCCATGATAAATGTGGCCTAAGACAGTAGGAGCCAAAGAGACTTGCGTACCTTGCGCCATAAAGCACGCCATAACAAAGGTCTCAGGACGAACTACTCGAGGATTCTGGGGCAAAACGAATCTGCTAAGCAAAAGAGCTAAAAACGCCGCTAACTCGCCTTGGCTACTCACAGTAAGAGTAGGAAAATCCGTTACACGCGATCTCTCAAAATAACGTATAGAGGCATTGCGGATATCCTGCTTCCTTGTCAACCCAATACCAGTTTGGTCTTTGATAGCAGCAATATTCCATTCATCCCTGTAGAAGTAATCTATCCAATCCTCCCAAAAAACCCGATTCTTGCTGCGATGTTTACAAATATCAGCATGGATGCGCAAAAGCTCTAAAACAGTGGGAGGGAACTTACTCCTATCAGAAAGGTGCTCGTTCAGTGGTAAGAATTCCTCATATGGGTCACCTAGTATTGGCAAACCTGCGATCTGCTTTAGATCATTGAGTGAAATCCCAAGTTCACCGCCTCCATGATGTAAAGTGTTCGTTAAAGGGCTCCAAAGTTCACAAAAGGCTCTCCATACATCCTTGTGATACATGTAAGGAAAGCGTGAAACTGCCACGAGACCAAGTATGCCGGAACGACGCAAAGTATCTGCATGATGGTTCATCATCTTCTGAGTCCAATCTGACAAACCAGATATGAAATTTGCGATTCCGCTAAATCTGAAATCTGCACCCCAATGCAGCTTCTTTGCCAACAAATGCTTGAGAATTGGGTAAAATTCATCACTCTCAGGAAGTTTGTTGGTGAATTTCCTATCAGCTTGAAACTTTTGAAGGAAGACACCGTTGAGTAGTTTACTATTCCTCACATTGGTTTGTATGACCCCGCACATCCTCACCAGAAAATGTCAAATAGCCGAAAAAGGCATCTTCCCTCTCGGTCCAAACTCGATGCGATGGAACAAGTGGAGGAACATCAACCTCATGAAGGGAGAGCGATCTCTGGTAAAGGGGTCCATCTTCAAGTTCCTGACCATTGCCCCCCAACGCCCTCTGAGAATGAACACCTCCATAAACGTTCATTCTGGTAAGCTGAAAATCAAGCAAACAAAGCGTTAAGTTAAAGAAAATGAGAGGAAAGAAGACAAAGGCAAAGACGAACTTTGAATATGTTCGGTTAGTTCCTTACAAATTCAAAGTTCGGGGGCAACTGTTGAATGATAAATTTCGGTGAACTATCAAACTATCCCTATTTGTTAAAATTTGGGAGATGTTCATCCTATGACATAATAATAAATGAAATCGGGCTTTATAAATACAAGCCCCCAAAATGATTATACTAGCCCAAATTTGATGCCCATATTTAATTCTATTCAATGGAGAAATATGGAATTAAAATTGAATAAAATATATGTGGGTGAGTATTTAATCATGCATTTAAATGAGTGAGCAGTTAAAAAAAATTGAGAACTGTCAAAGGGGGAAGTTAAATGTAACTGCTCCCGTTTTCTTTCCCACCTACAAAACATAAATAAAGAAAATAATTAATTAAAGGGATGGAGTGGGGTGGTGGAGCCAGTTATTTCAGTAACTGTGCAACCTTGGCTTATAAAAGGGGAAAGCTACTCATCTTTGGGGTTTTACAGAGACACAAACACGCACTATCCCAAAAGAAAAGAAACAGGCACACAGAGGAAGAAAATCCCAGCAAAGCAAAGTCTTGATCAAGGTAGTGGTTTCGTTTGATGTCTGTTCGATTCTTGGAACCCTGCCCTTGAAAACCTCGAGAGCTTTTCATGTGGCCTGGGTTCCGGAATCACTAAATCACACAAGCCATATCGAAGTGCTGTCCAAATTCCGTCGTGTATTCCTTTCGATTTTGGTAACCCCGCCCATGAAAACCTCGAGAGCTTTTCATGTGGCCTGGGTTCCAGAATCAATGAATTACTCTAAACCAGGGCTGAAATGCTGCCCAATTTTGGCTAGAGCAAAACTGATTCAAGAAAAAAAAGAAAGGGGAATCACAGTCTCAACTCTTTACATAAAAGAAAATGACCGTGAATGAACCTGGCCAAATTGGTTCCAAATAGAACCTCAGGCCAACAATAGTGAATGAAAAAAAATGAATGAAATGAAATTGGTAAAATTAAAATGAACAAATCCAAGACAATGATTTCACTCAGCCAAAAGAAAGAAAGATGAAGGGGGAATCTAATTAAAATTGGTGTAAAATTATACAGACCATGAAATTTCCTCTGATTTGAAACTTCAAAACGGTTACAAGCATTCCAAACTTTGATTCAAGGCTTACAAAGTGTTGGATTGATAAACATTACACATTGGAGGAACAAAATTGTCTCAAAACGAAACAAAGAAAAAAGCCCTAAATTTAACGTCATAATAGAAACAAGGAATCCAGACCTATGCGAACCCTTTTGCTCCCTGAGTTGACAAACCTGTAGCTCTCCACCTTGACCCTCTTGATCGTGGTCTATCAGTTCGTCTCGGATCACCAAGAACCGCCTGCGCCTTCACTCTTCGGGCGGTCGGCAAATCGTCGCCTTGAACTGTTGCCCTATTCGGTCTAAGCGTTTCTGATTAGAAAGTTGAGGCTGGGAGAGAAACGTGGGCTAAAAAAAATCAATTAAGAAATACGGATGAACAGAGGGCAAAACAGGCCGAGCTCTCGGTTGAGTCAACTGGAGCTAACTGATGGAATGGGTTACCATCTTCGTTTGGGCTCAGTTAATTACTTTGATTAAGCCCATTAGCAAATGTTCAAAGTTTGCTTCAGAATTGTTTCAAAACAATTAAGGCAAAACATCAAACGTAACATATATGCCTCTACATATTATTTAATTGCAAAATGAACCCACTAAAACATAAGAATTATAATCGGCATAAATTAAGAATTTGAGTTTTATTAAAATGTCAAATTAAAACTCATAAATATTCTTTGCCAATTAATTCTATTGGGTCAATCTCAAAACCGGCTCCTAAATAAAAAACGGAGTCGAAATCTCAAATCGACTCCTAAATAAAAACGGAGTCAAAATCTCAAATCGAGTTTCACCAAATATAAACTCGTTCACCAAATATAAACTCGGTTTTCGTTGAGAACTACGTATAGACTTGATACTCTTTTACGAGTTACGTAGGAAATTCGGTATAAAATTCTAAATATTCCGAATTCAGTCACCGGTTACAAATTAAATCAAACGGTTTCAAAATAAAAGAACTACGTAAAGACTTGACGCCGTAAAAACGGCTACGTAGGTAACCCGATATTAAATCTCAAAATATGTCGGGTACAGTCGTTAATCCCTAAATTCACTTTTAATATGAAAATGGGGTAAAAAATTAAATCTAAAATAAATACACATGATTTTCTGTGTAAGTGATAGCCGTTAAGGCGAGAAACCCTTCCAAGAAGGTGTGCTCGGTTTATTCGGGTGATACACGAGAAAATCTCATGCATATGATAGTGTGATTTATGTTAGGGCTACCCTTCCGAGAAGGTGGGTCCTAATACGATCCGATGATGCATGAAAACCTTTAAAGGGGTAAAACACACCAACTAAACACTCTGAACTACGTGAGGCTTGATTCTCTTCCAAGAGATACGTAGGCAACCCGCTAAAATTCGGGTGCAGCCCAAATCACCAAAAACACCAAAATCTTGGTATCGATGTGACTTCGAATCAAGAGGATAACCAAAAGGGGTCGAACTCAAATATTATAAATTAAATAAAATGTGTTGTACAATTATATCGCGCATTTTTGTTCAACAATTACATCGGAGTTAAACTGAAAAAGGAATCTATAGACTATAGGTACAAGTCTAAAGTATATTTATACATGTGCGAGTTTGTTTAGTTTTTTTTTTTTTTTTTTGAAACGAAAAGAATTTGGCCATAGAGCTAAGCTCTATCAGCCAAGGGCATCCTTGCGGATGAGACTACGCAGCAGAGAATCATCAGGAGTCATAGATCCGTTTGAAGCAAAGACAATACGTGACAAGCGGTCAGCCACCAGATTTGCCTCACGGAAGACATGACGAATCTCAACAGAACCAAAGAAGCCCAGCGAGACTAGACTGTCCGAGACAATCATTTCAGAGTCTCCAGTAGGCTTCCCCATACCTTTTAGACTTTTGATAATCGTTAAGTTATCTCCTTCAATGATTAGGTTCATGATTTTCAGTTCTTTTGCGGCTTGCAGGCCCTTCCAAAGGCCCATGCTTTCACATCCACAAACTGAGGTGATTGGTGAGGTTCCTGAGCCACTGAAAATAGGAGCACCAACGGAATCCCGAAGGATGAAGCCATACGTGCCCCTACCATCAGGGGAGAGAGAACCGTCAAAATTCAGTTTATAAGTTCCATTTGGAGGGGGTTCCCATTTGGTTCTTTTTCTTTTCGATTTCAATCTGGGTTGGTCGAATTTTTTGGACAAGTTTTTGTCATTTGTGCAGTAATCCAGTGGACCTGAATACGTTGTTTTCTAGATAAATATTTGTTCTTTTACAAATGATAAGATACGCCTTATGTCTGGGTTTATATTTTCAAAGATCGTTTTGTTTCTGAAATACCAAATTCCCCACCAAACAAAGGCTAGATCTTCAAAACATTTTTCCCCAATTGTATTTTTTATATCCCAGATTGTGTCGTTGAGGTGTTCCTCTTTGTTGAAACAACCCATGATTTTCATAAAGGCACCTGGGTTATTTGCAATAAGGGTTTCCCTAGAAACAGGACAGTCCCATAGTAGATGGTTAAGGTCTTCATAGCAGGAGTCACAGTGTGGGCAATTCGTCGGTATACCAAGACTACGAGATGCCAGTTTAACCGTAGTTGGTATTCCGTTCTTAAGGATTTTCCAAAGGAAAGTTTTTATTTTAGGAGGAATCTTTAGCCCCCAAACCCAGTTTATATCCGAAATTTCATGGTTTTTGTGTCTATGTATCATGTCAATTGCAGACTTTGTGCTGAACCAGCCATTTTTGCTCCATTTCCAATATAGTCTATCAACATGGATGTGTTGTGGTATTGGGATTGTTTTGATTGCTTCTATTATGTCATTTGGAATGACATTCTGTAGATTTTCATGTAATTTATCTTGGTCCCATGTTTTATTCTGTTTTAGGAAATAATTTATGTTGATTGTTTCGTCAATTTGTTGTGTTCCCGAGATTAGTGAATTTAGCGGCGAAGAGCCTAGCCACCAGTCCCGCCAAAAATTAATGGATGAGCCATCCCCAATAGACCATTTTAGACCTTGTTTGAATAAAGGTAATAATTTTATTAAATGCGTCCATTGCCAGGAAGAGGACCCATGCTTATGATAATTCAGAATGTTTTGATCTTTGAGATATTTTTCTTTAATTAATGTAACCCAGGGGCTAGATGGTTCTGCTAATAGTTTCCATAGTAATTTCATCTGAAGGGCTTTATTCATGTCCTCAGAGCTGCGAAGACCAAGTCCTCCATTTTCCTTGGTTTTACAAACCTCAAACCAGCTGATGAGGGGTTTGTGATTCGGGCCCTTGTTCCAAAGGAAGTTTCGGTTGATTTTATCAAGTTCTGTGTGAACAGATTTGGGTAGCATAAAACATTGCATTATATGTAAAGGTTTAGCTGCTAGCGTCGTTTTGATCAAGGTACAACGACCCGCTTGTGAGAGGCAATTCGCCTTCCATCTGTGTAGCTGTGACTTAGTGCTTGTTAATAAGTCTTTAAATTCGTCTTTCATCACTCGTCCTTCAATGATCGGACATCCCAAATAGCTCCCCAATTTGGGGGTGTGTGCTATTTCAAGCTCATTTCGAATAAGATTTTTTTGTGTGGTTGAAACATTTCCGGATGTTTGGAATTGAGATTTGTGCCTGTTCACTCGTTGTCCTGACAAAGATGAGTATTCTTGTAGTACTTTGTTAATTTGGTCACAGCCGGTTTTGGTTGCTGATGCAAATATGACAATATCGTCGGCAAAGGCTAAGAAGGGGATTTTCGTACCACCGCGTGTTAGTTTGATTCCTAGATGGCTTTGCGGCCTTGCTGATTCATGTTGTAGCCCTCGAGCTAGAATTTCTGATATTATTAAAAATAGATATGGTGAGAGCGGGCATCCCTGGCGTAATCCCCGCTTGGGGAAAAACATATCCGTGGGTTCATTATTTACTAGTACTGAGTATGTTACAGTTGTAATACATTCTTTGATCCATTCCATAAATTTGGGTGAGAAACCAAGTTTAAGCATGGTGGAGAGTAAGAAGTTCCAGTCGACCATATCAAAAGCCTTTTCCACGTCAAGCTTGACAGCCATCCAACCTGAATTTCCTTTTTTCTTTGAGAAAGAGTGGAATATTTCATTTGCAATTAAGATGTTATCCTGTATTGATCTGCCAGAAGAGAAGGCACTTTGAAGTGGGTTTGTTACTTTGGGGATAATCCTTTTTAGTCTTGATGCTAGTATTTTGGATATAATTTTGTATGTTATTGAGCATAGGCTGATAGGCCTATAGTGAGATGTTGTAGTCGGGTTGTCTATCTTCGGTATTAATGCTATGAACGTGTGGTTTGTTTGTTTTAGAATTCTTCCACTCAGAAAGAAGCTCTTGACCGCCTTTATGACGGATGGTTCAACTATGTGCCAGTATTTTTTGAAGAATCCGGCAGGGAACCCATCAGGTCCTGGGGATTTGTCATTGGCAAGACTGAAAACCGCATTCTTTATTTCAGAATTTGTGATTTGGCAAGTCAGCCAGTCATTATCTTCGTTCGAGATTTCATTTCCTACATGATGGAGTAAATTGCTTGGTATTTGTTGTCTGGGTTGTTGTGAAAATCTCTGGCCGAAGTCCTGCTTGATTAGCTCTCTGATGTCTTTTTCACTGCTGAGTGTTATACCAGCGGTGGTTTGAAGGTGCTTTATTATGTTTCTGTTTCGTCTTCCAGTTGCAATTTTATGAAAGTATTTTGTGTTAGCGTCAATTGATTTTACATGTATTCTTTTCGCCCTTTGCCCCCAATATTTTTGTTGGAAGGAAAGGAGAGAGGTATGCTTTGTTGTGAGCCTTTTGATTTTGTTATCCAGGTTTTGGTTATAAGCATTGCAAAGATTTTTCTGTAATTCCAGTAATTCTGTTTCTACTTGTTTAATTTGGCGAAAGACGTTTCCAAACGTTACTTTGCTCCATAGTTTGCTTTTCCTTTTGACCTCTTGCAATTTCTTTGTTAATTTGAACATTTGAGAGCCGGGAGAGTCAAGCCTCCAAGCAGAGCGCACAACTGCTTCATATTCTGGTTTCGTTGTCCATGCCATTTCAAACTTGAAAGGCTGTAATTTTGGTTTAAGGTTATCCATGAGGTCCAGTGTAATCTGAGCATGGTCTGATTTTAAAAAGGCGTGGTTTTTGGTGCATAGGTTGGGGAATTGTTTTAGGATTGAGTGGCTAATCACAGCGCGGTCTAGTTTTTCAAATATATTGTCATTACCATGTTCGTGTTTTCTCCAAGTGTAATTATTTCCACATGTAGGGGAGTCTACCAAGTTGTAAGTACTAATAATATCATGTAGTCTTGTAAACCTATTTGCAGATGGAAACTTTCCACCCTTTTTGTCGTTCGGCTCTAATATTTCATTTAGGTCCCCCAATATAATAAGATCGCCCTTTGCATTGCGTATATAGTCTGAGAGTGATGCCCAGAAAGAGTTTTTTTCATTTGCATAAGGTGTTGCATAAACAAATAAAATTTCGATGTTAATATTAAGAGTTGTGTTCGTGTAGTCTGCCTGAATGATACGGTCTGTAGAGTTTCTAATAGTAAAGGTTTCATTCTGGAAAAGGGATTCCTTCCAAAGAAGGCATAAACCTCCTGCCAGTCCTTTTGACGGACAGAAGAACATTTTATCAAAACCCGGTTTCTTCCAGCACTTTTCCGGAGGAGGATTTGTTAATTTTGTTTCGGCTAGCATTAAGATTTTTATGTGTTCTGCTTTAGTGGTAGATTCAATGTGAGTCCAAACGTTCTTTCTACTTAGGCCCCTTACATTCCAGAAGCTAAACTTCATTATAACCAATTGTGGGAGAAATGGTACTTAGGAAGGTTAGAATCTTACTTAAAAAAGTAAAGACTCGCCAATTAATGTGCATTTTGATAGATTTCGGGTCATTGTTATAGGTTTTTTTTATCTCTATGAGTGTTTGAGTGATTGTGTAATGTAGAAATACGAACCCCGACGATTCTTGGATTAGATAGAATTTTGAGTTGTTGTTGTTAGAGTTTGTTTAGTTATTATTTTTGATTGACTGATGAATGTGAAATTGTTTAATTATGTTTGAAAAATTAAAATGATTTTATTGAGTGGAAGCGTTGACATTTGACCTAATAATCATTTTAAGATACAATTTTTCTATCCTATACTTTATGGATATAAGATAAGAACTAAGTTTGATTTTTTTTTTAATTTTAATTAGTTTCGTTTGTTTTTTTAGTAAATTTTTACCAATTTGGAGTTATATCCCAGTATAGGATATTGCAAGTAGCAAATACTGAGTATCAAAATGTTTATGTTAGTTTAATTTCATGAGGTTTAAAGGATGGGACAATAATGATACATGAATGATGATTAATGATAAGGTTAGGTGTGTTCATTAAAGAAAAAATTAATAGAAACATAAATTACGATAAGTATTGTTGGGGCCTTGGGGGTGGGGCGGGGAAGAAAAGATAGGAAATTAATAATGGTTTTTTTTTTATTAGTGATTCATTATATATCTTTATGACATTTAAGTGAAACTTATATAGTTCAATTGATTGCCTTTATTTTTGGACATAATAAATATCAAATTATTTAAAAATTTTGATATTTTATAGGGAAATTTACAGAAAACCACCCATTATATATAGCCTTTTACACTTAACCACCCACTAAAAAAAATTACATAAAATCACCCATTAAATGGGTTTTGTTTTCAAATCACCACCCACCACATAATTCCATTAGAATTCCATTAAATATAATATATTTTAATATTTAATACTTAAAATTTAAAGTTTAACCTTGAATATATTCAAATTATATTTATTGTAGGGGTAAACACATATATTAATATATTATGGGAAAAAGTGTGTACAAATTTTAAATTCATTTGAAGGGCGGAGGTTCTAAATGTGAAAAATATTATTTAATTTTATTTAAAAAGTGAAACAAATTTTAATAAAGATACATTTAATAAAAAAATTACTTTTGAGCCTGGAAAAATATTATTTAAACAATATTTAGATTTTTTTTTCATTTTTAGTATATAGTATAGGTGTTTACAAATATGAAAGAAAATGAGAAATTAATTATTAGTATCAAAATAATTATTAAATTTAAACAATGCTAATGACTTATAAATTTATTTTTAATTTTGATTAAAAAAAGTCTATAAAATTTATAACCATTTTTAGGAATAAAATAGAACAAATTTTTTCATATATACATCAAGTTTTAAAAAAATATTTTCATAAAAATTTAATAAAATATATTTTTTATATGTATTTGAGATTTTAAGTTAAATATAAAACTTAAAATAATGTATTATCATATATATTTGACAAAAACTTAATAAAAATAGGCAACGGGTGGTGATTTGAAAACAAAACCTATTTAATGGGTGGTTTTCTATAATTTTTTGTTTAACGGGTGGTTAAATGTAAGACGCTACATTTAGCGGGTGGTTTTCTCTAAATTTCCCTATTTTATATAAAAAAAATTAACATATTAAAAAGTGTGTTATAGTTTGATGATTAAAATGTATTTTTTCTATCTATTAGTAAAAACATATGTTATTATATAGTGTATTTTTTTGTTATATCAAAGACAATTTATTATATATTTTTATCTTTATTTTAGATAAATACCCTTATAATAATGGATACATTAGTAGATACAATTTTCATGAAAAACATTGAATAATAAATAAAAAAGACCATTGAAGTTCAACTTGCACTGCACTGCGAAAAAACGCTCTGATTTTGCTTCCTGTTCTTCCTCACTCTTGCTGTTCTTCTGGGCAGGGTGGGTCTTTTCTCGGTGCCGGAATGCAGAGGTTCCCCGTGGGAAACTGATGCATTCTTGGTTTGGCTTTCTCTAATCAATGTCTACCCCTCAAATCTTACACCTAAAATCAAACCGTTTGGGATCAAGTTCATCCCAATTTACCAACCTTCCTATCAAACTTGTCCTAGACTCCATATAAATTCCAACTCTGCCTTGATGAATGTGGTTTTGCTGCACTCATGGAGACAGAGGCGTGGGTTCAACGTTAAATGCGATTCCTTGGAATGGACCAATGTTCCGGAGTCCCAAGATCAAACACATCCTCTTTGGATGTGTAAAACTTTACACACAACCTTCAAAACCAACACTTTTAACCAAAACTTTATGGAAAACCCTTTGATTTACGCTAACCCCTCTACTAATCATATGTTTTATTGCAGAGTTAAAGGTAATTATGAACATGCAAACTTGGTGATTGGGCAGTATAGGGCGGTTGGGAGGCGGTAGTTTCCCGTCTTCCTAATCCTAGTGTAATCACTAAGAAAAGTATTTGTCTTCCCCAGAACAGCTATGAAGAAAGGCCCAGAACAATGAATCTGACCACCAAAGATCAAGATTTCGAAGTGTCGATTGAGATTTCCGGAGATACAGGTATGATTACGCCTATCCCAGACCTCTACTATGTGTATGTAGATTTGTATTGCATCTCCTCTTATCCTTCTTACTTGATTAGCACTATAAATAAACTTGCATGTTGCTTGGTTTACTCGCACCATCTCTCTCTGATCTTCCCTTCTATCCACTACTCTGATTGCTCTTTTGCTATGGAAAACCAACTGTCCTTTGTTGATTCCCTCATTAGCACTACTAGGTAATGTATCACCTTTGAACCTGTGTCTACTCTTGCTCAGCCCACTGAACCCACCCTCTCTCTTGCTCTGGAAAGCTTTGTCATGAACCCCCAACCCACTGATTCGAACCCTATCCCGGCTATTCCTTTCAGCTCTGCCCTTCCTAGTGATGCTAACCCATCTCTTGTGCAAGTGGTTGATCCTTACCAAATCCCTGGGGTGAAAGATCTCCACCACAAGCTTGCTGAGTATAACTTGGTGGGGCGCTTTGTGCAAGCTCCGGTTGAGATCAAGCAGGTGGGAGGCAAAATGAAATCTAAATGGAAAAACCTTAAGGGTAGCTGGGGTCTTGATACCATTGCCAATGATTGGTACATCATCAGATTCGCCAACAGGGAGGATCGGGCCATGGTGTGGTCTAACCGGCCTTACCATGTCCAGGGATCCCTCCTAGCTCTCTATCCCTGGACGAAATCTTTCAACCCAATGGAAGAGGATACACTCACAAAAGATGTTTGTATCAGAATCCCAGGCCTTCCACACCACTTCTACACAGCAGAGGCGATTGCTTACATCCTTGAAGCTGGTGGTGTGGGCACGTTGATCAGGATTGATCAGGTGGCTAACATCCGCAACAAAATGAGACAACACTATCGTTAGAAAGATGAGAGGCACTGTTATTAGTAACAATGAAGAGGAAGCCAACAATAGCGGGATTGAAGCTATCAAACGCAGAGATGAAGAAGAGAATAGTGAAGCCTCATCCCCAACAATGAAGAAGTCCAGGAAGAAGAAGAACTGATGACCAGCTCTCAGCATCATCTATGGAGTGGGGGGATCCATCACAACCTTTATTCTCTATATTTAAATAATTCCCTACTTGTTACTGTTATGAACAATTTCTATGTGCTTTGCTTGCTTTGTTTGATGGGTTGTAATCTTAACACTTTATGTGCTTCTTGGAGTGGAGGTCCTCCACATTTTTCTCTTGGAGACCTCCAGTTCCAAGAACACTTATCGGCTATGGTTTTCCTTTACTTGTTTTTCCTGCATTCCCTTCCTTTTATTCTTTTCTTTTCTGGTGTTTTTGTTACTTGAGTGGAAGGCTTGTGGCCTAACCCTGTGCAGGTTGCAGAGATACCTAAATGAAGACTCCCAATGCCAGGCAGGTATACTTCTAATCCCTTCTCCTCTCAAAAACTTCAAGCGCCCCATTGGAATCTCTGGTTCTCAGTGGCTGGTTAGCTGCCCGAAACCTACAACTCAAACCTTTAAATAAAAATTTCTCCTCAAAACTAGTCTTCTTGCAAGCAGCAACTACACAAATAAACAACTTCTACATGATCAGAGTCATAAGGTGCAGACAAGAAGGCAAAGACTAAAGGTTACTCAGTGGACAAGCATACGAGGCAATAAGGCCACAATCTGGAAACCTGATTCAGCTTCCAACACTCACTGCTATAAGCATACAAAGAAGTATATGATTTACCAAGTGAATAAGAATTATTGTATTTGTAATCTTCTGTGTAATTGTTCTCATGAGATTCATAATAAAGCTGGTGACTATGGCAATCAATTGTATGATAAATATAGCGTATTGGAATGTAAGGAGTACTAAAAGGCCACTCTTATGGCAAGAGATCAATCACTTTAGATTTACAAACGACATTGACATCCTAATCTTATCTGAAACAAAATCTGTGCAAGGTCCCTCGGATGACCAAATAAAAACCTCAGGTTTCCATAAGGCTCTCTATCTACCGGCTTCTGGCCACAGAGGCGGTATGTGGATGCTTACCAAAACAAAAATAGAAGAAATGAGCCTTGTGCTTGAACTGCATTGAAGAGCCATTCTGATCAAGGTAACCATTGAAAAACATTATCTGCTGTTACTTTTTATCTATGCTCCTTCGTATGAAGGTGAAAAAGATCAATTCTGGCTTGAAATGTATCAACTAATCTACAAACACCAGCTTCCTATACTAATAATCGGTGATCCGAATGACAGAAACTGATACAGACAAGGTTGGTGGCATCACTCCTAACACCAATAGATTTAGAAGAATCAGGAACATTAAAGAAGAACTTGGATTACAAACCCTCCCTTTCTAAGGCTCACCATTCACTTGGAGGAAGAGCAAAAAACTGATTAACAACACTTATGAGCGCCTAGATAGAGTCCTAGCTCACCAATAGGTGCTAACCTGGTTCCCCAATCTCTGTACCAAACATCACCAATTCTCGAGCTCGGATCATGCTCCTATCTCTCTACAACTAGGCTCACAACCAAAGAGAAAAGGCTCTCCCTTTAGGTTTGAAATGGCTTAGACGTCTAATGATGCTCTTGAAAGCATGATTCAAAAAGTTTGGAGCTATAAGATAAGTGGTTCTTTTGGTTTCAAGCTTTTACAGAAGCAAAAACTCTTGAAACAACACATAAAGAGATGGTGCAAAGCCAATCCTAGGGTGTGTTTGGATTCCCAATGTATTATGCTTATAAGCATAAACACTTGTAAAGTGTTTGGTTAAAAAAGATTATAAGATATTTAAAATAACTTAATTTTAAAATAAAATACCTTATAAATTGTGTAAATTAATTATATTAAGGTTATAAGGTAATTATAAACTTAACACAATATTAAGTATTTGATTTATACAATATACGCAATATTTTAGTTTAAATTCACATTATTTGAAATACATAAAAAATTAGCTACACAAACATTTTCAAAGTGTTTATGTTTATAAGTGCATTATAAACATAAACACTTTGGAATCCAAACACACCCCTAGTAATATCACAAAGCAACTTTCTAAGGTAGATCTTCAAATTAAATCCCTTCAGGACAGGTTGCCCTTGGGTGAAATCTCTACCTCGGAAGGTCACAAACTGGCAAGGTTAGAACATAAACGTTATAGATTGCTTGATTACAATTATAAGTTTTGGAAACAGAGAGCTAAAACCAAACATCTACAATTGGGTGATAGGAATACTAAATATTTTCAAGTTACAGCTAGAATTAAAATTTTCAAAAGATCGACTAATTCCTTTACAACCAAGCAGAATGTTCTTCTAACAGACCAGGACTTGATTACAGATCACATTACTGCTGAAATGTCTGAAAGGTTCATAGGATCTAATCAAGCCAATGTCTCTACTAATCAAGTTTGGAATATCCAACCTCAAGTAACTACGGAGGAAAATATTAATCTTGTCTCCCAACCTACTAATACAGAAATTAAAACCACCCTCTTTAGCATGGCAGATGATAAGTCTCCGGGACCAGATGGTTATCCTCCTGAATTCTATAAACGCTACTGGAATATCATAGGACAATCCCTCTGCAAAGTTGTCAAAGCTTTCTTCCACTCAGGCCAGATGTTATCAGAAGTAAACCAAACCTTTATAATTTCTGTATTAGGAATGATAAAATTTTCAGGTTAGGAATGATAAAATTTAGCTTTTATATGGCAATCGATTTGGAATGTTAGGAATGATAAAATTTTCAGGTTCAAAGATCCGAGTGGCACCTCCGGTTTGATCCAGGTTATAAATCAGGGCATCAAAGACTGGGCCATGAAGGAACAATACAACACAGAACAACAACCAAACATAAGAAGAAGGGTGAGAGCCAAATGGACCAGACCTCCTAGGACTATCTATAAAATTATTGTGGATAGCTCTTTTACCCAATCTGGCAAAAGCCAGACTGGGGGAATCATTCGTGATTCCGAAGGTAATATTATTGATATTTTTTCCAAAGAAACCAATGTTGGGTCAGCTATCCAAACAGAAGCCTCTGCAATGATTCTAGGTCTTCAAAGAGCGAGACAGATGGGATTAAGGAAGATTATTTTGGAAAGTGACAATCAGACTCTAGTCAAAGCAGCCAACAGAGTACAGTCGCCTAGATGGGAAATTCTATGTCAAACTGAGGAAATCCAAAGGCTTACAACAGAATCATATAAGTGGAAATCCAGCATATATTTAGAGAAGCAAACCATACTGCGGACTACATAGCCAAATCAGGTGTTATCTGTAATTTAGTCTCTTTTCCCTACCATAGAGATCTTTGTAAAATCATCCTTCAGGATGATCCGGGAGTTAGGTTGCTCTATTAGCAATGGCTCCCAATGTTTGCCTACTGTAAAAAAAAAAAAAAAAAAGATCAAAAATAATACTAAGTATCGACCTTAAACAAAAAATAATTCAAACTTTAAAAACGACAATTTCATATACAAATTATTGTCTTATTAACCAAAAATAATACAGATGTATTTTCTGGTGAAATTTCCCACCAAATTTGCCACATGTACGTAGGAAATACATGTGACATATTTTTTTTTGACAACTCACTATATGTCGGAAATTATATAGACTTGAGGGATCCGAGTGACAAATTTGGCTGGAAATTTCACCGGAAAATACATCTGCATATATTTTGTTAACAGGGCAATAGTTTGTATATGAAATTATTAATTTTAAAGTTCGTATTATTTTTTGTTCAATGTCGACACTTAGTATTATTTTTGGTCATTTTTCCAATAATAAATATATAGAAGTATAATAATAAGTTTTTTTTTGAAAATTGTGAAATATAAAATAATACTACGTATATTTTTATTGAAGATTGAGAATAATTATACTCCCTCCATCAACAATAGAAGGCGTTTGACTTAATGCATGTATTTCAAGAATAGGTATAATACCAGAGTACTATTTATTAGTAATAAGTATAAAATGGTAAAAAATAATAAAATTTTTTATTTTCTATAAATTTTAATGTTTTAAAACACGTTTAAAAATGTAAATATCTTATATTTTTAAACTTAACGGATGGAGTACTTAAAAAGCATTTAAACAATCGCCATGATTTTTATAATACTTTAGGGATATATGCGAATTCTGCTAAAATTTACTTAATTTTACATAATTAACTTAAAAAAACATTATGTACAAATGTACAATGTGTGAAATCCCTTGATCTCTAATGACAGAGACATTTTGATGAAAAACAAATAATATTGGGGATTGACGGCCGGCCTAAACGTTGGCGGTGGTTTGAACGGCCGGATGACTAAAACTCCGTTGACCAAATATGTTAGGTGTTGGACGGAAATGTTGACCGTGCGCAATCACCACGCCCATGGCCGTGTTTGTGTGTGTTGTGCGTTGGCTGCGCCCTTTTTCTGGTCTAAACACATGCTTTTATTATTTCTGACCGTACCTACATCCATATACTCCGTAGCTTATTCATTATAGTGTGTTTTTATATTTTATGTTTATTTTAGACGATTATCTGTCCGTCGACTTTTGGAATTAAAGTATATCTGCCTTTCAATTTTTACCTAATAAAAAAATAAAATAAATAATTATAGTATGTTTTAGAATCTGATTTGATTTCTCATACCGCCAACAATTTTGGGCCCATTTATAAATGAGTGGTTCATACAATTTTTGTATTTTGACCAATTTAAAACAATTTTTTCTTTTTAGGATTTCATAAATTGCGGTTTTAACCATCTATCTCATTTGGTTGAGAAACTCACCATCTTAATTCTTAATAATAAATACAGTGTTTGTATCGAGGGCGGGCAAAGGGGGGAAATCAAATGTAATTTTGTTGTTGTTCGGGCAATCTAATTTCGATTGTTGTTTAATTTGACTTGAACCCTAAAAGTTCAACCATAACTATATACGGCTATATATATGCCTATATTATTAGGGTATTGACTTCCTGTATTTTGTAAATGTATCCAATGCGTAGTCTACATATATTATTATAGGGTGGTGATATTTACACCCAAAATAAAATCTTGATTTCCTTCCAAAAATCATACACGACTTGCGACACACTAAAAAATATCTAAAAATGATGAGTGTAAGCATGAATCGTATGCTACTTACCACATACTTTTTATTATAAAAAATAACTAAATAATGAATTATGCGAAAATACAACACTAGCCGCACATAAGATGCAACTACGTTTTCCAAATAGTTGCTATGTGCAAGGACTTACTCTGGATTTTTTTTTCAAAAAAGTTGTTTTAATAGTTGCATTAAGGAAATACATTCATATAACATGGATATCCTACAATGTCTCAATGGCACATTGGGTGTGAAACAATAATATTTGTGATTTTTTTAATAATAAAAAAATTACAAAAACTATATTTACATTATACTTGTCAAACAACATATATTTGTATAAATTTTTAATATAAAATAATGTTTAAACAAATTAAAATTAGAAGTCATTATGTTAGAATATTAATATGATAAATATTAATATATCATTTTGTAAGAAAAAGATGCAAATATATATATATATATATATATATATATATATATCATTAAACATGTACAATATAAATATAATTTTTATAATTAAAAATATTATAAAATAATTTTATGTTACACCTAAAGACACATTGGGTATAGGAGATCCATTCTATATATTACTAAAATAGAAGTTTTTTTTATTAAGTAAAACTTCGAGATCAGGTAAGCCTGATTCTCGAAAGGTTGACGAATCGGCAGCGGAAACCGCCTAAATATACAATGAAAACAGAAAATGGCGCTAGGAGACAAACAAGCAACAATAACTCTACAACACGAACGAACTAAGAAGAACTCATCCCAACTGTTGCGGGCGACGAAGAAGAACTAAAATATAAGTTAAATTGTCACATGTCAGCTTCTGGTTAAAATTTTTCCTTCAATAGTTGTAGCCAATTATAGTATGTGACATATACATTATAAGGCCACATATATATATTTGTAATTTTGTTTTCTATAAGTGTCAATAACTTTTTTTTGGTAAGAATATCTAACCTAATTGAAAATATTGACTTTTTAGTTTTTATTTTTAATTAAAATTTTATTTTTGTTTTTGTCAATTTCTCCAATTTATCCATTATTCGGCTAAGGTTTTTTTATATCCAATAAGATAATTCTAGCCGTGGAAGTTATAAACTATAATAAAATGAGATTTGTTTTTTTAAGTATGTTAATATTTTCTTCTTTGTTATAACATATTAACATTATATATTTTATTTGTAACGGCCTGAGTTATAGAACCCGGGTTACGTTTCGAATGAGTGAATACCTTCATTCGGATCTTGCAATTCAAGTACGGGTTGAATTTTAAAACAAAGTGTTAAATTTGAAAGAAGTGATTTCGAACCCTAAATCCGCGAGAGGTCCATTAAAGACCCGGTGTTTTCACACCGAACATGTCCTATTTTCTACGTCGCGCAAAACCAAGCTTGAGTTCAAAACAAGCAAACAACACAAATCCGGTACAAGGTTGCCACGGCAGGGCCGGGTCAAAACAGAAATACGAGAGGGTAAGTAAAACATCCAAAAGTATGAAGTCCAAAGTCTCTCTCTCTCTCTCTCTACAAGACTACGCTAAAGTAAAGCCCCGCCATAGCAGCAATCAATCAAACAAAAGGACGCGAGTACCTAAAACTATACAACAAGTCAAGGTTTAGTCACTCATGCGCGTCCGAAAGACGTCCCTAAGGCCACATAGAATGTATCCTATACCTAAATAAAGGATGCTCTAATGCAGTGTGGGAAATTTAAACACTCACGCATGCTGACAATATATATATGGTTCAAATGTAATATATCCTTAGGTTGTGTAAAATTTGCTTAAGGTGTAAAATTCTCTAATGTGCCTAATTTTTGTAAGTAAATTGCTAATGGGCCTAATTTAATTACAAATGGGCCTAGTTTAATTAGTAGAATGTTTATCCCCCTTGCCCATGCGTGTGCCCCCTGCCCCCCCAGTGCCCCCCCTTCTCGAGCCAGATTTTTTTTTTTTAATTCCTTTTGTCCCAGGATTTTTTTTCGTATCAACACTTTCTGCTGTGCAAGTATAACTTGATTTTGTGCATATATAACATCCTGTTGTGCAAATATAACTTTATTTTGTGCAGACATAATAATTCATTATGGGGTAAATAGGTAAATATGCCTATTTCAATTATAAAAATTTATAATTGAAATATGTTTAATTTATGGGTAAATAGGTAAATATGTCTAATTTTATGGGTAAATGCACTTTTTCCCGTTTTCAACACCTTTTGTTGTGCAAATATAAAGTGTATAAATAACCAGTTCATCCTATTTTATGGGTAAATAAGATGAATTTGTTTGAATGTTTAAGTGATCTAAAGTGGAGCATTCTGCTTGTTTGTCTTTTGTGCTTAGGATGGATTTGCTACTTCCACTCAAGTATATTTAACAGGTCCAAGAGAAGAAGTTAAAGAAGATTTCTGAAATGAATGTGGATCTGTCAAAAGCTAAAGCAAATGACTGCATAACCAGTTCAAGCATCACAAGTAGTCCCAAGGCACATCTTGCAAACGGGGGAAATCCAGACACATCATACAGTTATTTGATGCATGATATTTTGATTTTGCTTCAATAGTCGCAACTTGGCTTTGTTTGAGGGGATTAAGAGGGCTGAGATGCCCAACTCCTGTTCGCAGGAGGGTGTTGCTTGTTATTTTATCTTCGTTTTTTGCTACTTACATCCATTTCCCTCGCTTCCAATGTGTCATTAAAAGCCTATTAGCTCAAAATGGGAGAGCAGTGTGCCTACGGACAAAGATGCGGGTTCAAACCCCGTATAGGCTATCTATGTGGTATCTCTTATTATGTTTCTCTTCGTGAATAGTATAAGGTGCAAAAATAAAATTATAATGTGCATTTGTGCAACTGTGAAGTGCATTTGTGCAACTGTGAAGTGCATTTGTGCAACTTTAAAGTGCATTTGTGCAACTTTAAAGTGCAAATATAATAACATAAAGTGCAAAAATAAAATTGTAATGTGCACATTTAGAATACAAGTGTGCAAAAGTAGGATACAATTGTGCAAATTTAAACTACAATTGTGCAAAAGTAAGATACAATTGTGCAGATTTAGAATACAATTGTGCAAAAGTAAGATCATAATGTGCATGATTAAGACAAAAGATGTGCTTTTGAAATCGATGTTTTAATTTTGTTTTTTTTTTCCTTTTTAAAGTTTGGGTTCACCTCTCGCATAATTTAGGTTGATAGATGTGAGTTTGAAATCGATTTTTTTTACGTATAAGCTTTTAAAATTAAAGTGCATAAATAAGATTAAAATGTGCATAATTAAGGTTAAAAAGTGCATAACTAAGATTATAATGTGCATGATTAACAATTTGCGATTGTTGCGCTCTTGTCTATTATGTAACCTATGTGGGATTTGAACCCACGTCTTTGTGCAAACGCACATTGCTCTATCAATTGAGCTAATAGGCTAAATTATGATTTTCATGCTAAAATAGAAGAACCTAATCGACCTAAAGCATATCGCAATAAAATTCTAAAATCCAATTAGCTCATGATTCACAAACAATTTGACAATGCTATGAACATGAAATTAGCTTCAAATTAACCCAACATCACAACCATATCATCAATTTCAATCAATTTGGATGTTGGCAAAAAAAACCCGAAATTCTAAAATATATCGCAATAAAATTCTAAAATCCAATTAGATCATGATCCATAAACAATTTGACAATGCTATGAACATGAAATTAGCTCCAAATCAACCCAACAACACAACCATATCATCAATTTCAGTCAATTTGGCTTTTGGCAAAAAAAACCCAAATTTTAAAGCATATCGCAATATAAAATTCTAAAATTCAATTCGCTCATGATCCATAAATAATTTGACAACGATATGAACATGAAATTAGCTCAAAATCAACCCAACAACACAACCATATCATCAATTTCAATCAATTTGACTTTTGGTAAAAAGCCCCAAATTCCGCTCCTAAATCAAACCCTAAGTTTTCAATCTCAATCTAAATCATTCAAACAATCTAAATAATTGTAATAAACAAGTTTAGGATTAGAAATCATACCAAATTCGAGTTGAAACAAAAAGAAAACCGGGTTTTCGAAGGTATATCGAGCCAACCAAGGCTGAACAACGGTTTTGAGACAAACGGGCTAGGTGGGGGCGCTGATGGGCACCCACGAGGGGTGGTTCAGGGCTTGCTGGGTGCTGCTCCAGGACTCGAACCAGACGGGTAATGGGCTTTGGAGGTGCGCACAGAGGTGGGCTCGAGTGCGGTTAGGGGCTGGTGGCCGGAGGTGGCTCGAGGTGGGTGTGGGAGGCTGAGAGAAGTCGCTGCTAGTTGCTGGTGCAGGCGGTCTTCGAACACAATCGGAGCGCGCGTGTTCATTGATTAAAAATATAAAATTTTACACCTTAAGCAAATTTTACACCCTAAGGATGTTTTACATTTTAACGCTTCCCTGTGTGTATGTATATATATATATATATATAGTATGGATCAATTGTGCACACCCCTTATGGTGTACCTTGTGCACAATTGTGGACATTTGATCTGATTGCGATGGATGGACGAGATTAATTGGGTGTTTTCTGATATTTTTTTAATTAAAAAATGTGGGGCCCATACAAAATCCTCAATCAACCCACAAATTTGCCCGTGTGTAACATCTCCTCCTCACCTCCTATTTCAAACGCCGGATAGACATTGGAGAGGAGAGATGAACTCGGGCGATCGGCGAAAAGAGCCCATGAGAGGCGGAAGTGAAGTGATTCTCCCCGGTTGTGCCATATCCTTCCTCAATCCTCTGTCTGCAGTTCTCCCCGGTTGGAAGTGATCGAAGCGACGATGAGGCGAGTGCAGAAGCGCATCGGTTGATGGCTCATCTCCGATTGCAATTGCTGCCTCCTCATCTCTGATTTCAAACTGGTACATCTCCGATTTCAAACTGGTACATCTCCTCTCATCTCCGATTGTAATTGTTGCCTTCAATATCGGATTAGATTCAGATTGTATGGTTCAATGGGGATTACCAAAAGTCATAGAATGGTTGACGGTGATGGTGGTCGATGACGGCGATGGTGGTCGATGGCTTAATGGGGATTTGATCGATTTCAATTGAATCAAGAATTCAGATGATTGATGGCTTAAATCGGATTGCAATCTTATTTCTACTTGAAAATATGTTATTTATTTTGAAATTCAATTTTAGCCTAATCATATCTCATTGATCCATTTCAATCGTCTTTAAATTAAGATTACTTTGATATCTTTGTCCTCAACCCTTCTCCCTCTCGCTCAATCTGAGACCTTTCGAGATGGGTACATATCTTGATTTGGATTAATTTATGGATTTAATTCATTGAGGTTTACATTCGGTTAAATTTGATATATTATTCGGTTAAATCTGAAAGATTATTCAGTTAAATTATAAAGATTATTCGTATGAGAAGGAGACGAGGATCATTAGGTGAAATTGATGAATAAAAGAACAAATGATTATTCGGTTAAATTTGATATATTATTATTCAATTAAATTTGAAAGATTATTCAGTTAAATTATAATTATTATTCGTATGAGATGGAGACGTGGATCATTCGGTGAAATGTGAAACATTATTCGTTTATATATGAAACATTATTCGTATAAATCATACTCCCTCCGTTAAGAAAAACATGTCGTTTTAGGAGTAAAATCTTGTTAAGAAAAACATGTCGTTTTAGATATTTTGGTGTTCACTTTCCAAAATTACCCTTGTCATGATTAGATGTTTGTTAGTTGTAGTTTTCAATAAAGTGGAAAAGTAAAGTAATAATTAGGGGTATAAGTGTATTTTTGTTTGCTTTTATTTGTTTTCTTAAAAAATGTGCAAATGTCTAAAACGACAAGTTTTAATTAACGGATGGAGTAATATTGTTTAGGGATTCAAGGTTTCTTTTATCTGAAATTGATGAATAAAAAATAATTATTCGGTAGCATGTGACAAATTATTCAGTGAAATTGGTAAATTTTGATGTGAACTAGATTGAAAAAGATAACATAACATTATTCGGTAGCATGTGAAACATTATTCGGTAGAACTGACCAATTTATAAAAATGACGAAGTGGTCCCACCAACGAATCACCCATAATCAATTATTTTTCACAAACCCATAAATTTATTTTTCTTTCAACAAAAGAAAAAACAACGAAATTAACATATTTTTATAACTTTTTACACATAAAAAGGGTAATGGGTGGGTTATTTGAAAGAAAAATAAATTTATGGGTGATTTTTTACAAACTTTTATTTTAAGGGTGATTTTATGTAATTTTATGTAATCTAATTGAGTTCCCTTTTACTTGAAAATAAATGAGGGAAATGCACAAAGTAACCCAAAAAACCGGAAGTATTGCAAGGTTAACCCAACCCGGTTTTAAATCGGGTGAAACCAGATATTGGGAGAACTCTTGCAACCGGTAGCAGGTAAGGGAGGGGGGGTGCAACCTTCCACCGTGCGACACCTGGCAGAATCAGTCTGAGAGAGAGAGAGAGTGAGAGAGAGAGAGAGAGAGAGAGAGAGAGGAAAGCAAGTCCCATCTATAGAGGAGAGAGGTAGAGAGAGAGAGAGAGAGAGAGAAAGAGAAAAAGCAATTGAGAGAGGACAGGAGAGAGAGAGGAGTGAAAAAAGAAAAGTAAAGTTGCAGATCGAGGAGAGAGAGAGATCAGTGAGGATAGGACAGAGAGAGATGGAAGAGTCCTCTCTCCTCTGCAACTTTATTGTTGCTGTTTCACTTCGAAGAAGAAGCAATTGGGCGAGGATTTATTTGCATGTTGACGTGTAAGCAGTTAGTTTTAACTGGATACCCAAAGCAAAACGACATGACACATATTGGAATCGACTGGACAAGATTTATCGGAGAAACAGATTCTCCATCGACTTCGGAAAGAAAATGGGCAAGTTTGCTTTCGATAAAGGTTATGCGAGAGGTGTCTCCCTCAAATCTGAATAACCTACTTTTAAGGAGAGAGTGACACCTCATCAAAAAATGTTTCTCTTTTAATAGTTAGACTAGGGGAATTCTCGCGCCATGGCGCGGTTGCGAGGGGAAAAAAATGAATGAGAATATAAAATATATATTATAAGGAATGACCAAATAAAATATAAACAAATGTTTGGAAAGCCTAAATCAACAATATTGTTCTTGAATGACATAATGTTTATAATTTTTTTTATATTGTAGTAGCCGAGTTACAAAAATAGACGTAGAGCTGCAGAATTTCAGATATAAAATGACATAACTAAAAAGTTCATATCAATTATATAACCTGGAAAATAATCTAAAATTAGGACTCATAAATTTTATGTGCAAGAGAAACTGAGTATACTTAAGCACCCCTTCAGTGATTAGTTCTCAAGTTGAAGGCCGTGTTAAGATATTATTAGTGAACTCAGTTAACCATATAACTTAGTTCAAGGGAACAACTTAGAGCTTCTGATAAGGGAAATTTTATTTTGAGGGGCCGACTAAAATTGTTCTAAATTGGCTAAAAGGGAAGATGGGTGGGGCTTAAAGGAGCATCATATATTTGTTCAATTAGAACCGATTTGATATTTGCATAAATAAAACATCATGAAATATAACAATGAACATATGGATTTTTTAAGTTGATAAACATTTTTGTTTGGTACCAATTCACTTAAACCAAATTTGCAGAAGTTTTGTGTCAAGTAAAAATGTCTACGGATTACAAAAATCGATGTTAGGTAACAATATTTATCAATTTAAAGAGTCTGTCCCGTAATAATAGTGCATGTATTAATCCCAATTCCCAACTAGCTAGAAGACCAAAAACAAAATCACATGCAGAGCACGTGCGTGCTGTCGCCCCATCTTAGATTAAGGGTGTAAATTGAGGGATGACCATTCCCCATTTAATCACACTGCTAAGAGCGGGTTCTTTAACCCATAATTTAAAAAACATAATGATAAAATAGTGTGAGAGAGATAAAAAAAACTTAAATAATAATTTGACGGGTTTGTTAAACAAGTAACCCTTAAAAATCGGGAGAGAGAAAAAAAATACAAGAGAGTGGGCTATCGGGGAGAGAGAATGTGAGAGAAAAAGATATAGTTGGGTCCTAATAAAATAAATAAATAGGATTTTTAAGGGTTGTAGACTTGTAGGGATGTGGGTGAAAATTTATATTGGGTTGTTTAAGGAAAGGAAAATATAAAAAGTTGAGTTAAAGAATCCGACTGAGTTTCAGGGATGCAGATGCTCTAATTCTTTTTTTTTTTAATTTGTAGAACAAATTATACATCCTATCCCAGTTTGACTTTGATACAAGATGTAACCGACAAAAAAACAAAGGAGAGGAAAAAATGTGTTTATTGAACTGAATTGATTGAGTTCATATTACAATGAGGAATATGTATTTATAGACACAAGCCACCACTACTAACTCCCTAGCTGTTACAAAGCAACCACCAATTCTAACAACACTTTCTAATAGAAATGATGCTACGTTGGATTGGGGCCAACTACTCCTTCTTCCTCATGTCTTCGTTAGAGGGAGTATCCAACAGCCCCCCCCCCCCCCCCCCGGCGCGCGGGGCAAGCTGGAGGGTGAAACAATCCGAGCTTAAAAAAAAGGAGGTTTTGTTGAGACGAAGGGAGAACCTTTGTGAACATATTTGCAAGCTAAGCAGTTGTGGGAATGTAAGACAATTCCAAAAGACATTCCATCATCTTATCCCTTGTAAAGTGACAATCCACTTCAATGTGTTTTGTCCTTTCATGAAAAGCAGGGTTTTTAGCAATTTGAAGGGCATAACTGTTATCATAGTGGGGGGTTACAGGTTGAAGAGAATTGATGTCGGCCCATGTCCGAGAGCAAACAAACAAGCCAAGTAGTCTCAGCAACTGCCTGAGCCATGGCTCTGTATTCTGCCTCAGCTGATCTCTGGGAAACCACCGATTGCTTCTTCGATTCCCAACTGATAGGAGAGAAGCCAAGCAATAAAATGTAACATGTGACTGAACGTCGAGTGAACGGGTAAGATGCCCAATCAGAGTCCGAGTATGCACTGAATTTAGGATGATCAGACCCATTGAAGAGAATAACATTGCTAATGGTGCCTTGCACCTATCGAAGAGTATGAAAGAGAGCCTAAAAGTGATATTGACAAGGAGCTGCTATGAACTGATTGAGAGACTGAACAACGAAGCTCAAATCTGGACGAGTGTGAGTGAGAAAATTGAGCTTTCCAACCAATCGACGATATGGTGAAGGATCCGTCAGAGGATCATCCATATTAGGTGCCAATTTGTAGTGTACAGGGAGAGGAAGTGCACACAGGCATGAGACCTGATAAATCAACATCACTAAGAAGCTCTTGGGTAAACTTCTGTTGAGTTAAGGAAATTCCATTATCGAGATAAGAAGCTTCCAGGCCTAAGAAAAAATGCAGTAACCCAAGATCTTTGATGTTGAATTCATGAACAAGAAACTTCTTCAACTGAGATATCATAGTAAGATCAAAACCCGTGATAAGCAAGTCATCAACATAGATTGCAACTAATGTGAGATGACCATTTGCAGAACTAGTGAAAAGAGAATAGTCATTCTTGGATTGAGCAAAACCAAGAGACTCTAAGGCAGTAGTTAACCTCTGAAACCACTGCCATGATGCCTGATTCAAACCATAGAGTGACTTCTTGAGTTGACAAACCAAATTTTCAGGATTTGGAATGCCCTCGGGCATCTTCATATAAACATCTTCATGGAGAAACCCATGTAGAAATGCATTATTCACGTCTAGCTGGTGAATAGACCACTTCTTAGAGGCTGCAACAAAAATCAAACTTCGCACAGTAGCCATCTTAACCACCGGAGAGAAGGTTTCATGGGAGTCTATGCCATGTTTTTAAGTGAACCCTTTAGCCACCAACCTTGCCTTGTACCGTTCCAAAGAGCCATCAGCCCTGAGCTTGACCTTGTATACCCATTTACATTCAATGGGTTTTGTTCCTGGTGGTAGAGCAACTAAATCCCAAGTGCCATTAGAAAGTAAAGCATCAATCTCCTTTTTCATTGCCAAAACCCAGTTAGGATCAAAGGAAGCATGTGAATAAGAAGTAGGTTCATGATAAGATGAGACAATGGATAGAAAAACAAGATGAGAGAATGGTAAGGTAGAAGAAGTTACCATATTGATTGATGCAGAAGACGAGGGCATATATGTGCAAGAGTAATCACCCAGGTAAGAAGGAGGCTTATGTTGTCTGTTGGATCATCTTCTCAAAGGGACAATAGGAGTTGGTATAGCAGGTGGAGGTGGAGGTGAAGGAGATGGTACATCCATAGGGAGGTTGTTGTCATGAATGGAAGGGGATGCATATGGTGAGGGAGAGACATGAGGTATCTCAATGGAAAAGAAAATATGTTCAGCATAGTCTGCAATGAGAGAAGGTAAAGTGTTGTTTGTAATGTGTTTCATGTAATGAAAAGGGAAATATTGCTCATGAAAAACCATATCCCTAGAATGAAAAAATTTCTTGGTATGAAGATCTAGGGCAATGTAGGAGTTCTTTCCAAAGGAACATCCCATGAATACACAAGGATTAGAACGAGGTTGCAATTTATCTCTTGATCTTTTAAGAGTACAGGCAAAAGCTAAGAAGCTAAAAGCTCTGAGAAATGAGTAATCAGGAGCTTTATGAAATAACAATTCATATGGAATTTTGTGTTTAAGAGAAGACAAAGGAGTACGGTTGATCAAGTAAGTGGTTGTGAGAACACAATGGCCCCAACACTCTGTAGGTAGATTTGATTGGAAAAGTAAGGCACGAGCAACCTCTAAGAGATGTTTGTGCTTTCGCTCAACCCTGCCATTTTGTTAGGGAGAATCCACACAACAAGTTTGATTTAGATATCCCATGCTCATCATAAAATTGTCTTGTAGAAACATCAGAGAACTCATGGGCATTGTCAGATCTTATAGATTTAATGGAGGTGTTGAATTGAGTAAGCACAAGAGAATGAAAAGACTTTATTATGCTCAAGGCATTGCTTTTATGTGACATGAGAAAGAGTCAAGTAAAACGAGTGAAATCATCCACTATGGTAAGAAAGAATCAAAAACTATTGTAGGTGGTGGTCTTATAGGGACCCCAAGTATCAATGTGAACAAGCTCAAAAGGAGAAGATGCTAAACTGCTTGAGCTAAAGAATGGTTTTCTATGTTGCTTAGCCATAGGACAAACTTTACATATGTAATGAGATTTAGAAATTGAAGAAAAAAAAACTGGCATATGCCTGAGCTGTTCATAAGTTGCATGGCCAAGCCTTCAATGCCATAGATCAGGGCTTGATGAAAATGAGGCAAGAGCAGTTGAAGATCCAACAGGTGAATGAGAGGTGGTCATGACAGACTTGTCAAGAACCTACAAACCCTTGTCCTCTTTATCAATCAAAATTGGCTTCCTCTTCAAAGGGTCCTGAAGATAGCAAGCAGAAGGAGTGAAAATGACATTAGATTCTAGAGACTTTGTAAGCTTGGAAATGGACAACAAATTGAAACAAAACTTAGGAACATGAAGACATTTTGAAGATAGAAAAAGTATCATTGAAAGAAATGCAACATGTTTTAGCCACATAAGACCTGTGACCATTAGGTATTGTAATGCTCACAGGTTTGGACACAGATTCGAAAGAAGACAAAGAAGAAAGATGGTGTGTTAAGTGGTCTGTAGAACCACTATCGATGATCCAAGATGGAGAGTTGCAAGAAGAAAGGAGACAAGATGCTTTACCTGCTAGAAAGGCAGAGGAATCAGACGCCTTACCAAGAAGTGTCATTAATTGACTGTATTGATCAGTAGTCCGAGAGAAAGGTGCAGAAGTAGGTGCACACTGTGTGGAAGAGGAATCCGAGGATGTAGAAGAGACATTAGCAGCGAAATGACCTCCTCGAGATTGCTGAGATGATGGATAACCATGAAGCTTCCAACACCGTTCAATTGAATGGTTTGTTTGCTTGCAATGGTCACAGAAAAATTGATTCCTCATACCAGATCCTTTACTAGAAGCAGGTTTAGACGCCGAAGGCTTAGATCCAGAGTTCTTGGAAGAGTTTGCAGCCAAGGAAGTTGAATCAGTGCTAAGAGAGCCTCCAGGAGAGCGAATGGAGCATTGTTCTTCTTCTTGCAAAAACATCTAGAAGACCTCATCCAAGGAAGGAGGAGGAATGACCAGCAAGATATTGCCACAAACAACCGAATAAGTGTCATTGAGCCCCATTAAAAACTGGACAAGCTGCTGATCTGTCAAGATCTTGGTGGCAAGCGCAGAAGAACCACAAGAACACACTTGATCTTCAACAAGCATCAAGTATTCATCCCAAAGAGATTTCATTTTCGTGAAATAATCAGTAACAAACATTGAACCTTGAGAAAGAGAAGTGAGATCGCGCTGAACCTGGAAAAATCAAGTGCGATTTGGTTTACCAAATCATGTTGCAAGCTCTTTCTAGATTTGCGAAGCAGATCGACAATACAAAATTGATTCGACGATGTTCTTGTTGACATAGTGAATGAGCCAAGACATCACCATGTTGTTACACCTCTCCCACTTCATCAGGAGAAGTTGATTATCAGCAGAAGGACGATACGAGCAAGTGACGAACCCCATCTTGTTCTTCGCACGAAGAGACACTTCAACCGAGCGCTTCCAATGGTGGAAATTCCGGCCATCAAGCAAATTTGTGGAGAAAATGTAACTTGGATGATCAGAATTGTGGAGGAAGAGCTCGCTGAGAGGATCGATCAGATTAGGAGGAGGAAAACGAGGATCCTGCACCTGCTCGAACGCCATGGATCAAGAAGAGAAAAACCCAACTGATACCATGTTACAAGATGTAACCGAGAGAAAAACAGAGGAAAGGAAAAATGTGTTTATTGAACTGAATTGATTGAGTTCATTTTTTTTTTGATAAGATAAAAATTCGGGTGGTGGTTAGCCTACCCGAGAGCATCCCGAAGGATGAGATCACGAAGATCTAAAAGAAATACAATCACAAAATACATCAAAAGAACCACCCAAAGCAATCCCAGAAAAGCCCCAAACCCTAAGCAAACAAGCGGACACAACATCGAGAGGACGAAAGTCCGGCGTGGTGAAGTGGATAGCGAGCGCATGGGACAACACCTGCTGACACGATGTCTCGCCGCCGGAAAGACAGAAAGCAGAAATCCTCGTAAGACAAAGACGACTCCTGGAGAAGTGTGGATCACACGAGAATTGATTGAGTTTATATTACACTTAGGAATATATATTTATAGACACAAGCCACCACTACTAACTCCCTAGCTGTTACAAATCAACCACCAATTCTTACAACTTCGTAATAGAAATGATGCCGAGTTGATTTGGCGCCAACTACTCCTTCCTCCTGGTGTCGTCAGAGGGAGTATCCAACAAACTTTTTTTTTACGACCCAAAATGCTCTTTTGTAAAAAAAAAAAAAAAAAAAAAATATGATGAATTCATATCAATCCGTCTATCCATTGTTGAAAATAATAAGAAGTGGATTTTAGAGTGACTCTTGAAGTTCATATCCCGAGTTTTTTAGTATCATTTTTTGTCCTATTTAATAATACTAATAAAATTAAAAAAAAAATCATTTTAAGGGATATCGCTTCCTTTACCCCCATTGAGTACGCTTATGATTGAAGATGGAGCTTAGAGATATTAATTAGTTGGTGTTTGATGTACACCTTTGTTAACGTATATATATCCATGCCAAAAATTTGTCATATTTCCACATATCCCAACTACAACTTCGTTTATACGGAGTACGGAGTAATATATAATGTACATTTATTCAACTTGAATGTTATGTTTACCCGCCCTTATTATTACAGAATTAAATACATATACTATGTCCCAATAAATACATCAATGTCGCAATAAAAATCATGGCTCTATTAGCACAATAATACGTACGTGGGATTAAAGAGGTTGGACCAATTAATTTTACTTGAAAAAGCAATTAGTTGCCAAAGTTTACAAAAAATAAAAATAAAAATAAAAATTAGTTGCCAATTTGCACATTCCAGCTGCCATCCCCACCTCCTCAAATTACTATACCCTCCCAACCTCTATAATTTAGAAAAAGGAAATTTACAGAAAACCACCCGTTAAATGTACCCTTTTACACTTAACCACCCATTAAATACACAATTATAGAAAACCACCCATTAAATGTGTTTTGTTTTCAAATCACCACCCAGTTGTCTATTTCTATTAGGGTTTTGTCAAATATATATGATACTACACTATTTTAAGTTTTATATTTAAATTAAAATCTCAAATAGATTTAAACATATATTTGACTAAATTTTTTTAAAATATTTTTTTAAACAATGATGTATATATGAACAAATTTGTTCCATTTTATTCCAAAAAATGGTTATTAATTTTAATACACTTCTTTTTAATCAAAATTAAAATAAGTTTATAAGTCATTAGCATTGTTTAAATTTGATAATATTTTTATAATAATAATTAATATCTCATTTTCTTTCATATTTGTAAACACCTACACTATATACTAAAAATAAAAAAATCTAGACTTAAAAGTATTTTTATTAAAAGTGTTTTTTAAATGTATCTTTATTAATGTTTGTTTGAATTTTTTAAATAAAATTAAATAATATTTTGCACATTTAGAACCTCTACCCTCCAAAGAATTTTAAATTTTAAATTTTTCTACATGCTTTTTGCCCATAATATATTATTCATATAATTTTTTTTATCTCTACCATAAATATAATTTAAATATATTCAAGTTAAAATTTTAAATTTTAAGTATAAAATATTGAAATATATTATATTTAATGGAATTCTAATGGATATATGAGGTGGGTGGTGATTTGAAAACAAAACCCATTTAATGGGTGGTTTTCTGTAATTTTGTATTTAACGGGTGATTAAGTGTAAACATGTATATTTAACGAGTGGTTTTATGTAAATTTCCCTTTAGAAAATTACAAGTCAAAATACTCCGTACGAATCTACCCAAATACCCCTATTTAATACACACATGCAATTTCTACCATCATTTTAATATAGATTTTCTAAATGTGCGTCCATCACCATTAGCATATACTCGGTATTAGACACTTAAAAGAAAAGTATTATAATTGATGATACTCCGAAAAATAATAATGAGTCATCTTAGGCAAAGATAAACGAACGGCTAGAGAACAAGGCCTCAAGCGAAAAGACCAATATGTCCAATCACAATTATCATTATTACTATCCCACAAATAATTTAACTGAACCTCTCCAACTGCTATTCGTTCACGATCATAAATAAGTCATCCGAGAACCACTTGACAATCTCTCTGCCAATCCCTTACTGAATGACATTTTGTGGTGCAACCCACCAAGATCGCTTCGTCCCTGGCCTCACCTCGCTGGTAGCCCCTTAGAGGACCACTTTTTCGAAAATCTCGCCTCTTCGAAAGTAACCTCATGCACCATCGCTCTGGCAGCTCCCTATTGGACATTGCTTCGCGGTGCTTCAACAAGGTCTAACTGACTACTGGCCTCCTAACTCTATCAGTACACCACTCGACTTCATTTATAGGGACCAAATTTGAGCAAGAAGAAAGAGAAGCTCTGCAACTACATCTCGGAGTAAAAAATATAGGAAGTTGAATTTCTAAGTCTTCTAAAGGTGAAGAAACTACTCCTGGAGAACATAGTATCGAAACCTCAATCCGGTGACGAAGTCCATGAAGATATCTGTCCACATCCACTCGGGAATTGGAAGGGATCTGATGAGTCCACCCGGTCTCTAGTGCTAAATCCTGACATGTTGACAGACCTGAGATATGACGACAAAATATGTAATGTCTGCTCGCATCCTAGCTCTGCCACCAATAGGATCTCCCCAAATGCATGTACATCTTATTCATCACTGGATGGACAGAATAAGGGGTAGTGTGCGCCTCCTACATAATCCTCTGTCTCAAATATGAAGTAGACGACACCACGATCCTACTTTGAAATGTCAACAACCCATCTGATATGTCTGCAAGCTCACCAGCTCGTCCCTTAGCCATCTGCTCTCTCAATGATGATATCGTAGTCCTTCAGGAGCTCCAACCAGCGCATCTGTCTCATGTTGAGTTCCTTTTAGGTGAAGATGTACTTCAGGCTCTTGTGATATGTCATCACATTGCGTGAAGTACCGTACAAGTAATGCTTCCAGATCTTCAGAGCGTGAATCACTGTTGTTAACTCCAGATCATGCATGGGCTAAGTCTCCTCTCCAAGCTTCAACTAGCATGAAGCGTAGGTGATAACTCAATCTCTCTGATGCAAAACACAACCCAAACCAGCTCGTGAAGCATCGATGTAGATCACGAATTCCGTTGTCCCATCTGGTAGTGGTAGAACTGGTGCGGTCGTCAGCTCTTTCTTTAGAAGCTCAAAGCTGGCCTGACACTCCTTACTCCAAATGAAAGGAACAGCCTTCTGATTCAACTGGGTCATAGGTCTAGCAATGCCCGAAAAGCCCTAAACAAAGTGTCGATAATAACTAGCCAAACCGAGAAAGGAACGGATGTCTCGAATGTTCTTGGGAACCTCAAAAGCAACAATAGCGTCTATCTTCGCCGGGTCCACGACGACTCTTGCTGTTGAGATCAAAAGCAATGCTCAAAAAGCCCTAAAAAGTGTCGATAATAACTGGCCAAACCGAGAAAGGAACGGATGTCTCGAATGTTCTTGGGAACCTCAAAAGCAACAATAGCGTCGATCTTCGCCGGGTTCACGAAGACTCTTGCTGTTGAGATCACATGACCTAGGAAGGTCACCTCGAGGATCCAAAAGTCACACTTGCTGTATTTTCTATATAGCTGATGCTTCCTTAAAGTCTCTAGGACAATCCTCAAGTGCTCTTCATGCTTCTCTCTGCACCTCAAGTACACCAGAATGTCATATATGAAGACAACCACAAACCTGTCCAGATAATCTATGAACACTCGGTTCATGAGCTCCATAAAAGCTGCTATCAAGTTGTTCAGCCCAAAAGGCATGACCACAAACTCATAATGACCATACCGCGCCCTGAAAGCGGTCTTCTGAATGTCCTCGAGCTTCACTCTGAGCTGATGATATCCTGACCTCAAGTCGATCTTCGAGAACACCACTGCCCCCTAAAGCTGATCCATCAAATCTTCAATCCTAGGAATAGGGTAACGATTCTTCACCGTCGTCCACTTCAGCTCCCTGTAATCTATGCATAGTCTCAACGAGCCATCCTTCTTCTTGACGAACAAAACTGGTGCGCCCCATGGTGATGCACTTGGACGAATGTAGCCTCAAGCTGAGCCTTCAGCTCTGCCATCTCTGTAGGTGTCATCCGGTAAGGAGCTCGGGAAATCGGTCTGGTGCCTGGCTCCAACTCAATCGCGAAGTCAACATCTCTCTATAGAGGTAACCCCGACAACTCATCTGGGAAGACATTGGTGAAATCTCGAACCACAGGTACGTTTGACATGCTGAGTTTGCCTCGATTCACCTCTAAGGCGTAACACCAATATCTCGTACAACCCTGGTCTAGAAGCCTCACTGCTCCGACGGCGCTGATACGTGCCCCGGTCCTCTTGGGTCAGTACCCTAGACCTGGTGCTCCGTGCCATCACATGCCAGAATAAACACTGTTCACATCCGCAAGTTAATGATCGGCCCATAGTGGTACATGAAATCCATGCTAAGAATCAAGTCGTATGTCTTAAGGGCCATCACAATAAGGTCAGCGGGCTACTCTCGCTCACCTATATGGACGGAGAATCCTAAGATCTTATGAATCATCCTAGTCCTAGCCCCGTTCGGCATGACCACAATAAGGGGTGAACCCCTCGTGCAGCTCAGGCTCGGCCTAGTGATGCACGACTCTGCTATGAAGTAGTGAGTAGCACCAGTGTCAAATAAGATACTCAAGCACACATCATAATGGGATACGTTACCTGAGGCACTCAGAGCGGAATGGTCCTCTACCCTCATTTGAAAGACGCAAGGCAGTGGGGGCAATGTAACGGCCCGAAAATAAATACCCGGGTTACATTTCGAAGGTTGGATACCTTCATTTGGAAGAGGGATTACCTAGCTTCTTTGAGGCACATCGAAAACCTTGTGGGAGAGAGGTCCTTGAGGCTTCGATTCAACAATTTCTTGCTAAGACATAGCCTAGGAAGGTTAGATACAAGTTAAAAGAGCACCTTTACTGAGCTTCAACCCCAAAAATGAGAAATTCAAGTGAAGGAGGGCTTACCTTGCTCAAAACTAGAAAAAGAGAGAAAAGGGGCTCGAATCCACGCCAAACCACAATGGATCTGAGATTTCTTGACCTTAGAAGGTAGAGGAGGAAGTGATTAACAAACAACAACAAACGGATTCGAGAAAGGAGGAGAATCGAGGAAGAACGACTTGATTTACTGAGGAGACGTCGCTTCTAGGCTCGGAGTCGCAGTGGTGAGGAAGCACGCCGCGATCGCGAGCAAGAACACACGTTTCTGGGTTCGTTCTTGCTGCGGCGAAAGGTGAGGGTCGCGGTCGTGACTAGATGCAGAACGTAGCTCTTGCTTGGAATCGTCCTTCGAATCTTTATTTTTGGGTTCTTTTTATGGAAGGAGGATTTCTTGGAGGAGACTTGAGGGTATTTATGGGTGTAGAAACAAAAGAAGAATGAGAGGAAGGAGAGATTTTGGATTCAAGAGGAGAAAGGTGAGAGTTTTGGTTTTTGGATTTGATGAGGGTTTTTAATCTTCAAGGGAGGCTAGGGTTTCATTTGGCTCAATTTTTTTATGGTGAGATGATCCATTTGGGGATTGTTGCTTCTTTATATAGGAGAGACAAAAGGCTCACTGGGGTTTTCATGAGTTAGAGGATAAAACACTTAAGGAGAGAGAGAGAGAGAGAGAGAGAGAGAGAGAGAGAGTGGCGTGAGGAAGGGAGAGAGAGAGTGTGAGTGATTCCGCTCTTCCGACTTTGAATCCCGACATCTCATCCCAAGACCCGACATTTGAAATCCGACCAAAATCCAAATTCTCCCAGAGCCTCTGCCTCTATCTCTAGATCTGCCTCTAGCTGAAGTGTCACCTCTCCCCTTCCCCTAGGGATCCATACGTCAGAAGCTGGGGATGGGAAACCGCAGGAAGTGTAGGTGTAGGTACAGCTGGTGGGGTCCTACCACTCTTGGGACAATGAATAACTCTATATCTCGTACCTCCGTAGGTGTAGCATCTTATAGCTCTATCCGGGCACTCTCTCACATAGTGTTCCCTCTCAAAACAATCGTGGCATGTAATGCTCTGAACGCTAACCTATCGACTCCTGATAGCTGTCACTGGTGGTGGTGGAGGTATTTGTGGCGCTCCACCTCTGAATCATCCTCGGAACCCTCCTTTAGGTCGTGAATCCTATCTAGAGTTTGTGGGCCTTGACCTCTTCGCCTCGGGGAGAGAGGGAGTATAGAAGGTGGCAGAGAGGGTCCTCTGCCGATCGTACAGAAGCACAATCTCCCAGAATATCTCGAACGAGACAGCTTCTAAGCTCGAAGCGTGAAGAAGAACAGTTGGCGGTCGTATAGACAATCTTGGATACAGATAGTGAAGGTTCATGAGTCGCACGCATGAAGGCCACCTCCCGAGTGGTCTGACTCCCAGCTTGACAGTACTCTTACAACATAAGTATTGTGAAGGCCTCGTAACTCTACTCCGCTCGATCTAACTTGTAGACGGACCATCAATCAAATGTGTCCTTCCGTAGGAGTCCTACGGACATCCTCTGGTGCTCAGTAGTGTGAGCGCTAATAAAGTCGAAGATGTTATCGATCTGTCGAAACCAAGCCTCTGTATCCTCGCGGGTATCTCCAAGATATTTTGGTGGTTCGCAATGTCCTAAAGCTCTCATCTAGTCAATGCTCTTCTCGGGGCGTGCACCGACGACGACAGGCTCAACCGGCTGCTCGATGGGGATGTCCACCTTTATTCTAGCAGGTTGCTCAGGAGGAATCAGAATCTCGGGGGAAACTAGCGAAGTGCCTCCATAAGTCCTCTCAGTATCTTGATCAGCGTAGATCGATCAAGCTGCCCAAGTACAGCCTCCGACGGAAGAGCCGGGATCTGAACACCCTCTAGGGCCTGAAACCCAGCATCTGCCTCGTCTGTTACTGCTTGGCGAGGAGGTCGTCCTCTGCCTCGATGTGTCGGGCCCCCACACCCAACTGGTCCACGACATGTGTCAACCATATCTGCTGCATAATTGAGGGTTAGTTTAACACCCAGCATAGAAGCACTCAACGAGAATTAACATGATCCCTTCCAGGGGGATCGCCGTCGGGCCCAGTTTATATAACACAATAAGCTAACTAGAAGCCGCTCTTCGAGGAGCGAGTGACTAGAGGGGGTAACTACCTCTCGGTCTCTACCTAACCTCACTACTCCAACAACCACGGTGCAAACTCCTTGGAGTCTTCCAAACCCATCTGTAAAGATCAAAGCTAAGTTTTGCCTGCTCTTTTCCCAAATCTACGTCCAATAGGGATGGTCTATCGCCTTTCTACCCACTCGATTACCCATTTCATTTTCTTACCTTAAGTTAGGTTCAATTAAATTCATTTAGCCCTTTTGAAAACCTTGCTCTGTTACCAACTTTGTAACAACCCAAATATAAATATTCGGGTTACGTTTCGAAGGTTGGATACCTTCATTCAGATCTTGCAATCCAGGTATGGACCGAGATTTCAAAGCCAAAAAGTTAATCTTTGAAAGAGGGGATTTCGAACCCCTAAATACGTGAAGGGTTGTTGGGTAACCAGAACTTGTCCTATTGACTAAGTCGCTCAAAACCAATTGCAGTTCAAAACATGATAAAAGGAAATCTGGGTACAACTTGCCACGACATGACCAGTTCAAAACCGAGTATAAAATGAGTATATAAAACATCCAAGTATATGAAGTCTGGTGGAAGTCAGTCTCTCGGTCAACAGTGCGTCAAAATGATAAACCAACCATGGATGCATAGAGCAATCATCAATTTGCAATCATACCTTAAAAATAATACAGGGAACGGGATCAGACTGAGGCTCACACACGGGACTCGGTCCCACTGTGATCACATCATACACGCTGATCCTAAATAAAGATGCCCTAATGCAATGCGGAATTTAAACACACAAGTCATGATTACCAGGATATAATATGCGGAAAGTGCGGTAAATGGCTAAAAGAGTGCCAAGTGACATATCCATCTCCTACCTCTGCCCCTTTCCCGTTAGGAAAAACACTGACCAGTTCGATGCTATAGCATATCCAATCCATCATCATATATATATATATATATATATATATATATATATATATATATATATATATATATATATATATATATATATATGCGTATCAATAATCATGCTCATCAATCATCATGCTCATAATAAAATTAAGCTCATAAAACAATCAAGCTCATCTCGTATATCATGATAATAATGACTCAGGACAAACCCGATGGGACTGGATTGTCCTATGACCCTAGGAAAGACTCTACGACTCACAGATAACAACCGTTCTGTTTCCAAACACATGGAGTAAACAAATGCTCATTCAAGTGTGCAACCTAAGCAGGATACTACATGAATCATGTGATTATGCTCATGCAACACTTAGTATATCATGTGACTACATGCATATGAGAATCAATTTGAGTAAGCTCCACGAGTGAACTTACCTGCAAAGTCGAACAATAAAGGCAATAGCAGGTAGCAGAAGTCCAACAAGTCAATAAGCACCTAACATATTGAATAGTAATGGATGTGATAAGTTAAACAATCCCACTAACTAACCACAAAGAGAACATGTACTCAAAAGCATTTCCAAAATCACCCGATAAGTCAAAGCATTTCAAAACCACTCGAAACACGAGAAAACATTCGAAAGCCGAGATATCCAAAGGTTACCATTTCGTATCAATTCTCATAACTTATCATCATTCATACGTCCAATCTCAATCTCAAGGTCTAGTCCAAATCATATAACAGTTCAACGGTTTAGTCAAGTCTCAAGGCAAAGTCCGAGTCAAATTTGGTTAATAGTCCAAAGAAGTCTAGTTAAAAGAGGTCCAAAAGTCCGCCATGTTAGATAAATCCGTCAAACAATTAATTCAAGGTCATTCTCAAATCATTAAGTCCAGTTAATTAGTCAAAGCTATCGTTAAAGGAACCTCGGCATCTCTGTTTTAAGATACAAAACCTTTCAAAGCTTTTCGAAATATAAGTTTCCAAGATCGTCAAGTAATTGAACAACAAGTAGGGTTCAAAGCCTTTTAAGAGGTTTCAAAATAAACAAAGCACTCCGAGACATTCAAATCGATGGAGTCAAACACTTTTCAAAATTCTTAGAATCATATTTTATCACATATAATAATCCCTTAAAATAATATATTTAAAATCCACATTTTAGAATCAACAACCAACAATAAACCCAACATAGATTGGTTCAACCCAAAACCAAACCAAAGGACCAGAGGGATCAAGGGAGTCGGCCTCGGCCAAGACACTAGGTTAGTTTCGCCGCGGTGAAATGGCCGCTGACCGCGGCAAAACTCACTTGTTAGCTCCCACGAAGAAGAGCTTTTTGCTGGGCGCGAGAGACCTCTTTCGCCGCAATGAAATGGGCATTCGTGGCCATGAAGTGCCGCCTTCCTCTTCCCTGGGATCTGTTCTAACTTGCCGCGGTGACCATGGTTTTGCCGCGATGAGATTCGAACATTTTGGCTTGTTTTTGCCTTGAATCAATTTTGTTCTTTTCCAAACCAATTCTAAACTAAAGCATAACCTTCCCCGACCATAAACAACACAGACACCAATGAGGACCGGAGGGGGAGAGCGAAAGAGGGATTACCCAAGAGTCTTCAAGAAATCTTCACAAGCTTCAATGATGGTCCTCTGAGCTCCAAATCGATGAGGAAAATGAACGATCGAGCCTAGGAAAGATAGAGGATGAGTAAAAGTCCTTTGTTACGAAGGTTTGAGACCAAGAAGAACAAAAACGAGAGAAATGGACCTTACCTTTGTAAAAACAGGGGAAAGAGGGAGAGTAGGGCTCGATTTCACTTTAAAAGGGAGTAGACCCAACCGTTGGGTCTACTCCCTTTTGACCTTGGAAGATAGAAAACTTAGTAAATGTCCACTTTAAAAGGTTTGGAAAGAAAAAGAAGCAAGGAAAGGGGAGAACGAGGGGATTACCGTGAGAAACCACGAATAAGGCACCACCTGGGTTCTTCCTTGCGGCGACCACACAAATTATACACAAAATTTGATTCTTTCTTTTTTATTCCAAATTACTCAAACAAACAAGGTATAAGTGTTAGTAGTAAGGGTGTTATGTGAACACGAGTAGTTCGAGATCGGCTCATATTCGGCTCGAAAAAACTCGACTCGAGCTCGTTCACATTTAAAAATGAGCAGGTTTTCGAGCTCGTCACGAGCTCGAGCCGAGTTCGAGCTTTATTCGAGCTAGCTCGTCTAACTCGTTTTTGGCATAAATTTACAGTTTTGCCCTTATGGTCATTTTCTCCTTTTAATTTTAGGGTTAGATGAGTCTGTCTCTCTCCTGACCTCACAAGATTCACAACCCCTCCACTCCTCCATCTCGTCTCTTGCCTCGAAGGCTTGAAGCCATGAACCCAAATCCTCTTCGGTGTCGCCACCTTCACCTACTTGAGTCCTTGTCGGAGTCGTCGGCTGCTCACATACTCAGGTTCGCTTGTATCTCGCTCTCTCCGGCTCTTCGCTTTCATCCAATCTTTGCAGATCCAACCGCATCGACGCCGCATTCACCATCGAGACCTCATCGGAGTCGTCGCCTCAAGTCAGGTTCGCTGCCTCAAGTCGTCGGCTCCTCACATCCTTAGGTTTGCCTCACAAGTCTCCAATTTAAAAGGGTGATTTGTTGTTGTTCGATCTTTCCCATTTGCTGATTTGTGGTTGTTCTGTAAGCTTAAGTATGTAATCTTCAATTTGAAAACTGAAACAACTCAAACAAGCTTATAGAAATATCAGATTGTTGTCGTTCCTTCTCTGTTGTTGATTTCTTGTTGTTTCTCACGAGCTCGAACGAGCCCACAAGGTCATTCGGGCTCGGCTCGAACAAAAACGAACTAATTAACGAGTTCGAGCTCCTTATAAAGCTCGCGAGTCGAATATGATCAGTTTTTTAAGCTCGAAAAAAAAATCAAACTCGACTTAAACTCGACACGATAAAAAATGAGCTGAATATGAGCACACCGATATTCGACTCGAAAAACACCTCTGGTTAGTAGCCCTAAATTCACATTAATTTTAAGAAAAGAGGAGTAATATATTGGTACATGTGATGTGTGTGTTCCGCGAATTACACACACACCCCAATACACCATCCCTGACTTCTTTGAAAAATAATATATAATATATAATTTTATTTGTCATTTGGTAGAAATATTTACGTGAGTCTACCGGCTACGTGCTCTATATAACTAGTGCCAACTGTCTCCCCGTTTCTCTCAAAAAGTATTTTCTCTTATCATTCATCCATCCTCTCTCTTGATCGATCTCCAATGGCCACTCCTCTCTCCCTCCCCCATCCCCACTCCATCCATGGCCTCTTCTCCCTAAATCAAACCCCTTTCCGATCAAGAACCCCTTTCACCCTCACCGTCACCGCCACCTCCACCGTCCCGCCTCTCTCCCGCACCTCATCGAGCCCCGACCCTAAGCCCGTTACCCGACCCATCCCGGGCGACCACGGCCTCCCCATAATTGGTCCCATCAAGGACCGTCTGGACTACTTCTACAACCAAGGCAAGGAGGAATTCTTCAAGTCCCGCGTTAGCAAGTACAAGTCCACCGTCTTCCGCGCCAACATGCCCCCTGGCCCCCTCATCTCCTCCGACTCCCGCGTCGTCGCCCTCCTCGACGCCCGCTCCTTCCCCGTTCTCTTCGACACCGACAAGGTCGAAAAGAAGGACCTCTTCACCGGCACCTTCATGCCCTCCCTCGACCTCACCGGCGGCTACCGCCTCCTCTCCTACCTCGACCCGTCCGAGCCCGCCCACTCCAAGCTCAAATCCCTCATGTTCTTCCTCCTCTCCTCCACCCGCGGCCGCGTCCTCCCCGAGTTCCACTCCACCTACTCCGAGCTCTTCGACTCCCTCGAGTCCGACCTCGCCGTCTCGGGCAAAGCCGACTTCAACGACCCCGCCGAGCAAGCCGCCTTCAATTTCCTCGCCCGGGCCTGGTTCCGGGCCGACCCGGCCCAGTCCCCTCTCGGATCAGACGGCCCTAAAATCATCGGCAAGTGGGTGTTGTTCCAGATCGGCCCGCTTCTGACCCTCGGGCTCCCCAAATTGCTCGAAGAGATCACCCTCCATAGCTTCCGGCTACCGGCGGCGCTGATCAAGAAGGACTACACCAAGCTCTACGATTTCTTCTACGAGAACGCGAATCCGATTCTCGAGGAGGCCGCCAAGATCGGGATCTCGCGCGACGAGGCCTGCCACAACCTGGTGTTCACCACCTGCTTCAATTCCTTCGGCGGGATGAAGATCTTCTTCCCGAACCTCGTGAAGCAGGTCGGGAGGGCCGGGGCGAAGCTGCACGCGGAATTAGCCGCGGAGATCCGGGCGGCGGTGAAGTCGGTAGGCGGTGGGAAGGTGACGATGGGGGCGATGGAGCAGATGCCGCTGATGAAGTCGGTGGTGTACGAGGCGTTGAGGATAGAGCCGCCTGTGCCGCTGCAGTACGGGCGGGCGAAGCGGGACTTCACGGTGGAGTCGCACGAGGCGGCGTTCGAGGTGAAGAAGGGGGAGATGCTGTTCGGGTACCAGCCGTTGGCGACCAAGGATCCGGTGATCTTCGATCGGGCGGAGGAGTTCGTGGCGGATCGGTTTGTGGGAGAGGAAGGGGAGAGCCTCCTTCGGCACGTGATCTGGTCAAACGGGCCGGAGACATCGAAGCCGACGGTGAACGACAAGCAGTGCGCGGGGAAGGAATTCGTGGTGCTGGTGGCGAGGCTGTTGCTGGTGGAGTTGTTCTTGCGATACGATTCCTTCGCCATCGACGTCGGGAATTCGCCGCTGGGGTCGAAGATCACCGTCACTTCTCTCAAACGGGCCACGTTTTGATCCTTTTACTTCCGTTTGAGGCGCGGTGTGAAATTTGATTAATTATCTGACTTGGTTTCTGTATTTTTCCAATATATATATTTCTGAGGGTAAATACTAAAATAGGGGCTTTAATTATTACAGTATTGTAATAAGAGTGATCGAATTTGGAATTTGATTTAAACCCATTTTATTTTATGAGTCGAATCCCCTCCTAAGTCTGGGTTGTCTGGCCACTGCAACGAGTCTGTCCTCCTCCGTAAATCTTAATATTATATCTAATTAATAAAAATAAATTATATTTATATTGATTGTTTAATACTCCATCCGTTTCAAAATAAAAGTCATTTATACTTTTGTGCACGTTTTTTAAGGAAATAAAATTACTATACAATATTATTTTTTTAATCAAATTTTTTAATAATTTCATTCTTATTAGTCATAGTATGAACTTATAAAAATAAATTTATTACAAAAAATATTTTATAGAGTTTTTACCAACCTACAATACGCGCCGAAAAATAAAGTGACTTTTATTAAGAAACGGAGGGAGTATATAATCCTAATAATATAAATAATTGAAATATAAGCAAGTTAAACAAGTGGATTTAAATTTAGAAAGAGCCTATTTACTCGACAACTTATAAATAATCTCGTATTATTTCTAATTTCTCACTTATTAATTTTATTAAATTGTAATTTAAACTATTGTAGTAATTATTTATATATTTATTTTAATTAAAAAAATAGTGAGTATGATTTCTAATTAATTTCTCATTTTTTAATATTTATATATTTATTTTAATTAAAAAAATAACGAGTATTTGTTGCAGGTTATTATTCCTCCGTGAGCCTCCAAGCGGGGTTTTGCCCATCTTGAGATCGAAGGTGATTGCCTTACGATCATAAACGCTCTTAATTAGGGTGTTTGGCGCTGTCCGTGGGAGATCGAGATGTCGATTTCGGATGCCCTGGGTCTCTGTCGCTCCTTCCAGCATGTCAGTTTCGGTCATATCTTCAGGGAGGACAATCCGGTGGCTGATCGTCTGCCGCATCTTGGTCTCACTTCGTAGCGAACTGCGTTTCCGCTGAGATCTGCGAGCTCGTTCGTGGGGACGTCATCAGGCGGGGGGCTAGTCGTAGTTAGCTCTCCCCGAATTCTTGCCTTGTATAAAAAAAAAAACAATCCACTTGAGATTAACCCAATGATCATTTTCCATCCATTTTCATGGACAATGATAGAGCAGATTGAATCAACCCTCATTTACCAAAGTCTATTAAGAGTTTCATGCTCTTATGTGAATGATACAGTGCCACCTTGGCCTCGTGAGTGTAAGTTTTTTTTAAAAAAGAAATGTGAGTTTAAGATTAACTATGGTATATTAATCGTTATTAAATTATTCGATTTAATTCTGTTTTTTTTAAATGGTGGAGCTAATGACATGATAAGTCGGGGTACGTGGCTCACTGGTGGGGAGTAGGGGATGTCAGGAGGTCTCAGGTTCGATCGCTACCTCCGCCCCTTTACTTAGATAAAAATCCAAGGTTTGGATTACTCCTTTCCAATGGGTCGCTCCTCTAGTCACCCTCCTAAAAAGAGGTGTATAAAGTTCAAATATCCTTTATTTCTGAACAAATAGAGTATATAGATTAAAAACACTAATATTAATTTTATGTATAGCTTTTGGACACAAATACTAGTATTATTTAATTGATGCCATGGAATCCTATGCTAGCTAAAAAGAATTTTTTTTTGAAATATTCATTAAAAAATAAAAATTTACGGATAAATTCACACATTTAAACTATTTACACAAATATTCAAAATTTGCAGATTCGTCAGAAAAACGCGGTCTGAGACCGCGTTTTAGGTGTAATTACATACTTCTTATTTCTTAATTTAAAAAAAAAACAAAAAAAAAAATACATCATAATTCTATGTTAAATTTTATAAATAAAATAGCATAATTAATTTCATCCAATTTAATGCTATAAAATTTTCACTTCAAAAAATATTCACTTGAACTCATAACTCATATTAAAATGATTTTATTTTTATAAATTATAAAGTAAGCCTTATTGGTTAATTAATTTAATTAATTAAGCAAATATGATCAATCACCAATCTAATTTCTAATAAAAATATATATTAATCAATTGAAAATAATCAGATTAAATTTGAATAATATTTTATCCAATTTTATGATAACTTTTATACTAACAAATTTGAGTCTAAATGTTAGAATTAAGTTTAAATGAATTTTTTAGAAATATAGAATTAAATATCTTTAATAAATGCATTTATTTGTTATAGTCTTTAATAAATGTAAAAATCTGTAAAATAGAGAAGCTGTTGGAGTTTGAGTGAATTTTTTTTAGAGATTTTGACATTTTCATCTCTATTTTAGAGATTATATACAAAAGCTGTTGGGCTTGCTCTTATACCTGTATAAACTGCAAAAGCTTCTGCTAAAATCACTAGTACAAAAGGGGGGACCAGAGCACGCTTTTTTTTATGCATGGGAGCACACTTCTCGTACTGTGCTTATAGTGAGTGCGCTCCCAAACAAGCACACTTACTATTTAACCGTGATCCCATATTTTAAGCACGGTTTTGTGTTGAAGCGTTCTTAAAATTGTCATACGACCAATTATAAGATCGCTTCAATTGAAGTGTGCTAAAAAAAAAGTTGTAGCACACTTTTTTCAAACCGTGCTTAATAATAAGAACGCTTTAAATGAAAAGTGTGCTCTTTCATATTTCTGTAAGCACGCTTTAAATAAAAAGTGTGCTCTTTCATATTTCTCTCAAGACCTCTTGCACCCTCGAACCAAGAGTCGAACCCAAGACCTCTTGCACCCTCAAACTGAATTCGTCCACTTTACACTCCTGCCACCCGAGCTACGGAATTTTGTTGTAACTTTGTGCCTTTACTTAATCTAATTACTAAAAAAAACTCTAAATAAAAAAAAATATTTTTTTTCGAGAACGGTTTATAAAAATAAATGAGAATGCTTTAAAAGAAAAATGTGTTCCCTCTAGTTAAATTTGGTTTTGGGAAGACACTTTTCTTATAAAATCGTGTTCATTTTAATTTTTTTAAGCACGCTTTACATGAAAACCGAGCTAATTATTCCTTTAGAAACAAACGAGAACGGTTCTATAGAAAAGCGTGTTGATTTTAGTTAAAGTTGGTTTTGGGAACACACTTGTAAAATGAAACCGTGTTCGTTTTAATTTATTTTTAAGCACGCTTCACATGAAAACCGAGCTAAATAGTTTTCAGAAATAAATGAGAACGGTTTTATAGAAAAGCGTGTTCATTTTAGTTAAATTTGATTTTGGGAACACACTTTGAGAATTAAACCGTGTTCGTTGTAATTTTTTTAAGCACGTTTTACATGAAAATCGAGTTAAATATTTTTTTACAAATAAACGAGAACGGTTTTATAGCAAAGCGTGTTTGTTTTAGTCAAATCTGGTTTTGGGAACACACTTTGAAAATTAAACCGTGTCTGTTTTAAGTTTTTTTAAGCACGCTTTACACGAAAACCGGTCTAAATATTTTTTAGAAATAAACGAGAACGGTTTTATGGAAAAGCGTGTTGCTTTTAGTTGAATTTGGGGTTGAGAACACACTTTTAATATAAAACCGTGCTTAAAATAAAAAAATAAGCACGCTTGTCAAAAACCGTACCCAACTTACCGTGCTCCACCCCCTATATTTGTACTAGTGAATGACCGAACTCATCCTAACGTTACATTTATGAATCCGAAGAACTAGACCATCATTATTCCTAACAATACAACCAACCTGCGATTGAGTATCAATTTTCACCGAAGCATCTACATTGATCTTAATGACATTTATAGGAGGGCATTTCCAAATTAATTTATCAGGAGGTCTAACACGTTTAGGTAACTTCGTTTTTACCTGCTGTTTATTCCAACATGATATTTTGTCTATAGTTTGAGTTAGAGCATAGATAATACCTGTATCCAAAGTATTGCGAAAAATAATTCTATTTCTGAGTTCCCAAACAGAATGTCATAAATGACATAAGTCTGTAAAATCTATATTAAGAGCTCTAGTATTTAAAATATTTTCCGAAACATTACTTGTTAGAATTGGAATATTATAACATTTTCCCAACTTAACACCCAGATTTTGAATAAGAGATCTTGTGATCCGACAATTAAACAATAAATGATTTATATCTTATGTCTCAGAATTACAAAGAGAGCAAGTACTAGGAACTCTATTTATATATCTGTTTAGACGGGTCGTGGTAGGTAGGATATCTAAAATAATTTTCCAAATAAAATTTTTCATATTCAGAGGAATATTAAGTTTCCAAATCCAGTTTGCTGGAATTTTCTTAGTATTCCCCGTATTACAAATAGAAGATGTGGATTTAACAGAGAATTTTCCATCACTACTATAAATCCAAATTAACCTGTCTGGAATATCAATTATTGGAATATGGATATTAGTAATAGCTTGAACAATATGAGAGGGAAATATACTATTTAATTTATCAATATCCCAAGAGTTGGTATTTGTAAATAAATCACAAACCTTTAAGTTAGGATTACAATCATTCCGAAAGTTTTGAAAATATTGCGCATTTACCCAAATTTCAGACCATACATTTATGGTTTTTCCATTACCCACTAGCTAGAGAAGGCCTTTAGAGAAAATATCTCTAATATTAAGAAGTCTGCCAAACTGCCAAGAGGTTTTGAAACTGCCTCTTTCCATTAGAGATTCTGTCGAGAGATATTTATCCGTAATAACCTTCGACCAAATATTATCAGGATTAGCCATAATTCTCCAAAGAAGTTTCATTTGCATACCAATATTAATTTGCTTACCTGATTTAAAACCTAACCCACCATCTTTTTTAGGAGTACACAGATGTTCTCAGCTGATAAGAGGATGATAGTTATCCGATTGAATTTTATTCCAAAAGAAATTTTTGTTGATCTGATCAATCTTTTGTAGAACTCCTTTTGGAAGAAGAAAAGACTGCATTAAATAATTCGTTTTAGAATCTAGGTTTGCCTGAATTAGAACCGATCTACCAGCTTGAGAGAGAGTATTAGATTTCCACTTTGATAGCTGCTTTTTAAGGCTACTTATCGCCTCATCAAACAAGACGTTACAAACCCTGCCACTAATAAGTGGTATACCAAGGTATTTTTCCATTGATTTTGTAACTGGAATATTTAGCTGTTGAGCAAGAGACTGGGCTTTGCTGAAAGGAATATTTTTAGAAACTTGTAGAGAACTTTTATTATAATTTATAGTTAATCCAGACATATTGGACAAAGTATTCAGAAGATTTCTAATCGTATGAAGACTTAAATCATCAGCTCGTCCAAAAATTAGAGTGTCATCTGCAAAGGAAAGAAATGGAATAGGATCACTGTTATTTGTAAGTTTGATTCTAACCAAAGGGTCACATTCCAAAGATTCCTGTTGCAACATTCTCCCTAAAAGTTTCATAACCAATACAAAAATATATGGAGCAAGAGGATCTCCTTGTCGAATTCCCCTATAAGTATGAAAAGTACGGCCCGACAAATTATTAACTAAAACCGAGAAACTAGTTTTAGTTAGACAGGTGATAACCCAATTAATTCATCTGGAATCAAAACCAAATTTTTTAAGAATAATACGAATAAAACTCCAGCTTATTTTGTCATAAGCTTTCTCCATATCTAGCTTTAAAGCCATCCATCCAAGTTTACCTTTTTTGTTATGAAAAGAGTGGGAAACCTCATGAGCTATTAGTATGTTATCCTGAATATTTCTACCTTGAAAAAAAGCTCCTTGAAATGGATTAATAATACGTGGTAAAATAGGCTTCAAACGATTAGCCAAAAGTTTCGAGATAACCTTATAAATAGTATTATACATACTAATCGGACGGTAGTGGTTAATGTTACTAGGTGTATCAATTTTTGGAATAAGTGCAATAAAAGTTGAATTTACTTCATTGAGTAGCACACCAGAATGAAAGAAAGATTGAACAGCTTTGCAAACTAATTTACCGACAATAACCCAGTATTTTTTATAGAACTCTGGTGGAAAACCATCGGGACCTGGAGACTTGTCGTCTGTCATTGAGAATAGGGTATCCTTAATTTCTTTATCTGAAAAAGGGTGTGTTAAAATTCTGTTTTCAGATTCAGTAATGGTCCGATCAATTAAATTTAGGAAATATGGATTACTACTAATCGGTGCATTATTAGCAATGAATCTTTCAGTCAATTCAGTCGTAATTTCATCTCTAATTTGATCCTCATCCTCAACCAATAAACCATGTTCATCTTTTTAATTAATTATTCGTCCCAATTCAATCAAATCCAATTCGAATTTGCAAGGGTATAGCACTATAGCCGCATAGTAAAAACTTTCTAATCTACTGGCTATCCACTCTTCTTCTTTTTTTCTTCGTTTTTTTTACAGTAGGTAAAAATTAGGATGTACTACCTACATCCATGATCCTCTAACAATATGATGTTCTGAAACTCGCAACAAGAACTCAAAATAACATTACAGCTTACAGCTCAAGTGAGATTTAGCTAGAAAATCGCCGCAAGATTCGTCTCTCTATAACAATACTTGAATTTGATGGTCTCAAATCCTTGGCTGAGTTAACGGATTTCTTGAGCTATTTGTTCAACCTCTCATGGTATATTGTTCCCCTGATTGATGGTATATTGATCGCAATTAAGCAATCACTTTCAACTATGGCTCTTCGAATCCGAAACTCCCTTGCCAGTTTTATACCTGCATATACTGCAAAAGCTTCAGCTAGTATAACAGAGCTCATTCTAACATTGCATTTATGTATCCGAATAACCTGACCATAATTATTCCTAAAAATACACCCAACCTAAGGTTGACTACTAAATTTAACCGAAGCATCTACATTAATTTTGACAACATTATTTGGGGGATGTTGCCAACTCATTTGATCAGGGGGCCTAAAACGTTTTGTTAATTTGGTTTTCACTTGGTCTTTACTCCAACATGAAATCTTATCAATAGTATAAGTTAACACATTGATAATACTCCTATCAGAGTTGTTTTGAAAAATAATTCTATTTCGCAGTTTCCAAATTGAATGTCATAAATGGCACATATTTGTAAAATCAATATTAATAGCCCTAGTATTTAGAATATTTTCTGAAACATCACTTGTTAACCTTGGAATAGCAAGACCTTTTTTCAATTTAACACCCATATTTTGAATGAGGGATATGGTAGTCTGACAAGTAAACAATAAGTGATTTGTATCTTCTATATCAGAATTAAAAAGAGAACAAATAGAAGGATCTCTATTTATATATCTATTTAGACGAACAGTAGTACGTAAGATATCTAAAATAATTTTTCAATTCAAATAAAATTTTTAATATTCGGAGCCATATCAAGTTTCCAAATCCAGTCCGCAAAGACTTTTTGTGTTTCTTATATTGAATAGAGATGATGTGGATTTGACAGAAAAGTTCCCGTTATTACTATAAATCCAAATTAACTTATCAGGAATATCAGTTATTGGAATGTGGATATTTGTAATCATATGAACAATATGAGAGGGAAATAAATAGTTTAATTTATCAATATCCCAAGAATTCATACTTGTAAATAAATCACAGACTTTTAAATTAGGGTCACAGTCATTCCTACAACAATCAAGGTATTAAGCATTTACCCAAATGTCAGATCACACATTGATAGTTTTTCCATTACCAACTAACCATATATAGTAAACCTTTAGAGAAAAGATCTCTAATGTTAAGAAGACGTCCAAATTACCAGGAAGTTTTTAGCCTTCCTCTTCGTTTATTGTTAAGAATTCTTCGTTTATTGTTGGTCGAAGAAGAAGTGCAGTCTTAAACAAGGCTATTTGATTAATTAAATGATTTGGATTCTGACATGTCATGTGGTGATGATGGGTTAATTTATTAATGTCCGCTAATAGATCCTCTCCACCGACTGATAATTATTAACCGTCATTCAAATATTTAATACTATTACAATACTGATCCCTCCGTTTACTTTCTGTCACGTTTTTAAGGAGCTAAAAACTATATAAAATATTAAAATTTTTATCAAAATTTGAAAATAATATTATAAATTTTTTTTCAAATTAGCCAAAAATTGAAAAAAATATAAAGATTATCCAAAATTTGAAACTATTTTGCGATTTAGTCAAACCGGGGTAAAGTCGTTGTTTCAAACCGTGACTTTACCCCAGGTTTTAAAAAAATATATATATAATAAGTAAGTCGCCGTTTTAAATAGTGACTTACCTTTTTTTTTAATGACTTTTTACCTTTGAAAAGGTTAAAACAAAAAAAAATTATAGGGGAAACAATGACTCTCCCAATTTTAATTTTTTTTTTTTAAACTAGGGTTGTGTGAGGAACGCATCAGCTCCACTGTAACGGCCCGGGATTATGATTCCCGAGTTACGTTTCGAGGGATTAAACCCCTCGTTAGGACCTTGCGCCCCGATTACAGGTTGAAGGTTTCAAAACCTACTTTAATGTTTTCAAAGGGGGATTTCATACCCAAAATCGAAGGGATCGTTGGAATCCCCGGGGAAGTCCCCTGTACCTGTCGTAAGTCTAAGCGTGGAAATCAGAAATAGTGCGACTAGCGGAAATAAGTGTAATACAAGAGGGTGCCACGGCAGAGCCGGGTCAAACGGAGTCTAAAGTGTAAATCCAAAAATATAATCAGAGTCTGGTGAAGTCTATAACTCCAGCGCTCACTCTCCGCCGACAAAATGACCCGCGCAATAAGCAAACAGCACCGATAGGATGAACATAAATAATACCTAAAAAAATTGATATGGGGCGGGATCAGATCGATGCCCACTTTAGCTCTGCATCCCAACCATAAGCACACATATACGCTATACCTAATAAAGATGCTTCTAGATGCATGGCGGAATATTAACACACTAACATGCTCCTAAGATCAAGTACATAATAATAATAAGGCCTTAGCACAGAATACCAAGTGGTATATCCCTCTCCTACCTCCACCCCTTCCGATAGGTGGAGACTGGCCAGCTCGTGAATGCATTCCATATAATCGGGTGGCACGCATGCCCAACCCGTATCCACAATAAAGCCCGCAGGCATCTCATAATATAAGGAAGCTCATGACTCGATTGACTCAGGACGGGACCCGATGAGACTAGGTCGTCCTATAACCCTAGCAATGACTCTAGTTACTTCACAGATAACGGCCGTTCTGTTTGCATACACATAGAGAAATAGAATGCTCAACGATCGATGCAACCTAGCATGGTACTACATGGCATGCTGATCATGAATGCAACACCTAGTATATCATGCACCTAAAGCAGGGAATAGCTCTATTCAATCTGAGTAAGCTCCGAAGAGACTTACCTGGCGGTGCAGAACAGCAATGCAAGCATTACGATAGATTAAAGATCACCTAGATACATATCAGAACACATATATAAGTCTACGTCTAACCATTCAAGCACTGAAAGCATACATCATTAAACGAGAATAACAACCATATCACAATCATCATTCCATCAAGTTCAACCATTCATCTCATTGTCACATTCCGTAAGACCACATCATTCTCATCATTTCATTCAACCACATTCATATTTCCGCAATAACAAATCCTCATAGCCATTTATCTCAAAGTTCATCATATTAATCATGGCTTATAAAGCATAAGTCGAACGATACGAAATTCTAACATCTCATCATACTGTTAGTCATTCATTCATGCCATTAATCCACACAAATCATGTTATTAGTCAATCATTCATATCATCATGCTAGTTAGTCATCGATAACATAATTCCCAAGTTAATCTCGAAAACCGTTTCGAAAACCGAGTCGAATAGTTAGAGGTTTTGACTTTGAGGAATATTCGTCAAATCTTTTTTTTCGAGTTAAATCCGATAATACCTTTTTAAATCTCCAAGTCTCATAATTTTATATTCTTAAATCACAATAACAATAATAATATCCAATTTATTTATTATTATTTTCTATTTAATTTATTTATGCATCAAGGTAAGTCTTAAACCTTAAAAACACTTTACCAAAATTAGGCCCAAGATAAGAAAAGGCCCAAATCCATTTAACAAAATCTGATGTTGTTTTAATGAACCCAAATCGGTTTTTATTTTATAAAACAAACCGAACCGAACCCATTCGTTTTAAAACAAAACAAAACCGAACCCCAGGCTGTACTGTTCATTCATCCCCTACCCAAGCTACGCTCGAAAATTCTGGGGAAGGGAGAGGGAAAGCTAGGAGCTCGCCGGCCATCTCACTCTGACCACACTACCCGACATTAGGGACCATGAAATTGACAAGAAAGAGAGGGAGAATAAGGAGTGCTCACCCAGGTGCGGTCTCGCCGGAAACGAAGCTCGAGGAGGCGCGTTCGGCTTCGACGGAGTGAATTCTTCGAACGAGAAGTGCCTGGGAGAGATGGGGAAGGTTAAAGGTGAAACCTTTACAAGTTTTCAAGTGGAATCGAGAACAAGGAGGAAAAACCCGACCTTGAAGATGCAAGACAGGGGAGACTGGTGCTGGCGCGCCTTCATCGGGCTCGTCGGCGTCGAGGAAGACGATGGAGGTGTGGTTGCTGCTGTCGACGTCGGACGCCACCGGAGGTGGCTGCTGACTGTTACTGCTCGACGGAAAGAGAGGGAGGAGCTGCTACTCGGCGGTGTTCTCGGCGACGAGAGGTAGAGGGAGATGGAGGGGAAGGTGTGTACGGCGGTGGCGCAGGGGTGGTGCTGGCGGTGTCGGAGGTGGCGGCGCTCGACGGGGAGGAGAAACGAGAGAGGTGTGTGGGTGGTGCTAGTGACATGGAGGTCAAAACGAAGGAAAGGAGAGGGAGGCTTGTGGGATGAAATAGGGGCTATGTGGGTGTGTATGTATCTGGTTGAAGTGAACAGCAAAACAGATGAGGATGAGGGAGCCTTGTAAATTGAGTTCAGACAGGGGGTGATTGTTTGGCTTCTTGCGTTACAATAGAGAAGCAATGTAGGAAAGGATGAAAGTAGTGCTGATGCTATGCTGGATTAGGAAAGAATTCAACAAAAGGGGTGAGCTAGTCAACAATTTTTGAAATTGGGTGTGAAGAGGAGGGAGAAGACAAGAATCTCGGATGTTCCCAAAATCCCAATTTAAAATACCCGAAAAGTAATTCCAGAACCCGCTCATTCGATCTTGTCCCGATCCGTTCAAAATAAATTCAAAATTTTTTTCAATCCGAATTTAGTACTGAAACTCGAAAATCATTTTCCAATTCTCGGCATATGAAAGCGGAATAAAATCTCTTTGCATAAATTTCAAAATTGGGTCGAGATTCGTTTTAAGAGTTCAAAAAATCCGAGTTAGCGAGTTTTCCGTTAAGTTCCACTTCTAAATTCATTTTGTGTTTTTTTTTTTTTTTCCGAAAATTTAGGATTTAAAAATACGAGCCTTTACATCCACGGACCACCGCCATGTTCCCTTCATCCACCAAAGACCACCACCGTCATCTTCGATTTCCTCGCACTCTCCCCTCCATCAATTTCTCGCTCGACTCTACTCTCCTATGGCTCCCCGCCACCGCCCCGCTCCCCTCTACATCAATTTCTACTTCATATCACTGCTCTGTAACCCCACGCCATGGCAACAAATTGGTGGAGTCAAGCCCGACATTCGCAGAAGTCCAAACTACCTCCAAGCCTCGTTGAACTCCAATTCCGACATTCGTCGGCTCCGTCCGAGGGAAATCTATCTCGTTGTCTGGCAAATTGGTTGGCTCCTCGGCAAATTGGTTGGCTCCTCGGCAAATTGATCGTCGGCTCCGTCCGAGGCAAATTGATCACAGTTAGTGATGGGGACGGCCAACCTTTGCGGTCAGGGGAGTTGGGGTGGATAGCCGCCGGGGAGGAGTGGTGGTGGAGGCGGAAGAGGTGGCGAGGGTGCTGGGTTTGTGGTGGAGTCAAGCCCGATATTCGCCGAAGTCCAAACTACCTCCCAGCCTCGTTGAACTCCAATTCCGACATTCGTCGGCTCCGTCCGAGGGAAATCTATCTCATTGTCTAGCAAATTGGTTGGCTCCTCGGTAAATTGATCGTCGGCTCCGTCCGAGGCAAATTGATCATAGTTGGTGATGGGGACGGCCAACCTTTGCGGTCAGGGGAGTTGGGGTGGATAGCCGCCGGGGAGGAGTGGTGGTGGAGGCGAAAGAGGTGGTGAGGGTGCTGGGTTTGTGGTCAGGGAACGCGGCGACCTTGATGGCTAGGGTACCGGGTTTCAGATGGTGATTTTGGGGCGAAAGGAGTGGTGGTGGAGGCGGAAGAGGTGGCGGATGAAGTGAGAGTGGAGGAAGAAGGATATATACTCCCTTGATGGCGAGGTGATTTTGGGTCGTCACCATGGGAGAACGAAGAAGGAGCTTTTCTGTAACTTGGCGGCGGAGATGGTGATTTCCTCAAACAGCAACTTAAGCCTCTTTCTGGGGGCCTTTAATGAAAAGGCAGAACAACGACTCCCCTATATTTTTTTTGTTTTAATCTTTTCAAAGGTAAAAAGCCACTTTTTATAAAAAAATATATGTAAGTTGTTGCTCTAAACAACGACTTACTTATATATATATATTTTAAAACTTGGGGTAAAGTCGCGGTTTGAAACAACGACTTTACCTCGGTTTGACTAAATCGCAAAATAGTTTCATATTTTGGTTAATCTCCAAAAAAAATTTCAATTTTTGGCTAATTTGAAAAAAAAATCTAATATTATACCTAATATTAATAAGTATAACATTATTTTTAAAAAATAATAAAAAAAGTTCATATTTTATATAGTTTTTACCTCCTTAAAATACGTGTCAGAATGTCAAACGACTTATATTTGTAAACGGAGGGAGTAGTAATCAGGGCCGTGCCAATAATTTTGGGGGCCCTGTACAAATAAAAAAAACAAATTATATTAGTGAAATTAAATTAAAAACCTCAAATTGCTAATCTTAGTGAAATTAAAATAATAAAAATATTTCTAAAAAAAATAATAAAAAATGAAAAATCACACAAAATTACACCTATAGATCGAACAAAAAAAAAGACATTTACACAACAACAATTTTTTATTTAGTTACCTTAACAGAAAATTTCATAATTATAAATAAATACACATAAATTATTATTATTCATAAATTGACAAAAAAATACACTAACATTGAAAATTAGAATGGTAGAAAACAAGAATACTGTAGAAAATATTAGGGGTGGGCACAAATCCCGCAAATCCCGATCCCGTCCCAGTCCCGTCCCGATCCCGTCCCGATCCCGGTGGGATTTAGGACAAAATAGTAAATCCCGTCCCGCAAAAATTATGCGGGACGAAACGCGGGACGATCCCGGTGGGATCCCGCAAATCCCGTCCCGTCTCGCATATAATAATAATAATAATAGTATTATTATTATTATTATAATATTATAGGATAATAATAATATATTATTAATATTATTGTTTTGAGCAAATATTATAATTATAATTATAATCATAATCTTCCATTTATAATAATAATAATAATAATAATAATAATAATAATAATAATAATAATAATAATAATAATAATAATAATAATAATAATAATATTTGTTTATAATAAAAATATTATTATTATTTGAGAAAATATTATTTATAATTATAATAATAATTTTCAATTTATAATAATAATTGATTATAATAATAATATTATTATATAATATTATAATATAATTTAATAATAATATTACTTTAAATAATAATAATATTATTATTATTATATCATATTATGTTTTTTTCTTGTAAAGTATAATTATTTTAAAATAATAACAATAAAAATAAGTATTATTATTATTATTATTATTATTATTATTATTATTAATTATAACCTGGGATTATTATTATTATTATTATTATTATTATTATCATTATTATTATTAATATTAATATTAATATTAATATTATTATTATTATTATTATTATTATTATTATTATTATTATTATTATTATTATACCCATTTAGAGCTACAAGAGGCAAATAGCTAAATACGGTATTCTTTTCAACTATCAATCGATAATGAGACAGTATCTGGTGAGTCTCGTCACAATCCCTTTCCGTCCCGATCTAGTAAGATAATGTAGCCAAATATGTTGAACATTATAATTAATTATACAATCATTGTATGAATTAATAATAGTATTATAATATTATTAATAATAAAAATATTATTATTATTATTATTAAATAATATAGTTGAGAAGAATACCGTATTCCACATATTATACAAATTAATAAATTATGAAAGCATTTTTCACTTTGTAAATTTATATAATATTTTATTATTTTTATATGCGGGACAAGGCCCATCCCGTCCCGATCCCGTCCCGTCCAGACACCATCCCGTCCCGAAAAAAAAAGTGTCAATCCCGTCCCGTAAAAATTTCGTGGGACGAGTCCCGTCCCGGCTCAATCCCGTCCCGTCCCGTCCCGTGCCCACCCCTAGAAAATATAGCACCAAAAAAAGAATGGTAGAAAATAAATAAGAAATGCAAAGCAAAGAAAAATACCAAACTTGGATTCGAACCTAGGTTACGGGGCAGAAATGAAAATGGGAATCGCTGCAGTGCCAATAGACCAAGGGAGCATCTGTGATTAATTTTTACTAAAAACAAAATTTATATATACCTATCTTCCTTTAATATTGGGCCCTTAAAATTTTGGGGCCCTGTTCGGTCAGACCACCTGAACATGCATAGGCACGGGTCTGTTAGTAATTAATAGAAAATGGTATATTTTCACCGCTAATTTTTACTATTTTCACCACTAATTACATACAAAGCAACATACAACGGTAGACTTGATTCGGTATTTCAACAGTTTCAAGTAGTGCGGTGGTACCATCTTGTTGAATTTGAAACTCACCGCACCTGGATGCGGTGGGCTGGAACATGCAACGGCCGTTTGATGGGACGGTTGCCTTGGGCTTTAACTCACCACATACCCGACTGGTGCGATGGCCGATGGGTCTGAGGCTTATAAAAAAGGCGAGGAGCCGGGTCCTTATCCACAGCATTTCATTTCAAATTCCGAGCACCCTATTCTTTCTCGCTACCTTTTTCCCATTTTTTCCACTCAAATCTTTCGTTATATTATTTCTGATCTAAAAAAAGAAAAGAAAATGGTGCATACTGCATACCCATGGGACTCGTGCCAGCCCGTGGTATTGATGATGGTGGCACCAGACGTGGTCCCGGTGAGACATTACATGCAAATAAAATTTGAATTTGTGTTTAATAGTTGCAAAAATTATTTATATATATACCCCGTGATTTGTTATTACTAGTTGCGTCGCCGCGTGCTTCGCACGCGGAGACTCAAGTGAACTAATTAGGTTCAAAACTGAAAAACCAATGATAATGACGCAATGATAACAAATCAAAATGACAGGTCCAAAACTCTACAAGCACAATTCAACACTCTGAAAAGTAAATAAACCAGCCTTCATATACCGTCTAGCTTTCCTCACAAGCTAAATCCGGGGCCTATCAATATCCATGCCTCTAATCACATTCAATAGCAAGGGCTTAGGTGCGTTTAAGGCTTTCGGTTCTGCAATTGCACCTAAAATCAAGTCAATTTTCTTGAAAAGCACTTAAAAATTCAGCATCATTAATCTAAATTACAATCTAAATTATAGTGCAAGACACGTTTCTCTTCATAAGGTATCTTCCTGCCACCAACAACCAAACAGCTGAACCAACAAATCAAGTTGAACACATGTTTGACTCACTCTATGAACTGAAAGGGAGATCTTTAAGCATGTTTTCCCTTGTAAAATATAAAAAGTCTTGAAAGAGACAATGGGCGTACATAAAAACAGAAGAAGCATACTAATAAGATTTTGAACTTGCAAAGGCGAATGCTATGTTCAAACATTCATACTATGCTTTGTGCCATATTCTAAAATAAATCAGCTATTGTTAAAATTTTGATTAACGTACCTTTTTACAAAATGATTCTCGATTCAAGGTTGTAAGCTTGTCTTTGAAAGGCCATACTACCACCCTATAGTCACACGTACTACTGGAAAATCATTTCATGTTTTTCTAGGTGCACGATCACGCCATGAGCGTTGCTTCTTGGAAAGCAACTATTCAATGTTCCAAGTTATTTCCATCAATCATGATTTTTGAGAAATCTTTCACAAGTAGATCTGCAAATGCACTTAAAAATATAATACACAGCCTTGGAAACAAAGGTTTTGTTTACCTTGTCACTCATGAGATTTGTAGCAGCAGTGTTATTACTCTTGATCTGTGTCTTTTCATTCTCACTTTCTTCTACACCTTCTGCCGCAGCAGATGGTGAAGGTGAGTGTACAGGTGCACCAAACATGGGCTCATCATGAGCAACCTTGATTTCTTCTTCCCTTCATGCCTTAAAGACATAGGCATAAATTAGCACCCCTACAAAAGGTCATTCATGCAACAGAGAACCTTCACATTAACCGACATTAAATAAGTCTATAACAAAAGAAACAAAGAATAAACTTAGTAAAGAAAATAAAATAATTTTCCATGAACATAAAATGACAATTTGTTGATGTAATCACCCAGAAAAAAATGTTCATTGTTCAATAGTTAGAAGTGTGGTTTATACGTAGATTGGTGAAGAAAAATGTTCACCCCTGCAATCTCAATAAAATACAAATACAATTAATCAGTAATTATTCCTTAATTGTTAGCTAAATTATTATTTTACCAATCACAATGCTATTACAAGGTATTTTTAACTTTAGTAGGTTTACCACTTCAAAGTCAATTTAACCTTCCAAGTCCAACCATCTCATCCCAAATAAGCCTTTCTGGTTCACCAAGGGTGAATAACCTTTTTTTATTCTTTTTAATATATATAAAAAATACGTTTAATATTTCAAGTAATCAGTCATGGATACTTGATATATATATACAAGCATTCACACATGCATCTGGGTGATTTCCATTCAAGTCCTCACATCAGTTTTACAACTTGTATTTGGAAAAATCCAAGTTGTTACCGGAGAAGGAAAAAGTTAGGTGCCTTTTCATAAATGAGGCAAGTAAAAGAAACTAATATACTTTTCATAAGTTAAGGGTATTCCTTGAAGAAAATTGCACACATATTGCGAAAAATGTAAACACATTTCAGGCTCAAGAAATCGGATTTACCCTTCATAACATTAACAAGAAACAAAAGCAAGACAGCAAAATCCATTAACAATTTGATCACCTTAGTCTTATATATTAAGTGCAGTTTTAGAGAGGTTTATATGATGGTAAGCCTGGTTGGATATTAGGGATGCATCCAATTTGTAGTGCATAAGCAGCCTACACCCTGGTCTCGGAAAAATAGGTTGAGGACACTGCCAAGTCCTGGGCGTCACATTCAAGTTATATTTTCAACCGCAAGATCGATCAGATGCTTAAAAGCCAATATTGCCAAATTTCATTTTTCCTTCAAAATAACAAGCAGAGACACAATCCAAGCTAAATTTCTCAATCAATCTTATTCCAATAAAAAATTCCCCACAATTAAATCCCAAATTCATGCAGACATTCCCAAATTTCTTAACATTAACAAATTAGGAAAACCCTAGAAATTGGGGGTTTTGAGAAACTCACATCAAGGGCTTCAATGGAGGAGTGAGGAGAGGAAGGTGGTCGGAGACGTTGTTTGGAGCTTCCACTGGGCTGGCCTCAGCTGCTGCGGGTGCTGCTAGCGGCTCGGGCGAGGCGCACGGTGCTCGCAAGGCTTGTTGCTCGCGCGAGGAAGAAGTAAGACCATGAAGGGAGGGAGTTTGAGCAGCGAGACAGCGAGAACAGGAGAGGAGCAAGATCGGGCTGCCATGGTAGAGAGCTTGAAACAGAGAGGCTCTGACCCCCATCTCTGAAACCATCTCTGAACCCCCATGGAGACACGCCGGCAATTTAGGGGCTCACCAGTCACCACCCCCAACCACCGCCAAGGAAAACCCTAGACCACCGAGAGGTTCTTGTTGTTTCCTCTTCATTGCAATCGATGGACAAGTATGCGAATTGACGGGTTTTTTAGGAGGAGGGAATAGATGAAGATGGAAGAAGGAGAAGTGGAGGAGGGCATGTGAAAACTGAAAAGGAAATCGAAGGAGCCCGGAGCATTTGCAAACGAGACAATACAGTGGAAGAGGTGACGGAGTTAACTAACGGCGTTAAAGTACTGTTCCTAAGGGAACTCGCTTTTTTTATAGGGAAAACTAATTAAAATACCCCCACCTTTGGGGGTATTGTAAAAATATATCCTCAACTTTCAAATGTAATAAAAATATCCCGACCTTTGAGAATAGTGGTAATATATTACCACGAGTTTTCTCATGAGTCAAACGAGTTTTCTCATGAGTCAAAAATGCTGACAAGACAGCCTACACGGATTTTTTTAACAAGGCCGCCTGCGTAGAAGCTTTTTTACAAAATTATATAGCACTAAAACTGGGTTTTCTTGAACGGTTTCCTTAGGAAAAAAATAAACCGACAACAAAATTAAACCCGAAAAACGAAATTGATTCAACAAAGCAACTAATTCGGTCAAAATTGCCCCAAATCAACACAGCACAACTATTCCTAACACTAACCTGACAACAAAACTAAACCAACAACAACAACGAAGAGGGGAAAAAACTTACTCAGTCAAATCCGTGAACGAATCAAAGAGAAAGAAGATGTGAGAGAGACAACTTACGATAAGCGGCCACGAGGAAGGAAGACTGTCATTGAATAGGAACCATGAGCTACCTGGAAGACGTAGAAGATAGTTCAAGAAGCGACCACAGAAGAAAATAGGAGGGAGAAAAATGCGTTGTGTATGAACCCGGTCCAATTTTTTAATTATTTCTTTTCTACGAAAATCGTTCAAAAAAAAAACCTTGTTACAAAAAATTCCACATAGGCTACCTTATGTCATCATTTTTTACTCTTGAAAAAACATCGTGGTAATATATTACCACTACCCTTAAAGGTCAGGATATTTTTATTACATTTGAAAGTTGGGGATATATTTTTACCATACCCCCAAAGGTGAGGGTATTTTAATTAGTTTTCCCTTTTTTATATAGTATAGATAAAATGAATAATCAAATCTTTCTCCTTCATTTGTGGCTCAGGACTCAGGAGTCAGGATGTCAAGGGCGACGAGCCCCGTTACCTACGGTCGAGGTAAATTTTGTAATAAGGATTACGTATTTGCTATTAAGTATACTAGCCTATAACCCGTGCGCTACGCACGGGATTTTTAACATAGCAATGAAGTATAAAACATAGTACTCGACTGAACCTTACTTTCGACTAATATGATACAAGAAGGAGTGACACATAAATTACTTTAACATGGTTTGATAAAGTAAAATAAATCAACCACAATGCACGCAAATAATAATCAACTGAGCCATAACATCTGCATGCATATGTCCTCAACACAAGTTTCTATAAACTATACGTTGTGAAAAACCTCTTTATAGATTACATTAGTAGTAGAGGTTAAAAGGTTAGAATCTTGATCACATATTACAATCTTCAAACCTCTCCTAGACATCACCCGAGAGACCGCAACGTATAACTGGCCATGACTGAACACCGGTCGAGGCAAATATAAACCAACCTATGACAGAGATTGCCCTTGACTTTTGTTGACTGTCATACCAAAACACACCAACAAAGGAAATTGCCTTCTTTCAAACTGTACGGGCATAGTTGGATCTGAAGAAGTCATAATCATGCGAGGAATAGGAACCTTTTCTCCCAAACTGGTTCCCGATATAACTTGACCTTCGATAACTCGCGAACCTAGCCGAGTGATGATCAATCTTGTTCCATTACATAAACTTTGATCAATGTTGTGAACCAAGTTGACGGGGACTCCTACTTTAATCTTCAAATTGTGATTAGGCAGACCCGAACATCTAAGGATGTTCAATAATTCAACGGTGTAAATTTCATGGCCAACCGATTCTGCTCCATCGCAAAGTCTATCAGAACTCAAGTACACCCTTTCATCGTCGGCGAGTAATGATAAAACGTAATCATTAACCTTCCCGACCTCATCGTGAGTAGGGGCTAAAATCGCTCTCTTCTCAAAATAGGATGGATCTTCTATATATGACTTATCGGCAATGGATATATTGCATCCACTATAGATGCAAGAGGATCATTTGATTCGGTGATGAGAAGGGCTTGAGGAATATCAACAACAACTTCACCATCATTTGGTGGTCCTTCAATAGCATCACCTATCCTCAAAATCCACTCAGCAAACTGCCTTGCATCATCCGCTTCGGAAGATAGAGATCTCGTTTGAAGCCGCATTTTTTTTGTCAATTTCAGAACCTACATGGTACAAATATCGCAGTGTTTCAGCTACTGGTTTAATAATAGTAGAAGAATCCTTAATAATAGAATGTTAGACAATTACCTTACAGTGGCTCCACAAGTACGATGCATTTATAGTAGCAGAAACACACGAGTTATTTTGTAAACATTTTACATTAATTTGACTATAAATATCTATCATTTTACCTTGATTTATTTTATAAATATTCTACCTACGAAAAATCATATCTTAATTAACCTAATCAAATTCACATTATTATATATTGATAAATTATTTTAATTTTCACAAAATTTAATAAAAAATAATTTTAATATAATTAATTATAATTTGTCAACAAAACGCACAAACACACGAGTAACAAATACTCTCCCCGTTAATTAAAACTTGACATTCTACTATTCATGCATGTTTTTTTCGGTGTTAAAAATTATTAAGTACTATATATATATATATATATATATATATATATATATATATATATATATATATATATATATATATATATATATATATATATATATATATATATATATATATATATATATATATTTGTTCGTAAGTCTTAACCGATAAACATTATGATGATTATAAGATAAATATTACATCAAGGATTAAAAACTACAGTAGTCGGTTTGAACTCAAAAGAGCAACCGCCCTCTCAAGGTTATCAATTTGAGCCTTGCATACTTGGTGTAGTGTGAGCAACAAACTCTAGTAATGTGGGATTAGTCGAGCTCAAAGTAAACCCTGATATCCCTAAGCTTTCAGTGACAAATTTATGTTTTGACCCCCAATATTTTGACACCGTCCGCCAAACACACCCTTATATGTCATTTCTAGCACCCTTATCAACTAATGCTACTGATGGTGGGGCATTCCGAGAATCAAACCCGACCTCTCGCACCTAAAGCGAGAATCATACCATTAGACCAAATGCCCTCTTGAGTCTTGACAATTGAAAAAGAACTCAAAATTTTATTGTATTCCTTGTATATACTGTATACATAACTACATCTACAAGAGGCATAAAATACGCTAAGGAATTTTCTCTTATTCTTTGTACATTTACTTCCCACGTCTTGGACTTCTAGATCCTCTTCACCTCCCGTGACCATACACATAAAAGATTGGAACTGTTGCCTACCAAGAGAATCTCCTACAAAGGCAATAGTTTCATTCTGCATCCTGGAATGCACAGTTCATCAAACCACCACATAAATAAGGTGAGCAACATCATGTAAAGTGATAAGTAGGTTAATGAACTAAAGTATTGTAAATTTTGGCAGCAAAGTAAGGAAAAGAATCCTCGACATGTCAAAGGAAGGATATTTCACCTTCTCATAAACTCTGACCGGTCAAACTCTGGCATTTCACAGTTTTCAGGTTGCTAGCGATACGATTCGTAAGTAAAATCTGGATGTTCAGACAACCGGCATGCCCACATCTCTGAAAGCCACTGCTTGCATTTTAACCAGTATAAAGCTAGGCCTCCTGTTGGCTATAACCCATCTACCCTTGGCATAATTACACACTGGAGATGAAAATGAAATACTTTTAGGACCAATTACCAACTTATTAGCACACTAAGAAGATAGAAACATCTCAGATTTCTCGGGGGGGCCATGACCTAATGTCCAAATGGAACAAATTTTGGATTCGAGTTCCTACTTCACAAATTACATGAGAGTGAATAGAGATGCTATTGTACACAGATTGGAAATTACATTGTACATAACATATAATTACATGTATCCTTGTCAAAGAAATCAGGGCCCTTGCCATTTTTTGGGTAAGCCTCCTCCTTGTGATTATTTTCAAGGAAGGATGTTGAGTCACTTTCATTTTTTTGAGTAAAATCAGCATTAGAACCATCAAAAAGCATTTTTCGTTATCAGTTCTTGTTTCACCATATACTTGAGAGTGAATAGAAAAACTATAGAAGACAGATAGGAAATTATGTATAAAACTACACATAAGAACCTTTAAAATGTAAAAAATAATCTACCTCTGTCCAAATCCAGAAGTTCAAGGTTCTCATCATTTTGGGGCCTCCTCGTTTTCATTGCTGTGAAGGGCAGATGTTGATTCATTATCATTGCTGTGAAGGGCAAATGCTCATGGTAAAGCCATGAGCATTTGTAAAATAAGATCACTACGCCTTAGATAACGAAAATAACATACAAAAAATTGCAAACAAAAGGATGAATTTTCGGTTGTAAACTACTATCCACTTATCCACAGTAACAGTATGTACATTGAGGTAAAAGTACAATAACTGAAATTGACTGATGAACATCCATCATAGAAGATTAATTATCAACAGGCAAAACAACAAATTTCTCCACTTTGATAAACTCTTAAGCTTCTATATCTATACTAAAATCAAGCAACTACACAGTCATCAAAATACAAACGATCGAACAGAGAGACGAGGGAAGCAATTGACATGAGATTCACAACGCAGTTTCTGACTACGAAAGAACTTTGAAAACAAACTGCAAATTATGAAAATTATGAAAATAATTTGCAACTACAGACATCTAAATAGAAGATCAACAACAAATAAGCAGCAAGAAAATCGAAATCGGATAGCAATTAAGAAGGAAATTGAAATAGATAACCAATTCAGAAACTCTGAAACAACAATTTGAACATTAAACTCCCAATTTCTAATACCCTAAATCGATTTATAGGGTTAAGGTTCTCACCAAACAACCACAAAGGAGGGGGAAAGGGACCCAGAGGTGGCTGCCATGGATGACGACGGCAAGAGGAGCGTGCTATGAAGCCGGATGCGGCCTAATGGCCGACGGATCAGGGGTTCTGACGGGGACCAAGGGGTGGCTGCCATGGATGACGACGGCAAGAGGAGCGGGTTGTGAGGCGGAGGCAACCTAATGGCCTCGCCCCCTCATAACCGTCCTTTTTGCTTCCTTCTTCCTCCCCTCAGATCGTGGGAGACAGAGAGAGCAGTAAGAGAAGGAGAACAATGGAGGGTAAAAAAACGCTATTGAGAAAGAAAGAGGAAAAGAAGGGCAAAAAACAAAAGAAAAGAAAATTTAGCGATGAGTCGTTACCTTGATCGGCGATGGAAGACAGTGGCACTAGCACTAATGGCGACGACAAAGGTTCTCTTGAGACCCCAGCTCCGATTCCGGCTTTTTCTGCAATTCTTTGGTGGTTTCAAATCGTGAGATTCGTGGGAGAGAGAGAGAGAGCGGATAGAGAAGGAGAGAATGGAGTCCTTCCGTTTTTCAGAACTTCCAAGCGGTTGTCACCCCAACACCCCTCGTCTCCAGATCTCGAGTCCAACCCTACAATCCTCGCCATGGCCGTCGACATCAGGTGCGGCCTCTAGATCGAACCCCTAACCCTAGAATCCTAGCCATGGCCGTCGGCGACGGGCGTGTCCTCTGGATCGGGAGAGAGAACGGAAAGAAGGAAAAATTTGGAGAGAGAAAGAAAAAGGAAGAGAAGGGCAAAAATGGAAAGAAGGAAAAAAATTAGAGAATGCTCCACGTGGATAGCCTCACTGCTCTCTAAAGGACTCAGCTTTAAGATATAGGAGGATTTTAATTCAGATTCAATAGGTGATTAGATGAAATGTACTTAATGAAATATTTAAGGAACCGTAGTTTAAAAATTTTAGCTTATTATAATATAAAATTCCTAGTCTTAGACGAAAGGAATTAAATTTTTTTGGACAATGATCATATATAGACTCCTACCCAGGGGCGGAGGGGGGCATGAGGTGGCTCGAGCCCCCCTGGGTCGGGGGAAAACGTAAAAAAAAATATGTATTTTTTTTGTAATTTTTGATAATTTAAGGTTTAAAAATAGTTAAAAAGAGTATTAAATCAATAAGTTTGCTTAGCTTAGTTGGTATGGGTTGAGGAATAGAATGATATGGTCTTGAGTTCGAATCCTTATATCTTCATTTTAGGGATTTTTTCCTCCTTTTAGCATTTTAAACTCAAAATAGCTATTTAAATCATATTTTTAGTGTGTTTTATACTATATTTCTTATAACAAAAATTGTATCTTATATATATATATATATATTCAAAAAAAAATCCTGAAAATTTAGTTGAGTTTTTTTCCTCCTTTTAGCATTTTAAACTCAAAATAGCTAGCTATTTAAATCATACATTTAGTGTGTTTTATACTATATTTCTTATAACAAAAATTGAAATATTAAAAAAAAAATCCCGAAAATTTAGTTGAGCCCCCCCCTCGGATTTTTTCTGGCTCCGCCCCTGCTCCTACCCTAGGCTTAGCGTGCGTATAGGGTGGTTTTGTGGATTCCATGTAGCGCTGCCGTTAAGGCGAGACAAGCCTTTGATGGGAATGCGTTGTCAGACTAAGTCTATTCCTTTCCGTATGCAGGAAGTAGTGGACTGTAGTACTCGTCTTTAGTAGGCAATGATCTTAGTATAGGGTCTACTCAGGGGTGTCTAGTGACGATGCCATGAAAAATAGGCTATAAAATAAACACAAGTATGACATCATGAATGGGTCGTCCGACGCAAAAGGATGTCCGGTCCCACTATTAGATCCATCGCGAGCAAGATACCTGATCAAAACCAAATGACCAGGTCTAGTCTAGTGCCCCCAAGAACTTTGACCCCTGCTTCCCTCGCGTCCTAAACCCGTGTTGGAATCAGAGTGGATTCTCCAAATATCTCGTAACCCCCCAAGATCCTAACAAGCAGCTCGATGGCACATACACCTCACCTCTAATAGCTCCACGTGTATTGCCTATGCCCCTAAGCGTATGGGCATGCGCTACACGTGTCCTACATAGAACCACGAGGTTACCAGCTAGCTGCTCGCTTGGTTTCCCTATAAATACCCCCATCCGACCTCAAAGTAAGGGATCCGATTTCAAGATAGAAAAGCATAAGAGCTCTGATTATCCCCCGGACTTAAAGCCCCCGGAGTTGAGTTCTAAAGATCTTTGATTGGAGAGGAACATTATTTGGGATAACAACCTCGCCTAGCTCCCTCTACAAACGACGACCGAACGATAACTTAATTCATCGCGAGCCAAACTCATAATCCCCATCGCTTGGACTAATAAGTATATAATCCGATTATCACTCCACACCGCCAGGGCCCGCAGGTATTTTAAGACATTTTGTCATCATATATAGTGAGGTAATAAGTATAGGCGAAATTCCATAAACGCGTCATTGGCGCCGTCTGTGGGAACCTTTCGCGACGAGAGGTTCCGCGTAGCAATACGCTCATTTGCATCACTTTCTTTCTTTCTTTCTTTCTTTTTTATCCTTTTATTCTTTTTTATTCTACATAAATTCTATCTAAAATAAATTAATAAAAACATTTATTTCCCTTATAAACACTAATGTTTTCTCGCAGGGATCATGAATTTTACCCTTTTTGGGGAGGAATTTGGATACCAACACCATGATACCGAGGAAACAAACGACCCCAACATCAACGCTCCCCCCCAACAAGGAAGCCCTGCACAGCGGCAACGAGGGTGCCCCCCAACAACCAACATGGGACACTGCGCAACCACCTCCGTTCGCTCCCTACGGAATGTGGGGCGGCTACCCCCTACCAATTCTTCGCAAGGAATTACCCGCAAAGCACGTACTTCATCCAACAAGCAAACGGGGTGCCACTCCAGCACGACCCCCGTACCTACTATCAACAACAAGATCCAGTGCCCATAACGGTCAACCATTTCCCCAACCCTGATGGTTGCCCTCTCAACCTCGGGCCCAAACTCGACGAAAACATCAACAAGATCGACCGTTTTGCCAGGGCCCGGGACGTATCTTCACGTTCGAATTCCTCCGAGGCACCCGGGCGAACTCGCAAAGGTGAACCAACTTTTCCATCGGCTTTTTGCATACAAATACGCGAGGCGCCCGTCCCCAAGAGGTGGAGGGACATCTCCATCGCCAAATACAAAGGAGATACTGATCCCAATGATCACCTCAACCGATTCACCACGGCAATGGGAATGAACGAGGACAATGATGCTATGTATTGCCGCTCATTTCCATCCACGCTGAGTGGGGTAGCTTTAACATGGTTCACCAATTTGGCCCGGTCATCCATCAACAACTTCGCGCAGCTGTCAGGCACATTCGTCGCTCATTTCGGCAGAGCTCGCACAAGAAAAAGAACCATGTTGGACCTCAACTCCATCAAGCAAAGGGCGACCGAGCCCTTGGGAAGGTTCTTCAGCAGATTCACTAATATGGTGGTATAAATCACGAGATTCAATCAAGAATATTCAAGCATAATGCTAATGGGCAATCTGCCCGAATGAGATTTCAAAATTTGCCTATTCCGAAAGGAACCGGAAAACTACGATGTTCTGAGAAAACTCGTAACCAAGCAGATCCACGCCATGGAAGCTGCAAGCTCTAGCTCACGGCCTATCGAGTATAAGCAATTGTTTCATCAACCATCTTACCACCGGCTCCCTAACAAACGCCAAGGAAGGGAAAATTTCGGGGATCAGCAATGTCGCAATCCTCCCTGGCAATATCCGACCATCCCGCCACGCCCTCAAATCCAAGAAGTACAATACAACCAAATATTAGGATCAGGTCCACTTGGTGCCCTAACCAACGTGATGACGGCTCATCCTGACCATATTTCACCCCCGGTCTATGGAATACCGCAAGCTCTTCCTCAAAAGGAGGCACACCTTCAAATTTGCGCCCCACCACCAAATCCCAATAATCCAATCATGATGCCACAACAACACCGTCCTCTTGAAGTTCCTCCACAGCAATATAAACCACCTAACGTTCCACCAAGACCCTACAATCCCCCGTATGCAGCTGAAGGAAGAGGTAGGGGAGCTTATCCCTAGAATAGGGGAGGAAGGAACGGAGGCAGGGAAGGAGGGTATCGACCTCCGCCCAGGGAGACAAGAAATGCCCCCCCGGCAAGGTCTTCATCCAACCGACCTGAACACTCAAACCGAGATCACCGGAAGCCTCCTTCTCCGGATGGGTGCATCAATACCATCGCAGGAGGACCCGCGACATCTGGCACCAGTAATCAGGAAAGGAAAAACTATGAAAGAGAAGCCAGATGCCCCCCATCCGAGACCAGCGTCAAGCAAGCATCCACTGCACACGCTATACTGAGTTTCTCTGTTTCCGACACCCGAGATGCTCGCGATCTTAGAATGCCTCACTCAGATCCTATGGTCATCCATGTACAAATAGGAACCAAAACTATCAAGCGGGTCATGATAGATACGGGTTCATCTGTAGACGTCCTTTACTGGGACGCTTTTGAGCAACCCGGGATCGATGAAAGCGCTCAACGTCGCTACTCAGAAAAACAAGTCTCCTTTTCCGGAGACGAGGTTGAGGTAGCTGGAACGATCGAGTTGGCCCTAACGCTCGGGACCACACCAAATAGAAGAACCCACATGATTGAGTTCACAGTGGTTCGACTGCCGTCCATCTACAACGCTATCATGGGCCGTGTAAGTCTATTCAAGTTCCAATTAGCATGCTCTATATATCATTTTAGTGTCAAGTTTCCATGCACTGACGGAAAGGTGGGCGAAGCGCGAGGAGAGCAGGCAGAAAGAAGAGTTTGTTACTTATCCTCACTAAGGAAGGGCCATAGTCGAATATTCGCAATAAAAGGAGACGTTCGAGGATCTTTAAAAGAAGAAACAACCGATGAGCGTGAGAAAGAGGCCACGTCCGAACAACAGCAGGCGGAGTTCGAGGTTCGACCCGAAAAGATAGCTGACAAGATTGTTGAGGAAAAAGTTGCTTTCTTTCCCTTCCCAAACAAGACCGAAGCCCTATACCACGGTCACAGTTTGACTGGCCCCGCCTTAGAGCGCCTCAAGAATTTATTGCAAGGATCACGGGACGTCTTCGCATGGTCGCCACAAGATTTAATGGGGCTCCCTCGAGAAACCGCGGAGCATTCCCTGAGACTTAATCGCGAGGCGAAACCCGTGTGCCAAAGAAAGAGAAAAAAGGCCGGCGAAAAATCAGAAGCAACAAAACAGGAGGTGCTCAACCTGGTTATCAAATGTGGTGTTAGTTAGAAAAAGCAGTGGCAAGTGGAGGATGTGCGTAGATTTCAAAGATCTGAACAAAGCCTGCCCAAAAGATAGTTATCCTCTGCCATCCATCGACGAGCTGGTGGACACCACGGCAGGACATGCCACCCTAACACTACTAAAAACGCAGGAAATAGCTACGGAAAATAGCCACGGAATTGGCCACGAATGACCGTGGCTAACCGGTTTAGCCACGGAAATAGCCACGGGTGGGCCATCCGTAGCCATATGCCTCGTGACTAATGGCGACGGCTGAATAGCAATGGATTTAGCAATGAATTGTCAGGTCGTGGCTAAGCCCGTGGCTAGTGATGGACATTTGAATGTCGTGGCTGAGGCAACGAATTCAGCTTCGGAATGAGGCCATTGCTGAATTTGTGGCTAAAGTCGTTGCCATTTTCGTTGATGGTTTCGTTGCTACAAATAGGCCATCGGTCTAGATGCGTGGCTGATTTCATTGCTGATTCCTTGGTTGCTAATTTCGTTGTCATTTGTTTCATGATTTTATAGCATATTTCGTATCCTCATATTTTGGAAACATTATATATATATGGAAAATATATATAAATACGCCAATGAATTTCATATATTATAAGTAGGTCAAAAAAATATTAATGGAAAGGGAAACAAACCAAACTCATTGAATACAGATCGACCTTCCAAAATAAAATTACAATAATCTAATTAACGAGAGCTGATTTTGTATAGGGAGATAACAACGGATCTATGTGAAATCCTCCAAAACACTCTACTCCTGAACAAGTCCTGCATATCAAATTCAACGAATCAAATCAGAAGACCATGGAACCAGAATAGTCCCAAATTCATAAAGAGCCCCAATAAATCATACCTTCGAGGCCTCAAACGCATCGAATCGAAGGAAGAACACAGGAGGAATTTGTGCTGGTAAACATAGAAGAACAACACTTGTATTATTCAACCAGTAATCCCAAAATCTCTATTCTTGACCACTTTCTAACCTAATTAAAGAAATTTGGATCTGCAAATTATAAACCAAAAAATTAAACGAAATCAAAATTTCCGAAATGAAATAGAAATTTGGATCTGAAACGAAATCGAAATTTGGATCTGGAAATCAAAATTTGGATCTTAAACGAAATCGAAATTTGGATCTGGAAATTTTTCTGAGGCAAAATTGAAATTTGTGAAACAAAAAATTGAGAAACAAAATCAAAATTTATTAAACGAAAATTCTGAGAAACAGAAATTTGTGAAACATAGCCAAATTTTGAGAAACAACATCGAGTGGAGAAGAAGCCAAGGAAAGGGACAAACCTTAGAGGATTTGGGAGTCAAGGTCAGGGAAAGGCGGAGCGGGTCGGAAGGTGACAGCGCGGGTGGAGTAGGCGGCGGGGGAGACGGCGTCAGAGAATCGGCGGCCGGTGGTGGAGGCGGTAGTGGAGCCGGTGAAACATAGAGGATTTATTCGGTGGCGGAGGCGGTAGTGGAGACAGCGTCAGAGAAGGGGACATGGCGTCAGAGGAAGGGAGAGAGAGAAGCCTAAGGGTGAGCAAGAGGCGGCCAGAAGGCGTCTGGCGGTAGTAGTTCCGCTTCCTTTCGAATGTGGAGCGTCTGGCGGTGCAAACCAGAAGGCGAGAGGGCGAGAGGAAAGGCCGGTGAAAAATGGAAGTAGAGGCGGCCAGAATGTGGACTGTGGAGCGTCTGTGAAGAAGGAGAGGCGGCCATTAAGGTTAGAAAGTGGAAAGTTCACCTTTATACGCACCCACACATCTAAAATTTCAAAGTTGGGAAGTTTCCCCCTCAAAACTAAATTATACCGCCCAAAACAATTTAGATTCAGCGCCAATTTCTCCAAATAATGACGATAGAAAATTTTCAACATATATTCACTTTTTCTATATATATTGAATTTTTCTATTTTGAATCATACTAGTACAATAATATTATAAAATACTAATAAAAGTTGAGATATCTTTTAAAATAACAACAAAGTCAAATACTTTTTATAATTTTATGTGAAATTGTAAAAATAAGATTACTTGAATATTATTCTCATAAGAATTTATCAATTAACACATTACTTTTATTCAACACTTGAAAGTTACTTATATAAATTTTCCTAAACAGTATTTTGATACATATTTATTATTTAATATATGATTTTGTTTAACGGTTATTAATTACTTATGTAAGTTTTCCTCAAAACTTACTTTTATAGTATTCTAATAAGAATTTATTAGTCAATATAAGGTCTTATTAAACATTTATTTCTTACTTATTTGAGTTTTTCCTCAAAATATACTCTTATAATATTTTAATAAGAATTTATTAGTCAATATATGGTTTTATTAAACATTTATTAGTCACATATATCAGTTTTCCTTAAAAGATAATCTTATAGTATTCTAATAAGAATTTATTAGTTAGTATAAAGTTTTATTAAACAATTATTAGTTAATTTTATGAGTTTTCATCAAAACATACCTTTATAGTATTCTAATAGGAATTTATTACTTAATATTAGGGGGGGCACAAATCCCGCAAATCCCGATCCCGTCCCGGTCCCGTCCCGATCCCGTCCCGATCCCGTCCCGATCCCGGTGGGATTTAGGACAAAATAGTAAATCCCGTCCCGCAAAAATTATGCGGGACGAAACGCGGGACGATCTCGGTGGGATCCCGCAAATCCCATCCCGTCTCGCATATAATAATAATAATAATAGTATTATTATTATTATTATAATATTATAGGATAATAATATTATATTATTAGTATTATTGTTTTGAGCAAATATTATAATTATAATTATAATCATAATCTTCCATTTATAATAATAATAATAATATTTTTTTATAATAAAAATATTATTATTATTTGAGCAAATATTATTTATAATTATAATAATAATTTTCAATTTATAATAATAATTGATTATAATAATATTATTATTATATAATATTATAATATAATTTAATAATAATATTACTTTAAATAATAATAATAATATTATTATTATATCATATTATGTTTTTTTCTTGTAAAGTATAATTATTTTAAAATAATAACAATAAAAATAAGTATTATTATTATTATTATTATTTTTTTTTTTTTAATTATAACCTAGGATTATTATTATTATCATTATTATTATCATCATCATCATCATTATTATTATTATTATTATTATTATTATTATTATTATTATTATTATAAAAATAATTACATACTATAGGAAATTAGTGGGTAGCCGAGATACTATCTGGGCCCCCACTTAGAGCTACAAGAGGCAAATAGCTGGGTAGCCGAGATATTATTATTATTATTATTATTATTATTATTATTATTATTATTATTATTATTATTATTATTATTATTATTATTATTATTATTATTATTATTATTATTATTATTATTATTATTATTATTATACCCATTTAGAGCTACAAGAGGCAAATAGCTAAATACGGTATTCTTTCCAACTATCAATCGATAATGAGACAGTATCTGGTGAATCTCGTCTCAATCCCTTTCCGTCCCGATCTAGTAAGATAATGTAGCCAAATATGTTGAACATTATAATTAATTATACAATCATTGTATGAATTAATAATAGTATTATAATATTATTAATAATAAAAATATTATTATTATTATTATTAAATAATATAGTTGAGAAGAATACCGTATTCCACATATTATACAAATTAATAAATTATGAAAGCATTTTTCACTTTGTAAATTTATATAATATTTTATTATTTTTATATGCGGGACAAGGCCCGTCCCGTCCCGATCCCGTCCCGTCCAGACACCATCCCGTCCCGATCCCGTCCCGAAAAAAAAAGTGTCAATCCCGTCCCGTAAAAATTTCGTGGGACGAGTCCCGTCCCGGCTCAATCCCGTCCCGTCCCGTCCCGTGCCCACCCCTACTTAATATAATGTTTTATTAAATATTTATTAGACACTTATATGAGTTTTCTTCATAACATACTCTTATGGTATTCTAATAAGCATACCTTAGTGAATATAAGAATTTATTCAACACTTATTAGTTACTTATATGAGTTTTCCTCAAAACATACTCTTAATAAGAATTTATTAGTCAATATATGGTTTTATTAAATATTTATTAGTCACTTATATCAATTTTCCATAAAACATACTCTTAGAGTATTCTAATAAAAATTTATTAGTCATTATAAAGTTTTATTAGTTACTTATATTGGTTTTACTCAAAACATACTCTTAGAGTATTCTAATAAGAATTTACTAGTCAATATAAGGTTTTATTAGCTATTTATATGAGTTTTACTCAAAACATACTCTTAGAGTATTCTATTAAGAATTTATTAGTTAATATAAGGTTTTATTAGTTACTTATATGAGTTTTACTCAAAACATACTCTTAGAGTATTCTAATAAGAATTTACTAGTCAATATAAGGTTTTATTAGCTACTTATATGAGTTTTACTCAAAGCATACTCTTAGAGTATTCTAATAAGGAGTTATTTGTTAATATAAGGTTTTATTAGTTACTTATGTGATACTCTTAGAGTATTCTAATAAGAATTTATTAGTTAATATAAGGTATTATTAGTTACTTATATTAGTTTTACTCAAAACATACCCTTATAGTACTATAATAAGAATTTATTACTTAATATAAGGTTTTATTAGTTACTTATATGAGTTTTACTCAAAACATACCCTTATAGTATTATAATAAAATTTTATTACTTCATCTAAGGTTTTATTAGTTACTTATATGGGTTTTACTCAAAACATACTCTTAGAGTATTCTAATGAGAATTTATTAGTCAATATAAGGTTTTGTTAGTTACTTTTATATGAGTTTTCTTCAAAACATAACCTTATAATATTATAATAAGAATTTAGTACTTAATATAAGGTTTTATTAGCTACTTATATGAGTTTTAGTCAAAACATACTCTTAGAGTACTCTAATAAGAATTTATTAGTCAATATAAGGCTTTATTAGTTACTTATATGTGTTTTTCTCAAAACATACTCATATAATATTATAATAAGAATTTATTACTTAATATAAGGTTTTATTAGCTACTTATATGAGTTTTACTCAAAACATATTCTTAGAGTATTCTAATAAGAATTTATTAGTCAATATAAGGTTTTATTAGTTACTTATATGCGTTTTTCTCAAAACATAACCTTATAATATTATAATAAGAATTTATTCCTTAATATAAGGTTTTATTAGCTACTTATATGAGTTTTACTCAAAACATACTCTTAGAGTATTCTAATAAGAATTTATTAGTCAATATAAGGTTTTATTAGTTACTTATATGAGTTTTTCTCAAAACATAACCTTATAATATTATAATAAGAATTTATTACTTAATATAAGGTTTTATTAGCTATTTATATGAGTTTTACTCAAAACATACTCTTAGAGTATTCTAATAAGAATTTATTAGTCAATATAAGGTTTTATTAGTTACTTGTATGTATTTTTCTCAAAACATACTCTTATAATATTATAATAAGAATTTATTACTTAATATAAGGTTTTATTAGCTACTTATATCAGTTTTACTCAAAACATACTCTTAGAGTATTCTAATAAGAATTTATTAGTCAATATACCGTTTTATTAGTTAGTTATATGAGTTTTTCTCAAAACATACTCTTATAATATTATAATAAGAATTTATTACTTAATATAAGGTTTTATTAGGCACTTATATGAATTTTCCTCATAACATACCCTTATAGTATTCTAATAATAATTTATTAGTATAAGGTTTTATTAACCAATTATTTGTTACTTTTATGAGTTTTCCTCAAACTCTACCTTTATAGTATTCTAATAAGAATTTATTACTTACTATATATAATGTTTTATTAAATATTTATTGGACACTTACATGACTTTTTCTCAAAACACCCTTATAATATTCTAATAAGAATTTATTAGACAATATAAGGTTAATTTTATAAAACATTTATTAATAACTTATATCAATTTTCCTCAAAACATACTCTTATAGTGTTCTAATAAGAATTTATTAGTCACTTATATGTGTTTTCCTCAAAACATAACCTTATAATATGCTCATAAAAATTTATTAATTAGTTAATATATATTTTTTTCAACACAATTTATATAAAAAAATTCCATAAAAAATATCTCAGCCCAATAAATGAAGTGGTGATTTAGGCCCGTCAATGGGCCAATCGGGAAAAACATAGTCATATTTGGGCCGATTTAGCCACGGATTTAGCCACAAATTCAATCGTCGCTAAATCACCACTTCATTTAATGGGCTGAGATAAGATAATTGGGCTTTCACTAGCTTAATGGGCCGAACCTAGAAATTTTGGGAGAGTTTGTACCCGGATTTAGCCACGGATTGAGTGTCATCGGATAACCCATTCATGATATATATCCGGCCCACCTACAATTAGTGACCCAAGACCAACTCACCACATATGTTCATTTGATTTCCGATCACTAATAGCCACAGACTTAGCGACAGATATTGTGTTGTAGCCATATCAACGTCGAAAACAGCCACGACAATCCTACTCGTGGCTACATTCGTGACTATTTATTGACATTGGCACATATCAAGCCACGAAATCAGCTACGGACATCTGGGTCGTTGCTAATAGCCACGAATGTTTTGGCATGTCATACCAGGATGAGTATTAGCCACGAATATAGCCACGGTCAGAAACAGTCGTGGCCAATGTCATCGCTAATGACCACGAATACAGGGTCGCCTATAATCCGTGGCTAACCATCTGTAGCCATTTCCTGTTTTTTTAGTAGTGTAAGCTTTATAGATGCTTATTCCGGCTACAATCAGATCAAGATGAGTCATCGCGATGAAAAAAGCACCGCTTTCATCACCAACCAGGGAACCTATTGTTATAAGGTAATGACATTTGGGCTCAAGAACACAGGTGCCACTTTTCAGCGAATGATAGAAAAAGTGTTTGTTTCCCAGATCGGAAGAAATGTTGCAGTTTACGTCGATGATATAGTGATCAAGAGCCCTACAAAGGAGGACCATTGCAAAGACTTGCAGGAAACCATCGATACGCTAAGGAAAAATCGCGTTTGCCTAAATCCAGAAAAGTGCCTTTTTGGAGTAGATTCCGGGAAATTCCTAGGTTTCATGATAAGCCACCGGGGGATTGACGTGAACCCCTCAAAAGTACAAACCATCATTGACATGGCCCCTCCAAAGACGCTGAATGACATCCAAAAGTTAAATGGGTCAGTCAACTACTTGAGCAGATTCTGTTCGCGATTAGCCGATCACTCGCTGCCTTTCTTCGAGCAGCTAAAAAAGAAAGGTCTTGTCAAATGGACTACCATTTTGGATAAGGCTTTCAAAAGCATGAAGGATTATCTGGCCACTTTGCCCACTCTACAATTTCCACGTGAACACGAAACTTTACAGCTGTACCTCGCTGTCGGATCCACCACTATTAGCACGGTGCTCACTAGGGAATCCAAGTTTCCTATTTACTTCGCCAGCCGAGTATTACAACCCGCTGAATCCAAGTATACCCCGATAGAGAAGATGGCTCTATCTGTGGTTTTTGCAGCGCAAAGATTGAGACCCTATTTCCAGGCTCACACCATTGAAGTGCTCTCTGACCTGCCAGTCCATAAAATCCTACACTCATCATCCCTTTCAGGAAAAATGGTCAAATGGGCAGTAGAGCTTTTCGAATTCGACATTCATTTCAAACCCAGGAAGTCTCGTTTGGCCCAGGCGTTGGCCGACTTCGTTGTCGAAGCCGTCTTTACGGACTCTCAGGATCGCGATGGAGAGGACTGGGTGATTAATGTCGATGGATCGGTATCAACGGGAGGGTGTGGGGCAGGAGTCACCATCACTAACCCAAGCGGAGAGATAACCGATTTATCTTTCCAATTATTATTTGAAGTCACCAACAATGAAGCAGAATACGAAGCAAAGACCCGAATGCTGCCTGAGTATTTGGCCCGTGTAAAAACACTCACTGCCGTCTTCGGGAAATGTTCTATCACGTCCATACATCATGAGCAAAATGAGCGCGCCGATACATTGGCCCAAATGGGGGCCACCCTACCCCTAGGTTTAAGTGATCGCGTGGTAATCGAACATAGGCATGCCCGAGGAATCCATCAGGGGGTATTTAGAATATCTAACCTCGAAGACTGGCGTATGCCCCTCTTGGAATACATAACTGAAGAGGCAATCGCAGGCAAATTACAGGACAACCAAAACACCAGAAGAAGAGCGGCCCGCTTTCGAGTCAGAGATGGCCGACTATACAAAAGGGGTTTCAACCTTCCGGATCTCCTATGTGTCTCAAACCAGGAAGGCTTTAATCTCGTGCAAGAACTGCATGCGGGCCTTTGCGGCAACCACCAGGGATGGAGAGTCGTAGCATCTAAAATCACACGCCTAGGCTATTATTGGCCCTCCCTTAGGGCAGACGCAGAAATGGTCATCCATATATGCTATCCTTGCCAGCGACATGCGTCACTCAATCATCGCCCCCCTCATCATTTGAAAACCATTTCCGCACCATGTCCATTCGCAATGTGGGGAATGGATATTTTGGGCCCTTTCCCAACAGCACCAGGCCAGCTATGCTTCATTATTGTGATAGTAGATTACTTTACGAAGTGGGTGGAAGCTGAAGCCATGGCCACTATCTCTGTCGATTTGGGGTCCCTTAAGCTATCATCATAGATCACGGTCCCCAATTTGACTGCGAGGGAATTCGTGATTTCTACGTCGGCCTCCGTATAGACTTCCGATTCTCATCAGTGGCTTATCCGCAATCCAACAGACAGGCCGAAACCACGAATCGCCAAATCCTGAATGTCTTAAAAAAGAGGTTAGGGACAGCAAATGGAGAGTGGGCTGAGATATTGCCCCTTGTATTATGGTCATATAGAACCTCAGCTAAGAGTCCCACTCGAGAAACACCATTCGTGATGGCTTTTGGAGTAGATGCAGTCATACCAGTGGAGCTTTTAATTCCATCAGCCAGAGTTGTTGATTTCAGCAAGGATTCCAATGACGAAGCTCTTGAGTTAGAACTCCATCTACACGAAGAAAGAAGGGATACCGCTTGTCTCAAAGTAAATGAGTATCAACGTCGCCTGGCGGAAGGATACAACAAGCATGTTTTCGTACAACCCCTGCAAAAAAGAGATATGGTCCTTCGCCAAGCAACGACCGGGGGAAAGCCTGAACCCAAGTGGGAAGGTCCATACGTCATTCACAAAGAAGTAGGTAGGGGTTCCTTCAAGCTTCAAAATTCGGAAGGCGCGATCCTCACAAAGTCATGGAACGCCAAGAATCTCAAGGCTTATTAACGCTAGACATATTAGAAATCTGGTGACTTAGATTTTCTATGTATAGGGGTCACCAGGGTTTCGGATAGGGTATACCACTTCATATATATAAATGAAAGTTTCAAATCCAGGAAACATTGTCGAGGAGAAAAAATTTAGCGATCGCGTGCACTTTAAGCACGGATACGCATGCAAGAAAGCCTCCAAGGAGAATAAATTTAGCCATCACGTGTCTTTCGAACACGGGGATGTGCAAGTAAGCCTCCAAAGAGAATAAATTTAGCGATCGCGTGCACTTTAAGCACGGATACGCATGCAAGAAAGCCTCCAAGGAGAATAAATTTAGCAATCACGTGTCTTTCGAACACGGGGATGTGCAAGTAAGCCTCCAAGGAGAATAAATTTAGCGATCGCGTGCACTTTAAGCACGGATGCGCATGCAAGTAAGCCTCCAATGAGAATAAATTTAGCAATCACGTGTCTTTCGAACACGGGGATGTGCAAGTAAGCCTCCAAGGAGAATAAATTTAGCGATCGCGTGCACTTGAAGCACGGATGCGCATGCAAGTAAGCCTCCAAGGAGAATAAATTTAGCAATCACGTGTCTTTCGAACACGGGGATGTGCAAGTAAGCCTCCAAGGAGAATAAATTTAGCGATCGCGTGCACTTGAAGCACGGATGCGCATGCAAGTAAGCCTCCATGGAGAATAAATTTAGCAATCACGTGTCTTTCGAACACGGGGATATGCAAGTAAGCCTCCAAGGAGAATAAATTTAGCGATCATGTTCACTTTAAGCACGGATGCGCATGCAAGTAAGCCTCCAAGGAGAATAAATTTAACAATCACGTGTCTTTCGAACACGGAGATATGCAAGCAAGTCTCCAAGGAGAATAAATTTAGCGATCGCGCGCACTTTAAGCATGGATGCGCACGCAAGTAAGCCTCCAAGGAGAATAAATTTAACAACCACGTGTTTCTCTACCAGAAAATTCCGGTAAGGGTATTCGCTAAACAAAGAACAATCAACATCAAAAGTTTTCAAGCAAACAAAGGGATAAACACGAATTTGACTACGAGTCTTTCCGAGTTCACTTATTCGCCTCTAAAACAATTATTGTGAAACGACTACCCCCTTCGTACTTGAAAATAATAAGGGACTCGCCAACATGCAATCCACTGTCCACAGCAAAAGCACGCCAACCTTTAGTAAGAATATAATGGTCCTGGCTGTCTCGGAACACCCTTACTCGAAACTCTCGCCCAGTAAGAGAAACCAAACAAACGCGAGGTAATCCCTCATGAGCATACTGAGCTCCAAACGACTCAGGCAAAAGCTACAAGCCACAAGATCAAATATCAACCAAAAAGCACAAATATCGCAAAAAATAGGATAGAGAAAGCTACCATACATTCCATCTTTTCTTCAGAATCAATGGAACGGAAAAATTCACGACGACAAGGATGAGGAGTTGTCATGATTCCTCACTACAAAAGCACCAACAACTAAAACAAACCACAAGGACGACTGCCGCAGATTCTTTCCAAACATCTACTATTTATCAGCAAATAAAGTAAGCAGGGCAGCGTTGTCACATCACCGAAAAATAATTCACATCCATCCAAAACAATATTTTCAAGACCAACTGCATGCCAAGCAAGTGGCAAAATTATAGAGCGCATCTCTGCTACCCAGAAGAGCCAGTGTCACGCTAAAGAGAGGTCACATTGGAGTTGAAACAAGACAAAACACAAAAGCCCAGACCACATCTTTAAACACAGTAAGATATTTGTACATACATATTCGCGATTACACATAACAACAGGCATGCTTAAGGTTAACAAAAAAGCAATAGAGGAACAAACGTTTGGTTACACCACTATTTCAAAACAACTGAGCCCTACTCATCTTCAAGAACAAGGATCTTGAAACGATGCCCTTCTACATATTGAAAGAGGACCATCGATGCTCTAATCTTAACGCCGTTAATGGTCGCAAATCTATTCCAACCACCAGATAACCACCAACGATTCGAGCAATCCTTCGAGATGTCAACATGAAAGTTTTCACGAGTTGCGGAATCTAAACACACATGGTCGGATACAACATGACCATACATCCTTTCAAAAGCATCGGGAAGAGGCTACAAGCAAAAAAGAGTGTTACTTCACAAACAATTCAAAAAAGATAAAAAGCACGACCAACGTATACAACTTACAAGACGATGCATCCTCCCCTCTACATCAATACAACGATAAAAATCTCGCATCTCAGGGTTGGGAGACACCATCCCCTTACCAAAAACAATAATACTTAACAAAGCAAACCAACAACTGCATATTTCACAAACACCACGCCTTCTTATACCCAGAAGAAGGCTACACATACTTTGGAAATCGTCTAAAGCATTTATTATATGTGTTGAAATTAGACAAAGAATCTGAGAGAGGGATTTCCCGAGATACTCTGCATGTGCTACATATGGCAAAGAATCCCTTCAGAAACCGACCAAGTACATTGGCGCATTTCAAATCTGAAAATAGTCATTTAATACAAAAACATTTTTCAAATCCATCGATACCATTATAAAAGCATTTCTTCCTTACAACACGAAAGGCACAACCTTCTCAATAGAGGTCCTTCCAAAAATATAAATATGGTAGCAAACATCAGCGATCAAAACCCAAACAATCCCTTTATTTTCGATATTTATTTAGTGGGGGACGAGCAATACATACGCATGATGTTGCCTTACTTTTGTCGACATTTCCAACCCCATGTTCCCGAACGGATCTTTTTATCCACTCGCGTCGACAAAGATTTCCATGTCCACATCGTTGGGGGCACTTACGGATCTCACTGGGTGGCACGTGGATGAGGGATTTTGTCGAGTCACATGGACTAGAGTTGGAAACATCAATAATGTTCACCCACCTGGAAGAAGCAAGAGGTTTGAAGTCCATTTTTTCGACAAACAAGGCCGCCACATAGAGGACGAACTCTACGATAGCGACTACGACGGTCCGACGACAATTGGTTTCCACTAGATCCCAGAAACAGTATGGTAAGCAAAGTTGTTCCATTTCAAAAATTTTAAGAAAAGCTCGGCCTATCAATAAAAACTCGCTTCTTTAGATTCGAATTGTCATCAATCTTTGTATAACGATTCGAAGAAAAATCCTAGTATCTAAGGACGCTAGAGATTGAAGTTTCTCCATTCGCGAACATCGCGCTGGCGATTTCTTGATTTTTCCCTCCCCAGCATCTAAGGACGTTGGAGATTGAAGTTTCTCCATTCGCGAACATCGCGCTGGAGATTTCTTGATTTTTTCCTCCCCAGCATCTAAGGACGCTGGAGATTGAAGTTTCTCCATTCGCGAGCATCGCGCTGGAGATTTATTGATACTTTCCTCCCCAGCATCTAAGGACGCTGGAGATTGAAGTTTCTCCATTCGCGAATATCACGTTGGAGATTGAGATCTCTCAATTGCGAATTTCACGCTGGAGATTACTTGATTTATCGAATCATCCGCTCTTTACAATAAGCTCAAACGAGCAGCACCACGATAACTTAGTAGTTAATTAATTATACACCAAACACAACCATCCAACGACGGCTAAACGATGTAACCACAACAAACATAATAAAAATGGAACGTTCAGCACCGAACTGAGAAATCTACATCACCATTTTAGTCAGGACCATGGTTCACGACAACAACATCAAAGCAAGAGTGTCCTTCATACTCAAATATCAAGCGTGTCCCAATTCGAAGTTCATTCGACACAACGAACTCGGGCCACCCAGTGGTAAACCAGTAGTTGTTGGACCCTAAGGCTTCAACTCTCACCACAAATTCCTCGTCCGTCCGCATCCATAAGTGGACGAATCCAAGGGCACCATAACCATAATCCCGATATATGGATGGTAAAGGCTACAACAAAAACAAACACATCAGAAACGCTTTACTTATCAAAAAACCAATCGCATACATATAGCTTACCAGCCTATATAAATGCCCCTCAACAACAATATCCTGAGTGAAACCCCTCACGCGAGGAAAATTACACTTGGAATGTCAACTGGCGTCATAGGCATCATTGTCACAAGCAAACTACAATAAAGCCTTGGGTTTCTTACCTTCTTATACTAACCTCTGCAAAGAAAAACATCAAAAGAGACCGCCTACCACCCAGTTCCACCACGAGGGCAATAAGTATCAGATAACACAACAAAGAAACCGCCTACCACCTAGTTCCACCACGAGGGCAACAAATATCAAATAACACAACAAAGTGCATCTGATAAAAACAAGTTCAATCCAGGCGGTGAAGAAAGTTACAAGAAAAATTCGTACACCGAGCTGCACAAAAAACAAGCGGACAACACGCACCTCCTTGCTTCATAGTAATTCAGATATAACCCTGCAGAACAACATCCATATCCACGACGCATAGAACTGGTATAAATACAAACATCATAAGTACAAATTGAATTACCTAAAAACACTATGCCAAGTTTCGACATGGTTTAAGGAGAACTCTCTCCACCAGAAACCCCTCCACCAACTTTCATCACAAACACTATGCTTTTTCCAAATCCTAAATTCTCCAGAATAATCCTTAGGGAAGGCCACTTACACAGGCTCCCTTTACCGTTTATCTTTGTAGAATTCGGGGAGGAAATAATAGACCACATCTATCTATATTCTACCTCAAACCAAGAATTCTTAATCCTAGTCGAACGAGATGAGAGGGATTGGTTCTCCCTATTGGAAGGGTGGAGATCTTTTGCGAACATTACGGACCTCAGAATAGAAAGCCGCCTCACCTTTGAATACCAAGGAGGATCCCACTTTGATGTGGCAATAGAGCAACCAGGCCCTGACGAGAACGGGGATATTTTGCCTGACTACTTATGCTACGAAGAAATATAACTACAAGAAAGATAATGCAAGTTATTTCCTGTTATATTTCATCACTAAGAAGTTCTTAAGTTCAGCTTATCGTTCTACATAACATCTAATAAATGCGCGAACCCTACTTTTTTTCATTTCACGGTTTTTTCCATAAAACGATCAACGACAGGAGATGGGTAAGGTTGTTGCGAATTTACCTTGCAAATAAAAGCAGTGGACAAGGTGAACAGGTCAAGATTTAAACATAAGAAAACATAAGTAAAATCGGCGGGACAGGCCATTAAGAAAAACAAACAAAGGGCACCAAAGAAAGTATGACGTATTCAAAAGATAAGGTATTCACAAAAAACCATGACAAGACATCGCTTGCCAGAGGACTGAAAATATTCGCCATCCGAAAAACGGGCACACAAACCGCAGCAGAGTACGAGACTCTCACCACGGGTAGAAATGTTTTCAAACTTCCCCACAACGAAATAACTTTATAGAGAGTGAATAACGATCGGATCAAACATCAGTAGGAGGGTGGTCAACACGAGGAGGCTCGGGGGTCTTCTCACCTTCGGGAGGAGGGTCGAGGATGGCGGCATCGTCAATTGAAACATCAAGGGGGAGAGGCAGCTCGCGCTGAGGATCTTTAAGCTTCATGTCTTCGTCCTCGTAGCTAGGAGGAAACATCCTCGCCTCGTCGCCAAGATGAGCAAAGCGATTAACACTCTGAGTGATCCCACCCATAACCCCCTCCATCCACGCATCGGAAACCCTGTCATAAAGGACATCCTCTCCGTCCGTCTCAAGATAGTGATCGAGCCAACCCCGACCGGCACCCCCCAGGAAATCAGATAGCCACCGCTGGTCGTTGTCATTAAGCATGAACTCCCGGAGCGACTTCTTGGAGAGAGCAGCATCATCCCCAGAAGTAAAACGCTCCAACTGGCTCTTTGCATCGGCCAACTCCTCGCGAACCGCCCCCAACTCACCCTCACGATCTTTGAGCTGACCTTTCAAACGCGCGGCCTCAAATTCATGCTGAGCCCCCACCTCTTGAGCTTTCGCAAGTTCAACTCGCGATAGATCCAGCTCACTCTTCGCAGCCTCCACATCTTTCTAGGACTTCATCAAAGCATCATTAAGGCTCTCGATAGTTACTTCTCGAAGCTCCGCGTCTTTCAACTTCTCTAGCTTCGCTTTCAGAGTGTTGTTCATTGTCCTTAATTCCCTCACTTTGTCGTTGTAATTTCTTAAACGACCATCCATCTCAGGCCATTACAGATTGTCCTACAATGACACGCGGAGAATAATAAAGCACGTAAGCAAAAGGAGAAAAGAAGACTAGAGAGAAATATTAAGTTACGAAGGGAGTTACCCAGCCTCTGCTTTTGTGATCGTGTTCTACCAACTCTTCGACCGTCTGGTTTTGAAGATAATCCTGCTCAGCTGGACAACTCTTCTTGGGGATCTCCAGCTTCGGAAGATCGACAGGGTCAAACCCAGGCAATGGATAGGCCATCATTAAAATCACCGCTTGAGTAATCGGCTCGGAGCTTAAGAGTGCGGTGCCCCATGTCCCCTCCCTTGGTCGTTTTCACCCACGGTGAGCCAACAGTTGGTCATCTGACGAAATTCTCTCCCGGTCCTCGATCGGCCTTTTCCCTTTTGAACTCCTAGCCACAGGAGGAGACCCACGGGGGACGCTCTGACGACCACCACCCGGATGCGGGGTGACAGTGAGAACCGGTCCGGATCCACCTCTCGTTGCGCTTTTCTTCTTCGCGAGTGCGAAAATCTTTGACTTATCAACTAACATATCTGCGAAATAAATGAAGAAGCAAGTCAAAACAAGAAGAAAATCGGGATCAAAATACCTAAGGACGTAAGAGAACTCCTACACACCGACCCGATCGGTGTGGAAGGCTAAGGTCAGCCATCTCCAAACGGACCGGGGTCACGACTTTCCTATAGCCCTGCTCCGACGTGACCCCCTTCCCAAACACAGCTCTCCACCCATCCACCGCTTCATGCTTGTCTTTGGGTGCGACATACTTGCCGGGTTTGGTCACAAAATTCAGGACAGTCTTGGTTAGATCGCGAACGAAGAACCACTTTTTTCTCCATCCTGGGCTACTGGACAACCTCTCAACAATCTTTCCAGCCAGAGAGGCAGACACCAATCCTTCACTGTGCCTCATAGAAAGAACAGAGAAAAGATGGTCTAACGACGGCGTTTGCTTGATAGTGGCACAACGGATGATGTATACCGCCAAATACATCCATACGTTAAGAGCAAGCTGGGAAGGACATTGGTTTATGAAAGCCAGAAAATCTAAATACAGTGGGGGAAGAGGGAGGCGGAACCCTTGGAGAAATCTGCCCAGATGAACGACAACATGATCTTTATATCCGTTCAAGCATCCCCCATTACCAACGGCCAGACCTATCTCCACCCCAACCGGCCACGGGTAAAGCTTCGCCACCTCTTCCAGGTGCTCGACATCTAGAGTCGACTCCTCACCCAGCGTCTTGGGTACGGTAGGAGCTACACGATCCAAAAATATTGTTGGAAGGGGAAGGGGCGCCGCGAAAGCATAACTTTCACAAAAACTACAGTTATCAACCTTCTTTCGATTGTAAGGAGAGGGCAAAATCACCCGGGACTACTCGGGTAGGTTTTTTAGACTCCTTGGGTACGTGAGAGCACTCGCCCTTTCCCAAGTCATTTATAGACTCCGAGGTATGGAATACTCAGGGTTATCCTTTTTTAAAGGGCGCTTAATGGTCCCTACCATCTTCCGTTTCTTCGCACTTGGACCAAACCCATGGTTCACTCTTTTTCTTTTTACCTCGCGAGGTTTTTTATTTGGTGGAAGAGGAGCTGGACTCACTGAAGAATCCGAATCGACATCCACCTGGGATCCAGTTCGCAAAGAACTAACCTCCTCATGTTCATATCTCGTGCTACGGTTCTGGCTATCGCTCTCTTGCGACATCTTAATTCTAAAAACAAGAAGAAAACCCCTGGAAAAAATGCAGCAAAAGGAAAAATCAGCAAGGGGAAACTACCTTTTCAACATCACGACTAAGCAAATTTGGCGCCAAAAAGCCCTCTTGGAGGCCTAAGTTGGCGCCTCACGCGCCCCCCGAAGGGACGTTCAAAAGACATCTTCCCCCCATAGGATGACGGTTAAAAGACGCCTTTTCGTCTCCTCCATAAAGGTTTCTTGATTCTCGAGAAGTCACCTCCGAGAATGGATAAAAGGGGAGACGAAAGGTTTCTTCCGCCCCTTGTCGTCGAAGATTTTCCGCAAAACCCAAAAAGGCCGCCGGAGGTTTTCCAAAAAACTCAAATTCAACACTACCCCGTCTCGGCGCCACCCCACCACTACTAGGTATCCGTCTACTACTCCATAAAGATTAGTTATGACTAAGGGGACAAAGGAAGAGGTAGGGGATGAAACGACATGGAAGCGGAGGAGGCGGGGGATGAGACACCAGGGCATACCCCGGTCCCCGGTTCCCACCCTTTAACCGCCATGCACCTCACCAAGAAAGGGTAATTCCACCGCTGGGTTCGGTTTTTCCGACTAACCCTAAAAATCTCAGGAGGAGAACGCAAACCTAGAAATTAAAAAGGGCAAGAGAAAGATGGGAGACGACTCACTTGAGAAATGAGAAAGAGAAGCGCCGGTAAGCTTAGAAAACTCGGAACGAACCACCACCTATCCAATCTCGTTTCTTCAAAGAGCACAGGAAACCATTGAACTCCCTCCCTCTTTCTTCTTTTCTTTGAATATTCAGAAATGTGGAATAAGAAGGAGCGAGGGCAAAAACCCCACTTATAGGTCTCTGTGGGACCACTCCGCCCAGTGGGCCAAAGTACACGATAAGCCCAGCCAAGGCTCACCCAATAAATTGGTCCTTTGGCGGGGAGCATCGTATTTATCGAAACCCAATCGCGAATGACGTATCATTCGCGATCTGATTACGAGGAGATATGACGATGCCATGGAAAACAGGCTATAAAATAAACACAAGTATGACATCATAAATGGGTCGCCCGACGCAAAAGGATGTCCGGTCCCACCATTAGATCCATCGCGAGCAAGATAACTGATCAAAACCAAATGACCAGGTCTAGCGCCCCCAAGAACTTTGACCCTTGCCTCCCTCGCGTCCTAAACCCGTGTCGGAATCAGAGTGGATTCTCCAAATATCTCGTAACCCCCCAAGATCGTAACAAGCAGCTCGCTGGCTCATACACCTCACCTCTAATAGCTCCACGTGTATTGCCTATGCCCCTAAGCGTGTGGGCATGCGCTACACGTGTCCTACATAGAACCACGAGGTTACCAGCCAGCTGCTCGCTTGGTTTCCCTATAAATAACCCCCTCCGGCCTCAAAGTAAGGGATCCGATTTCAAGATAGAAAAGCATAAGAGCTCTGATTATTCCCCAGACTTAAAGCCCCCGGAGTTGAGTTCTAAGGATCTTTGATCGGAGAGGAACGTTATTTGGGATAACAACCTCGCCTAGCTCCCTCTACAAATGACGACCGAACGATAACTTAATTCATCGCAAGCCAAACTCATAATCCCCATCGCTTGGACTAATAAGTATATAATCTGATTATCACTCCACACCGCCAGGGCTCGCAAGTATTTTAAGACATTTTGTCGTCATAGTGAGGTAATAAGTATAGGTGAAATTCCATAAACGCGTCATCTGGGACAGATGATGTGGTAGGATCTGCTTCTGAGTCCTAGCTAGACGCACTACTATGACACCTACTCCGGGATTATGTTCATGAGCGATTATATAAATCCATATAGTGATACCGCACCATTACTCGATTGTGATGCAGGTAGAGGTAGTCAGGCCAATTCTAGTCATGGTGGAAGCACCAACGATGATGTAGTCGACCCTACATACATATTTGAGGATTTTCTTAACAAGACGGAGACGGAGATGTACAAGCCATACAACCTTTGGGTTCTTTCCTGCAGGGCAGGGAACAGTCAGGAGTGGCTGCAAATCCTACCACTGAGGTCGGACGCGAGATTTATTACGATCCCCTTAATGTTGATGGTGCTACTAGCAATGTTCAACCTATGGCAATTGATGGAGTGGATCATGATGAGAGGATAGTGTTGATGGCGCTGATGCTGAGGGATATGTTGTTGGTGGTGACACCGCGACTGACATCGAGGCAGAGGGTGTGGCCTTTAGTGGAGGTCCTCAGACCACATACCTAATGAGAGATTACGGGACACATGTTGCTTATGCCATAAGGAAAGACGATGAGCAAGCCATGAGGAGGGTTTTACGTGTGCATGGGCGCGAAACTATGACACATGCACAACGTATTGATCCATTAGTGCGTGACAACGGTCCATACATATGGTTTCAGATTGTGCATGGCAGTGGTCTCTGGTCGTTGCGAGACTTCTTATGGGATAGGGTCGATCATGTTCTTATCTCGACCTTCATTGAGCACTGGCATCCTGAGATGAACTCCTTCCATTTTCCGTGGGGAGAGATTACTGTCAAACTTCATGATGTGTATTTCATACTTGAGTTATGTCTGGATGTGTTACAGTGTGTCCCGGTCTATCTGGGTTTGGAGAAGATTATGGTAGGAGTATGGTACTCGTTCATGGACTAGCAACGTGAGATCTTTGACAAGCATGGCGGTCTGACTGTGCCTCCCGGCCCGTTGTATGCCACGAGCGAGTGGTCCGTCCGTGCCCTTATTCCAGTAGGTTAATGAGATAGCTTTAGTCGGTCATAGCAACCATTTTGTGCCAGTATGTTTTCTCCTATTTCTACTTTCCATTCTTAATTCACATTGTTGACTTAAACTTTCGCAAATGTCATTTGCAGATTTGGTTACTGCTTGGATTGTCTTTGCCACCTATATGCACTACATAGACGATGTACCACCACCCTAGTGTCAACAGGTGGGATGACAAGTTCACATCAAGGATTGCATGATACAAATCATACCGACATCGGGATGGTGGTCGTCTGCCGCTATAATAGGATAGATACACTTTGAACTTTATTTGCTTGCATGTACTCGTTGTTGTTAGATTTAAATTTTGATTCCGTACATGTTTTCTCCTTTTACGGGTAACTCATTATGATATTATGATCAGTGACGTAACCCCTTTTATATCTAAATAATAAAAGATCAATTGTGGAAAAAAGTACGATAAAAGAAATAAATAATCGAAAATCGATCATCTGCGGACAAAAGAACTTAATCTTCTGGAATCTTTAGGTGGCACTCATGCCCACATAACACGTGTTTAACAAGTTTCACCACGTGTCTATCACAGAAGAACATTTGTCAACTGAATCTCAATGACGTGTTCAGGACCTGGATTAAGTCACCTATAAAACCTTATATGGGGACAAATAAAGGGAGGCTTTTTGGGGAGATAAAGATTGAAAGGCTTACAAAGGGAAACCACTCGTTCGCGTCGGGAAATCAATTCAAGATTAAAAATGTCAAGTTCTAGGATTAAGGTCGTTTGCCTACTAGAGAAAGGAAAAAAAATGGTAGGAGGACAGGTAAAAAGAGTATGATTTCCCTGATGTAAAATCGTAAGCCTAATTCCTTCTTTTCAACTAGCCTTGATGAACCCAAAATCGGAAGAGAAATAGATTGTTTGATGTAGTATTTGCGGTTCAGCGGCCCTGGTTATGATATTAGGGTTAAAGGGAAATCCATTATCTCAGGTAAGCCCATTGATCTCGACCAAAACAATCCCGACTGATCCGGGCCCCATCGTAAGGTTGGGCTTTAGTAAATTTGGGTCTCGTGGATGTAACCCCTTTTATATTTAAATAATAAAAGATCATCCGAGTAAATAATCGAAAACGATTATCCGTGGACAGAAGAACTTAATCTTCCGGAATCTTTAAGTGACACTCATGCCCACATGATACGTGTTTAACAAGTTTCACCACGTGGCTATCATATAAGAACATTTGTCAACTGATTCTCAATGACGTGTTCAACACCTAGATTAAGTCACCTATAAAACTTGATTTAGGGGCAGATGAAGGGAGGCTTTTTGGGGAGAAAAAGATTGAAAGGCTTACAAAGGGAAACCACTCGTCCACATCAGGAAATCAATTCGAGATTTAAACTGTCAGATTCCAGGAGTAGGAGGACAGGTAAAAAGAGTATGATTTCCATGACGGAAAAGTGTAAGCCTAATTCCTTCTTTTCAACTAGCCTTGATGAACCCAGAATCGGAAGTGGAATAGATTGTTTAATGTAGTATTTGTGGTTCAGCGGCTCAGGTTATGATATTAGGGGTAAAGTGAAACCCATTATCTCAGGTAAGCCCATTGATCTGGCCCAAAATAATCCCGACTAATCTGAGCCTCACCGCAAGCTCGGGCTTTAATAAATTTGGGTCTCGTCAATCACAACCTTGATTTCGTACTTCTTTGCGAATTACTTGATTCGAACTTTGGTCCTCCTCCACGCTCAACTTCTCGTACCTCTCACTTGAGCATATCAAACGATCTAATAAACCAGTCTGGTACAGTACATTCAACAGCCACGCAATGCGTTGGCACAGACTACCCCAACTCACCGCACCATACATCGGTGAATTTGAGTCCGTCCCCTAAGCCACCGCAGCATACAACGGTGAGTCCGAATCCATCCCCAACACACCGCATCATACAACATTGGATTCGAATATCCGTTATTAATCCACCACGACATGATGCTATGGTTAGCAGTGAAAATAGCAAAAATTAGCGGTGAAAATATCAACCCCAATCAATCCTTTTAAACTACTGAGTATCTCCTCCTTGGTTTATAGTGATTGTGCGACATGTTCATAGTGCCGGCTTGCTATCCCCACGCCACATATCGCTTGGTCTTCTTGTTAACTTTCAATGTTGGCGAAGATTTTTCCAACATGGGCATTTAGAGGTGAAAAGGTCGTTGCCGTCTTGCCGACGCTGACTTACCAAGTCAGGACAGGTTGGGGTCGTGGTAGTGTGCAAAGGGTGGCTCCGTATCCGGGAGATTGATTCATGGAGTTTCGTCCTCACTGCCCATAGGAGTTAGTGTCCCGTTGCACCGCTGACCTGTGATGCTTCCCTTTGGTGGTGCTTGGCTTCGTTCTTCGTCAGCGTACTAGCTCAACGGTGCGGTTTAGTTCTGCTTAGTTTCTTCCTTTTCGGAGTGCATGTTACGTGGTGATTGCTCCCTATTTTTCTTTTCGTGTATTTTCGGCTTTTGTGTTTGGTCGACAGTTCACTCGTCTACCGGCTTGTCGGCCTCTCGAGTTTCAGGTATCTTTGAACTCGAATTATTACTTAATAAAAAAAATATAATAAATAGTTATAATTTATAAATAATTCAAACTCTACTTATATTATAATTTCCTTTGAATATTTCACCAAAAAAAAAAAATTTCCTTTGAATTTTCTTCAATTCCCTCGCTTTCATCCTTCAAGATACATGAATGATAATTATATGTGGTTTTTGATTGATGCCCATATATGTATTCGTCACAATTGCAATAATAGAGTACGTAAGTAGTAACACCATCAATTGCAAGTTTGCAACCTGCCAGTTTGTGTTTGTGTTTGTGCTTTTAATTGCTAAAAGCACTGTTGCAAAACTCAACTTATGTTTTGTACTGTTACATATTTGTGTTTGTATTCATATGTATTAACAGCTTCCATAGAATAACACATATGTACGCAATTCCTGCGTTCCCTATAACGACAACTATTGTTGAACACAGAAGTATTGGCTAGCTAGCTACTCGAGCACAGTGGAGCTATGTTGGCTAGCTAGATCACGATTCGATCTCCTACGTCGAAACATGGGCGCCGTCTTTGATATCCAATACCGGGATCTCGAAACCAGCCTCATTCTGAAGCATATAGAATGCTAGACTGCCAATCCTCGCTTTCTCTACCACCAAGCTGAATTCAGCATCCAACGATGAAGAAGAAGACGATAGTTCTCCTCCTGTCAACAAGGCCGATGAATCAGCCTCATCGACAGATACCTGTCGGCTTGATCCTATTTGCTCCAGCTCCGAGGCAACTTCCGACATGGAAGGCCTCATGTCCTGGTGGTACGCGAGGCACCTAAAGGCCAGTTCCGCCACACTATGTACCGAGCATCCGGTCCAAGGATCCGCCAGCTCTTGTTTGAAGAACGGGTCGATGATCTCATTTACGCACCCCTTGCCTATTCTATCCGCCACGAATGCAGCCAGGTTCACCTCATCTGAGGACCGAGAAAAGTCTACCACTTTGAGCCCGGTTATGATCTCCGCCAAAACAACTCCGAAGCTATATACATCGCTCTTGTCGGAGAGATGGAAACACTGATGGTACTGAGGATCGAGGTATCCTGGTGTTCCTTGGGGGGCAGTCGAGATGTGGGAGGATTCAGGCAACCCAAACCTTGAGAGGCCAAAATCCGCGACTTTTGCTTTGAAATCGTAGTCCAACAGAATGTTGCTAGACTTGATGTCTCTATGATAAATAGGTGGGTTAGCCGAGTGGAGGTAAGCTATGGCTTGAGCGGTTTCCTTGGCAATGCTAAGCCGAGTTGTCCATGTAAGGCCGTCGCCTCTTTCTCTTTGTAAGTGCTGGCAGAGGGTTCCGTTTGGCATGTACTCGTAAACAAGGATTTGTTCATCCATGTTTTCAATTGAACAACCAAGAAGGTGGACTAAGTTAGGGTGGTTGACCGACGACAGTAACTTGATCTCATTGATTACCTGCTCAAAGCACTCCCCAGTGTCCCTATGCTTGATGCTCTTGATTGCAACCTCAAGATTATGAAGCTTTGCCCGGTAGACAGTGCCGTAGGCACCTGTCCCTAATCTGTGCTCTTCAGAGAAGAAATTTGTTGCTCTCTCGATTTCTTTGTAAGGGTAGATGGGAATGCAGATGGTGCTGGATTCTGATAAATGGTGCCTGGAAATTTTTCTGAACTTTGTCATCCTGCGTTTTCGGTGGAAGCACAAGCACAGTGATGCCAAGCACACCAATGCTAATGAAGCTCCAGCAGCAGTGCCTGATATTTTGGAAACATTGATCAAAAGTCGAGTCAGAAGCGCTAAAAAATTTGTGCAAAATGATGCTCTGATGTTTTGCGAAATTTAGGAGACTACAGATTACCTGAAACAAGCACAGTGACCTTTGTTAATCCACCACACTTTCCATTTATGTACTTGGATGTATCGCAGACTGAAGGTGCTGATGAATGTTAGATTCACGGATTAGTCACTGAAATATGAAAAGCCGAATCATAACAAAGTTATGTGCATATGCAAGTGTAAGCATGAGTGATGCAGTACAAGGATCATCCTTTTTTTATCACCCCACTCGTTCAATAGGAGCGTGAGGTTGAATATGGACTGCTTCTAGAAGTCACAACTAAGATAATTGATAGTCAATTAGTCATAGTTTGACTTTAAAGGTAAAGGATACATACAAGAGATGAGAACACAAAAATCAAACTAGCTCCATCACTCAAAGGAAAAAAGAGCAAGTGTTAGGTGAACCACTAAGAGGTTTGTCTGTAAACTTTCTGCATTGCTTTGATTGAAAAACAAATTAAAGGCAGACAACACAAATGCATGAGAGATGATGAATGGAGGTGTGGTGTGGACTAAGCTAATTATGGAGTGAAGGGAGTCATCAATCAATTACATTTTTTGACTTCATTTCACCACACTAATGCAGACCAAATGATAAGATTAAGGGCCCCAATCTTAACCCCACCCAAATAATCACATTTCCCCCTTTCATCTCCTTGCACTGCAACACCAAAAGGTCCAAAAACAACTCCCAACTTTTTATCTATCAGATATTCATGTTTCATCGTCTTGATTGACCCCAGCCCGGTAGTTCAGGAGTATCTAACATCCGTTAAGTTGTCGATTGAGTGACGTACTTTAACTTTTATGCGTTAGCTCCATGTCTACTGTTTTACGATTATATGTACTCATCATAACAGTTTACAGAATTGACTATCAATATAACATAGACAGTAAGTTTTTTTCTGTTAAGCTAACTACATTTATAGGATGTATTAGAATATTGTTTACCATATTGATTATGATTCATCAGGATTTGATTCTATACGTAACCATTTAATTTTTAAGGATTTCAGGATTTGATTCAAATCCTCCATGTTTTGTTTGAAATTGTTGGATTTTGACTTCTGACATTGCTTTTTGATTCTATACGGCCATTGCTAATGCTAGTCTAAATTCAAACTCAACTACATTGACTAAAATGTCAATTTCTTTGAAGATCGTGAAATTGAAACTAAACATACTACAAACATAAGGAATGTGATTTTGGTGAATGATGAATTACGCTGATTTTCAATTCGTTTCCAGTTCTACTCCTGATTCATCACAAATTCGATTAACAAATTCATTTTAAGATGAAAAGAAAAAGTTTAAAGATCAGACCTTTCCGGCAGCCATGGCCGTCGATGTACCCATCACCATCAAAACCATCCCGGCAGCGGCACCGGAACCCCTCACCGTTCGACGGAGACGGCACCTTCTCACAATCCGCACCCTTCGAGCACATATCGCCTCCATCGCAGCGCCCTTGCAGCCACCAGCGGAGCTCCACAACCTCAACCTCCAAAGAGACGACGGCCTCCCCGACCTCCAGCGCCGTCTCATTCGCGTCCGAACCAGCCGAACTATTCGCGTCGGAAAAAATTGAAGAGAAGAGGGAGCCACACCGGCTCCTGCTCACCGCCTCAGGATCGACGAAATCGGCGCCCGATTTCCTCTCGGAGTAGCAGCTCAGATTGTTGCGGAGCCCGCCGCCGCAGTCAGAGAGCTCGAATCGGGCCTGGACGAGAATGGTGGGGATGGTGCAGTTTGAGAAGGGGACGCTGCAATTCCTGAGGAGGAAGGCGTTGCGGCGAGTGGGGGCGAAATTGGGGGAGTAGAGGAGGCGGAGCGAGTCGACGGGGCGGCTGCAGCTAGGTTTCAGGGAGATCAGGATCCTGTCGGAGGTGACGGCTTGGACGGGGAACGCGGCAGCGCCAAGGAGGATGGTGCTGTGGTTGGCGCAGGAGAGGGGGATGGGGCAGCCGGAGGAGAAGCCGAAGGGATAGGGAAGGTGGTGGGAGCCGCAAGTGGAGTCGCATATGGCGGCGGACGACGGTAGTGGTGAGGATGTCGTGGCGGTGGCGAATAAAAGGAAGGAAAGGAGGAGGAGGGAGCGATGGTGGAGAGTTGGAGAACTCATAGTAGGGAGGGAAAATGGAGGAATGAAAGCATCCCACATCGAATATGGGGCTAACTCTATTCGAAACAAATAAAATTTGTCGCTGAACTTTAGGATGGTAAGACCTGTTTGTCACTTTATTATTATTTTTTAATTAGAAAATAACTAGTCATATTTCCGAGCCATGGAGCGTTTACATTAAACAAATGGAAATACGCGTTGCTTAAGGATGCATACGGTAATCTTACCTGCAAGATTATTATGTGATTTCAGTCTAAGAAATTCGATTGAGGAAACATTTTCATGGTTCTTCTTTGATATAATTCGGATATAATTAAATATACGCCCAAAAGATAAATAACATAATTTCCGTAATTAGGGTGTTAATTCTTATACCTTAAAAATTAAGTCATATTAGGATAAATAATATATATTCGTTAAATATTTATTTATCTAATAAATAAAAGAGATAAATAGGAAAGACTCCTCTCCCCTAATCTCTAACTGAAACCCTAAAGAGTCTGTTCGTCAGACGTTCCTCTCAGGAAAGAAAACCCACAGAGAACTCTCCTCCGTGGAGAGAGTCTCCTTCCTCTCCAATGCTCTCCCATGGTGTGTAGGCTGTGAATCGTAGGTTCTCTACTGATCCCGAATCTCTAACGAGATTTAGGGCTATGGAGATCTACCCGGTGATCAAATTTGAAGGCAAGACGATCTAAATTCCGCTTCCGCTATTCGAGGTAATCCGTATATCCTTCAAATTCTAACATTGCTATCAGAGTTTTAGGCTCAAATTGCCTTTGAATTTGTTCAATCGGATTGAATAATAGCATGAATTAGGTTTTTATAACTAGATTCAACTAGAAAGGTCCAATTTTTGTTTGTTTTGCCGTACTTTTTCCATGAAATAGGCTACTGTTGCTTTTATGTTTATTTTGATGAACTGTAAAGCATATTGCTTTTACTTATGGAAAATAAAATGCTTTGGGAGCCGCACCTCCTATAGTCCTATGTACCCAATTTTGCACTGTGCTCCATCTTCAACCTTTCTCCATTGCCCTCTGTTTCTTATCAATGTTAAAATTGCTCTTCAAACATGCATATTAAAATTGATTTCGTTTTGTCTTCGAATTCATGACATATATGCCTGTGATTCGAGATCTATTGCTTTGTATTCGAAGTATTTTGCTCTCTTCGATTTTGTGCATAGGGTCGGATGAGTTGAGCGATTTGGATGAAGTTCGAACAACCGGGGCTCGATCCTGCTTGCTTTGGGTGCAGCGGTGATCTATAAGGCTTCGAGGACTGATTTTCATGGTCGATGTAATCAGAGAAGGTCGAGATTTCAGATTGTTTTGTTTGGGTTTTGTTCTTCGTGAATAGTGAACCTAGATCTGAAATTTGAAGGCTTGTTGTTCGAATTGGTGGAGAAAGATGATGGATTTGAGATCCTTCTCCTTAAATCTGCAAGAGCCCTCAAGAAATTTGAGTTTTTTCTTTCGGTTTTTTGTGGGCAGCGATGGAAGGGAGCTTCGTGCTCCTCATCGGAATTCTAATGGTTGGATGTGCTTGCTTGCCACTGTGCTCCTCATCGGAGCACTTGGAGGCGACGGCGCCACCACCATCGGCTGGGAAGGTATGTGACGGAGACGGAGGGGCTTGCGCCACCGGGGAGGAAACTCCTCCTCCGCCATCGTGTGCAGACAGATGTTTTTTTGCTTCGGTTTTGTCAAGCTGGCTTATCTCGTCGGAACCATGGCTTGGCGGCGCCTCTGCCACCATGCCTCTCGGAGGGGCACATGGAGGCGGCGGCGCTACCGCCTGGATCGTTGACGGCGGGGAACCTCTACACAGTGGGAGGGGATGGAGCTTCGAGCTGGCTGCCATGGCGGCAGGCTCATGTCGGGCTTCGCTGGGTCTGGCTTCGGGCCGAGCCGAGTGCGGGTGACCTAGGCTCTCGGGCCTGGTCAGGCTTTCGGGCTACAGCTGGGTTTTTTGGTTAAGGTGTTGACTTAGGAAGGCTTGTTTGAAAAGCTGGGCCAGTTGGATTGGGCCTAATTCGTTTGGGCCTAATTTTTTTTGGGCATAAAAATGGCTGAGCATATTTTTGTTGGACTTTGCTGTTATATGTTGAACGTGACTAGTTTGTCCAGATTCATTTTGGACCGTGACTTATCGTGTTTGTCTGATCATTGGAGTTGTCTTGGTCGGGTTCGGACCCGGACCGAGACATGGTGGGTTGTGTTTGATGAGTTGGGCTTAGCCCGATTCAGTTCGAACGCGAATCATCGCTTTTATATGACCAAGTTGTGACTAAGTTATGTGAACTAGGTCCGTTGAAACAACTTTTTGATTATGTTTGCTCTCAAAAAATTTTGATCGGACTATGTGTCTGATTGAATTTTTGATAGAAGCGCACGAACTTGAAAGTTATATGATATATCGACCTACGTGTCCCTTTATCTAATAACGAGCGATGATGAGTCCTAAGTTATGTTGATACGTTCGCATACGGACTGAGCTCTCTAAAAATTCTTTTTCTAAGAATTTGTTTTTCAAGGATGTTTAACTTTGGTTGAATATCGTTTTACTTGAAAGTTGAGCGGATTTAAATAATTCAATCGTGAATTGTTTAAAATTATTTTGAGTTAAATGATAGTTATTGCGTATAACTTATTAACTTAAAATGGAAAATTGACTTTATGTAAGTTAATTAAAATCTGAGAAATAAATATTTTATGTAAAGATTGTATTAGAGATAAGCATTCGGGATGCATCTCTGAACCTTGCGAATAATTTCTTGTTTTTACTACTAACGTGGTGATGTACTTGAAATTATGAAAAGACACTTGATTTGTTTGAGTGTGATTGCATGGTAATCGAGCAAGTAATTCATTTGTTAAATGGATGAAATATGTTCAGTAATTTTGAATAGCGTTTTTAAATGTGGTTCCGAAAATTCTGAATGGACCCTGAAGGGGCGAGGACCTATATGTCTAGGATCCTGAAAGTCGATAGTCCTAATGAAGACATGTTATCTGACTTTGCTCGATTAGACTGGATTTGTTCTAGTGTATATGCATACGTTGGACATACAAATAAAGTGAGCTGATGTTTTAGTACTTCGGGTACGTCAACAGTAAAGTAGTTCCCTTGAAAATTAGAAAATTAGCAGATGGACTTGATGAGAGTTTGACTCTTGAGTCCTAGGCTTTAAAAATTATTTTCTAATTAGTAAAGTTCACTTTGGATTTTCTCAGATTAAAAGAGTTGTAAAACTGAATTGCATGTTTCTAAGGCATTTTCGTGCTAAAGAAAATTGTTATTTAGTGCACTCTGTTTCACTTAGGGACATGGTCCCAGTGGGAGCAAATGTTTAGACTGACTCGCACAGTTCAAAAGATAACCTTAAACATACGTTGTTTGAAAATCGTCAGACGGACGATTATGTCGTCATGAATCTGTGTTCTAATGGAGTTGATTGCATGCTACAAGTATGTTTTTGCTTCGAAGGTCATGGTAAATGATGATATGTGTTGGTTTGTGCTTCATGCATAAACGGTAACATGTTTCTGGTCAATGGTGATAGACGGGTAATATACTCATTTCACTGATCTGAATCAGAAGTTAGCAGAACTGAGGTTACATCGATTTATATCGTAGTAATAAAAGTTTAGCTTTCCTGAAAATGTCAGGGGCTTCTGAAGTTTCCTTAAATAGACCATGTGATGTCATGATGCTAGTAAGGGAAAAGACCTTGAGATCTTATTGGATTTCGCTTCCAATGTTAAGATCAAAAGTTTACTGATTCTTGGTTCAGTAACAAGAGGTTAATTTGTCACTTTTGTGATAATGGTTGCAAATAAGATTTGTAACTTATGCATAATCTAATCATTGGAAGTAAGCAAATCTTTGTTAGGTCCAAATGATGAAGTTGCGATCTACTTGGTTCAAGTTGATCACTAGGCAACTAGATCAGATGATATACCCATAGATTGGTGCTGAACTTCGGAGTTTAGCTGAAGCCAATCGTATAAGATGATGTCAAGTTCAGATCTTGGCGTTTTCTAATCCTCACTGAATTGTTGGAATTCATGAGAAGTGTCACTATGGAAGCATATTTTAACGACTTTGCAAAGTGATAAAGGGTAAATGAAATGCATAATCTAAAAAGGTATTCTACTAGCGAGTGGGAGAAAAGGTTCAATGGAACCTGAGAAAAGACAGAGTTATCAGAAGAGGATGTTTCCTTATCTGAAAATGATGTGACACACCTTGGGGTATGTCCAGGATGATCATTCTGGGATTGTCCAAAGAGATTAGATGTTTATTGCGTTAAGCACTTCTCTTGAGGCTTCGAGGGTAATCTGTTACTTGTAACAGATCACTACATTTTTTGTAGATTGCGTTCTACAAAATTTAGAAGCTTAAAGCACAAATTCTATTGTGTTGTTTGAATTTCATTATCTTCTAAGATCAATATGGATCTAAGGGTGTATAAATGGATGTTGATATACAAGGTGAGCTTGTTGGTTAACATATATCCATGCTTTCTCGCACATTGAGTGATGGAGAAATCGAATGAAATTCAAAAAAGTTTTTCTGTCTTAAATTCTTTTGTTGACTGAAGTTGCCCGAAATGGTCAAATCCGAGCACCAAACATTGGTTTCTGCTGAGTGCGTATTGTGCTGATTTGTGGAGTGGTTTATTTGTTGGACACTCCTTGGTCAGTTACTTCTTGGAGATGGCACAAGTGCCATGTTAAAGGCTAAAGGCATAAGAGAATCTCTAGGAGATGTACTTATGATTTAGGGTCACTTGGTGAATCTTAAGATTTAGAATAAGCTTAAGAAGCTGGTTCTTATATATTTTAGCCATATCTGTTTAGTTGCGCCAAATCCATTTGGATAAAAGGTATCATGAAGAATGTGTGTACTAGGTACATGATCACATTCTTAAATCATCTTGGAAATGCGAACTTCTAAGATTGATGAGAGCAATCTGATAAGGAAAATGAGTTTCGTAGCTCAGAGATCCATAATCATGATTGTGAGACAGTTGTTAAGACAACTTAGGATGTTTTTTGATTGATTAAACCATAGCATAGCCTCTGGTAGTTTATTCATTACATCGTCCTACGATAGTTGTAATACAACTCTTGCCACATTAACATTCAAGATATTCTGGATCAATCGTGATCTAGTGTTTCTGAGAATGTTCAGAGCTAAAGAAGTTTCGTTCTTGGCTCACAACTTGTTGAACACATGTGTTTCGAGTTCAGGATTTTCATCTAGAACGATTGTGAGCATATCGAAACCACTTTAGAGTGGGAGTTGTTTTGAACACGAGGTATCTTAGAAACACATTAGATGTGGTTGCTCCAAAAGTATCCAAATGAGACAGAACCAATCACCATTAGAGTTTGTGATCTGTTGGTAGATCTAAGACACAACTAGCGGATGGTGATGACAGATAATGAGTATATAGAAGAAGCCATGTTCTGAACTGGTTTCTATCCTGCCTAGACATAAAGCAATGAGATAATTGAGTTCTTAAAGATTTATAGGCGGAGTGATCCATTGAGAGTTATACCCTAGATCAAGAGAGTTAGGTTGGAACCTTCTCTCTACATGGTTAGGTTGTGTTCAATCAGACCGATGAATGGCTTACAAGTTGACCTAGATAGCAGAGTTTTTCCCAGTGGGAGGACTTCTGGAAATTCGTTTTCTAAAAAAGTTTTTGCTAAGGTTTTGAGAAAGACACTAGTCTTGTACTCATACCTTTGTGTTCAAAATATGAATCATTGTAAGTATGTCATATTGGAAAGTTTAACTTTCTGATGTTGCAGATGACACATGGATAGCCAACTATGTTGTGATTCTAGCATGACAACTTTGATACAATTGTCAGGTGAATTTGTTACATAGAAATTGGGTAGTTGTCTATGAGGTTATTTCGTATAATCTCAGGCATGTCATTCTCATATATGGAAATGTGTAAATGGACTCATATAGGAAGTGGATTAAGTGAGGAACACTTGAGAAACTAAGTGCAATCTCGCATTCTGTTGTATGCTGAGATGAGACAAGCGAACATGTGTTTGTTTACAAACTGATTCGAGTCATATGCACTGAACACAGTAAATGATTGCAAAAGCACTCTTGCACTGAACATCAGTCCATAGGTCTTATCTCCAAGGAGAAGAGACGTTGATGTCTAGCAAGAAACTGTCTTGCTTATCCTTCCACCACGGAAGCTGAGGTTCTTACATCATCAGTAGCTTCCGAGGAGATTATGAAAAAGGATTCTCCTGAAAACACAAAATTTGGTTGTGGCGAAATATGGCGACCGGATGTCATGACTATGGGTTGTGACTGACCATTTTTGTCAATACTAGGATTTCCAAAGGATGTTGGAGATCAAATGATATTCAGATCAAACCCTGTCTAGTCAGAGAGACGTTGTTCAAGAACAACATTGTCATAATATGTTTGACTCTTGATGGTTATGCGAGCCACTTCTCTGATTTGAGTTTTTAGCAAGTGGGAGACTTTGATCTTAACTCATATGCTGTGCCATTGACATGGTGAAAACTGGTGATGTAAATATGAAATATGTTACATGTCACTGAACCATAGTTTGTTTTCTCACACGAACAAACGTTCCTATAAGTGTTCGTCACTGTAGGTGTAAGGTATCTCATTTCTTATGGGAACAGAATGAGATGATAACCGCATTGACTGTCTTTGGATGTCAAGATGAAGTCTCTCCGGTTGGGAAAAACTGAATGGGTAATTTATAGTAAGTCATTCATATGACTTGTAACTATGCTCCTGCACCCATTGGTTCAGAAAAGCAAGGTGTTGTAGGGTAAAATGGTTCTCAAGTCTACGTGACTATGAGATGAACACCTTTACAGGTTGAGTGGACAACGCTTTAGAGAAGCGCTCCCTATAGCACACTGTCATACTAGTGTGTGCTAGTCGACCCTATGAGGTGATAGATTGATCCCTTCTCTATCACTGTGTGAGCTAAGATGTATGTAAACATGGCAACCCTTAGTGACTAACGGCTTGGGTTACTGATTGTGGTGTTGATGCGCTACTTTGGTTGTGTTTTGATGGCCATGAGTGATGCGTTCTAAGTGGGGCACTTCTGGGAAAGTGGTCATCATTTACATGAAAGTAATGCCAATGCGAAAGGAAGGTATTATTAGTAATCGTTGACGAAAATGGGATTTGCTGGATCCGACAGTTACGTACTATTGTGAATCACCATTATAGTTGAACCAAACTGAGAGGGATCCGGTTTTGTGCATCAACTAGTCCGATGAAAGATAATCCTAGGGATGCAGCAATACTTTTCAACTAACGTTGTGACCTAGTCCCTAGCGGGATTTTTATGCAGGTAGTATTGCCGGTCGCACGGCCTATACATGACGAGTATGAGAATGAGTTTTGGAGGAATGTAATCTTTTGTGCGAGTGGGAGATGTTAGAATTATTTGATATAATTCGGACATAATTAAATATACGCCCAAAAGATAAATAACCTAATTTTCGTAATTAGGGAGTTAATTCTTATACGTTAAGAATTAAGTCATATTAGGATAAATAATATATATTCATTATATATTTATTTATCTAATAAATAAAAGAGATAAATAGGAAAGACTCCTCTCCCCTAATCTCTAACTGAAACCCTAGAGAGTCTGTTCGTCAGACGTTCCTCTCAGTAATGAAAACCCACAGAGAACTCTCCTCCGTGGAGAGAGTCTTCTTCCTCTCCAATGCTCTCCCATGGTGTGTAGGCTGTAAATCGTAGGTTCTCTACTGATCCCGAATCTCTAACGAGATTTAGGGCTATGGAGATCTACCCGATGATCAAATTTGAAGGCAAGACGATCTAGATTCCGCTTCCGCTATTTGAGGTAATCCGTATATCCCTCAAATTCTAACAGTTCTGATATGGAGTTTGGACTTGTTGACATTCATGAGTCAACATAGTTCCTTACATGTTTGGATAGAACATAATTTGATCCTTTTGTCAAATTTATTGCAAATCTTTCCATGGTTAGACTTAGCGGTAGAACTATCAATAACCAACTAAATATACAATTCTAAGATACCCCAAACGTTGTAATTTCGGTAGTATAATAGAAGTTGAGCATGTTTCAAACTTGAAGCTATAAAGCAGAAAGTAACATTGAAATACTCGTATAATTTTGAACTGTATGTTTTCAGGAGCCTCAAGTGGGATTGAAGTCGAAACAACCCGTGTTCTTGCCATTGCCATGTGTAGGATACAGGTTGTAATGGCAGTGAGGAACACTACTGCTGGTAGAAGCATCAGAGGCAAAATAATCAAGGAGATCCCTAGTGCCAAACTTGATGTTATGGAATTGGATCTTAGCTCACTGGCATCTGTCAGGAAATTTGCATCAGAATATAACTCCTCCGGGAAGCCCATCGACCTCCCCATGTAAGAAATGCTAAACCCAAAAGAAGCCTTAACATGTCAGAAGGAACAAAAGGATAAAAAGTAAATTATACCTCGGCCTTTTCTCCGTCTCACAACAACAACACCGGAATAATGGCCACTCCCTTCCAGTTATCAAAAGACGATATAGAACAGCAGTTTGCAACCAATCATCTTGGTATTCATTTGATTACTTACCGTTCTTTCTGATTTTCACCTGAGCGATGAACTTGACATGCACTTCCATGATTCCGTTTGCAGCATATATGATCTAAATGTAACTTATCTAGCTTTTTTGTGGTTTTAGGCAAATTTCTATTGGCGAATCTTCTTATGGATACTATGAAAAAGACTACCCGTGAGAGCAACTTAGAATGGAGGGTAGTGATCATTTCATCAGAAGCCCACCGCTTTGCATACCGGAAGGAATTCACTTTGATAAAATCAATAAAGAATCAGAGTAATGCCTGTTTCTGCAGCTTATCAGAAGTGCTACATTTTCAATTAAGGAGCTCCAAATTGCAGTGAAAGAAATGAACACTTTGTTGAAATTAATTCTTTCTTACCCTCTTTCTGTTTCAGATACAATAGCATGGGCGCATGCCGCCTATGGACAATCCAAATTAGCAAACATCTTGCATGCTAAAGAGCTCACAAGGCGATTCAAGGTACCTTTATCCATTTCTAGACATTATAATTTACAGCCATTGTTAGGTTGTGATTGTGTACCTGGTTAATTGTTTCACGGCCGGGCAGCAAATTTGGGTCCTCACTTATTTGGTTTTACCCTTTTTCGCTGCATTTGTGTAGGGGTTAACATCACTGCAAGATTAATGATGGTTAAACTCCAGACCAATAAGAGGTATAGACAAAATCATCACATGACTTGATGATGGATAAAATCAAATCAGAAATTAAGATTTTGCGAAGAAAATAAAAAAAACTAACAACTTCTATAGTAATCTGGAAAAAAAAATATCGGATACGAAACAAATTAAAATCCAATCTAATTACAAAAAATAGGATTATAAAAAAATGGATAATATCAAATAAGAATTTATGATTGTTTGAGAAAAAATGAAGAAATTAAAATACTAACAACCTCTGTAATCATCGGATAAAAACAAATCCAATTCAATCACATAAAATAGGAATAATTAAAAAAATAACAAACCTATAAAAATCAGTCTGTATCTATATCTATATGCAATACAAAATCAATCCATATCTAGCTCTCTATGGTATCTACTCAGCTTAATATATTTAAATTGCAGAACAGGAAATCAGGAACAATATAAAATAAATAACAAACCTGAATTCTGCAGTCCATATGCTAATATTTGAATTGATATTTGCTGATTAGCAAATTCAAATGCAGGTTCCGCTCAAAACAGTTAGAGGTGGTGGCATCAGATGATGTTTGAATTCAGCTGAAATTTGGATGATCAGTGAGTTATACAAACGTTGTACAATTACTAATAGATGTAAATTATAGAACATGAAATTATTAAGAGTTTATATATATATGTAAATTGCAGAAGATGAATTTAGGAACAATTTAAAGCAAATAACAAACCTAAAGAAGACAGCTCCAAGAGCGTCCGAGGAAAGGGCCTTTTTCGATTATGAGGATTACTCCAAGAGCGTCCGAACACAAGCCCCACCAACCACTCTTCGAAAGCCCTTCAGTTTCGGCCTAATCCTCCCAAGAGGATTGGAGAAGGAGATGGGAAGAACTTGGAGAAGGTATGTGCGTTGGACAAGGAGATGTCGGGCTCTTCAGAGAGATGGGACGAATTCGAATAAGGAGATTGAAAAGGAAGGAAGAGAAGGACATGGCCATTGGAGAATGAGAGAGAGCGGATTTCGATCATGGGGGGGATCAGGAATAGGAAATTACAAAATCAATCCATAGGAGATGGCCAGGCAGAGAAGGAGATGGAGATGGCCAGGCGGAGAAGAAGACGGCCAAACGATCAACCTAAGAGCCGGTTAGGAGGTCCCGTAGAAAAAGTTAAAGAAAATAAAGAGAAATTAAAGTAAAAAGATATGGAAGGAGGATTATAGGAAAATTAAATAGAAAATGAAAAATTATGGTTGGTCAAAATGACTAAAATTACTCTAAGGTTGACACGTCAGCTTTAACTCTTCTAAATTAAGAGTTTATATAGATATAGATATAGATTCGATATCAACGTACCTGAACCTCGATGGTCAATAAGTCGACAGACGGATAACCGTCAAAGCAAACATAAAAATACAAATACAAGGCCAACAAGTTGATAGACGGATAACCGTCAAAGCAAACATAAAAATACAAGGCCGACAAGTCGATAGACGGATAATCGTCAAAGCAAACATAAAAATACAAGGTTGGTGCCAAATATAGGCAAGAACTCTACAAAAACAAAACTAAATACAACTAAACCGAACAAGGCGAGGACGTAGATGAATGACGAAGCCAAGCACTACCCCGAAGCAGTACCAGAGGCCAACGACACATCAGGAGTCACCTAAGGTTCCTGTTTGTCAAAATGTTAGTATTGATGGAGATTATTTTTTACCCACAAGCAAAGGAAAATTTTGATCAAATATCCATTTAGGATATCTAATTAGGTAAATATCCATTTATTTTTTTCAATTAAGTAAATTTTCATAATATTTTTATAAACCCCAAATTACCTTTCTTTTATTTAATTTGTATTGGACTGACAGTAACATCAACAACCATTCAATCTCCTCCATTTCATCTTCTCCATCAGTTTCTCCTACTCGCTTAATCTTCCATGTTGCGCTGGAGGCAGAATCGAACTGAAGCTCCACCCCTACACTCCGTCAGCTTTCAACCGCCATCCGCTGCCAAACCAAAGACGAAGGCGACTGGCGTTATGCCTTCGAGTGGTGGGGGACCGACTTTGGCAATGACCACTCCAACCGTAAAGGCTCGGATTTTCAAATCCTAAATTTTTGGGAAAAGGAAATTAAATGTGAATTTAAATCGGATTTAAAACTCGTAGAGCGGATTCCGACCTGAATTTAAAATTTTGACGATCGATTTCATCTTTTCACCTCGAGGATTCAAAATAAATTCGGATGACGATATATTTTTTCGGTCTTAAAAATCTAATCGATTGAGAAAGCGAGATTCGGGGATGACTTGGGGCCCCACCTCCTTGTGATGTTATATTATTAATTGTTTTAATATTGAGCCGATTTGGGGATTAATAATTATGGGTACGGTTCGGTTCGTTTCGGTCCGGTTCGGTTCGGTTGGCTTTAAATGGGTTTGGTGTGGTTCGGGTTTAACTGTTTACTTATTTAATTATCTAATGGTATTTAAAATAGAATATAATATTATTCGGAATTGAAGATTTAAAAAAAAGGGAATTTGGAAAAGAATTTCAAAGTTGGAAAGCGACTTAATAAATAAATTGGAAAAGATTTTGGTGAGCATTTTCAAGGGTCGGAATTCTTAATTGTTTAATTCGGAATTGAAACGTTTTTGAAACTAACTTGGGAATAAGACTTATTCGATGACTTACTAGCATGATAATAGGATCGTTTGACTAACGGTATGAGATGTGTGACTAATAGCATGACTTGCGATGATTTATTATAAGAGATTAAATGTTAGATATTATGATATTGATGATATATATATATATATATATATATATATATATATATATATATATATATATATATATATATATATATATATATATATATATATATATATATATGTATGCCAAGTGTGAGTATGAAACGGTAATATCTGAATTCGACTAAGTATGATATGGAGATTGTCTAAGCTAATAAGTTGGCAAGTTATGATGAAAATGATATGCGATGATGAAACGAGATGAGAAATTGAATTGAAACATTAATGTTGTTGATGATGGGATAGTTAACTTATATATGTTTTATGGGAATCTTATGTGTGTGACTTGATATGCTTTGTGTAAGTTAGACTTAGACTTATTATGTTGCGTGCTTATCTTCTAGGTGAGCTCTAATCTGCCTGGATTTGCTTGATTGCTATATTGCTTGGATGCTGCGCTTCTCCAGGTAAGTTCTTTGAACTTACTCATGATGGGCGCTCTATGCATTGGGTGTTATATAGTAGGCTAGTGTTCATGCACCATACGACTTAGAATCACGCTTAGGATCTAAAATGGAAACCATATGACTTGCTATATGTCTTTGCTAGAAAACGGCCGTTACAAGTGTTTATCGGATGATACCTTTTTCTCTATTCTTGTCATCTTAGTGGGGCTTATTATAGAAAGTTGCTTGCACTTGATGGGTGAGGTAGACTTTTTGGTAATAAGTCGCCATAGGACTCTTATAGCCTTAGGCCTTGTATGGGTATCGTTGTTTGCCTTTCCTTCATAATTAGTAGGCTCATTATGAAGGGATGGCCTGCACCGTGGGTGAGGTAGTTCCCTTCGAAGGGAGTTGCTAGAGGATTCCTTAGGAGCCTAGAGGAACATGCTATTTGGCATTTCTTGTAACTGCGTGCCTCTTTATTTTTGTCCGCACTTAATTATCTATATGCTTGTCTATTTAAGTTCCGCTTTGCATTACACATTTCATCTTAGGAATAAGATGCTTATTATATGCCTCTCAGAGTGTGTTTACAAATGCACATGAGTGGCGTGATGATTGACCCAGATCCCCCTCTTTTTTTTAGATTCAGGTAACCGCTATCTTTGCTTACGTTGATGCTTGGCGGGTTCGGACTTTTGGCGTTAGATCGAGAGCTCGAGAGACCACTAGACTTCTCTTTTATACTCTTTTACGTTGTTTTGTCCCGACTCTGTCATGGCACGCTATGTATCGTATTTAGACTTTCGTTGGTTTTGCATGATAAATGGATGTTCCGCGACATAGACTTAGGGCAGGTACAAGGGTTTTACCCCGGGGATTCCAACAATCCTTACGGTTTTGGGTGCAAAATCCCACTTTAAATCACTGATCTTTGATTTCAACCTTAAACCTGTACTCGGAGCGCAAGATCCTAACGAGGGGTTTCATCCCTCGAAACGTAACTCGGGAATCATAATCTCGGGCCGTTACACCAACGCCGTCTTCCGAGATACCTCCGATAGAGGAAACGATGTCGTGTCCGTTCTCCCGTATCCTTCTTGTCGACCGGTTAGCCTCTCTCCTGAACCGTAATTTTTTCTTCAAATGGTTCGATTCTAATGTCCTGGAAGTTTATTTGAGTTCCACCATCTCCAGAGCGCGGCTTATCAACCGACAACAGAGAGGCGGCTTAATCAGAGGTTTGCAGAGGTGAGCCTTAATTGTGGAGGAGACAACAGAGGTGAGCCCGTTGCTACTGTGAATTGAGGTCATGACAGTTTGTGCTGATGTTCGTCGTTCTCGCTACAGTCCAGGTCGTACTGTTGTTGTCAATTAATTAGATTTTGACCATCTCACACTTCTTAGTCATATAGTCATAGCAATTGATTTTTTTTTGTTTCACTCAATTGATCAGATCTGTCCAGGGCGATTTTCCTCTAATTTTTTATTTCATGTTACTTTTTTTTCATTTGTAAAATTATTGTTTTTCAATTTGTGTATCTGGAACCTGGATACCAATTATGTGAATAAATGCTGCAAAATAATTCAATGTTAGGCTCATTTTTTAGATGCCAAGGTGATTGCTTTATTTCCGCTCTTAAATAGTTTCTGGAAAGTCAGATTTTGATGTTATTGGGAGTTTCTTATTTAGTATTTGTTTAGAAATGTGGTATTGCATAATGTGTGATGTTAATGATAATGAGCTGAAAATTTATAATGCAATTGCAACAAACCTACCTTAATATGTGCTTTCTGTAAATGGATTTTCCTTTTAAGGCTTTAATCAAATAAGCTCTGCATTTTTCATATCCTGGCCCAATTGCATCAAGTTTCAAGTAATCTTTGTGGTGATTGAACATTTGAACACCTGTTTCAGTCTATTTAAACTGTTTATGCATCTAATTGCATGAATTTTGTGAAATTGGATTTTCATTTTTAGATCGGTGGTGTTCAGAAAATAGTTGTCATTTACCATGGTCATTTGTATTAAACTTCATTCCTTTTATTTAGTTCTTGAATTTGTCAATAATGTAACTTGTCCATTTTAATAGTTTCATGCGCCATGCTCTTGGCAATAAACTTCATTGATCTACAATTACAGGTAAAGTTGACGGTTAAATAGGTTGGTGACACTATTTTGTTGATAGTGTTTTGTAATTCATGAAAATAGGCTGGTGACAGTATTTTGGTGACAATTTCAAGTGAGAGAAACTAGTCAAACTTTTAAAATTTTATTTGGTGACAGTATTTTGATGATATATAATGTAGTGACGACATTTATTATTACTAGTTGCATCTCGCGTGCTTTGCACGCGGGTGTCTTGGGGTTATGAATGTCCAGGCGACAAGTCTAATTGTTCGATATCTTGTATCAAAATATAGAGATGTTGCCCAGTTCCATCATTGGTCAAAGGGAACTATCCTGTAACGGCCCAGAATTATGATTTCCGGGTTACGTTTCAAGGGATAAAAGATGTAAAGGCTCGATGCTTTAAAATATTATTTTATAAATTATGAATTAATTTCGATATTAAATGTAGGGGATTTCGACAATTTTGAAAACCTCCGTCCTCGACCAAAATAATTTTATTTATTCGGAGCTAATTCCGGCATAAAATTGTATTCAATTTAAAAACATATATGTTCCGCTTTCCTATATCAGAATCTAATTGGGTTAAATTTGGTATTTAATGTGGTAATATTTATATAACTTAAGAAATAGCGGATTAATTTTGCGATTTCTCGTAACTTAATTTAGCCCTACTTTAAGCGTATTAGAAACCCAGCCGCTCCATTCCTCTTGTTCCTTTCCTTACACAGATCTGAGCAGGTGAGAGCTCCCAGCCCCATCAATGGCTTCCCTCGTTCATCATTCCTCTCTTCCACTCCTAGATCTGGTTTGTTGTTCCCTCCCTCCTTCCAGATCCTATCTCTCTCCCTTGCTATCGAACCTGGTTCGCTCTCTCCTGCCTGATTCCGCCTCCCTGGACTCATTGGTTGCCGCCGACCGGAACAGGTGCCGCCGTTAGCCTCCTTGCCTCGTCGAGCCTCCGAGCCGCTACCAGCCACTCCGACCGACGTAGGGCTGATTCGTTCGCCCTGTTTGCCGTCCCTGTTACTTTCGAGCCAGATGCCCCAAGCACCCGTCTCTCTCCTTGCTCCCGTGGTGACTGACGACGCCAGATCTGCAGCCGGAGCCGCCGTCCTCCTCTCCTCTCGTCGGAGTCCATTTGTCCGGCCCTCTCTCTCGCTCGACTTGGCCAAAACCCGTACACCACCGACGATGCCTCCTCTCTCTCTCTCTTGCGAGCCTCCGCCTTCCCCCACTGCCGAGCTCTCTTGCTGCAGACGCGAGGCTAGGAACCGACAGCCCCGACTCTAAGCCATCTTCTACAGCCCTGACACTGTCGAGGTCCTGCGAGCGTGGGGCATGGTAGCTGGAGCTTGGGACCGGAGTTAACCCAGCTTCGAACCGTCCTTCCGAGCCTCGACCCCTTCGTTTCCTTGGGATTCTGGGTATACCTTCTGGGATCCTTCCTCTCTTCGATTCAATTGTTTTCATTCGAGTGATGAGCTATCTTCTACATTGGATTTAGTCTTGAATTTAATCAGATTGATTGGCTTGGCTGATTTGCATTGCCAAATGGAATTGTGTTATTCTCTTTATTGTGAAATCACCTTGCTAAATGGAAAACAAATTATGTTAATTAGCAGTTGGGCTCATGGACTTCATTTATTTGAAACAATAACTTCTCGGCACATACATGCTTATATATGTATTAGAGAACCAGAGTGATGCTCCCTTTAGGGGCTTGGGTTATAAATTAAGTGGACTAGTAGGATTTAGTTGACCGACAAATGATAAGAGTTAAAGGTGTGGTAATTACTTGACTTTCATTGGAAATGTGATTATTGATGGCTAAGAGCTTAAGGAGTAAGTGAAATAGTGTAATTATCGTGTTTGAAGATTGAGTTGTTTATAACCGAATTGATTAGTGAGCTCAATATAACTAAGTGGTTAAAGAATTACTACTTTGAGAAGTGGCAAGGAAACCTTGTACTATATATTGAATATGTGAAGAGATAATGTATATCTTGGCTTGAGAACGTGTTATACTTGTAAGCTTGTTGCTGTGCCCATTGAGTTAATGAATTTGGTTAGTAAGACTATATAAAAGATGTTCTATAAATTATAATACTCATGCGCTTCAAAATTCGATTGTAGTGGTTGTTGTTGAGTAGTTCTTATAATTGATTCTATAAATGATTTCTTGAAATATCAACTTACCTTGGTTTATTATATGAGTCGTGATAAATAAGACTTGTTAATCCTTGGCTTTGAGAACTTATGGTTTATTGAGTATTTGAGGATTAATAATTGACGAATGACTTGAGTAAATGTTTAAGGAAAATCTAAGCTTGAACTGAAGTGAGATGCTTAGAGTAATGATCTTGGTAATGCTTGAGCTAAGCTTCATACTGATAAGAATAAGGTTAATTGGGAATGATGAGAATGCGAGGTTAATTGAATAAAATATTATTTGGTCTAGTGCTAACCTGAAAGCATGCTTGTGTGTTGAGTAAATGTGTATTGATGAGTTGTCCCTTGCTTATTACTTGCTAGTGTGATTGGATGATTATCTTAGTGGCCTACTTGCTGATGGATGGTTCTCTGAGTGGCTTGTTTGCTGGTTAATTGGATGTGAAGACTTCAGGTAAGTTCCCTAGGGGGGCTTACTCAGGTTGGACATTCATGCCTGTTGTTGCATTTTATGTTAGGTGTTGCATATGCATAAAAGCATGCCATGTAGTATCATGTTTAGGCTGCACTAATTGAATGAGCATCTGCTTACTTTATGCGTTTGAAACAGAACGGCCGTTATCTGTGATAGTCCTAGAGTCTTTGCTAGGGTCATAGGGTAGCCCAGCCTCATCGGGTACCCTGAGTCAATCGAGTCATGAACTTCCTTATATCATGAGATGCCTGCGGGCTTTATTGTGGAGCGGGTTAGGCATGCGTGCCGCCCGATTATGATGGAATGCATTCACGAGCTGGCTAGTCTCCGCCCTATCGGAAGGGGGTGGAGGTAGGAGAGGGATATGCCATTTGACATTGTCTTGGGCCCTTTACAGTATTTCTGCACATTATTCTACATAGGAGCATGCTAGTGTGTTGACTTTCGTACTGCATTAGAGCATCTTTATTAGGTATAGCACATACTATGTGGCCTCAGCGAGGACTGCCGGTCCCGCATGAGTGGCTCGATCTGACTCCTTTCCCCGTTCTTTTTTTTAAAGGTATTTTCTGCAGATTCTGAGTGCTCGATGTCTATATGACGGGGTTTCCTTTTGGCGAATTGAAGAACATGGCTAATTCTCTAACTTGGTATAAATGGTAACCATATGCTTACGTTTTGGTTTTGACCCGGCTCTGCCGTGATATTTTGTATCTTAACTTTGCTTCCGCTTTACTTTCGTTTGAATTGGATTTCGCTACATAGTCTTAGGACAGGTTAAGGGTACCCAATGGCCCTTCGAGGTTTTTAGGGTTTGAAATCCCTCTTTCTACTAATCTTAAAATGAGCTTGAAATCTCGACCCGTACCTGGATTGCAAGATCCGAACAAGGGGTTTTATCCCTTGAAACGTAACCCGGAAATCATAATTCTGGGCCGTTACATATCCAGTACCAATAAGGGTTATTATGCGACATTTGTAGCTGCTCATGTTCTAATGATGTCGGCATCCCTTGGAATATATTTAAACCGGTCCCTTGGATTCCAGTCTAACAAAAATCTCAACGTCTCTTGGGAGTTCAGTCTACTAAGAGCCTCAACTTGAGGAATGGATTTTGAGGTAAAGCTTGTATTTCTGTAAGAAAGAAAATAGGAAGTGGGATTCTTATGGCTGTAATTATTGGCAAAGTAGATTATAGGATGGTAGAATCATAGGGAACATAGTTCAAATACAAAGAATTTAGAAGCAAATAAAATTTAAAACAAAAACACCAAAATGCACTGAAATATCAAAGTTATTTGGTACAAATAATGCCGCTAATCACATATGCATAAATAACACTAAATAACATTGAAAAAGGTGAACTAAAAAATCAGGTGTGATTCTTACTTGTATGTGCCTCATGATCTTCATCTAGCAAAATGTATTGTTAGAAGAGGATCATGATCCTAATCTATACATTCAACACTTTGTTGACAAACTTTAAGTCCTTGTTCATGAATCACTGCGGAATTTTCTTCATAAAAAATGTCTTTGATCCACTCAAAAACAATGCTCTAGGGGTAGAGGTGTCAATCGGACGGGTCGGATCGGGTTTGGGTTCGGTTAGTCGGGTTTCGGGTCATTTGGGTTTCGGATAATGTCTAATAATTTGGTCAATCGGTTGGGTCGGGTTCGGGTTTCGGTTGTATCGGGTTTCGGTTATTCGGGTTTCGGTTGTCTCGGGTTTTCATTATTTCAATATTCATTTTAAAAAATTTACTAGATTGTAGCTTAAAGTTCGGGTTATTTCGGGTTTCGGCTATAACGGGTTCGGGTCTTAATGGGTTTCGGGTTAATCGGATTCGGTTCATTCGGATTTCGGGCCCAAAAGGGACGGGTTGTATCGGTGTTCAGAATAATCGGTTTCGAGTCGACCGGGTCGGGTTTTCGGGTTCGGGTCGGGTTTTGCCAGCTCTATCTAGGGGTATCAATTTCAGTAGAAATTAAGCTCATAATGCTATTTAAACCACTTTAGTCATAGTACTTTTAATTTTCTTATAGGTAAACTGATTAGAAGTTGTGAGCTTGCTTAACCTAACCTAATTTGCCTCGGATATTCGGTTCTTTTTTCTACTTGATTCCTAATTTCCGTATTACATTGTTGGTATCTCACTTTAAACTCTAATAGGCTGCTTATTCTATCTTTTCCATGGTTGTTCTTCCTTGTATAATTTATTTTAAGATGAAGATCAACAACTGCACTTGCCAAATTACATCAGAAGGCCTATGTAGTCCAATTAAATTAACACTGCTGATACTCTAAAAATTAAACAAACTCAAATAGAAAGGTAATGCATTTATGCAAAATTCAAAGCAAAACGAAGTTAGAAGCAATTTATTTTAACGAAGAATAGCAACTTTACTTTCTTGCCAATTAAATCAGAAGGTTATATATATCAGATAAAAGGCAAGAATCACTAATTCGTAAAATAAGTTTTAAATTAAAGTTATGATTTATATGCACATAATGGATACAAGATTAGAGTATGTAATAAGCAAATTAATAATCTTAGATATTTTAAAAAAGAGAATAATCCAACAAAATTTTATTAATTTTACAAAACATATAAGAGCTAATATTTTGTATGTTCTAATTTAATATCTTATTTTAAACAAAAAGTAGTAGAAAATAATAATAAGCTTCACATATGTGGTTGATTTAAATATCTAACTTCTGTAGTGTAGTAAAACCAAATATTACAAACAATTATAGTTTCTTATTGAAACAGTATAAGCTGCACTCGGCTCCTGTTTCGAGGATTTTAGTTCATCCGTTTTCCATGTCAAAGGTAATTAATTAATTCTCATTATGGGGAAAAACTGAGCTTCATGGAACCTACATGAAAAGAAGATAAACTCTATAGATTTTAACCCGGCAAAAACCAATATAATGGCCATGGGCTTTACAGACGGGACTGCTTGCATATGGGATCTAAGGAAGATGAATGCTGAAAAATCTGTGATGCTTAAGGCAATTCACAAAAAAGCTATACACTTTGCTTCCTTTTCACCTTCTGGTATCTACTTGGCAACTAAAAGGTATTTATTAGATGTTGAATCTTTTATATTTAGTAGAGAAATTTATATGTTGTCTCATGTTGAGTTTTCTTCAGTTTTCGAGTCCTCCCTCAAATCATTTTCACTATCATATCCTCAATTCATAATGCTACATAAATGTGCTCTCACTTTTGAGTGTCTATTTGGAAGTAAACATAAAAATCAAGAGTTTATATTCTAAAATGTCATAAATAAGTCATAAGCTCATCAATCGTTAGTAGACCTGGGCAAACGTGGGTCGGTCCGCCCAGCCCGTCCCGCCCGCCTTGTTGGACAGGCTTGAGTAGAGGGAAAAGCCCAAACGGACTGCAAAGCCCGGCCCGTGCCCGTAGCGGGTACGGGAATGGGTAAGTCAATCTACCCGTTACGGGCCGCTAGGCCCGCAATGTCGTCATTTTTTTCCATAAAATAACATTATACACACCAAACAACACACGGTGTTATATCGGAGTTATTTTTTGAAAACAATCTCCACCTTTTCCACATCCATAACCCTTACAATAAGCTCTACCTCAATTAATCTGTTAAATCCCCAAATCCCCAAATCACATCGATAACCCTTACAATAAGCTCTACCTCAATTAATCTCTTAAATCCCTAAATCCTTAAATTGAGAAAGAATCCCCAAACCCTAAAATTGAATTGATAAAGACTTAATTACCTCCACCGCCATCACCAAAGTCATCTCGATCTACCGATGTCCACTCTCACCAGCGTCGGTCGTCGGCTTTAGATTCCTTGCATCGATCTTTCCCTCTTCCTCTCGACGCAATATCGATGGATGGACATGGAGCTACAGGTATGTATTTTTTGTTTCTTTTAATTTTATTTTAATTTTCATTTTTTAGCGAGAATGTTAACAGGGTGAACAGAGGGGTATTTGACGGAAAAAAAACCCGAAAAACTTAGGGGCATTTGACAAAATATGTCAAACTTTTATATACCGTGGAAAATAACTCTTATCTCAAGGGAACACGCGTAATTTTGTTAATTAAATTTATTTAGAGTATAATTAATTAATTAGTTATTTTAAAAGATATAATTATCATATTCCCTCAATTACAAATTATAAATTATTTTAACAAATTAGAGTGCACCTGTATTTGTATGCCCAAAAGGCCAAAATAGAACACAAAAAGAAAAAGAAAAATACTTACAATAACTAAAAGGGGAATTTACAGTAAACCACCTTTTAAATATGAGTGTTTTTACTTAACCACCCTTTAAATTTAAAATTATGGAAACCACCCTTTAGATGCTATTTGTTTGCAACTCACCACCCCTTTATATGTTTTCTTAATTTATAATTAAATATATTATATTTTAATATTTTTAAACTCAAATTTAATTATAAATATATTCAAAATTTGAATTTAAGAGCTTGATTATATTTGAGGGATTTTTTAAAAATAATAATAAATATAGCCTAGAATTATTATGTAAATTACTTTTATTTATTTATATTTTAAATATTTTAAAATTATTATTATTTCTCTATAGCGTAAATAATTTTGTTCAATAATTATATTTGATAAAAATTGGAAATGATCTATAATTATATTTAAGTTATACAATTAATCAATAAACTTTTTTAAATTTGAGGAAAAAGGCCTGTGAATTTCCCCATATATATAACGTTTTTTATATATATATAAAAAGAAAGTTATCTATTAAAAAGTCAATATTTTTCAACTTAAAATATGAGTTTGATCCATTTTATTTGTCATAGGAAACTTTTTTCTTTAAATTTCCATAAATTAAAAAAATATTACGTTATCGATAAATCGTATAACTTAAATATAATTATAGACCTTTTTGAATATTTAACAAAGTTTAATATTAAACGAAAATATTTAAAGTATAAATAGATAATAATTTTAAGGTTATTTTTAATTTTATAAATAGAAATTATGATTCCTAATTATATTATAAATAAAAGACTAATTTATATAAGGGAAAATTACAGAAAACTACCCTTTAAATATGAGTGTTTTCACTTAACCACCCCTTAAATTCAAAATTATAGAAAACCACCCTTTAAATGTTATTTGTTTACAACTCACCACCCATTCAGCTATTTTCGTTACTTTATCATTAAATATATTATATTTCAATATTTTTAAACTCAAATTTGATTGTAAATATATTCAAATTTTGAATTTAAGGGCCCAATTATATTTTAGGGATCATTGTATTTATTTTTTAAAAATAAATAAAATAATCTCTAAAATATGATCGAGCCCTTAAATTCAAAATATGAATATATTTACAATCAAATTTGAGTTTAAATATATTAAAATATAATATATTTATTGATAAATTAAAGAAAATAGTTGAATGGGTGGTGTGTTGTAAAAAAATACCATTTAAAGGGTGGTTTTCTGTAATTTAAATGTAAGGGGTGGTTAAGTGAAAAAACACATATTAAAAGGGTGGTTTTCTGTAATTTTCCCTTTATATAATGCTTTAAAAATTTATAAATATTTTCAAACATAAATTAAGTTAATAAATATATGCTTTATTTAATTTTTTTTAAAATAAATAAAATTATCCTTAAAATATAATCAAGTTCTTAAATTCAAAATTTGAATATATTTACAAACAAATTTGAGTTTAAAATTTTTAAAATATAATATATTTAATGATAAACTAACGAAAATGGATGAATGGGTGGTGAGTTGTAAACAAAAATCATATAAATGGTGATTTTTTTATAATTTTGAATTTAAGGGATAGTTAAGTGAAAATACCCATATTTAAAGGGGATTTTCTATAATTTTAAATGTAAGTGATGGTTAAGTGAAAGAGTGAGGCTTTAGGCAAGATCTCGAAATGGCTATTGTCAGGACAATTTCGGCTAAATTGCACCCAAGTCCTTTTCATTATTTTCGGTTGATTTTAGGGGTTTTCGATGGGAATCGTAGTATCCTGGACAAGGTGAAAGCTCCAACAACGGCGCTAGCAGCGGTGACTACAACGCGTGCTCTGGTGACAGCTCTTTGTAAAACCCTAATTCTAGGAGCGCAATGGCGACGGTAAGCCTCCCAGATCCTCCACTGCCGATCAATAGCCACCTGCCCCGCCGCCGGAAAGAAAACGCCACTGCCGCCCAGTAAATCCTCCAATTGAAAGGGAAAAAATAAAGGAATAAAAGAAAACTGACGCTTGTGAGTCGATCGAGTTACTCTGTATTTTCCTAATCCAATTTGATTATTTAACTAATCTATGCCACCGACCCGTTATCGTCAATTGAAATCTCATTAGTAAGTTCATTGTTAATTCGATCTCCCAATTAGTTGAAATCGATTTGGCATAATTCAAGTTTTAATTGTATCTCCCAATCCCATCATTAATTGAAACATTGATAATTTTTGAAGATTAATTGGATCTTATATTGCATATCATATCAAAAATTTCACCCAGTTCTTCTTCTGTTCATTAATTTGTTAATTATTTTATTTCTTATGCTTGGTTTGAATGAGAGAACTCTCTTTAGCTCTCGGTCTATTTTGTAAATATTTTATAAAGTGAAAAACAATTTGAGGATAATTTATCTACGTACTTATCTTGTCAATAGACGTTTTTGTATCTTGTCTAAAACCGCTACGTATATTTAAAGGAATTTTTTTTTGAAATATTCATAAAATAATAAATATTTACGTAAATATTCAAAGGTTGAAACAAATTACAAAAATATTCATTTTTTGCAGGGTAATTAGAAAAACGCGGTTTGGGTACGCGTTTTATTAACAAACCTGGAAAGAGATTTGGGCGCCGAGATGAAATTGAAAGTTACGAAAGAAACGCGGCCTCAGGCCGCGTTTCTATTTAGAAAGAAAAGAAATTTTATTTCTGACAGAAAATTGCCTATGTGGCAATAGAAACGCGGCCTGAGGCCGCGTTTCTAGTCTGGCTCTGGGACCCACAGCAACTACTGTTGCTGACTGGATGGGACGTAAAGAAAAACGCGGCCTGAGGCAGCGCTTTTTTGTGTTCCAGGAAAAAGACGTCAAAGATTCTTATTCTTTATAAAACGCGGCCTCAGGCCGCGTTTTATTCAAGCCCAAGATTCGCCCTAATGCTTCTTCCTCATATGAAGGTTGAGGGCATATGTTGTCCGAGTAGTTCACCATTACTCTTCTTTCCTTTCCAATTGCTTCTTCCTCATATGAAGCTCTCAAATTCTTAGCGCCGGTTAACTTCATCAACGCTTCAATTACTTATTGTCTCATAGTTGATCAAGGTTTGGCTAAGGTTAGATTTATATTCTTGTTTAAGTTTTTCTCTTTTATTTAAATAAGGAAGAGGTTTGGAATCCTTAATAATCTCCTATGTGTGCTTAAGATTATGTGTTTTGAATCTTTAATTATGATGTTGTTACTATTATGATTATGATGTAGGATTATGTAGTTGTGTTATTGCTTTTCATTTTGAGGATATTTTTGAGGATTTTTGTTGATTATTTAGTAAATATTTGTTGATTATTTATTAAATATTTGTTGATGAAATAGATTGAAATATATGAGGGCGTTTATACGATTACCCTTTTTAATTTCATTGTACTTAATGACAAAATAGTTTAATATTTATGATAAACTAACGTAATGTTAATTATATTATAGGATGAATGAGTATAACAACACATCTCAGCAAGGGTTCGAACAAGTGAATGAGATCTATGTTGATGCTCTTGGTGTTGATCACGAAGACGACCTGGATGATTCTGAAGAGGACGATGATGCCACTAGGGAGGCGGCGATTATGGAGGAGGCTTCTAATCCGAATTGGAATATTGTTGAAGCTGATCCTATGATAACAGCTTCATGGCAAGGGCTAAATTCGCACGTACAAGTAGATGATGGAAGACAGTTTTTTCGTGGACAAATGTTCAACTCTCTGGAGGAGTTGAAATGTGAGTTGACCGAGTATTCTGTGCGCATGAGTAAGCCGTACAGGACAAAGAAGGCAAGTCCGGAATGGTACACAGTTGTTTGTGACAGGAAGGACAGCTGTGGATGCAGTTGGCGACCGTCTGCTCGTCGTATTGATCGAACTGTTGATATGTGGATGGTCGTCAATTACAGTGGGCCTCATGAATCCAACTGTGTTGGAGAGGTTTTGCAGTTGGATAATCGCAATGTCACCTCAAGTTTTATTAGAGGTGAGATTCTTGGGTTTCTTCGCAAGGATCGAGACACGAAGCCAAGTACCATACTCGAGCATCTGACTAAAAGATATGGGATCTGTGTCTCATACATGAAAGCCTGGAGGGCCAAACAGAAAGCGATTGCAGAGATTTATGGTGATTGGGAGGAGTCGTACACGGAGTTGCCTAGGTTCATGGCTGCGCTACAAGCTACAAACCCGGGAACAGTGGTGGAATGGTGCAATCTGGATTCTCCAAATCCACATGAGAAGATATTCGGTCGTGTGTTCTGGGCTTTTGCACCGTCGATTGCTGGGTTTGTACATTGCCGGCCTCTGATATCGATCGATGGCACCCATCTGTATGGAAAGTACAAGCATGTCGTGTTAATGGCAATGGGCGTCGATGCAAATGATCAAATTTTCCCTCTGGCATTTGCAGTTGTGGAGAGTGAAAATGGAGATAGTTGGGCTTGGTTCATGGATTGTATAGGGCGCCACGTCACTCAGAAACTTGGATTATGTGTTATTTCAGACAGACATGCTGGCATACTGAAAACCATGGAGGAGCTGCCCAGATGGAGTACGCCGAGTGCACATCATAGGATATGCATTCGACACTTGAAATCCAATGTTAACTCCATGTTCAACGATCGTAAGGTGAAAGACATGGTAGGTTGGACAGCTTACCAGCTTACCACAAGCGGGTTTGAAAAGGGGTGTCGTGCCCTCCAGCAGATGAACAATGATGCTTGGGAGTACATATCTGCTATTGAGCCAGAGAAGTGGGCGATGTGTAAGGATGGGGGGGGGGGGGGGGGTGAGGTATGGTGTTATGACTACAAACTTATTTGAGGTTTTTAATGGTGTGTTGAAGGGTGGGAGGAGTCTTCCGATCACAGCTCTTGTTCGCCAAACCTTTTATAAGGTCAACAGTTACTTCGTGAAGAGAAGAGGGGACGCTGGTACTCGCATCTCGCAAGGTTTCCCATTGACTCAGGCGACTGATGACAAGATAGGATTACTTATTGAATCTGCAAGAAGTGCACATGTCACATCATTTGATCTGCAGAATGGAATATTCGAGGTCATTTTGAATCCGTGAGGATCACAAGGTAGGCGAAGTGGGAGGGCATACACAGTGAACTTGCCCAAACTTACGCAAGATCTCGCCCAAACTTACGCAAGTGTAGTCTATGTTGGATGACACCATTCGTCTACAAATATAACACTGTCAAACACTAGTTTTTTTTTTTTTTTATCTATTTTTACTGTTTCATGTAGGGTGATAACAACATGTACTTACATATTCTTCGCGATTCCAGACATCAGTTGACCTATGAAGATGCTGTCTATGGAGCACCTCATTCACCAGCGGACCGGGATTCACTTGCATTTGGCATTTGTACCCTAAGGCAGAACATAATTTGTTCAGAAAGACTGAATCAAATTCTGAATCTTAATTTTGTATTTAATTCTAAACTTCTATAAAAAAATTTCCTATACAGAATCTATTCTACTATTATTTTATGCAATCAATAATATTTTCTAAAGCTATTCTACTATTATATAATACAATCTTTCAAGTATATATACACAATCAAAATTTACTCTTCTATTATTTCATGACACCTAAAATAAATTTTCTTCTACTAATCATACAATCTTTTATATAGGACAAACATTACATAATTCAGGAACTATAATAATCTCTAATCTATATTCGTTAGAAAAAAACATACAAATATCAAATTTTTTTATCAACTATCAAAACATACCACCATCAAATTTTTGTATCAACTATCAAAACATACAATTTTCCAAATTTTGGATTAACACAATCACAATTTTATATCGGATCTACAACTATCATACAATTTCGGCTTTGTAATAATCAATAATCAACAATCAAAACCATACAAACATCACACAATTTCTACAATCAACATTCTCTCATCCATATTCGTTCAAAAAAAAAAAAACGCACCTTCAACCGAGAGAAACGAGCAATAGATGTGAAACTTCCAACGATTTGAATGAAGGATGGGTAGTCGGTTTGCCTATATGTGAAATCGGCGACCTTCAGAACCCCTCTCGCCCTCTCGCGCTATCGCCCTTACTATGTTGCAACGAAGAAGATGAAGTGGGAGGAGGCGGTTTTGCCTAGGGTTATTTCAACATAAAACGCGTGCCCAGTCCGCGTTTTATGTGCCACCCACCTACCCCATTAAATATCTTTGACCACATTTTTTTTTTCCGGAAAATACAGAAAAACGCGGCCTGAGGCCGCGTTTTTCTTTGCGTCCCATCCAGTCAGCAACACCAGTTGCTGTGGGTCCCAAAGCCAGACTAGAAACGCGACTTGAGGCCGCGTTTCTATTGCCACATAGGCAATTTTCTGTCAGAAATAAAATTTCTTTTATTTCTAAATAGAAACGCGCCCTCAGGCCGCGTTTCTTTCGTAACTTTCAATTTCACTCCCGGCGCTCAAATCTCTTTCCATGTTTGTTAATAAAACGTGTACCCAGACCGCGTTTTTCTGATTACCCTGCAAAAAATGAATATTTTTGTAATTTGTTTCAACCTTTGAATATTTAGGTAAATATTTATTATTTTATGAATATTTCAAAAAAAAAAATTCTATTTAAAGGTGGTACTTACAAAACACGAGAAGTAGTATTTACAAAACACGAGACAGGAGGGTTGATCCAATACATCAATGGCCAATCCAACATTCAAACTGAATGATCGAATAAAAGCAAAAACAAAGGAGTGGAATTTAAAGGGCGGCGAAAGCATCATCGACCCACCGGCGGGGGCGCTGCTGAACACACATCTTCTTGCTGTCGTCGGCGGAGGAGGTGAAGAGGGACTGAACTGCGTTTTTGACCATATTCACCCTCTTACGGTGTCGTATCCTCCTCAAAACAACGTCTTTGTCGAGCTTCTCAGACGGGCGAGACGGCGCCAGCCGAATCTGGGTGGTAACCGCTACCTCCTCGGCATCTCCTTCTGCGTCTTCTTCTTCTTGGTTCTCGTCGACATAGATGCTTATTAATCTGCTCCTTTTCCCTTCGTCAGTTACTGATTTTGGGTTTGGCATCTTTGAATTGGAAGCCATCTGATCTATCTGTTTGTTCTTCAGTACCTTAAAATTAAGACAACAGTAATTTGGGGAGGGGGGATTTATAGAGCGGGTGGCTACCGGGTTTGGAATAAATTCAGACAGCGTTAAGCAGCAGCTGGTTTTTTTATTTTAGTTTGATTTTCATCGATCCTCGAATCCTCGATGATCGTCTTTTTATGAGGATTGAGGAGGTCGGTTTGCTGTTATTCGAATTTTTCTGGGTTCCCTCAAAGATGCTTTTGTTTCTTCTTTCTTTTTCTTTTTTCAAATTTCCTTTTTTTTTGTGTGTAACGCCTTAGCAAGTTCGAGTAGTTAAGTGGACACTAGACAGGCTCACCTTAGCAAGGCTTGAGCACACACTGATGTGAATTGTGAACCTTTAACCTTCCTTTGCAAGGACCACCATGAGTTCAATTAATTAATTTGATTCTTAATGAAGTTCTACTATTTTATATCAGTAATAAACTCCTGCTGGAAAATGTTTAGTGCTTACAAAATTAATATTTTCATTCTCAGCTAGCGTTAGGCAAGTCTTGAAATTTCTTTTAGAATGAAAAACGTATTCACATGATAGAGAAGCAACAGATGTGTATCAGACTATCAGTGTATGAGAATATATACCCTGTATCTTTTTTTTTTTTGGAAATTTCATGTGGTGTCCCTCTAGTAAGGCTTGTTTCGCAGGGTGTATAGAAATTTGACATATTTCCTAAAAGTACTATTGGTTTTTTTTTTTGCCCCGTGCCCCTTTGTTTACGTACTCTCTTCACATTTTCGTTGAAAAAATGAAAACAAAATAAAGGGAAAAAAGACCTACCTCCATGGATTGATTCTTCTTCCTTAGAAAGCTGACGCCGGTGAGAGGAGGCCAACATACAATTGTAGATTTGAGGATTTTTCTGCTTAGAGAGAGAGAGAGAGAGAGAGAGAGAGAGAGAGAGAGAGAGAGAGAGAGAGATGAGAGAAAGTCGATGTCGAAGAGAGTGGACACCGGTGGAGGCCGGTAAGTCTTTTTCAAATGTCAATGGAATTTAGGATTTGAGGATTTAGGGGTTTGTGATTCTTTCTCAAATTGCCTCTTCAATGCTTCTGAATTAGGAGGTTTTGTTGTTGTTGTTGTTTTTGCTTCTGAATTTCCTTCTCATCTGCAGTAAAATAGGAAATGTCCAAGGGGTTGTTATTGTTGCTCTTACTTCTAAATTTGCCCCTAAGAACTAGGTTTTGAGAATTCGCCTTCTGAATTAGGGGGTTGTTGTTCTCACTTGAATACACATCTGCATAGATGTTTCAACATAAATTTTCTATCAATGAAAATTCTGTTAGTAAAGTATAGTGTCAAGTGCTTGAAACTAAAATCCCTTAACAACCTCACGTTACAAACATATTTTTTCGTTTTCATTTTTGTTTAAACAACCTCAATTCAATTGCATATACTCAATTTGGTGCTTCAGGGATTCAATCTATCATAGTTGAAATCTATCATAGTTGAAATTTGAAATCTAAAACCTATCATAGGCACATAGCATTTACTAAAATTTCTTTTTTCTGAAATCTAAAATCTGTTACTTATAGCATCTACTAAAATGAAATTTAGAACTACTATTAGAGAACTACTATCATGGAATTTACTAAAATATGATATTTGACTTTTTAGTCTATTAGTTCAAATGGAAGAGAGATGTGTTCAATACACAAAAATTCCTTTCAATCCAGTGAAACGCTCTCTTTCTCCCAAACCCTAGCCACCACCTCCAACATGTGAAAATCGCCGCCGCCACCACTGGTTGGCTTTCTGGCTACCTTGAACCACAACACCAACTCCTTTACCACCACCTCTCAACATAACCCATAAAACACCCAACCCTTTATTCTTGATTTTTTTTTCTGCAGTTCGTCGCCCGGTTGGTCCACTTCTGACATCCTCCGAAGGGTTCCATGGTGACCTGCACTCCCTTCCCTTGTGGCGATTCGGTCTGGCTATCTCCCTCGGGCCCGGTCGTGGCGGCTCCCCAGCTCGGCTTCCCTCCCGGCGCTGCCCTGGCGGTTTTCCGTTGGAGCGGCTTTCGGCGCCACCCTTGCTGCTCTTTCTATTGGAGTGGCCTCCGACGCCGCTGGGCTACCCTCCAAATCCAGGCCGGGCTCACCCTCCTCGCCTAACGCTCTCCTGCAACCGGCTGCTGCTGCTCGGCCTCGCCTCCGTCGTGTTCGCTGGTGACGCCGCTCGCTCCTGGTCGATGCTCATCCCCATCCTCAGACCCCTCCCCCTCTCGGCGTGCCTAGATCTCCGTCTCTGTGCCCATGGAGATATTGCCCACTTGATGTTCGTCGTGGTAGCTTCTGCCTTCCGCCGGACATTAGAACCTTAATCTTTTCCAAATCCATAACTTCAAATCCTAAACCCAGCATAAACAAGCTTTCAGACTAAATCTCTTTGCATGCAATCGATTCTCTTCACCGTTCGCGCCTCCTCCCTCCTGGGCCATGGCTTCTCAGCCTCCCTCGACGGCGGTCATCGGACGGATCTCTAAGAGTTGTTCTAACCTCCTACCCCTCCGGCCTCCCCTCTCACATGAAACCCTAGATCTGCTCAGATCTGCTACTCAAACTTGTAACAACCAAAATCCAACTCAAAAACAAAATCCACCCCTCCCAGATGTCTAAAAAATCTCTAGAAATTTTTCTACCAAACTAAATAGTAAGCTCAGAATTGCATGAAAGTCCCTAGGTCTTCGTTGTCCTTGTCGTCGGCGACGACTAAATCAAGGCGTTACCGCTCAAACTACCGGGTGCTTTGTTAGGCAACGTACCCAAAATCAGATCTGCAACCATCACCGCTGCTAGTGTCAACTTTTCCTCGACTAGGAAGCAACCAGTGATCAATAAATTTGATGTTTTTTCTATAAATTTAAATTTATCTTATTGTCATTTTAGGATTAAGCAATTTTTTTTACTGGCGACCCTCTGCGTAGGGTTCATCAAGCCATCTTTTGCTGGCTTCAAGATCGCGTAGTCGATCTACTTCTTGCCTACTATAAAAAAAAACATAGATGTGGGTTCAAATCCTACATAGACTACAAACATTTCCATTGTTGAACTTTGCAAATTGCTAATTGCATACTTATATGCTGGAAAAAAACAACAACTGTCTAATTAATATGAATTTACCGTCCAAATCCTATATGCAATATTTCCACTTTTGTATCTTGAATTCAATTAAGTATGTCAAAATTCAATGAGTTGGAGTGCTATAATATTTCTCTATGTAGGAACTTGGGGACAATTGCATAGAGTTAATTCCATGTCATGAATTTAATGAGTTGGAGTGCTATAGGTACAACTTTGTCATGGGATTACATGTTAGTTTGATCTCCATAAAGACATTATATTTTCACAATACAAAATGGTAGGCTGGTAGCTCTCTGTTACGGGACATGAAGCCCTAGAAGGAGATTCCAAAGATAGCAGGTCTCAGGAACGGCGTTGGCAACACCTCTATACTCGGCATTAGCGCTCAATCAGGACAATGTGGCTTGTCGTTTGGAGGACAAGGAGACCAAATTGTCCTCCCCAAAGAAAACACAGTAGCCAGAAGTGGAGTGACGAGTGTCCGAACAGGTGAAGGAACAATACAGGATTTTAAGTGAAACTGAATAGTACATAAAGCATATAGGAGACATGAAATCAATTAGGACCTTTCCATTTTCTAAGAAGGAAATAGGGGACACCTACAAACTAACTATTGACATCAATACTATCCCACTAATCCCCACTAATTCACACACATTAACTATTAAACTCAATCCTCTCCCACTAATCCCCACTGATATATATAGGGGGACTTTCCAGTGAGGACATTCCTTATGGTGAAACGAGGGGAGAGTGCTGAACCATTGGATATGAAAAAAATCAAGAGCTACAAATTAAACTGGAATTATTATTTAATTAATTAGAAAAGAAAAGTAAAAAAAAAAACTAACTGCTTCTTTGCAGAAAACCAAAAAGCGCAGAAACAATTATTCGGCTTGGGCGGACAAAATTTTTATTCAATCTTCAAATTTCATAGTCATTTAGACATTTACTGTAATCACAATTGAATTTCATTCATTATTGAAAGTTGGGAGACTCAATTGTACGTAATACCCAAAACAATAAATTATTTTACCTGATTTTTGTATTAAGTAGATGTATTCATATTTAAATTGTTTAATATTCATATTTAAAACGACAAGTATTTTTATTTAAATATGAATAACTAATTATATAACTTAGAATAATTAAGTTGTTAAATATGAATATTAATACAAATAATGTACCATTTTTAAATGAATATTTGTCAATTTAAATATGAATATTAGACATTTTAAATATGAATAAATCGCTACTAATTATGAATAATTGATCATTGAGGAGAAAAAAAAGGACAGAGAAGAAAGAAGGTACATATGTTTTGAAAACAAATTTTAATTGTTGTGGAACACTTGAGGAGAGATAAAGCGGTTATTTTTTTCCCACAAAATTAGATAAAAAATTTTTTCCCACAAAAAGAAACAATTACTTTTTTTAGTTTTCTTTTTTAATTGAATAATATTTTCTATTTATTTTATAGCCATTGATTTTTTCACATTCAATGGTCCATAATTCTCCCCTCGTTTCACCGTAAGGAATGTCCTCACTGGAAAGCTCCTATATATATAGCCAAATGTTCAAATGTAAAATTGTTTTAGGGTGTAAAATTTGGCTTAAGGTGTAAAATTTTGAAACGCTAAGTTTTTGGGGCTTTTGGCCGTTTGGGGGCGATTTTACTTAGCGCGTCCTTCTTCCTATTTGCTTCTCCTTCCTCCGTCACTTATCATCCTCATATCTGATATAGCGCTTCCTCTCTCGCCCTAACTCACCCTCGCTCGTCACCATTGAAGCCCTCGAGATATCCACCGCAGGGGCAATAATGTCGGTGGATCGAGATCAATTACGGCTCTCAGGTTCGATGACTACACATCGCCCTCTTCTCTTCGCGTTTGTTCACTGCCTCTCTTCGCCCTCTTCGATCAATTAGAGCTCTCAGGTTCGTTTGTTGCTTCTCTTTTGGCCCTCTTTGATCAATCAATTGTCGATTTCGTCTTCTAATTAGTGTTCTGAAATTGGTATATGTTCCTTCATCATTATATTTTGATGGTGATTTAGCGATTCCTAAATTTAGGGATTTAGGGGTAAAGATTTAGGATTTCAAATTTCAATTATGAATTCCTAAATCAAGTTGTGTTGTTGTTGCATTGGATTGAGGTGACTTCAAAAAGAAATGCTAAAGAGGGGGTTCAAGTGGAAGAAAACACAAAGAGAGCGGGGAGATACCTATGACATAAATGAAAGCAGGTGCTTAAAGATCATGGAGAATTCTACATTTCTCAGCAATGAAAATCAGATGGGTGAATTGTTGCCTCTAAATGTTGCATTCGTTATTTATTTCTTAGCGAGGAAAACAGGTGGGTGAATTGATGGGAAAATGCTGCATTCATTAACAGTTGGGTTGCAGAAACTGGGCTGGAAGATAAAGTTGATATACTTGAGCAAATTGAAAGTTGTGACACAGATGGAGAGGAACTGGATTCTGATGAAGTGGATTCTTGTACACAACGATATGGTGGAAAGGTTCTTGTTAATGTGGATAGCTTTGGTGCAGCTGGAGATGGAATTTCTGATGATACCCAGGTTCTTTTTTATGTTCACTTGCATACTTGTGTTTTTAGCTGGAGAGGAATCTGCATTTGCAATGCTGTCTAAATACTATAAATCCGGGATATAATCTTTTCAGTTAGGTGATCTGTTTGACAGTTCTTTTTTGTTTGTCTTCTACAAAATTTTAGGAATACCTGGACTGAAGGCTTCTCTCATAGAGGAATTTGGTATTTGTCTGATAACATATGATCTTCCTGGGTTCGGAGAGAGTGATCCTCATCCCCAAAGGACCCTTGACTCATCAGCTCTGGATATATCACATTTAGCTGATGCATTAGAGGTTCAGGACAAGTTCTGGTTAGTGGGATACTCAGTTGCTAGTATGCATGTTTGGGCTGCACTAAGATACATTCTAGATAGACTTGCAGGTATAGGAATGTTTGTCTAGCATTTCTTGTGTTTTACACTTCTACATTTTGTTTTGCTTTCATCGTGCTACTACTTGATATCTACTGCTTTCTTAAATTTCCCTAGTTATAAATAATTCCTGTTTCATCAGTGGAATAAACTATCTATAAAAGAAATGTGGGCGTTAAGCTTATGTTGTTGGAGGGGTTGAGCTTATTCAGGAAACAACTACTTCATTCCTTCGATCTTACCATGAAACAAGAGGGTGACAAAATGGTGTTAATCTTTGGAAAAATGACTATGAGCATGATGATGACTTTAGTCAATACATATTAATAGAGATTTAGTTTTTGTTTGGGTGAGATTGGGAGATAAAAAGATTTAAGTCCACATTCTTAATATTTAAGTGCAATATTAGATAGCAAATGTGCTAACTTAAGAGATAATAGTGCATACTTAAGAGATAGCAAAACGGATGCACTTTTGATGCTGAATTTGATTCATTTCAAGATAATAAATTGCAAATAGTCTTTGTTTATCTTTTCCACATTGTCTTGCTTAAGCCTTTTGAAGTTTTGCACTAAAGCCTATTAGCTCAAAATGGGAGAGCAATGTGCCTACGCACAAAGATGCGGGTTCAAACCCCGTATAGGCTATCTATGTGGTATCTCTTATTATGTTTCTCTTCGTGAATAGTATAAGGTGCAAAAATAAAATTATAATGTGCAGTTATGCAACTGTGAAGTGCATTTGTGCAACTGTGAAGTGCATTTGTGCAAATGTGAAGTGCATTTGTGCAACCTGTGAAGTGCATTTGTGCAACTTTAAAGTGCAAATATAAGAACATAAAGTGCAAAAATAAAATGGTAATGCTCACATTTAGAATACAAGTGTGCAAAAGTAGGATACAATTGTGCAAATTTAAACTACAATTGTGCAAAAGTAAGATACAATTGTGCAGATTTAGAATACAATTGTGCAAAAGTAAGATCATAATGTGCATGAATAAGACAAAATATGTGCTTTTGAAATCGATGTTTTAATTTTGTTTTGTTTTTTTACTTTTGAGAGTTTCGGTTCACCTCTCGCATAATTTAGGTTGATAGATGTGAGTTTGAAATCGATTTTTTTACGTATAACAATTTCAAATTAAAATGCATACTTAAGGTTAAAAGTACATAATTAAGATTAAAAAGTGCATAACTAAGATTATAATGTGCATGATTAACAATTTAGGATTGATGTGTTCTTGTTTATAATATAACCTATGTGGGATTTGAACCCACATCTTTGTGCATACGCACATCGCTCTACCAATTGAGCTAATAGGTCAAAAAATTTTAAGGGTAAATTGAGGGTTTAAGGCCATTGAGGAAGCACTTTCCTTCCGAGACCAGCAAATCCTAGCTAACAGTGAAGTATGAGCCAAGAAAAGGGCTTAAGGCCATGTTTGTCATGCCATACATGCAGATTTTAGGTGATAAACTCCAGCTACTCATTGCTCTAGTGTCTTAGGATATGTTCACTGTTCAGCAACAAATTTAGGAGATTGAGCTTTTTGTAAGAAATTATGTTGCATTCCCGAGAAAGAAATGCACTAAATATGTAAATTTTATCTCCTATTTCGACTTCTTATCCATACTGAACTAACACCTAGTTCATTTTCATAAGCTATTAATAATATCTTTCAATCTTCTTTTTTATTTATCTCTATTTTAACAAGCTAGCTTATCAACTTTTGATACCAAAATCACCCTAAGTAACCGAGAAGATGAAGGAGAAACTGCACTCTAACTATGCTAATCATAGCAGGGTTCAGATGGGCTAGAATGTAAGGATCTTAAAATGAGAACTTGTATACATGGCTGAGTTAGCGTGGAATAATACCTTGTCAATGTCAAATCCAGTTGGAACAAGAATACTAAATGGATCTTCCCTTGGGAAAGTCTCGATCATAAGTTTCTTGCAATCCTTCAACCACACATCGTCATCAAACCCATCATGCATGTTCAAAAGATCGTTTATAAGTCTCATGGCAGGAGACGCCTCCCTTCTCAAAATCTCAGTCTAAAATGCCAAACAGGATTGATTTAGATGACATGTGGTGCATAAAGATAAGACCAAGCAAATTACAAAATGCATAGTGAATGAAAGTTTTCTATTATCATAGCATATATTCAAGGCAGTGCCTGTGTTCTCAATTGAATTGGGAGAAGAATTCAAGGTACAATATTTGGGTTACACCTTGCTACTAGCCATAAAATGAATAATATCAATACAAACAGCCTGCAAAACCTAGACAGGACAAGAAAACTCGTTCCCTTGCTTTACTCTTATCTAGGTTTTTTGATGAAAGTGTTCCTCTTAGGAGGAAGGTAAGACGTTCTCTGCATACACTAAAGCTAACAGAAATTAAAATTTGGAGTAGCACAACAAATTCCTCCTACTGATAGGAAGAACAAATGCAAAATTGCAAAGTCCTAACCTGTACAGCTACTCCAAATTTGCATAAAAAGTATGAATTCCAAAGTCCTATGGAAAATATGTGTATCATATCTGCAAAAGATGTGCTCTAAACTCGCAATATATACAACTCTACATTTCACTCCAAACCGGTGATTTTAATCAAGCACATATATCTTCAACATGAACAACGATCCAAGAAATTATCAACTAATAATCAAATGTGCAATGCGAGTTGTAGATTCGGGATATGAGATTCAGATCACAAATTCATGAAATCAAAATCCATAAAATATGAGGGTCGAGGTAGAAGAGGAAGAACAAACCTAGCACTGGGAACCCTTCGGGGAAGCCGAGGCTGGAGCTCAAGAGGAAGGCCAAGAAATTGGGAACCTAGCAAATGTATCTCAGTTGCTTTTGAACTGATTTACTGTCGCCCTAATCTCCATCTTCTTCTTCGGTGCTAAGTTCTTGAGCGTTAATAGTGGTCGACATGTGGGATGGTGGCGCAAGTGCAGTGGCGGCCGGCAGGAGTGCGGGATGGTGGCGCAAGTGCAGTGGTGGTCGACAGAGTGTGGGAAGGTTGTCATTCGGAGAAGAGAACGGCGAGAGATCTTGTGGCCATGGGAGAGGGCGGTGGAGAGACAGACGAATCTGATTGGAACCTTCGGTTGGGCCGGGTTCATTTTTTTTTTTTAAATCAAGCCCGTGTTCTATAATTAAAATACAAAATTTTACACTTTAAACATTTTACACCCTAAGGTAATTTTACATTTTAACTCTTTCATATATATATATATATATATATATATATATATATATATGATGGTTCCATTCAGTATCAGCATCAGCGATCTCCAAGTATAAATGCTCAAATTTCCTTTTTTTTTCACCACAAGTTCTTCCTCAGTTATTGTGCATGCAGGTTTCAATATTTCAATTGCCTCTATCTACATTCTATGAGATTTTGTTTAATGTGTTTTCTTCCTATATATTATCAATTGCACTCATATTTTATATTATTATTGTGTATATTCAACCAGTGGCGTTTCAACAAATGTATGAAGCCAGCTTTCATTATAGCATCGACCCGTTTTTATGCGAATCCGAGGAACTCCAACTTCTTCCTATGGACATAGTCAAATCGCGATCTACTATAATACATTCCGCAATCGCGAATTTGAAGGGGATGCGAATACTTTTCCTTGGAATGGTGTCCCTATTACATGGCTCTACGCAAGCATTCATTTCGTTCATCATTCAAATACACATGAAAATATGGTTGTTAATGGCATATATGTGTCATTGATTCAACGATGATGACGAGCTAATTAATTGAGTATGGGATGGCTCCGAACATCCAAGTTGAAGGTTTTATCATTTGTCATGTTTTTATGATTGAACCTCTTCCAGATATTGAGGCTTATGTTCATCATCAATGTCCAACGATTCTAGCAATAGTTGATGATCTAGAAAAGCCCAATGAAGATGATACAAGTAGACGATTTTGTTCCAATTGTCTTGTCGCATTGGTGATCTTCATGTGACTCCTTCGAATGTAGTGCACATGTATCTTTCAATAGGATTGTCTTCAAACATGGTTGAATTATAATCATGTTTGACCCGTTTGTGGATCGACATAGCCACATTGAACATATTTGGCGTATTGAACTTTTTAGTATTCTAAGTAGTTGGTCGGGTTGTTTTTCGTTGTGATCTCTATCTTTTTTTTAATAGATTTAGGATTTATGTATATTATTGAATTATGAAGTTAATTTTAATTTCTGTGTAACTAGGTATTGTTGTCTTAATTTGTGCATTCCGTCTTGAAGTTTTAACTCCTATTAACGTTTGCAAGGTATTCATCTTGACTTTTGGTTTTCATCTATATTTTAATTTGTACTTTTGTTTCAGATTCATATTAATATCATTTACTTGTAAAAGCACGGTCTCAACCGAGGGCTACCAAAGATGGGCATTGAGAGGAATACCGACCCGAGACTTTCAAACTTTGTTTTATCCCATAGGTTCAAACTTTGTTATTTTGTTTTGTCAATGAACTTGGTTACGAATTTTATATATATATATATATATATATATATATATATATATATATATATATATATATATATATATATATATAGGTAATGGTTCAAATGAAAATGATTCTTAAAATGAAAATCCCTCTTAAAATGAAAATGGATCTAATTTGAAGTTAATGAACCTAATTTAAAGGTAAATGGGCCTAATTATATGAGTAACATATAAATGGACCTAATTTATGTGTAAATGAGCCTAATTTTACGTGGTAGATGGGTAATGGGTAAGTGACTGTTGTAGGGAGGAAATCGAGTTCAAAATATAAAATATAAATCAAACCAGATTCATGCCCACGCAAATGATTACAAGACTTCCTCCCGATGCAGCAGTGGGAAGTCAGGATCGATCCTCGAGGAAGCGTGTCAGCAGATCTCAGGTAGCAGCAAATCTCACAGGCAGAAAATCAACCAGACAGACAAAAATAACAGAGAAAAGCATAAACAAAAGCAAAGCAGCAATTTTTGGTCGATATCGACTACTGTTACTCGATATCGACTAAGGAAATCGACCAACAGTGCTCAAAATCGACTAGAAACATAAAGAAAAACACAAGGGGACAGAAACTCGATTCCGACTTGCAGAAACTCAAAACTCAAAACTTTATGAAATAAATCAATGAAATAAAATCCTTTCAAGATCAGGGTTTCAACTTCACAACGGTAACCATGTAAAATAACACATAAAGGCATAAAAGATCATGCTTTTCATCAAATAACTTTCGTTATTAACAAATAGGAATATAGAGGCTTTCGCATAAACCCTAATTGTTACTAACCATTTTCACATAATTAATCCAAGTTGTATTAAGATCACTTTTGCTTCAATAACACAAACAAGGATCACCTTCAACTTTCGCAAAAGAATCGTGCTTTCAGGGATAGAAGACGAATTGCATAAAAAGCTTGAACCTTTACCGCATCACCTCACATGGCTACCGCCGGGCTCAGCCCGACCCTAGAAGTTGGGTGACTACTCGCTCTTCATCAAGAATAAACTCATCAAAGATTTCAGGAAAATAAATTGCATTAAAAATAACCAAAACTTACAACCGATCGATGCCAAAACCGCTTTCGCAAACTCCAACTCTTCCCGGCCACAAGCTCTCTCTCTCTACTTACTTCCTCTTCTCCTTCTCTAGAATTGAATTGTATGATTGAATCAATAAAAAACCAGCCCTATAGGCTTTATTTATAGCCTTCCAATCCTTGCTAATCAAGGAAGGAAAACTATATCTAAATCTATATCTTTCTATCTTTTATCTAATGATTAAAACATGGAAATAAATAAATAAATCTAAAAGGAATTATATCTAATTGTGGATAAATCCTCCTTGGACTTGATAGATCTTGATAGAATTTGCCTTTGCGGATATCTCCATTGGACTCGGGATAGAAACTTAACAAGACTCGGACTAGCTCGAAGTCGGCCGCCTGGGATCAACTCGATATTGAGTAGTTTCCTCGATATCGACCAACTTTTCTCCGTTTCAGCTCAGCTCCTCGATCTCGGCTCCAGGAGTGAATATCGACTTGGTTTTTACTCGATATCGAGTTGGCTTCCTCGATATCGACTTGCAGCTTCTGCTCCCAGCTTCCTCGTCGATTCCTGGTCAACTTTGGTGGAAATCGAGTGACTTACTCGATATCGACTAACGGTGCTCGATATCGACCAAGCTGTGTTGACTCGATTTTCTTGCTTTTCAGCTCGATTTGTCCTTGTTCTGCTGCTCTTTGACCTCGGACTTCTGTAGTTGACTTTGATCTTTTCCTCCTTTCTCAGAACTGCTGTAAATTGCTTCGATTTCTGCAAAATTAAACAGAAACTGGTGTAGATTCCATAATTTGGCAAATAAGCATAAACTACATAGATTCTGTACTATTCTAGCCCAAATGTATGAAATGCATGCAGAAAACGATATAAAAGTAGCTATAAAACATGGCGAATTAGGCTCACATCAGTGACCCTAATTATGAGGTAAATGTCACTGCTTATCCCATACTTTCTATTTCTATCAATATTGCCCTTATTTCAATTATAAAAATTACAAATTTTAGCCCATAATTTTTATTTGAAATAATATTATAAGGTGCATCTATAAGATTACAAAATGCAACAAAAAATGTTACATCATATTTTTTTTCTTTATTTTAAAAAGTGAAAAATATGAGATTACAAAATATAAAGTGAACAAATAATACAATAAATGTTATTATTAATAAATGTGCATTTTCATAACGTAAAGTAAGTTTCCTACCAAAATTTTTCTTTATGGGCTACTATTTTTATAGCGGTTTTGTACTTTAATGTGACATGTGTCATAAAAGCCTATTAGCTCAATTAAAAATGATATAGCGATGTGCCCATGCAAAAAGGTTCGAGTTCAAAATCTCGTATAAGCTATTTATGGTTGTCTTCTTTTTGTTCACGTTCATGAATAATATTATAAAGTGCAATAATAAAATGATAACGTACATAAATAAAATGCTAAAGTGCATATATAACATTACCGTGTGCAAATATAATATTATGTTGTGCAAATATAACATTCTGTTGTGCATATCTAATAATATAATGTTACGTTGTGCACAAATAATATTATATTGTGCAAATATAACATTAGGTTGTGCAAATATAACTTTAAGTTATGCAAATATAATATTATGTTGTGCAAATAAAATGATAAAGTGCCAGAAATAATGATGATGTATGAATAAGAATATGAAGTGCATGAATAAGATTGTGAAGTGCACAGTTAAGATTATAAAGTGCATAAATAAACTGATGAAGTCTATGAATAATAATATGAATTGTATAAATAATAATATGAATTGTGCATGAATAAGATTATGAAGTGCACGATTAAGATTATAAAGTGCATAAATAAAATGATAAAGTGCAAGATTAAGATTATGAATTGCACAATTAAGATTGTAGATCTAGGTGGAATCGAACCACCAACCTCCTGAACAACAATATATTGTTCAGACGCTCTTCCCTAATTGAGCTTATGGATCTTAATGCAAGTAAAAAGCTAACCCAAACAAAGAACACATCTTTACAAAACTCAAAGCCAACATTTTTATTCACAGAGGCAATTCATCAAACACTGGGTGGGCAAGAGATTTAAGATGTTCATGATATATTCAGATCTCTTCAAGATAGTCAGACGATTTAAGTAATTAAACTAAATTGCCGCCACCAAATCTCACTCTTCAATCAAAATATGCTACTGAACAAGTTTAGTAGCTCCATCGACAACCGATCAAAATAAAGACCAGTACAAAATCCAATCACCAGCCTAAATCAACAATACTAATTCCCTTTTTTTGCTAATCCAATAAACAATTCGAATCAAATCCTGTCAAGATGTAAAACAGATTTCCGCATAGAGTTAACTCGGCTTCATCGCAAACTCAAATAACGAATCTAGAAAACAACAAACAAGATTACTATAAGATCGACAAATCCAATCGTATAAATCAGATTGACATCTTACCAAAAGTTCACCCTTCCACTTCAGGCATCTTACCAAAAGCAAAGAAAATGAAAACACATGTACAACCCAAGGGTCTTCTGCTCAAATAATTCACCAAGAAAATCTCATATAAAGAACCCCAGAACCTAGCAAGTCTTGTTAACATCAACCGAACAATGAACGAATCAACACTTTGCAACTTATCCGGGAACTAATGTATTTCCACAAATTATAATATAGCGCCTAGCTATTGGTTGCCGGAAGGCCAAACTTGACATCAACCTACCTGACACTACCAATCTCAAAATCTCCCTGGATTACACATCTACTGACAAAGGGCTTGTACTTCTGTGGCTGATCGAAGCTCCTTACTAAGGACCAAACCTGATTTTAGGAGGCAATTGACCACCTCAGATTCAAATACCATAAATTATATGTCAATTTCACCATCTAATTCCATTCTCAACGAAAACTTATAATTCTAAGGATCCGATAAGAGGATTGGTAAGAACAATTGCGTATGATTTCCAAATAATCAAGCTGAAATCCGAAAAGCTTATGATCGGATACGATCGGTACTCATGTATGAAGAAAACGAGCCAAAAAGGAAGAGATCAAGCAATCGAAACTATAATTGTACCCTAGGTTCAAGGAATTCAAAATCAATAGCAACAAAGAAGAGACAGCAGAGCTGAAATCGAAGATTCGAAATGGTTTAACAGGGAAACAAGCGCCTTGATGTGTTTGACGAGAACAGAGCTACACATGATCAGATAGAACATACTCGTGACGTTTCCTCACGTACTCCTCCTCTTCGAGTGGCCAGGTGGCCTAATTTTCAGATCTGGAGACAAACCTTGAGAACGAGGATGAATAGTGCGACGACGAACATCGAACATTAGATTTGGGCTCGAGCGGCCATGGGAAGAGGAGGGAGCCGCGCTCATCTTGAATCGAAAGGGAAGCGATGTAGAGATGTGGGTCGAGACGAAAAGGAGGAAGGAGGGAGACGCCATGGCTGAGGGTTCGACCTTGGCTAGATGAGAGCGAGAGCAATAAGGCAGACTGCAGAGTGTAAGCCCTAGCGTTCTAGCGGACGGAGGAGGAAAGGAGAATGGGCGGGATACAATATTTTTTTTAAATCGGGCCCGTTTTCACTTTATCTTATTTTCATTTTAAGCACAATTTTCATTTTAACCACTCTCTCTCTCTCTCTCTCTCTTTATATATATATATATATATATATATATATATATATATATATATATATATATATGGAAGGAAGAATAGCAAAAAATTCCCAAAATTCATAGGACATTTGCAAATATGTCTTATTTTTTTTATTGTAAAAATGCCTAATTTTATTGCAAAAATGCCTAATAAAATTGCAAAAGTGCCCAAAAGAAAATAAATATGTGAAATAAATAAAAAAAAACAAAAAAATCGGATTTTCCTATTTTGTAAAATAAAAACGAAAAAAGATAAAGGAAAAAAAACGAAAAAAGAAAAACAAAAAGACCGAAAAAATAAAAGAAATAAAAACGAAAAACAAAAAGAAAAAGAAAAAAAAGATGTAAATGGGAAAGGATAGAAAATAAAATAGAAAATAGAAAATCTCCATGTTCTTCTCCCCCGAACGAGCGAACGAGCGAACAAGATGAAGCTCCTCTTCCGTCGGCGTTGAAGATCTCCTCTCAGACCGAACCTCCTCCCCCAGCGGCTTCTCACTGGAGTCGGCTCTTCGGTCTCGCCCCAAAGCATCGTTCCACCGCCGAAGCCAGCAAAAACACCAGCGAGGAGATCGAAATTGTCGCCATCGGTCATCATCAGGTCGAGTGTTGTCCCTCAAAGCTCTCTGTCGTCGAATTCGAGAAACCCTAGGTATGTTACTTGATTCTTCCATTCTCATGTTTATATCCGATTTCTGCTAAAATTGGCTTACATATTCTAGGGTTTGATCGGTTTGCCTCTAAATTGTATGATGCCTCGTCGCTGTGTCTATTGTGAATTTGTGTAAATGTATATAATTCATGCACAAGTATACTGGTCTTTTGTTTGAATGCCCAGTAGCAGTTCCTGCAATTACTTTAATTTTTTTAAAGAATGTGATCAGGTTGGTACATGGTGAGATTTGAATTTTGCTTGGTTTGTGGAGAGCGATTAAGCTAATTAGTGAATGTTTTTGCTTAATGTGTGTTCTAATATGTGAAATTTGTCCTTTTCTTGTGCGTGTTAGCTTAAGGTGCAGTTTGGCCTTGCTTTACATTGATTAGAGTTTTTGTTGACCATTTGTGAAACGATAGTTAAAGAGCATATTGGAGGGAAGCTAGAGACTGCTTCCAAGGTTGAATTGATTATTGTTTTGGGGATAGTGCAATTGAGTTTAATCTCTAGAAGGTCTTCCATGAACCCTATGAATGAGTTTCTTCTAGTTCTAGTTTTTACTTCAAACCTTTTTGACATCATGGCATCACCGGTTATATTGTATACCCTTAGCATATATATGAGCATGACTGAATCTACATAGGCAATGTTTATGTAAGCTTCTCTCTTGTTAGTTTTCCTCCTTGTTATAGTGAAAGTGTATGGGAAAGGATGAAGGGAGCTGCATTAGTACGTCAAAAGAATGGCTAATTGAATATATATTATCCAAACTATCATAATCTTTTAGATGCTAGTGCTTTTTTACTTGATTAAACTAACTTGCTAGTGCTCTTTTACTCACTTATAAATTGTGCTGATTAAAAACTCATCTAAAGGTCATGCCCATTGTAAAGTTGCTTTGTAGGCTAGAATGATAGATTCATTTGACCTAATATTCTTATACTTTATCCATTTAATCTTTTTACTTATTAATATTTTTGAATCCTATGATATTGTAAATGTGTGATGTACTGAAGTGAAGGATTATTTCCTTAATTGAAGACAAATTATGCAGAATGTAGTTGTTTTTTCTCGTATTTGAGATCCTAGTTTGAACCTTGTTGAAGATCCAAAGACGTCCAACTTGAGGGTTTGCAGAGTATGTATGAATTAGATCTCTTAACAGTAAAAAATACATGGTTTTGCTTGCTCTGAAAGTGCTTGATTTCCATTTTTCTCTGGTTGTTTACTTTCTAAACATATGTTGCTTACTGAGCATCATGAAAGACCTTATGGGGTGAAGAGCCATTCAAGGTAACTCGCGTCCCCGGTTTGAAATCTAATAAGCGAGGGTAAGAGATTCAATTTCACTACTTATATCGGTTAATATCCCTTTTGTGTATGCATAACGTTATGTAGTATGTATTTGGCAGGGGTGATTGCGGGGTATACACGCTTAAGTACATTGAAGTCTTGAGCACCGGGAGGTCTAACTTGGAGGCAATAGCGGACAAGTATATTGATGGATACCGCAACTCTTTCGCGCAAAGTGTGTGGGATGGCAAATGGGAGCCCATGTGATAGTGTATGTTAGAAAGTAGTAAAGTTTGATGGTTTATGGTTTTTGACGGGTATATGTCTATATCCTGCTAGGAACTCGACTCGTATTATATTATGCTAGGCTGAAAACCTTAGGCTTAAAATTCGTGGGTTTAGTATTTTGGAGTTTGAATTTCGGGTTATGCTAGGCTCACAACTCCCACTATGGTAGCTTCTATCATCATTGTCCCTTTTCTTTGTAGGCTCCGACTCATGTTATGACTAATATGTGATCTGATGATGTTTTGTTATTGTGGCATTGACTACACTGCAGTGAATATTGAAGTTGATAAAGTTCATATCATGTGCTTTATTTCCCATTCCTGCCGTCAGCAAATCATATTTCAGTTTGGTGCATGAGTTATTGGCTCTCTGAGCCAATAGCAGATAGGTCCAAGTTCTCTCACTTTATTGGCAACACCTTTTCATTCTTGCTATACGATATGTGAATTTGACATTGAGGTCCAAATTGCTTTTGTAATTAACTGTTGTTCTTCAATTCCTCTCTCAACACACACATGCATAACACAAAATACACACACAACTTTGCGGTTGGAGATTAAGGTCCAAATTGCATTTGACTGGAACAGACATACAACATGACATGAAAATTAAAATACTATGACAAGGTACTAATATTAACATGGCAAGATGAAAAAAAAATATATTGACAGGATGCTACTAAAATACAGACAGGAAATTTTCATAAACATGTTAGGATACCTAACAAAATGGAGGCAACTTCAATCAAGCAATTGTCGTAGCCGTGAAGTGCACCTAGAATCCTGGTGTTTTGTTCGGTAGGGACCTCATTCACCACTGGTTTTGACACTTGACTGGAACACACCTACCACATGACAGGAAAATTAAAATACTACGAGAAGGTATTCTTATTAACATGACAGGAAAACCCCCTAAAAATCTTGACATGATGCTACTAAAATACCTACAGGAAATTTTCATAACTATGTCATGATACGTATCAAAATGGAGCCAACTTCAATCAAGCAATTGTCGTAGCCGCGAACTCGGAATCCTGGTCTTTTGTTCGGTTGGGATATCATTCACGATCGGTTTTGCAAATACAATCCGACGGGAAAAAGTAAATACTTTGACATGATAATTTTAACCACATGACATGATGAAAAAACAAATTTTGACAGGATGTTACTTAAAACTGACAGGACATATTTTTAAACATGTCAGGATACATAAATCTCGAGTCGTAAAGGGAGTCCCACGAGTCGTGGAACTTATCAGAATGTGAACAAACAGTGAGAATAGACCTTCACGACTCGTTAAGGATCTACCACGAGTCGTGGGATTTATCAGCAGCTCACAAAACAACAAGAACAACTTTTCACGACTCGTGAAGGTATCCCCCGAGTCGTGGAACATGACTTGAGCTCCATAGAGTGATTCAATTGATATGCTTGCTCCAACAATCGTCTCTTCTGCTTGTCTGTCCATCCCCGTCTATGAATCATGGTCTTTTGATCGGTCGGGATATCATTCACCTTTTTTTTAGTACTTGACAGGATATCACCTATAACGTGACGGGGAAAAAAAATTTACATCGATAGAGTATTCTTATCCAAATGACAGGATGACAAAACAATTATTGACAGGATGGTACTTAGAGCATCCCCAAGAGATTCCCCATTTTTTCTAAAAAATAGGGAATCAAAAGTTATTATCTCCAAAAAATGTTTGATAAAATTCCAACGGGTTCTCTATTTTAGAGAACTATAAAATAATTTTTTTATTTATTTTGTAATTGAAAATTAATGATACTATTTTTCTTTGAGCTACAACCAACCAAAGTAATAGAGTAGGCTTTTTTCCTTGTGTCCAGAAGTCCCTGACGGTACGCACAACAACACTTATTACAAAAGAACATACATGCTTTCTTGTGATGAGTCTTCGAGCATCTATGTTCACTTGCAGTAGGGCAATCTGCAACCAAGCAAAGAATCACAACAATGTCACTTTAATTCAAAAGATGAAAAGGGCAGAATCAAATTAATCCAGAAACTGAATGGAAATTATTATAGGATGAATACACCAACAATCAACTTTAATAGTAAATAACCTTCCATTCCCAGCCTGCAAATACAACACAGTCATATCAAAATATTTTAGCAAAATATATATCAGTTTTTTAGTAGTCAAATGAATTGTTTTTTTTTTATTTTTCAGATTTAGCATATCACGGATTATGTTGTATTGAGACGACTCAAAGGGAATGACGGAAAAAAAAAAGTATGATTGAAATGATAAATCTTCCCTTAATGCGATCATCCCAATGAATAGATTAAAACCAATTAAAAAAAATCATTAGTCATATGCAAGGTTTTTTTTTGTGATTATATGGCTAGATTGCACTTAAATTTTATAGGAAAAAGAAGTACTATAAACTAAATTAGGATAGAACAGCCCTTGAAAGTCATACAAAACAAAACAGAAGGATTTTGCCATAACAAAGGAGGGTTTATTTTGCCCAGCCTTCATAACAAAAGCATTATATAATTAAAATATGATTCAAGCAACTGATTCCTTGATGCTAAGATCGAATCAAAAGATAAAGCATCCCGTCTAAGAATTGAAATACTCACTGCTGTCACTCATGAAACGAGTCCAGGGGATACTAAATAGGTCACCAATTCAAATGCGTAACCCAATTATAAATCAGAGTACATCTCCATGATCGAACACTATGGCCTAATTTTGACACAAAGAGTCTTGCAAAAGTTGAAGAAGAACTCACTTGTACCTTCGACTTTCATTTTAGACAGAGAAATGGTTGAATAGCTTCATTCAATTGCGGTTTTTTCTATAGGTAGGTCTCAAGAACGTGGGAAAAAGGAGGAAAAAGGTTCCTCCAAAAAATTTAGCATTGCTGCAGATATAGGGCAAGCAAGCGTATTTGCCCTACTTATCCCTATTTTGGAGATTTGATTGGGGAAACTGTTGGGCCAAATATAAGCCCAATATTCCCCAAAAGTCCAACATTCTCCAAAATAGAGCAATCTCTTGGGAATGCTCATTTGTTTCACATGTCAAGATATATACCAACACGTTTTCACAACCAAAATTTTTGGTTTTTTTTTTTCCAATTTCTCAAAATCTTTTTTCTTTTTCCGAAATTCTGTTTTTTGAAAAAAAAAACTCCGAATTTATGTTTTTTTTTTCCGAATTTATTTTTTAATTTCCAAAAAATCTGTTTTTTTCCCCTTTTCCAGAAAATCTTATTAATTCTATAAAAAAAAATTCAAAAATCTTTTTTTTTTATTTATGAAAATCTGGGTTTTTTTTTCCAATTTTTCAAAATCTTTTTTGTTTTCTCTGAAATTCTGTTTTTTGAAAAAAAATCCTAATTTATGTTTTTTTTTCCGTTTTCAATATTTTTTTTAATATTTCAAAATCATATTTTTTGTATCTTCCAAAAATATATGTTTTTTTTTAATATCCGAAAATCATATTTCTTAATTTTTAATTTCAGAAAATACTAATTATATATATTTATTTTAATTTAAAAAATGCTTAAACACACAATACTTTTATTGCAAAGATGCCTAAATATGCATCCATTGCAATTTGGTAGAACTAGGGGTACTTTTATAACCCTTTTTTACTGGGTAGGGTATATCCGCAAATTCGCCGTATGGATATCACTACTCCTATAAAAGAGGCTGTAAGAAGTTGTAGAAAGTTATATTAGCCGTCCGATAAGGGAGATATCTACCGCTACAAATGCTCCATCTTTTACTAAATCATATGAGTGGATCTAGACCGTCCGATCGAGATTTTATAAAACTTTGAATGGTCCGGATTGGTTGCTGTCCTCTTTCCAATTTCACCCCAAAAGTTTGAATTTAAAAATGTTTATTTTTTTTGTTTCGGTGTCCCTTTATGTAATTTCCTCTAACCCTTCCCCACCCTCGACTCTCCCACCCGCCTCTGAGTCTCGCTCCTTCTCCAACCGCCTATGCTCTCTCTTCTCGTCTGCGCCATCTCCATCCATTCTCCATCTCGCTCCTTTCTCTAGTTGTTCTCCATCGCGCTCCTTCTCCAGCCGTTCTCGTTGTTGCTCAATCTCGCTCCTTCCTCGTTCAGCATACTCCAAAAGGCGATTTGCTTCGTCCTTCAGATTCGAAATCGAAAAAATCAAGGTCAGGCTCTCTCTTCTCGTTTGTTTTGCTTCTCGAGCTTCTTCGCCACTAGATACCGCCTTCTTCTTCTTCTTCTTTTATCCGCCTTTCCAATCAATTTCTTGTCTTGATTGCGCCGGCTCTTCCCGACATGCCGTCTTCCCCTTCTTTCGATGCCACCGATGACTCCTTCGGATCTCCCCCTACCTACTCTCTCTTCGCCGTCGTCTCTGTTCGGATTCAGCTTGAACAAGTATGAATTCGACCTACTCTTTTCAATTCCCACACTTATATTTGTAGCTGTAATAAGTAGAGATTCAAACTCGTCGTTTAGGATCGGTGAACTGCGTTTCACCTCTCATTTGGTTCTTATTTGGAACTCCGGTTCCTTGCTTGTATGGGTTCAGTTGAACCGGGTCGAGGAGAGGGCTATATAAGCCTCACTCCGTCTCTTTCACAGTTATCCAAATACAAAACCTATTTCTTCTTCCCCAATCAACTCTCCTCACTATTATATTGACTTCACTTGCTCGATTGGGGATTTCTGTCACACATCCACCGATCCTTGAGTGCTGTTCGCCATTTTTGGACTTCCGAGGTCCCTGATTGGCCTTATCCATCCTTGAAGGAAAATGTAAAGGGAAGAGATAGCAGCCACCCAATGCTTTTTGTATTTCTCTTCTACTAGCATGTGAATACAGGAACAAGACTATTTAAAGTCACTATACCCTAGATGTAAGTGATCCTAGAGCACCACGTGTCAAAATGATAAGGTACCTTTTATATATATATATATATATATATATATATATATATACACACACACATAATTTACAATATATAATATATGGGTTAGCCGCTGCCTTGTACTCTAGCATCCCCCCTCGATCGAAAATGGTCAAGGGCGAGTTGAGATCGCAATTGCAAGAATCTTGGTGTTGGTAGATCCTTAGTAAGAGCATCAGCTAGTTGGTCCTTAGTAGAGATGAAGGCGACTTGAAGTGTCTTGTTGGCAATACGTTCACGGACAAAGTGATAGTCGAGGTCGATGTGTTTGGACCGCTGGTGAAGAACGAGATTGGCAGCAAGGTACGTTGCGCCGATATTATCGCACCATAGGAGGGGAGCATTAGCGAGGTAGACACCGAGCTCAGCCAATAGAGCCTGCATCCAAAGTAATTCACAAGTGGCAGTGCCAAGCGAGCGATATTCCGCCTCGGTGGAAGAGCGAGAGACCGTGGGTTGTTTCTTTGATGACCAAGAAATCAACGATGAACCGAAGAAGATGCAGTAAGCGACTATTGATTGACGATCTTGAATGTCGCTCGCCCAATCAGAATCCGAATAAGCCGACAAGGAGTAGTTTGAGGTAGCAGCCAGGTGGAGGTGAAGGTCTCGACTGCCTTGGAGGTACCGAAGGAGGCGTTTCATAGCCTGCCAGTGAGAGACGGACGGGGAGTGCATAAATTGATATAATTTATTTACTGGAAAGGCAATGTCCGGTTGGGTAAATGAGAGGTATTGAAGGCTGCCAATCACACTACGGTAGAGGGATGGATCATTGAAGGCAAGGGAGGGAGAATAAAGATCAAGATGTTGAGCCATGGGTGTATTGACAGGTTTGCAAGACTGCATATTGAGGCTGAGAAGGAGATTCTCAATGTATTTGGATTGTGACAAATGGAATCCATCTGAATTCCGATGAACCTGAATTCCCAAGAAGTAATGTAGGGGGCCGAGATCCTTGACAGGAAAGAGGGAGGATAATGCGCAGATAAATTTGGAAGCAAGATCATTAGAGGAAGTGACCACAACAATATCGTCAATGTAGACGAGTACATAGGCGAGATGGGTACCAGATTTGAAGATGAACAGGTCGACGAGAGTTTGGAAAACCAAGCCCGTGGGGCTTGCTTGATTCCGTAGAGGGACTTCTTAAGGAGACAAAAGTGGTGTGGATATTGAGGATGAGTGAACCCAGGAGGCTAGCGAATGAAAACCTTCTCCTCAAGATCACCGTGTAAGAAAGCGTTTTGAATATCCAACTGCCGTACCGACCACCGAGACATTGCCGCTAGGGAAAGAATGAGGCGGATGGTTGAGGGCTTGACGACCGGAGTGATTGTCTCATGAAAATCCAGGCCTGGGATTTGGTGGTATCCCTTGGCTACAAGCCTGGCTTTCCGCCTTTCGAGGGTACCATCAGCACGGTATTTCGATTTGAAAACCCATTTAACATCCAAGATGTTGGAGGATGTATGTGATGGAACCAACTCCCAGGTCTTAGGTGCAAGAAGGGCCTGAAATTCGTCGCTCATGGCACGTCGCCATTCGGGAAATTGGGAGGCCTCTTTGAAGTTTTTGGGTTCATCAAGGACATGGACGGTAGTGGTGGAGCAAGTTAGGTTGGTGTAGGGCCATGGTATGGTCCCGTCTGAACGAATGAGAGGCCGGAGAGACTGTGTTTTTGATCTGGTAGCCATAGGATGGGAGGGTTAGGGTTTTGGTGACGGTGGAGAAAAAGACGTTTGAGAGAAGGAGGCTGAGGAACTAAGGTCTAGGGGAGCATCTAAGGTAAAGGGTGGGGATTGTGCTGGATCAGGGGTGATGGGCCCATGATGGTCATCAAAAATGGGATCAGGCAAAGAAACTCCCTTTGGTGTGGGAGATGGGCCTAATGAGGAGGGGATTTGAGGCCCATTAAAAGAAAAAGTGGATTCGTGGAATCTAACATCCCGACTAATATAAATGCGGTTCGATGATAGGTCTTTGCAAATATAGCCTCGGTATGGGGTGACATATCCCAGGAACACGCAAGGGGTAGAACGAAAGGATAATTTGTGGGTGTTATAGGGGCGCAAGTTTGGAAAACAAAGACACTCGAAGACCCGAAGAAAATGATAGTCAGGTTCTTTTTTGTGGAAAGTTATATATGGGGATGAATGGTTAAGAGCGGATGAGGGGAGGCGATTAATCAAATAGACCGCAGTCTCAAAGGCATGATCCCAATAGGTTAGGGGAAGTGACGAGTGGGCTAAGAGGGAAAGACCAACATTTACAATGTGGCGGTGGCGGTTCTCGATGCTACCATTTTGCTCGTGAGAGTGGGGACAAGTTAGCCGATGTACAATCCCTAACTTCGAAAATAAAGGAATTAAAGGTTTGAATTCGGTTCCACCCTCGGTTTGGATAGATTTGATGTTAGTGGAAAAGAAATTTTTGACAAAAGGAATAAAGGCAGAAACAACATTGACTAACGAGGATTTTGCATTTAAGGGAAATATCCATAAGTATTTTGAGTAATCATCCAAAATAGAGATGTAAAATATATTCCCTCTAGTAGAGATGTGGTGGGCTGGGCCCCAAACATCCATGAAAACTAGATCAAAAGGCCCAACTGATTTGGACAAAGTGGGCGGGTGTGGCAGGTTATGGGTTTTGGCCCGATCACAAGAGGAACAGGGAAACGGGCTAGGGTTGAGAGAGGGGTGAACTTTCAGTAGCTATAGCAGCTTTCTTGTTGTAGCTTGAGAAGGGTGACCAAAACGGAGGTGCCAGGCGGCGGCAGAGGTAGAGGTGGAGAGAGCTTGCGGCGGCGTCGGTGGTGGCATTGGCGAGTTGGGTAGAACATAGAGACCGTCTTTAACAGGTCCTTGGAGACGGGTTTCCCTGCTCACCGGATCCTTCAAGAGAAACATAAAAGGGTGAAGCTCGAAATAAACCCGATTATCAACACAAAATTTGTGAACAGAAATTAGATATTTTGAAAGGTATGGAGTATGTAAGAGATTTTTGAGAAGAAATTGGCGTTTAGGAGTAGAGATAAAGGAGGAACCGTAGTGTGTGATTGGCTGACCAGAACCGTCCCCGGTCATCACCTCTTCAGGATCTTGATAAGAGGCGGAGTTGAGTGTGAGTCGAGAGAAATCAGGGGTGAAATGGTGCGATGCAGCAGTGTCGAGGTACCATGGTGAAAAGGCGGTGTAGTGGGCTTGCACTGAGGGCAGAGGAGGGCGTTGGAAGGCCTGGTTGAACCTGTTCCAGCAAGAAAGGGCCTCATGGCCCGACTTCGAACAAATCTGACAGCGCGGACGAGAGTCATAATCACCATTGAACATGGTGTTGGAGTGGTTGCGGCCGCCATTGGAAACACCATGGGAAGAGCCACGACGACCCCGATTTGAGAGGAAGCCCCTTGTTGAAAGACGACCTCGATTGCTAAGGGAGTCTTGTTTGGATGAGTAGTTTGCAGAGGGGTTATGGGTGGTTGTGGAAGTATTGGCTGAGAAGGCGGTGGTGTCGGTGGTGTGAGTAGAGAGGCGAGATTCGTGGTTGAGTAGGTGTAAGAGGACATCTTTTGGAGAGGGAAGGGTGGTTTGTGTGGACAAGGAGGTGACTACCGATTCATAGTCGGTGCCGAGGCCGGCAAGTAGATAGGCGACAAACTCATCATTGGAAAGGGGATGGTCGGCGGCTGCAAGGGAGGTGATGAGGCGTTTAGCGTGATTGAAATAGGTGAGGACAGAATCTGTGCCTTTCTTGAGAGAGGCAAGCTGGAGGTGGGTTTGGACAAGATTAGCACTGGAAGTGGCGGCAAACGTGTGCTCTAGCTGTGACCAAATGTCAGAGGCAGTATCGCAGTCAGTGACCTGTGCAAGAACGGTTTCCGATAATGAAGCGGAAACAATGGCAACGACCCACTGATCTTTCCGAACCCAATCAGCATAGGAGGGGTCGGTGGTGAGAGGTAATGTTTGGGTTCCATCGGCGAGGCCGAAGAGGCCTTGTGCTTTGAGATATGAAGAAAGTTGCTTCCGCCAAAGAGGATAGTTGGTGTCGTCCAATTTTATAAAACTGGAAAAGGAGGGGAGGTTTGTGGGAGGGAATTGAACAGATGGAGAAGTGGAGGATGGAGGAGGAAGAGAGGCCATGGATCTTGTGATTGATTGGACGATTGGTCCTTATCTACCTCTGGATACCATGAAGGAAAATGTAAAGGGAAGAGATAGCAGCCACCCAATGCTTTTTGTATTTCTCTTCTACTAGCATGTGAATACAGGAACAAGACTATTTAAAGTCACTATACCCTAGATGTAAGTGATCCTAGAGCACCACGTGTCAAAATCCTAAGGTACCTTATATATACATAATTTACAATATATAATATATGGGTTAGCTGTTGCCTTGTACTCTAGCAATCCTCAACCGGCATCATTGGTATCAAAGCCTGTGGTTCTCCGACCATCAACCATGTCCGACGACCAGAAGCAATCTCAGACGTTTCTAGAAATTAAGGAGATGCTTCAATCGATGATAAGCCACATGAGCAATTCGGTTCACCAGAAGCAGTGGGGTGGCTCGTCCCTTCCACCTACAGGACAATTCGAAGAGATGCCAACGTTTGACGTCGTTGCAAATCTAGGCAATGAGGTTGAAGAAATTGAGATGAAGAAGGATCCAATCCTTGCAAAGGAACTTGTGAATTCAGCTGCTCACCAACTATTCGACGAAATGTCCAAGTCAATGAACGACGAGGAAACGGATCTCTCGAATGAAGACGGAGACGCAAGAAGTGATGGACTCAATCTTCAGGTCAAGGATGAGCCTATAACTGCATTAGAAAACACCAAACCGATTGTATATCAAGTGTGTGATGAAATGCCAGGGCAATTTGATGAGTTCATTCTTGTCACCGAGAAAGTGAGCATCCGATTGAATAGATTCCGGGAAGGTAACTCTCTTATTGATCGAGCTAAGTGTGTTACTCTTGATTTAGAAAATGTTCGAGTGGTGACATTTGATTGTATTGAGCTGCTGTCCTTTGATCCGGGAGGACTGTGTTTGATGACTGAGAGCTACGGTGTATTGGAGGTGTTGCCCAAGTCTAGAGACCATGGTCCTATTGTTGTAAAGGAATCCCTCAGTGAGGCCGCTCACCAAGTGTTCGATAAAATGCCCTCGTTCATGGATAGCAACCGATTGAAAAGATTTCTTGCAGATAAGTGCTCCATCAATTCAGCTATGTTATTGTTACTTACTCGTGGTATAGAGAACATCCGAGTTGTGACAAATGATGGTGATAAGCTACTATGTTTCGACCCTGGAGGGAAATGGATCACAATTGTTGTTGCTGGGCAGCTAGAAGACTCTCCACAAGTGGTAGAGCATAGTGAAGTCGATCCAGGAAGAAGTTTAGCTGTGAGTAAAGCCCTTTGCTCATCCATTTCTATTGTTAATTTTGCTCTTCCATATTTGGTGGACTACTTGATGGATGATGAGCACCATATTATCGCTCAGCCCCTTGTTGAATTGTTTTTATATGATTCAACTGTGGTGCTTACGACTGTTCGTGGTAAGCAGTTCCCACTTGATCCCAAAGGAGGGTGGACAATACTAGCGCATTTGGTAGATGTGATTGGATTCAATGCACATGTGATTCTTGGAAGTGCCACCATGTGGGAGCTCATTAAATGCTCTAATCAAGGGGGGGAATGGTTCATCCAAACGTCTGTTGAATTATTAATCCATGACTTTGGAGGGAAATCATGGTCAAAGAAGCATATTCTCCTTGTTTTGGTTGACCTTGATCATGTTGCCATTGATGAGAAAGCAAGTTTGTTTGCAAACTGCATTCCAAATCGTTTTCATGTTGAACTTGTTAATGTTGCTCATATTAGGTTCAATGCACAGCTGCAAGAAGTATGGGTTCCTTGTAGATTTGATTTCAGAAAATTGAAACTAAGTTGGGTTGAGCAGCACTGGCAAACTGAAGTGGAGACAACTTATGCCTTCGATCCTTGCGGCAAGCGAAGACTCTTGCTTCAAGCAAATCATAGATGTGTTTCTTTTGATCCTTGAGGGATCCTTGTCCACAAGGATCCCTCATCCTCCTTGATCAGCACTGGCAAACTGAAGTTGTTGTTGTTGTTGTGTTTTATGATCTACTAGATGAGAGCACTGTGATATATGTCTTCGATCCCGGAGGTCAGCACCCAAAGCTTGCAGCTACAGCTCCACCTATAGATTGCGAGTATTGATAAACCGTATTGAATCTGATCATTGAGGACAATGATCTTTGAGGAGTGGAGTACTGATGTAGAGCAACTTCAAATACGGAATACATAACACTTTATATTTCAATTCCCACACTTATATTTGCAGCTATAATAAGTAGAGATTCAAACTCGTCGTTTAGGATCGGTGAACTACGTTTCACCTCTTATTTGGTTCTTATTTGGAACTCCGGTTCCTTGCTTGTATGGGTTCAGTTGAACCGGGTCGAAGAGAGGGCTATATAAGCCTCACTCCGTCTCTTTCACAGTTATCCAAATACAAAACCTATTTCTTCTTCCCTAATCAACTCTCCTCACTGTTATATTGCCTTCACTTGCTCGATTGGGGATTTCTGTCACACATCCACCGATCCTCGAGTGTTGTTCGCCATTTTCGGACTTCCGAGGTCCTTTATTGGCTTTATCCATCCTCAACCAGCATCATCTCTGTTCGGATTCAGCCTGAACAAGTATGAATTCGACCTACTCGTTTCCCCCCTTTTTAAACTGGTTTGTTGCTTCAATGAATCGGATTAGGGTTATTAGGGGATTTGATTGTTCTGTTTTGGAATTGATTTTGCATCTAATCTTTCTTCTCATGTCTTGATTTTGGTGTTATTGGATCATTTGAGAGTGTAGATGATCGAAAATTCCTCATCTCACTCCTCCTTTTTCTGCTGCTGTTAGATTAGGGTCGGATTTTGCCTTTGGAGCTCTTATTTCGTGTTGCTTTTGCTGTTGCGGATTGGTTCTTGTCAATATCGGTTTTCTTGTTTTCGACAAATACTCTGATTTGAATAGAAAGAGGTAGCAATTACAGTTTATCCCCCCCCCCCCGAATCTCTCTCACATTTTTTTTCATATACTGAAGTTCTTGATCGATTGTTGTTCTCTTCTGTTCCTATTGAGTTTGAATTATTTTGAGTTGGGAAACTGAATTTGTATTTAGTTAGGGTTATTCTCACGTTAATTTCTATTTTGTCAAGTTTAATTGATGAATTTGGGGCTTTTGGAATTGAATTTCTCTCTTTTTTTTATATGTGGTTAAACTGTTGGTATTTTAGGTCATCCAACACCAGAAAATGTGCGATGCTTGTCAACTTTCAACATTGGCAATCTAATTTGCAAGAAATCCGATCTCACAAGTAGTAAGTTTTTAGTTTCTTTTGCAGCTTCATTTTCTATGATATTTCTAATGGAACCTCTCTTTCCTAAATAATGCCTCTCTCTGCTGTGCTCTCTCTTTGTTTTTTCTGGTTAACAAGCAATTTTTTGCTGCCTCTATATTTGATTTCTTCTCTTCAATTAGGTGTCTATTTAATTAAATTTGATTTTTGCTTTGTGATGTTTTTTTTTAAGTTTTATTGATTACTTCAAATTTATGAGATTCAAATAGCGTATGGATTCAATCTGAGGCTATTATTTGGTTTGATGATTTCTTGGGGTTTTCAATTTGAGCATGATTTTGTTTTGATGGTTTCTTGGGTTTCATTGATAATTTAAATGGCGTATGACATAGTGGCTTTCTGGGTTTCTATAGGTGGAATCCTCCTATCGATCACCTAGGACCTATCATCTATTTTCGGATCATGTGATGCTTAAAATTTCCCTATAGCTATTACTAACATTACTACGGAGCTAATCATAAGATGTTTTGGAATGCCTAAAATGTTTGAAGTATGTAATTTAGGTTTCAGCAAATACATCAACACATGGATTCATGAGTCTGATCTTACATCAATACATGTAACACTTATAAAACAACACATTATTTTATCTTTCCTTGAGATTGTTGTCGGTGGATCTAGTGATATTGCTCATCAATTCTTACTGGTTACTTGCACCAAATTGTTGTTGCCTTTTAATTTCTCATTTACAATTTTAGTATTTCGTTTCCTAATTAAAGGTTGTACTTTAGAACATGTTTTTTTATTGAATATATCTCTGTTGTATTATTCACACTGTCGCAACCCAGGTACTCTTCTCAATTCTATTTGAAACATTTGGGTCCAAAATGTCAATACATAAATGAATGCTTTGATATGTCCACTCACTAGAATCAATAAGAGGGAAACAGGGAAACGGAATTGAGGCCTCCCAGGCTCCCACCACTGTATTGCTTGTTTAATAGTAGTGACCTACAATTAATTTAAGTGTCTTGTTCCTTATTTATTGGAATTCGTGTATAATGGTGCATTAGTTTTCAAGGATTCATGAGAATTAGTTTAAGAGTTTTGCTTCTTACGTATTGGAATATGTGTATAATGGTGCATTAGTTTTTTAGGATTCATGAGTGAATATCTGAGTTGTTTAATAGGTTTTCTGATTGTGTGTGCAGGGTTGGATCAGTCATGCTTTAGGTAACATGACAGAAGATGATTGGAGTTGGTAGACGTAGTTAAGGGAAGTGGGTGGTTAGGTACGTTGTTCTTTTACTATACATTCGTTCTTATTGTTTGTTGTCTTTTGGCTAACACGTGAACTCTAAATTCTAAGGTTAATTATTAGCCATGATCTCTTTCATCTCTTCATATGTCTATTTTAAGATTGCTTTAAATCATTGAGTAATGTTGCGTTTGCATCATTTTCCAGCAAATTGAAGCTAACCATGATAGATGCCATCTAGGAAGCACGGAAACGCCAGAATTTTATTTTTTGACATTTTCGACACGGGGAAACGGGGAAGCGGCTCGGAAGCGGCGGGAAAACAGCATTGTTTGATTCTTCTAGTCTTCTTCGTCAATCCTCAATCCTCAATTGCCCTATTTTTTTGTTTGATTTCATTTTTTTATTCTTCTAGTCTTCTTCGTCAATCCTTTGAATGATATTTGTTTGATTTCATTTCATATTATCGTTTCCTCGCCGTTTCCTGATTTTTAGAATTGCCGCTTCCCCGTGTCCCCGTGTCCTCGTTTCCCGTTTCCGTTTCCCATGTCCGTGCAACCTAGGATGCCATACCTTTCACTAAAAGCAGCGATCTGTACGTCTTCTGTCCAAGAATTTCTTCCTAGCATAGTAGTTTTGGGAATACCGGCGCCACTGCATTTTACAAGGCAACCGTTGTAAACTCTCCCAAGGTAAGTAATTGCTTAATGTATGAAATGCCCTTTTACAGTGTGACCATGCTTAGTCAGCTTTCCTTGAAACCTTCTCTAAAATGCTTTCATTGCTGTTAAACGGATATAGACCATTGTATCGTTTGCTCTTAGGTTGGTGGTCACTCAATAGATATCCCTGAAGAAAATGGCATCATTCAGATTTCATCACATGCTAGATGAAGAAGTCATGAAACAATGTATTCGATCTTTGAGCCAAGGTTTGTACCTTCGTTATTCATTAGTTTGTTTTTTAGTTTCATTATTTGTGCATTTTCCTCAACCATCTTAGAAAAGCACCTCTATGTTATTCTACTCTAATATCCATCTGTTTTCTGCATTTGTGTTGCTATTGTATATAATTCCAAAGATTTCCTCATATTATTCTATTTTGTGGAAATGGTGTTGTTGAGTTTTGGGATATCATTAATAGTAGGTAGTTTCGTTCCTCAAAAACAAAGTGATAGGCATTACTGTATGTAATAGTTATTTCTTTGCAGGTATGAACTAATAGGTGACGAGGAAGAAAAAAGTGCACAATTATCTGAGGATGGTGACATCTATAATAAATTGTCACGGTCATTGGCTCCGGAAATTTTTGGTCATGAGGAGGTGAAGAAAGCTAGCTTTACTTCTCCTCCGTGTGGGGGCTCCTCATCGGAAATTAAAAGATGGAATGCAGGTATGAATAACTGCACTTAATATGAAACCATAATTGATGCCTCGTATTTGACCATCACCAACTGCTAAACGAGTCCTACCACCTCAAATTACCTGACTGCTAAAAGAAAGCTTTATTTCTCCTCATTGTGGGGGCTCCTCTGTGATTGTTGTATGATCTGCACCCAACCTACTTGAACTACTTTTCAAATGCACCTCTATGTATTAAATTGTGCTGACTAAGAGGGATTTTCACTTGATGTTAGCATAAAGGCACGATTCGATGATTGTGGAGCAGCTTTGCTTTATAAGCATCTTATTGGCAATGATGGTTGGTTATTTGTTAGTAGTTTTAGTACTGGCCTATTGGGCATGGTTGTCTGTTACAAGAATTCCTACATTTGGAAAATTCTCCTTTCCAAGATTAATTATATATCTGATGATATTTTTCTTGGACTGCAGACTAGAGGGGATCTACATATATGTTTAATGGGTGATCCTGGTGTAGCGAAAAGCCAGCTTCTCAAGCATATAATCAATGTGGCACCGAGAGGAGTATATACTACGGGTAAAGGGAGTAGTGGGGTTGGTATAACTGCTGCTGTGATGAAAGATCCTGTAACAAATGAGATGGTCCTAGAAGGTGGGGCACTGGTAATGATGCTACACCTTTCTTTCAAAAAATTATTAATGAGATTCATTTATTATTATGGCAAAATGGCATATAAGTACAAGCCTTTTCCTTGAGAAAATTATTAATCAGATCCCTTAATTATGGCATTATGACATACAACCCTTGTTAATGCAGTCATACCCCATAATCTTGTTGATACCCTAGATACTCTTACTCTGCTACCTACTTGGCCCTGATAATACACAAAAGAAATGATAGTTGCAATCATGCTACTATTTTTTTCTTTGAAAAAAAGGTTTAACTCAACCCTCATATCACCTAGGACCTATCATTCACATCTATTTTTGAATCTTGTGATGCTTAAATTTTCCCCATTGTTGTTGTTAACATTATTACGGAGCTAATCCTAATGATAGAGGTGTTTTGGAGTGTAAAATGTCTGAAATGTGTTCTTATTTAGGTTCTAGCAGATATGGGTATATGTGCCATTGATGAGTTTGACAAAATGGATGAATCTGATCGTACATCAATACATGAAGTAATGGAGCAGCAGACTGTCAATATTGCCAAGGCTGGAATCTCTACATCTCTGAATGCAAGAACTGCTGTTCTCGCTGCTGCTAATCCAACATGGTATGAGTAATTCTTATGGCCATACATTCGCCTTTCACCGAAATAAAGACTTGTTGATCTTATGTAGACCAAACCTTGATATATGGCTTTAGTTATTTGGTGGAACACTGGAACATTTAGCTTCTCATAAAGCATCTAATTGATAGGTAACATCTTTTGTTGAATTATTTATATCCATCTTGCAGGGGAAGATACGATCTTCGGAGGACCCCAGCTGAAAATATCAACCTGCCTCCAGCGCTTCTTTCTAGATTTGACCTTCTATGGTTAATTCTAGACAAAGCAGATATGGATACTGATCTTGAATTGGCTAGCCATGTTGTTTATGTCCATCAAAATAAAGAATCACCTGCCCTTGGATTCACTCCTCTAGAGCCATCTATCCTTCGGTAAATCCATGTTCTCTTCATTTGGAATTTGTTCATTCTGGCATTTTTCTGATCATAGTTTGGCACTTTGGCATGACGCGTTACTAATTGAATAAGGATATACATGACATGGATGTGTTAGTTCCTCAACTTGTTGCTTTCTTTCATAATTTTGTCTCACTACTCTTCTATGTGCCAATCGCCAGCATAAACAAAAGCTTATATTCAATCAGCTACTAATTGTTTTCTGAAACTAATTTATTTATACTTTGATCTTTTTCCATGAGATTTATTATTTAAACCTCTATCTCTACCTCTTTCCCCCCCCCCCCCAATTTTGGGCTCAACTTGGTATTATGCGCTTATGAGTTGCGATACTTGGCTGTCAATACTTCTTTTTTTTTTCCACTCCTATAAATGCCATTGGTTTTCCTATGTCAGCTTTAGTTTTAATTTCCTGTTTTTTTTTTCTCGTGCCTACTCATCTTATTATTTAGGATTGACATCTAATATGGCCTTCTTAAATTTCAAGGTCATCTTCAGTATCACAGTCATATCTAACCTTTGTGTTCACAACTGCAAGAAAAGTTCACAACTGCCTTTTGATGTTCCTTCTTCTTGAGACAATTTAAAAGTTTATCTTTCGGTGCATCTATTTTCATTACGTATACTCTTTTCATGCAATTGTTCTACAGTTTGAGAAAGCATCAGTAGATCGTTTCCTTAAAAAGTGCAAAGAGAGGTAAATCCCTAAATCTAATTTATTATAGACATCATAGCCAACTTTTTAAGAAAATGCATTTTTTTTTTGGTGGGTAAGTCATTTGCACTTCTCCCTTATTCATGCTATAACCATGAATTATTTATACTTGAAAAAAAATAAAAACCCAATCCAGAATTTGTATTCAAATTGCATGAAGTTACTGAGTGCTAAATGAATTTCTATTCCCTGTCTGACTATGATAAAAAACAGGGTGAGATGGGAAATGGATTTTGCCATCTGGTATTGTGTTTTCTACTTTTATCCATTCAACCTTTGTGTTCAAGCATTTATTTGATCTATTAGAGTACTTGGTCATCTTTACGCCAAGCTAAAGGCAGAATAAATAACATCTTGTACTTATGTCATGCAATTAACATCAACTACCAAGTCATGGGATTCACAATCCCAATTGATCTGGAAATGAGGATAACGTATTTGTCTCGTTGTTTGTTATCCCCTCGCATGTTTTTTAAGTTCATGAAGCTTTTCCCCATGAAATGTTTGCTACATGTTTTCTTCAAATAGATTATCCAGCCATTAACAAATAACAAACTTAGGATAGTTAATTGACTTTAGCTACCCTAATTCCTGCTTAGGTTCCATGTTAATTGACATAGGATATGTGCTTCTTGGCTGATTGATTGTTTTTCAAGATGACTTGCATTTTTGCTTTATTTAATCCATGTTTTGCATTTTCCCTACAGAATGTTAATCATATCAACGCAAGTTAGATGTTGGAATATTCTACTACCAAGAAGCATACTACAAAATGTGAATTGGAATCAATCCTCAAACCACCTCTCGGTGACAGTTATAATATTTGCGATCCAACTGGCTTGAAGGAGTTTGTAGATCCTCATTCAGAGCAGCATAAGAAGTTGTTGGGTTACTGGGTGGTCTCGGTATGTACCTCTCTGCTCAAGTCCTGCTAATATCATCTTCTCATCCCCACAGAATACAAAACCCAAGCTAAGGTTCACAGAACTCAGTGACTGTGGTAGCATTATTGACAAGTCTGGGAGAATGGTGAAGATTTCTATCTGGGTAGTGATCTAAGCAATGACAGCAATGTAAATAGGTTCAACAATGTCGTTTATAAGTCTCGTCGGGCTAATGATGTAAGATGGGAGGCAATATAGGTCGTTCGGTCTCACTATCGAACGCTGGACTTGAAACTCTTTAGGTTATATATTGATGCCATGGAGTAGCAACATAGGCACTGTGTATGTACCTGAGCTGATTAGGATGGCCACTTGTTTTGTTCTTTAAAAGGTTTGCACACCAACTGTTATGCAAGTAAATAGACCAAACTAATTCTTTTGTTCCTTGGTACATGCTATATATAAAAATTTACAAAAGTAGTAACTACATAGCGCCCTGCAACGCAGGGCCACAACACCTAGTATATATATACACACACACACACACATAACATACTATCATATAGTAAAACAAATTCCAAGTCGGAATCTAATTGTTCCTGGTCGAAATCTAAATAATTTTGTATTTGTATGGCTCCGTTTGACAACAATAAGCTGTTTTTTGGAGCTTAAGATATTGATATTATATAGTCTTTAAATGAAATAAATATAAGATTTTAGTTCAATTAGCTTTTGAAATTTCAGCTTTTCAACAACTACTCACCCAAGTTTTTCGGAGCTTTTGATTTTTTATTCACAAGTTTTCATCATTTACCTTAACGTCAAGATTTACCAAACACTATATTAGCTTATATATATTAACAACACAAGTAATCCATCATCTTCAGCTACCCCATCAGCTCCAACTACTCTATCAACTACCTTTTGTCAAACATATCCATAACCACTTTTAGTGAATCATGAAATTTTACTCCCAAACACACAAAAAAATTGAAATATAACAGGAAAGTGTAATCTTTTTCCTCTCTTTCACCTTCTTGATTCTCCTTCTCTTCTCTCCCATAACAAAAATTAAAGTTGCCACATAACTCAAAGAGTGAAAACAAGCCTCGGTATTAATCAATAATCAATTGCTTATCGCATACTGGTAGTGATAAGTACAGTACTCCCTCCGTCCCATAATGATTGTCTTTAACTATTCATGTACTGTTTCTTAAGAAGGTAAAAACTATATAAAATATAAATATTTTATTAAGTATTTTAAAATAATATCACACATATTACTAATAAGTATAGAATTATTTAAAAAAATTAATTAAAAAATAAATATTTTATATAGTTTTTAGTTCCTTAACAAGCATGCATATATGATATATAAATAATCCAAAGACAACCTTTGTGGAAAGGTGGGAGTATATATCATTCCGTTTCGAACACTTGCTTTGCTTTATTGGTAAGGGAATCACTTGTAGTACTCAAGCTACTCGTTAAAAACGAATATTACCTCCATTGCCTATTTCTTTTATGAACCCTTTATAATATATACATTTGACCTGAACTTATCCAACCGAAAACTTACACGACTCGATCCAAACCCGATCGAACATATAATATACTTGACCCGAACAACCCGATTATCACCCAGTGAGACCATCCATAATGGTTATGGGGATTAAAGTGATTCCACGTGTAGGAACGGGAATGGGGACGGGGCCCCACCTCGATCTCCGTCCCCAATGGAGAACCCCGCGATGATCCCCGATGAAGAGTAGGAAATCCCCATTTTTGTTTAGATCATATATGTTGGAATATGAGATTGTCTCACATTCAAAATATTGAGATATCATGAACAAGATATAAATATTTAAACTAATAAATAATATTTAAACTAATAAATAATAATATTTTAAAATATTTAAAATATAAATAAATAAGAGTGATTTACATAATATTTTAAAAATTTATACATATTTTCAGACATAAATTAAGATAATAATTCTAGACTATATTATTATTATTATTATTTTAAAAAATAAATAAAATGATCCCCAAAATATAATCAATCCCTTAAATTCAAAATTTGAATATTATTATAATCAAATTTGAGTTTAAAAGTATTAAATAATGTATATTTAATGATAAATTAATGAAAATAGATGAATGAGTGGTGAGTTGAAAATAAAGATCATTTAAAGGGTGATTTTCTATAATTTTGAATTTAAAGGATTGCTTAAATGAAAACTCTCGTATTTAAAAGGTGATTTTTTTTTGGTAAATTCCCATGTGTGTATATATATTAATCCTGGAGTAAATGGTACCCAATATACCACTTTATTCCTCCCTTTGCAAAAATGTCACTCCCCCTCTAAAATGTGCTAAATGTCAAAAGGTGCATTTAATTTGCAAAACTAATAGGTCAAGGTGACCTTTTGTTGTGGGTTAAAAAAATTTGGGCGGGCTTTTGAAATTTTGGAAATATTTGGGCGGAATTTAAGGGATTAGGAAAGGAGAGAGAGTTCCAGGTTGGGGCGGTACGAGAGCGACCGGTGAAGAAGAGCCGGGAGGAGAGTGCTAGAAGACGAGCAGCGAGAGCGAGCCGCGACGAGGTTGTCCTAATTGACGGCGCTGGTGGTTCTACGGAGGGCGACGAGGTTGTCCTGCGAAGGCGTCGGCGGTGCTAGGGGTCCTGCGGAGGGTGACGAGGTTGTCCAGATCCAATTGGCGGCACTGGTGGTTCTACAGAGGGCGACGAGGTTGTCCGACGAAGGCGTCGGCGGCGCTAGGGGTCATGCGGAGGGTGACGAGGTTGTCCGGATCCAGATCCTCTTTCACCGCCCTACCCCTTCCCCTCCTCTCGACATCCCACTCTCGCCAACTCCGAGCCTGACGCCGCCCCACCCCTTCCCCTCCTCTCGACCGCAAATCGGTGACCTCGGCTCCGAATTCAACAATTCCGATAACGAATTGAAGTAGAACGAGAGAGTTTCAAGGTTTCAATGTTGAATCGAATTGAACCTGCCAGATCCGGTCGAGAGGTAGACGGTGAGACAAGCTTAAAAAAAAAATAAAAAAATGGGTGAATGTGCACTCTTTCATCTTCTTCTAATTGCATCTTTGTTTGAACACTTACTCATTTTTTTGTTTATGTAAATGTTGTGGGAAGTTTCTGAGATTAATAATACCTGACAGGGCTTAGTCTTCAATTGGCTGAGACATCGGTTTTATTGGCTAGACAATAGTAGTTATTGGCTAGTAAGCGTAAATCGCATATATTTAGGGTTCGCATCTCAGGCAACCAAGACGGAACCATATATTGTAACTGACGTACATATATGCAAAATAACAAAAACCAACCTTCGACAACTCAAAGAATGTCATCCATCCTAGCTATCCTTGAGGTGGGAAGTTCCTGAGGTAGATGAGACCCGACATGGGTTATTCTTATATTGGCTAAAAGATCGTGGCCACTGGCTAGGCAACAATAGTTACTGGCTAGTAAGCGTAAATCGCAAACTTTTTTTAGGTCAAGTGAAACCATATATAGGGTTGAATGGAATTTTTTTGTGTTTCAGCACCTAGTTAGTATTTCCCCCTCCTCCATGTCGGTTGTGCCCAGGTTTTCTACTTTATCTTGCCAGTTGTGTGAATTTATGTGCCAGCTGAATTGTTGTCTTTGCCATCCAAATGGTTATCCATGCCATACTCCAAATTGAGATCAAGATACGATGTAGACCCAAGTTTACTTCGAAATATTTTTTTTGATAAACATATATAAAGTGGGTGTCTATAGATAGATAAAATTAAATTAAGTTCAAAAATAAATTTATTTTTTAATTTTAACAAATAAAAATGGCTGAAATTTAGTTTAAAACAATTAAATGAGTCTCTTTCTCTCCCCCCTCTCTCTCCCCCTAAAGCCTTTACCTTCCACCGGCTGTGAAGGTGCCCAATTTAATTAAAAAATGACATTATGTCATTCTCTTGCCAATTTTTTGAGTCTTGGTCATTTTTGAGTCTTGATCCATACAAATATATGCTTTTATAAATAACGAAGATAACCATAAAAACCTAAAACATTCTAACCAAAGATCAAAAGAAATTAATTTGCCACGTGGCAGAAGATTAACGTCACTGAGCAAAGGATGCAACGTGGAGGTCAATTAGAGGATGGGGACCACCATCTACCAGCCGTCCTTCTGCACCTATTTGACCTTTGCATTGTCATGCTCGGAATATACTGTAGCAATTTGTGTGGTGTTAATTTATTTGGCAATGTACCTCGATCTACTAATTTGGATTAATATTGGAAAGGTAAATTTATAACGATGATAACACGATTACTGAAACGATATAACTATTTTTTTTAAAAGCTACGATGGATTTTAGAGAGAACCTTTCCTTTGTATAAATTAACCCAAATCCGTCCAACTTTGATATTACAACCAGTGACGGATCCTGAAGTGTTTAGTTGAGGGGGCGAAAAATTAATCTGTAATTTTTTTTTCCGAAAAAATCATCAATATTTGAAGTTTTCGGGTTTAATTATAGCATTAAGTTATGAAGTTTAACAAATGATGAGTATGATAGAAGTGTATTAATTTGGTAAATGATGTGAAAAATAATTTATATCGCTTCAGTCTTGAAATGTTTATAACTTTTACTCAGTTATCGGATTTGAGCTTATAATATATCAAATCGAAGCTATCGACGAAAGGAATATGTATATTAAATTTCATTTTTAATTGGGGGGGCGACTGCCACCCCCGGTCCTTTAAAGGATCCGCCCCTGATTACAACCATGAGAACTCTTTCACTATGAACTGATCCAAATCGAGACAAATTGTCTCTAGAGTAAATTACACATAACCATTCATAAATTAGACTAGTTTTTACATAATCACCCATAAATTTATAAATTACAGAAAATCACCCATAATTTAGATTTATTTTCAAATGAACACTCATCCATTAAACCTCAATTTGTTTTGTTTGAAAAGCTTAAAACATTCCTAAATCAAACTTTTTTAAATGTAAAACAATTGCATATATTTTACTTTAATTTGACATTTATGACGAAACTCGATTTTCAGGTATCCACTTTCGGTGGGACCCGAGGGCGGACCCCGTGGGACCCAAGGCGCACTCGACGGGCTTACCTGACCCGCACCGACAATCTCGGCGCGGCCAAACCTGTGCCGCGAGTAGTATGGAGCCCCTTAGGGGCCTCTCATACGGTGGAGTTTCATCAACGAAATGATTCATCATTTACCGGTCGTTCACCGTTTGATTTAATGAATTGACCACGGCCTTTTTGAACCCTCACCTCAGACTGATGTCTTGTTATAGAACACTTTTGTTTAGACGCGGATGTGGCCCTGTTTCATCCGCGGAGCGGATTTCACTCCTATTATTGTGTGTTTACTTCTTGATCTTCCTTAGAAAATATATTTGTTTCTCATTTCTTATCCGCTCTACTCTCTCTCCTCTCCCTTTGGCCAAAAGTCCTTTCTCACCGGTCAGATCTTCCCTTTTATAGTTGATAGGGGGTCTCCTGTCCCTATACACGTGTTGCTTTTGATGTGACACGTGTCTCCCTTCGTAGTGTGAGGGCATGTAGGGCACATGGCCGCCTTTTCTGTCCGCGGATATAATGCTGAAAAGATAGTTGGTCATCTTAGCCCGCGGACGAATGTTTGGCCTCTCTTCCCCATTATTATTACGCTTTTGTGATTTTAGATATTTTTCGGTCGGTTTTATCACAGCTTTTTTCGTATTCCGTGGAGTATCTGCTGGTTTGTTGTCTCTGCCCGGCCATTCGTCTGAGGATGAACTACGAATGAGAACTTGAGATTGATGGCAAGGCCCGTGCAAAAGTCTCTGATAGATTCAAAATCAAGATGCGGACCATGGTAAGTGGTTATCGTAACCGACACCCCAAAACGGCACACTATATTCTTCCAGAGAAACCTCCTAACTTTCTCCGCGGTTATGAGCCCCATGGCTTCGGCTTCCAACCACTTAGTGAAATATTCCACCAGGACGAGCACATATTTCAACTGCCCTGGGGCGGTAGGGAAAGGCCCCAAAGTGTGCATTCCCCACACGAAAAAAGGGTATGCTCCGAATATGCCTTTCATCGGTGGCACGGGCTGATGCCTTAGATCTCCATACCATTGGCAGGCGTCGCATTTCTGGATGAATGTTTGGACATCTTGCTTCATTGTAGGCCAATAGTAACCAAGTCTCATGCCCTTCGCGGTTAAAGCTCGCCATCCCTGGTGGTGGGCGCAGACACCAGCGTGTAATTCTTCCATGATGGTTTGGCCTTCCTCCGTCGAGACGCATAAGAGATCGAGAAGACAGTAGCCTCTTTTATAGAGCCTTCCTTCTTTGATGGTGAATCGAGCAGCCTTGGTGATAATTTGTTTCGCCGCACCTTATCAGGTGGAAGAGCCCCGTTTTCTAGGTAGTCCGCGAGCGGGATTCTCCAGTCGCCTTCCTTGTCTGTTTGGACGTGGTACACTTCTTGGATTAGCCTGCGATTGCTTCTTTTTTCAAAGATAACTTCTCCCCCCACCTCGGTGGGCATGATCGCTCCCACTCGGGCTAGCGCGTCAGCCCGAAGGTTCTCATCCCTTGGGATTGTCGTCAGACTGAAACTCATGAACGCTTTTCTTAAAGCTTGTACCTTCCTCAGGTAATCAGGCATCAAGCCAGTTCTTGCTTCATATTCTTCTGCAACTTGTCGCGTCATGACTTCAGAGTCTGTGTAGACAGTGACTTGCCTTGCGCCTCGGACCAAGGCCATCTCCAGACCTGCGAGCAAGGCCTCGTACTCAGCTTCATTGTTCGTAGCTTGGAAATCCAACTTGTAGGCGTAGTTGAGTTGTTGCCCATCAGGTGTGGTGAGGGCGATTCCGGCTCCACATCCATCTTTTTTTGGCTGCTCCAACGACCCTGAGAACCCATTCGTTCTTTTCCACTTGATCTCCTGACTCAAAGCTGGTTTCACAGATAAAGTCCGCTAAGGCTTGGGATAGCGCTGCTTGACGCGGGACATATTCAATCTCGAATTCTGTTAATTCTACTGCTCACTTTGTCATTCTTCCTGATAAGCACAGTGAATGAAGAATTTGCCTTAGCGGTAAATCCGTCACCACCCTGATGACATGATCTTGAAAATATGGTCGTAACTTTCGAGCGACAAACACTAAGCACAAGATCATTTCTCGACCGGCTCATACCGTGTTTCAACATCCTACAACACCCTACTGATGTAGTATATCGGGTATTTCTTGTTGAGGGTGAGGACCGCGTTGATAGTGAAGCTTTTTACCGCTAGGTACAGATGCAAAGCCTCGTGCTTCTCTGGTTGTTGAAGGGTAGGCAGTGTTGACAAGAAGCATTTCAGTCCCTCAAATGCACCCTGTAGCTCCGGAGTTCAATGTATCGGTCCCCTTTTCTTGAATAGTGAGAAGAAAGGCATGGACCTATCCGCGAGGCATGAGCAAAACCTGCTCAAATAGTTCACTGCTCCATTTAGAGATTGTACATCCTTTATGGTCCACGGCGGCTGTAGGTTCTGAACTGTTGTGATTTTCTCGGGGTTCACATCTTTTCCACGATGGCTGACCATGAAACCAAGAAACTTGCCAGAGTCTACCCCAAAAACGCATTTTTTTGTGGTGAGGTTCAAACCTCCTCGTCGAAGTGAGTCGAATGTCTCCTGCAAATCTGCGGCGTGATCTTCCATTATTTTGCTTTTGACAACAATATCATCCACATATATAGACACATTTCTCCCAATCTGTCTGCGGAAAATTCGATCCACTGCCCTTTGGAAAGTCGCCTCAGCGTTCCTGGGTCCGAATGGCATGACTCGATAGCAGAATATCCCCTGGTTGGTGATGAAGGTGGCGGCTTTCTTATCGAGTGGATCTAATCGTATTTGATTGTGCCCTGAATACACGTCTAGGAAACTGAGGACGTCATTCCCTGCGGTTCCATCCACCGTTCGTCTATGGATGGCAGCGGATAACTGTCCTTTAGGCAAGCCTTGTTGAGGTCTGAGAAGTCAACACACATTCTCCGTTTCCCGTTGGACTTTTTTTTACCAGAACTACGTTCGACAGCCAATCGGAATCTTCTACTTCCTCAATGAAGCCTGCGTCTAACGGTTTATCAATTTCTTCTTTCGCGGTTGCTGCCTTTTTTGGGGCCATCTTCCTTTTCTTCTGTGTAATGGGTCTTGCGTCTTGACGAATCCTTAAGGTATGCATCGCGATTGTGGGTGACACTCCTAAGAGGTCTCACGGAGTCCACGCGAAGACATCTCTTCATCTTGATATGATTTCGAAAACTCACTCCTTCTCTGTTGGTCCTAGCGCTTGTCCCAAGTAAATCTTTTCCTCAGGATTGGGGAAAAGTAGGCAGATAGATCTTTCATCCACGGTGGGCACTTTTCTGGCCGTTGGTCTGACCTCGAGCCCCGCTTTCGATATTTCGGTCGGGGAGTTATCTCCTACCAAGGACACACATTGCTCTTTGATGCACATTACTTCCTTCTTCGATCTTCTTAACAAGTGTTAGGTAGCAGCTTCGGCATTCAGGCTGTTGGCTGCAGACTTCTCCTACTTCACCTCCCGGTAGCGGGAATTTCCCCACGAAGTGGTAGATTGACACCACCATTTGGAACTTGTAGAGTGAGACGCGTCCTAGGAAAGTATTGTAGACAGTCGAGATCCTGACCACCGTAAAGACTATATTCTTCACGCGTCTCCTAAGGGTTGCTCCCAGTACCACTATGAACTCTATGGTTCCAGCCACTTGTACTTCATTTCCAGAGAAGGTGACCAAGGTGTCCGCGTAGGGCTTTAGTGCTGTTGCGCAGATTCCTAGCTGACAAGATGTCCACTGATGACCCGGTGTCTATAAACACCCTTTTCACAGTTTTGGTGGCTATCTGGGCGTGGATGACCAATGGATTTGAGTGTGACATCCTTACTTCCTCTGCGTCTTTCGCGGAAAATGTGATTTCCGTATGTGGTAGTAAGGATATCCTCCTTCTCATGGCGGATGGAGGTTGTTTTCCTTCTCGCTCGTAGTTCTTTCTTTACTGTCTGCTAGACCCCGATATTGAAAACCCCCCAGCGAGGGTGTTAATGAACCCTTCAGATTTCGGTATCCGGTCCCCTTCTGGCCTCCTGGCTTCCTCTGGGTTCCTCGCTGCTTGGTTGATTGACCCTTGCATGGTAGGAAACTTATTGTGCCGTTCTCTGTGTCACCTCTGTCCTCTGCCCCTTTCTCGATTGAAGGGAGGGCCCCCCCTCTATTGGTCACAGGGTTCTCGGTTCTGGTCTTGTTGGCGTGGGGGTTCTCCTGCTCGTGGACCGTAATATTCCTAAGCTGGCCCTCTATCCACTCGTTCTTCCCGCCGTGACTGATACCCCTGCTCATAATCCCGGTAATTATCCCTCCGCGGATAATGAGAGCGCGGGTGATCTATTTCTTATCTTCGGTCATTGTCTCTCTGACGGGACCCTTGACTGTAACGGCCCGGAATTATGATTTCCGGGTTACGTTTCAAGGGATAAAACCCCTTGTTCGGATCTTGCAATCCAGGTACGGGTTGAGGTTTCAAATTCAATTTTAAGGTCAATAATAAAAGGGGATTCAAACCCTAAAAGTATCGTAGGGTCGTTGGGTACCCTTAGCCTGTCCTATAGACTAAGTCGCGAAAATCAATTCAAACGGAAGTAAGGTGGAAACAAAATTAAGATACAAGGTGCCAAGACAGAGCCGGGTCAAAACCAAATCATAAGTGGGTGATTACCATTTATAACGAGTTAGAGAATTAGCCAGGTTCTTCGATTCGCAAAAAGGGAACCCCGTCATATAGACATCGAACACTCAAAATCTGCAGAAAATACCTTTAAAAGAAGAACGGAGAAAGGAGTGAGATCGAGCCACTCATGCGAGACCGGCAGTCCTCGCTGAGGCCACATAGTATGTGCTATATCTAATAAAGATGCTCTAATGCAGTACGAAAGTCAAACACACTAGCATGCTTCTAGTTATAATGATGTGCAGAAATACTGTAAAGGGCCCAAGACAATGTCAAATGGCATATCCCTCTCCTACCTCTGCACCCCTTCCCATTAGTGCAGAGACTGGCCAGTTCAGGCTATAGCATAGCAATTTCCTCGTGGTGGTGCACAAACCATGGTATCATCATATCATATCATATCATCGATTGTCCGGTGGTGATGGGCTATCGTATCATGCTCATATCAACTCGATTGACTCAGGGCGCCCGATGAGACTGGGCTACCCTATGACTCTAGTAAAGACTCTAGGACTATCACAGATAACGGCCGTTCTGTTTCAAACGCATAAAGTAAGCAGATGCTCATTCAATTAGTGCAACCTAAACAGGATAATACATGACATGCTTTTATGCATATGCAACACCTAACATAAAATGCAACAACATGCATGAATGTCCAACCTGAGTAAGCCCCCTAGGGAACTTACCTAGAGATGCAGAACAGCAGAATAATACAAGCAAGGGCCCAATGCAAGTCCAAAGTAATCCAAAAGCAATACACACCTATCATCAAGCCATTTCCATAAGCCACCAGACCAACATTCTTACACACGTTACCCAAGTTCTCAACATCCTCAAAACCAATCGATTGTAAAACCATTTTCCAAAACCTTTCCGATACGATCAACATCAACTAAAATCACTCTTCAAATCAAACCCATTGATAAAATCGTACCAACCATATTTCCAAACTCTTAAATCCCAAATTAAGTCAACTCGTGTTCAAAATAATTTCGCAAATCATATTTGGCCAAATTCCGACATTTATCATTTAAATCCTTAACATATTCCGAAAATCATATTATAGAAATAATTCCGGCATTTTGGTTTTCAACACATCAAATCCTTAAATGACATTTCCAAAAAAACATAAAAACTCTTTTTTAATTAATTTATTACAATATATGACTAAAATAGACATCACTATAGTTATAAATAAATCATTTCAAATTTCTCAATTTAACATATTTAAATCATCATAAAAGTACATAGTCCAAATAATATTTCTTTTTAAAATAATTTCACAATATAATTTAATAATTCCATAATATACTTTTATATGGTCAGAATTTATATAACAATAATAATAACATACCTAATATTAACATAATGTAATACATAACCATAGCAATATCAATATAACATATAATAGCATAACACTTGAACAAAACAGCAAATAAAACCATAACAATAGCCCAACCGAAAGCCCAATACGGAAGCCCAACCCGGAAATTAGGCCCACCCCACACTAGGAACCCAACCCGTCTCCTTCCCAGGTTAGAACAGAGCTCGGTTCACCGATGAGGAAAGACACGGAGGAAGACGAGGAACTCCAGGCCTCTAGCGGCCCTCGTTCCGACCCCAGACCACTCCCATCTGACTGGAACGACATTCCGACCTTACCCGACCCAAAAGAATTCAACATCGAGTAAAGGGGAAAGGAAGGAGAGAGCTCACCGAGATTTGAATCTTTGCCGGAAATCTTCGTCGGACTCGATTCAGCTTCGCTGGAGGGAAATCAGCGCCGAAAATGGCCTAGGTCGAAGGGAAACGTTATAAAGGTGGACCTTGACGGGATTTCGAGCGAAAGAAGGAGAGAAGGGAGTTTACCGACTTGCTTGAGCGGAAATAGGGGAAAGGGAATGGAGCGGGCGGCGTCGGTGGCTCCGGACAGCGCCTGGGTGCTCGGGAGGCGCTCGAGAAGTGCTCGGAAAACAGAAGCATGGAGAGCTCGGGTGTGCCGCGCTGTGGTGGTTGCAAGAGGTGGGGGCTCGGGAAAACAGGAGCTTGGTGCCTTGACTTGAAACGAAGAAAGGAGCAGGAAGCGTGTGCGATGGTGGTGGTCAGAAACCGAAGCTGGAGTGAAGGAGTGGGAATGGCGCAGCGGAATCAACAAGGAAGGAATAGGGTGTTGATGTCGGTTTGGAATCGGAAAAACAGGTCGGAGGAGGGTTGTCTTGGGGGTGGCGTTCTGGGTTTCCAAATTCCAATTTGAAGAGGAAAAGAGGGTTGCTAGCTGTACACTGCTGCAGCTGTGTGAGGCTTAGAATAGGGGATGAATGGATTGGCTTCTTGCCACCATTTGGAATGAGACAAAGCTTGAGGGATGAGGAGATGGTTGGGTGATGTTTTGCCACAATTAGAAGGAGGGAAAAGTGAGCCTGTTGGCTAGCTGGTACTGTCGACATGACAAGGCAAGGGAGAGATGCAAATCCAGAATTGAGGGAGGAGGAAGAGACAAAAATGTGGTCCCAAAACAAATTCTCAAGATACCCACGAAATAAATCCGTATATCCGCTCTCTCGATCTTATCCCGACCCGTCTCAAAAGAGGTTTTCAAATTTTCAATTCCGAATTTAATAAAGAACTACAAGTATTATTTTAAATTTTTACATATGAAAGCGGGATAAGCATATTTTGAATTTTTAACTAAATAATGCCGGAACTCGTTTCGAAGAATTTAGAGTATATTAATAGCTCGAGGACGAAAATTCCAACCCTCCCAAATCTTAGAAATAGAGATGATTATAAATCATTATTTTAATAATTTAATATTCTAAAATTTCCCGATCTTTACATTGACTTCTTTCGGAATTCATATGTATTTCATCACGCCGAGAATGGATTGCTCCCTCTGCTGACTGATGCTTCGGAGGTTTGGCTCCGCCCTTTTCTTTTTTGAATTTTCCGGCGATTTTTCTGAAGAATATCTGGTTGCCAGCGTTTGCCCTCGAACTAGACGCGGCTGCTTCTTCGACTTCAATCAACCTTGACACCCGATCTCTCAAGTCATCATAGCTTGAGGGTTTCTTTCGGAAAAAGTAAGTCTTGAAGTCTCCTTCCGCGAGGTTTCACATGAGAATGATAGTAGCATATTTGTGATTAATGTTGGGAATCTGCACCACCACGCTGGTGAACCGCGCGAAGAAGTGTCCCAAGGTTTCTCCTGCACCTTGCTTAATTGAGTTTAAATCTAGCATTGTCTTCTTCCGCGAGCGAGCGCTCCCGAAGTGAGACTTAAAAATATGATTCAACTGAGCGAAGCTAGCAACCGAGTTTTTTGGCAGGTTGGTGAACCAGGTGAGAGCTATTTTTGTCAGCGTTGAAGGGAAAGTTCAACACATCATGGCGTCATTGTACTCATTTATTCCCATGGCTGTTATAAAGTGACACGGATGGTCTTCAGGGTCAGTCGTTCCATCATACTTCATTAGGCTCACATCCCTCCATCTTTTGGGAACCGACGCGGAGCAGACTTCTTTAGTGAAGACGGAAGGCAAGGTTTCTAAACCATCCGTCTTCATGTTAGCCGAGTCTGACTTGGTGGAAGATGAAATGTCGGATGATCGCTCCCCTCACAGGTGTTTGTTCACATGATGCTCTTCCCAGTTCTGCCGAGGTTGATGCGGTTCTGCACGGCCCGGGCCGTGGAAGCCATAAGCAGTATTACCAAAAGCATTATCTGGATTGTTGTACGCGGTGTACCGGCGTCCGTACACGTCATATTGGTAACCCTGGTAGGCTGTCCCTTGCTGGTGCATGCGGGGGCCACCATAATCGTAGTAATAGCAATGTGTCTGTCCAGGTTGTTGGGGGTGGGGTTGTTCGTAAGGAACTTCGTGATGCCAGAAGTTCTGCGGAATGTAAGCTTCCCCATATTGATTGTAATAATGATGGAGGGGCGTATCTTGTGGTGGCTCCTATGCCTCACCCTGCATGTCAGGTTGAGAGGACGGCAGAGTGTACATGCTCGAGACTTCTTGCTCGTGATGGATGCTCTGGCTCATTCCGTCCGACACGTCATCCTGGAAGACACTCATTTTTCCATGTGAAACAATTGTTTTGACAAGTTAAGGCTCTATTGACTCAATCACCTTCGGCTAGTCTTTTTTCGTGATTTGACGCGAACTCCCTCCTGCCCATTGGTGTTTGGAGTCTAATCTTTCTTTCGTTTTCAGTTCATTGGGAACCCCTTAGTGTGAGAGGGTGTCCACAGACGACGCTAGTGACGGAACTCGATTTTCAGGTTTTCACCTTTCAGTGGGACCCGAGGGCGGACCCCGTGGGACTCAAGGCGTACTCGATGGGCTTACCTGACCCGTGCTGACAATCTCGGCGCGGCCCAACCTGTGCCGCGAGTAGTATGGAGCCCCTTCAGGGCCTCCCCTACGGTGGAGTTTCATCAACGAAATGAGGATTCATCATTTACTTGCCGTTCACCGTTTGATTTGATGAATTGACCGCAACCTTTTTGAACCCTCACCTCAGACTAATGGCTTGTTATGGAGCGCTTTTGTTTAGACGCGGATGTGACCCTGTTTCATCCGCGGAGCGGATTTCACTCCTATTATTGTGTGTTTACTTCTTGATCTTCCTTCGAAAATATATTTGTTTATCCTTTCTTATCCGCTCTACTCTCTCTCCTCTCCCTTTGGCTAAAAGTCCTTTCTCACTAGTCATATCTTCCCTTTTATAGTTGATAGGGGGTCTCCTGTCCCTAGACACGTGTTGCTTTTGAAGTGACACGTAGGAAATTAAGCATTGTAAAAATATATAAATGCTTGAATCAATATATATATATATATATATATATATATATATATATATATATATATATATATATATATATATATATATATATATATATGCATCAGATTTGCAATGTTGAATAAAATTTGAATAAGCTCTAAAATAAATCCAGATTATTACTCCATCTATTCGGAAAAATATTTTGTTTAATTACTATTTACACGTTTTTTTTATGATGATAAAAATTATATAAAATATCCATGTTTTATAAATATTTTTAAAATTTTCATATTTATTAATGACAATTGGGTGAACTACAAGCCATAATGGGTGATCCATGATACTTATAAGCTAAGTAAAAAATTCAATCGACTAAATATAGGCACACATCACACATCATATTGTTCAATATCGAGGCATCATATTGTTCAATGTCGAGGCAGAGGTAGCTAAATAGCGAAAATCCATTAAAAGATGTGATACCTCAATTATTTAACATAAAGAATGTTCAACTGAGGTCTTTCTCAATTGATGCTTCAAAAAAACCATAAAGGATGATAACAATTGTGAGCATGTACAACGATGATAGAGTTAGAAATTGTTTTAAAAGGGAGGCTCATTTTTTATAAAAATGATTTTTCTTTATACCCATATATGAAAAGGAATATTACAAAAATAATTTTAAAAAACCCTTAAATTTATTATTTGAAAATAATTATTATAATTTAATAATATTTTTATATTAAATCCATGCATAGAATGGGAAATAGACTAGCGAAAAAATATTATAAAAAATTATTAAAAAATAAATATTTTATATAGTTTTTATTATCTTAAAAAACGTGCCTAAATAGTAAACGCCATGTTTTGCCGATCAAATGGAGTACTTAAAAAAACCCTAAATTATTACTTTAAAAAAAAACTAAAATATGGGGGCATTTTCATCTTTACAAATGAAACAAATGAACATTTAACAAATGGGTGGTCTTTTGAAAACAAACGAAATTTATAGATGATTTTCTGTAATTTATAATTTTATGAGTGATTATGTGAAAACCAATATAATTTATGGGTGGTTATGTGTAATTTACCCATTGTCTCTACTAAGATCAACTTCCCGTCACCACAATTTCTAAATCCTTGGAGCCCTTCCCCCTAAAAAAAAAAAAAAAAAGCATACGCCTATGGCAATGGGAGATCTATGCGGTTCCGAAAATCGCAACAATCCCCTCTACTAATTAGATATGGACAAATTAAGACTGATCATTATATGTATTTATAAATTAGGTTTGAAACCTACTCCCACAAGTGTATGAGATCGGTTGTAGTATATCAGGGTGTCGAACTCAGGGATTATAATAGTATTAATCGAATCTTTGCAACCAGTTGACTACGCCAAAATAGTAGAGTTCAAAATTGATGTTTTATGATATAACTAATAAAAAGAAGTTAAAACAAGCAAATGAGAGTTTTTGGGAAAATATGGAGAAAACATTATAGAATTGGGAATTAACCACCATGTGTCGTCGATAGACTTAAGGGATTTTTTCTCGCTCGAATGAATTTGATTCTTTATGAAGGTAGGTTGTCTAAGTTCATTATTAATCTTCTCTCGATCTCATAGTAAATTGCACACAATCGGTTAACAATCACTCTCGTGCAAAGTCTAATATCATAATGTGATATCATCGTATAGACTTAGATTCTGAGTTAAACACCTTGGAAAACAACGTGTGGTTCGCGGGACAAGGTGTTGTTGAAGCTATTGATCGATCGATCGATTATGACCGAAACTACCCAGTTATAGATCCTTAGAATTAATCAACTGATTGGGACGTTATAGGATGAACAAGCACAACAGACTAGTGCCATCTTTGAACATGTATGGATGAAATGCAAATTGATCTTTATAGGGTTAACGCATCATGTACAAGACAAATCTATAGGTCGTTCTCATGGTTGTCCAAAGCACAAGTAAAGCATCTATTTAATGTTAGTTTCCCTTCTACATAGGGGTGACTGTTTTAGTGGTTCACCTTTAGTTTTCACTTTAACATAAAAACCGAAATTTCAATTTAACTCATCCCAAATTAAAAATCTTAGAAACCGCAAAATAAATGTGACATTTAATGCACTCCTGGACTGAAGCTATATTTATACACATTAAATTAGATTTAGATTGATTCCTTCAGCCTGGTAAGTTCTCAGGCGTTGTTTATTTGGCATTTTGTATCAGAGATTTCCCCAAATTAGGAGGAACAACACAGGCCACCAAATCTGAAGGAAGGAAGGAAGATCGGAGATTAAGAGAAAAGCAGAAAAGAAAGCAATGTTTGTGAATAGCAATTCGAGCCAGGGGAAGCCGAGGCCGAACCATGCAATTGCAAACACGATGCATTCCGATCCAAACTTCTCCTGGTCGTCCGACTCCTACGGCAACCACCGCAACACCAGCTTCGCCGACACCGACGATGGGCACGCCAGCGCCGAAGGATCCCCCTTGAGGATGTCCCCCTGGAACAATGTATCCCTCTTCCATAAACCCAACTGGGCCGGAGCCTCCCCTGTCCCGTCTTTTCCAGTAGCTAACAACGATCATGGAGTCCTCGGCGGGAACGCCCTCATCGGCAGCCTCGTCCGGGAGGAAGGCCACGTCTACTCCCTTGCCACCAAGGCCGGGGACCTCCTCTACACCGGCTCCGACAGCAAGAACATACACGTGTGGAAGAACCTCAAATGCTTCGCTAGCTTCAAGTCCGCCAGCGGCCTTGTGAAGGCTATTGTGATCGCGGGAGACAAGATCCTCACGGGCCATCAGGACGGTAAGATTCGGGTGTGGAAGGTGTCGTCCAAGGACCCGAGCGTCCACAAACGACACGGGTCCTTGCCGACGTTGAAGGACCTATTCGCGTCGTCGATGAGGCCCAGCCATTACATAGAGGGGAAACGACGCCGTTCGGTGTGGATAAAGCATTCCGACGCGGTCTCATGCCTGAGCTTGGTCGAGGACGAAGGCCTCCTGTATTCGGCCTCGTGGGATAGGACGGTCAAGGTGTGGAGGATCTCGAGCTCCAAGTGCGTCGAGTCGATCGCTGCCCACGACGATGCGGTGAACTCGGTCGTGACCAGCACGGATGCGATGGTGTTCACGGGCTCGGCTGACGGGGTGGTGAAGGTGTGGCGAAGGGAGCTTCAAGGGAAGGCCACCAAGCACTTGTTCATGCAGACGCTTCTGAAGCAGGAATGCGCGGTCACCGCGCTGGCGGTGGACCCTATGGGCTCCATGGTTTACTGCGGGTCGAGCGACGGGCTGCTCAACTTCTGGGTCAGGGGGAACAGCCTGGCGCACGGCGGGGTGCTGAGGGGACACAACCTGGCGGTGTTGTGCGTGGTGGCGAGGGGGAGGCTGGTGTTCAGCGGTTCAGCTGACAAGAATATATGCGTGTGGAGGAGGGATGAGGTGGAGCATCAGCACCTAACAGTTCTGTCCGGACACACGGGACCGGTGAAGTGCCTAGCCGTGGAGGAGGACACCGAGAAATGCATGTGGAAACTGTACAGCGGGAGCCTCGACAAGTCGGTTAAGGTGTGGAGGGTTGCGGACAATGCGCTCTAATCGCATGCTTTACTGGAGGATTCCATTGATCGGTTTTGGTTCATCCAAAGACACACATGAACACTCGCACGCACGCACTAGGGACAGCTGATCGATGGCTATGGATTGCGTAGAAACAAGCCGATTATAAATAGTGTTAACTGTTAAGGGTCATCAATCATATATGCATGATCAAGAATTATCTGTCCAATGTACATGCATAGGTTGATGTGTTTAGGGGTGGGTAAATATTTTTCAGAATGGAATGAAACTGTGTTATGCATAATTAAATGTGTACATTATAGTATATCAGACTTTAAATCTATTAGCTACATACATTTGGATTTACTGGTTCAGATGCATCAACTCATTAATCTCAGATTAGCTATGAATCCTGTTTGCAAAGATACTAATTAAACAAGGCCAAGGCGAAGTTGTGCATACCCATCTGGTAATGAAAGCTGCTAACTGGGTTCCAATGTGGCCATATCCGTCTATTGATGTCTGCAAGGTTAACTACAAGCACACGGTGTTCATCAAAATGGCAGACATGAGATCAACACTTGATCAGACAATTGAAGGATAAAGCAAACACAGATATGCGTAACTTGAGATACAGAACAGTAGTGTTAGTTCCATAAGTTATTCAGTAGCACAAAGAAATCACCTAAATGTTGAAGAAATAGCAAATTCTAATTTTAGTTTTAATAAAACAAAATAACAACCATTCTTTTATTAGGTTGTGTAAAAGGGGTAATTACAATGAGAGGTGTGTGGGAGTTCCACCGTCCGTTTCAAATCTTGTAAACCTATATAAACCCATAGCATTTCATTTGTTAGATATTCAATCCAAAAACACAAAGACAAAAGCTTCGTTTAAAGCATTAAACAGAGAGAAGCTTTCGGGAGAATTTTCGGCGTAAAATTCCAGAGTGTAGTTTTGGTTGTGGGTGTTAAGTTGTAATCACATTATCATTCTATTAAAGTTTTGCGGCAGATTAGAAACATCTCATGTGTGTGTGTGTCTTCTATCATTGTCATTCTCATTATTCTGATTTTCGGGAAAGTTGAGCGTATTTTCCCCAACAATTGGTATCAGAGCTTTGGTTATAAACAATCCACAAAAAGTCAGATTTGAGTGGGAGAAATGGCCGCAGAAGATAGAAAGGTGAAACTAGACAAGTTCGATGGTGCAAATTTCGGATTTTGGAAGATGCAAATCGAAGATTATTTGTACTAGAAAAATCTTTATCAACCTCTATCAGAAAAGAAGCCAGAGGGCATGAAGGATGAAGGTTGGAATCTTCTTTATCGACAAGCCCTTGGAGTTGTCCGAATGACGTTATCACGCAATGTTGCCTTCAACATAGCAAAGGAAACAACCACGACAGGTCTTATGACAGCCCTTTCTAATATGTACGAGAAGTCATCTGCCTCTAACAAAGTTCATTTGATGAGGCGATTATTCAATTTGCAGATGACAGAAGGTGAATCGGTAGCTCAAAATCTCAATGAACTCAACACAGTCACAACCCAGTTGAGTTCAGTTGGGATTGAATTTGATGAGGAAGTGTGAGCCTTGATACTTTTGTCTTCTCTTCCAGATAGCTGGAATGCTACTGTCACGGCTGTGAGTAGCTCAATGGGAAGCAATAAGTTAAAGTTCGATGATGTTCGTGATCTGGTGCTCAGTGAAGAGATCCGATGGCGAGGGTCGGGTGAATCATCAACCTCTTCAGTTTTACGTACAGAGTCAAGAGGGAGAAATTCAACCAGAGGAAATGGACACGGAAGATCGAACAATCAAGCAAAACCAAAGGACAAGAGGTCGAGGTCAAGGAATCCCAATAGTTCCTCTAGCTCGAAGACCATCGAGTATTGGAATTGTGGGAATACCGGGCACTATAAAAATCAATGTAAAAGCGCTCCACAGAAACAAGAGACAAAGGTGGAGGCAAATGTTAGCTTTAATTCTAGAGGAGATGATGCATTGATATGTTCCTTGGAGAGAAAGGACGAATCTTGGGTGTTAGATTCTGGAGCATCATTTCATGCTACTTCGAAGAAAGAGCTCTTTGAGAGCTATGTCCCGGGGAACCTTGGAAATGTATATCTTGGTGATGATCAACCTTGTGCCATTATCGGTAAAGGTCAAGTGAAGATTAAGTTGAATGGCTTTGTTTGGGAGCTAAAAGACGTTCGACACATTCCTGATCTAAGAAAGAACTTGATATCAAGGCAGTTGGCAGATGAAGGCTACGATACAATTTTCAATGGTGATAAATGGAAGATTTCAAAGGGTGCAATGACAATAGTTCATGGAAAGAAGAGCGGTACTCTTTACATGACAGCAGGGGCACGTTGCTCAATCGCAGTTGCATCAGGGAACGAAGATTCCAAAATGTGGCACCAGAGACTCGGCCACATGAGTGAGAAAGGGATGAAACTCATGCATTCAAAGGGAAAGCTTCCAGGTTTATGCTCAGTTGAAATGGGCATGTGTGAAGATTGCATACTTGGAAAGAAGAAGAGGGTAAGCTTTCAAACAAATGGCAGATCTCCAAAGAAGAATCGGCTAGAGCTTGTCCACTCCGATGTTTGGGGGCCAACCACTACAGCATCCATTGGCGGAAAGCACTATTTTGTGACTTTCATCGATGATTACTCTCGGAAAGTATGGGTGTACTTTCTGAAACATAAGTCTGAAGTTTTTGAGGCTTTCAAAAGATGGAAAGCTATGGTTGAAAATGAGACAGGTGTGAAAGTTAAAAGGCTTAGAACCGACAATGGTGGCGAGTATGTAGACACCATGTTCAAAAGCTTTTGTTATGAGCGTGGGATCCGAATGGAGAGAACGGTTCCAGGTACACCTCAGCAAAACGGTGTAGCTGAGCGTATGAGCCGAACATTGACAGAAAGAGCCAGAAGCATTCGTATACAATTAGGTCTACCGAAGCAGTTCTGGGCAGAAGCAGTCAATACGGCATGTTACCTGATCAATCGAGGTCCCTCGGTTCCGTTAGATTACTAAATACCAGAAGAGGTATGGAGCGGTAAAGACATAAAACTTTCGCACTTGAAAGTTTTTGGTTGCGTAGCATATGTCATATTAGTGATCATGGCAGGAATAAGCTTGATCCGAAATCTAAGAAATGCACTTTCATCGGCTATGGCGAGGATGAGTTTGGCTATCGCATTTGGGATGATGAAAAGAAGAAGGTGATCCGTACCAGAGATGTGATTTTCAATGAGTCAGTCATGTATAAGGACTTGACAAAAAGTGACGCCATTAATTCAAAGCAGAATGACCCAGTATTTGCAGATGCAGATTATCTTCCAGATTGTTCTATGACAGAACCGATCGCAATAAATCCTCAGTCAGAGGAGCACGTTGGAGAAAGTAGTGCACAAGAGTCTAACACGACACTACCTTCTACTCCAACTCCTGTATTGAGAAGGTCTTCTCGGCCACATGTGCCTAACAGGAGATATATGAATTATTTATTGTTGACTGATGGAGGGGAGCCCGAATGTTATGATGAAGCTTGTCAGAGCAGTAAAGCAAGCCAGTGGGAGCTTGCAATGAAAGATGAGATGCAGTCTTTGATTTCTAACCAAACGTGGAAACTTACTGAGTTGCCCATAGGGAAGAAGGCTCTTCACAACAGATGGTTATACCGGGTGAAAGATGAGCATGATGGCTTTAAGAGGTACAAAGCTCGACTAGTTGTCAAAGGCTTTCAGCAAAAAGAAGGTGTTGACTACACAGAGATTTTTGCCCCCGTTGTAAAGCATACTACTATTAGATCAGTGTTGAGTATTGTTGCCGCTGAAGATCTCCATCTTGAACAGTTAGATGTGAAGACTGCATTTCTTCATGGAGACTTAGATGAGGAGATATACATGCATCAACCAGAAGGTTTCTCATAAAAGGGAAAAGAGAAGATGGTGTGCAAACTCAAGAAGAGCTTGTATGGCCTTAAACAAGCTCCGAGACAGTGGTATAAAAAGTTTGATGGTTTCATGCACAAGGAAGGTTTCCAGAAGTGTAACGCCGACCACTGTTGTTACTTCAAAAGATATCAGTCCAGTTATATCATTTTACTCTTATATGTTTGAAGACTCCACCTTGATTGTAAGATCTTGAGAACTAACGTACATGTGATCTAAAGGATGATGAAAGACAAAAGGCTGGGTTTCAAGGTCTTGAAACCCGGACTAAAATGTTTGATCACTTATGCATTTCTCTATTTTGACTTGTTCTCTTACAGGAAAGAATTCGAGGCCAACCTTTTTGGGCCTAAATTATAATGGGCTTTATATTGGACCATGAGATGTGATTTGGACTTACTCGATTTATATATATGAGTTTCTCATCTAACCCATTTTATGTACTAGATACATTATGCATATTCTTTCATGATTTTACTTTTCATACAAGGAAAGAACCGATCCATAGTTGATCATATTTGATCATGAAGAAAGGCGAAGGAACATCTTGGAAGGCACACAAAGGATCAGTTTTGGAAGGAATTCAAATGTCTTGGAAAGAATTTGAAATTCAAACGGTTCTCCCTCCAAGAAACTCTACAAGTGTTCCTACTATAAAAAGACGAAGGCTAAGAAGGATGGATACTAACCAAGCAAGTACTCAAGCACTCATAGCATCCTAAAGCATTTGTCACGTTTCTCTTACATTCTCCTAAATCCTAGTTGGTGAACATCGTTTAATGAGTTGAGAGAAACACTAGCACTTATTGTACAAGTCATTCAATTTACACTTAGAGTTTTCATACTCGATCAAAGCACACTTAGTGTGTGGTGTGAGCTTTTATTTCACTTGTAAGGTTGAGAGCTAGAATAGAAGCGGTGAGGCTTTGTATAGAGAAAGGGAAGTTTCTCTAGGAAGTTCTAGGCTCAAGAAAAGTGAAATAAGAAGTGTTTGAATCCTACGGATTGGATAATCCTAGGCGGGGACGTAGGCCAGTTGGTGCCGAACCTTGTTAACAATTCGTGTGTTCATCTTTTATATTCCGCATTTACATTGTCATATTCGATTTAACTTTGTCAAGTCCTGATAGCCTATATCAAGGTCTTGACAAGTTGCAGTTAATTTCTATTGTTGCGAAAATCGTCCATACTCTATTCATCCTCCCTTTCTAGAGTATTATTCATCGCCTTATAGACTCTTCAATTGGTATCAGAGCAAGGCTCACTGTTTTGATTTAACAATCTTGTGAGTTTTCAGCATGTCTAACATAGGTGATGGAGGTTTTGCTCAAGGAAGGTCAACCAATAGACCTCCACTTTTCTGTGGCAATAACTTTGTCCACTGGAGATCACTGATGCAAATGTTCATCATTGATCAAGACCTTGAGCTATGGGGCCTGGTCAAGAATGGACCACACGTTCCTAAAAAGACTGTCGATGGAAAGCAAGTCGATAAAACTGAGTCTGATTACGATCAGACTGATCTTGAGAACATTGCTAAGAACTACAAAGCTATGAATCTACTATATTGCGCTCTCGATGCTAATGAGTTTAACCGTGTCTCGGCTTGCAAAAGTGCCAAGGAAATTTGGGACAAGCTTATAGTTACTTATGAGGGCACAAGTCAAGTCAAAGAGAGTAAGATCAATATCTTTCTCAGGCAATACGAACTTTTCAAAATGAATCCTGATGAGACAGTAAAGGAGATGTTTACGAGATTCACTCAAATTGTAAACAACCTCGATTCACTTGGAAAAACCTTCTCCAACCCAGAAAAGGTTCGAAAGGTTCTAAGGAGCCTTCCAAAAACCAAGTGGGGTCCCAAGGTTACTGCAATTGAGGAAGCTCAAGATCTCTCTACACTACCATTAGATGATCTTCTTGGAAAACTTATTACTCATGAGATGATACTAAACGAGGAAGACGGAGAAGTACCCTCAATAGCAAAGAACCTTGCTCTCAAAGCTAAGAAAGATCACTCACAATCTGAGAGTGATGAATCAGACGACGAAGATGATCCCTTTGCTCTCATCACACGGGGATTAGCTCGAATTCTGAAGATGAAAAAAACAATTTTCCAACCGTGAAAATGCTGATTCATCTAGATTCAAAAGCAAGTCTCCCAACATGTCAAAGAAGCCAAAAGTGCTAACATGTTTTGAGTGTGGCGAGATGGATCATCTTGTAAAGGAGTGCCCTATGAAGAAGAGAAATAAGTTCAAGAAATATGAACAAAAGAAAAAGGCTATGCTTGCAACCTGGAGTGACTCAGATTCATCATGTGACTCAGACACCGAAAAAGAACAGGCTAATCTCTGTCTTATGGATGAACACGAAGGATCACAGACTCAAGACCTTGAACAAGTGGTAAGAAATCTAATGTCTAGTCCTCCCGATGTTCTTTCTGAAGTCCTAAGAAATATGATTTCTAATGAAGATGCTTACAACAGTGAAATCAACACCTTGAAGGAAAAGCTGATAGATCAACAGAAATGTATTAGTGATATGTCGCTGGAAATGAAAAATCTTGAAACATCTCGGTCGGCCCTTGACATTAAAGTCAAGACCTTGAGCTCAGAAAATTCTGATCTCAGGCAAAGCCTCTCCTCTCTAAAGAATCGTAATGAGGATTTAGAGAAAGAGAAGGCAAAGCTAACCGATAAGTGTCAAGACCAGCAGACTTCACTCATTCAATTCACTAGATCTAAAGCTAATCTTGATAAGATGTTGGGTGAACAACAACTCTCTATTAATAGAAGTGGTATTGGATACAACAAGAATTTTCCAAAGAAACCTAGTACCACTTTTGTTAAAGCTAAAGGCTATTGGCGTTCACCTACTTGCTTCCATTGTTGTAAGAAAGGGCATGTTAGAGAAACTTGTCCATATAGGAGAAAAGATCCCTACATCATTAGAAATACATTTCCAGTTCGACTTAATGAACAGATAAAACAAGTTTGGGTTCCTAAAGGGACAAGACTACCCAACATGATCTATCCTCATTATGAATCCAAAACTATGTATTGGTCTAGCTGGAAAGGTTGATGTTGGTATTGCAGGATATCATCAAGAGCAAAGAGCCAAAATGGATAAAGGACAGTGGATGCTCACGACACATGAGTGGAAAGAAATCTCTATTTCAAGATCTTAAGGAACAAACCACTGGAACAATTACTCTTGGTGATAAAGGGAAGTGCAACATTATTGGTATTGGTAATATTGATAATTCAGAAAGTTGCATTAAGGATGTTTATCTTGTTGATGGATTAAAGTATAACCTCTTAAGTGTCTCTCAGTTGTGTGACAAAGGAAACAAAGTTGGCTTTGACAGACACAAGTGTGAAGTCAGGAATGAAGAGACTGATGATCTAATCCTCACTGCTCACAGGCACAACAACACTTATGCTGTAAATGCTAATCATATTACAGGCACAAAACTCAAGTGTCTCAAGGTCTTGACAAAAGACCCCAGCCTATGGCATAGAAGACTAGGTCATGTAAGCATGCACACCCTCAATAAGCTCAAAACAAGAGATCTTGTGAGAGGATTGCCTGATCTAAACTTCAAGAAAGAAGATCTATGCAATGCATGCACAAGAGGCAAACAGACACGCAGTTCCTTCAAACCTAAAAAGGTTGTAAGTTCCTCTCGCCCTCTTGAGTTGTTACATATGGACTTGTGTGGACCTATGCGTGTCAAATCTCCAAAGGGTAAACAATACATCCTGGTTATTATTGATGATTTCTCTCGTTTTACATGGATCTCCTTTTTAAGAGAAAAATCAGAGGCTTTGCTCGAGTTTTCTAAACTTTGCAAAGAGTTGCAGACCTTGAAAAACATACCTATTGTCTCCATTAGAAGTGATCATGGTAGAGAATTTGATCAACTTAAATTTGATTTGTTCTGTGCTAAATATGGAATTTCACACAACTTTTCAGCACCTAGAACTCCTCAACAAAACGGAGTTATGGAACGAAAGAACCGCACTTTGGAGGACATGTCTAGGACAATGCTTTTGGAAAATGGTTTGCCAAAAATCTACTGGGCTGAGGCTATTAATACAGCCAACTACATTTTGAATCGATGCTTAATTCGTCCCATTTTGAAAAAGACTCCTTATGAACTTTTCAAAGGAAGAAAGCCTAGCATTTCCTACTGCAAACCTTTTGGATGCACTTGCTTTGTTCATAACAATGGCAAAGATAATCTTGGGAAATTTGATGCACGTAGTGATGAAGGTATCTTCCTTGGTTATTCTACTATTAGCAAAGCTTATAGAGTTTATAACAAGCGCACCAAAATTGTTGAGGAGAGTATCCACGTGGTATTCGACGAAAGCAACAATGGTGTGTTAAGTGAAGGGTTTGCAGATCTCAATCTAAATCATCATGATTCGGATGGAGAAGAAGAGGACAAGGCTGAAAATAAGCAGGACCAAGAAAGAAACATGCAAGAACAAATCCAAGATACCAACGAGCTATCTCAAGACCTTGAGAAGGGACTACAGAATCAGGATTCAGTCATTAAAGAATCCAACACTCAAATTATCTCTCAAGACCTTGAAGAGAGACCTACTACTATCTCAAACGATCAGGGTCCAAAGCTACAAAAATTCAAACATGCCTCTTCACACTCAGCTCAAGATATCATATCAGATCCATCATCTGGGGTACAAACTCGATCTAGATTAAAGAATCTTTGTGCCTTCTATGCTTTTGTCTCTCTTGTAGAACCAAAAACCCCAGCTGAAGCACTCAAGGACTCGGACTGGATCACTGCCATGCAAAATGAGCTAAATGAGTTTGAAAGAAACAAGGTACGGACTCTTCAACCCATGCCACAACACCAATCAGTCATAGGAACTAGATGGGTGTTTTGGAATAAACTGGATGAAGCAGGCAAGATCATTCGAAACAAAGCAAGACTTGTCGCTCAAGGATACAATGAAGAAGAAGGTATAGACTACGAGGAGACATTTGCTCCCGTAGCAAGGTTAGAAGCTATACGAATATTACTTGCTTTTGCATCTTTCATGGGTATCAAGCTATTTCAAATGGATGTCAAATGTGCATTCCTAAATGGGTTTTTAGAAGAAGAGGTTTATGTTGCTCAACCACCAGGTTTTGAAAGTGAAGAATTTCCTAATCATGTGTATAAATTGGACAAAGCTCTTTATGGTCTCAAACAAGCCCCAAGAGCTTGGTATGAAAGATTGTCCAAATACCTTCTTGAAAATGGTTTTCAAAGAGGATTGATTGATAAAACTCTCTTCATCAAAACTCGTGGAAATGATCTTTTGATTGTTCAAATATATGTAGACGATATATTATTTGGTGCTACTAACAATTCCCTTTGCAAGGAGTTTTCTGAAATTATATGCAGGGAATTCGAAATGAGTCTCATGGGAGAATTAAACTTCTTCCTTGGTTTACAAGTTCTTCAAACAAGTAAGGGTATCTTTCTGAATCAAGGGAAATATACCAGGGATCTACTAAAGAAATAAAAAATGGAACAATCAAAGGTAGCAAAGACCCCTATAAGCTCCACTCTCTCCCTTGATCAAGATAAGAATGGTAAGAATGTGAACCAAAAACAGTACAGAGGTATGATTGGTTCACTCCTATACCTTACTGCTAGTAGACCTGATATAATGTTCAGTGTCTGTATGTGTGCTCGATTCCAAAGTGATCCCAAAGAGTCTCATCTTATTGCAGTGAAAAGAATCTTCAGATATCTAAATGGATCGCAAGACCTTGGGCTATGGTATCCCAAACAGAGTAACTTTCATTTAAAAGGCTACTCAGATGCAGATTTTGCAGGATACAAAGTTGATAGAAAAAGCACTTCTGGCTGTTGCCAACTCCTAGGATCCTCCTTGATAAGTTGGCACTCTAAGAAACAAAATTCAGTAGCCTTATCAATTGCAGAAGCCGAGTACATTGCTGCTGGTGCATGTTGCTCTCAGATTCTTTGGATAGCACAACAACTCAGAGACCTTGGAATTGATCTTAAAGGTATTCCTATTTTGTCTGATAATACTAGTGCTATTTCAATCACTAAAAATCCAGTGCAGCACTCGAGAACCAAGCACATTGATGTGAGACATCATTTTATAAGAGATCATGTGGAGAAAGGTGATGTATCAATATCCTTTATATTCACTGATTTTCAGTTAGCTAATATTTTTACTAAACCACTCCCTGAAGATCGTTTCAATTTTATTAGATTGGAGTTGGGTATGCTTAATAGGGAAGCACTTTCTTAGGGGGAGTAATTACTCCCTACATGAAAGTTCAGAATTCAAATGACATCTCAAGGCCTTGACTTCATAAGGTTTCGAGATGTTCATCCGAATAAAATTATATTGGATCAAACTCTGTTAGTATCTTATGGATATTCAACAAGGGTGTCTTTTGATTTTATTTACCTCTTTCAAAAATCGGTTTTCATATATTTTGATTCCCATTTCAAAATTATCCCAAATCTCTTTAATTTTTGCAAGTGGATGTGACACTTTGGGTTTAGAAAAATCAGATCATCATTACTTACTATTCAAGTGAGTTAATGAATCTGTACTTGCCAATTTGAAAAAAATGGGGAGACGATTCTGTTTCCAGATTTTTTGCTTTTTAATCTCTCCCTCCTCTCGGTCTAATCCACTCCTCCCTCACTCTCTCTGTGTTCATTCTCTCTCTCTCACCGAATCCCAAAAACCCTCTCTGTTTCTGTAACCAAAAATGTTGGGATCAAAGCTTTCTTCAGCGTCTCCGTCTCCAGCACCTTCTGCTAAGAGGTACAAGATGCCAGCCAACAAGGGGAAGCAAATAATGGCGGAATCTGAAGAACATTCCGAGGATTCCAGCGAGAACTCACCATCTCCACCACCTCTGATCAGGAAATCCAAAGGCAAAGCTCCAGCCACTTCTGCTCTTGCTCGGCCTCCCCAGGTATCTTCTGGCATTTCCCCTAATTGGTTTTGCTCTAAAGAGGTTGAGGAGTCCTGGAAACAGGACTTTTGCAACCATCGTTTATACTTCTCAGTGTTCTAAAAATCGCGCCTAGGCGCCGCCTAGGCGCTAGGCGGGACGGGACCTAGGAATTTTTAAGCCTAGGCGAGCCTCTAGGCGGAAATTCGTCTAGGAACCGCCTAGTCCCGCCTAGGCGCCGCCTGGGCCCGCCTAGGCACCGCCTGGTCCCGCCTAGGCGCCGCCTAGACCCTGCCTGGGCCCGCCTAGGCGCCGCCTAGTCCAACGATTATTCAATTTGAGCTTTTAAGCATATGATTAGTTGACTTAAGGTTTTTATATCCCCAAAGTCGGGATGCATTTTCTTTTTAGTCGAACTTATAGTTTCGGATTTTAAAAGGTTTTGAGTTGTTAGTCAGACATGTACTTTTGCGTTTATTTACTTTAGTGTTAGTTAAGCACCGCAAATTTGGGTTTATGAGTGATATTATGGATTATTATTACATTATATGAATTATTGACAAGTGTTATTCGTCAAAATATAAGGAAATAATCAAGTTTGTTCTAAGTCCGTCTAGGCGCCGCCTAGGCACCCGCCTAGCCGCCTAGGCGCTAGGCGGACACTCGCCGCCTAGCGGCCGCCTAGCGCCTTTTAGAACATTGATACTTCTGTGATGCTGTCGATTTCAACCTCCTCCAAACCATGCCCTTGCCTTGCATTTCCCTCCTCAAATCTACCTGCTTCTGGACCTTGCTCAACCCTGACAATTTTGCCTATCCCCAACTTACCCGACTCTTTTATGCCAACCTTACTGTTCATCGGGTAAATGGAACCCTAACCCTAGTATCCAAGGTCAAGAACACCCGAATCCGCCTTTCTCCTGAAAGCCTTGCCCTCATCCTTGATCTTCCAACTGAGATTCCCACAAAAGAATTCCCAAGCCGATTTGAGTGTCTCTCACGAGCACGAGATGAATTCTTCCTGAAATCTCAAGGCCCTGGATCTTCATCCACCCTCAAACCCACTCACACTGCCCTAAACCTTCAAGCCAAGCTCATCTTCACTATTTTGGCTCGCTATATCTTCCCACGCATCCATTCCAGGGAATTGGTGACCGAGATTCTTCTCGAGATTCTTTTCCTAATCATGAACGGATACGAGCCTGATTTACCCAAACTCATCCTCGACTACATGACCCATGTCTCTACCTCCTCTCGGCCTATGCCTATACCCTATGCAAACCTTTTGCCCAAAATCTTTGAAGCCTTTGACATCGACACATCAGGAGAAGAAAAGCAAACCTATAGTGGGATTGTTGATGAGGGTTGCCTAGATAGATTGGGCATTGCCAAAAACCTGAGGGGGCAATGGTTTCTAAGGAAAGACTCGAAGGGAAAACAGGTTGCTGAACCTAATATGAGTGAGGATAGATTGGCTGCTGTGGAGACTGAAATTCAAGACCTTAGGTTTGATCTGAGTAGGATGTGGTCGGATGTGGTGATTCGCCAGGACCAGACTCATGAGCTACTCTCTATGGTCAACTGCAAGCTTGATCAGATGATGCTTCTCAATGCTCTCACCTACACTGCTACAGACTCTATCATGCCAATGGAGCAAGAAACTTTCGATCATGTGCGTGAGAAGACAGGGAATGTCATCCTCAACTATGAAAATCAAGTGAAGAAACGTCCTATCCTGCGCCCCACACATCATGAACCCACCATTCTCACAGTCGAGCAATATGGTGTGGTCAAGAAATACAGGGATGTGGAGCGTCAAAGACAGCTTGCAGAGATGGAACGAGACAAGGTCACCAGAGACGCCCTTGCAAGGTGGAGGAAGAGGTGCAGGGATGAGGTCAGAAGGAAATACCTTCCACCCAACAAGCAGTACCCCACCTTTGGCGAATGGGTTGAGGAAGGCGCTGGCATTGCCCCTCCCGAAGATCCTAATGCTCCTGGCGCCCCTGGTACATCCTCAGCTGCTGGGCCATCCTCTGCTAAGAAAGGCAAGAAGGCACTAAGGAGCAAGAAGAAGAAGGTTGCAGATGGGGATTCTGACTCAAGGCCTTGATCTCCCACCATCTTTTCTCTACTTTCTAAAAACTCATCTTTTGCCGTTCGTCTTTTAAAACTCCTGGTCCTTTGGTTGTGTTTTGGTTGGTGTTTTCAGACATTTTCACCTCTCTGCCCTTTTGTTGGAAGACAAAAAGGGGGAGAATGTTTTGGTTGCCCTGCGTTTTGGCACTAGTTGGATAAGTTCTTGTCGGTTTTAAAACTTAGATGATCCAAATATTTTATGCTTATATTATAATATGCTTATTTCCTCTTATGATTACTGGAAATATGTTATGAATATTGTAACAGGTTTTGTCTTCCATCAAGGGGGAGATTGAAGACTCCACCTTGATTGTAAGATCTTGAGAACTAACGTACAGGTGATCTAAAGGATGATGAAAGACAAAAGGCTGGGTTTCAAGGTCTTGAAACCCAGACTAAAATGTTTGATCACTTATGCATTTCTCTATTTTGACTTGTTCTCTTACAGGAAAGAATTCGAGGCCAACCTTTTTGGGCCTAAATTATAATGGGCTTTATATTGGACCATGAGATGTGATTTGGACTTACTCCATTTATATATATGAGTTTCTCATCTAACCCATTTTATGTACTAGATACATTATGCATATTCTTTCATGATTTTACTTTTCATACAAGGAAAGAACCGATCCATAGTTGATCATACTTGATCATGAAGAAAGGCAAAGGAACATCTTGGAAGGCACACAAAGGATCAGTTTTGGAAGGAATTCAAATGTCTTGGAAAGAATTTGAAATTCAAACGGTTCTCCCTCCAAGAAACTCTACAAGTGTTCCTACTATAAAAAGACGAAGGCTAAGAAGGATGGATACTAACCAAGCAAGTACTCAAGCACTCATAGCATCCTAAAGCATTTGTCAAGTTTCTCTTACATTCTCCTAAATCCTAGTTGGTGAACATCGTTTAAAGAGTTGAGAGAAACACTAGCACTTATTGTACAAGTCATTCAATTTACACTTAGAGTTTTCATACTCGATCAAAGCACACTTAGTGTGTGGTGTGAGCTTTTATTTCACTTGTAAGGTTGAGAGTTAGAATAGAAGCGGTGAGGCTTTGTATAGAGAAAGGGAAGTTTCTCTAGGAAGTTCTAGGCTCAAGAAAAGTGAAATAAGAAGTGTTTGAATCCTACGGATTGGATAATCCTAGGCGGGGACGTAGGCCATTTGGTGCCGAACCTCGTTAACAATTCGTGTGTTCATCTTTTATATTCCGCATTTACATTGTCATATTCGATTTTACTTTGTCAAGTCCTGATAGCCTATATTAAGGTCTTGACAAGTTGCAGTTAATTTCTATTGTTGCGAAAATCGTCCATACTCTATTCATCCCCCCCTTCTAGAGTATTATTCATCGCCTTATAGACTCTTCAATGTTGATGATATGTTGGTAGCGGGTACTGACATGAATGATAACAAAAGGTTGAAGCACCAGTTATCAAAAGAGTTTGACATGAAGGACTTGGGTCAAGCAAAGAAGATTCTTGGAATACAAATTACAAGAGATAGGCAGAAAAGGACATTGCAGTTGTCTTAGTCAGAGTACATCAAACGTGTCTTGCAAAGGTTCAACATGGGCAATGCCAAACCTGTTGGGACACCCTTGGCTAACCATTTTCGCTTATCCAAGGATCAATCTCCTAAAACAGAAGAAGAAAGAGCTCTCATGGCTAAGATTCCTTATGCCACGGCCATCGGGAGTTTGATGTATGCAATGGTCTGTACAAGACCAGATATTGGACAAGCAGTGGGAGCTGTCAGTAGGTTTATGTCAAATCCCGGGAAAGTTCACTCAGAAGCAGTGAAATGGATTCTAAGGTATCTACAAGGAACGACAGAAAAATGTTTGTACTTTAGTAAGGGTGAATTAAAAGTACGAGGTTATGTAGATGCTGACTTTGGAGGCGAAGTCGATCACCGGAAGAGCACAACCGGTTACATATTCACTGTGGGAAATACAGATGTTAGTTGGATGTCACAATTGCAAAAGATTGTTGCTCTATCGACTACAAAGGCTGAGTATGTAGCAGTGACTGAAGCTAGTAAAGAGATGATATGGCTTCAAGGCTTGTTAACAGAGCTAGGATTCGTACAAGAGAATAATGTGTTGTACAGTGACAGTCAGAGTGCAATACACTTGGCAAAGAATTCGGCATTTCATTCTAGAACCAAGCACATTGGACTTCGATACCATTTCATCAAATCGTTGTTGGAAGATGATGTATTGAAACTGGAGAAGATCCAAGGCAGTAAGAATCCAGCGGACATGTTAACAAAGACGGTGACTATTGACAAATTGAAGTTGTGTTCAACTTCAGTTGGCCTGCAGGAGTGACTAGACCATGTGTGTGAAGACAGATTGAAATCAGTCTTCAAGTGGGAGATTGTTGAAGAAATAGTAAATTCTAATTTTAGTTTTAATAAAAGAAAATAACAACCATTCTTTTATTAGGTTGTGTAAAAGAGGTAATTACAATGAGAGGTGTGTGGGAGTTCCACCATCCGTTTCAAATCTTGTAAACCTATATAAACCCATAGGATTTCATTTGTTGGATATCCAATCCAAAAACACAGAGAGAAAAGCTTCGTTTAAAGCATTAAACAGAGAGAAGCTTTCGGGAGAATTTTCGGCGTAAAATTCCAGAGTGTGGTTTTGGTTGTAGGTGTTAAGTTGTAATCACATTATCATTCTATTAAAGTTTTGCGGCAGATTAGAAACATCTCGTGTGTGTTTTCTATCATTATCATTCTCATTATTCTGATTTTCAGGAAAGTTGGGCGTATTTTTCCCAACACTAAATAGTACTGATTTCACCGTGGTTCAATCTGATTAGGTATCTCAGATTCTGAGTCATTAGCTATTGTGAATTAAGAAATTAAATTATCAAGCAAATTGAAGCAAAGACTCCAAGATCTCGCTTATACTCGCCAGCAAATTGTCATCGGCGAAATCGATTGCACAATTTCTCCAAACCATTGCAGACTCCACGATATTAGATCAAATAGTTTCGTGAAGGGAACAAATTAACTAGTTATAGGTAGGATTTGTAATTGGATGCATAACAATCCAAATAACGATTGACAGTGACAGCAGGAGAAAACGAAAGTGAATTTGCGATTGGGAGGGAAGAAGGAAAAAATCACCGGATGATTTGCGGGAGAGGAGTCCAAATCCAATGATATATGTGGCCGGAAGCAAGTTGTTACAGTAATCCAATGATGCATCTATGTATATGACAACCGCCACCGCCCCTCGGTGAGAGATTTGGAAGCGGTAGTGAACCATCCGCTTGCGCTTCTGCATCACAATCAAATCTCCACCGGCGACAGTGGAAACGATCAATGCGGGCGTGGGCATGTGATTGTTGGATTCTTAACCAGAAAGAGAGTAATTTACGATTACCGATCGATCCGCCCCGCCAACTTGCGGAACTGGGATTGATTGGTAATTTGTAGTCCATTTTGTCCATCTATTATAAGGAATTCGCGGTTTGAAACAGCGACTTACTTATTATATTAATTTTTTTAAAACCTAGGGATAAAGTCGCTGTTTGACCCTGGTTTGGCTAATTTCTAAAATACTTTGATATTTTGGCTAATCTCCAAATATTTTTTCAAATTTTGATTTTTTTGGTTAATTTGAAAAAAAAATCTTTAAAATTTAGTATTCTTTAACTATTTTCCACCAAATATAACAAGTGAACTGTAAAATGAACTAGAAAGGTGGACCAGATGAGATGATCTTCGTCGAGAGTGATTATGTACTCTCCTCCATGAACCAAAACATATAATTCGAAATCCCAAACAACAACGAAAATCTGGGAAAACGAGAGGCCGAAGGGATCGGTAGACGGACTAACCGTCATGATACAACCAAAACAACCACCACAAAAAAAAAACCCAAATACAAAGATATCAATAAGCAAGACCAGCAGTGAGAAAGTCGAAAGACATCAAGTGAAGACTGCGAATGCCGAGAACATCTGCTATTCATGTAGACTTTTTTTAGATGATAAAATTATAAAACAATTTTTTTTAATAAATTTTATATATAAAATATTGATATTTTATACTCCATCCGTTTCATAATACATGTCCCTTTGCTTTTCGACACGCTTTTTAATAAACGAAAAACTCTATAAAATATTATTTTTTAATTAATTTTTTTATATAATTTGATAGAAAAAGAGTTTGGGCCAAGCTCAATGAACTGAGGCTTGGGCCCATCATTAATATTATTTCGTGGCAATAATGTTCATAGTTTTGTTTCCCTCTTAAAACTAAATCCCATGGTTGCACACAAGATGAAAAACACTTTTTAATATTTTACTTCATTGATTAAACATGGGATTAGTTTGAAAATATAAGTCATTTTAGGTTTTCTAGTTATTGGGATATGAGATTTGTTACTTTTTTTATTTTTTGCTCAAATTTTATTGGTTGATGAGGGTTGTAGATTATTAATGAGGGGTGGAAATGTAATAAGTTTATGATTTCCTTAATTTGTGTGCAAATGTCTAAAAGGATTTATATTTTTTAACAGATGTAGTACATACTCATCTCTAAATAAATATGATTAAATTAAAAAGAAAAAAAAACTTAAAAACAACCAATAGAAAGATCTTTTACTTTATTGAAAAGTGATAAAAAGTTTTTGTAATTGGGGAGGTGATATGCTTATATTTTAGCACTTTGTGTGCTAATGTGTATATTCTGAACACTCAAAGATAACCATTGAGGCACAAATTATTTCAAAATGTGCATATTTAAGCATTTGTATCATATCATTGAAGTTAGTTTAAACGTAGAGATTACACCCTATATATATAACAGAAATTAACCAATACTGTATTACATACTAATCTTGCGGGGAAATTTAGTCTCCCTCAAGTCATTAAAAAATATAAAACGAACAGCTATGGGAAACTCAAAAACATGCCACCCAAATTATAAGACCATGTGCAACGACTCTTAACTCATTTCGGTCACATCAGCAACTATTTTTGCCAGGGGCGGACCCATAAAGTTTTTAGCGGGGGGTCACCATATTAGTCGACAATAAGATCGAGAAAAAAATCGCAAAACACAACGTGATCGATAGTACAAACTAGTGTCAACCTATGGTTTCGAAAATACTACAAATATATAATACGAAAACAAGGATAAAAAAACGAAAAATAAATATATAAAATGCAATAAATAAACATTGCATTATTAACATGTAATAATGTATAACTAGATATAAAAAAATTTAAACTTGCGTAACTTCTTACCATATTCTCAAAATAAGTAATATAACCTATGGTTTCGAAACTCTCGAGATGAATTATAATATTTGAATATCAATTTAAGTAAAATATTAAAGTATTATAGTATATTGAAATAAAATTAAAGTGATTAATACTGCTGTAATTTTCAAACATTAATAACTTTTTACCCAGATGTCGGATTAGGGCGTATTATATATCAAAACGAAGCTATCGACGAGGAGAATACATCTATGTAATTTGTCGGATGAGGAGGGGGTCACGTGATCCCGTAGGACCCCCTAGGTCCGTCTCTAATTCCTGCCACGCCAGCTTACGTCAGTTTTCCACTAACTTTTCAGCTTTTTACATTTTTCATTCACAATAGAGAGTCGCACGACTCTTGTTAATGATATTATTCAAATTAATATTAATACGTATCATTAAAATAAAAAGGCACACAATTAAATTTAGAAATATTTTATTAACTTGATACACTGAAAAACACCAAAAAAAAACTACACGACTTAAACTTGCAAACAACATAATAAATTTGAAATAACACACACTCGTACAATAAAATTATGTTCGAATTTATGTATTTTTATGGTGTAAGTTTATATTGATTTAATTTAATGTTGTTTATGTGACTATAAATCTTTAACATATGGTAAACTTAGCGAAAAGTTTTTTTTCCTCAAAAATATGCAAAATGGGTGTCATTGGTTAGAGAAAAATAGATCGTAATCATAAATAATTTTTTTTTAAAAAATATTTTATTTAAAAATAATTTATTTAACGAATAAAATATGAAGGTTTTAATTTAATCAAAATCCCCTGTCATGTGGCTTACAACCATTGACTAGAAAAAAAAAATTAAAGCGGATGATTCGGTTTAAAATTAAGCAACTTCTCCCCCGAAACAAATTTTCTCTCTCCTCCCTCTTTCCACTTTTGCTGAGTTCACTTGGCTCCTTGTTTTGATCCGGGTTCCTCAGTGTTGCAAGTTTTCTAAGTAGTCGGTGATGTCAAACTTGTCAATGTATCATTATAAATCAATCCGCCACGTGCCCACGTGATTGACCCTGGCGATAGATAATGTTCAATTGTTCAGTGTTTGCACCCCGGTTCAGTGGCAGAGCTAGGAGGTGCTCGAGCACCCCCTAGCAGGAAAAAAATACAAAAAAAAAACTTTTTTTGCATATATTATTATATTTAGTATTTTTAAGGTAATATAACATCTTTAAATGATATTTGAAACAAAAGTGTTATCTAACTCAAGTGGTAAAGGAATGAAAGAACTTATAAAGGAGAATCAAAATCTCAAGTCTCTCATTTTTTATGTGATTTAACTATATCATTAATTCTTCTTCATTTCTCTTTATATTTTTCGTTTCTATCAACTATTTCATTAAAAAATCATTAAAAAGTAAATCTTATTTTCTTGTTTATACATTTAACCTTTTATTTCAATATTCTTTTAAAAGTAAATCTTCGTGATTTTTTCCTATATTTTCTTGTTTCTGTTCTATTTTTTTGGTTACTCTCAACTATTTAAATAAAAAATCATTAAAAAAGTCACAACTTTGGTTTTTTTTTTCAATTTTTTTTTTAAAAAAATCTTCTTAATAAGTATACACACAAAAATAAATTACAAAATTTTTTTAGCACCTCCCTAACGGAAATCCTGGCTCCATCACTGCCACGGTTTATATACTTTTAGTTAGTAAGGTCCGATCCTTAATTTTATGAGGCTTGGTTATGTAAAATGTGGGTTATTGTCTTATCGACTTATGACTAGACATGAACATGAGCCGGGCCTTTGGCATTTTAGCGGCCCATTGTACCGGGTCGGGCTTGGTGAAATACCTCAAATTATTTTTGGACTATTTCTTATTTTTATTTAATTAAATAAATCGATATTATATTCAAACTATAGTATATATCTTGTGAATTTGGTCATATAATAAATTCACCTAAGATATATGTTTTGAATTAGAATAATTAAATTATTCTAAAGAGTAATGATATACGAGTCGATTTAATTAGATAAAACCTCTACAAACTCTTATTATTTAATTGATGAAGTTAAATTAAATAATATCCATTCCGCTAAAGTGGAGAAACCTATCTTCTATCTCCACCTTTATCCGCTTCTTTTATTTCTTTTTCTTAAAATCTATTATTTACTCTTAATCTTTATTTTTAATTGATTCATAATCTCAAGAATAAAAAATCTATCTTTTTATCTAGACCTAATTCAACCGTATAGATACACGTCAAATCTAGGTTTCACAGCCCCAAAACGCCAAAACCAATTCAACATCCCACGCCCTCACCGACCCTCATCTTCCTCCCACAACCCCAAAACGCCAAAACCAATTCAACATTGCACGCCCTCACCGACCCTCATCTTCCTCTCCCAATTCGCCTTACGCCGTGAGTAGCCCCGCTGACCAGCACCGCCGGCATCCCGCGTCTCCCCTGAGCAGCCGCCGGCGACGTGAGCCACGAGCCACCACAGCCTACCATCGTCTTCGCCGCTGCACCCCCTGCAGTGCAGCCTTTCCCGGAAGACGTCAAGGCCGTCGCCCTTCACTGCCCGAGCGCCGCCTTCGATTTCTGCCGAGCCTTCGTCTTCGATTGTTGCCGCTAGCCAGGACCGAGCCCAGCCGCTTATCTCCGATCGCCACTGCTTTCACTCCGATTGCAGCATCCAATCGTCGCCAACCACCGCCCAGGTCGAGACCACCCCGGAGAACGCCGATTGCCGCGCCGTCGCCCCCGCGCCCTCGCTGCAATTGTCTCCGATTGCCGCACCCATCATCTTCGATTGCTGCCGCCAATCGTCGCGCCGAGACTCGCCTTCGCCGCTTCCAATCGCCGCCGGGGAGCTCGTCGGGTTCTTCCTTTGTCCTGTACGTGAGTTCGAAGAGATAGAAAACGGGAATTTCAATTTCTTTTATAGAAATTATAGAAACGTCCCTTATATTTATCCTAATTCCGTTTCTGGCCCTAAGTTAATTACTTATTAAGTTAAGCGGTTAATATTTCTAAATTATTCAATTCTTGCCCTTTTCAACGACACCAAGAAATCTCGAAGCACCCACGCCGGATCCCGCTTCCCGATGAATTCATATTGGTATAGATATTTAACTTTATAGAATTAATTCAATTTCAAATTGAGTTAAGTAAAGTTAATGATATAAAATATCAATATTAAATGTTCCTTATTTCCGTTGAATTCAATAGGTGCTAAAATCTCGCCTTGTTGTCATTAGCTGATCATCGAAGATTAAGGCAAGTGATTTCGTTAAACGCCCTTTGCGTGTTTCGTGATTCTTTTGATGTGCCTTTTAAATTCTTCCGTGTCGAATGCAGCCCTGTGGCCAATTTCCTTGCCAATTTTGATAAATTGCATACTCGTCTGCTTGATGTGATTTATCTCCTTATTCATAAATTGGCATGAGTTTAAATTAATGGGCAATTAGTAAATTAGTATAGTGATGTATTAAATATGTTGTTTGTTTATAACTTGAGATAAGTGAAAATTGCTCATTTTCTTCTTCCTAATTGCATGATAGTCTGCTTGTCTATTTCATGCAAATTAATAGCATGTGATATTAAGATCCTTGAAATATCCGTGCTTGTACGTCCTTGTTGATTTAATGTCGTTATTATGATCACCTGGTATGAACTGATTATGTATGATGAGTTAAGTTATGCACCATTTGATGCTTAGGTATGATAAGTTAAAATGCGCACCACGTGATGCGAGTGGCTATAAGCCTCTGACAAGTTCTACAGTAGACTGACTTGCAGGTTGTGGTTCGTTAAGCCACTGCCTTATAAGGTTTCATGAAACATCCATCCCAAAATCCGGACCGAATTGGGAATACCAGGAGGCATTGAGCTTGTTTTTTATGCAAGCGTAGGGGCGAGTTAATGTCTCTAAAGTAGCCATGTCTTTATGCATATTTTAGTTCTATATTCTATACACTTTGCATATTTAGGGTTGGGAATATGTTGAATTTATGTAGTATATACTTATTTGTCAGAAATAGAGATCTACATAAGTTTCTGTTTAATATTGCAGAATATGGAGCCATTTCGGAAGAAAACCAAAAAGCAAGGACGGAAGCTTAAGTCTACTCGATATCGATGAGTTGTACTCGATATCGACAAAGACATGTCCGGACACTACACTGATCGAGGAGCCCATGTCGAGAAGCTGAAGACGAAGAACCCCACTCCAGCTATTTCATCGAGATCGAGTTGCTTACTCGATGTCGACAAAGCCCCAAAGGCCACCCGGAGTCGAGGAGACCCTACCCGAGGATGCCGAGGGGAAACTACCCGACCTGGCCAGACTCCCGGACACACAGCAACACCACTCTTCGATATCGAGGAGAGTCCTCGATACCGACAAAGCCGAGCACCTGTCCGAGCATGTCGAGAAGAGTTGCTCGACAACACCAGAAAACCTAGTCGATAAGCCCACTCAACTCGAGATCGAAGAAGGTTCTCGAGATCGATGAACCCCAGGAGCCCATGTCTGAGCACATCGAGGAAGAGCAACCCGAGACCCGAGACGCCGAGCAGAAGCTGAAGTCGATGACCACCCAACTCGAGATCGAGGAAAACTCCTCAAGATCTAGGAAATCTTCCGGACACGCGTAACGCGGTTTAAGCTTTCCTACTCGGATTGGGATTCCTTGGGGCCGAAGATTGCCGAGTCTATCCAATTCTATCAAGTTCCATCATGGAGAAGAAGATTTATCCACTTGAAGACTTTTAGATATAATTCCCTTTTTAGATTTAATTATGTTGTTCCATTTATTTATCTTTAATGCTTTAGATATAGATTTAGATAAAGATAGAGATATTATATCCTCGAATAGCAAGGATTAGAAGGCTATAAATAAAGCCCATGGGGCTGATTTTAGGAATCGTTCAATTCACAAGCTAGAGAAGTAGTTCACAGAGACGGTTTAGGAGTTCAGAGGTTTTAGGGTTTTGGCATTCAGCGAAAGTTGGATTGCCGGGATTGTAAAGACTTTGAATTTAGTTTAATGCAAGTTTCTTTTCATACATCAATGTCTGAGGTTGCGATGAAGCGCGAGTAGTCCACCCACTTCTAGGGTTGGGGCGAGCCCAACAATAGCCTTGCATGTTTGAGGTAAAGATCCGACTTTTATCATGTTTTGAGCATCTACTACTTGTTATATGTTTATTACCCATCTAATGGAGGTCCATGCTAACAACTTGGATTGTAAACATAAAATTAGTAGAGACAATTAGGGTTTCTGGAAAGAGTTGTCTAATTGTTGGAAAAGGCGAAAGCTTAGTCCTTTGATGCGAATTATATGATTATCTGTTTTATTCTTGCCTTATGCATGCTTGGTTATCGTTGTTGCAAACCCCAATCTTGGAAGTCTTTTACATACAGTTTAGTTCGAAATCCCAAAGCACTTGTCTTTACTTTATTTCGTTTTTATTCTCTGTCTTACTCGATATCGAATTGCACTCCTCGATCTAGAGTTACTGATCTTCGATTCCAGAATCGCCATAGCTTCTGTCTGCAGGAACTCGACAAAGCCAACTCGACCAAGACGACTCTACTCGATCTCGAGTAAGACTAGTCGAGATCGACTAAGGCCTGTGCCTGCTGCTGCGCTGTTCGACTGTCCGATCTTCTGTCAGTAATTGTACTCGAGATCTAGGACCCCTGTTGTCGACCACTTCTGTGAGATTTCTCTGCTGACACGCTTCCTCGTGGATCGATCTTGACTTCCCACTACTGCATCGGGAGGAAGTCTTGTAATTATTTGCTGGGGCACGAATCTGGTTTGAATTTTTTATTATATTTTAAACTCGATTTCCTCCTACAACACGAGTGATGAGAGCTAGAGGTAGTAGTAGCAAAAATTGGGGTTTTTTTTGGGTATAGTTTAGTCTCCCCGACATTACATGAGGCTCTTGGTTTGGCCTCATACTTTTGTACATGGGTAATCCCTCATCTATATATTTACCGTTTCAGGAAACATCCATCCCGGAATGCATTCTCCGCGGGGTGGTAAAACAACGATCTGATGTAGGTCGTGGTCCTTGTTAAAGGCCCGACCGGTACCACGTAGTAATATTATTATTGTTATTATCATTGTGATTAGTGTGATTCTGGTTATTATCGACTATTAAATAGGTGATCACTTCAGTTATGTGTGAATTTTTACCTTTTAATTCAGTTTCCACTATAAATATTCGGGTCTTTCCTTTAACCTGTGACATACCGTTTTATGGTCACTGTAAGGTTAAAGTCTGAACATTTTTCCTATCATTTGTTAGTCTTAATTGTACTAACCATCCTATTTATTGGATGGCTGGTGTCCTTCGTACTCACGAAATACCAAACCATATTCCACAGGTCTAGTGCAAGCAGCGAAGCAGGAGAGAGTTGAAGAGCATGCTATCATTTATGAACCTTTACACTACAAGTTTTTGAACCATTAAAGTTTCCGTAATACTACTTTGGCTTTAGCTATTTTGGGAACTTATTACTACTTTATGATTTTGACACTTTAGCTTTATTGTTAGGATTGGATATTTTCTACTGTGATATTTAAGTTACTTCCGCATTAATTTATTCAACTGCTTAAGTGTCGTCTTGTTTATGGGAGCATGGTTGCATGTCCCTATAAGCCTCAGGTGAATTCAAAGACATTAAAGTCTGCGGATTCACTGGCGCTGTAACGCTCCATTGGGATTTAAAAAGGGGGTGTTACAGAAGGTGGTATCAGAGATGTAGGTTTAAAACATTTTCATTCAGATTTCAAAATGATTTCAAAAATGAATTTCAAAAAGGCTTTTATCAAAACTAAGTTTCCACTTATAAATGTAAGCAGTTTTGGAAATGATTTTAAAATCCTTGTCCGATAGTCCTGCTCAAGCTCCTGCTCTTGTTCTAAATCTTTCTTTATGGATTTTCTCGCTCGAGTACTGATGAGTCCTCACCCTCCTCGATAGATGCCTAATGTTCGCAAGACCTCAGGACTGCACGTCACGAGTTACCCCCAATGTATTGACCTCACCAACATCTCTGACACTGGGTCTGACTCAAGCACAGAGGTGGAGGTCGTGGGAAAAAGCTACAATGGAGCTATCCAATGGGAAGAATGTCCTGGTCGACCCTCCTGAAGGAGCTGCAGCTACAGAATATGGCAAGAAGCTCATCCGTGAGTGGTACAAGGAACATAATTTGGGAACTCCTCGATTCTATAGCGAGGAAAAGGCTGCAAGGGAAAAGAGAGCCATGTCAGCTCCCCTAGATGACAAAAGGAGAAAGTACCTCTAGAACCTCGTTCGAGTGAACGGCATGGAACCATCTCAAAGTCCTAGTGAGGAGAAGTCAAAGAAGAAATCCTTTTTGGAAACCCTAGCTGATGAGAAAGCATCCCAGGCTTTGCAAGCAAGAAGAGCGAGGCAGAGGCTCCGCATGAGGGAGACCGGGGAAATATACAGGAATAAGAAACGAATTATGAATGAGCTGGAAAAACGCTGTGATCAGGCTAGAGATGAGATCAAAAAGAGATGTGTGAGCATGCTGAGTCAGAGAGAGAAGCAGCATCACAAAAGCATAGCTCTGGAGTGGACAAACTCGTCGAGTTGTTTGTCTATGCAGAAGACGACAAGGATTAATATCGCATCAGAAATACCAGCAGAATACCCAGATTCCTGCAGGTTCACAACCGATTGTGAACAAAGGGAAGAATGTCGTTGGGCCATCTCAGCAGGGTCCACGACTATATGATATGCGTAGTCTGGATGACACTACTTCTTCTATGGCCCAAGGTGTTATCTATCGCCGAGTTGAGCCAATTAATATTCTTTTTTATCCAGGTGCTTCTCATTCTTTTCCAGCCGAGCAAACTGTTGAAAGACTCGGATTAGAATCTGTGACTCAAGATGATTCCTTCATTGTGAAATACCCTGATTGGAATAGAGTTAGAGGTAGAAAAATGCTATTCCGCTCTCCCATCGCGATAGGTGGCGATGGGTACCTTGCCGATCTTGTTCTTCTTCCGATCCTTTCTTAGGATGTCATTCTCGATATGGATTGGCTTACTCGCCATGTTGCAATCATTGATTGTGGATGGAGAATCGTGACCATTTCGTCGGACGGTAGGGTTGTGTGCAGATTTCGTGGGTGCATCCCCGAGGAGGATGGTCGTGTTATTAATGTAACGTAGGCAACCAGATTGTTACGTCAAGGTTGTGCCGGATTCTTATGCTATCTACAGGATCAGTCGTCCGACCCGATCCCTATCTCCGATATTCCTATAGTCTGAGAATTCCCTGATGTTTTCCCCGACGAGATTCCTGGTTTACCTCTGAAGCGATTCATTGAGTTCACTATTGACTTAGAGCCAGGAACCGCTCCCATTTCCAAAGCCCCATATCGCATGGCTCCCATGGAGATGTAAGAGTTGAAGAGTCAGCTTGAATAGTTGTTATAGAAGGGTTATATTCGACCCAGTGCTTCACCTTGGAATGCTCCTGTGTTGTTTGTGAAGAAGAAAGACACCTCTTTCGGTCTGTGTATTGATTACCGGGGGCTGAATAAGGTGACGATCAAGAACAAGGATCCACTGCCACACATCGATGATTTATTGGATCGACTTTTGGGAGCAAAGATATTCTCCAAGATTGACCTTCGATCTAGTTACCATCAGCTCTGAGTTCGTGACGAGGATATTCCAAAGACTGCTTTCAAGACGCGTTATGGGCACTATGAGTTCGTGGTGATGCCTTTTGGCTTAACAAATGTCTCATCAGTCTTCATGAATCTGATAAACCGTTATTTTCACCAGTATTTGGACAAGTTCGTCGTAGTCTTCATCGACGACATTTTGATCTACTCGCCGAGTGAGGAGGCTCACTCCGTACACTGGAGAACTATTTTGATGACACTGCGAAAGCATCAGTTGTACACCAAGTTGTCTAAGTGTGACTTTTGGATGAAGTAGGTGGCATTCCTAGGCTACATCATCACGGAGGAAGGGGTGATGGTTGACCCCCAGAAGATAGCAATTGTAGAGAAGTGGAATCTGCCAAAGAACGTTAAGGAGAACAGGAGTTTTCTAGGACTAGTAAGTTACTATGGGAGGTTCGTGTAAGGTTTTCCAAATTGGCCCAACCACTGACCTTACTTCTGTGTAAATCCCAGAAATTCGTTCGGAATGACAAGTGCGAAGCGAGCTTTCAAGAGCTCAAGAAGTGGTTGACCACATCACCTATTCCGGCACTCCCTAAGGAGTCAGAGGATTATATGATTTACAGTGATACTTCCAAGAAAGGTTTGAGTTGCGTATTGATGCAAGATGGGAATGTGATAGCTTAGGCATCACGATAGTTGAAGCCGTATGAGGAGAAATACCCAGTGCAGGATCTAGAACTAGCTGTTGTGGTATTTGCTCTAAAAATCTAGCGCCATTATCTGTATGGAGTTCGTTCCTAGATATACACCGACCACAAAAGCATCAAGTATGTGTTCACTCAGAAGGAGTTGAACATGAGACAGAGACGCTGGTTAGAACTTATTAAGGATTATGACATTGAGCTTCTCTATCATCTTGGAAAGGCTAATGTCGTAGCTGATGCTTTGAGCCGCAAATCTCAGCACGAGGCTATGATTAGCTTTTGACAGCAAGTCCTGTTATGCAAAGGAATCTGCTCAAGTTAGATGTTGAAGTGTGGTTTGAAAGGAACCGAGGACAGTTGTGTATGATGGGGGTTCAGTCAGATCTGCTAGTGGAGATAAAGGCAAAGTAGACAGAGGATGTTGTGTTACTGCAGATCACCGTTGATTTCATTGATGGTAAATCCCAGGCTTTTTCGTGAGGGATGAGGGATCCTTATGGTCTGGGAATCGCATATGCGTCTTCAATGTCCCTGAGATCTGACGGACCCTCCTTGAGGAAGCTTATGCATCCGGTTATTCGGTGCATCTTGGAGCTAGTAAGATGTACAAGGATTTGAGGAAGAACTACTGGTGGTCTGGTATGAAGAATGAAGTAACCGAGCACATGGACAGATGTTTGGTATGTCAGCAGGTCAAGATTGAGCACCAGAAACCTGGTGGGAAGCTCTAACCACTTCCAGTACCCACATGGAAGTGGGAACAGATCTTGATGGATTTCGTTATGTGGCTCCCTAAGGTTAGGGGCAGAAGGATGCCAGTTGGGTGATTGTTGATCGACTCACCAAATGTGCACACTTCATTGTTATCCGATCTAACTTGAAGTTGGCAAAGGTAGCAGAGTTGTACCTTCAGCACATAGTCCGCCTTCACGGTGTTCCGTCGTCCATTGTCTCTGATCGTGATGGACGATTCATCTCAGAGTTTTGGAAGTAGTTACATGAGAGACTTGGAACTCAGCTGAATTTCAGTACTTCTTTTCATCCTAAGACAGATGGTCAATCGGAGAGGACCATCCAAACACTAGAGGATATGCTACGAGCCCGTGTCCTGGATAGACTGATAGATTGGGAGACCAGTGTAAGTTTGATTGAGTTCACTTACAACAATAGCTGACATTCATCCATAAAGATGACTCCTTTTGAAGCCCCTATGGACAGAAGTGTCGATCACCAATGTGTTGGGATGATACGACAGATGCTATCCATATAGGTCCGGAGTTGTTAGAGAAGACAACTGAATAAGTTGCGATGATCAGGCAACGAATGTTGACCGCTCAGAGTCGCCAAAAGTCTTATGCTGACCCTAGGCGTAGAGAGGTCAACTTTGAGGTGGGCGACAAGGACCTTTAATCATACTCTCTATATATTATTCCAGCATGCAGTTAACGTTATTGCATTGTATACATGCAGATACAATTTGCATATCACTCGATCATTTTCTTTCATAATGATCCGAGACTCCTTTTTGGGTGAGCTTGATTTTCCTTTTAATTGGCCTATACTTTTTATTATTAGTCACATGTAGAATTAATAATTAATTGCATGGGTAATGATTGAATTGGTCCATATCTATATATTGCAAATTATCTCATAACTCTGAAGTTTTAGTTCAAATCTTTTAAATGATACCCTAACCTACCCCCCCCCCCCCCCCTCTCTCTTTCTCTCTCTCGTTCGTGAAAGTGTCACCCACGAAGGGAGTCTTCCGGTTTGGAAAGCGAGGGGAGCTGAACCCTCGATATGTCGGGCCATTTGAATTTCTGCAACGTGTAGGCAATGTTGCCTACCGCCTTGCTCGGCCTCCGTCAGCTCATCTGGTACATGATGTCTTCCATGTATCACTGTTACAGAAGTATGTGCCTGACCCAACCCATATCTTGAGCTATGAGGAAGAAACGGTGTAGATTCTAGAGCGATGAGAAGCAACTTCGCACCAAGGTAGTCCCGCTCGTCAAAATGCTTTGGTCAAAGCACGGGACTGAGGAGATGACTTGGGAAATTGAAGAAGAAATGAGGAAACACTTTCCTCAGTTGTTTTCTACTTAGCACGAGTCGCATAGTGATTCCATTACCTCGTTTATTCGAATATTAATAAATAAGGGAAGCTTATTAGAGACCTTATGGCATAGTTCCTTGGGTTAATGTTTTGGATTCATCTTTACAACCTTACAGGTTTCGAGTCAAAGTGGGGAATTGGTGTGCAAATTGGTAATATTCTAACGTTGAATACCATATAAGCTATTAACACCTCCCCCACTAATATTCCTTTCATTTTATATAATCGGTTGTAGTATATTGATACTTTTGATTCCATATCAAGCTGGTCAATCCGTGTGTTTATAGACATCGGAAAAGAGTCGGGAAGTGCTCCCTATAGACTCTAGAAGGGCTGCTCTGTTTCACTTCTGTATAAGCAGGAATAATACCTGCATGTGAAATCAGTGATTAATGATCGATATGTCATACGTAAGGTTCTCCAGGAGGATAATTAGTTACTTTTTATGTAGGTAGGTGCAACTTTCCTAAATCTTGATTGTATTAAACGATCATGGGTTATATATTTCATCTCTCCTTTCCATGATCGAGCAACCGAACTCTCATTGGTAAAAAGCTTGAGAATAGTACTTTTAAATATAGATATACACGATTTATGTTTATGAAGACAAGGACGCAAGGACGCATGTGCTGAAGAACCGGACAATATTCATGTCCACAAACCAGAAGACGAAGAGCCACAACTCATCTCATATGAATAACGCTGGCTGGTTTTGTCACAATAGTTGCCTTCAAAGCCACCCGAGCCATTTGACAACCTGGGAAAAGGAAGCCAGATGGGGTTGAGACGAAAACCAATGACAAGCTAGTTAACCATGTTTCTTATGTGATGCGAGTTCACTTATCTCGAGCAACGAGCGTGAATATCAAAAAATGTCTTTTAAAATTTCATTATCCTTATTTTAGATATTTATAACTATATAACTATGGAGATACACTGTTTTCATAGGATTAAAAATTTCAAACTTTGCCATCGAGGAGTTCGGAAAGCAATGAGTTATTTTAGATGTAATTCTCATCGCTCACGTATTCGATAAGTTCATTAAGCGAATCATGCATAAATTTTACCCATCTGGGAACCATTTTTAGATATACATAGTTTTGCTTTGATCAATCTATATCCTCTCATCTATTTTGAGGTTATTATCCTATCTTAAATTCATTTTTCGTTTCTTTTCTAAGTTTCGGGACGAAACTTATTTTTAGTGGGGAGGTATGAAACACCCCAAATTATTTTTGGACTTTTTCTTATTTTTATTTAATTAAATAAATCGATATTATATTCAAACTATAATATATATCTTGTGAATTTGGTCATATAATAAATTCACCTAAGATATATGTTTTGAATTAGAATAATTAAATTAATTTAAAGAGTAATGATAAACGAGTCGATTTAATTAGATAAAACCTCTACATACTCTTATTATTTAATTGATGAAGTTATATTAAAAAATATCCAATCCACTAAAGTGGAGAAACCTATCTTCTATCTCCACCTTTATCCGCTTATTTTATTTCTTTTTCTTAAAATCTATTATTTACTCTTAATCTCTATTTTTAATTGATTAATAATGTCAAGAATAAAAAATCTATCTTTTTATCTAGCCCTAATTCAACCGTATAGATACACCTCAAATCTAGATTTCCCACCCCCCAAAACGCCAAAACCAATTCAACATCGCACGCCCTCACCGACCCTCATCTTCCTCTCCCAATTCGCCTTACGCCGTGAGTAGCCCCGCTGATCAGCACCGCCGGCATCCCGCGTCTCCCCTGAGCAGCCGTCGGCGACGTGAGCCACGAGCCACCACAGCCTGCCATCGTCTTCGCCGTTGCACCCCTGCAGTGCAGCCTTTCCCGGAAGACGTCAAGGTCGTCACCCTTCACTGCCCGAGCGCCGCCTTCGATTTCTGCTGAGCCTTCGTCTTCGATTGTTGCCGCTAGCTGAGACCGAGCCCAGCCGCTTGCCTCCGATCGCCACTGCTTTCACTCCGATTGCAGCCTCCGATCGTCGCCAACCACCGCCCAGGTCGAGACCACCCCGGAGAACGCAGATTGCCGCGCCGTCGCCCCCGCGCCCTTGCTGCAATTGTCTCCGATTGCCGCACCCATCATCTTCGATTGTTGCCGCCAGCCTCCGCCGTCGACTGCTGCCGCCAATCGTCGCGCCGAGACTCGCCTTCGCCGCTTCCAATCGCCGCCGGGGAGCTTCGTCGGGTTCTTCCTTTGTCCTGTACGTGAGTTCGAAGAGATAGAAAGCGGGAATTTCAATTTCTTTTATAGAAATTACAGAAACATCCCTTCTGTTTATCCTAATTTCGTTTCTGGACCTAAGTTAATTACTTATTAGGTTAAGCGGCCAATATTTCTAAATTATTCAATTCTTGCCCTTTTCAGCGACAACAAGAAATCTCGAAACACCCACGCCGGATCCCGCTTCCCGAGGAATTCATATTGGTATAGATATTTAACTTTATAGAATTAATTCAATTTCAAATTGAGTTAAGTAAAGTTAATGGTATAAAATATCAATATTAAATGTTCCTTGTTTCCATTGGATTCAATAGGTGCTAAAATCTCGCCTTGTTGTCATCAGCTGATCATCGAAGATTAAGGCAAGTGATTTCGTTCAACGCGCTTTGCGTGTTTCGTGATTCTTTTGATGTGCCTTTTAAATTCTTCCTTATCGAATGCGGCCCTGTGGCCAATTTCCTTGCCAATTTCGATAAATTGCATACATGTCTGCTTGATGTGATTTATCTCCTTATTCACAAATTAGCATGAGTTTAAATTAATGGGCAATTAGTAAATTAGTATAGTGATGTATTAAATATGTTGTTTGTTTATAACTTGAGATAAGTGAAAATTGCTCATTTTCTTCTTCCTAATTTCATGATAGTCTGTTTGTCTCTTTCATGCAAATTAATAGCATGCGGTATTAAGATCCTTGAAATATCCGTGCTTGTACGTCCTTGTTGATTTAATGTCATTATTATGATCACCTAGTATGAACTGGTTACGTATGATGAGTTAAGTTATGCACCATGTGATGCTTAGGTATGATAAGTTAAAATGCGCACCAGCTGATGCGAGTGGCTATAAGTCTTTGGCAAGTTCTGTAATAGACTGAGTTGCAGGTTGTGGTTTGTTAAGCCACCGCCTTATAAGGTTTCAGGAAACATCCATCCCGGAATGCATTCTCCACGGGGTGGTAAAACAACGATCTGATGTAGGTCGTGGTCCTTGTTAAAGGCCCGAACGGTACCACGTAGTAATATTATTATTGTTATTATCATTGTGATTAGTGTGATTATGGTTATTATCGACTATTAAATAGGTGATCACATCAGTTATTATACTCATCCGTCTCGGGTATAATTCCCTTTCTTATCTTATAATTATCGATCATTATGATCATCCGAGTCATGTGTGAATTTTTACCTTTTTATTCAGTTTCCACTTTAAATATTCGGGTCTTTCCCTTAACCTATGACATACCGTTTTATTGTCACTGTAAGGTTAAAGTCTGAACATTTTTCCTATCATTTGCTAGTCTTAATTGTACTAACCATTCTATTTATTGGATGGCTGGTGTCCTTCGTACTCACAAAACACCAGACCATATTCCACAGGTCTAGTGCAAGCAGCAAAGCAGGAGAGAGTTGAAGAGCGAGCTATCATTTATGCACCTTTACATTACAAGTTTTTGAACCATTAAAGTTTCCGCGATACTACTTTGGTTTTAGCTATTTTTGGAACTTATTACTACTTTATGATTTTGACACTTTAGCTTTATTATTAGGATTGGATATTTTCTACTGTGATAATTAAGTTACTTCCGCATTGATTTATTCAACTGCTTAAGTGTCGTCTTGTTTATGGGAGCATGGTTTCATGTCCCTATAAGCCTCAGGTGAATTCAAAAACATTAAAGTCTGCGGATTCACTGGCGCTGTAACGCTCCATTGGGATTTAAAAAGGGGTGTTACACTTGGGCCAGACCCGGTTTTTGGGCCTAGTACCTTGTCCAAGCCCGCCCTTGTTGGCGGGCTGGGCCGCCCGCCGGGCCTACTGGGCTTTTTTGTTAGGAAATGATTCGGAACGGGGAACCTTACCCGATGGCATAACCGGTTATGTTACTAAATTTTCGTTTTAGCTATCCATGCATCAAACACAATTAAAGACATAACACGTATAAATCTATACTTTATGTATATATATAACATAATATAATACACTATATATATACACTTTTGAAAAAAAAAATATATATAAATACACATTGTATAATATATACACACACTATATAAATATATATAGGTAAAAAAAATACACATACTGTATAAATATATATAGTTTGTATTTATGATAAAAAAAATCATTATATATAATTAAACGTATTATACATATAATATTATAATATTAATATATATCGGGCCAGGCCTACCGGCCCGCTTGTACCTCATATTTGGCCAAAGTCCGGTCCGGATCTGTCGGCCCAATTGGACCGATTGTTCTATCCAAGCCCGCCTTTTTCTCCGGATGAATTAGCCCAAGTCTACTCAGATCTACTTATGAACTATCACTTTTCGGTCTTGCTTTTAGATTTACGTTTTGGTGTAAGCCTGGCATACTGTATTAAATAGTTTTTACTTTTGAGCGTGACAAAATTATTTAATTATACGTAGTATTAGACAGTACTAAGTTACACTCCATTTTACCTGTATGCGTGGTTAGTTTGGTCACATGTCATTCCTTAGGTAAATGGTCCAACTTCTAAATATACAGCTAGTTTAAATTCACACATGCAATAGGTCGATATTAAAAAGATAAGTGTAATATAGAGATATACTATAGTTTACTTTGATTTGTTTTGTTAGTTGAAAAAAAAAAACGCTACAAAAGAACAATTAGCGGCTAGATAGGAATTAAAACATGATAATAATGAATCTCCTTTGGCATTAAATTTGATTAAATTAGTCTAAATGCTTTCTAGCAGTAGGTTAACTACAGCTAAAGGTACACCGTACACATACTGGCTAAGCTATAGTAAGTAACTTCCCACAGTCCATAACTTCCCAGTTTGGCCTTCCCAGTGTAAACTCCAAGTTCACCCCATTATCCGACGACCACGATGACGATGACAATGATCGAGCCCTCATGTCCATCTTTCTCCCCATATTGTCCCGTTGATCGATCTACATCAAACAATGTACATGATCAGCGTCTGCGCTCACAAATTGAATTAGTCCTCCCCAAAATCCAACAAGAGTCCATAAAAACTAAACCAATAGATAAGTACCTCAACTTCATTGATTCGGGAGTGCGAATGGCTAAACAATTGGGAACCTCTGTTAAAAAGATGTAACATTACTTACGGAGTAATTGTGTAATGGATGGATCAATCAATTGAGGTTAAATTCAAATCTTTGAGCATGAGCATGAGCAATTAATTCTAAGGGGAAAAAAAGTCCGCTATAGTGAGTAGTTGGGAAAATGTAGAGCTAGGTAGGTGATCTATTCTAGTGTAGCCGCCCAAATGAAGGGGGACCAACAAAAAAGAATAAAAGCAAGTCAACCAAATACAAAAGCAAACAGGACTGGAGAAAGGTTCAAGAGGGTAAGTGAGTAACCCCTATATTTCACCCTACACCCACAAATTGGTACAGTACATAAACCTTTTGATTGGGAGCAATGCTTTGAGATTTGAGCTGCTTTTACTACACTAGTTCAATTGACTTTTTTTTTTTTTAAACTAAAAGAGATTGTTTTGTTGAACGAAAGCATTCATAGTATGTTAAATCAATTAATGAATGGCAGCCCAAATCTTACATATTGATGTCATTTAGTGGTGAGGAGTTGAGGGAATAGTAAGAATCCAGTCCTCTTTCAGCCACTTCATGATGATGATGATGATGACGACTTTCATCTTCTGTCCTTTGGTTAAAAAAACCTTCAGCCAGCTGCAATGGCTCTGCCAAAAAAAGCATCCCATAGCAGATGATAATGTCATAATACCATACATATCTTCAACCAGGTAATTATTGAATATATAAATCATGATAAACCCTTTAATCCGAAAGAGCTTAGATCTACAATACAGTACTAAAAGAGTACTTGGGATGGATACTGAATTACTGATTGGGTCAGAAATAATTAGCAATTTCACACTTGATTAGCTGACACACACACATATACCTGTTGATGATGGTTTCTCAGTGCTCTTAACTGTCCTATACATCTGCATGGACACACCAGTACACAGAAAACAAAATTACAAGGAGAAACAAAGCTTACTTTAATCAAAACACACTTGAAAGTTCAAACAAACATAATCAAGGATGCCTGGGTTACTTTAATCAAAACCTAGTGATTCGTGACTTCCATAGCTTCTTTTCCATTGAATGTTTGATTTCACGCACTGGCTTGTTTGCAGTATTTTTATTTGTGCTTTGTTCTACTACCGGTTACCGTCTTTACATTGAATTGGTACCCCTTGATCTATATAGTAGGCATATTTAGTATATTGAATTACTATGTTTTGAACAAAAAGCCGAGAGTGCGCATAACAACTATACAACAAGTACTGACATGTCATCGCCCAGCCAGAAAACTCTTCAATTTAAAATATTTCCCTTATTTTTGGCGGACTCATGATATATAGAGTCCACTATTACAGCAGAAACTAAGGGAGGGAAAAAAACATGATGAAACCCATAAATAAGGGAGAATTAAACATGATGAAAATCTGACCTGCAAGTGGCTCTTCACATGAGCTAGGGTTAAATCCTTGACATTCATCAATTCTAGCACTGATTTTGGAGTTGCTCCTGTTTTATTATAATATCATGAAATATGAATTTGGTTTTTTTTAAAAAAAAAAGGAAAAGAAAATCCAACTAATTAAACTAAGAGATTCAAGACTCACTTTCATGGCCTCCAAGGAGCTGAACAGCATGAACAAAATGGGAGTGGAGAGTAGAGGTCCATCTCATCCTCGGAGCTCTAGCGACGCTCCTCTTAACACCACTAGTACTCCGCCTGAAATGATCCCGGCCGTACAACTGAGGCTGGTGGTGGTTCATCATCATTCGGTGGGCATGATCAGTGTTCATCCCTCTTGTGATGGGGAGTTGGGAGGGCAACAGATAGCCGCTGTAATCAAACCCTAAGCTCAAATTAGGCTCAGTAGTACCAAACAAACCCAGATTCCGATTCACATCACTGAAACCCCCAATTTCACGGCTGAAATCGCTTCCTGCAGTGCTGCTTCCGGAGTCGGAGCTCCGGTCGCTGTGAATTAGGGTTCTGCCGTCAAAACCCCCAAATTCCCTGCACTCAAGCAGACCTGAAATTGAAGGCGGGCTGATGTGCAGGGAGAGGTCAGGCATGGAGTCTTCAGCTGCAGGATTCATCAAGTACATGATCTTCAACAATTAATGAAGAAGAGAAAGAAAAAAGAAGAAGATAAAGGTCCGAGCTTTGTGTTGTGTTTTCAAAGGGGCCGGGCGATATTTGAGGATGTGGAGGATGAAAGCGGAGGGGTCTTTATAAAAGAGGGGACTGTGATTAGATCATGAGTGCCTTATGATTTGCATGGAAGCCTTTAAACTCGAACTGTGTGAAAGAGAGAGGGAGAGAGGGAAAAAGGGATGAATTAAAGAAAGGGGATAGGCTTTTTTAGTAGGTTTCCTCTTGCTAGGGGCTATGGATGGGGAATAAAATAATACAGTAATTTATTGGGGGGAAAGGGAATTGCAGAGTGGTACTGTTGCTCATGCTCAGAGATGAAAAGGAAAGAAAACAAGCTCTAAACTGAAACGTAATCCCCCAGGAAAGAGATGGGGGTAAACAGATACAGACTTTTTCTTTCTTTTTTTTTGTTGCAGGAATGGGGATGGTTTCAAGTTTGAAGAACACAGACAAGTTAATACAAAGAGGAAACTTGGGGCATTTAATTTCATGGAATGCACATTGCAGAGGGTGCAAAAAAGCCCAAACCCCCAAATACAGATCTTTATGGAAACAGTTTTTATTTATTTATTTATTTTATTTTTAACTGTATTATCTTGAATGAGGATATACCAAATATTTACCAAATTACCAACTTAATTACACCCTCCCTTATAAAAGTTGTTGGTGTATGATTTTTTTAACCAATTGATTTAAACCAATTAATTAACTTTTGAGCAAAAATGTGATTTTTGGTCTAGTGAGATGAAACATTAGATTCCATTAAGCGTGTAGAGAAGTTCTTGTCCTCATCAAAGAGTCTCTATAATATTCAATTAGTAGATCGTTCCCACACCATAATGCGATTTTTACAAAATAAAATCTTAATAATAAAATAAATTAATATTATATAATTAAATAAAATTTTACTTTAATATTTTGAATTAAACTTACAAGAACAAATTACTCATAAGATAAAGATGTAATAAGCTCATTTAAGATGGACACCACTATGTTAATATATATAAAGACTTATAAATAGAAATAGATTATATATGAATTTAATATTTTGAATTAAACCCAATAATTATTTGAAAGTTAAAATCAATTGGAAAATAGGGGAAAAAGAGGGGGAAAAGTAATTAGTTAAAAACGAGATGATTAAAGAGATGTGAGCGAAAACTTTTCTTTTTTAAGACTTTATATAGATAGATATAAATATATATTTGAATATAGATTTAGCTTTGGCAAATTCAATCGGACGAGATCTTTTGGTCTCTCGATATATATATTTGAATATAGATATATATTCTATCGATTTTTTCGATCTTTCGTTTTCCCAGACTTCGGTTGATGTTTGGGATTTCAAATTATTTCCTTTAAAAAAAAGACGGTGAAAAGGAATGGAATATTGGGATGGGCACTCATTTTTATTTTTACTTGTACGTTACGTCCCCAATTTATATAATTAATTTGAATCTTCAAGTCCTCCCATAAATTTGTTGCTTTGTTGGAAATTAGTAGTTTTAACTATGATCGATGTGAGTAAAGTCTACACCTTATAATCGCTAGGTTTTTCTCTGTTCCACCTATTCCCGTATTATAATTTAATATTCCATATAGTATTTGTTATTTTCTCAATGAGGCTTTGATGTCCTAAATTCCTCGCGCCTTGCAAGCTAATGCTGACATAGGTGGGAATCGGATGTTTGTAATTTAATTTAACTATTATTAGTAATAGATTTTGTGTCGTGTACGGTATGATTCATTTTTTAAACTCAAATAATAAATTAGTTATTATATTATAATAGTATCATTTTTGCACCATAACGCCTTGTAAAAGAAATAGAAATAAAATTACATTATAGTAGCTATATAATATATACATTTCATGCACATATTCTTAAACTCTAATGAATGAAAAAAAAATATTTTGTTAGAAAACAAAGATAGTAGAGAATCATGAGCGCTCCCAAAGAAAACCTTGCGAATTCACCGGCCTCGGCCACAGTCAATCACAGTCCGACTCCAACCGCCCAGAGAGCCATCGAATGGAACCAAATCGTGGAGAGATACGGTGATGGGAGACGTCCAACAGCACAAATCGGTGCTCGCACCAGGATTACTCGCAAAGAAGGTGCCAATGTCTTTCCCCAATGGGAATGAAGGGGATCCGGTTATAGAGATAGGACAAGAAGTCATGGAAGTGCTAGCACGGCCGGGACATCATCAGTGATCTTCAAATTGCTTGGCGGTTTCGTGCCCTACAATGCAATGGAAAGGAAGTTGAAGGAGTTGTGGAACCGGGAGAATGTTCTTGGTAGATCTATCGAATGGCTACTACATGGTGCAGTTTGACAACGACTACAACAACAGCAACGCCCTCACCGGTGGATCATGGATGATATTCGACAATGACGAGAGGGTTTCTGGACCAAATAAATTTGTAGTCAAGACCCCGCTATAGGATAGTGGAGTCAGGTTCGTCCTCATGAGAGAAGTCAGCGGTTCTAGGTTTAGTGTGTTTTGGGGTTCAGGGATAGCAGAAAAAGGTGATGAGGGTGGCTGTCGACAAAGAATAGAGGGGTCGATGTCGAGGGATGGAGAGAGAATGGTGGTTTGATATCGAGTAGAATATGTGCCGAATAAAAATAATAAAATAAAACAAATAAAGATGCAAACTTCCAAGGTTAGGGATCACCACAACAATAAACATATGTGTAGATTATAAATCACATAAAGATGCATGCTTTATATCAAAGAATCGACTTTCGCAAATTCCAACAATTTAGGTGATAGAGGCTCTCGCATAAAAACCTAAGACGACTTGACTTTAAAAGCCTAGAAGAAAGAAATTAGAAACAAACCATAATAAAAGAAATTAACTTTAACATAAAATAAACTAAAACTTACAACCGTTCGTCTTCTTCCTTCTCCTCCTTGCGCCTCCTCTCTCTCTCTCCTCCTCCTCCTTGTGTCCTAAGACGACTTGACTTGAATGAATGAAAATCAGCCCCCTAAGGCTTTATTTATAGGCTTCATTCCCTAGCTATTCTAGGAAAGAAACTATATCTATATCTAATTTTATCTATCTAATAACATAAAGATAAAACATGGAAATAAATAATTAAATCTAAATAGGAAATTATATCTAAAATAGGTAAAATATCTTCCATGTGTTGACAGGTCTTCTCCATGATGGATCTTGATAGAATTGGATAGAACTCGGCAACCTTCGGCCTCAAGGAATCCCAATCCGAGTAGAATAGCTCAAAACCGCGTAACGCGTCTCTGGGTGGCTTTTCTCGATCTCGAGTGGGTTTACTCGATCTCGAGTAACATGGACGCCGACTTCAGCTTGGCTCGGCGTCTCGGGTAGCTAGTGCTCGACATGCTCGGACATTGGTTCTCTGATCTTCTCGATCTCGAGTATCGTACTCGATCTCGAGTAGGGTGGCTTCATCGACTTGGCCGGCTCGTCATGTCGGGTAGCTTCTCTTCGACACTGCTCGGACAGGTGCTCTAGGCTTGTCGATCTCGAGTAAACTACTCGATCTCGAGTAAAGCTGGAGTCGGGTTGATTTGTCTTTAGCTCCTCGATCATCTTGTCCTCGACCAGGCACTGCTCGGACACTTTTGGTCGATCTCGAGTAAATGTACTCGATATCGAGTAAATCTCTCAGCTTTCTGCTCTGTTCTTAAAACGCACTTTCCCGAGTCCTCGTTTGTCGGATTGTCGCATATGATCATGCGTTGGAAAGCTCTTTTCGAGAGCTACAACTTTCATGAAGACATCAAAGCTTGATTCAGAATAAAGAATGGTGAAAAATGGCATTTTCTCCGGCTGCACCATTCTTAGCTTATTCATGACTTTCCTTTAAGCTCCAAAATGCGTCTGATTTCTTCGAAATATAACAAAAACTTGTGTAGACCTCCATATATTGCAAATAAACATAAACTACACATATTATGTAGTATTCTAACCCAAATGTATGAAATGCATGCAGAAAACGATATAAAAGTAACTGTAAAACATGGTGAATTAGGCTTACAACAAACACCCCATACTTAAGCTTGCTTGTCTTCAAGCAATACTTTTAATTGTCATTCAGGGGAAGAAATCAAAACTCTCAACATATTAGATTCATTCTCATATCTCCCTGCAATCAATTACCATCCTCGAAAAGGTACTAATGTCACGAATCCATACATGTGCAATTAAAAAACAACATCTACTCACAAAAGGAGGGTTATGCAAAACAATTCATATGTGACAAAGCAACAATAATCAAGAGGACTTTAATTTAGCTCATGAATGAGTAGATTGGTAAAAGGCTAAAGGTGGGCAATTTTTGGCAATGTGGTGCTAATGATCCGGGGAAATGGAGTATTTTCAAACTGAATTTGCACATGCCTTCTCCATAAGATTCATCACCTTTCATAATGCTTTTATCAATAATAATGCTTTTACCTCTCTAACATCAGCACTGCCTTCTCGCGAGTCGCAAACATGGGTGTCATGAATGGCGACGGATACTTAGTGCTTTGGACTCCTCACCTGTGTGTCCCATCTCGCCAAACTATTATCTCAGCGAGCAGGGTCAATATACCTTTATCTCCTGAGGTGATTGGATTTTCTTTCACTCATTAAATTTTCCATAATTTCAAACAATTTCCTTCCAAACTCCATATATGATATATAACAACACAAACACCATATAATAATCTCCAAAATGTAACATCATTCTCAACATAATCCCCGGATATGAGATAAGGTAAAGAATGGGCAATATTTAGATCATATGGAGCAAAATATGAAATAAGGTATAATATGGCTTTTGTGATGCATAAGCATAGGTATGGCTAGGGAATATAAACATATGAGCATTATATGGAAATATAAAGTCATCCATCCTCTTATCATGCAACATGTCAAAAGCAATATCAAATTTTACCTCCTTTCATGGTTTTCATCAAAATATGCACTTCATTGTGACTTCCCTTTACTAGGTAATTTCATGCTATATCTCTAATGAATCCAATTTTGTATCGTCGAGTTCAATTAAGCTTCCATGACATTAATCAAAATTTTCAATGGGGGTCATTTTTCAAACATTGGAAATCATGCATATAAGCACATAAATCAATAATGAATTCCAAAATAGCCATGCATAAGCAATTCACGAAATAATGCACAAATAATGTCAAATATGATCAAATATGCACAAAGTAAGCCCTTCCCCCACCCCATACTTAAACATTACAGTGTCTTCACTCTATAAAAACAAGAGTAAAGAAAGAAACTTACTAGACAGGTGTGCAGATTTTCTTTATATCGAATGAAAGAATGCCTGGGCCGAGTCTGATTATAGCTTGCTTCTATCCATGGACCTGAAAAGTGTAGAAGAAATATACCCACAATAGAAAAACTAAAAAGTTTAAACCAAAAACAAACAAAAAGCAACAATGTCCAAAAGTCCAAAAATAAATGTCTATTTACAAGCTCTAGATTTTATAGTCGCTAGGCCGACTTCTTCATTAAGCATTAGCCTGGCTCATCTTTGTCCGGAGGTATAGGTGGATCTGGTGGTTCCTCCGGTGGTGGGAAGCGTGGGATGTCATCCGGGGGCATCATGTGAAGAAGCTTAAACCTCCCCGAGTGAACACTCCATGGCTTCACCCATTCATCTTCCTGGGCTCCAGCTGGCATGCATAAAGGAAGATATAAAGAAAATATACATACCTCATCATCATACCTCTTCCGCTTCATAGGTTGACATGGTTGTGTATCTCCACCACAGCAGAATGGTGGAGAGGGGAGAGATATTTCCTCCTCATCCTGCGGAGCTTCATGCCACTTTGCTAGGACCCCATACTTGAATATGAACATCGGTTGCTCAAAATCATCGGGGATAGCCTTCACCTTGTAAGGTAAAAGCGATCTTGGAATGCCCTGGTCAACCATGTCCAACTTCTTCTCTTCTAATGCTATTTCGCCTTGGGATCCTTCATATGGTTTTTCAAAGATAGATTGCAAAGGTGGAATCGAGAACGGGGAAGGACATACTTGGGTTTCTGTAATGTGGTCGACGTCGACTATGGGGTAGTCGACATTGATTGGCGTTGTTGCTCTCATTTACCGTGGGAGTACCCATTGTTCGTTCCAATCTTCTTCTTCCTCATCACTTTCCATAGCTTCAATTTCCTCATAAGAAGGAGGCTCTAATCCTTGAGAACAATAGGAAGCCTCAAGTCTTCGGACTAAGTCCTCCAGCCGGGCTATTTCCCTTAATCGTGACTCCTCCACTGCGATCATATTCCTCCGTCTCAAATCTCGGACCCATCTATCCCATTCGCAGTCCCCTTCCCAAAAGTCTTCCATCTTTTTACCTAAGCTTTTGAAATCATAATCAAGAACACAAATTAGTGGCAAAAGCTTGGCACCCAGTTGGTACCGGTGAGGTAGGTGGTGGTAGGGTAAGAAAAAGGGATGGGCTTTTCTGAACCTTAAACACAATTAAACTAGGCGCGATTGATATCTCCCCGGCAACGGCGCCAATTTGACGAGAGGGTTTCTCGACCAAATAAATTTGTAGTCAAGACCCCGCTATAGGATAGTGGAGTCAGGTTCGTCCTCAGGAGAGAAGTCAGCGGTTCTAGGTTTAGTGTGTTTTGGGGTTCAGGGATAGCAGGAAAAGGTGATGAGGGTGGCTGTCGACAAAGAATAGAGGGGTCGATGTCGAGGGATGGAGAGAGAATGGTGGTTTGATATCGAGTAGAATATGTGCCGAATAAAAATAATAAAATAAAACAAATAAAGATGCAAACTTCCAAGGTTAGGGATCACTACAACCATAAACATATGTGTAGATTATAAATCACATAAAGATGCATGCTTTATATCAAAGAATCGACTTTCGCAAATTCCAACAATTTAGGTGATAGAGGCTCTCGCATAAAAACCTAATTTCTTTCTACCTTTTCTTAATTAGGATTAGTCGGCTCTCGCAAATAAACCCTAATTACTATCCAATTCATAATAAGATCACTTTCGCTTCAATATCATGAATAAGGAATTTCCTCAACTCTCGCAAAGGATTAAACACATAGGTAGATGATGATAAAGACATATAAATTCATGAATTTATAAATCAAACACACATACCTACGTTGGGATCACCCCAACCCTAGAAGAAAGAAATTAGAAACAAACCATAATAAAAGAAATTAACTTTAACATAAAATAAACTAAAACTTACAACCGTTCGTCTTCTTCCTTCTCCTCCTTGCGCCTCCTCTCTCTCTCTCCTCCTCCTCCTTGCGTCCTAAGACGACTTGACTTGAATGAATGAAAATCAGCCCCCTAAGGCTTTATTTATAGGCTTCATTCCCTAGCTATTCTAGGAAAGAAACTATATCTATATCTAATTTTATCTATCTAATAACATAAAGATAAAACATGGAAATAAATAATTAAATCTAAATAGGAAATTATATCTAAAATAGGTAAAATATCTTCCATGTGTTGATAGGTCTTCTCCATGATGGATCTTGATAGAATCGGATAGAACTCGGCAACCTTCGGCCTCAAGGAATCCCAATCCGAGTAGAATAGCTCAAAACCGCGTAACGCGTCTCTGGGTGGCTTTTCTCGATCTCGAGTGGGTTTACTCGATCTCGAGTAACATGGACGCCGACTTTAGCTTGGCTCGGCGTCTCGGGTAGCTGGTGCTTGACATGCTCGGACATTGGTTCTCTGATCTTCTCGATCTCGAGTATCGTACTCGATCTCGAGTAGTGTGGCTTCATCGACTTGGCCGGCTCGTCATGTCGGGTAGCTTCTCTTCGACACTGCTCGGACAGGTGCTCTAGGCTTGTCGATCTCGAGTAAACTACTCGATCTCGAGTAAAGCTGGAGTCGGGTTGATTTGCCTTCAGCTCCTCGATCATCTTGTCCTCGACCAGGCACTGCTCGGACACTTTTGGTCGATCTCGAGTAAATGTACTCGATATCGAGTAAATCTCTCAGCTTTCTTCTCTGTTCTTAAAACGCACTTTCCCGAGTCCTCGTTTGTCGGATTGACGCATATGACCATGCGTTGGAAAGCTCTTTTTGAGGGCTACAACTTTCATGAAGACATCAAAGCTTGATTCTGAATAAAGAATGGTGAAAAATGGCATTTTCTCCAGCTGCACCATTCTTAGCTTATTCATGACTTTCCTTTAAGCTCCAAAATGCGTCCGATTTCTACGAAATCTAACAAAAACTTGTGTAGACCTCCATATATTGCAAATAAACATAAACTACACATATTATGTAGTATTCTAACCCAAATGTATGAAATGCATGCAAAAAACGATATAAAAGTAACTGTAAAACATGGCGAATTAGGCTCACAACAGACCATTACTTGATTACCAAAGCCTGGAGCCCGAACTTTGATCTACAGAAGGATACAATCACTACCTCTCCGCTGTGGGTTCGAATCTCTAAAATACCGATTGTTTTCTATGAAGAAGATGTGTTGTGGAAGATTGCTTTAGGAATCGGGATGCCAATCAAGGTCGACACTAGGACCTTGTTTTCCAGTTGTGGACGATACACCCGAATTTGTGTGAAAGTTGACCTGCTCAAATCGCTCATGGGCACGATTACTATCAATGATCGTCGGTACTTCTTGGAACATGAAGGACTCTATAAGATCTACTTCAAATGTGGTAGATATGGGCACATTGCGATGCAATGCATGAAGGAGGTCCGGGGGAGCCGACGGCAAATAAGGCTCAGAGTTTACCCGATCACACCAGTATGGCTTCTAGTTCTCAAGCGAGCTCTGAGGACCCTAGCGATAGTTAGATGGAGGATGTAGAGGAACACAACAACGGTTACTATGGCTCATAGATGGATGTCCCCTCGCCGTCGTAGGAACACCAAGGGAAAAGCCAAGGTCACCGGAGTCAGCCTCAAAGAGGGTAATGGGAATGGAAACCTGAAGGTCAATGCCAGTCCAGGTCTCGACAAACAGACGCAAATCGGGAAATATTTGGAAGGTTGAAGCTTTACCCGGTCCGTTACCTTGCCCATTGGAGAGCCCTTATCTTTGGAAGGTTAACGCTTTAGAATCCAACTCTCCACTTAAATCCAAATCTACTCATCCCTAAGCGCCTCAGCACATCATATCATCGTGCATCTTTGCACGCAGGTCTAATCCTCATCCAATCCATTGAATCGCATCGCATCGTATCGAAAATAGATAACACGAGGTACACTAGGTTCACTTGTGGGACTATAGTAGGATGTGGATGCATCCTCGTATCTCTAAAACACACATACAACAAGCATATCACACATCCAAGTCATCACAACTCATGGCTCAGGCAATCTCGCATTATATCAAATCATACATCATAGCCAATAACTCAGTCAATCGCGCGCATTAGCTAGTATTCTTGTCACCTAGCTAGAGGTGCGTTATCCTTGCTCGTTGTTTCCAGAATCTATGATTATAAGTCAACATCTGATTCCTTTTGTTTTCGAGGTGTTGTAGTTTTTTCGTATGATTATCAGTTGTTCTCCAAATTTGTGATTGTTGTAGGTTAGCTATATCTTTTTCAACCTTATGGAGTTGCTTAAAAATATTATTGGTATTATTTATACACCACTATTTTGTATTCTTTTTTAGTAGCTTCTGTTTTTTAATTAACTTAAAGATGAAAGACCCTTTAAGTTTATTTTTCTAGACCCAGTGAATAATCTGTTGATATTTTGGTTTAACAGTCTACGGCTATGCCATCTCAAAACGAAAAGGAGAACCCTATTTCACTCTTTTTAGTCCAATTTGCATAGTTACAAGATAGTGGTTTGAGATCGTAAAAGAATAATGATTAACATGAAGGTTGTGAAAGGTAGTTAAAACATCTGGGTGCACTAAAGCTCTGTCCAATTGCTCATAGGTATTGTCATGAGTGGAATTATTTTTTCACTAGGCAAAAGTTGAACCTATAAACGGAAGTGTGTAGCTTGAGTTTTTTCTTGATGGATTTAAGTCTTTTCAAATCTGGCCAAAGTGGGAGCTAAACCTTCCAAGTTTCTCTGTGTCATTTTCAATCTCATTTAGATCGCCAAAAAGAATAATGGGCAACATATGAGAATTGGCTTTTTTAAAGATGTCTTCCAAAAATTTTGTTTAATCTTGGTTGTTTGAAAGAGCATTTATAAACAGGATCAAAAAACATAAATTTTCAATCGTAATTTTTATCATAAAAATTCTACCATTTTGTTCTAGGATGATCAGATTCTCTGTGATATCGTTTTGTTTGGTTAAAAATCCATTTCCCCACTACTAGAATACTTCAATTAGACATCATGTGATTTAAATCTGTCAAAAAAATATCCGATGTTAAATTATTCTATTACATTATATATTAATTTTGTGATGTTAAAAAAAACTTAGACAACAGTTGAATTTTTTGACCGATGTGAAATTGTTGATTCTGAAATAAATTAAAACGCGCGGGTTTCAATTTCCTAAATGAAAACACGCGGTTTGAATTACTTAGAAAAAAAAATTGGAGGGGTTTTCAAATTTGGGAGAATTTTCTAACACTTGAAATTTTACCCACTTATTCCATTAGCTTTGGGAAAAATTTATATCACTTGATGAAATTTCCTATCTCCCTCTCTCAAACCCCTCCCAACTCTAATCTCGTACTTTTACTCACCAGACACAAACCCTAATCTATCCCCTCCCTCTTCCAATGGCGCCCAAGGCCGAGAAGAAGTCCCCGCAGAGACGAAGTCGGCAGAAAAGGCGCTGGCGGAGAAGAAGCCAAAGGCCGGCAAGAAGCTTCCCAAGGAGGGCGGACCTGCCTTCATCCTCTTCAACCACATCCAGACCCCGACCTCTATTTTCCACCCTCCAGATCTCAAAACCAAACCCTCGTCTTCTTCCCCACACGAAATTCCCCCTCTCTCCATGTAGATCTGATAGAGTTTCTCACACCGAAGAGAATAGCAGCCCCCCACCTCCGACGGCGACTCAAACACCGCCTCTGGCGATGATCTTCTTCGGTAATCATCTCCCACCTCTCACTGTCAGAAAATCCTTCTAGATGTTGATTTGATGAAGAAGACAACAACTTCTCTCTCGTTCCCTCTAGATCTAGATTCAAAATTTTAGGGTTTCATTTATTTGTTTCTGGCCTCGGTTCTAAAACCAATCGCCATTTTTTCAATATGCTAGGATGATCAAAAGTAGATTGCCTTATACGCTTCATTGTTTCTCCCATTGAGAAAAACAGTATATAAAGATTCAAAAAAGAAGAATGTGAGATTTCTGTTTATCAAATGAATAATTTAATATCTCAAACAGAAATGCACATCGACCATTAACTTGTTGGTTCATCTTGCATTAGATTCTACACCATTTTGTACCTATGTTTACATTAGCATATGCTATGGTTAGTTGGTTACTGGAGAAGGACAGATTCATACATTCTTAGTTCTAATCTCAAAGACAACCACACCATTGATTAGCTTGAGATGGTAATTCTGCTGGTCAATGTACTAATTCTTCTCCTGTGTACATGTCTTGTATTTTTCTAACTAGGAAGCTTTCTTTTCACAAAGGTATCTTGATGCAGCTGGATTAAAAAGATCAAAGTATCATCATTCAATATATGTATTCTACCACTTATTCTCACACTATGATCAGGTAACAATTGCACTTCGTGCTGATGATCTTTTAACAATTTTCATTATTCAATATTCATTCAGTGCATGATAATTATTTCATAGTCTCATTTCTATTTTCTAGAATGCAGTGGCACTAAGATATTATTAAGAGGATTGAGACAACTTAATTTTCTCAATTCCCCTTCTCCCACCTCATAAATTGAGCAGTTTTATTTTTTAATTTTCACTGGTGTTATAGATGAAAAGCTATGACGGAAGATACTGGATATTTGGTTTAATCCTTGGTTACAGTTCCTTATTATTCATCTTAGATTTTTCTGGTCGTTAAGGCATATAGTATGGAGTTTCATTACGCTTTTCACTTTCAATGGGAAGAGTGACTGGGCAATGCTAAGTACAAAGATTGACAAAACATCTCTCTTTATATTCCGACTTGATAATCAAAAACAAAAATAAATCCAACACGACTCCCATTTTCACACGATCCGACTGACATTCCTTTATGCTCCAAATAAAATTTCTATGATAATTATTCAATTATTTTAAAAGTACATTAACTTATTAAACTTAGGTTTAGAATATCTCAGTACTTTTTCATTGATTGTTATTTAGTGTGCTGGATTTCTCAGGTACGAAATAGGACCACAATTCTCACCAAGGAATTTATTGATGCTTTACCCATCGGTTGGGAGGACTATGCCTAGAAAAGAATAAACAAGGGCATTCAACTGTAAGTGGAAAGAAGTTGACCCTTGTTGCAAATGATATTTCTCAATGTTAACTCTGATTGAAGATTGATGTTTCTGCTGGGTAATGTGAGAGAAATTAAAATATCCTGCCTACAAATATGAAATAAATTAAAATATATGCAATTTCAATTGCCGAAATACCTCTCATCAGTGCTTTCGTTAGTTTCTTACTGAATATTGGAGAGTTTTCTTAGCAAAAATAATGTGCTAATTATCCACAAGAGAAGCGTGAAGGATTTGTTATCTTAGCAAAACCTTCCATAAGTTCATTGTGTACTGGAATTTGAAAGGCTAGGACTAATTTATCTGCTGTGGATTCCATATTTTTAGGAATAATTGTAAAAATAAATCACTATGTGTGGATAAACTTTCTCTTGCTCTTCTGAGTTGCTTTTAACGTTGTTTTAGCCGCATAATTATGCTGAATATGTAGGCTCAAAAAGTACATTTCGTCTTCTGAACGAAGGTTCTGCCAAAGCACTTGATAAATTTGTAGAACTCTATGGTATGAATGTCATTCTAGGTTGCCATTGCTTTTGTTCCAACTTGTGCATACTTAATGGAGGTTCTCATTCTGCAGATGTTTGCAAGGAGGCCTTGATCATCAAAACAACGGTTCATGATATTATGAATAAAATGATCTAGGTTAGTACATAAATGTTTTTCCTGGTTAATTGCCTTTTATATCTCAGAATCTCAGCAATGTTCTGTTTTGTGCAAACCCTTTTGTAAGTTCTTGTGCATCTTAGGTACCGAAAATGAAAATAGAGGCTGAGATCCTTCCTAACTCTCTTGCCTCCTTAGAATATTTGATTTTACGAGTAGCGTAGTTTTAACGACTGATGGTTGAATCTAAGCTGTCACTAACTTTTAACTCTCTTACAGGAAGTGCCTATTGGCAATCCTGTCTACCTAATGTTAGGTGCATCTTTTGGGTCAAGGCTCTAGAGTTTGCTCTCTCAATGTGTGGCATAGTTGATATGGTATGGTTTCATTATAGATTTAGGTTACAAAGAATGGTTATTCCTCCATATTCAAACTGATTTTGAGCTGTAATATTTGAGTGTGAGTAGTTTGGTACTTGTGTGTGATGCAGACTCATTTTCAGGATTAGGTACTTTTCATAATCTCGTCAAGGCCATACTCCCCTCCAAGGTCGGGCATACTATCAGATGATGGAGTGTTTAGGGGGTGAGTCTGGGAGCTGTTTGTTTTTCTTTCTAAAAACAGATTTACAAAATTTAGATTTATTCTTTCATTAATTAGAATGGAGTTGAAAATCAGTTATTTATTTTTGTGCATTTGCAATATTTTTCTCATATATGTAATATATTGATGACTGTAAAAAAATGAAACAATTGTTGTTGGCTATACTCTTGTAGCTCATTAAAATCCATTCTCCGATGCGAGTTGGGCCACATCGAATTGTGAAAGGAGTTCCCAACCGTCGCGCACCATCATTGCTGCTAGGATTGCTTCAGAGAAAATATTAGGGTAATTAATTTTTACTTATTCTCTCTTACGGAGTATAAAGTACATGATTATTAGGGTAATTAGTTTTGACTTATTCTGTGTTGTTCATGTTTTTGGCACTGCTCTCTTGCTGTTCAGCTGCTATTTTCTTTGCATCGTTTTTTTCCTATACTGCATCCTCAGCTATACCATCTTCATCTTTTTTCCCTTTGGTCGACTCATTGTCTTTTCCTTGTATTGTTGAGCTTCCTTTTCTACTTTTTTCAACTTCTGGCCTTGCTCTGTCACAGTTACCTTCCTTTTCCAGTACATCATCTATTATGTGTTGCAAATGTCACTTTTTTCCCTTGAGCTTTGCTATTGAAAGGAGATGGGATGGATTGGTTCGGCACTGCCAGATTATAAGTATCCTGGACAAGCTGAAGGTTGACAGCTCTAGGGCGAGGAGGGAGGATTGTGGGTGAGGTGCATCCCTTGGTGCATTTGTTGTATGATTTCCCAAATCTTTTGAAAGAGGAGAAGAAGAGAGGTTCTTTTACATTTGCATTGGTGCCACCCGAGACGGGAGGTTGAGGGGGAGCTGTTGATGCAGTTTTGTTCATTTTCGATTTGCTTTGGTGCTAGCATATCAACGTGACTTTATGCAAAGAGGGAGAGTGTGGGTGCTCTGCTAATATTATCATTGAGGCTAATTTTTAAATAGCTTCATATTAATATTAACGTTGAGGGTGACTACATTCAACTGTTTCAGGATATCATTTTTTTAATTACTTAGATGATTATCTTTCCTTTTATCCTTCTTTCGGTAAGGTTGAAAAAAAGATAAATGCTAGTGAATATTCTGATGAGAAACTGCATTGATCTGTCATTAGTTTCATCTATTTAGGCATCAAATTGTCACTGTTCACTTCTGTTATTTGAAAATGATTAGGGTAAATGAATGACTTGAGAGTTGAGATTATTTGATTCCTGTTATTTGAAATATGATTAGGATAAATGAATAACTTGAGAGTTGAGATTATTTGGTGTTTAAATATTCTTCTCTGTTTGATTGCACTTCTTTGATTAGGATTTTTCAAATAGTGTAAATGTGAATATATTATCGAATGAGATAGTGCATGGATTGGTTCATTCATTGTCAACTATTTAGACATCAAATTTGATCAAGTTCACTTATGCTTTATCAAAAGTTCTTATCTATTTCTTTGTCCTTTATTTAACAATTTCCCTCTCTGAACCACAATTCTTATTTTGCAAGGGGAAGAGGTTGATTATTCCTACTCTAAGAACTTGCCTCAAAGCTTATTTTGCAAGGGGAAGAGGTTGATTATTCCTGCTCTGAGAACTCTCCTCAAAGCATCTCCTAGCACATAAAAGGCATGATCTTAGCAAAACCAGTCTCTTAATTATTCCGTTCTCATTTATGGACTTGTGTTTATTGATCTATATTTTGAAACATTTGGAAGTGGTCATATTTATGGCCTTATGTTTTTCTTTTTTCTTTAGAAGGTAAGGGATAATTTTCCAGCAATTGATATAGGCGTTCGGGCTAGCCTGACCTTTTTTTGAGATGTGGCAAGCCAATTTTGTGGCTATTAAAAGCGGCGTCGTATTTTGTAAATGTTGCAATACGATGTGAATATTTATGTACATGTTTTCATTAAATGACTTATTATTTCGAAGAACAAACAAAATGTGATGTTCTATCGACAAAAGCGTGTTGTGTATCAAAATAAAAGACATCCGATTATATATGAAAATAGTAGTGCGTTCATACCTTTAATATCATATCGATCTATGGAAACAGATGCCAGTATACTTATACACATCAATTCATTCATTTAAATCAATGTGCAACACCAGTTTGAACATTAAAATGATATATAAACTGATATATATTTGTCAAAGTAACATCATTATCTACCAAGTAAATCGATGTGTCATTGCAGCAATAACATCATTTTATTTTGAAAAAACTGATATAAATGTGGGAAATGACGTCTTCTGTATATAAAACCACAATAGTGCATTATTTTAGAACAATATAATATCACATATAATGAAGAGAAAATTAATACACAGAAAATGAATACTTTGAAACCGATGTCGATAATATGAAAATACATCAGTTATGCCTATATTTTATAAATAATAAATTATATTTCGGACATGATTATAAGCGTGATCACTAAAACAAAAATTGTTGTCTATTTTGTCTTAAGACATTACTTATTTTATAAATAAAGATGTAAATGTCACTTTTTTGCTTTAGGAGGACATCTTCACATGTTTTCAAATGACAAATTATGGATATTCATCAACAAGTGAATATGTCATAACCAAAATTTAGGGGTTTTAATTGAGAAAAGACATCTGCTTAAAACCGATGTGAAAGTTTGGATCTTTTACTACACGCACAAAGAGATCGGAAATTTTTTTAAAAGACATCTGTTGAGAACAGATGTCTAATTGAAGTTTTCTAGTAGTGCCCACCTTTGAAGTCTGAAGAAGGGATGATATGCAAGTCGTCAATGCCTGCTTTTCTGAAATCAAAAGTTGACGGAGGGTTCGAGGACTTTGTTTTAGTTAAGGCTAGGATATACAAATGGTTATGTTGTCTAATATATATGATTTCTTTTCATGTTCAGTGCCGTCCCAGGCACAAGGGCAACCTGGGCTACCGCCTAGGGCCTAGTTTGTGAGAGGACCATCTCGGATTATATGTAGTATATTATTATACTTGTTTATAATGTTATCTTATTTTTTAAATGTTTACAAAGATCCAATTAAATCATTCCCTCATTTAAAAGGGTCACCAAATATAATGTTTAATCTTAACCGGCCCAACAAGTGAATTAAAATATAATTTGCAAATGAGCTCTATTTTTTAAAAAAAATTACACATATTATACATATAATCTTTACCTAATTTATCCCCTAAATTTTCAAAACCCTTAATAGTGTTATACATTTGTGTTAGTTGCTAATAATTTTTTAATTATTAGATGAGATATGCTATTATTTTTAGGATATCAAAATGGATTTTTATAAGTAACATTATACGTGCTACTTTGAATTGATGCAAGATATTTCACCGAAAAAACTAGATAAAATATTAAATAGTTTATTTTCTATATAAAAGGGCCCTCAATTTTTTTTTCCGCTCAGGGCCTCTAAAACGATAGGACCGGCGCTGGTCATGTTAGGAGCTTTTTCTTGCCATAGTAGGAGCTTTTTCGATCCCTAATATTCCAATACCCTATATGTTAATAAGTTAATTTATAATTTGGTGACCTAGTTTTCTTTTGTACTTGGAGTTTGATTTACTTGGAGTTTGATTGTTTTTCGGTATATAATATTTGGGAAAAATATGTTGTTTTGTTGGCATGCAATTTTTGTTTGTTCTTCTGCGTAAATTTGGTTCTCCTGTTTCTCCCTCGCCCTATGTTTTCATCACCAATTGTCACGGAAGCAACAAGACATTAGTTGTTCTAAGGTTTACCCCTTTGCATCTTCTCATCCTCCTGCCCGCTGCCACATCCAACCCAATCCCCATCTTCGCCTACCACCTCTGTCCTCGCCTGTCGCTAAAGCTCCATGAGGGGGCTTGCCCTAACTCTCATCGCCTCCCGTTGTCTCGCCGTCTTCGCTGTTCACCCGCCAGAAACGTCGCCATCTTCGCCTCTGTTTGAATTGTCACACCTAGGGAAGCTAATGTTGTAGCTGATAGGATGTCATGATATTGGGTCATAGGTCATTTGGGCTTAGAGCATATATGTGAATTAGTGTTGGGCCAAGCCCAAATATTACTTGTATAGCTTGCCATATGACTTTAATAGGCAAGATTGGAGATACGGACAGGGTATGGATATCCAGAATACAATTTCCCTTCTCTTATCTCTCTCTCTTTCCCTTACCTCTCTCTTTATCTCTACTCAGCAACATCTCCGATGAATTACCGATCTCAGATCGTGACAATTGGTATCAGAGCACCGGTTCCGGGCATGGTAGACGGCATGAGATGGAAGTCGTTGGAGGAGAGCGTGCGCAAGAACGAAGCACAACTCCAAGGGCTACAACAATTTGCGTCTTCGGCTCAACAGCTTCTTCAGGACTCGGCGAAGCGTCAAGCCGACACCGATCGCAAGATCACCGACACCGACCGAAAGATCGACGCCCTCACAGAGCTCGTCAGGAAGTTCATCACCAAAGGCGAAGGCACATCGGCGTCGAGCGAACCAGAAGGGTCTGTAGAAGCGAATCTTGAAAGGGGGGAAGGACGAGAAAACCCCAATTCAACTTTCGAAGCATAAGAAGGCAATTAGAATTCAATCCAACATCAGAATGTCCGATTAGAATCACCAGGAGCATCGTATTCAGGCCCTAATTGATTGCCGAAGGTTGATTTCCCAACCTTTGATGTCAAGAAACCATGGAGCTGGGTGCGGAAGTGCGAGAGGTATTTCACAATCTTCAATATCGCTGAGAATCAGAAAGTAGAATTTTTCGTGATGTATATGTTTGAGAGGGCAGACATTTGGGTCCAAGGTTACTTGATGCAAAGAAAGGGGGTGAAATGGAAGGATCTGAGCAAAGCGGTATGTGTACGCTTCGGGGAGAAACAAGGAGTCGAGATAGTCGACGAATTCAACAAGTTAGCACAAGGCAAGGACCTTGAAGATTACAACGAAAGGTTCGAGGAACTCAGAGTAGGTATGTTGGCAAATAACCCCCTGTTGCCCGAAAACTATTTTGTGTCGAGCTATATCAGCGGATTAAAGGCCGAAATCAAATCTTTGGTCAAATTGGGAAGGCCGGTGGACCTAGCCGCTGCCTTGGAGTTGGCTAGGTTGCATCATGACGATGTTCAGGCGATTGTTAGGACGGGTAGGGCATCATGGAGGCCGACGGGTTGGATATCAAAGGAAAGCAAGGACCAATCCGACGCCCAGATCTCCGAGTTCAAAGGAGCCTTTTTAGGAGCTAAGTCCTCCAATCTTGCAAAAGGGAATCAGTACCAGTTTGCGTCGGGTCAAAGAAGGCCATGAGTATGTTACCGGTGCAGGGATCGGTACTTTGTTGGCCACAAATGCAAAATGCAAGAGGTAAATGCACTAACAGCTACTGAACATGAATTGGAGGGTGAGGAAAGTGGTGCGAGTGATTTCTTGACGGGTGAGACAAAGGAGGAGGCAACTAACGAGTACCAAGATGTTTATGTTCATGCCATATCTGGGGGAGAGTCTGCTAATTCGATCAAGGTCAAGGGCAAGGTGGGTAATCAAGACATTACTATCTTGATTGATAGCGGAGCAACTCATAGTTTTCTAGACCCCGAGATTGTTCGTGAGGCAGGATTCAACTTGGAAAAAGCGAGCATGATGATAATAGATTCCTTCAACGGGGGTAAGTCTTTTTGTGACCAAGTGTGTAGAAGGTTTAATTGGAAGATGCAGGGCAACCGGTACTAGTTCGACATTCGAGTAATGAGGACAAGGAAGTGTGATCTCCTATTAGGTGGTGATTGGATGAGAAGCTATAGTCCAGTCTTGTTCGATTATGATAAAATGCAGATTTCTTTCATGAGAGGATCACAATTGTCAACTGCAAGTACAGAAGGTAGTGCTAGAAAAAGAGGATCACCGAGCTGCTATAGCAATGGACGACTCAGGGAGGTCATGTGCTGGGACTCATTCACTGTGGGCAGGAAATTCACCTACAGTTTGGCCAGAGACAAAATTGATGAGATAAGTCATGTAATCTCCAACCAAGGTGCAAGCTGGGTGATGAAGAGGCAACATGGGAGGCTACTGGGCATATACTTCATCAATTTCCTCAGTTCGGTGGTTAGACAATTAGACTTGAGGACAAGTCTTTATAATTGGGGAGGGTAATGTCATGATATTCATAGGTCATTTGGGCTTAGAGCATATATGTGAATTAGTGTTGGGCCAAGCCCAAATATTACTTGTATAGCTTGCCATATGACTTTAATAGGCAAGATTGGAGATACGGACGGGGTATCGATATACAGAATACAATTTCCCTTCACTTATCTCTCTCTCTCTCTCTCTCTCTCTCTCTCTCTCTCTCTCTCCCTTATCTCTCTCTTTATCTCTACTCAGCAACATCTTCAACGAATTATCGATCTCAGATCATGACATAGGATTGCACGACTGACTTACAGTATCCATGCCGACAGAAGTTTAGAGAATGATCATGAACTGCAAGTTCTCGTCTATAAGGACGCTCTAAAATGAATAACAGCGTATCGTCGTTTTACTTTTCCTAAATGCTTTCTTGTTTCTAAAAAAAGGCCGATTTGCATAAATACACCAAATCGGTGTTTGGTTTGCAAAAGTATACCCGTTTTCTGAGAATAGCAAAAATAGAATAGGTGGGTCATTTGTGCTAAAAAATAGGCTATTTGTGCTAAAAAATAATGATTGATTTTACCTTTAAATTTAAATGTAAAAATCATTAAAAGGAGTATTATGAATTAAAAAAAAAGTAAAAAAATATATTAAAAATGAAATATATATTAAAATAATGTTTTTTAATATTTTTTTTCTCAGAAATTTAAGAATAATAAAACTAGCCGGATCAAAATCATTGACTTAGTAAGAGAATCAAAAGTGACATGAATAAAATTTGTTTTTGACAGGATATAGGTTTTTTATGACAAACCTGATAATTAATAATGACAGGATGAAATCTATAATAGGGAAGAGAATAAAGATACGATTTTATCCATACCATAACTAGAAATTAAAGGTTTGTCTAAGATGACAATGTTATTTGTTCAGAATGACAGGAATAATGTTCATAGTGACAAGGCTGTAGGTTTATTTTGACAAGATTGAAGCTATAATAGGGGAGAGAATCAATGAAGATACGGACAATCATATCTTCAAGATTATTAACCATATTTACAAAAGGATTGTCAATATATATCTTGAAACCATAATATTATCACATTGACAGGATGAATATTGTCCTTGACAATCCCAAATATGAACATTGACAGGATATGATAAAAAATCGGCGGGAGATTGAGTAAAGATACGGTTTTGACCTAAATCATAACAACTATATTGTTAACCCTAACCGCTTAATTGTCGCCTCCCACTAGATATTCCCTCCAATGTACATTACTCACCTCCGCCTCTAACAAAACCTAAACTTTATCTTCTTAAATCTTTGTTCAAACTAATGCGAAAGTAATAGGTATTTTCTGACTGGAGTTGATGATTATCCAACTAACTAAACAAAGTCGCATCTCAATGGACAGTAGAATCTTGAGCCTAACGGTGTTTTTCTTAATGTCAGATGACGCCTTATCAATATTGAATATAAGTCTTTTATATGAGAATTGCTTGCCTTTTACCCTACTGATCTCATCTCTTATTTGCTCACGAGCATAGTAATGTTGGAGAAATTTTGTACATGTTACAAAATACAAACTAAAGTCAACCCAAACCCACGTTTAAATCGAGCTTCACATTCTCAAACTCGCGACTCGTTTAGTAAAACTTATCAAGTCCGATTAGCAATTTTCAAGGCTTTGAAAGAGAAGGAAGTGTTTTCCCTTGACCCTAAGTTTGAGATGACACAAGAACAATCCAAAACAATAATAGTTGAGAGATTGATTTTCTATACACAATGGGGAAAACTTTGGGTCAATTATGAGCAGGTACTAAGCTAAACTACTCAAAAAACAGACAAACAACACCATAAGTATCCAAAACACCACCACAAGTATCCAAAAATAATTGTACCATCGTACATGAATCTATTCATGTCAAACAAAAACAATATATAATAGATAAAGTCTTAGGCTACACGAAACAACTAAGTTTGCGCCATAATATTGTTATCCCCTGTTCCCCTTGCAGTTGAAGATGTTATGCGCCAGCTCGTTCCTAAACAAATCAACATATATTCTTGTCTGAAACATCCAACAACTCCGTCTTCTCAGCAATTAGAAGTTCAATATATTTGAGCGTGTACACCCCACAACCCCCCTGCAAATTCATTGACACCATGAGTAATAAGGATTATAAGTTGAAATACTTCATAAAAATACATCAAAAGGTTGGTAGATGCATTTGCACATGCTCGTTTGTTTCCAAACCTTTCACTCGGTTGACACTCAAAGGAGATCTACCAAACTGTGCACACTTCTTTGCCAGAGGCTCATATCTTTCCAACACCATCGGAAGCTTTTCAATAACCGAAGTTAAAAGAGTTTTCACCTCCCTCTCCCGGTTGAGAGCAACATTAGAATCGTACACATTTATGTACACTTGTTGAGGTCGATTTGTAGAGTCACCCAGTGTTCATCTTCAAAGTTGAATGGAATATAAATGAACTCGATGTCATTCCAACTCTTACCATAAAGATGTGGTAGTTCTCCTTCACAATATTTCAACATAATATCCTCTTTCTCTAGGTTGGCTGCCCACCATGAGCCTAGCACTACCACCTCATTGTGCTTATCTGATTGTCCATGGACTAGTTGATGAAGGAAGTACATGACTTGTTCCATGTGCTAAGACATACCTGATTGATAGTCATTTAACGTTATAGATGAAAAATCGTTATAAGATTAAATTGGATTTACAATACCAATATTTTACCTCAGAAGTTAACCACACTTGTGGTTCTATAAGGGCCTTAAAGAATCCTTTGTTGATGGAAATTCCCATTAGGCCTTGTCGGCAATTGGGGCTGACACATACATAAATACAACACAGCACTCAGAGCCATCGGTAAAACCACATAATGATCTACAAACATAACGATAAAATAGACCTGCTTTCGAGATTTGTGCGTCCTACAAACAACCAAGGGTACATCAATGACATCTCGAAAAGCAGGCACTGTAAAAGCAAATGTAAGATGAGTAAATCTTGGATTGGAACCAACACATGCATGCATGTTATCGGAAAAAAAAAGTAGCAATGCCAAAAGTCAGCTCAGCACAAACATGATCCAACATACTTAGGCAATATCCAGGGAGCTGGATTAGGAACTCACAATGAGAATAGTCCTCTGCAATATGAAAATATTGAAAAAGGAAAAAAAATATATAACTAAGCCAGGTCACTTCTATTTGCATCAAAAAACTAAAACACTATATACATAAGCATGAAAGAATGTTAACAATATACTTCACTAACTTTTTTTTTTATTTATGACGAGGAACTCACCTTCACTAACTTGAGGATACAATGATGACCCATAAAATTCTCAAGATCAGACTTTATTAAATGAAATAACAGGAAATCTAGTAATGCTACTTTTAGTCATGATGCACATTTACTAGGAATAGTACAGTGGATCACATTTAGAAAATATATATGCTTTCGTCTTATCATAAAGATAACAACACTCCTCACAACTTAATAAAAAGCAATGTCTCTTCAACTAAGTGGAACATCACCTACCAAATTATTGAACGATGATGTTGTCATGTTGAGCTACCATGACATACTCTGCATAGATGAAATCCCAACTACCCAAAATACAGATAAGAGTGAGCAATCCCAACTTCTATCTCCCTCCTCCTCCTCATCGCCTTCGACATCGTGATCCCAACCGAGCAGCAACGGAGCCTCTCACTACGGAGAAGACAAAACTAGTGAAGATGGAAAGAGTGAGCAATCCCAACTTCTATCTCCCTCCTCCTCCTCCTCCTCCTCATCGACGCAACTTTCCAACAACTACGGAGAAGACAAAACTAGTGAAGATGGAAAGACAATCCTACCATTACCGAATTGAAACTGAAATCGAAGGACGACGCATCTAGGAGCAGCAACGGAGCCTCTCACGCTGGGATTGGGTCGGTCGGGGGCACCGGAGTGTAGGTGCAGCGATGGACGGTGAGGACAACGACGGAGCTGGAGACAAGCTAAGGTCCGAGCGCCGGAGATTGGAGTTGGGGCTGAGCGCCGGAGACTTTAGAAGGGTTGCTCTTGTGTGTTTTGGTTAGGGTTTTGGATTGAGTCGGCCTGGGCTAATAGTTAGTAGGGATTGAGATTAGGAATTTTTTTTCTTTTTTTAATTTCATATTTTTTTATTATTTAATATAATTAAAAATATAAGAAAAATGAAAAAATACCAAAAAAGATTTTAAAAAGATTTTTTCTTGATTTTTTGGGGTGGTGAGTAGTTTTGATAATTAAATAAGATATTTTTGCAAATTTTCATATATTGATGCAATTATTTTCAAACCCAGATATTTTTGGAAACCAAATATCAAAGTGGGCTATTTAGTACTACCTCCGTCCAAAAATACATGGACTTTCACTATTCATGCACGTTTTTTTGGAGTTAAAAACTATATAAAATATTAATTTTTTTATGAATATTTTTTTAATAATTACAAACTTATCAATAAGTTTGTAATTATTAAAAAAATTCATAAAAAAAGTTAATATTTTATATAGTTTTTACCTCCTTAAAAAAGCGTGCGAGAACAGTAAAGTCCATATATTTTTGGACGGAGGTAGTATTAATTCCCCCCAAAAAAATGCCATTTATACTACCAAACAAAATTGAATAGATTTAGTCTGCGTCTGTGGCCATAGGATGCCTCGCAACCTCCCAAGTTGAAAATCTGAACTTTCTCGCCTTGAAAATAAAACATGGAGAATGCTCGAACCCGAATTTCTTGGCAAACTTTTGAACGCTAATTAATACCTAATTAATTTGTAGTCAATTTTAACTTCTTTCGGGCAGACTTTGCTAGTTTTATTATAGACTATATATATGCCTATAGGGCTATATATATATATATATATATATATATATATATATATATATATATATATATATATATATATATAGGCGGCCAGTTGAAATTAGAGTTAGAAACAAAGGTCAACGAGTTTAGTCTGAAATTAACCCTTGATTAAGGATAATTAGAGAAATTAGTATAGTCCTTGCAGCCTGGCACGATTTTTTTTAAATCTAATTTTGAAAATATAACAAATTAATATTATAAAATATTAATAAAAAATAAAATTTGATTGATTTAAAGAGATAAATGAAAGAAGAAAAATAATTATTAAAGGATCAAATATTTTATTAGTTTAAAGAGCTAATTCAAAATGGAGGGACAAAATGTAAGCTAAAACCACTACTACATATGTAGTCATTTATGACTTTTAAAAGATGATGTTTATAATAAAATGCCATAAAAGACATCTTTAATGACGTTTAAATAGGAAAACGTCGTAATGTTGTTGAATACAATTTATTTATGGCGTTTTGCAAACGTCGTTAAATTTATGGCGTTTATAAAATGTCATGTTATTAACTTGTAAATTATAGACTAGATTTTATGGCGTTTTCCAAAATATCATGAAATTAATGACGTTTTAAAAACGCCATGAGATAAATGGATCTTTTTGCGCCTAAATTTTAAGCAAAAATTTGAAGAGCCGGAAAATTATATACAATACTTATCTCTCGAGTCTCTCTCCTCCGAATGCCTCTCTCTCTGAATCCCTAGATCTGTTCCACACATAACTTGGATCTCTCCTCCGAATGCCTCTCTCCTAATCTTTTATAAACTTCACCCGTCTCCTTGTATGAGGCAAAAACTCGTTTCACGTACGGTTCGAAGGTCGAACCCCACCCCAACAGTAATGGTGCGGTGAAATCGTCTGTTCGTTGTTGTTCTTCTTCGATCTGCTGAGGTTTTCACCTCTGTCGTTGCCTCCATTGTTGCCTCTGTTGTTTCCTCGGTGAAACTTGTCTCACAAATGATGAAATCGACCGCCAGTCGCTGTTCTTCGATCTATGAAAGTTTATGCCTCCGTTGTTGCCTACCCAGTAAGTCGATTTTCCCCTAGATTAGGACATATTTTGTTTGTGCTTTATCATCTTAAAATTAAGATTTGATGATTGCAATTGCCGGTTAAGAATTAGGGGGGATTTTTTCATTACACAGGTTTAGGGTTTCTAAGGTTAAATTGTTTAGATGTTTTGGGTTTTTTTTATTGAATTTTTACCGATTTATTTCAATTGGGGACTTTGATTGAGTTTTGGGTTCTGAATAGTTCTGAATATAATTTCTTTGTGTTAAATGAGAAATCGAACAAGAAATATAGGGATAGAAAACTAAAGGCAGGTATCTCACATTTCAGGCAATTACCAAAAACCCCAAAATGTGTAATTTCATTCAAATTCTCAACTGAATGAATAAAAGATGCAGCTCCTCTTTTTATACTAGAAAGATAAAACTAGGAAGTGGGGGTATAGGAAATTGAAGGAACTAACTATAAAATGCAGAAAAATGAAGACACTAAAATTGATGGCATGAGTAATGAAAAACATATAGCTTGGAATGTCTAATAAGATTTTTTCATATTGTTTCATTCTCTAAGGCTTTTATTAAAACTTTGTTCTGTCATTTGTAGGTCTATTGCTGATAAGGTTATCATTAGGCAGATATTTGACTAATACACTGGGCAATTGAGAGAGAAGTATGAACGAAAACGTAAGGAGGAAAAGGTTCCTATCTATATACAACATTCAATTATATATTTAGATGTTTAACTGCCTGAGTTTGCTATGAAATCATGACTTGCTCATAGATAGGCACAAGTTCATGGCAGCTAACAAGCCCTTTTTAAGTTCCTTGGTTTGATGGTTGATTTTACTCTTTTTTTTTTTATTAATCTATGATATATCGTCTTTATATGTCTTCTATGCATATCCATGTTGATTATAGCATTAGAACATATTTATATGATGCAATTGTACATTGCTGCAGACACCTTGGATTTAAGTGAGTAAATCCAGATCCTTGCTCATAATTGTTGAGCTTAAGGTATTTCTTGCAGCTATCATGATGGGAATGTGAGTCTTTTTCTCTATTACTTGATCTTTGTTGCTATAAAAGGCTTATCGATCAACTGATTATCATGCTTACATCTGTGAAACAACCCGGGGATTTGGAAAAACAAGAAGGAGAATCTTTATTGCATATATTTTGTTAATTAAGCTGTTAATTGGTCAGTAAACTGCTCAACTAAATTCTTTCACATTCTGCATATTAATTAAGCTATTTTTTGGCAGTGTTGTGAATCTGCATGTACATCATGTTTCTTTATTTTTTTCCTTTGTATAATGGCAAGTAGTTAAGACAATTCATATGAGGTTTAGACCATCCTCATGCATTCGTTTAGAAACATAAGTTAGCTATTTTATCAACCACCTTAATCAGGTTCCTAAAACAATGATCGAATTCAGAAAATTATAGGATCCATCTTTGAATCACAAAATAATGTATGTTTGTTGATCATGGATTTTTTCAGGGTCAATCGTTCTCTTTTTGGGGCTATTAGTGATTTATCCATTGAGGACTCCTTGCCGTATGTCTTTGAAACACTTGAAGCTACAATAAACTTCTCTGTTGAAAATAAAATCAAAGAAGGTGGATTTGGTATTGTCTATAAGGTGAGAATCTCTAAAATCCCTTGGCTTTATTGGTTTTATTGTGTTCTAAAGGCTAGCTAAAGCTAGCTCAAGTGTGAGTACATCAAACTTATTTGATTCTTCCTTTTTTACAGGCAAGTTTACCAAATGGACAACAAGTAGATGTGAAGAGGTTGCTGGTCAAGAAGCACAAGAATTCAAGAACAAGGTCGCGTTGATCAGTAGCCAAGCTTGAACGAAAAAATCAGGTGCGACTAATGGGATTTTGCCTAGCAGAGGACGCCAATATTTACATTATTTTGCATAGTTAGTATAATAGAACTAAACTTTTGTATTTAGAAAGGTCTTGGCTTTGAGAGCCACAACAATTGTATTTTGAATTCAATAAATTTTTTTTTAAATAAGTAAATTTCCATGGCGTTTGATTATGTGAATATGTTTTTTTTTAATATTATTGAAACAAATCATGGCGTTTAAAAAACGTCATGGATTTCCTTTTCTATGGCGTTTCACAAACGCTATAAAATATTGGACAAAAGCACGGCGTCACCTTCAAGGGCGTTTGAGCATGGCGTTTAAAAACACCATAGTATCACTTTTATGGCGTTTTTTAAACGCCGTAAAAGGTTATGTTTGTACTAGTGAACGCTTCTGTTTTAAGAATGTAGATATAAAGAATGTAGATAGATAGATATAGATATAGATATAAAGATTTATCTATATATTAATAGTAGATATTAGATTGAATTCAATGTTTTGAATTAAGCACCATATTTAGTAAATGAATAGTTTATAAATGTGTTTAAAAAAGAAGGGAAATTTTGGTCGGTACCCTAAGGTTCTTACTATTTCGAATGGTATCCCATATTTTTTTTTTCGGATGGTGCCTCTGAGGTTTTGCAAAAGTTCGTCTGATGCCCAAAATCAATGTTTTCACTTGTTCATAAACAAAAATAAGGGTGTTGATAGATACACCGTAAATCCAGATTAAGGATTTGCACGTCCTTAAGGACGTGCATGCACGTCGTTAAGGACGTGCAAGTGATGTCTCTAAAGTAGTCATGTCTTTATGCATATTTTAGTTCCATATTCTATACATTTTGCATATTTCGGGTTGGGAATATGTCGGATTTATGTAGTATATGTTTATTTGTCATAAATGGAGATCTACATAAGTTTCTGTTTAATATTGCAGAATAGGGAACCATTTCGGGAGAAAATCAAGAAGCAAGAACCGTAGCTCAAGGTTACTCGACGAGTCATGCCTGGAGACACCCAAGCCGAGGAGACATGACCGAGCACATCTAGAAGATCTGCCCGACCTGGCGCCCAGACATAGCAACTCGATGTCGAGGACCGTACTCGATGTCGACAAAGGCCGAGAGCATCATGTCCGAGCATGTCGAGGGAAGCTGCTCGACAACACCAGGAGGCCAGGACGACGAACCACCCAACTCGAGATCGAGTTGTCTACTCGAGATCGACCAAGCCCTGGAGCCATGTCCGAGCCCTGTCGAGGACCAGCTAGCCGAGACGCCGAGCCAGCCCAGTCGACTACAATTCTACTCGAGATCGAGTAGACTTACTCGAGATCGAGGAAGCCTCCAGAAGCCGCGTAACGCGTTTTGATCTATCCTACTCGGATTGGGATTACTTGGAGCCGAAGATTGCCGAGTCTATCCGGTTTATCAAGATCTATCATGAAGAAGAGAGATTTATCCACTTGAGACTTCTAGATATGATTCCCTTATTTAGATTTAATTATGTTGTTGCTTTTATTTATCATTAAGCCTTTTAGATATAGTTTTAGATATAGATAGATGTTTCTATCCTTGAATAGCAAGGTTTAGAAGCCTATAAATAGAGTCTTAGGGGGCTGATTTCTATTCATTCCATCACACAACCATTAGTAGAAGAGTAGAGAGAGAGAGAGAGAGAGAGAGAGAGAGAGAGGCCGAGTGGAGGAGGAGAGCGAGAGTGATCCGGCTTGTTTGGTTTGTACTTTCTTGAGTTTGATTTAATGCAATTAGTTTATTTTCATCAATCAATGTCTGAGGTTGCGATGAAGCGCGAGTAGTCCACCCACTTCTAGGGTTGGGGCGAGCCCGACGATAGCCCTGCGTGTTTGAGGTAAAGATTCGACTTTTATCATGTTTTGAGCATCTACTACTTGTTATGTGTTTGTTACCCATCTAATGGAGGTCCATGCTAACAACTTGGATTGTAAACATAAAATCGGTAGAGACAATTAGGGTTTCTTGAAAGAGTTGTCTAATTGTTGGAAAAGGCGAAAGCTTAGTCCTTTGATGCGATTCACATGATTATCTGTTTTATCTCTACCTTATGCATGCTTGGTTATCGTTGTTGCAAACCCCAATCTTGGAAGTCCTTTTCATACAGTTCAGTTCGAAGTCCCAAAGCAATTGTCTTTACTTTATTTTCTTTCGTTTTAGTTTCTGTTTTCCTCGAGATCGACTAGCACTCCTCGATCTCGAGTTACTGATCTTCGACCCAGGTCGTTGTAGCTTCTGTGTGCAGGCAATCAACCAAGACAATCCGACGTCGACGAAGACCTTACTCGATCTCGAGTAGGCCCTTGTCGAGATCGACCAGAAACCGCCGAGTTGCTGCTGCTGTGTTCGACTGTCCGATCTTCTGTCGAGTTGCTGTACTCGAGATCTAGGACCCTTGTTGTCAACTTATGTCCGTGAGATTTCACCGCTGCCTAGGATCCGCTGACACGCTTCCTCGTGGATCGATCCTGACTTCCCACTGCTGCATCAGGAGGAGGTCTTGTAATTATTTGCAAGGGACGAAATCTGGTTTGCCTTAGTTTATTTACATTCTATTTTGCATACTCGATTTCCTCCTGCAACAGCAAGTGTGGGACTGTGCACGTCCACTAGCAGACCCTTTGCACGTCCTTACGGACGTGAAATATATGCACGTTGTTAAGGACGTGCAAACCCTAGTTAGGGTTTCACGTTTAGGGTTTAGGGTTTAGGGTTTAGGGTATAGGGTTTCCGAGAGTTTTGTATTATTAATTGAAAAAATTGAAGTGTTTAGCTAGTGGAGTTGAAGGATTTAGGGTCTAATTAAATGGAAAGCAATAATTGTTAAGGTTTTCATTCGGATAATATGCGAATAATGTTACAAGGAACGGAAAAAAAAGGTTTATATCCATAATTTTAATAAACTGGTGGAATAAAATCTAGGAAAATAGTAAAGGGCGACGGGACTCGACAAGTAAGGCTCGAAATCTCTCAAACTGAGCTTGAAACAGAGCATCCCATCATTCGACGCTCGGTTGATGATGTGCGACCCATTCTAGCGGAGGCGGCGGAATAGGAGCGTTAGGACGCAACCAAATCTATGAGAACGGAAAATTAGAGTTAGAGTATTGACATCTATATGAAAAGCAAGAATAGGTAATAAAAAAGACGTTTGAAGTCGTACCGCGGCAAAATGGTCTTGGTTTCCGATGCAGGCTACACCAAGGGTTGCTGATTGAGAGTTGTTAGCAGGTGTCGACGAGGTCATGGGGAGACATGTGAACGGATGATGCCAAGCTAGGACGACGAGAGGAATCTAATATACGGTATTGACATCTATATATTTTAATGTATTTTAATATCTTTTAATGTATTTTAATATCTGTTAATGTCTTTTAATACATTTTAATGTTTTTATTTTCTTTCAATTTTAATTTATTTCTATGTATTTTAATATATTTTAATATATTAAAATGTTCTTATTTTAATTTATTATAATGTCTTTTGACGTATTTTAATATATTTTAATATGTTTTTATGTCTTTTAATATATATTAATCGCTTTTAATGTTTTTTTATTGTCGTACCAATTTTAATTTATTTCTATGTATGTTAATATATTTTAATGTTTTTTATTTTAATGTAGTTTGTACTTTATGTACAAACTATAATTAAATCTATCAAATTATATTATAAACCATGAAAACTATATACTATCAAAACATACAAACTATATACTATCTATTATATTCTATCAAATTAAAACTATATTATTTTCTATCAAACTATATACTATAAACATATAACAAATCATAAATACTATATATTCTCAATTATAATCTATCAAATTAAAACTATATTATAATCTATCAAATTATATTATAAAACTATATTATAATCTATCAAACAATATTATAAAACTATAAAAATAAATCAAACAAAATAAATAATTCAAATAACATACCGGTGGGGTCGGGACAGGAGACACCTCCACCACCGGAACCGCCGCCGCCTCCGCCACCGAGACCGCCGCCGCCGCCTCCACCGGCTCCTCCACCACCACCGCCTCCTCCGTCGACGCCGCCGCCGTCGCCGCCTCCTCAATCGACACCTCCACCGCCTCCTCCATGGGCGCCACCACCTCCACCGCCTCCTCCGGCTCCTTCGGCACCACCACCTTCGCCACCATCGCCGGCGCCTCCTCCATCGACACCTCCACCGCCTCCTCCGGCTTTGTCGGCGCCACCACCTCCGCCTCCATCGCCGACGCCTCCGCCTCTCTCTCCGGCTCCATCGCTCTCTGTCTCTCTCTCTCTCTCAGTCTCTCTCTCTCTCTCTCGGTCTCTCTCTCTCTCTCTCTCTCTCTCTCTCTCGGTGTCTCTCTCTCTCTCTCTCTCTCTCTCTCTCTCTCTCTCAGTCTCGAGCTCTCCCTCTCTCCGGCTCCTGCAATCTCTCTCTCTCTCTCTCGGCGTCTCTCTCGCTCTGTCGATTTGAAAGGGGAAGTGGGAACGACGAAGCACGTCCGCTTCGTATATAGAGGACACGCTTGCACGTCCTTAAGGACGTGTAGCACATTCTTAAGGACGTGCAGCACGTCCGGGCTCGGGTGGCTGTAAACCCACCTGCACGTCCTTAAGGACGTGTGGATTTGCAGTGTATATAGCCGAAACGAAAAATAAACTTTTATTTTTTCAATATTGCACAAAATCACCCTTTACTTTTAAATTGCACATGATTATCTATATTGTTACCAAAAACGTAACATAAAAGCAAACTCATTTTTTTAATTAAAAAAATTAGCCATTATGTTTAAAAAATTCAACACAAAACACTCAATATTTTTAAAATTGTATATCATATCAATTACTTGGCAAAATTTGCACATAACTACCCATTTTTTGTGAACAAAATGGTTAAGCTTAGAAAATATATTATATATATAAATATATAAAAAGAGATATTAGAAATATAAATATAAAATTTTAAGATTAAATAAATATTAAAATAATTTAGTGGAGTATGGTGTAGACTGTAGAGCGTTGTAAAAAATCTTAACTGGCCGGCAAGTGTAATTTATTTTGTAATAATTTATTACAAAATAAATTATAATTAGAAAATATATTTAAGCAAGGGTGAAGACTGAAGGATGTCGGCGAGAAGGAGGCTGAACATCACATACTCTCTGAGCAGAGCTAGACCAACTCCATCCCCATTTTAGCTTCCTATTATTCGGACATGCTATCAGGAAATGGCCCTACTCATTAATTCATCTTTACATTTATATATTTCATTATTCAAAAAAAAAAAATCTTTTTAAAATAGGACTTTTTTGGTAACTGTCCATTTTAGATAGGTTATTCTGCTAAATGTCCATTTTTATAATGGATTTTGCAAAATTTCCTAATATTACATTTTTACCCTTACTATAACCTCCCTTTTCTTCCGCCATGTCCGGCTCCAAACGCCCAGCCTGGCTTGGAAAACACCCAGCTTCGATCTCCCGTCTCCCTCACCCGCTTTTGATTGCCACGTGTCTTAATTGTACGGAGTACTTAATTACAAACATTTCTGAGAACAAATTACAAAATTTCACTAGTTAGAATTGATAATACACCGTATTGTCATTCTTCATTTTTTTTATTGCAACTGTGTCCTATAGGCTATAGCTAAGCTAGTCTTCAATTTCAACTCATTCTTCATTTTTTTTTAGCTGCTTTGTACGTATGAAATATGGAATAATTTGGATTTCTACTTTTTTTTTTAAATAAGTTTAGTGTCACCACCCTTATCATACATGGTTGGTAACATGTGTGGTGACGAGATTAGTGTCACTATCTTTATCAGTGGTGACACATGTGATGACAATTTTTTTTAGTGACAACTTAGTTTTTTAGATTTTTTTTACCGGGTCACTGTCAGCACCCTTATCACTGTCACCACTCTTATCATTGCTACCACCCTTATAGTTGTCACCACCCTTATCACTATTATCACCCTTATGGTCATTGTCACCACCCTTATCGATGTCACCACTCTTATTACTGTCACCACCCTTATTGTTGTCACCGCGGTTATCACTGTCACCACCCTTGTCACTGTCACCACCCTTACCATTGTCACCACCCTTATCAATGGTCACTGTCACCACCCTCATCACTGACAACTTCTTTTGGTGACAACTTTGTTTTTAGAGTTTTTTTTACGGGGTCACTGTCACCACTATCATAATTGGTGACAACTTTGTTTTTAGAGTTTTTTTTTACATGGTCATTGTCACCACCCTTATTAAAAAATGTATCAACTACTGTCACCAAACGAAAATAGTACCCCGTTAAGAGATTAATGACTAAGTGTGTTAATAGTGGTGTCACCAACACAAAAACAGTGTCACCACGAGTGTACCAAGTATTGTCACCACCAGTGTACCAAGATAAATAATAGTCAATTGTTATTAGTCGTGTCACCAAGTAAAAACAGTGTAATCACTGCTGTCACCAAAGGAAAACCTTAGGACAAGGGAAGCGAAAACTCTAAGGGGCTAATGTTAAGCAAAAAGAATATATGGCGTTCAGAATATGTCATCACAAAGTTCAAATACAAGTGTCACCACTGCTGTCACCAAAAGAAAACAAAGGAAGCACAAATCCTAGAGGGACTAATTTTAAGCAAAACAACCGTTTTCACCAAAGAAAAACCTTACGATAGTGGAAAGTGTTATTAGTGGTGTCATCACAATTTAAAAAAATGACATTGCTGCTGTCACCAAAGGAAAATACTAGGACAAGGGAAACATAAACCCTAGAGGGGCTAATGCTAAGCAAAACTATAGTTGTCACCAAAGGAAAACCCTAGGATAAGTGTTATTAGTTGTGTCACCGCCCTTGGTGACAACTTTTTTTTAACGATGACAGTGTCACCGCTTTTGACACCAATAGTGTCACCAGTTTTACGAGGTCTATGTCTCCACCCTTATCATATATTACTGTCATCACCCCTATCATATATCACTGTCACCACCCCTATCGCTGTCACAACTCCTATCGCTGTCACCAACACCTCTATCACTGTCACCACCACCCATATCGCTGTCACCACCTCTATCGCCGTCACCGCCCTATCGCTGTCATCACTCCTATCGATGTCACCACCACTCTTATCGCTGTCACCACAATCTCTATCACTGTCACCACCACCCCTATCACTGTCACCACTCATATCGCTGTTCACCCCTATCGCTGTCACCACTATCACCACCCTTATCACTGTGTCGACACCTTTGTTTTTTATGAGCTGACCACAGTGACACTGTCGGTGGTGACACATACAGTAACAACTTTTTTTGGTGACAGATTTGTTGTTCAATTTTTTTTTTATGGAATCACTGCCATCACTCCTATTAGAAGTGACACTCTTGGTGACACATGTAATTTAATGAAAAATTATTCGTTACTCACCTTCTATCCCACCCACTATCGTGGCCCACCCCGTTACATGAAGAAACTGAAAACCTCGGCTAACCTATAATTTAGAACATATAATCCAATTTAAATGCAATTACATGTCCAAAGAATAGACAAGCCCAAGGAAATTAAGATGGGTCAATCCAACTACAAAAATATAATTGGCCCAAACCAATATGCGCTTCCTAATTACCCGGCCTAACCAAATTAAAGGTAAACTATACTCCTAACCGGTCCAACAGACCTCCCCATTTTTCACGCAAAAGTATGACAGTAAATCCATTCTCCTCAATCGACTGAACTGCAGCACCAAATCGGATGGGCAGCAGCTCCAAAAACGTCACAATTCAGTAGCCAGAAGCACTACTAGAGCGCATGGCAACAACTCTAAAATTCCATCTTCCCATCACATTAACGTCACCAAACAGCGATATGAAGAACTTCCCCTGCACATCGCACACAGCTTCAGTCGCAAGGAGCACTCAGCCCGGCCGGTAATCTTTATCGTCAGTGGAAGAATCCACATACTCCTCTTATGTCCGATATATCCTTGAAAAATCTAGTGTGATCAAACACAATATCACCATAAAAAGAATGTGTAATCAAACAAAGAAAGAAGCTGAAGATACCAGTAAAAATCAACCAAAACAATGTAATCAACCAAAACACTGAAAATGAATAGTTAATTAGTAATTTTACACATATTGGCCCAAATGAAAATTGCATAACCTCTTCAATTCAACATCCAGCTATGTAATACCTGGACATCATTGCTCCACCTCTTCAATTATTCCATTGACAGAAACAGTTTGGTGACAGCAGAAATTTCAATACTCGGCAACACAACAGCAGCGATCTCAACCCGATATTCTTCTGCCCCTTAGATCACCACCACAGCAGCAACACGATGCAGCCAAACTGTTCCGATCTAATGAAAAGAAATCAGAAACAGAAGAAGACTAAAAATCGGTAGAATGTCCAGCCTTACCGTATCTGTAACGTCTGAATACCAAATTTCTACTGGAAGAACTCCCAATTTAAATAATCGGCGACGAACATCAACGCACCGAACTCAATCCAGAATCTCTGACCTCGCGCTCCTCACCGTTGCAATCAACCACGGAAGAGGAAGAATCGCAGTCAATCGAGCAATCCTCCGGCCCCAACGACGGTGACCTCGCGCTCCTACGAGCAGCGATTCAAGGTCTTTTAAGGCGAAATCGGAGATGTAGGCGGCGACGCTCCCATTCCTTGGTGATGACGAAGGTCGTTGGGCGGCGACGGGACTTCGCAGATCCAAGGAGGCGGCAGATCGGATATGTAGGCGGTGGATACTGCGGATAAATCAGAGAGGAAGGAGGAAGGAGGAAGGAGATCTGTGCGAGGGCTGTCATCAGATGGAGGCGTCCTCCTCCTCCAGGGCAGTTCTCTCGATCTTTGTTTGACAGGAAAAACTGAGGGTATAATTTAATAGGTAAGGGTAAAACGGGGTTTTCAAAAAAAATTAGGACATTTAGCAAAAACTGTTTTTAAGTGGACATTTTGTAAAAAAAGATTGGCAAAATGGACATTTAACCAAATATTTTCTTTAAAATATAGTTAGAATAATTTAAAAATATATCTAACAAATCACAATACTAGCCTTTTATTCTAATTGTATCTTTTTGCACTCTTGATTTTCTTATGCTTATTAATCATGTCAAATGTTAATGAAAATATTTCGATGTGAATACTTCAAAGATAATATGCTTCATGTTGCATGTATTGGAACCGCTAACGTAAGCTGTAAGTGATCGAAGTCGAGATTGAAGAGATCAGTGCAAGTGAGATGTTGTTGATTTTTATGAGATGGGAATGCACATGAGAATCCAAGAGTCGACATTGATATAGAAAGCCACGGGTTGGAGGCAGTGTTCTAAAAATCACGCCTAGGCGCTAGGCGGCACAGGACCTAGGAATTTTTAAGCCTAGGCGGACCTCTAGGCGGAAATTCGTCCAGAAACCGCCTAGTCCCGTCTAGGCGCCGCCTAGGTGCCGCCTGAGCCCGCCTAGTCCAACGATTATTCAATTTGAGCTTCTAAGCATATGATTAGTTGACTAATTGTTTTTTTATCCCCATGACGGGATGCATTTGCTTTTCAGTCGAACTTATAATTTTGGATTTTATGAGGTTTAGAGTTGTTAGTCAGACATGTACTTTTGCGTTTATTTACTTTAGTGTTAGTTAACTACTACAAATTTGGGTTTATGAGTGATATTATGGATTATTATTACATTATATGAATTATAGACAAATGTTATTCGTCAAAATATAAGGAAATAATCAAGTTTGTTCTAAGTCCGTCTAGGCGCCGCCTAGACACCCGTCTAGCCGCCTAGGCGCTAGGCGGCCACCCGCCGTTGGAGGTGAGAGAAGAGCGCTGTAAAACCATCCATGGGCATTTAGGAGAACTAATCACCCCGATCCGATACTAGTAACTACGGAGTATTATAATTAAAGAATATACCAATTCAAGTCTCGATCTTACAAATGATTTATAATTTAGTTGAACTAGAGAACTGAATAAAATCTTTCAAGTGAGTAGTTTAAATTATTGTGATTGTGTGGAAAATTTTTACAAAACCTCCGAGGTTTATAAATAAAAAATATGATACAGTACAAGTTTTTTTTTGGTTAAAAAATATAAGGTTCTATAGTATTATTAACTAGGCGTGGTCACGGGTCAGACCCGGCGGGTCGACGGGTTCGACCCGCCGGGTCAAGGGTCGGGGGAAGGCGACCCGAACCCTAACCCGGGATTTTCACGGGTTGGCGGGTTTGGGTCACCCGGCGGGTCATCGGGTCGACGGGTTGACCCGGCGGGTCAGACCCGCCGGGTACCCGCCGGGTCGACCCGACGAGTTGGAACCCGGGTTGGACGGGTTTGCACTTGTTTCGGACTTCGGAATCTGAATTGTCGGATCGAATTTGTCGAGAAAGGGAACGGGAATTGAACGCCTATGTGTTTGACAAATATCCTTTCGTGTTCACAAATCATAACTTGACTCTTTAGTCTTTATGTACAAAATACAATATGTAATATTACATCTTATAATTTTCAAAACTAAAAAGTCTACAACTTATAACTCTATAAGTTTTACAAATTACAAAAAAGTTGTACATTTTTGTATTAGGGAGTGTTGAGGAATCAAAGCCCACGTAGTTCTTTTACCTGTATGTCTGAACCCCGGCCCGGTTACCTCCTCTTCTAGTCTTCTTGATCGTCGGATCCTCCACCACCTCCTGAGCCATCTGTGACCGCGCCATCAATGGAGCTCCCAACGGACCCTGTCTCTATTCCGTCATCATCCTCGGAATCAGTCCCCAAGTTGTTCTTCTGCATCCGCATCTCCGCCTTCTTCCAATCTGCAAGGCAAACTTGGGCTTCGAGGTTCTCGGGAAGCAACCTTGATCTCTTCTCCGAAAGAATCTGACCTCCCCGACTGAAACGCTGCTCGACGGCTACGGTGGAGCAAGGTGCCCCAAGTATTTGTCGGGCGATTACCTGCAATGTCGAGAATCTTTGTCTTTCGGGATGGCTCCACCACTCAAGGACATCGATCTTCCTCTTCATCGCTGAGAAAATCAAAGTTAGTGGACAAATATTCGTCGAGCTACGAGTGGGGGCTCGACGAAGATCTCGACCTCTTAGACCCAAAGATATCTCGGGCAAGTGCCTTAGTTCTAGCGGTGATGCTGGTTCGTGACCCGCTTGAACTGGAAGGCACGGGAGGACGACCGGAGGGCGCTCTATCACCCGTCGAATATTCAGTATATAATTGTTCTAACAATCCTCTAACTCTAGCAACAATAATTGTAACATTGCAATCAAGATCATCCACAATTCCTAAAGTCGGATAATAGTTTTCTAAAAACAATTGAACTCCGTTTAATTTATATCTAGGGTCGAAACAACACGCTACGAGGAAAATGTCGGATATAAATTTGTAATATGTGATCCATTTCTGCCGCATCCCCATAGTTGCTTGGGAAATGGAAGGCGTGTTAACTCCGTCTTGAAGGGCTAGTGCTACGTTCATTGCAATAAAACAAAAAACGTTTGATGTAGGCATGTAAACGTGGGAAAACGTCCGAGTTGCGTCGTAAAAAACTTTGAAAACCTCCACAACGTCCCGGGCCTGAGTCCACACATCGGCAAATATGTGTGAGTCCGGGATGTGTAGTGTTGCAAAACCGGAAAGAAGTTCCTTGTAAGCGATTGAATCGTAAATCATTGTGTAAGTGGAGTTCCACCGAGTGCAAACGTCCTTGGGGAACGTTTTTGGGCGGGTTTGGTGGCTACGACAATAAGCGCTCCATTGCTAGCGAAGCTGTTTGCTTCGCCAAAGTACCCGCAAAACAAATCGAATTGGTTCAACAACACCTTGTAAATATAATAAACCATCTTGAACACATAAGTTTAAAATGTGAGGGGCGCAACGGATGTGGAAAAACTTGCCGCCTATCGCGGGCTGACAGTTTTGGATTAAATCGGGGATAGATGCGGTGTTGGCAGAAGCGTTGTCAAAACCGATACTAAAAACTCTTTTAGTTAATCTATATTCTTGTAAAACCGTTAAAAGGACACCTGCTATGTTTCGTGCCGTGTGTGCTTCGTCGAAAACTCGAAAAGCTAAAACACGTTTGTGCAATTGAAAACGTTGATCAACCCAACGGCAAGTAACACCCATGTATGAGTGATGTTGCCAATGGTCGGTCCAAATGTCACTACAAATCGAAACGTGTAAATCATGGTTTTTTTGAAAATATTCGATTAATTCATTTTTACGGGTGTTATACCGTCTAAGTATTTTCCTCTTAACCGTGTTTCGACTAATACCTTGCCATGCAGGTTGAACATTTTGCGTAATAAATTCATTGAAACATAAACATTGTGAAAAACTATAAGCTAAACCCTCGACAGCTATCATTTCCGCATATTGATCATGACAACTACGATAATCATAAGACCATAAACCAGGGGGTTGAGAGGAAGAAGATGCGTACCCGGTTAGTTGAGTTTGCCCTTTGGCGAGGCCGAGCTTCTCGGGATGCTTCGAACGGATATGGCGACCGTAGTTCCCATATCCGCCTCCCTTCTTGTGTTTGTAGACTATGGAGCAAAAGTTGCACTTGGCGGCGCAACTCGATTCCTCCCAAGCCGGCTCCCTAGGACCCTTCGTGAACCAATACTTGAAAGTAGCGGCTCGAACTTCCGCCGTAGTAATAGGGTCGCCATCGGCCGGAGTTCCTTGGCTCCCTTCGGCGGGGAACCCGGACTCTTGGGTCGGAATCGTCGGAGTTCCGGCTTGGGGGGTGGGGGTCCCATCGGCCTCGAGCTCAGCCTCCTCCTCCTCCTCGATCTCGTCGACGTGGTCGGCGAGTAGAGCATCATCTCGACGACGTTGGGATCCGCTCGCCGCCGAGACCGATGCACTTCGATGAAGGCTTGGTGCCGCCGCCGGGTTCGACCCGCCTCCTCCGACACTCGGGATCGATGAAGATGGGGCTCCACTAACACTCTTGCGACCCCTAGTAACTTGGTTAGGAACTCGGTTGATGAAACCCGACATGTTGAATTGAAGAGACTTAGGAGATTACGAGAGACAAGATCGAGCGATTAGAGAGCGATTAGAGAGATTGAGATGAGATTAGAGGAGATGAGTGAGGTGTGGGTTGGAATTGGGAGGGAAAGGGACTATTTATAGAGCCAAACCGAGCCCTTTCCCTCCAATGTAGCCGTTGGGCAACGGTCGACCCGCCGGGTCCAACGTTCGACCCGGCGGGTCCAACGGTTGACCCGGCGGGTCGACCGTTTGAAATGTGACCGTTGCCCTCGATTCAATTTTTTTTTTTTTTTAATTTGCACTTGGGTGGTGTTTGGCTACTAGTTAACTAGCTTAACTTTTAATTAAATTTATATGTTAAGTTTCGAATATATTTTATGTAGATTTTTATTTTTTGAACTTTTTAAATGTAATATATAATGTTTAGGTAATTTTTTCTAAGTTGTTAGGTAATTAGTAAAAATATTATCTTATAAAACAATATTCTTTGAATCATTCAAAGACAAGTTTATTGTAAACCGAAAGACGATTACACGTTTAGAAATCACGACTCACATTCACCGATTTACATAACATAACATAATAACATAATAACGTAAAACATAAACTTACTACATTACTACAATACTCACTACTTATTATTAAGACTTAGGACATAGGAATAATAGACTAGTTTTTACCACCACTCGTTCCACTCGAGCCCGAAGCGCCATCGTTCTTAATCTTCTCGGGGTGCTTGTTGGTGATGTGAATATGTGATACTTCAAATTACCATGGCCAAGGTTATTCCGCATCTTGTACCTTTTAGCACAATGACGACAAACGGCTACGAATGATCGATCGGCTTGCACATCCGCCTTATCGTAGTGATCTTCAAACAACGCCTCTTTGAGGTTGTCACCGGACATGATTACAACGTACGAGCTTCTGAAAATCAAATTGATAGAATGATAGGTGATTGATGGATTGGATGGGATTTGTGATAGGAGGAGTCGGGTATTTATAGCCCCGAGTCTACTAGCCGTTACAACGGCTATATTTTTTTTAAAATAAACACCTCCGACCTGTGGGCCCCAACCACCAACGGATATTTTTTTTAAAATAGGGCGACCCGACGGGTCGACCCGGCGGGTCACGGGTCACGGATCTCCCGACCCTAACCCTAACCCGCTACCCGTCCCTACCCGGCAACCCGGACCCGGCGGGTCGTTGACCCGTACGACCCGGTGGGTCACGAGTTGACCCGTAACCCGTGGCCACGCCTATTTTTTTTTTTTGATTGAGTAAAAATTCGGCACACCGGACAGGCCCGGTGGGTCGAGAGGCCGAGAAACTCGGCGACGGATAAACCGTCAATACAATTTAAAGAACAAGACATAATAGCAAAGCATAAACCCAAAATACAAAGATGAAGTAACAGGCGGAAGCTACTACTATCGCTGGAGGCACAGAAGCAGTGTGTGACATCTCTTCTATCTGTTGGTAGAGGCACGCAGGGAATCCCTGGGGAACTTAAGTGGAAATCTCAGATTTGGACTCTGAAATTAAGAGCCTTCAGACTTCGATCACGTCCACGACCTCTCGCGCGTCGACAAAAGGAAATAACACCGCTCAAAAAACTACTAGCCCTAAACCACCAAACTGCATCACAAGTACCTGGGTCAGGCTACATAATAAACACCATATAGAAACAAACACTTTTATTTCCTTTTTTCTCTCTTTTTTTTCCTTCTAAATCTCATTCTTGGCCCCCAAGGAGAAGCTGGCCCACCACGTGCAACTTGCCAACCGAGAGCTGATGGCAAATAGAAGCTTTTTTCTTTTTTCTTTTTTTTTCCCAGTGCTTGGGCGCCAAGGAAGACGCAGGACTGACCAAGAGGCTTCCAAGGCGGCGAAGAAGGCACACTGGAAGAAGCCCGACGGCGCCGAACATACTAGGCGATGGAAAGCACGCCCCACCGGCCACACTCGACGGTAGACGGCGAACGAGAATCCACCGAACACCAGGCCATGGCAGCAGATGGAAGCGAGGATGAGCGCTTATGGAATCCGAGCCACCAGGCCGGCTGCGAGACTCAACGAAACTAGAACTTCACGACACCAACAGGTGAGGGAGCAGGCAGTCTGGGAAGACGAGCCACCCAGACGCAGTGTATCGAAGCCAAAACGGTCCGAAGAAGAACCATTCGACCAAACCTCCAAACAAAGGGAAGAAAGAGGGATGGAGATGCTCGAATCGTGCCGATCAAATTCAGATCTGGGGGAAGTAGACTTAGATCTACAAAAGCCCCAAATCAATTTTGGGATTTGATCGAAACCGAAACGGATTAACGAGGCTATGGATACCGTAAACGTGATGTGCAACCGGTGACTCACCGGAGTTTTGACATGGCCGGAGCCGGGTTGAGGACGGCCGAAGCCGGGTTGATGAAGGCCGGAGCCGTGGTTGAGTCTTCTCCTCTCTCTAGAAAACTAGAGAGAGGAGAGAGCATGTGTAGACCAAAGTGATTATTTCATGGCTAGTGCGGTTTATTAGCCCTGTAAGATGTGATCTATTGATAATGGGCGTATATAAAAAAATATATATGCGCGCATTAAATAAAGTTAATTCTATACATTAACAAATGTTTGTAGTTTGTAGGTAGAAAAGGATTCCATCTAACTTTAGACTTGTATAATTGTATACAAGTGGTATAAAGAGGGCCGTTTTGGCATGTGGGAATCCCAATCCAAATCCACCCTAAACTTAACTGGGACCTTATTCACCGGCGTTAATACGGGCTCATCACGTGACTTTGTCGATGCCGCACCTAGGGGTGGAATTGGTACAATACCAATTAGTTTTTGTCGTTACCACGTACTAACCAATTATAATTGGTAATCCTAAAATCCAAACAATTACCAACCACCAAAGGGGTTATACCAACTTAATTGGTTACCAATTAAATTGGTTGGTACGTGTTGGTAATGATATTTTACCATGTTTTGGGTGTAAATGAAAAAAACATACAAATAATCAAAGACAATACAACTTAAATAAAATTTATAAGTAGCAACAAAATAAATACTTAAATTGTTCATACATTTAAGCACAAAAACAATATAAAGACTTAAATAGTCCCGATAATATTCAAAATAACATGTCCACTAGCTTCCGAATAAAATTTAGGTATTAGTCTGAACCGAAGCCGAGCTAGTATTCCTCTCTTGATTAAAAACAATTTATAAAAATAACAAATATTAAAAGAAATCAAGTTAATAGGTAATACTAGTATCAAAAACAAAATAAAAAATAAAAAAGAAATATGTAATACGGATTACTTATTAACTTGAATAACAAACAACAATAACAAACATCAAGTCTTAGAACCCAAAAAAATACTCCAACCTAATGTAATCTTAAAATAATCAAAATATAATTAAAAAAAAAACTAAATGTATATTGGTAGTAGTTGGTTGGTAATTACCATACCAACCAATTGCAAATCGGTTGGTAATGGTAATCCCAACTTTTCCGTTTCGATTACCATTACCGTACCGACTTCTGACAATTGGTTCGGTATACCGAACCAATTATATTGGTTACCAATATACTTGGTTACCAATTTAATTGGTTCGGTTGGCACGTGTTGGTATGGTTTTCGTGGGAAATTTTCCCCAGCCCTAGCCGCACCCCGCAGTAATTAAAGGCCCGACCCGGTACACCCTCCTTCGCCGATTATTTTATTTTATTTTTTTTCATAAGCAAGCACTTAGGCCATTACAATATAGGGAGGGAGATTTGAACTCATGACCTATTGATCACTACATGTCATCCTTACCAGCTAAGCTAGCAAAGTTTGACTTTTTTTTAATACCAGTGATGATATGGATGTGGTAAGACCATATTGGATGATACCATACTAGATTATGTCATGTATTGGGCCATTGGAGTGGGTTGAGATTGAGTTAAGGCCCTTGTAAAATAGAGGTAGTATATAGGGTTTTAGTTGTAAGGCAAAAGGCATGAAAGATGATATACAGAAATTCCTTTCCCTTTCTCTATCTCCTATCTCTCTCTTTCCTTCTATCCCTATCTCTCTATCTCCCTACTCCGACGAACAACTCCGACCACCTACCGATCTCCGATCATGACAATTGGTATTAGAGCAATCGAATTCTCCGACCTGTCCCTCGAATTTTTTTTTGAAATTTCAATCTCGGTGACCTAAAATCTCAAATTGGGAGACATCCATGGACTACGAAGGCACTAGATGGAAATCGATGGAGGAGAGTGTGCGAAATAACGGAGCACAACTCCAAGGCCTGCAGAAATTTGCATCTTCGGCTCAATGGCTTCTTCAAGACTCGGCAAAACGTCAGGCCGACACTGACCGCAAGATCGCCGACACCGACCGGAAGATTGATGCGCTAACGAAACTGGTCAAGAAGCTTTTGTCGAGGGGTGGGAGGCCGGAGTTGCTAACCGATCCAGGCGAGACAACGAAACCAGGCGAAATCGCGATTACTAAGGGGAGCCAGCAGGTCGATTCAAATCAAATTCTGACGCCAAGAGCCGATCCGACAATAGCTTCTTCTTCGAAATCTTGGGAACGATACAAGAGAATGCAAGAAAACCTTCGCAAGATGGATGCGATTCTTCAAGAAATGCAAAATGAGTCTTACGAAAAAAAAGTTTGGGCATCGACAGAAGAGACGGAAGAATTTGGGGTGCTATCTGAAGGTGTCCTTGGTGAGGAAACAGGACTTGCTCAGCCCGAAGAATTCGCAAACTCATTCAATGACTTGAGCCAAGAGGTCGACTCGAATCTACAACGCGTCGAGGGCCCGAAAGGTTGTCAAATTCAAAACAAAAACCCCAAGGTAATTTCCAGTAGCCCATCTTTAATGGTTGAAGTTGAATCAAAGGAAATATATGGATGGGCTGATTATAGGACGATTTCAGTTGAAACTCTTGGGAATTCATTGGCACATCATGTGAATCCGCTTGCAACTGAAGCGAGGATTAGTGATTTCAAGGGGAAATTTGTTGAATGTTTGGAAGTTATAATTGCACCCAAGGTGTTCGTGGAAATGTCTAGGCTTGGTATGGTTGAAATGGGAACAAATGTAAGCTCTTGGGTAGTTGAATTGTCACCTTCTATTGCTGCAGTTATTAGCAAACAGAAGACACTTAACGAGAATTTGGTTTTTTTATCCAGGGGGGTTATTGCTGTCAAATTGCATTGAACATGGAGAAATTGCAAGAAATTGGGATAAAGGTGTCAATATTAGGGGCTCTTCAAGGCAATCTCAACTGGGAAAGGTGATCTATTATGATGTTGAATCATTTCGGGTTCTTGCTGCGATTACTGTCAAACAAAAGGTATTGAATGAGAACTCGATTTTTGATCCAGGAATTGCTAGTTTAAGTAGCAATTTGGGCATACCTAAGTCGTTGGCAACCACTTGTGGGTCTTGTTCTTGGAAGGTTTCAGCTAATCCTCAGATGGGGAGGATTAAGACCATGAGACTAGTCTTTGATCCGGGTGGAGGGCTTGCTAGTTGCCACTATATGCCGATGAGTTCTTACTGGATTGCAGTATACAAGGGTACCACATAAGGTTTGCTTGTGTGGAAAGCAAGTCAAGATGCAAGTTAATGGTGACAAAAATTAAAAAGCGAGGACTTGCTTAGAATGGGTGATAGTGATGGTGTTGCCATATGTCATATATGAGTCTTAGCAGAGAGGACACTAGTTTGCTGTTGGCATCCATTTCAAGAACAATGACTCTCTGGTGCAGCATACAAGGAAGAAAAATGCAATTTGTGAGACCGGCAAGTGTTCAAAGTCAGTGGATTTTTGTTCTATTCAAATGATGTGAGTAGCTTTGTTCAATTTTAGTACTACAGTGTGTATTTTTTTTTGTATAAGCATTGAGGACAATTTTTTGTAAGGGATGGAGTATTGTCATGTATTGGGCCATTGGAGTGGGTTGAGATTGGGTTAAAGCCCTTGTAAAATAGAGGTAGTATATAGGGTTTTAGTTGTAAGGCAAAAGGCATGAAAGATGATATATAGAAATTCATTTCCCTTTCTCTATCTCCTATCTCTCTCTTTCCTTCTATCCCTATCTCTCTATCTCCCTACTCCGACGAACAACTCCGACCGCCTACGGATCTCCGATCATGACAGATTACCATTCAATAACATTTTTACGAATGCAAATTTAAAGATCTATGTTCTAAATAGGAGATGTAGAGACGATTAAAAGAAGCAAGCAACTCGATCCGCACCTTCATTGATCTCTCGAAAGATATGGGAGTTTCCAACGACCTCGAACTGTTAGAGGATGAGGAGGATATCCGAGATAAGGATTTCAATCTCCCATAGACAACCAACTCTTCTCTTACTTAATGCTTGCCCCTCCTTCCCCTTTTGTTTGGTTGTTAATCACAAGTTTGTGTAATAATAGTAGGTGATAAAGAAGTTTGAAGTTGGAATACTTTTTAGAAATATGAATTCGTTTATGAGTGGAAGAGTTAACTTTTTGAATAAGTTGTTAACATGCATTGAATCTGTTTATTGATCGATAATTATTAAAGGTTTGAGGGTGGAACTCCCACCCATTGTCAAAATAGTATATATACTATGTTTCTTGTTTCATGAGTCTATCATTATCTACTTTGAAATTGTGGCTCATACTTTTAATAAAATCCTTATTTGCCTCCTTATAAAATCAAATCTCCTTATATCATAGATTAGCCAACACATCGTTGTTGAACCACCCTAAATCTTTGTTTTGTTTTTGTTCTTTTTCGAATATTTCCTCTGTGTTATAACATAGTTCATATATCCCATTTTTTTTTTAAATATAGATATAAAACAGTTAAGTCTGACTGAAGTAAACAAAGACCCTTTAAATTTAAAATATCAACTTTTCTTTGATATAAAACCACCTATATAATATTTTTTTTTAGAAAATGTCCTAAGAATTTACTAATCTTTAAAAGAACCACCATTATTGTGTGTAAAAATATTTAAAAATGATAAATTTATATTCTTTTTTGTTACTTCTACAATAAGGTTAGATTAAAAAAACAATCAGAATTCAATATTGTTAAACTCGGTTGGGCCCTGAGGGTAAATATACTAGAATAAGGTCATGTGCGTACCTACATATGAGGAATATGAACAACACATAAATCCAACGGGGTTCATCTCAGAACCAATTGACTATGAGAGTAGTAGCCTGCTATAATCTTATATACCGTTCAAGAAATCTCAATATTTTCGATAGGGAACAACCACATTCCAACAAATATTATATACTTCTACATATATATAAATGATTGTGTTTATTTCAAGAAATAACAAATACTTGATGATTTAAAAAAAAATATTTATTTCAGGGACGATTTTGTAAAACCCACCTATTTAAAAAGTGATTTTTAAAATAATTAACCCCTATTTTTTTTTGAACAGGTAATAATTCGGGAGGAATAATCCTATCCGAGAGCATTCTTACGGATGAGGTCTTGAAGACCTAAATCAGAATAGAAGTCGAGGCCCCTAGTAGAGCGGCAAAGGTGTGCAACCTTATCAGCCACTCTATTGCCAATACGGGGTACGTGAGAGAAGGAAACTTCCCTCACACTCGACAACAATGTTTTAATATCGGACATCAACAATTCAATTTCCCATGGACATGTAGAATTTGTTTTTAAATGATTAATGATTATAAGGGACTAGGGAGTCCTCTTCAACTTGTAACTTATTTATACCCAATGCGCGGATTTGGATTAAACCGTGTCTTAGTGCCAATGCCTCTGTTTTCAACAGGGTCTGGTTTCCAATTCTGTCATAGCCAATGTGAATTGTTCTCCCTTCCCAGTCACGAATGAATTAGCCAATTGAGCTATCTTTGTTATTGAGTGTAGATCCGTCAAAGTTTATTTTAAACGTGCCAACCGGTGGTTTTTTCCATTTGACATTTTTCTGCCGAATTCTTGGCCGTGAGTGATTTGTAACATTAGTATTCTGAGTATACTGGATATCATCCTCCTTGTCATAGAACGAGGGTTTTTTCCAATTCTCCAAGTGAGTGGTGATGATTGGTTAACAGATTCCCTGGTTGGAATGAATTCATTTCTAAATATTGCTTGATTTCTTATGTGTCATATATTGTCCACTAAGTAACTGTTAATTTTTCTATTTCAGTTTTTGTGAGAATGCTTCTGATCAGTGACACGATAGGGGAGAAATCTCTCGAGTTTGCAATCATGTTGGATATAGCTTGATTTGTACCTAAGGTAAATGGGAGATGACTTTTAGAAAACTGGCATTCCAGAAACAGATGTGTTTCATCTTTGTTCGCACTATTGCAAAGTGCACAAGTTGTTGGAACAGTAACCACCTTTTGGGATGGACGGGTAGCTGTTGGGACACCCTTCTGTCCGAGTTTCCAAAGGAAATTCTTAATTTTTGGTGATGTATCAATTTTCCAAGTCCAAGAGTTGTTGTCTTCATTTTGGCTGTTATTTTTTGTGATCAGTTTGTAGGCGCTAGCTGTTGTAAACCATCCCTCTTTATCCGGCCACCAATAAAGTCTGTCCGCAAAAGAATTCAAAGGGGGGCTTATCCAAAATTTCTTTTGCTATACTTTGAGGGATTGCTTTTAACAATTTTTCATCCCACCATTTTCTTCCTAGTATATAGTCACTTACTGTTTCATTCTCATTTCGGAAGGTAGGACAATCGTCCCTTTTGATTATTGGTAAAGTTATAATCCAATTGTTGTTCCAAAATTTGATAGATTTTCCATTGCCCACTAACCAAATTAGACCCTCTTTAAATTTTCCAATGAGAGGAGTTAGTTTTGACCATTGCGAAGACGAATTCCCACTATTCGTATAGTTTAATATATGCGTTGTTTTCAAATATTTGTACTGAATTACTTTTACCCACATATTGTCTGGTTCCGCAGGAATTTTCCAAAGGAGTTTCATTTGGAGGGCCTCATTCATATCTTTAGATTTTCGGGTGCCTAGACCTCCCTTACCTTTTAGTCTACATATTCTATCCCAGCTTATTAGAGGTCGATATTGGAGATCTTTGTTCCAAAAGAAAGATCTATTTATTTGGTCTAATTCTTTATGGATTGTGCTGCGGAGCATGAAACTTTGCATCGTGTATAAGAGTTTTGAGGCCAGGTTTGTGCCAATAAGGACAATACGACCCTGCTGCGATAGGGCATTAGCACGTCACTTACTAAGTTGCCCTTTTGATTCACACACGACTTCCTCAAAAGTATGTTTATTTACTCACCCATTAATAATAGGGCAACCAAGATATTTTTCAATCATTATTTCATTTAAAAATGAAATGACCACCCTTTTCTTTTTCCAAAAATACAGATTTAATGGGCTTAGACTAGTAAACTAATTATTTCTCTTGTAATTGACAAGTTGTAATGAAAAACCTCTTTCTAGGGACAAGAGCTCGATCTCCTCTCTCTAGAAAGCTACCACCACCTTCTTTGATCATAATCAAGAGACAAATTGTCGATAAGGCAAAAACCCGACCGCTAGTGGTCGTTGCTACAACCTCCCAAGAGCCACACCACCACCAATTATGCTTGGCACATGCAAACCCTTCCTTTGGTAGGAATGTGTCCTCATGACGGAGGGAAACCTGTTGTTGATCTGTCAAAGAAAACTCAAACCTATAGCAAGTATATCAATAAGCAAGAGGTCGATCCACATGGAAAGTTATAATTCAAGTTTGATTCAAGTGTCAATCAAAGTAACCAATTTGGGGGGTTTTTGTGTGTGAAAGTTCCGCCTTTTATCAAAGCGGAGTAAAGAAAGCAAAGTAAATGAATTTGGTTTAGACAATTAGGAGAAGCAATTCTACGTACAATTTTCCACTTTATTTGGTTGAAGCGATCCTTGTAACTTCTTCTCGTCCTATTAAGTTTCCTATGAATGCCTTTGTCCCGACCTAATATAGTCACTAGTCCAATCAGTCCTAGAAACCCTTATCAATCGAACAGTCCCTAAAGAAGGATTTAACCCAATTGATAGCTTTAAGTTCAGAGATTAGCCAAGGTATTTGCAGTCCCTAAAGAGGGATTTAACAACACATCCAACTTCCTACTTGTTCAATTAGTTCAATCAGCCCTAAAGGAACAAGTTTGCTACTTAGGTTAAGGTTCACAATCACGAATCTACAAAACCTTAGCAATTGAATTGATCTAACAAGTTGGCCAGACAAGATAGAACAAAACAATAAACAATCAAGCAAAAAGAAGTTGAAGCATTCAAATATATGAAACAAGGAACGAGAATTAGAAACTCACAATCAATCCAAATAAAGCTTCAAATTGCAGGCAGAATAGATGAGTTTAGTTCCTCATGGAAGACATCGCTCAAATCTCTAAAGTGTCTGATGAATGAAAGAATAGATTAGAAGTGACTGAAAAATAACTTAATTCGGCCTTATAAAAGATCCCAAGTCGGCCATGAAACAAAATAATAACATCTAGGGTTTTTAGTAATCAAAACGCAGCGTACTAGCGCTGACGACCAATGCTGCAGCAGCGGCAAGCATGTTGCGGCCGCGACATCAGCAACTTTTACTTCTCCCGCTGCAGCGGTCCTGGCTGCGGCCGCGACATCCTGTTGCCGTGTCCTCTTGTTCAGCTCCGCGGGTATCTCCAAGTATCCTTGCATCTCTTCCTTCCTTGCTTCTTCCCAACATCTCTTGTGCTCCTCTGCAAGGTATTGCATCTCTCAAATGTGTTCCGATTCAATATGCAAGAATAACACAAATTTGCGCAGAATCGAAACTCTTCTAGACTAATCATAAGATGCAATTTAGCAACAAAGTATGAAAGAAATGCAACCTAACTAAACTAAAAATGCCTATAATGCCTATCTAAGATATGCATTATCAAATCCCCCCACACTTAACCTTTGCTTGTTCTCAAGAAATGATAGAATGAAGATGAATCAATGTATCCCACAGGAAATCCCTTCAAGTTTCAACCTTATCAAAAAACAACATCATAGCAGGTGAAAACATAAACCAAGCAAACAAACGTCATAACATGTATTATAATGATCAAAGCTTAGAAGTAGACATTATCCAACCTCACCAGAAATATGTGTTTCACTCATGTGTTTAGGCTTTAAGGTACAACTCTCAACTCAAACCAATCATGCACTAAACTCATAGACATTGACCACCATATCATCAAATATCTACCGAAATGTCATTACTTGCGGGACACAATAAAAACAACTAAATAAAATGTGACATTTTTTTCTTTTCTTTTGTTTTCTTTTTTTCTTTTTTTTTTTTCTTTTTTTTCTTGGTGCTTTCCTTACGCGAGGTGCAAACATGGGTGTCATGAATGGCCCCGGTCTATCAACACCTCAACCTACTAATATGAAGTCCACTTGAACATCTTTTGACGCGAGTTGCAAACATGGGTGTCATGAATGAACCTGGTTACTCAATGATCAAGCTTTCTTTCCTAGTGGATAGTTTTCAACACCTTTTTGCGCGAATCATACCCATGGGTGTCATGCATAGATCCGGTTACTAAGTGCATCAACCATTGCCACCTTATTCACTAAATATGTACAAATTCTAACAAAAGACTCAAAATTTAACATAAACTTCGCAAGCAACAAACATGTGCATCGGTCTTTAAAAATAGATACTGCAGTCATTGCCAAGAGGTAGTAACACAAGGAGAGTAGTTCACACAATTGAGGAAAAGAATTCAAATAAGGCCAACATTCTCACAGGGTCATGTTTTGAGGACTCCAATTATACTTTAGCTCAATCATACATGCTCAATTATATTTGCTAGCTCATGTTCCACGAAAATCAAATAAAGGCAAAACCAAAACATCCAGAACTGCATGGGATTTTTATGAACATGTTTGAAATTTAAATTAGAGGACAAACTAAGCCAAATGGGTATTTGAATAACACATATGTATGCAATGCATGCTTTATTTTTGGATTTTTGATTTTTCGATTTTTTTTAAATCCGAAAATGCAGAAATAAATAAATTAGACAAAAATTAATTAAACTCCACAGAAATTAAATAAACTAAATAACTATTACAGAAACTTAAACATGTTGTGCAGAAAATTAAACATGGTCTAGAAAATGACAGAAATGACATAATATACATATAATCCTTCTCCCCCACACTTAAAGTTTTTAGTGTCCTCACTGAAACAGCACAGACAACCAAAATAAAACATCAAAATTCAGGGTGAAGGAGATAGAACTAACCACTCAGTAGTGCGGCGGCTGGTACAGCGGAGACTGGTACGACAGAATGTGTGGATACTGCTGACGGAGGTAGTAGGACTGCTCTCTCCGCATCTCCTCCATGTGATAGTTCGTCTCCCGCACATTGCGATCGATGTCGTGGAGAGTGAACTCGAAGGAGTCCTGGCGCATGGACATACGATGGAACTCAGTGAACATGTGGTCCCGCCAGGGGTCATCCTCAGCAGAAGAAGAGCGAGGCCCCGCAGAAGAGCCAACAGCGTATTGGGCATCCCTCATATGATAGTCAATCTGTGTAGGGGCATCCTCCTCATCCTCGTCATCAGGATCCTCATCCTCATCCTCATCCTGATCAGCCGCGATGTAGAGGGAGGCGTTGGAAGGGCCATAAGACAAGGCCCTAGGAAGGCTCAGTCGGTGATGTCCATGCTTCCCCGACTTCCAAATCCAGCCCGGCCCATCAGAGCTCTCAATCAAATAAGCCTTCCTGAGCTGCTCTGTTGTATAGATGTACCCACCAGTCATGGGTGCACCGCACTGTGTAGGCTCCAGAAATTGATGGGCTATGAGGCTAATCATGCCTCCCAGAGCAATCCTCCCTGCTTTCTTTCCTTGGATCTTCAGGCAGCTGTCAACAAAAATCTCAACCCAGTCCGGCGTACCATGGGACTGGGGAGCAAGACTCCATAACCAGGATAGATCACCAGCAGGCACCTTGTTTACATCTCCTTGGCCACTGAAAGACATGGCCAAGACCTTGTGCGCCAGACGAAGGCATGGGTGGACGATCTTGTAGTTGTATTTGCCCTTGTGTCCGTCAAATCTAGAGCATGTCGTTGCGTACTAAACATCTTGGTGTTGCTGTTCTGACGCCATGATATACCAATCTTGGGTGGGTGCCCGAGTGATCCCAAAGAGCTGTCTCAGCTGGTCATGCGTGCAAGTGTGGGGCTGGTCCATCAAGTTGAACCTAATCCTCGAGTCGTCCACACGCACTAAGGTAACTAATAACTCCCACGCCAGCTCAGGATAAGTGGGGGCACTGCAGTCTATAAATGCCCCCAAACCGCCATGAGTGAGCATCCGACGTGTAACGTCCAGCATGCCTAGTGTCTGTAAGGCAAGGATATGAAAGAACTTTGTTTGTACAATTCGCTTCACATCGAACCTCTCAAAAGCCTTCTTCTGTTCTTTAGTCACAGCTCTCAATCGGCGCACCATTCTTATCAGATTTCAGTAGTAGATATCAACCCCAAACAAATTTAAAATTTCAACCACAAACTTAACACACGTCAAGCAACTTAACCAAATCCCAATCAAACCACCACTCAAATATTTCTCAAGAAAAATCACCAAAACCAAATCCTTCAAACAACCACCCAAATTCAAGAATATCAAACAATTATCAAACAATCACACTCCAAATCTCTCAAATCACCACCTTTCAAACCAAAATTCCAACTTCAAACCTTAACAACTCCACACAATAATAATCAATCAAAAACAAACTCTAAACCAAATCAACCGTGTCCGAACCTGGCGGTGGCGGCGGGCGCAGCAGCGGCTTCGGCGCAGCAACAGATCCGGTGAAGGAGAGGTGCCCGAGTGGTCGGTGTCGGCAAGGGGTGGTGGATCTGGTGCAGGGACCGGTTTCGGTGAAGGCTGGTGGATCTCCGGCGAGAATGAAGGTCAGAAAGTGTGGGGGAGAAGGATGAAGAGAAGAGGTAGAGGATGACAATGGTGAGCTATGGAGTAAGACAATGGGGAGCTTTGGATAATGGCGGCAGAGAGAGAGGGAAGTAAGGTAGGGTTTGATAGAAAAGCTAGGATCCCGTGACATATGTGTTATTTATTTAATTTTATTTAATTTTAATTTTAATTTTATTTTAGGAAACAGGTCACGGGTCTGAGAGGATGCGGCTGCAACGGGGAAGGCTGCGGGCTTGATGTGCGGCGGCCGCCGCCAGTGAAGTGGTCTGTCCTCGTCTCTTCTTTTTTTTTTTAAATTCCTAACCAAACTAGTGAAAAAAAACTACCTAAGAAAATTATAAAGATGAAAAAGAAAGAATAACTTACCTCGGGTTGCCTCCCGAGAAGCGCCTTTGTTTCAAGTCGGTGGCTCGACGTAATGGCCCTTGAGTGGCCTAGTTGGTTGGTTCAACAAGCACTAACTCTTCTTCTTCATTATGTGAGATGTTCTCAAGGTACGGTTTAACTCTATGACCATTGACCTTAAAGAGCTCATTAGTCTTAGGGTCATAGAGCTCAATTGCTCCATGAGGGAATATCCTTGAGATGGTGTAGGGTCCTTCCCACCTTGATCTAAGCTTCCCTGGAAAGAGTTTCAGGCGTGATTGGTACAGGAGAACCTTGTCTCCTACATTGAGTTCCTTCCGCAGGATATGTTTGTCATGCCAAGCCCTTGTCTTCTCCTTGTAGATCATTGCATTATCATAGGCATCCAGACGCAATTCCTCCAGCTCTTGCAATTGAAGCTTCCTGAATTCTCCCACTTCATTTATTGCCATATTGCAGTTCTTTACAGCCCAGTATGCCTTATGCTGAAGTTCCACAGGAACATGACAAGCCTTCCCAAACACAATTCGATAAGGAGACATACCAATGGGAGTCTTATAGGCCGTCCGATAGGCCCAAAGAGCGTCATTCAGCCTTAGACTCCAATCCTTCCTGTTAGGAGCCACTGTTTTCTCCAAAATGCTCTTAATCTCCCTATTTGATACTTTTGCTTGACCGTTGGTCTGAGGATTATAAGCAGTGGACACTCTATGCGTGACATGGTACCTCTTTAGCAGGGCAGTGATGGTCCTATTGCAGAAATGTGTTCCCCTGTCGCTGACTAGAGCTTTAGGCACCCCAAATCTTGCGAAAATTTTATCCTTTAGGAATTCTGCAACCACTTTGGAATCATCAGTTCTGGTGGCCTTTGCCTCCACCCACTTGGAGACATAGTCCACCACAAGCAAAATATAGACATTCCCAAAAGAACTAGGAAAGGGACCCATAAAATCAATACCCCAAACATAAAAAATTTCACAGAATATGATCTTAGTTTGTGGCATTTCATTTCGAGCTGATATGTTCCCAATCCTTTGGCATCTATCGCAAGATTTACAGAAAGCATTAGCATCCCTAAACAAGTGAGGCCAAAAGAAACCCGCTTCTAAAACTTTCCTAGCAGTCTTTTGAGGACCAAAGTGGCATCCACATTCATGAGCATGACAAAAAGTAAGGACAGATTGTACCTCATTGTCCGGCAGACACCTCCTAATTACCTGGTCAGCACAATGTTTCCAAAGGTAGGGGTCATCCCAAACGTAGAAGCGAGAATCATGTCGAATCTTGTCCTTCTGAGCTTTCGTGAAGTTCGGTGGAAATTCCCCCGTGACCAAGAAATTCACAATATTGGCAAACCAAGGTCGAGGAGTATGGACACCCATCAATAATTCAGGAGCAGCGGGACTTATCTCGTCAGAAAGGAGGGAAAAAGACGGAATGGGGGCCTGAACTGCATGCGACGGCCGTGGCATATAAGCTGCGGCCGCAGCAAGATTGATTGGCCGTGGCCGCGGCATGGTTGCAGCGGCCGCATCACCCTCCATTTCTGTAGCTTCCTGCAGGTTAGCTCCTAGGAGATAGGAGCGGAACTTCTCCAGTGCAACGACCACAGCCAGGAGCTCTTTCTCAGTGGTTGAGTAGTTCTTTTGCGCTCCATTCAGAGTCATGGAGTCATAGTAGATAACATGAGAGCTCCTTCGTTCCTTTTGTCCCAAGTCAGCACCCACAACATAGTCGCTAGCATCACACATAATCTCAAAAGGTTGAGACCATATGGGTGCTTGAATTATAGGAGCGCTAGTCAGGCGACCTTTAAGCTCATCAAAGGATGCTCTACACCTGTCATCAAACCCAAAAGCTACTTCATTTTCAGTAAATCACAAAGAGGTGCAGAAATCTTAGAAAAATCCTTAATAAACCTGCGATAGAACCCTGCATGGCCTAAAAAGTAACGAATTTCGCGCACATTGGTGGGGTAAGGCAGAGACTGAATAACATCAATCTTAGCCTTTTCCACCTCAAGACCCCTGCTAGACACAATATGACCCAAAACAATGCCTTGCTCAACCATAAAATGACACTTTTTAGAATTAAGAACTAAGTTGGTGTCTACACACCGCCTAGGCACAAGTGACAAATGGTGCAAGCAAGTATCAAAATCATCTCCATGCACAGTGAAGTCATCCATAAATACCTCTATGAAGCATTTTACATACTCAGAAAATATGCTTACCATACACCGTTGGAAGGTCCCAGGTGCATTACATAACCCAAAAGGCATTATGCGATATGCAAAAGTGTCAAAGGGGCATGTAAATGTCGTTTTCTCTTGATCCTCCGGTGCTATTGGTACCTGAAAATATCCTGAGTAGCCATCTAAAAAACAATAAAAGGAGCGGCCGACAAGGCGCTCAAGCATTTGATCGATAAAGGGGAGGGGGAAGTGGTCCTTGCGAGTAACTGCATTCAATTTACGATAATCAATACAGACTCTCTATCCAGTTTGTACCCTGTTAGGGACCAATTTACCATCCTGATTCTCAACAACAGTAATACCTCCCTTCTTAGGGACAACCTGAGTAGGACTCACCCATTTGCTGTCAGATATGGGAAAGATCATACCTGCCTGAAGGAGCTTCAGCACCTCCTTCTTTACCACCTCCATCATTGGTGGGTTGAGTCGCCGCCGAGGTTGTCTAGATGGCTTGGCATCATCCTCCAATAGTATCCTATGCATGCAGAGGTTAGGACTGATGCCCTTAATGTCTGCTATCGTCCATCCTAACGCTTCATTGTTCTCCTTTAGAACAGTCACCAATCGCTCCTCCTGCCCAAAGGTCAATTTGTTAGAAATAATGACAGGCAGAGTATCATTTTCACCAAGAAAAGCATATTTAAGGTGATTAGGAAGTTGTTTCAATTCCACATCAGGCGCTTGGATAATGGATAGAAGAAGCCTTTCAGTAGGTATGGTCAGCTCGATGCGGTCTCCCCTTGGTGGCACATATGTGGGAGATCGATGGTCTAAAGCCAAGATAGCCTTCTGCAAGTTAGATGACAAGACATAATCTCTAGAAATTTCATCTATAGGGGCCTGTAGGGCGACTTCCATCTCATCAACACATTCCAAATCAAAGCAATCTTGTGCCATAGTATCAATAACATCCATAAAGGACAGAGAAGGATCATCAGATGGGAATTTCATGGAATCATAAATATTATATTCAACTCTTTGACCATCAAATTCCATAGTAAGAGATCCTGAATAGACATCTATCTTGGTCCTAGCAGTTTTCAGAAAAGGTCTGCCCAACAGAATAGGGCCTTCATTGTTACCAGGACCCATGCCAATCACAAAGAAATCAGCAGGGAATATCAAGTTATCAACCATAACCAAGACATCTTCAACAATCCCTTTTGGGTAGATAGTAGATCGATCAGCAAGTTGAATTACTACCCGAGTATCATTTAGAGGTCCCAATCCCAATGCATGATAAATATGAGAAGGCAAAACATTGATAGATGCTCCTAGATCTAACATGGCTTTGTCAAATTTAGTATCACCTATCACACATGGAATAGCAAACATACCAGGATCACTACACTTCTCAGGCATACGCTTTTGAAATACAGCAGTGACATGTTCGCTTACCTTTACCTTTTGCTTACCTTTCAGCTTCTGGTTCCGCTTGATAGTGCAAAGTTCCTTCAAGAATTTAGCATATCTAGGAATGCTTTTAGTCAAATTAAGCAAAGGAATGTTTACCTCACACTTACTGAATGTCTCAAAGATCTCCTTGTCGTTCTCATACCTTTGCGTATCCTTCAAGGCTTCCGGGAAAACCTGTCGTTGATCCGTCAAAGAAAACTCAAACCTATAGCAAGTATAGCAATAAACAAGAGGTCGATCCACATGGAAAGTTATAATTCAAGTTTGATTCAAGTGTCAATCAAAGTAACCAATTTGGGGGGTTTTTGTGTGTGAAAGTTCCGCCTTTTATCAAAGCGGAGTAAAGAAAGCAAAGCAAATGAATTTGGTTTAGACAATTAGAAGAAGCAATTCTACCTACAATTTTCCACTTTATTTGGTTGAATCGATCCTTGTAACTTCTTCTCGTCCTATTAAGTTTCCTATGAATGCCCTTGTCCCGGCCTAATATAGTCACTAGTCCAATCAGTCCTAAAAACCCTTATCAATCGAACAATCCCTAAAGAAGGATTTAACCCAATTGATAGCTTTAAGTTTAGAGATTAGCCAAGGTATTTGCAGTCCTTAAAGAGGGATTTAACAACACATCCAACTTCCTACTTGTTCAATTAGTTCAATCAGCCCTAAAGGAACAAGTTTGCTACTTAGGTTAAGGTTCACAATCACGAATCTACAAAACCTTAGCAATTGAATTGATCTAACAAGTTGGCCAGACAAGATAGAACAAAACAATAAACAATCAAGCACAAAGAAGTTGAAGCTTTCAAATATAGGAAACAAGGAACGAGAATTAGAAACTCACAATCAATCCAAATAAAGCTTCAAATTGCAGGCAGAATAGATGAGTTTAGTTCCTCATGGAAGACATCGCTCAAATATCTAAAGTGTCTTATGAACGAAAGAATAGAATAGAAGTGACTGAAAAATAACTTAATTCGGCCTTATAAAAGATCCCAAGTCGGCCATGAAACAAAATAATAACATCTAGGGTTTTTAGTAATCAAAACGCAGCGTACTAGCACTGACGACCAATGCTGCGGCCGCGGCATCAACAACTTTTCCTTCTCCCGCTACAGCGGTCCTGGCTGCGGCCACGGCATGCGGCCGCGACATCCTGTTGTTGTGTCCTCTTGTTCATCTCCGCGGGTATCTCTAAGTATCCTTGCATCTCTTCCTTCCTTGCTTCTTCCCAACATCTCTTGTGCTCCTCTGCAAGGTATTGCATCTCTCAAATGTGTTCCGATTCAATATGCAAGAATAACACAAATTTGCACAGGATCCGAACTCTTCTAGAATAATCATCAGATGCAATTTAGCAACAAAGTATGAAAGAAATGCAACCTAACTAAACTAAAAATGCCTATAATGCCTATCTAAGATATGCATTATCACCTCACTTGTCATCCTGTGATATCGCGGCTCCGCCGCTTGCTCCTCCTCGGGCCTTATCCCTTTGGCTCAGTCAGCCTTCCTCCAACTCCTCTACCGCTTTCTTTCTCGGTCCAGCTCGTTCCTTTGGTCGGCAAATGTCATCGGGGCTTCTCTATTGCATCCAACGCCATAGGAGGTGCTTGAGAAGGTGGAAGGATGAGCTTTGTTGTCATCATTGCCTATGCAAACAAGCTCATTTTTTTTGATTAGGTAAAAATTCGAAGGTCAGACGGGTCTGATTCTTCGAGAGGCCGACAAAGTCGGCAGACGGCGAACAATCTAACAGAACAAACTAAAAAACAGAAATACAAATAACAAGCGTAATAAACCAAGCAGAAATAAACTCTGCAACAAAACGATCCAAGAAGACCAAACACCCAAAAAGCTGAGGAAGCTGCTGAAGAACGCAGCCAAGCACCACCGAACAATAGCACCGCGGGCCAGTAGTACAGCAAGACACTATCTCCTGTGGGTACTGCAGACGAACTCCAAGAAAACTCTATCCCGGATACGGAGTCGCCCTGAGCGCACAACCTCGAGCCCAGCCAGACCCGACTACAGACTCCACGCCCCCCTCAACCGAACAGAAGATCTCCTCGAAACATCGGAAGCAGAGCCGCAAACTGCTCGAAATAAAACGCCAACAAACTTTCACCTATAAAAATATCGACAAGCCCTTGCGGGATTTTCTCAAACCCTTTCGGACAGTTATACTCAAAACCCTTTGGGAAGACCCTTTTGGGGATTTGTCAAGAAACTTTCGGGTTTTATCATTTAAATAAATGAAAAGAATAAATATAGATGATAGATAATCTATATTTATAATTCATTTATAAACAAAACGCCAGCAAACAAGCTTATTCTTGCCTTGGAAGGATGAGCTTTGTTGTCAAATAAATTATTATTATTATTATTATTATTATTATTATTATTATTATTATTATTTTGATAAGGAAAAAATTTGAGAGATCAAGTCTGACTTTATTATTATTATTAAAAAAAACAAAAACCCAACTCCTTACTAGGCAAGGTTTAAATAATTAAATGGAAAATCTTTCTACACCAATGTTTTGCCAAAAAAAAAGTGATTCCCTTTGGTCCCTAAATTGTGTTATACCATTTCAGTTTACTTAAAAGTGGTGTGCTTATTAATCTATTGATGAATGACTTATCTCATCCCTTTTGTTCACAACTTGATTTGTCGTTTATTTCGTTGAGGTGTCGCTACATGTGTGTGTTTGTGTTTAGTTCTGGTAGAGGTTGCAGTATCGGACGTCCTGATTGATCGAGTGGATTGTGAAGGTGTTCGCTGTTTTCGAATATCCCTCATTTAGGTTAGGGGAACTTCGATGATCAATACTCCCATGTGTTTTTTCTTTCTGATGGTGGGTTATTGCTATCTATCTTCCCAGCGTCGAAAAGTCGTGTGAGTATTCGAACTCTTCTGTGTTTTCAAAATTCACAGTTCTTCATGGGTCTTCCTCCACTTTTTCACTGGCTGACAGTCTTTTGTGTAGCGTTGAATTTTTCATTTGTCCATTTCTATTTTGCGTTTTTGTGTGTTGTCATGATGGTTATTCCATCTGCTGATTCGTCGGTCACTTTAGTTAGGAAACAGTATGTTGTTTGATATCTCGAATCTTTTCATTTTCAAAATAAAAATTCCTTCCCTTTTAATATTAGTCAGTGGGTAGACTTGGTGGTAATTTTCAACAATCTATCTTATATTATAAATTGAAGTTTAGATATTGAGACCTGGGGTTTGATTTTATGCTTTTAAGATGTTTGTAAAAATTCTTAAGAGAACCATTTCGGAATGGTTCAGTTAGAAAGAACTTGTAGATACTACCTAAAGGTAGGAAGTTGGATGTGTGTGAAATCTCTTTTTAGGGATTGCAGATACCTTGGCTAATCTATGAACTTAAGGCTATTGATTGGTTCAATCCTCCTATGGGGATCTCAAGAAATAAGGGTTTCTAGGACTCGTTGGACTGGAAACTAAATTAGGTTGGGACAAGGGCGTTCACAAGAATCATACAAGGGCAAGGGAAGGTTACAAGGATCAATTCAATCAAATAGAGTAGATAATTGTAGGTATGACTATTTCTCTATGTTGTCAGAGTCAAGTTTCTTTATTATTGTCTTTTTTCCTCCGATTTGATACAAGGCGGATCATTTACACTCAAAAACCCTCCTTTGGTTACTCAAATGATAATTAAACCACACTTGAATAGGTAGAATTCCTTGTGGGATCGACCTCTTGCTTATCCACTATAATAGTTCAAAAGTTGAGTTTGTTTGACATGAACAACAACGAGTTTTCTTTTCGTTAAATTTTGGCGCCGTTGCCGGGGAATTCTTATTCTATTCTTGTGTGTTCTTGTTGCTAACCTTGTCGTGGACCCTCTTATATGGTCCGCACTCGTGCTACTAATACATCTTTGTTGCCGTTTGATTCAGAGATTGAAAGGACCATTTCTTCTTTAAGCGAGAGACTCGTGATCGCTTTCGCGAGCTACCTTTTGATCAAGAATAAGACACTATAGAGATGAAGAACGAAGCCAATTGTACTATAAAGGAGCTTACTGCTCCTGATCTGGCGCAACAACCCTTGGCAATCCAATTCATTTAAAATTTACGTTATTTTAACCACGCTATGAAATGATCATGATTATATATAATGCATTAGAACCCAAACACCCTTACTGGAATACAAACAGTTATTATTTATAATTGTTTATAATTGATTAATATAAACATAGTGTCTATTTAAGAATGAGTAAATATTGATTAAATTTACTATTACAATGGATTTGGCCAGATCATAGGTTAATTAGAACAAAATATTTATAATTTAGAAATGCTAAATGTTTGCAGCACATTAAATCTTTTTTTAAATGATGTTTTATTTGATGAGATTCTATCAAAATATACCACCATTTACATAATTTCATTGATTACAATATCTTAAAGAAAAAAGGAAACTTATGACTTTGCCATTTTGATAAAATAGGGAGAAATACTTTTTATATAAAAATAAAACGTGAGTACTTTATGTATAAATAAAATTTATTATAAAAATTTATTTATTAATTTATTTAAATCAATAAAACGTGAGTAGTAGTAGTAGTAAAGAACATGTGTAAAATAGAGAAAAGTAGACCATAGAGAGTAGAGAATGAATTGATGTGTTCATTGGGGTTTCAAAAGACTTTTTATATATAAGTTTACAAGACAACACTTCAGGATCTAAAACGCACTCCTAAAAAAACCCAAAACCCAACCCTAAAAAACTTCAACAACCGTCGCTACCATGTGAGCAGTGCTTCCACCTCCGGCTTTCCGGCCGGCCTCGACCAACACACCCCAAACTCCACCACCACCTCTCAAAATAACCCCAATATATATATATATATATATATATATACACACACACACACACACACACCAAACCTTTAATTCTTTTTTTTTTGCAGATTGCCCTCGCCACTGTCGACTCCACGCCGCTGTTGCCGGGCCTCCTTCGTTCACCTTCCCCGACAGACTCTGGCTATCTGGACCCTCACCCTCTGTGGTGGCTCCCAATCTAGCCATCCGGGTTCGTGGGTCTCAGGGGCGGTCCCCCCTCGGCCTCTTGTTCGTCGACTCCCCGGGTTCTCTGCCATCCTTCTCTCCGTCCACATCCTCTGCCGTAGTCTTGGTGTGGCAGTCGACTTGTCGCCACCTATATTCTGTCGGTGTCCAACCCCATGCCACTAACCTTCTCCTCTACCACTGCATGGTGGTCGACCGACGCCGCCCGTTCTCCTTGCTGCTCGCCGACTTGAGCGGGTTATGGGCTCACTGGTTCCCAACCCCTGCTTCTCCGATTTCACATAACCCCGCCAGATGTACCTCTCCACCTTGAAACCCCAGATCTCAAAATCAAACCCCCTGCTCCAACCCGAAAACTCAACATGCAACCCCAAATCTCAAAAACAAATATCATTTTATCCCCTGATTCACAAAATCAAAGTAACCCAAAATCTAATTTTATCACCATCTCCCATCTTCTTCCAAGATTGATAAACCCATTAAATATCAAAACCCACAAAATTGAAAAAACTCAAAATAGTCTGTTGTTGGTGCTTAGATTTATGACCCTTGGGTCTAGATCCGGCATCACCACCACCTAAGATTATGCAACCTCAGGTCTCAAATTCCACATGCAACAATGTTACCGAGCGAGCTTGCTTGTTTCCGTAGCGGGATCCAGATCCACAATCATCACTGCCTTCCAAGCCACAAGAACGGAATCAAGAATCAACGAATCCAATTTTCATCTGAAGAAACAAAGGTTTAATTTTCTAGATATTTTTAATTCTAAATTTCTGTAATTGTAATCTTAGAAATTTTTTTCTTTTTTTTTTACTGGTGACCCTCTGTGTAGGATCATTCAAGCCATATGTTGATGGCTTCAAGATCGCTTTGTCGATCTAATACTTGCCCATTGTAAAAAAAAATATAGAAGTTTACAAGAGAACTAGGTTTCTTTTTTTTTTGGTCGAAGAGAACTATGTTTCTTAGAGTTTATCCAAAACCAATAAGATAATATAAAATTATACTTATCCTTGGATAAACCTTCCTAAATACTAACTCCTTACAAACCTCACCTAGAAAACCTAATGGGACAAAAACTAGGACAAAGGGGAAAAATATAGATGACATATTTTATACATTTTGGTTACTAGAGTGCTTCCCCAATGTGCGAGTAGACCACCTACCGAGGTGTCACTCAGATCATAGGCCTATCCTGGTTACTTTTGAGGGAACAAACAGAGAGTCCATGAGGAGAAGATATAGACCGTTTCGATTTGAGGCTATGTGGTTTACAGATGAGGATTGTATGGAGATTATTCAGAATGGGTGGAATAATCCTGGGTCGACACATGTCGATGCTAGTGTTGGGGGAAAGCTTGTTAGATGTGCAGCTGGCCTTCATGATTGGGATAAGGCTGTTTTCGGTAATGTGAGGAAGAAGCTGGCAAAAATTCGAGAAATATTGAAGGAGATTGGTAGTAGAATGTCAGGGGAGCTGGTAAAGGAAAGGAAGGAGCTTGAGAAACAAGAAAGTGAATTGATGGACAAGGAAGAGATGAAGTGGTTTCAGAGAGCCCGAGCTAATGAGTTTAGTTGTGGGGATAGGAATACAACCTTCTTCCATAGGAAGGCAAATGGGAGAACAAGGAGAAATAGAGTGCAGAAGCTCATGGATGATGATGGAATAGAGGTGAGAACACATGAAGGGATGGAAGGAGTCGCCATGTCCTATTTCCAGAATTTATTTAACTCTGAAATGAAAGTACCCCCCGAGACGGCTACTCAAGGAATCTAGCCTATTGTGACTGATGAGGATAACCAGGAGCTCCTTCGGCCCTTTTTCGCAGAAGAGGTAAAAAATGCCCTTTTTTCGATGTATACCACAAAATCACCGGGATCGGACGGTATGCCAGCCCTTTTTTACCAAAAGTGTTGGCATATCGTTGGCCCTAACATTACAAAACTTGTCATTGATATTCTGAATGGTAACCCGATACCTCAAGGGATGAATCACACTCTCATCACACTCATCCTTAAGGTTACGGATCCATGTAGAATGAAAGATTTAAGGCCTATTAGTTTATGTAATGTAGTTTACAAGATTGTGTCGAAGGTGCTTGCCAACAGGTTGAAGAGAATCCTCGAGAAAATAGTTGCTCCGACCCAAAGTGCATTTGTGCCTGGGAGAATGATTACAGATAATATATTGGGGGCTTTTGAGATCTTCCATCATATGAAATCACGAACGACCGGGAAGAAAGGGTACATGGCTTTGAAGCTTGATATGGCGAAAGCATACGACAGGGTGGAGTGGCCTTTCCTGGAGGATTGTATGCAGAAATTCGGGTTCGAAGATAGGTGGATAAAGCTGATAATGGAGTGCGTTTCAACAGTTTCTTTCTCCGTTCTGACTGATGGGGTTCCTTCTCCATGTTTTATCCCAGAATGGGGGTTGCGACAAGGTGATCCTCTATCTCCGTATCTTTTTCTGTTGTGTGCGGAAGGGTTGTTGGGGATGATCAGGGTTGCAGAAGCGATGGGAAAGATACAAGGTGTCAGAATTGCTAGATCGGCTCCCTCTATATCACATTTATTCTTTGCGGATGACTGTGTTTTATTTCTGAGAGCTACCTGTCAATAGAGTTTGAAAATTGTCAATATCCTCCATATTTATGGAGAGGCTTCGGGTCAACAGGTGAACTTGTCGAAATCAGAAATGTCTTTCAGTAGAAATGTTGCAGCTGACAGGAGAGGGGCGATACAAGCAGTGTTAGGTATTCAGGAGGTGGAGAAACATGATAAATATCTTGGCCTGCCGATGATTGTTGGAAGGTCTAAGAAGATGATTTTCGAACACATCAAGGAGAGGATTTGGAAAAAGATGAGAGGTTGGAAAGAGAAGTGCTTATCGAGGGCAGGGAAAGAAGTGTTGATCAAGGCAGTGGCACAAGCAATTCCTTCTTATACTATGTCATGCTTTCGGTTGTCGACTGGTCTGTGTCGAGAGATGGAGAGTTTGATGTGCAACTTCTGGTGGGGGAAAGGTGATGGGAAGAGAAAGATTCATTGGATGACATAGAAGATGATGTGTCGTGCTAAGAGTAAAGGGGGAATGGGCTTTTGGGATATCGAAATTTTTAATCTTTCTCTTCTGGCTAGGCAAGGCTGGCGAATGATACAAGAGCCGAATTCTTTGATTGGCAGACTCCTGAAGGCAAAGTACTACCCAAGGACGGATTTCTTGAATGCGAAGGTGGGTTTTAATCCTATCTATACATGGAGAAGTTTAATGGAAGGTAGGGAGGTGCTTAAAGAGGGTTTGATATGGAGTGTTGGTAATGGAATAGAAATTAATGTTTGGAATGACAAATGGATTAAACGGCCTTCAAGTTTTAAAGTCATGGGTAATTTCCGACGAGAGGATCCGGGGATGAGGGTGGCGGAATTAATAGATTGGGAAGTCGGAAGGTGGGACATAGACAAGTTGAATGAAGTTCTCTCCCTTGTGATGTGGCGGAGGTTCTCAAGGTGCGGCTTGTAGCCCCTAATTGCAAGGATCATTTAGTTTGGTACAACAACAAAGGGGGTCAATTTACTGTATGTGGTGCATATCATAGGTAACTTGAGAGAAGGTTAGAGAAGGAGGGAGGTCTGGGCCAAGTAGAGGGTAATGCTAGGGAGGGGGCGTGGAAAGCTTTTTGGAAGCTAAGTACTGTACCGAAGTCTAAGAACTTTGTGTGGAGAGCTATCCAGGATATTCTTCCGTGCAAAACGAATTTGCAGCGGTAGAAGGCTATTGAAGATGGTGCTTGTGATTTGTGTGGTAAACAAGAATCGAGTCTCCATGTCCTTTATGAATGCTGGACGGAAAAGAAGGTGTGGAAAGCATTTCCTCGGGTAGCAAGACACTGGATTGGTAATGGGAGTGTTTTTGACACCTTCATGTCGGTTTTCTCCGGGGGTCGATGAGTGAGCGTCAATAGTGGGTGATGCTCTTGTGGCATATATGGTTGGCAAGAAACATAAGGATTTTTGCGGGTATATCTATGCAGCCGGAGGAGATAGTACATCGGGCGTCGGAAGTTTTGGCTAAATCTACCCGATACATGGATCACACAAAGTATGTCAGGCAACCAGCAAGGGGAAGAGGGCTGGAAGTGTGGACTAGACCTGCTCAAGGTACCATGAAGTTTAATTGCAATGCAAGTGTATCATGTGGGGGTTCTTTTATGGGTTTTGTCCAGAGAGGGAACGATGGTGGGTTCATTGCAGCTGGTTACAAGAAGATTCAAGATGCCGATGACGCGGAGATTGCTGAAGCCGAAGCCATTCGATGGGCGGTGACTTTTGCCAAGGAGAGGGGACTGCACTAGGTGCAATTCGAATCCGATAATGAGTCACTGATGAAGAAGCTTATTAACCAAAGGCCAGGGAAGGGTACGATCGGGCTGTTGGTTCAAGACATTCTGCTTTGGGCGGAATGCATGAATGGTGTTAGCTGGAGTTGTGTTCGTCGGGAAGGAAACAAAGTAGCTCATAGTATTACTGCTATTGAAACCTTTTGAAGGTTCAATAATGTATAACAAAGTAATATAAAGATACTCTAGAAGGGGGGTTGAATAGAGTATGCCAACTTTTCGCTGATAATCTCAAGACTTTTGAATCGCTTGCAAAACCCTTTGAGATTAGACTCTTTCCTCTGGAAAACCTGAATAACAAAGGAGTTATACAATTTGAAACAAGTGCGGAAATATGGTAAAGCAATAAGTAAAGGACGCAACGAATTGTTAACGAGGTTCGGCACGAACTTAGCCTACGTCCCCGCCTAGGGTTCTTCCACAACCCTAGGATTCAACCGGCTTTATTGATTCACAAGACTTAGGATCCTAATAGCTCACCGAGAAGCCTCTCTCCTATACAATTGCAATCTAGTCAACTCACGTTCCCTTGGAGTCCTAGACCAATCTAGAAGAGCCCCACCTCTCTCAACTATCTAGTACAATGCTCTTACACTTCGTGAATCAATCGCCTAGTGTCCACTTCCTGAGTTACAAACTCTCAAGTATAACACTCTCTCGAAATATATCCTATAAGCTCACTGTGTAACTCTCAAATGCTTTGAAACAAAAGATACGACTCTTAACAACTAGCAGAGAGCACACGAAGAAGACAGATTGACTTGAAGGCTTGAGTGCGAATGAATGCTTGTGTTCCACAACTGTGCTTGTCTTCTTCTCTTCATCTCCTTTTTATATTAAATCAAATCGGCGCCTCTTTCAAAGAAGGATCTTCTCTTCAACGGCTAGAACAGATCATGGCAATCTTCACAATCTTCTATTTTGGGAAACTCCGAAGCCATGATCCCCGATATGATTCTTGACGTCTTAAGCTTAAGGAAGGAGATTTTCTTTTGAAATTCTTGCTACATTGTTAGTGCATAATATATATAATAATATCTGGAAATATATATAATAATAACATATAATAACATTCGGAAATAATATGCAAATAATATAGGTTTTATGTTTCATCAACACAGCTGTAGCTTCAAGATCTTTGACAAAAGCTATGTGTCAAAGCCTTTGAAACCTTTTTCGATTTTCATCAAGGGAGTGGAGTTATCAATCTCCCCCTTGATGAAAGACAAAACCTGTGCATCCCTGTAACTTAGTTAAGCAACCAAAACCAGCAGTGTTTAGATCATGGGTTAGGGTAGAGTAGGGGTTTAGGATTCATCATCAAGAGCACATCCGTGAACAGCAACTTCAGCTCATTCAGCAACTTAGCCACCCCGCCCATCTCCAGCATCAACTCTCGGTGCAACTCCTTGACGTCCAGGCGAACTTCCTCCAAACCCAACTCCAGGTATTCCATGCGCTCATCGATGGCAGATGCAGTGGAAAGAGTTTTTGAGGGAGAGGCAAGACTCCAAGTCCCTTGGGGGGACTGAGTGATGCCAATCTTCTCAAAGCTCTTGGAGTCGAATTTACCCATATGATGTTGTTGTTCTTCGTTTTTGAAATCAATTTCAGAAGCTTTGAAGACATGGGTCAAAAAGTTTGTAAAGGGGAGGGGAGTTCCTTTTCTGGCTTTGCGGGTGTGAGCCATGGATCCTAGAATGGTATTGGCTAGATCGAGATCATAGCCATTCAAAATTCGGTATAGAAGGACCATAGCGTTGTCAGTGAGGAGGGAGCCAGAGTTGATTCAGGGTAAGAGGCATCTCACAATGATGTTGAAGATGATTTTTACCTCGAGTGTGAGGGACGAGTGGGTAAGCTGTTTGGTGGTGCTGTTTGATGCTTCGGGGAGCAAGTATTTGGATTGGACAAGAGCAACACATTGATCTTTTGTGGGGGGTTTCAAGAGAGGGTGGACAAGGTTTAGGAAGGCGAAGGAGATCAGCAAAGTCAAGGGAGTTGAATGTGATTCTAAATCCTTTGACGATGGACTCTAGAGACCAACCATCAACAGTGTGTTTGGATTTGAGGTTTATGTAAAATAGACGGGTGAGTTGGGGGTAGTATATGGATTCAAGGTTCAGAAGGGTCCAGGCAGAGGTTTGTTTGAGGAGAGAGATGCAGGGTAGGTTCAAAGCTTCTAAAAAATCAAGATCAATAAAATCTGAACAACAAATCTTACGAGTTCTAAACTCGTCTACCCACTTTCCGGCCATCTCAACATTCTCAAACCAGGAGGAGGGTAAGGATTGGTTTATCTGGATAAGTGCAGGCGGATCGACGTTCTTCCTTCGAGCTTTTGTGGGAGCAGACGTCTTGACAGGCGCGTCAAAGCTTCTGAGAGTGCCTTTCCTTGAGCACTTGGGAGATGGAGACTTCTTTGCTTTAGTGGCTTTGCGCTTCTTCGGAGACAGGGGAGGAGGAGGAGGAGTAGGAGAGGGAACAAGTTCTGGCTCCTCTTCATCTTCTTCCTCAGACCCCGAGTCCTCAGCAGACACTTCAGCATCATCTCCATCGGCCTCCTCGTCATCGTCTGCAGTCTCGTCGTCCTCCTCTTCCTCTTCCTCTGGTTCCTCTACAGCGGGAACCTCCTTCTCTGCAACTCTTTGGGCCTCTTCCTCGGCCTCTTTTCTTGCTATCTCAACCTCTTCCTCGGCCTTTTTCCTTGCTTTCTCAGCCTCTTCCTCGGCCTTTTTCTTTCTCTGGGCCTCTTCCTCGGCCTCCTTTGCAGCATCTCGCTCTAGAATCTCATCAAGATCCTCCTCTTCCTCTTCTTCCTCCTCTTCCTCAGCAATGATCTTTCTCTTCCCTTTTAACTTTGCACTGAGAAGCTTTTTCGTCGGGCGCTTCAAGGACCGCTTGATTTCGGCAATGGTGCTCTCAGGGATGGTGCTTGGGACAATGCTTGGGACAATAGCTTGAGGAGTAGGTTCGGGTAGAGGGGAGATCACAAGAGGGGCCTGGCGTCCTTTGGGGGTAGCGCCAAGGCGTTTGGGTGTGGAGGTCTTCTTGGATTTGAGTGCCATGGATGGGATTCGGTGAAGCTTTCAGAGAAAGGTTGAAGGAGAAGTTTCAGAGACGGAGGGTTTAGATAGTTCTGGAGAGGTGAAGAATAGTAAGGGTATGAACATGTGGTTTAAAAATGGTGAGTAGGGTAAGTTGATGGGACGGGTTTATGGTTCCAATGGTAATAATCATAACACTACTGCCAAAATTAAAAGATCTGATTGCCAAAAATTCAAAATTCAAAACATCTTTTCACATTTTAAATGCAAGAGGGAATATTTCCGAAAAATATTTTCCATAAATAAAATATACTCGGATATAAGATTTTCGGAAAATAAAATGTGTAATGCATAAAGAAGGTTAAAAGCCATTAAAACTATATTTGATCAAATATCTAATAAGATATCAACCAAACATGTGATCCGTTATATGTGCTCTACCATTCAGTTCACAAACTTTGACATGAATCTCAAAGGTCTCGACACTGAGTAGAATTTATCTTTCGTAAAGGGAAAGCTCCCCCTACGAAAGTGCATCCCTATTAAGCATTCCAATCTCACGTCTAATGAAGGTGAACCTGTCCTTTGCCAAAGGCTTAGTAAAAATGTCAGCCCATTGATAATCAGTTGAAATGAAGGATATTGATACATCACCTTTTTCGACATGGTCTCTAATGAAATGATGCCTTACATCAATATGTTTGGTCCTTGAATGCTGAATAGGATTCTTTGTAATGGAGATGACACTTGTATTGTCACACTTAATGGGAATGCCTTTGAGGTTAATGCCAAGATCTATTATTTGTTGAGCTATCCAAAGGATTTGGGAGCAACATGCTCCAACTGCTATGTATTCGGCTTCGGCAGTGGATAGAGCAATTGAGTTTTGTTTCTTTGAGTGCCAACTAATCAAGGATGCTCCTAAGAATTGGCAACATCCCGACGTGCTCTTTCTATCCACCTTATAGCCTGCAAAGTCTGCATCAGAATACCCAATGAGTGTAAAATCTCTTTGCTTCGGGTGCCACAAGCCAAGCTCCTTAGTCTCTTTGAGATATCGAAAGATCCTATTCACAGCTACGAGGTGAGATTCTTTAGGGTCAGCTTGAAACCTAGCACACATGCAAACACTAAACATGATGTCAGGTCTACTAGCAGTAAGATATAATAATGATCCAATCATCCCTCGATACTCCTTTTGATTGACATTCTTCCCGGTCTTGTCTTGATCTAGAGATATGGTTGAGCTCATGGGTGTCTTGGCTGCTTTGGATTGATCCATCTTGAACTTCTTCAAGTGATCCTTCGTGTACTTGCTTTAGTTGACAAAGATTCCTTTCTTAGATTGATGAACTTATAATCCCAAAAAGAAGTTGAGTTCACCCATCAAGCTCATCTCAAATTCACTGCACATAATGTCAGAAAATTCCTTGCACAAAGATGTGTTAGTAGCCCCAAACAATATATCATCAACATATATTTGAATAACCAAAATGTCCTTTCCTTTGGTCTTGATAAAAAGAGTCTTGTCGATCAACCCCCTTTTAAAATTGTTTTCTAAAAGATATTTTGACAAGCGCTCATACCAAGCTCTTGGGGCTTGTTTCAAACCATATAGCGCTTTGTCTAGTTTGTAAACATGATTAGGAAATTCTGAACTTTCAAAACTTGGGGGTTGGGCCATATAGACTTCTTCCTCTATGAAACCATTAAGAAAAGCATACTTGACATCCATTTGATATAACTTTATGCCCATAAAAGATGCAAATGCTAATAATATGCGAATGGCTTCAAGCCTGGCTACGGGAGCAAAAGTCTCCTCGTAGTCAATACCTTCCTCTTGATTGTAGCCTTGAGCAACAATCCTTGCTTTGTTCCTCACGATCTTACCATTCTGATCTAGCTTGTTCCGAAATACCCAACGTGTGCCAATGACTGATTGATGCTTTGGCCTAGGCTTCAAGGTCTAGACTTTGATCCTTTCAAATTCGTTAAGCTCACTTTGCATAGCAATGATCCAGTCTGGCTCTTGAAGGGCCTCATTTACCTTCTTTGGTTCTATAAGAGAAACAAACGCGTGAAAAGCACAGAGATCTTTAAGTTTAGAATGAGTTTGAACACTAGATGTAGGGTCAGAGATGATATCCTTTAATGAGTGTGATGAGGAGTATTTGAACTTTCTCTTGCTAGTCTCAGCTCCCTAGTTCGTCACATCAACAGGATTGATTTGGGGTACATCTGACTCCATAGATATGTTAGGCTCAGTTACAGCAGTTTCTGAAGTCTCAACACTTTTAGATTGGACGCCAGGGCTTTGGACTGAGCTTCAACACCTTGGGCCAACTCTTCAGTGTTAAGAATTTGATCATGCATGTTCCTCTTCTTTGTGTTTTTGGTATCATCACCATCCTCATTCTCTGTAAGGCTGTTAAGATCTAGATCTGCAACACTTTCACTTAAAGAACCGTCATTGCATTCATTAGATATAACATATATACTTTCCTCAACCATCTTGGTCCTCATGTTGAAGATTCTATATGCTTTGCTACTTGTGGAGTAGCCCAGAAATATACCTTCATCACTACGCGCATCAAATTTCTCAAGGTTATCTTTTCCATTGTTATGAACAAAACAAGTACATCCAAAGGGTTTTAAAATACGATATAAGAGGTTTGTGGCCTTTGAAAAGTTCATAAGGAGTTTTCTTTAAGATGGAACGAATAAGACAACGATTCAAAATATAGTTAGTTGTGTTAACAGCTTCAGCCCAATAGGTTTTAGGCAATGCATTTTCTAAAAGCATAGTCCTGGCCATGTCCTCTAGGGTGCGATTCTTTCGTTCCACAACCCCATTTTGTTGAGGTGTCCTAGGAGCAGAAAAATTATGGAAGATGCCATATTTAGCACAAAACAAATCAAACTGAAATTTATCAAACTCCCTACCATGATCACTTCGAATTGACACAATGGGCTCGTTTCTTAAAGCTTGCAACTCCTTACAAAGTTTTGAAAACTCAAACAAGGCCTCTGATTTTTCTTTTAAAAATACAACCCAAATATATCTCGAAAAATCATCAACAACAACAAGCATGTACTTTTTACCATTGGGAGATTTGACTTGGATAGGACCACATAAATCCATATGTAAAAGTTCAAGGGGTCGAGAAGTACTTACAACCTTTTTGGGTTTGAAAGAGCTACGTGCTTGTTTACCTCGTGTGCATGCTTTGCACATATCAATACATTTGAAGTCCATCTCAGGTAGTCCTCTTACAAGCTCTTTGGACACAAGCTTCTGTAGTGTATGTGGGCTTACATGACCGAGTCTCATGTGCCAAAGCTTTGGATCGTCCGTCAAAGCCTTTAGACATGATAAGCTTCGTTGTGCCACTTGCTTAGCATTCACAGCATAGATGTTGTTATAGCGATAGGCAGTTAGAATTACTTCACCTGTATCTTCTCTGTGCACTAGACATCTTTTCTTGTTAAATCCAACAATATTACCACTATCACATAGTTGAGAAACACTAAGCAAATTATATTTCAAACCATTAACAAGATAAACATTTTTAATGCTATAGTTAGGATCACTCCCAACACTACCGATACCAACGATGTCACACTTTCCTTTGTCACCAAGAGTGATTGTTCCACTAGATTGCTTCTTTAGATCATGGAAGAGAGACCTCTTTCCACTCATATGTCTCGAGCATCCACTATCAATAATCCATTTTTGCTCTTTCACCTTGGTGATCTCATGCAAGACAAAAATCAACCTTTGTGGCTAAACCAATAAGCAAATTTAGATCCATTATTGGGATAAACCATATTTGGTAAAATAATGCCTTTTGGGACCCAAACTTGTGATATCCGTTCTTTTATCAAGTGAACAGGAAATGTATTGCGAATGATATGTGGATCCTTTCTTCTATAGGGGCAGGTCTCTTTTACATGTCCCTTTCTCGCACAGTGGTGACATATAGGAGAGGTTCTGCTTCCTTTTGCCTTTACAAAAGTGGTAATGTGTTGCTTCTTTAAAAACCTTGGATTGTACCCAATACCAATTTTGTTTAGAGAACTTTGTTGCTCACCCAACATCCTATCAAGAGTGCCTTTGGACTTGGTAAAACTTATGAAAGCTGTCTGTTGGTCTTGAATCTTCTTGTTCAGAGAGATCTTCTCGTTCTCTAAGTCATGATGTTCATTTCTTAGAGACGAGAGATCTTGCTTGAGTTCAGATTTCTCTGAGTCAAGAGTCTTGACTTTAATGTCAAGATCTGAATAAGAAGTTTCAAGACTTTTGACCCTCCTAGACAGTTCCTCAATAGTTCTTTCCTGGTCCACAATTTTTTTAATAAGAGTGTTGGTTTGGGCAATAAGTTTCTCTTCATTGGCAATCATATTAGAAAGGAATTCCGATAGTACCTCTTTTGGACTTGCCATAAGCTCTCTTACAGTTACCTCAATTTGCTCATCGTGGGACTCATCTCCTGAGGCCATGAGGCAAAGGTTAGCCTTTTCATCGTCGGAGTCCGAGTCGCCTGAGTCAGAATCACTCCAAGCTGCCACCATGGCTTTCTTCTTTCATCTATCACCTTTCTTGAACTAGGTCTTCTTCTTTTGAGGGCAATCTTTCACTAGATGGTCCGTTTCACCACATTCAAAACAAGACAAATGTTTAGTCTTCTTGTCATATTTGTTGTATTGAGACTTACCTCGAAATTTAGAAGACTCTGATCCATCTTTGTTGTTGAATTGCTTCTTCATTTTGAGGATTCGAGAAAGACCCCTTGTAATAAGAGCAAAGGGATCGTCCTCATCATCATCCTCATCTTCAGAATCAGACACATCTTTGGGCTCATCCTTCTTAGACTTGAGTGCCAAGTTCTTAGTGCTTGTTGGAAGTTCTCCATCGTCTTCATTGAGAATCATCTCATGTGTGATCAGCTTCCCAAGCAAGTCATCAAGGGGTAGAGTGGTGAGATTCTAGGCTTCTTCTATGGCTGTCACTTTCGGGCCCCATTTGTCTTTTTGGAGGCACCTCAATATCTTCCTCACTTTCTAAACATTCTCAAAGGTCTTGCCGAGAGAGTCAAGGTTGTTCGTGATTTCCGTGAACCATGTGAACATGGCCTTAATAGACTCATCTGGTTTCATTTTGAAGAGTTCGTACTTTCGAAGGAAAATGCTGACTTGGTGTCCTTCACTTGACTGGTTCCTTCGTAGGTGACAACCAACTTGTCCCAAATCTCTTTAACTGACCTACAAGATGAAATACGGTTAAACTCATCAGTGCTAAGACCACAGTATAGTAAGTTAATAGCCCTGTAGTTCTTGGAGACGAGTTCAAGATCCGCTTGGATGAATTCAGCCTCGGTCTTCGCGACTTTGGTTCCATTTGGTCCGTCTTTCACTGGAACCTTCGGACCATTCTCTATAATGTTCCAAAGTTCCAGATCTTGATCTATAATGAACATTTTCATCAAGGACCTCTAGTGGACGAAGTTGTTTCCTACAAAGAGTGGTGGTCTACTGGTAGACCTCCCTTGTGCAAATCCTCTGCTTGCTTCACCAGACATGATCAAAAACTCACAAGATTGTTAGATCAAAAGCAGTGAGTAAGGCTCTGATACCAATTGAAGGTTCGATAATGTATAACAAAGTAATATAAAGATACTCTAGAAGAGGGGTTGAATAGAGTATGCCAACTTTTCGCTGATTATCTCAAGACTTTTGAATCGCTTGCAAAACCCTTTGAGATTAGACTCTTTCCTCTGGAAAACCTGAATCACAAAGGAGTTATACAATTCGAAACAAGTGCGGAAATATGGTAAAGCAATAAGTAAAGGACGCAACGAATTGTTAACGAGGTTCGGCACAAACTTGGCCTACGTCCCAGCCTAGGGTTCTTCCACAACCCTAGGATTCAACCGGCTTTATTGATTCACAAGACTTAGGATCCTAATAGCTCACCGAGAAGCCTCTCTCCTATACAATTGCAATCTAGTCAACTCACGTTCCCTTGGAGTCCTAGAACAATCTAGAAGAGCCCCACCTCTCTCAGCTATCTAGTACAATCCTCTTACACTTCGTGAATCAATCGCCTAGTGTCCACTTCCTGAGTTACAAACTCTCGAGTATAACACTCTCTCGAAATATATCCTATAAGCTCACTGTGTAACTCTCAAATGCTTTGAAACAAAAGATACGACTCTTAACAGCTAGCAGAGAGCACACGAAGAAGATAGATTGACTTGAAGGCTTGAGTGCGAATGAATGCTTGTGTTCCACAACTGTGCTTGTCTTCTTCTCTTCATCTCCTTTTTTATATTAAATCAAATTGGCGCCTCTTTCAAAGAAGGATCTTCTCTTCAACGGCTAGAACAGATCATGGCAATCTTGACAATCTTCTATTTTGGGAAACTCCGAAGCCATGATCCCCGATATGATTCTTCACGTCTTAACCTTAAGGAAGGAGATTTTCTTTCGAAATTCTTGCTACATTGTTAGTGCATAATATATATAATAATATCTGTAAATATATATAATAATAATATATAATAACATTCGGAAATAATATGCAAATAATACAGGTTTTGTGTTTCATCAACACAGTTGTAGCTTCAAGACCTTTGGCACAAGCTATGTGCCAAAGCCTTTGAAACCTTTTCCTTTAATTCAGCCTTAGTTTTTTATTTGAATGCATTGCCGAACGATATTGTTACTATTATTCGGAAAGAAATGGAATGATAGGGCTAGTGTTACCTCAGAAAAAAAACCTTGCTAGGAAAACTTAGTGGGACAAAACCTGATCGAAGGGAAAAAGAGTGCAGTACTTGTGTTCACTCCTTGAAATCAACATCATTCTTGCAATCTTCTCGGTTTGATAAGCTCTTTGAATTTTTTCATGGTTCTGACTTCTTGAGCTGCAATATCATATCTCAACATTGTCTTTGATGTGTAGAAGTCAAAATGTCTTCATAATTGAATTCGACGGGCTTGACTTTCATCTATTATTGGTCTTGAGCTGCTCTTAATGCGTGCGCGTACACACTCACAAGGCAATTTAGAACATAGTGTGTATTTCATTGATGATATGGGGGATTTGATTTATCGATAATGTATAAGTTACCTCATTAAAACCTTTCCTTAGAATAATCAATGGGATAAAAACGAAGATTAAAGAAAATACTATAAATTTATATGATACTACAGGATCTAATACAGTATCACCACTTTCATAATTATAGATACTTAATGTGCTCTTATAAGGATCTTTAATCAGTTGCTTATGACTGAGCTTTGATATTAATGCTTCAAACATTTTAGATCATTTTATCATTTTCACTAATATTCAACAAACAATATAGACATACAACTACCATGCCCATCATTTACATTTGAAGTTGTTTATTGACAACGAAAATTACATCCACTGTTGGTGAATGTTCTCATATAACCTATGATAGACTTTTTTTGCAATCAATTTGGCTTTATATTTGCCTTTTTTTTATAACGAGGGTAACTCACCTTTAGTGATAAACCCCGAGCACGTGACTCAGCTGACAAGAGCCATGCACTAGGTAAACCGGCTTGCGTCGACTAACTAGACCCAATGGTAAGAAACAAGGTGAACCTTATAGTAGTGGAACTATAGGTCTAAAAATATCATGATTAAAGAATCCTTCTTTACATGAATTGCTTATTTCTATCTCTTTACCATCATTTCAATGTTGATATCATTTATCTATTTGATGATCATCATATTCTCATGGGTTCTTTCCTCTTCCAGGGAATTATATACTAAGAGCCTAGTGATCTTCAACGCTTCCGGCGTATTTGAGAACCACCTGATGTTCATTGAGTTGGAGTTACTTCTGAAACTTCCAAATGAGCTAGTGCAATATATGTGACTTGTCATTTTCTTGGCTTTAGTAAATGCTTATTTGTTAAATGATATATTCATTCATTTATTGAAGCTATGGTTCAATTGTATTCATTCACAGTTCTAAAATGATAGATAAGTTGTTTCCATGTCCTTTCTTAATGATCTAATTCCCTTTCCCCTCTAAATACCGAGCAATTGATCACCATTACAAAGCTCTAGGTATTTGATATCAATATGGCCCCAATCATAAATATCATTCAACTTATTTGTGGTCTCACTTTAGTTCATTTTGCGGAGGAGGTCTTTGAACATATACCTCTCGATCATTCAAAATAGTTGAATGACTTACTCTCTTCTGGAGATAATTTGGGAGAAGTTATTGTGTCAACTTCGAAATGCAAGTTGTATGGGCCTATTTGAATGACGACTCTTTTGGTTGATGTGAGCTACCTTATGTTTAACAATGTATTTGATAACATTCTCTACCTTCTATTTTCATATGACCAAGGTGTTGAGGCATCTATAAAATATTTGAATAACAGTTGTTCATATGGCGGCGTTGAATGTACATAGGTGTCTCATTGAATCCATTCAAAAGATATTAGAGACTTTGCATTTACTCTTAATATAGATGGTATTGTTGTAAATTTGTCAAGAAAAAAGATCATACATGTACGATCATCCTTATTAAGGATCTTCGGATCCTATGATCCTCTTGTTATTTTTAATGGGTGTCCATGTAAATTTCAATGATCCTATATATCATCTTTTCACTTGAATGATCGAATACCACAAAGAAAAATATTATATGGGCAACTAACTTCTGATTAGTGACATCATAAGTTTCAGTAGGTTAAATAAGTATCAAATAAACCAGTTTAATACATTCTCATTTCTCTTGAACTTGTTTCTAGATAGTGATATTAGACATAGAGAAATTGGTATTTAATACTGTGCCCATTCACTTATTTGTGTCATTGTTAATTCAAGAAACAATATTAATGCTGTCTGGAATGATATAGGATACAGTATCCACCCTGATTCTTCCATTTGTGATTATTGTTTTGGGAAAACTTCATGTTTTCGCCCATGACTCTAATCCATACAGACAACATATTGAACCCAAATTATTAATGGGCCTAAAGGCCCAATGAGGCTAGACAAAATAGAGATCGGAGATCATCTGTGATCCGGTTTGTTTTGCTCTATTCAACGTCTCCTCTCTCATTGACGGGTCAGGTGTGAGGATCCCCGCTCCTCCGAATCGGCGTTGATCTGCAAAGCTACTCAAACGGAGGAGGAAGATGACGATGTTTCACTTCATCAATTGTGCGATTTTGACGTTCGGTCCGCACGCCGTTTACTACTCCGCTACTCCACTGTCAGTCCTCGGTTTCTTGTTTGATCGCTGAATTTTTTTGGCGATCTTTCTATATTTGCTATCAGATCTAGATACTTTATGAGAATTTCGGCCATTTTTTAATAACTAATTCATCTTTCGCTACCTGTTCCTGTTCACTACTGGCTTTGCTGCTTCTATTGCAGAGTCAATTAGGGTTTAGCTCAACCTATCATTACTGCACATTTTACTTTTACTTAATTATTCCTCACCTTTTAATTTAGAACTGTATTGTTGTTTTGAAATACCAGATAAGGATTTAAAAAAAAAAATTATTCTTAGATTTGTTTGTGAGTTGTTCTTGCTCCAGAGATGAACTCTGATTCGAGCATTGGATCTGAAATTGCAGATCTGAATATGATACGCTTGGCACATCCGTTAGGGCAGCTGTTGTTTACCTTTGTACAGCTTTAGTCAAGGTGTGTGAATTTTGATGGTTTTGATGTATAAAGCTTTTTTTCCGAAAAATAATTATGTTTTGGCAGTAATAATAGTATTGTGTTCATATTTTTGCAGCTGGTTTGTCTTGCAACATTTCTGAATGTTTCTGAGAATGAGTATTTCGATCCATATCAGGTACTCCTTAGTCCTCCGTTCTTGTTCTTTATCCAAGAATGAAAATGATGTCAAGCAAGAAATACATTACACATCTCCTACAGAAACTGTTGTTAATTAGTAATGAATTCCAGTTTCTAAGACTATTCATGTTCAATGGTATCAAGTATTCAACTAAAGATAATTTTGAAGGTTGTCAGTTTATAGCTTTCAGGATGGCAAGAATGAATTTTACACCAAGAGTCAAATGGCTGAATCCTGTAGTTCTTTTGTCAAGTTTTTCCTTTCCCTTGACCTTGAATCTTTGAAGATATGTTTATCTGTATAGTTATTATTCCATTTTTTTTATGTGTGGCATTGGTCAGGGTGGTGTAGAGAAGTAAGGAGATTGGAATTCCCATATCTTGTTGATAATTATGTACTATTGATTAAATACACCAACTATTTTTGGCTTTATTTTCAGGAAATGATAAAAGCTTTGATTGGTTTTGTTGATGTTGCTGGGCTTTACTTTGCCTTGACCCAACTTACACACAGAAATATCTCCCAAAACCATAAATTCCAAGCAGTTGGACTCGGTAAGCTAAATTTCCATATTCATGTTCACCAGATGACTGTCAAGTGAGATTACTTTGCTTCTGTATCAAATTGTTGTAGCAGAATTTTTGCAACTAAACTTAATATTTGCTAGAGCTTCATTGGTTCATAAAAATGATAAAGTTAGCATTGTTTTTGTGTGCAAAATGAAGACTGATGCAGATAGCATCCGTACTAAAGCAGGGGCAGCATATTCAAAATAATGAGCCAACGAAGTTCATTTTGAAAACATGATAATTCTCAGTTTAAGCGAAGATGAAACATAAAATTCATTGACTTTTGTCTGATTGAGCCGGTCAAATTTCATTTATATGGGCTCCTATATGCTGTGCACATAGTTTAGTAAGTTATGATACACATATTAATAACTTATCTGGCTTCATTTTTTTGTCCTTTCTGTCTGCAGGATGGGCTTTTGCTGATGCTGTTCTGCATAGATTGGCCCCTCTTTGGGTGGGAGCTAGAGGATTGGAATTCACCTGGGATTACATTCTACAAGGCCTTGAAGCGAATGCGAACCTGGTATGATCAGCATGTACCCTTGCAGTGTTCTTAGCTTCTTTCTATAGATCCAAGTTATACCTTCAATCTATAATTATTTGCTACTACTAAGATCTACAAACAAGGGAAGTAACTGTTTATCTTCTATTATTTGAAATGGAAAATGTGGATGTCTTCATCTAGTTTACTGTCCTTGATTTTACATGTCTTCTTGCTATTTATAAATAATTCAGTGCTGTTCCATTCTACTCTCAGGTGTTGATCATCTCCCTGGCTGCACTAGGATCTTTGATGTGGCTTAGAAAGAACAAGCCAAAGGCATTGATACCCGTAATATACTTTTGTGCTGGGATTGTGGCTACCATGCCTACTATCACAAGGTATGCTGCTTACCACTCTCATCTCACTGCTTTATTCCAATTTCCAACTTTATTTGTTCCATAATCTGCAGATATTGCTGGTTAACCCTAAGGAAAATCATGCTTTCGTTTGTTGCAGCTATTTGAGGCTGAGCTTGGGATGGCATTTCCCAAAAGTAGTTGGCTTTGAGTTGGTAACTTCTTTGGCGATGGCTTTTGTCAGCTGGCAACTCTTTTCTGCGTGTCAAAGGCCTTCCTTCTGAGGTGGTGCTTCTGAGTTCGGACGTTAGCCAGTTTTGCTCCTCACTAGAGCCATTGTTTCCAAACAGGCTACCTTTAGGGGTGATGTTGTGCCACTTCTACCACCACTGTTGCTTTACGTTTCGTTTCCCTTTGCTCGTATTCCATTCAGATTTATAGCTTTGAGCTGATTTGGAGAACGGAGACAGCTGATTTAACTATAGCAAGCAATCTCATCTTCTTTTACTAGTCTAGATGAACCAAGTAGAGGATGAACTGGGGATCGTATATTCCGACCCTGAAGCAACCGGACCGAAGCTGAAGCAACCGGACTCCTGTTTTCACCATTGAAATTTTGAATTAATACCAAAAACTTGAAAGGGTTTTAATCAATCCTAGAGTTCTGAGCTGTGAGATCTAATTGCTTCTTTCCGTCTTACATAACCTCCTCACATCAAGACAGAACACCTTCAACAGCAGGTATACATAAAAACCGATTAAACCCTATATGCAGGACTACAACTGCTACAACCGTTGGCGATTATACTTATGAGAAGCTTCTGCCAGTGATCCTGGAAAGCCTCCGGAGAGTAGGTGCTGCCACAGGATCAACGCGCACCGCCCCGGGCACCACTCTGAATATGGTGACATCGAGGATGATTGGCTCACGCTTTGGGCTATCCAACTTGAACAGACACACATCATGCTCTTCCAAGGAGTTGCCCATAGCGAACTCTCGCCAGCCCCTAGCAATCCCCCCATGTCCTCGGCTGTCGAATAAAAGCTTGGACTGCCACGAGCTGTCTCTGGTGCGCAGAATCACATCTTGATTTCGCTGAATTTGATGCCTTGTAAGCCATTCTGCTGGAACGTTCTGCACAAGTTTGGTTTTATATGATCATCCAGGGTGCTTTCGGGTCGTCAAATAAGGTACACATGCGCATCTTACCAAATAGAATTTCTTGTTGACATGGGTTGGATGCATTACGACAATGAAACTATCGTCAGTCAATTCCTTGCGAGCCTTGAGGAAGACGACCATTTTTTCTGCTTGGGTAATGGGTTTCTTCACGTCCGATCCCGCATCACCTGCGATCAAGATTGCATTTTCGTCCGAAACTTGTGCGCACTTAAACACAACCAATGAACTGAGAGAAAGTTTACTCACAATCTTCATCATGAGCTGAATATGCAACCGCGCCTTCCCTTCTCGGTCTCTTCTTCTGGGTGGACTCGATCAGTTCCTTATCATCTTCGTCTTGAGCGACATCCACTGAACTTGTTGTATGACCGCATTTCCTGACGAAGTAGGAATCTTCCTTTTCACACAAGGTTGTTCGGTCCATCATCAGTGCATCAAACCGAGAGTTGCCGGTGTACTTGAAGACGAGGATGTCGTTTTGTTGAAGGGCATGATCGTTAACGAAGTCCTTCCATCCATCTCCGAAATAGAGCATGCCATCATCAGTTTTGAGCAAAGCAACTTCCCATGAAGCACCACTTGGACCCTTGATTCTGAGCTTCTCCTGCAGTTCCCCTCTCTTATTCTCTGCAAACTTGTTGGGGATCATCTGATAATTCATTCAGAAACCGGAATCTGAGTCAAACAAACCCCAAAGTTATGAAGGTGTTTGGAAAATAACAAGGGCAAGAGAGACTTACAAGGCGGGAATGGAAGTCTCCTGTAAGGAACTGACAGAAATTGATGGTGTGGAAATGCGTCCAGTAGACATCTTCTGTTGTTGTTCTGCAACTGCAACCCACACATTTCTCTGCCATCTATCTCCTTCAATCCAAGAAAACTCACTGTGAAAGAGGAAGAGATGGATACAGTACACACCCGAGATTTGTTTTCTCCTTTATTAGAATATATCCTGTGATACTCTAGTTGCATGACATACACGTGTAATCAATGCATCTTACACTTGTACAACAACCATCCGAATTCAAATCCAGCTCAACCACCTTCTTGCTGTCCAGAATCTCTGACTTTGTGAAATCATGACAGTTGTTGAGTCACTTATGAACTGTGCATTCATGATATATTGTTGTTTTGCTTTATCAATTAACATGGAATAGAGGGACTAATTTGGGTTTATAATCAAGATACTTGCATCAATCAACAATGTAACTTGGAACTGTCATTCAGTCCTATTAGTAGTCACTCATGAAGGGGATTGATTGCAAGGAGCACAATTCATCCCACAAACGCTCCATTACACAGATACAGTACAGAAAATTTACAAGCAAGATTTCGATTGCTCAAACCAGTTAATGATTATAAGTTGCAAGATTAGTTTGCTTCTTTTTTTAGGCTTACATTACATTTTCAGATCAAAACAAAAACACCTTCAGCAAAAGTATGCATAAGCCATACATGCAAGACTACACATTACGACAAGCTTCGGCTAGTGATCCTGGAAAGCCTCTGGAGAGTATCAATACGAGGTAGGGGAACCGCGTCGGGCACCACTCTGAAAATGGTGACATCAAGGGTGATAGGCTCACCCTTGGAACTATCCAACTTGAACAGGCACACATCATATTCTTCCAAGGAGTTGCCGATAGCGAACTCTCGCCATCCCCCGGTGAGCCCTCCGCGCCCGCGGGTGTTGAACATCATCCTGACCTTCCACGGACTCCCTCCTGCGCGCAGAATCACATCTTGGTTCCCCTGGATCAGATGCCTTGTGATCCATTGTGCAGGAACCGTCTGCATTTATATATGAATCATTCGTTAGTCTTTTTAACATATAACCATCAATCCATCCTGTTGAATGGGTCTCCGATTTTACCAGGAAGAAACTCTTGTAGACATGGGTAGCTCGCATTACGACAGCGAAGCTCTCGTCGCTCAATTCCTTGCAAGCTTTCTTCAGGGCTGCCATTTTCTGTGATTCGGTTACGGATCTTCGATTCGAAGCACAAGTCACCGAACTGTTGGTGCCTTTCTTCAGCTCCAATCCCTCTCCACCTGCAATCAAGATCGCATCTTTCTTCAATCTGATTAAATAGAACCAAGAGTTGAACAAATTAGGTTAACTTACTATCTGAATTTGCTGTAGCTTCAATCCTCGGCTGGGTACATTTTGAGACAAAGTAGGAATCTTCCTTTTCACACGAGGTTCTTTGGTCGATCATCAAGACATCGAACTGAGAGCCTCCGGTGTACTTGAAGATCAAGATGTCGTTTCGTTGAAGGGCGTAAGCGCAGACGAATTTCTCCCAACCATCTCCGAAATAGAGCATGCCATCATCAGTTTTGAGTAAAGCAACTTCCCAGGAAGCGCCATTTGGGCCCCTGATTCGGAGCTTCTCCTGCAGCTCCCCTCTCTTGTTGTCTGCAAACTTGGTGGGGATCATCTGATCATCCATTCCGAAGCAGAAATTGAGATAAACAAACCCCCAAATTATGAAGATCTTCAGAATATAAACAAGGATAAGAGAGACTTACAAGGCGGGAATGGAAGTCTCGTGTGAGGAACTGACAGAAATGCGTGGTGTGGAAATGGGACCAATACACATCTTGTGTTGTTGTTGTTGTTGTTACTGCCCTGCAATCCTCAGCCATCTCTCCTTGAATCCAAGGAAATGGATCATTGATGGAGACACAAACTAGAGACTAGAGAGTTGAGGTGAATTCATTGTTGCCCTTTTTCCAAAATTATGTGGTCTAGTTGCATGAAATGCACGTGTAATAATCCGATCTAACACCTGTAGTTTCACTAACAGGCTTTATATGTTTATGTTAGTAGAAAAATAACGAGGTGATGGGTGGTTTTGTATGCTCGACGGGAGCATCATGCATAGATAAAACTCCCTTTAAAAAAAAGGAAAAATCACTATAAATAATACCAACTATCGTCCTAGAAACTACTATGCTTGATACACTAATAAACCAATTTTGATATGGACAACTTTCCGGCGCGGCCAATATTCCGGCAATATTGCAGTCGGAAATTTCATTTGAGCTCAAAATGCAATTAAGAAGAAAGTTAGGGAGAAAATATATAATTAAGGACAAATTGTACTGTTCATTATCTTCTTCTAATGTCTGAGGAGGCATGAGCGGGATTGAGCGCCCTCGATCCATGAGCGCCTCCGATCGCAATAGGCACCTCACCTACCTCGCTCTCCAACTGTCAAAGCCATGAGCGCCTCCGGTCCCCGTAGCAGCACCACCAACACATACCGATACCATCGCAGAAGGCTTGGGAGTAATTATCTAATCACACCCAATTGCACATCAAAAACATCAATTCATCAATGGGTTTACCGATATTAACACCAATTTTTCATCTTCTTCCTGTTTTGTCGATATATATATATATATAGGGTTTCCTGAATTTGAAAATTAGATCTCAAATTCGCTCTTGTTTTGTCGCGATTATGCATGAAAACCGGATCGAATATGAATTAGATCTTGCAGTTATTGTTAACCTTCATTCAATTTATTCTTTAGATACTTGGTTTTATGAAATTTTTCAGTTTAGGATTGTAGCTGGGTGTGACCGAGTTCAGCTTGCACATCGAGCTTCTTAGCTTCATTAGATATGTTGGGCTTGTTCTTTACATGGGCCTTATTCATTTCTGTATAGGATTAGGCCCAATCTCATGTAAGAGATATAAGTGTATAGTTGGACGTCAAATACAGAACACACACATTTCCCTCCATTTCACTTTCTTCTTCCTCTTCGCTCTCTCTCTAGCAGTTGTTCATTTCTTGTTACACAATTCACACAAATCTCTCATGGTATCAGAGCAATATTGTTGATCTTGCTCCAATTTTCAGTTTCTAAGCTCAAATCTGTACGCGATCTTCCTTATTGAAGACTTCCTCAGCTCCAAAAGGAAAAAAAATGGCGATAGAGACACTAGCGAGGCTTACAATCGACCCCACTGATCCTCTTTTCCTTCACTCTAGCGATCATCCTGGACTCGCAATAGTCACATAGTTTTTGATGGAAAGAATTTCGGTGAATGGAAGAGATCTGTGAAAATCGCACTCAGCGCGAACAACAAGTTCAGCTTTGTGAACGGAAATCTTCCAAAACCGAACGATGACGATCCTAGAGCTCAGATCTGGGAGCGATGCAATGACATGGTGATTTCCTGGATCCTTAACGGCATCAGCTCGGAGATTCGTAGCAGTGTGATCTACGCCAACACCACGAAGGAGATTTGGGAAGAACTCGAAGTCAGGTATGGTCAAGCTAATGGAGCTCAGATGTTTGCACTTCAGCGAGAGATGAACTCCCTTGTGCAAGGTTCGTCCACTATTTCTGCATATTTTACGAAATTAAAGTCGCTTTGGGATAAGATTGATATCTTGAGGAAACTGCCTCCACGTACTTGTGGATCTGCAAAGGAAAATCTGAAAATTAACGAAGAACATAAACTAATTAATGCAATTCTTGATGGGATTGAATGAGATATATACAACTGTTAGAGGATCGGTTTTGATGATGCAACCATTACCGAGTGTCAGTCTTGCTTATTCTATGATTTCGCAAGATGTGGCTCAACAGGAATTCAAGTCACAGTCACACATGTCTGTAGATCTCACTTCTTCCTTCAATGTTGATGTGAAGAAAGGAGATGGAACATGCAAGAAGACAGGTTTATATTGCACTCACTGCAAGAAAACCAATCATGAAGTTGACAAGTGCTTCTTTATTCATGGATTTCCCAAGAAGAATGGGAAAGGGAAGAAAGTTGTTGCTCAGGTTAAAGATGACAATCGAGGATCCGTTGTTGCACCTGAGCTAACTGCTGATCAGTATGCACAACACCTGGACTTGCTGAATGTCAAAGATCAGAGGACCAAAGAGATGATGGCAGGAACTAGCAAAGAGTTTGCTGGCTTTGCAGGTACTCCACACTCCTCTTACAAGCAGAAGCACATTTGGATATTGTACGTCGGGGCCAATAGTCATATGTGTTCGGATGCTTCTTTGTTTGTTGATAAAGCACCTATACCAAAGCCATTTTCCATCTTCCTTCCCACTGGTCTTGCTTTGACAGTAAACACCATGGGGAGTGTGAGATTGACAGGAGGATTATTTTTTAAGGAAGTACTATATGTGCCATTCTTCAAATGTCATGTATTGTCAGTAGGGAGATTAGTGAAGCATACAAGCCGTTCTATCCTTTTTACACCTCAATTATGTGTGATGCAGGGTACACAACAGATGAAACCACTTCTTCTTGGAAGATGTAGTAGGAGCCTCTACTTCCTGGAGAATGGAGTTGCATAACTGGACGTGGCTTTCAATTTGAACAATTCTAGGAGCTTTGTGGTTAATGTTGTTGTAATAAGTGCTCAAACTTGGCACATTAGGCTTGGTCACTTACCTGCCGCCAGGTTGCAAGGTATTGTGCCAATAGCTTCTAGTAAGGCTCATCTTTCACCATGTGAAATGTGTGCTAGAGCTAGACAGCATAAGCTTTCATTTCCCAGGAGTTCTATCTCCTCAATTAAATCTTTTCAGTTGCTTCACATTGATGTGTGAGGACCTTTCCAAGTCCAAACCTACAATGGATGCAAGTACTTTGTGACTATTGTTGATGATTTCAGTCGCACTACTTGGTTGAATTTGATTGGCTTTAAGGGTAGTGCATTTTCTGTCATCAAATCATTTGTTGAAATTTCAGAAACACGGTTTGATTGTAGTGTCAAAACAATCAGAACTGATAATGCTCAGGAATTGAAGCTTAGTAGGGAGTCCTCTGAGTATTTTGGATCCAAAGGGATTGAACATCACACGTCTTATGTTGCTACTCCTCAGCAAAACGGTGTGGTGGAACGAAAACACAAGCACCTCTTAGAGGTTGCTAGAGCTTTGATGTTTCAATCAAAGTTACCCCTTAAGTATTGGGGTGAAGTTGTGCTCACTACACCTCACATCATCAATAGGGTGCCTAGTGGGATTTTACAAGGTAAGAGCCCTTTTGAAAGACTGTATGGGAAGGAGCCTAAGTATGAGAATTTGAGGTGCTTTAGCTGTCTATGCTACAGCTCTACTCCACAGCAAGGACGCCACAAGTTCATGCCTAGAGCTAGTCCTTGTGTGTTTTTGGGTTATCCAGTGGGGACCAAGGGGTACAAGGTGCTCAACCTGGATACATATAGAGTGCAGGTTTCACGTGATGTGGTTTTCCATGAGAGCCTCTTCCCATATAGAGACAAAACAACCTGCTTCGGTTCAGAAACGTTGTTTCCTGCAAATCATCCTTTTGACTGGCTACACTAGTACAGATATAAGGTATGTCGGGTGTTTTTTAACTAAACGGTCGGGTGTTTTGGGCCTCCTTTTATTCGCTCTCCGGACATATATTTCTCAGGGGTTTTATAAAAACTCCCGAGATATATTTTTCGGTCAGGGGTTTTCGAAAAAACTCCCGAGAGAGTCTGTTTCCCCAATCGGCGCCCCAATCCCACATGTTACGGGAGTTTATAAAAACTCCTGAAAGAATATGTCAGGGGTTTTTAAAAATAACTCCTGATAAAGTGTAATCATATTACCCGCCTAATTTTTAACCTTTCTCAGGAGTTTTTATAAAAACCGCTGAGACATATCTCTTTTTTTTTAAATACCGATTGCAATTTTGCTACGCCATAACCTGTCATATACCTGTTTTTATTTTCAAACCTGTCATGTGACATTCAAAACATCTGCTACCATAACCAGGAAAAATAAGACCATTCAAAATCGTTCTTCATTGCAAAATCTAATCATCCCAAAAGCAATGTTATCACGAACCGAAGTACACCACTAGCTAGCTTTCAATTCTCTAGCTAGACATAAATTTCTAACATTTCAATTATTGTCATAGTGGAAACAAAAAACTTCCTAGATAATATGCACTAATGTAAACCACTACTAGAAAGATATTTCCTAATTTCCAAGAGCTACCGTTGTGTGTCTAGATATTGTAGCCATTCCTCACGTAATTCATCGAGAGCAGGCTTGTCGTAGAATTCTCCCGAATCTCGAAAATACTACAAAATAAAACATAAGTATTACTTCTCAATATCTATACTACAAAATAACAAAATCATAATTCATGTAGGCAAAAAAGTATATTATATTCACGTACCGTGATAGGGACAACGGTGCACTCCTTATCTATAATCTCCCTCATATATCGACATATGTAATACCCGCAATCCACATTGTTTGGTTGCTTCGGACACTTTATAAATGCAAAGATAAAAAACACAAGTTATCTCAAAGCAATTACATGACACTAAATGAAAATATACAATAAGCTATTTCCACACTTACCGTGATTCTAACCCAATGTGTATTTTTCCTATGTAGCTTGTACATCGATATAGCACTGAAAAATACAGAGGCACATCATATTAGAATTGTACATTAAAATATTCACATGTAACTAATTGAAGATCAACATATGTGAACGACTTACGTTTCAACCATAACTCTAAAATTTTCTTTAATAGTAGACCTTAATGGATCTAGCCAATATATGATATTGTCGAATGGATTTATAACTGCGAGCATCCAATGGAACCTACAACATTTTCAAAAGTTAATTGCTAATATTAGAGTAAATATAAATATACAGCGATAGTTTAGGATAATTAAATAATAATAACTTACGCTTCATGGTAAGCTGCAAACCATATGCGCTTTTCCATCCCTTTTTTCCCCATACACATTGCCATATACTGCTGTTTTTTCAACAATGGCTCTTTATACCCATGAGCAATATATTCAGGGCAAAAAAATGCATACTTTTCTGAAGGTCGCCTTTCGCACAAATACCTATAATTAATCATGTAATATAAATCTAATAAATTAATCAACACTTGACATATTAAATTTATCTCAAGCTATAAAACCTATTTTAGAAAAATATCAACTTACTTGATGTACAAAGTAACATGAGTTTGATCTATTTGCGTCTTATCAAGCCAGATTTGAATTTCCTCTTTCCCGACATGCAACTCTTGAGTCATATGGAAAACCTCATCTCCGACGCCAATGGTAATAAAAAAACCATTATCTAGAGATGCACATAATTTGAAATACTTATCTAGTGCACTCTCATTTTCTGCTTGTAGATTTTCTTCCCTTTCCATCCTTCTAGGAGTTAGAGATGTGCCCTTGCCATTTGCTTCTTCCACCACATCCTAACGAAATCAAATTATCCATCAAAATCATGATATTGATACCCTCATTTACTAGCCATCAAATGCGTAATATTAATATTCTCATCTAAATGAGAAAAAAACATGTTAAATTTGATGCATGTATTACCGATACGATGACAACCATAGCCTTGTTCCATGCCACAAAAGTTCCAATTGCATCTTTGACTAACTTCACCTCTTCGGATGGTGGAAACGGCAAAGCTTTGTTTGGCATCAATGGTACATCTATTTGAACTTTCACTTTGTCCGGTCCTAATGGTTGACAATGAAGCGATGAAACAGCACCAGGTGCAGGAAGAAATGCACGCCCAATAGCCACTTCTGTATTTAAGCCGGGCAAATATAATTTGCATTTCTCATTTTTCCCCTGAACATAAAGGCGTTATAATTACCAATATCATGGTATTTGAATTATATTATTTAATTATATACTTAAAATGGTTAAAAGATTTAATACACATCAACGTCTTTGTCATTTGATCCAATAGCCTTCCGTTAGATAGGAACAGATTTGAGTCCGCTTTGAAATCGTCCGCCCTGGTTCCCAGCAGAAGGCGAAGGTGTGATGGAGGGAGTTGGATTTTCATTCTGAAGGGGTGGCACTTCTATTTGTGAAGATGTGATGGAGGGAGTTGGATTTTCATTCTGAAGGGGTGACCCTTCTATTTCTGAATCTGTTGCAAGTGTCCCTTCCTTGTTTTTAGTTATCGCTTCAAGTTTTGTCAGTAGCTCTTTCATTTGTTGATCGCGAGCTTCATCTTTTTCCTTTAGCAGCTTTACAGTTTCTTTAAGCTCACTCAATTGTGGGTCAATGCGACCACTAGAATTTCTATCTCTTCTTCCTCCAAAACAGCCCACACCAACACCAGGGCCAACACCCTTAATTCGGCCAGAGTGGTCTTCCTTACCCAAGGCAAGTGTCAAAATATCTTCTCTATCTTTCGGTATGAGCTCACCTTTAGCCACTTGTTCCTTTAATTCTTTCTACGACACCAATATACATTTCAAAATTGAATGCATAATAATACTAATATTTCAAATATTGATTATGTAAGTGTCATAAACAACTTCCAATAGTTTCAACCACTTTCCTTACGGCGGGATCATAGCCATCATCCGATTTCCTACCGATGTCCCACAAGTCATATCTATGTATGGTATCGGCCTTAGGATCCAACCCAAGTTCCTTGATCTAAACAAACATATACATATTAAAGTTACTTCATGATACAAATAAATAAAATAGTTTAAATTGGTTTATACCTTATCCTTCTCGAGTTGAGCATAACTCCTTCGAGCACATCTGAAAGGATACAGATTTAGAGATGCTTTCTTACTATTGCGTTCACTAGTCTCCTGTAAATGGTAGATCAAAACTCCTATTATATGAACACATGAAAAATTATGCAAGTGAAAATGTAGATAAAAAAATGATGTTGTTACTTGGAAGTCGCTTGTGCATCGTGATCTTACAAACTCAGCCCATGTATCTTTGTCAATTAATGAGTATTCTTTAGGAGGATCTGACCGTATCTGACTTTTGTCCTCTGATGTGAATAAATAAGTCCTTGTGAGAATAGATTTAAAATCACTCCACTTCTTGCCAGCACTTCGAATGATGAATTTTGAATGCGTTTTATCAACATCAAACTTCTCCTACAATGACATAAAAATGTAAAAAGATAATAAAATACAATAAGTGTATAAATAACAAAAAAAAAACAACAACTAGAATCAAATAAAATGAATATTTTATCGTTACCGCAACAGCTTCAACAATTAATAGTTTTAGATCTTTAGAAACAAGCCTCCAATCGGGGATTGAGATAGGTACACGTGCACGATAACCGATGAATTGCTGGAACAAAGATACATTCTCTCCAATTGGTTGTGCTTTGAGGTTCCAATCAACTCGAACCTTTCCATTTTTTAACTTTTTATCAATCATTTTCATAATATGGGCACCTCTTCGACGCTTCTGACCAACACTATCATCACCATCTTGCACTGAGCTAGATTCATCCGCCATCTTAAAATAGGATGGATATTAATTCATTCAAATAATGAGAATGAAAATTTTGGATGCATCTCATGTTTTTTTATATATAAACAAAAAACACAATATAATAATCACATTAAATAAATAATTCATGTAGGGTACGAAAAATAAATACAAGTGGAAGAATAGTCTACTACTATTTCACAAATATATAATCAAAAGAATTGTAATTCACAAATCAATTTGTTCTCTTTCTTTTCGAACCGCCTCTCTGTTGTGTGGACGACATCTCTTCATTGATCCAGATTCCTTCTTTATGATCATCACGTAAGTAAATCACATCTTCATTAACATTTATCTCAGCGGCTGGCATAACTACTGATGAATCTGATTCATCATCTTTTTCAGTCTGATCATCTAAATGTTTCTCCTTATGATCCGAAGGGTCGGGAACATAAAAGACTTGCTTTGCTTGTGAGGCTAAAATAAAAGAATCATTCTTATGATCCGAAGGGTCGGGAACATAAAAGACTTGCTTTGCTTGTGAGGCTAAAATAAAAGAATCATTCTTATGCCCAACTCTATTAAGATCAACCTGAATGAACCCCAACTCATTTAGTCGTACTCCAGTCGTAGAATCCACCCATCTACAACAAAAGACTGGTATCGTTGTGTGCGTGAAATCCAACTCCCATATGTGCTCAATAACCCCATAATATGATGTGCTTCTAAAGATGGGGTTTGTGTCTCTTGCACTAGCTATATGCATCGCTTCAGCCACCACAACAACACCGCTATTTTGCACTGTACTCTTCTCATCTTGTTCTTTTGTGTAGAAAGTGCATCCATTTATCTCATATGCTGTGTACGATTTCACAAAATATGAAGGTTCTTGAGATAACCATTTCAACATGGGTGAAACTGACTCAGGAGATTCTTTCATCACATCAAGTATCCGCCTACGTAACCAACTACTAAACAAACGATTATGTTCAGTTGTGACCCACTTCTCACTTTTACGAGTCAAACACTGGCTTCTTACATAAGACATATGCTCTTCTACATAGCTTTCCACTTCTTTGGAGTTGTGAAGGACATACAGATGGGCTTGATGTAGCATGGTAGGAGTTATTTCAACAAGTTGTCCACCTATTCTCCCTTTCCCAGCATTTACCTCGATCTGCAGAAACTTCGGAATCCCTGCAGGATCAACATCAGCTAAGTACTTGAAGGTTCGATAATATAAAAATAATGTAATAAGAAATACTCTAGAAGGGGGGTTGAATAGAGTATGCCCGTTTTTCGCAGAAAGTCTCAAGACTTATGGAGCTTGTACCAAAACCTTTGAGATTAAACCTGAATCACAAAGTTAGACAATCGAACCAAGTGCGGAAATAAGGTAAAGCAAATAAGTAAAGAACACGAGTAATTGTTTACGAGGTTCAGCACAACTTGGCCTACGTCCCCCCCTAGGGTTCTTCCACAACCCTAGGATTCAAAGGCTTTATTGATTCGCTTAGCTTAGGATCCTAATAGCTCACCGAGAAGCCTCTCTCCTATACAATTGCAATCTAGTCAACTCACGTTCCCTTGGAGTCCTAGACCAATCTAGAAGAGCCCCACCTCTCTCAGCTATCTAGTACAATCCTCTTACTCTCACAAATCAATAGCCTAGTGCAACTTCCCGAGTTATAAACTCTCGAGTAACACTATAAATGAATATATCCTATAAGCTCACAGTGACTCTCAAAGGCTTTGAAATAAACAACAAACTCTTGAGCGCTTAGCAGAGAGACACTTTGGAAGACAGATCTTGCTTGAATGAAAGCTCGTGTGTAGCACTTGTTTTTTCTGTCTTCTCCTTCCTTTCCTTTATATAAGAGCATGGAGCGTGAGGATCTTCAACACCAGATCTCCAACGGCTCATTCGAATCAGGCTTGATCTTTGAATCTTCTATTTATGGATACTCCAAAGCCATAATCCATTTTGAAATAGATCTCCTCAATATGTACTTAAAGGAAGGATATAATCTTCGAATATACTTCCTGAAAAGGTTAGGCATACATATATATATAATATAACGGAAGTATATAATAAGATAAAATAATATACGGACAAATAAGATAGGTTTTGTATTTCATCAACTGTTAACGCTCCAAGGCCTTTGACACAAACATCCTGTCAAAGCCTTTGAAACATTTATTCCAATTTTCATCAAGGGAGGGAGTTATCAATCTCCCCCTTGATGAAAGACAAAACCTGTGCATCCCTGCAACTTAGTCAAGAATAGATAATACAATAGAAATCGGACTAAATACCTGAAGGGGTTAGACAAATGTTGGATCAAAAATTTTAAAGTATGAAAACATCCAACCGAAAACCATAAATCGGAAACCAAGGTCATCCAAGACCTTTAAGCAGAGGTTTTCAAAGTCTAAGCACCACAGATCATCTCCCCCTTTTTGTCTTTCAACAAAGGGCGGAGGTAAAAACAGTCACCAAAAAGTCACCAAAAGTTTTGAAAACGTTTCCAACAAACCAGCAATGTATCAAGTTTCAGGGGTGGGATAGGGTGGGTTAAGGTTTAGTCTTAGTCATCCGGAGCATCATCAGTGAGCCTCGTCCATAGTCCTTCCAGCATCTTTGAAATCCCGCTCATCTCCGTCATAATCTCCTTCTGCAGCTCCTTAATATCCAGGCGAACTTCCTCCAAGCCCAACTCCAGGTTGTCCATGCGTTCATCGAAAGCTGGAGCAGTGGGAAAGGCTTTTGAAGGAGTGGCAAGACTCAAGGTCCCTTGGGGAGACCGAGTGATGCCAATCTTTTCAAGGCCTTTAGAGTCGAACTTACCCGTATGACGCAGCTGTTCTTCATTTTTGACATCAATTCCAGAAGCTTTGAAGATAGGTGTCAAAAGGGTAGCAAAGGGGAGGGGAGAGCCTTTTCTAGCTTTTCTGGCATGAGCCATGGTTCCAAGGATAGTGTTGGCCAGATCAAGATCAAGGCCATTTAGGATGCGGTAGAGCAGGACCATAGCATTGTCAGTAAGGAGTGAGCCAGAGTTAAGACGGGGTAAGAGGCATCGAACAATGATGTTAAAAATTATTTTTGCCTCAAGGGTTAGGGATGAGTGGGTGAGTTGCTTTGAGGTGCTGTTGGATGCTTCGGGTAGAAGATATTTGGCTCGAGCAAGGATGATGCAATTTTCTTTTGAGGGGTGGATTTTAGCGGGTGGAACTGGTGTATGTAAGCCTAGGAAATCTGCAAAATCATTGGAGTTGAGAGAGATTCTAACCCCTTTGACAACAGACTCCAAAGACCAACCATCGGTGTCGTTTTTGGCTTTTAGGTTAATGTAGAAGAGTCGGGTAAGTTGGTGGTAGTAGACAGTCTCAAGGTTAAGAAGGGTCCAGGCTGGGCATTTTTTTAGGAGCTCAATGCAAGGTAACTTCAAAGCTTCAAAGAACTCAAAATCTAAAAAATCAGAACAGCTAATCTTACGAGTTCGAAACTCGTCTACCCACTTACCAGCAGTCTCAGCATCTTGAAACCAAGAGGAGGGAAAAGATTGATTTACCTGGATATAGGCCGGGGGGGCTGCATTCTTTCTGCGCGCAACTGTTGGAGCAGCTCTCTTGACAGGCGCTACAAGACTCTTGACAGTGCCCTTCCTGGTACGCTTTGGGGATGGAGGCTTGACAGCAGCAGGGGCTTTCCGCTTCTTCGGAGACGGGGGAGGAGGAGGAGAAGGAGAGGGAGATTCTTCCTCCTCTTCCTCAGACCCCGAGTCCTCACCGGACCCCGCTTCATCACCTTTAGGTTCCTCGTCCTCTCCAGATCCCTCTTGCTCTTCTTCTTCTTCTTCCTCGGGCTCCTACTCGGATGGAACCTCCTCGGCTTCGGCTTCCTTCCAAATCCGCTCAGCTTCTTCCTCGGCCAGTTTCTTAGCAAGTTCGGCCTCCTCATCGGCCTTTTTCTTCCTTAAGGCCTCCTCCTCAGCTTCGTTGGCAGCATCTCTTTCTAGGAGGGCGTCAAGGTCATCTTCCTCCTCATCCTCATCCACTTCCTCAGCCAGAATCTTCCTCTTTCCTTTCTGTTTAGCACTGATCAGCTTCTTAGCAGAGCGCTTTTGAGAGCCCTTGGGAACAATGGCCGAGCTCTCGGCGATGGTGCTCTGGACGACAGTTGGGACGATAGCTTGAGGAGCGGGTTCAGGTGTGGGAGAGGTAGCAGTGGCCTGACGTCCCTTAGGGGTGGCGCCAAGTCTTTTGGGTGTGACAGCTTTCTTGGTTTTGGGTGCCATGGAGGAAATTGGCTAGGGTTTTCTTAGAACAGATGAGAGGTTGAAGAGGGAGAAGGTGAAGGGGTATGGATCAGTTTGAGAGTGTGAAGAAATCGTGTACAGTATTGGGTTTAAGTAGAGGGAGTGATGGGACGGGTTTAGGGTTCCAAGGAAAGAAATCATTACATTGCCAATTTGAAAGGTTTTCAAATTTAAATTTCAAATTAACCATTAAAATCGGACTGAACAAACCGAGATTTAGTTCCAAAAATAAAATATCTTGACGGTTAAGAAAATCACAGAAATAGGTAATTTTGAAATCCAATAAAAATGTAATTGATTAAATATCTAAAAAGATATTAACCAAAAATATCTGATCCGATATATGTACTCCACCATTTAGTTCACACACCTTGACATAGTTCTCAAGGGTCTTGATACTAAGTAGAATTTATCTTTCGTAAAGGGAAAGCTCCCCCTACGAAAGTGCATCCTTGTTAAGCATCCCAATCTCTCGTCTTATGAAGGTGAACCTATCCTCTGCCAAAGGCTTAGTAAAAATGTCAGCCCATTGATAATCAGTAGAAATAAAAGATATGGACACATCACCTTTTTCAACATGATCTCTAATGAAATGATGCCTTACATCAATATGCTTGGTCCTTGAATGCTGAACAGGATTCTTAGTGATGGATATGGCACTTGTATTGTCACACTTAATTGGGATACCTTTGAGGTTAATGCCAAGATCTCGCATTTGTTGAGCTATCCAAAGGATTTGGGAGCAACAGGCTCCAGCTGCAATGTATTCGGCTTCTGCAGTGGATAGAGCAACTGAGTTTTGCTTCTTTGAGTGCCAACTGATCAAAGATGCTCCTAAGAATTGGCAACATCCTGATGTGCTCTTCCTATCCACCTTATAGCCTGCAAAATCTGCATCAGAATATCCAATTAAAGTGAAATCCTTTTGCTTTGGGTACCATAGTCCAAGTTCCTTAGTGCCATTGAGATATCGAAAGATCCTCTTCACAGCCACGAGGTGAGATTCTTTTGGATCAGCTTGAAACCTAGCACACATGCAAACACTAAACATGATGTCAGGTCTACTAGCCGTGAGATATAATAAAGATCCAATCATACCTCGATACTCCTTTTGATTGACACTTGTTCCAGTCTTGTCTTGATCTAGAGACAATGTTGAGCTCATGGGAGTCTTGGCTGCCTTGGATTGATCCATCTTGAATTTCTTCAAGAGATCCTTAGTGTACTTGCTTTGGTTGACAAAGATCCCTTTCTTGGATTGATGAACTTGTAATCCCAAAAAGAAGTTGAGTTCACCCATCAAGCTCATCTCAAATTCACTGCACATGATGTCAGAAAATTCCTTGCACAAAGATGTGTTAGTAGCACCAAATAATATATCATCAACATAAATTTGAATAACCAAAATGTCCTTTCCTTTGGTCTTGATAAAAAGAGTCTTGTCGATCAACCCCCTTTTAAAATCATTTTCTAAAAGATATTTAGACAATAGCTCGTACCAAGCTCTTGGGGCTTGTTTCAAACCATAAAGCGCTTTGTCAAGTTTATAAACATGATTGGGGAATTCTGAGCTTTCAAAACCTGGGGGTTGAGCCACATAAACTTCTTCCTCTAAGAAACCATTAAGAAAAGCACATTTAACATCCATTTGATATAACTTTATGCTCATAAAAGATGCAAATGCTAATAAAATGCGAATGGCTTCAAGCCTAGCTACGGGAGCAAAGGTCTCCTCGTAGTCAATACCTTCCTCTTGATTGTAGCCTTGAGCAACAAGCCTTGCCTTGTTCCTCACAACCTTACCATTCTCATCTAGCTTGTTTCGAAACACCCATCGAGTGCCAATGACTGATTGATGCTTTGGCCTAGGCTTCAAGGTCCAGACTTTGTTCCTTTCAAATTCATTAAGCTCACTTTGCATAGCAATGATCCAGTCTGGCTCCTGAAGTGCCTCATCTACCTTCTTTGGCTCAATAAGAGAAACAAACGCGTGAAAAGCACAAAGATCTTTAAGTTTAGAACGAGTATGAACACTAGAAGTAGGGTCAGAAATGATATCCTTTAAAGAGTGTGATGAGGAGTATTTGAATTTCCTTTTGCTAGTCTCAACTCCTCGATTCGTCACACTTGTAGGATTGACTTGTGGTACATCTGACTCCGTGGTCCTGTTAGATTCAATTACAGCAGTTTCTGACGTCTCAACACTGTTGGATTGGACACCAAGGGCTTTGGACGAATCTTCAACACCTTGGGCCAATTCTTCAGTGTTAAGAATCGGTTCCTGCATGTTCCTCTTCTCTGTGTTCTTGGTAGCAGCATCATCACCTTCCTCGTTACTTCATGGATATTAAGATCTATATTTGCAACACTTTCACTCAAAGCACCGTCATTGCATTCATCAAAAATAACATGTATACTTTCTTCCACTACCTGGGTCCTTTTATTGAAGATTCTATAAGCTTTGCTACTCGTGGAATAGCCAAGAAATATACCTTCATCACTACGCGCATCAAATTTCCCAAGGTTATCTTTTCCATTGTTATGAACAAAACAAGTACATCCAAAGGGTTTAAAATAAGATATAAGTGGTTTGCGGCCTTTGAAAAGTTCATAAGGAGTTTTCTTTAAGATAGAACGAATAAGACAACGATTCAAAATATAGTTAGCTGTGTTAACAGCTTCAGCCCAATAGGTTTTAGGTAATGCATTTTCTAAAAGCATAGTCCTGGCCATATCCTCTAAGGTGCGGTTCTTGCGTTCCACAACCCCGTTTTGTTGAGGTGTCCTAGGAGCAGAAAAGTTATGGGAGATGCCATATTTAGCACAAAACAAATCAAATTGAAGTTGATCAAACTCCCTACCATGATCACTCCGAATAGACACTATGGGCTCATTTCTTAAAGTTTGCAACTCCTTACAAAGTTTTGAAAACTCAAATAAGGCCTCTGATTTTTCTTTCAAAAATGCAACCCAAGTATATCTAGAAAAATCATCAACGACAACTAGCATGTACTTTTTACCATTGGGAGATTTGACTCGCATAGGACCACATAAATCCATATGTAAAAGTTCAAGGGGTCTAGAAGAACTTACAACCTTTTTGGGTTTGAAAGAGCTACATGTTTGTTTACCTCGTGTGCACGCATTGCACATGTCAATACCTTTGAAGTCCATCTCAGGTAGCCCTCTTACAAGCCCTTTGGACACAAGCTTCTGTAGCGCATGTGGACTCACATGACCGAGTCTCCTGTGCCAGAGCTTTGGATCGTCCGTCAAAGCCTTTAGACAGGTTAAGCTTCCTTGTGCCACTTGATCAGCATTTACGGCGTATATATTGTTGTAACGATATACAGTCAGAATAACTTCACCTGTATCTTCTCTGCACACTATACATCTTTTCTTGTTAAATCTGACATTGTTACCACTATCACATAATTGAGAAACACTAAGCAGATTATACTTTAAACCATTAACAAGATAGACATTCTTAATACTATGGCTGGAATCACTTCCAACACTACCAATACCAACGATGTCGCATTTCCCTTTGTCACCAAGAGTGATTGTTCCCGTGGATTGCTCTTTTAGATCATGAAAGAGAGAACTCTTCCCACTCATATGCCTCGAACATCCACTATCAATAATCCATTTGTGTTCTTTCACCTTGGTGATCTCCTGCAAGACAAACATCAACCTTTGTGGCTAGACCAATAAGCAAATTTGGATCCATTGTTGGGGTAAACCATATTTGGTAAAATAGTGCCTTTTGGGACCCAAACTTGTGTTATCCGTTCTTTTCTCAAATGAACAGGAAATGTATCACGAATAATGTATGGATCCTTTCTTCTATAAGGGCAGGTCTCTTATACATGTCCCTTTCTAGCACAATGGTGACATATAGGAGAGGTTCTGCTTCCTTTTGCCTTTACAAAAGTGGTAATGTGTTGCTTCTTTAAAAACTTTGGATTGTAACCAATACCACTTTTGTTTAGAGAGCTTTGTTGCTCACCCAACATCTTATCGAGAGTGCCTTTGGATTTGGTAAAACTTATGAGGGCTGTCTGTTGGTCTAGAATCTTATTATTCAGGGAGATCTTCTCGTTCTCTAAGTCATGATGCTCATTTCTTAGAGAGGAGAGATCTTGCTTGAGTTCAGATTTCTCCGAGTCAAGCGTCTTGACTTTAATGTCAAGACCTGAATAAGACGCTTCAAGACCTTTGACCCTCATAGACAGATCCTCAATAGTTCTTTCCTGGTCCACAGTTCTCTTAATAAGAATGTTAGTTTGGGCAATAAGCTTTTCTTCATTGGCAATCATATTGGAAAGGAATTCCGATAATACCTCTTTTGGACTTTCCATAAGTTCTCTTACAGTAGCTTCAAGCTTTTCATCGTGGGATTCATCTCCAGAGGCCATAAGACAAATGTTGGCCTTCTCATCGTCGGAGTCAGAGTCGGAATCACTCCAAGTAGCCACCATGGCTTTCTTCTTCCATTTGTCACCTTTCTTGGGCTGGCTCTTTGTCTTTTGAGGGCAGTCCTTCACAAGATGATCTGTTTCACCACATTCAAAACAAGACAACGGTTTAGTCTTCTTTTCATACTTGTTGTATTGAGGCTTACCTCGAAATTTTGAAGACTCTGATCCATCCTTGTTGTTGAATTGCTTCTTCATTTTGAGAATTCTAGCAAGGCCTCTTGTGATAAGAGCAAAAGGATCATCCTCATCGTCATCCTCATCTTCGGAATTAGATCCATCCTTGGGCTCATCCTTCTTAGACTTGAGTGCCAAGTTCTTGGTGCTAGCTGGAAGTTCTCCATCGTCTTCATTAAGGATCATCTCATGCGTGATCAGCTTTCCAAGAAGGTCATCAAGGGGTAGAGTGGTGAGGTCCTGGGCTTCCTCTATAGCTGTTACTTTTGGACCCCATTTCTCCTTTGGAAGGCACCTCAGTATCTTCCTTACTTTCTCAACGTTGGTAAAGCTCTTGCCGAGAGAGTCAAGGTTGTTGGTGATTTCTGTGAATCGTGTGAACATGGCCTTGATTGACTCATCAGACTTCATCTTAAAGAGCTCATACTTTCGAAGGAAGATGCTGATCTTGGTGTCTTTCACTTGGCTCGTTCCTTCATAGGTGACGACCAACTTGTCCCAAATCTCTTTAGCTGACCTACAAGAAGAAATACGGTTAAACTCATCAGTGCTAAGACCACAATAAAGTAAGTTAATAGCCCTGTAGTTTTTGGAGATGGTTTCAAGATCTGCTTGGTTGTATTCAGACTCCTTCTTTGCAACTTTGGTGTCATTTGGTCCATCTTTTTCTGGAATCTTCGGACCATTCTCTATAATGTTCCAAAGCTCTAGATCTTGGTCTATGATGAACATCTTCATCAAAGATCTCCAGTGGACAAAGTTGTTTCCTACAAAGAGTGGCGGTCTGCTTGTGGACATTCCCTGTGCAAATCCTCCGCTTGCTTCACCAGACATGATCGAAAACTCACAAGATTGCTAGATCAAAAACAGTGAGTAAAGCTCTGATACCAATTGAAGGTTCGATAATATAAAAACAATGTAATAAGAAATACTCTAGAAGGGGGGTTGAATAGAGTATGCCCGTTTTTCGCAGAAAGTCTCAAGACTTATGGAGCTTGTACCAAAACCTTTGAGATTAAACCTGAATCACAAAGTTAGACAATCGAACCAAGTGCGGAAATAAGGTAAAGCAAATAAGTAAAGAACACGAGTAATTGTTTACGAGGTTCAGCACAACTTGGCCTACGTCCCCGCCTAGGGTTCTTCCACAACCCTAGGATTCAAAGGCTTTATTGATTCGCTTAGCTTAGGATCCTAATAGCTCACCGAGAAGCCTCTCTCCTATACAATTGCAATCTAGTCAACTCACGTTCCCTTGGAGTCCTAGACCAATCTAGAAGAGCCCCACCTCTCTCAGCTATCTAGTACAATCCTCTTACTCTCACAAATCAATAGCCTAGTGCAACTTCCCGAGTTATAAACTCTCGAGTAACACTATAAATGAATATATCCTATAAGCTCACAGTGACTCTCAAAGGCTTTGAAATAAACAACAAACTCTTGAGCGCTTAGCAGAGAGACACTTTGGAAGACAGATCTTGCTTGAATGAAAGCTCGTGTGTAGCACTTGTTTTTTCTGTCTTCTCCTTCCTTTCCTTTATATAAGAGCATGGAGCGTGAGGATCTTCAACACCAGATCTCCAACGGCTCATTCGAATCAGGCTTGATCTTTGAATCTTCTATTTATGGATACTCCAAAGCCATAATCCATTTTGAAATAGATCTCCTCAATATGTACTTAAAGGAAGGATATAATCTTCGAATATACTTCCTGAAAAGGTTAGGCATACATATATATATAATATAACGGAAGTATATAATAAGATAAAATAATATACGGACAAATAAGATAGGTTTTGTATTTCATCAACTGTTAACGCTCCAAGGCCTTTGACACAAACATCCTGTCAAAGCCTTTGAAACATTTATTCCAATTTTCATCAAGGGAGGGAGTTATCAATCTCCCCCTTGATGAAAGACAAAACCTGTGCAAATAATCGTTTCCATTGTGGCGAGTCCACTGGATGCCTTAACTTACCATCACTACTCTGCCCTTTTTCATGCCATCTCAACTTCTCTACATCTTCTGCATGTGAAAATAATCGTTTGAAGCGCGGTATTATAGGAAAATACCATACCACCTTTGCTGGAACACCTTCTCGCTTGTATCGCGATGCACGACAATGCGGATTTGGACAAGAGTCAAGCGATGCATGTTCTTTTCGGTACAAGATACAGTCATTAGGACAAGCGTGGATCCTCTCATAATCCATCCCCAAAGAGCGAATAACTTTCTTTGCATCATAAGTGCAATCAGGAAGCACATTATTTTCGAGAAGCATCTCTTTCAAAAGTTCAAGCAAGGCTGTAAAACTCCTATCACTCCAGCCATGTGATGCTTTAAGATTATAAAGTTTTAAAACAGCGGACAATTTCTTTAACTTTGAGCATGATGGATATAGCGGTTCTTTAGCATCACTTAATAAGTTCTCCATGATTTGAGGACGATCAGTGAAGTGATCCTCGACTGCTTGTGCCATTTCTTCTAGTAAATCACCCTCACTTGCGTACATTTCATCCACATCATTAGTTGGCATCTCCTTCTCACCATGCCATATCCATCGGGTGTAGGTTTGATCAATCCCACGCATTCTCAAATGATTTTTGACTTCAATAATTGGTAAACTCCCAGTGTTGAAGCATTTTGTACATGGACATTGTATTTTACTAGGGTTATTAGCATTCTCCGTCGCAAACCGAATAAAATCATTAACTCCTTCTCTATACTCTTTACTCATACGATTCATAGCCATCCATTTCCGATCCATCATACCCTTTTTACCATTTAAAAAAAGGTAATCAATATACTACCTATAACTAATTCAATAAGAAAACATGTATATGATATTTAGCCAAAAAGTAAGAGTCATAGAAGCTCATAATAATGTAAGTATTCAATGAAACTAAAAAACCAAACAGAAGCAATCTACACAACGCAATAGTCATAGAAGCTCTCTCAGATTTCTATCTAGAACATATAAAAAGTGTCATCCTAACTTCAAACTTTGTTCTCTTAGTTCACACCACCTAAAGTTTATTTCAACAACTTGCATAAATTTTGTTGAGCAAATTCATATTATCCCTAGAATAGAACTCCACTTGTAAATTATGCTTCAAATTGACATTGACATAATAGAAATTTCAATTCAGAAAATTAATTTGAAAATTTAACCAAAAGATACCAACCTCGATCAGGCGCAAATCACCAATCAAATACAAGAGCAATGTTTGAAGACCAATGAACCTGCGATACACGTACTACTTAGTGTCTAACCAAAAATGAATAAAAACACATCAACAATACTATTTGAGGGCGAAAGACCCTGCTATACCTTGCAGCTTGCTGTTGGATGAACCCGAAACCCCAACAGCTTCTCTCGACAACCCCTTGTGCAGCAGCAGTTCGCACAGCAGCAGGAGATCGACAATCAAACAATCTGTCAATTTGACCAACAGACTTGGTGAATACAAGAGCAATGTTAGGGAAAAGAAGCACAATGGAACAGCAGCACAATGTATAAATTTCAGACTTGGTGAATTTCCAAATAAGTAGAAAAACGTATCTTACTCGAATAGTATATACTGTACTTGCATTCCTGATATGTATATTGGGTCTGAATTTAGAGCATTTTAGTTAGCTTTATATATATTGGCTTAGCAACTAAAATGATTTTAGCTTCTAGTTCCATGGAAATAAACTACCTCGTACGGGTTGGTAATTGAAAAAAAACTTCTGAGACCAATAAAATAAAAAGGATGAAGCTCATGCATATAAGTCCAAAACTATCTTCACTTCTAAACAGTAATGCTGCCGATGAAGGATCAATAATTAAGCTCCATAGTTCAGGATTTGACAGGACAGGGAGTTTTAAGTTAAAGGCATTTGCATACAAATCTTATCTCCTAACAAGGAATGAGGATTTTTCAAGCTGGAATTCATAAGAAAAAAATATGAACGATGACTCATAGACCAATTACCAACATGAAACCAGCAGCATAAAAAGGGATGATTTCAGTGGACATTTGGATGGACATTTGGATATCCAAACCATTGGAAGGCGCCTCAGGTAGAAATCACAAGAACGCGGCATGCTTACGATGAAAACAACTAGGGACTGTCAGAATAATAAGCCAAAATTATCAGGGTGTTCTAAAAAGAGTAGATGTTTTTTTAATGGAATGATATTCCATTCTTCCTAGTGAAAATGCTTCTTGAAGTTGGGTTTGTTCCCCCATAGATTCCTGTTAAGCAAGTGAGAAACGCAATAAAGATTCTGATATAATGGCACAACCACTGAAAAAAATGAACACACAAAAGGAACTTTCAGAAATTCGACTCGAAGATGTACTTTTTCCTAATTAAGGTATTTCAGATTGGTTCACTGTGCAAATACAGATGGCAATTTCAAGTTGAAAGTAAGTCATGGCACTAAGTGAAGACAAGCTGCATGGTGTGATAACTAACAAGCACTTGGGAGAAACCTATTTCACCTTACTGCAAGCCTTATGCAGTACAAAATAAACAGAGGTTAGAACAAAAGAAAGTTTGGGTCTCCTATGACAAGACAGTTGAAGAAAGAGCATTCTTAGAGGTGAGATTGAGAGGACACTAATATGCAAGTCATGGCACTAATATGCAAATATATACCCAGATTAAGTCTGATTTGCAAATGAAAACAAAAGAAAAGTCTGATCTACAAATATTTCACTTATAGAGGTGAGATTGAGAAGACACACTGCAAATAAACAGAGGTTAGAACAAGTTTGGGTCTCCTATGACAAGACAGTTGAAGAAAGAGCATTCTTAGTTTGGCTTGCAATGTAACAAAGTTCTGTTGAGCAGTGAGTGAAAGTTTAAGAAAGTCGCTTCATCTTCTAAATAGAATAACCAAAAGAAAGATTTCCAAGGAAACAAAAATTTAACAACTTTTAATTACCAAAATAAATTCCAACACAAACAGACTAGAACTTTTAATCAGGAAAACCCTTTACAAGATAAAAGAGGAACCAACACACAATGTTGAAATTCAACATAGAATATTTTAAGAAATAGATTATAAAAAACCATTCCAAAATCGACAATAGATACACAACCGTAACTGGAGTTAAGCACACAAGACAACAAGAATTGAGAAGGATTACAGATTAAATGGCAAAAACAGCACAGCTAGCGTTCAACAATTATTCTCACCAACTTAAAGCATTGAAATGATCGAACATTAATTGGAATGAAGGTATAAGTTAACTCTTCTTTGTGGTTAAGTTTCAGCTCATTTGGTTGAATCCTGTCACCACCAAGTTAAAGTGAGCAGTGTAAATATGGATGAGAAAACAGAATGAGCATATGTTTGGATTCCACATGATTAAGTTTATAATGCATTTATAAACTTAAAACACTTGGACAATGTTTGGTTAACGCAATTTACAATGTGTTTAAAATAACGTGAATTTAAATTAATATACCTTGTAATCAATTACATTACATTTATAATGTAATTATAAACCTTATACAATAGTGGGTGGGTGGTTAAGCCAATTTACAAGTTGTTTAATTTTAAATTCACGTTTATTTCATACACATTGTAAATTGTGTTAACCAAACACTCTCCAAGTGTTTATGTAATCATGCGGAATCTAAACACACCCTTAATATTCAAACTAACTTTCTTTTCTTTTAACAGGACCATTCTAATTAATCCTCCTCACCAAACTGACCATTTTGGGTGATATAAATATCTCCAATCAGCTTTGACAGAGTGGGACTCCCGAGTATAAAATAAGCTCCACTAAAAACAACATAGAACTTTTAATCAGGAAAACCCTTTACAAGATAAACGAGGAACCAACACACAATGTTGAAATTCAACATAGAATATTTTAAGAAATAGATGTATGACATAAGCAAACACTCAATTGCCCTAGTCCATGTATGACAGCATACTAAATCAAAGGAATCAAAGGAGAAAAAAAGATATCCCCATCCCAAGTTAAAAGTAACATATTACTAGCAGGAGCAATCGAACAAGTAGACATACGCAATCGAACAAGTAGACAGAGAGGACCACAATCGAACAAGCTGCAATCGAACAAGTAGACAGGAGCACAATCGAATCGAACAAACCGTCGAGTACACAATCGAACAAACCATCGAACAACAACACAATAAATAAAAAGAGGGGTGAAGAGGACACGTACCGCAACTGCTATGGGTGAAGAGCTCGAAGGCGAAACCTTTCGCGGCCAGAGATTGTCACCACCGATCGACCCTGCTGATGCGAACAGTTGGAGAGCAGCAAAACCGCCGAGCAACAGCAAAACCTCCGATCGAGCCCTGCTGTCACCACCGATCGAGCCAACAGCAGCAAAAAACGTCGAGCCCTGGTGATGCGAACAGAAAAAACGTCGAGCCTCCTCCGCAATTGACGGTCCAATGTCGAGATTGTCACCACCGATCGTCCTCTTCAAGCATCGTTCGCCATTGATCAACCTCAGAGAGCTATCCCGAGTACAAAATCAGTTTTTAGGGTTTTCTTTCGGGTTTTGTCTTTCAATCTCAACTGAGGATAAAAGTAGATAGACCAATCTAATTCGAGAAAGAACACGGGAATTATTTTATAATATTTATCGAGCATCCTCTTTCAGGAGGTTTTAAAACCCTCCCGAGATAAATTGCCGTTTCTAGTGGGTTAAATATTAACCCCTGAGAGAGTATATCCGATTTTTAATTAAAAAAAACACGGTTCTATCAGGAGTTTTTTAAAAAACCCCTGTGCGAAAAACCATCTTTCAGGGGGTTTATAAAACTCCTGACAATTTAGACCTGATAAACCTTAAATCTGTACTAGTGCTAGGAGAGGATAATATTGGTGGTGGTCCTGCTTCCCACACTCCTACTTCCATTCCAGTGCACTCTCCTTCCATACCCTCACAACATGTGGTTGAAGAGATTCGAAGATCCAGCAGATCCACAGGGCCTCCTACCTATCTCAGGGACTATGTTTGCCATCATGTCCATAACTCATTAATGTGTGATGAGATGCTATGTTGCCACACCATCACCAACAATGTTAATCTTGGCACTTTCACTTCAACCGGTCTCTGAACCCAGAAGCTACAAAGAGGCTTGTCAATTTGAAGTTTGGGACAAAGCAATGCGAGATGAATTTCATGCCTTAGACATGAATAACACTTGGGAAGTGGTTCCATTGCCAAGAGGGGCACATCCTATTGGATGCAGATGAGTTTACAGAGTGAAGCACAAGGTAGATGGCACAATTGAGAGGTATAAAGAACGTCTAGTGGTCAAGGGATTCATACAACAAGAAGGCATAGACTACACAGAGACCTCATCCCCCGTGGTCAAGATGACAACTGTCAGGGCACTTGTTGTTGTTGCTGCTAAGAATAATTGGCAAATCATGCAGTTAGACGTCAATAACGCCTTTCTCCATGGATCTCCATGAGAAGATGTTTATGCACATTCCTCCAGGCATGGTTGCTCCATCTAGTCATGTATTTCATCTGAAGAAGTCCCTCTACGGGCTCGAACAAGCCTCGAGACAGTGATATGCAAAATTGTCTCATGCTTTGCAATTTAGAGGCTACATTCAATCTCTTAACGATTACTCTCTCTTCTCCAAGTTCAATGGTGACTTGGTGACATATCTGGTTGTTTATGTCGATGATCTTCTCATCACAGGTAGTGATCAGTCTGAGATTGTTGCTATTCGTGCCTTCTTAGACTCGGATTTTCGAATTAAGGACCTTGGCCAGGTAAGTTTGTTTTTGGGTATGGAATTTGGGCACACTGACGAGGGGATTTATGTCAGTCAAAAGAGGTTCGTTGTTGAGACCTTGAAGGAGTTCAACTGTGAAAATTCAAACCCAGTAACCAACCCATTGCTCACAAACACGAAGATGATTGTTGAAGGAGGTGATCTGATTTCAAACCCCACAGATTACAGGAAATTGGTTGGGAAACTCAACTTCATGACTCACATCAGGCCAGACATAAGCTTTGCAGTGCAGTTCCTAAGACAATTCATGAAAGCTCCACGGCAGTTGCACTTTGATGCAGCAATTAGGACACTGAGATATTTGAAAGGAACACAACACAGGTCTTTATTCCTTTCACGAGCTCCAAGCTCTGAATTATAGGCATTTTGTGATGCAGACGGGGCATCATGTCCTCTCACCCAGAGATCTGTTAGTGGCTTTGTCATTTTCCTTGGAGGAAGCCTCATCTCTTAGAAGTCAAAGAAGCAAACCACAGTCTCACTATCGTCAGCAGAAGCAGAATATCGCTCAATCAGGAGGGTATGCACTGAAATTGGAATTTTTTTCAAAATATTCACTCAAAAATAATTATTTACAATCATATTCACACCATCAAAATATTTACGAAAATATTCATTTTTTGCAGGGTTGACAGAGAAACGCGGGTTCAAACCGCGTTTCATTCATACATTGTAAAATTTCAAATTGAAGAAATAGTTAGAAAAAAATAACGAATGAAACGCGGGTTGAACCCGCGTTTTATTCTTTTATTTTTTTTAAATGATAAATAAAAAAAGGGGGTGAAGCGCGGGTTGAACCCGCGTTTCTGCTTCCTCTTGAATATCCCAAGCCGGCTCGGTTTGTCCCTTCGTCTCTTCCTTCAAGCGCTTCACAATCTCCTCCTCCAAGCTCCAGCCTTGGCTCTCCCCGTCTCCGCGCCTCCCCTCGTCGCCTTCGATCATCCGCGAGCCCCCCGTTGCCTTCGACCTTCAATCATCCGGGAGCCCCTCGTCGCCTTCGACCTTCGACCATCTGAGAGCCCCTCGTCGCCTTCAACCATCCGGCAGCCCCTCGTCGCATTCAACCTTCGACTATCCGGGAGCATCAATCGGCGATTTGATACCTCGAATTCAAAAATAAAATTTCGGGGGAATATCCGCGGCGATGCGGGGACACCAAATTGGGGCAAATCAAAGGGACACAGAATTTCCCCTCGTTCTATGGGACACTTGTAGATATAGATCCTGAGGAATCAAAGGGAAAGGGAGAGGATCTGGAGAGTGGAATGGAGTGAGCTTCCATGGATTTTACATTTTAGGCTTGAGAGTTCAATCGGTGATTGGAAATTCAGGAGGAAAGAGAAATGCGGGGTTTTTTTTTTTTTTGAAACGACAAAAATTTGGCTGAAAGGATAAAACCTAGGAGCCAAGAGCATCCGAAAGGATGAAATCACGAAGCGTAGAGTCGTCAGGTGCCAGAGGGCTATGGAAGGCAACGTTTAGGTGCGATAAAAGGTCCGCAACACGGTTAGCTTCCCGATAAACATGACGAATTTCTACGAAATTAAAGAACCCAAGCGTAACTAGACTGTCTGAGACAATCATTTCAGAGTCACCCGTTGGTTGTCCAATACCTTTGAGGCTGTTAATGATAGTAAGATTATCTCCTTCGATCTCTAGTCTTGTTATGTTCAGTATGCGGGCCGCCTGTAGACCCTTCCAAAGTCCTAACCCCTCGGTGCCTGAGACGGAGGAGAAGGGAGAAGGCCCAGCCCCATAGTATATTGGTTCACCTTTATAGTTTCTGATGATATATCCATAGGATCCAATTCCAGAAGATCCCATAGCACCATCGAAATTTAACTTGTGATTCCCTGGTTTCGGATGGACCCATTTAGCTCGCCTCCTTTTTCCCTCGGTCCTTGTTGTTGGATGTTGATTCCCTTTTTGTTGGGTTTCCTTATCTTCGGCTAGAGTTTTTGTCGATTTCCACATGAATATTTGTTCTTTTGCAAATGATAAGATACTCATTGGGTCTGGTTTAACGTTATCGAATAGTGTTTTGTTCCGAAAGTACCATATGCTCCACCAAGCAAAGGCGAGCTTAGTGAAACGATCCATTCCTATTTTATTTCTGATTTGCTATAGGGTGTCATTGAGGTCATTTCCTTGTGTGAAGCTTGTGTTTATAGTAACAAATAGGGATGGGTCCATCCAAGTGACAACATTTTGCGAAACCGGGCAGGACCATAATAGGTGAGTGAGGTCTTCATAGTGAGAATCACATTGTAGACAATTAGTTGGAATGCCAAAACCACGAGAAGCAAGTCTTGCCGAAGTAGGCACTCCGTTCTTGGTGATTTTCCAAATAAAGGCTTTTATTTTAGATGGTGCGTCTATATGCCAGATCCAACTCATATCAGATCTTTGATGGTGTTTCCCGGCATTGATCATTTCGATTGCTGAGCTAGTAGAGAACCATCCATTACGGCTCCATTTCCAGTACAACCGATCCATATGGATGTGCTTAGGTATCGGAACTGTGAGGATGGAGTCAATTATTTCATTAGGTATAGTGTCTTTTACTGTGTCTCGCAGCTTCCTTTCATCCCAGGTCTTAGTGTCTGTCAAAAAATGCTGAATTTTCGTATTTATGTTTATTTGCTGAGTGTCAGATATTATGTTAATAAGAGGGGTGTTTCCAAACCAGTGGTCCGTCCAGAAATTAATGCTATCACCATTGCCAATTGACCATTTGATTCCTTCCTTTAATAGCGGTATTAGTTTGGTTAGTTGGGTCCATTGCCAAGAGGCTCCGCTTTTGTTGTGGTAATTTAGTATGCTTTGTCCTTTTAGATATTTTTCATTTATTATGGAAACCCATGGGTTACAAGGCTCCGCAAGGATTTTCCAAAGTAGCTTCAGTTGTAATGCTTGATTCATGTCCTCTGATTTTCGGAGACCCAACCCCCCATTTTCCTTTGTTTTACAGATTTCGAACCAGCTTATAAGCGGTTTATGTGACGGACCTTTGTTCCATAAGAAGTTCCTGTTAATCCTATCTAATTCCACATGTACTGATTTGGGTAGTAGGAAGCATTGCATCAGGTGCAGTGGTTTTGCTGAAAGTGTTGTTTTGATTAGTGTACACCTACCCGCTTGCGAGAGGCAGTTAGCCTTCCATTTATTTAGTTGGGCCTTTGTAGTGTTTAATAATTCTTTAAAGTCGTCTTTTGTTGTGCGGCCACTGATAATAGGACAGGCCAGGTAAGTTCCAAAGTTTGTTGTGTATTGAATTTCAAGTTCGTTATGAATAGTAGTTTTTTGAGTTGCTATGGTGTTAGGGGAGGTATGAAAATTTGATTTGTTCCTATTAACTTTCTGTCCTGAGAGAGAAGAGAATTCAGTAAGAATCTTATTAATTTGATCACATGCTGTTTTGGTAGCACAGGCGAATATGACAATATCATCCGCGAAGGCTAAGTACGGAATTTTGGTTCCGCTCCTTGTCATCTTGATTCCTAGGTGATTTTTCGGTTTGTTGGATTCGGATTGGAGCCTCCTGGCTAGAATTTTTGATAGTATCAAGAAGAGGTATGGTGATAGTGGATCTCCTTGACGGAGACCTCTCTGTGGTGTAAATAAGTCAGTTGGTTCATTGTTAACCAGCACCGAGTACGTAACCGTGGTTATGCACTCCTTAATCCAACCGGCAAATCGATCAGAAAAACCAAATTTAGTCATTACTTTTAGTAAGACTTCCCAATCTACAAGGTCAAAAGCTTTTTCCATGTCTAATTTGACTGCCATCCATCCCATTTTCCCCTTTATCTTTGAGAAGGAATGGAATATTTCATTTGCTATAAGGATGTTGTCTTGTATGGCTCGCCACGAAGAGAAAGCACTTTGTAGAGGGTTGATGATTTTGGGTATAATTTTTTTTAGTCTTGCCGCCAAAATTTTTGCGATGATTTTATAAGTTGTTGAACATAGACTAATCGGCCTATATTGAGATGTTTTTGTAGGGTTATCACATTTTGGTATTAGTGCTATGAAGGTATGGTTTGTTTGTTTCAAGATTCTTCCGCTAAGAAAGAAACTTTTCCGCTAAGAAAGAAACGCGGGTTCAACCCGCGTTTCTTCCCTTTTCTTTTTTTTTATTTATCATTTAAAAAAATAAAAGAATAAAATGCGGGTTGAACCCACGTTTTATTTGTTATTTTTTCCCACTTTTTCTTCAATTTGAAATTTTACAACTTATGAATGAAACACGGTTTGAACCCGCGTTTCTCTGTCAACCCTGCAAAAAATGAATATTTTCGTAAATATTTTAAAAGTGTGAATATTATTGTAAATAATTATTTTTGATTGAATATTTTGAAAAAAAAATTACTGAAATTGCCTGGTTAACTCGAAATATGTCGGAATTGGGAGTGTCGAGCATCAAGCCAATTCCAGTTAAATGCGACAATCAAGCTGCAATCCATATAGCCAAGAATCCGGTCTTTCACGAAAGGACCAAACATGTTGAATTGGATTGCCACTTTGTGAGAGAAAATGTTCTTGAAGGTCTGATAAAATTGTTTCATGTATCATCCAAAGAACAATTGTCAGACACACTCACAGAAGCATTACCTGGTTCAAGCTTTCCCGACGTGTTAGACAAGCTTGGGGTAGCTTAACTCCCTACAGCTTGAAGAGGGGTGTGACCGGGTTCAGCTTGCACATCGAGCTTTTTAGCTTCATTAGATATGTTGGGCTTGTTCTTTACATGGGCCTTAGTCATTTCTGTATAGGATTAGGCCCAATCTCATGTAAGATATATAAGTGTATAGTTGGACGTCGAATACTGAACACACACATTTCCCTCCATTTCACTTTCTTCTTCCTCCTCGCTCCCTCTCTCTTGCAGTTGTCCATTTCTTGTTATACAATTCACACAAATCTCTCACATTGCGGATGGATGTTAAAACAATATTTTCATTGCCCACACCTCCAACTGCGCTGGTTTCGCTCGGAGAGGACTAGGTGACGTTGATTGGTGCCGCGGAGGGATGGGCGGTGCCGCCGAGGGATGTTTGATTCTTGTGATTGTCTGCCATGCCCATGGGTAAACAAGCAAGGAGAAAGTTGATGAAGAATATTTAAATTTCCCTCTTAAATTGGTGTTAATTACATTTTGAGACCAAAATTTGTTTCTTGATTGCCCCATCAGCAATATTGCTGGAATTTTAGCCGGAAAGATGTTCGTATCAAAATTGGTTTATTAGTTGATAGTTCGTATCAATAAATTTCGTATTATTTTTTGTTAATGAACGATAGTTTGTATTACTTTTAAAAACTTATAATAAACTAAAGAATCAGAGTAATGTATTAATTTTGTAATAATATTTTAAAATAATTTTATATTTATTAGTAAGAAATATAAAATTATTTAAAAAAATAATATTTTACTTTTTTTGTTTTTTTTAAATATATGCAAATTGTTTTGTGCAAATGGGTGAAAAGGTAAATAATTCACCTTATGTACAATCCCATTTATTTTAGGCAAAATTACAGAAAACCACCCTTTAAATATGTGTGTTTTCACTTAACCACCCCTTAAATATAAAATTACAGAAAACCACCCTTTAAATGGTATTTTTTTACAACTCACCACCCATTCAACTATTTTCTTTAATTTATCATTAAATATCTTATATTTTAATATTTTTAAACTTACATATGATTGTAAATATATTCATATTTTGAATTTAAGGGCTCAATCATATTTTAGGGATTATTTTATTTATTTTTAAAAAATAATAATAAATATAACCTAGAATTATTATCTTAATTCATGGTTAAAAATATTTATAAATTTTAAAAATATTATAGAAATTACTCTTATTTATTTATATTTTAAATAAGAGTAATTTACATAATGTTTTAAAAATTTATAAACATTTTCAAACATAAATTAAGATAATAATTCTCGGCTTTATTGATTATTATTTTTAAAAATAAATACAATTATCCCTAAAATATAATTGGGCCCTTAAATTCAAATTTTGAATATATTTATATTCAAATTTGAGTTTAAAAATATCAAAATATAATATATTTAATGATAAAGTAACAAAAATAGTTGAATGGGTGGTGAGTTATAAACAAATACCATTTAAAGGGTGGTTTTTTGTAATTTTAAATTTAAGGGGTGGTTAAGTGAAAACACCCATATTTAAAGGGTGGTTTTATGTAATTTTCCCTTTATTTTATGAATGTATAGTCTTATGGACATGTAAAACTCTCCTATAAATAGGAATGTATCTGGTGTGTAAAATGCAATCAGATATAGAAAGAGATAACCACAAAGCTCTTATCTGATCTTATAAATCCACAAATATACAACACAAATCTTGAAAATACTTTTATTTTTAACAAAAAGGAGTATCATTCTTCATTTGTGTGGATCTTGGTCATTATTAAATCACAGATTATTTTGAGTTTGGGTGCATTATTTTTGGTCAGTCATAAATTCATAATCAATTAGATCAATGTCAAAATTACTCCGTCAATTGAATTTGAGGTCAAATATGTGTAAGTAATCAAATTTATTTGGAGTTTATGTTCGAGTCTGATTTGTTTCTAAGTTTGGGTTGTGCCATCTTCGAATTATCATGAGTTTAGGTTACTTTAGTTATTATGTCAACTCAGTTTGAATTGAGTTTAATTTTCAACCGAATTGCTATATCTACGATGTAAATCTCTGCTACAGTTTTTAAAATTATGAGAAAATTTGTCAATTTTGAAAACCGTGAGAAATAGTTCGACTACGGTTTTTATGGGCTAATTGAACGGAGTAGCCGTCTAGAATTCCATGATTTTCAAAATCATAACAAGTGACATTTTTACAGCTTTAGAAACCTTAATCAACTAGCACAAAAAAAAAACCATAGAAGGTGACCCACAAAAAAGCTCTCTTTCCTTGGAAAACCCTAGTCGCCACAAAAAACCAAACCTAAATCTCACCCTGCATCGCCGGCGGCCGGCGCCACCCTGGCGGTTCAGCCCGCTGGTGTTGGTCCCAGCACCGCCCCCTCTCCTCCACCAGACCCTCGTCCCCCCTCTTCCGATGTAGGCGCCCGGCTCGCTCGCGACGTCTCCTCCTCCGGCTAGCCGCCGCTGCCACCTTTAGTGGTCATCTCCTTCCTCAACTAAGGCTCAACCAGATCTCCAGCTTTCCTCTCCCCGGACTCCTCCGGCGGCCTGCTCTCATGGCTCCTCTTGGTACCCAACCCACTTCAACCCTCTTCAACCCTAGCCGCCTTCACCAAGATGTGAACTAGATCCGGCTAATCGCCGTCGCCGCTGGCTGGCTCCCCGCCGGCCTAGACCCGCACCGCAACTCCTTCACCATCGCAACCAGAAGTCCGAAACCCTAGCTCCAAAAGCTTTCGGTGCAACTCAGGCGGTTCTTCCTGACTGAGCCCAGGCGGAGTCCCCTGACCGTCGTCTTGCCATCTTCCGCTTGTGGCTCCCATTTTTAGATCTTCATCAGCGCCGCCCCTGCTCCGGCCGCCGCCGCCACTATGCGGGATCTCTCGGGTCCTTCCTTGGGTTCTGGCGGTGTCGGTGTGGTGTCCTCCGTTGATCCCCGTGGCTACCGCCTGCTGGTAACTCCTCTTCCTCCTTCAATTTCCATGGCCCCAATCCCCAACAATTCCCAGTCGCCCTGGCTTCTTCCGTTGTGAAGCCCTGGCATCGCAGCTCCTCCTTATGCTCCTCACCATCGCCTCCCCTGTCATCTGATTTCACCAAATCTGATTTTACCCAAATCTTGTTTCACCAAATCTGATTTTGCCCCTAGCTTCACAAAATCGAAAAAACCAAATTTGATATCCCAATCCCCTTTTCTACCAAACGAACCCAAATCTGTTTTTTACCCAGATCGAACACCCAAATCTGATAAACCCACCAAATATTGGAAAACCCACAAATCCGATAAACCCAATTTAGCCAGGCGATTTGATCTACGACCTTGGGTCTAGATTCGACTCCATCATCACCTATATTGATCTCAACAGCAGTCCAGATATCAAGAATCAAGGCAAGATTTCAAGACATCAGGGTTGTAATTCTAGTTGTTTTAGCTTTTATTTTATGTTGTTGTTTTTTTGGCGACCCTCTGCGTAGGGTCTAATAAGTCATCTTCGGATGACTTCAAGATCGCATGTCGATCTACTCCTTGCCTACTGTTAAAAAAAAAACTAGCACAAAAAAAAACATAATTAACTAAAATTGTAACTACTTTTAAAACCGTGATCAAATACCATGTATAAGACGAGATTTTTACCGTGCATTTAAGTGGCAACTTTTTCAGTCACAAGTTCCACTAAATGTTTTGGATTGGATCAGATTCCTACTAAATCTTGTAAAATATGGGTAAATAATAAAATTTTATTTTTACTTGGGTTGTGTTAGATTGGATTTGTTTTGAATCGATCTTCATTCAACCTGGGAGCATTTTCAGGTACAGTTAAAGCCCATGTTGCAATCAATATTTTAAAGTGAACTAGATTCGGGTAAAATTTCGCTAATATCAATAAGTTGCTTATGAGGTTCTTGAAGATTTCTTTACAAGAAACAACCAACGGCAACCTAGCTGAACAAAGTTGGATAGTGAAGGTGAGAAGGACAATTCATTTCAAAGGTTATTCCATTCAACATGATGGTAGTGCCCATTGGTCTGAGGACTGAGGGGTAGGCTACCACCCAGCACCCACAAAAGGTCCTACTCCTACATTCTTTGGCCCCTTCCCCCTTTTGAATAAACCCTAAAAACAGATTTGTGGGTCAGAACCCACACCAACTCAGTTAGCCAACACCTACCTTCTTGTCCTTAAATGGTTATTTTCCTATGGGTTACTTGTGAGAGTCAAATCAATAGACATGGTAGGAGAAGACCTTTTGGATCTCCCATCACAATCTGTCCCTTAAGTGTTTGCTTAAGAGGTCAAAACTCCAGCTGATAACCCACTAGTTAAAGCACCTTAAAATGTCCAAATTAAAGAAACCAAAGAGAACATATGAGCCATTTGAACCCATCTATGAAGATGAAGAAACCATCTCTATATAACAAAAACAATGGCAATTGGCAAAGGCAAATAATTTCCCAACCAATTTTTACATCCAACCTACCCCTATATATCATCACCACTATATAATTAACAAGGAAACAGAAAACAGATAAATTGAAATCCAACAAAATGCCACAAGAACCAATACATCTAAAAATCAGATCATCTTACTGAACTCCTAAGGTGAGTGAAACAAACAGATCTCACGGATAACAGCGATGTAACGAACACTTCTGTGCATGCAGCCCAGGCCCCAGGGACCCCGAATGTTTGCATTGACAATGTGGATTGAATCAGGATCTCCAAGACGATCACCGAGAGACAAAAGGGAATGTAATGAGCTGCTGCCTGGTGCTACGATTCTGAATCCTCTGGAACGGTCGACAAGCCGAGTTCTTCCACAAAAGAAGGGTTCAGGAACTTTGCAACAAAAGCCCACATCTTATACACATCCTCGAAGTTAGTCAGGAAACTAAGTGATGCTGTTACCACCTCCACGCGGTAGAACACATCTTTACTGTCCTTTCGGGCACTTCCCATTGGCTTGAACAAGGCGGTGTCTATCAGATCCGGCACCCCATGATGTTGTTTCGGGCTGTCCACGATTCGTACATGACTGAGGATTCCAATGCCGATGGAAATGCCATTCTTCTCTGCCAGCTTCTGCACAACCTCAGGGTGAATCAGGCCTTCTCCACTATTGGCCCTAACATTAAAAGACACTGCAGCACCCCTTTCGTACTTGATCTTGGGGCCATAAATCTGTACTAGTGGCAATTCCTCGCTGTCGTCTGAGGTCTTCAGGCGCAGCTGAAGCAACGAAGTTACAAGCCAGTTGATTAGATACCGCAGTCTGTATGTAGTTTTATTGAGGCCCAACATGTCGACATGATCAAGATGTCGACAATATATTTCAGGTTCTCTCCTAGACAAGTCCTGACCATCACCATAGTATCCATTGCCCACAGATTCATCATTCTCATGTGCAGTCTGAGATGTCTCCCCATGCTCAAAAGATTGGTCCCTGTGTTGATCTTCTGCAGAAAATGATAATCTCCCGTCCATGCTTCCAAATTGGTCAGCATCACCGACACCAATCAATCTATCACCACCGAATTTATCTCGTTCTCTTCTTCCCAGAAGTCTAAACTCGCCCTCGGTCTCTCTTCTAAATGCACTTTCTTTGGCTTCTCGACATATTTCGGAGGTGGTGAAACTTCCTGGGCTACTACTACAGCCACCGGGAATATGATTCATTGATTTGAATCCGTTCGCAGAGACATTTGATCTGGTCAGGTGTTGCTTTTCTTTAGTCTCAGCCTCTTCTTCAATCTCTGTAACACGGCTTGAAGCTTCAAACGTTGTTTTGTTGTTTGAAGCCGGATCTGTTTCCCCATATGGCTCCTCCTCAGGGATTCCCCTAACTCGGTCCACATCCTGCGACACTGATAGCACAGCTGCGTCAAAGGATATGACAGGGTCTTCATTCATTCTAGAATTCACCCTGGACTTATTAGAAAAGGGGCTCTTTGAAAATTTGGAAAGTGGTTTGGGAGAGAGTTGCTTATTACTTCTTGAAAACCATGAAGATGCTAGTGGAGAACCAGTTCTGTGCTTGCCGAACTGCCCAGAGTGATCTGACCCCAACGGACTCTGACCCAGATCAATCCAGTAAGAATTTTCAGACGAATCATCTTCGCTGAAAACAGGGCTCTTAATAACTTCACCGACTGAAATGCTCTCAGCTTCTTCAAAAATCGTGCTTGCACCGTCCCTGTCTGAGCTGTTATCATGCTCAATTTCAGTCTCAAAGACCTCTTTGACCTGACTGGATGTGTACACACCTGAAAATGCTGGTAGCTGTGCCCCCTCCTTGGTCTCTGGCAAAAATTCATCATTCTCATTTACCAACAAATGCTCCTGAATGCCAGTCAATTCATCAAGACCATCTATTGAGTCACTGAGATATTGTGGATACTGAGGAAGAATTCTGACCATGCCAGACCCAGCTTGCCCATTTTGAAGGTTCGCAATAACTGATTTCTTGATCAGGAGGCACCCAAATCCAGTTGGATCAGAACCAAATACCTTGTAGAAAGACGTTATGATAAAGTCCGGCCGGAACAGGGACAGTCCTAGAGAATCCATGTCCTTGGGGCCCAAAGACCCAGCATCAAGCAACACATGCCAGTGGTTCTGCTGAGCAAGAGCCATCCACTGATAGGAATATTTGGCACCAGTAACCCGAGACTGAACGGGAAAAACAAAGAGACCAGCTGCCGAGTCTTTCTTCCTCCTCTTTTTGCTCGTAATCTGCTTCTTAAGCTCCCTAGAGCATAGTTTCAAAGTTGGCCATTTGAACCAAGCACTATTGACCTTAGCCCCTTTCTCTTTAGCACACTGGGCCATCCAATTCACAGACTGACTCTCATGATCAAACATGGTCAAAAGCCTCTTATTCGTATGGAAAGGGTAAGACTCCGCAAGCAATTTAAATGCAGACCCTCTACTAACAGTGAACACAAGGCCATACTCCCGCTCAGGAATGTTCAAGTACTCCATAATTTTAGTCCTAATATCATGCTCAACAGTGCCTTCCTCAGCACCACCATACAAAGCATGATTACTCAAATTTGCAGTTATTTCCGACAAGGTAAATGCAGATGATTCCCAGTATTGCTGAGTTTGAAGGTAAGAAAAGAGCCCAAATCCACAATAATCAAGACATACCTTTGCAAAGGCCTCAGCTAGATGCCCATACTCATCTGACCGCAATTGATCGATCCTTTCAGTTAACTGGAACTTAGGATACATGGTCAGGAACTTGTTGAATGCATCACTAAAATCCGGAAACGAATCCAATGACAGAATATACTTATCAGCTGCCATGGCGGTAGCCCTTAAGAACTCCCTCTGTGCACGGAGCCTGGCAAGAGATCTAGACCTCCCAATGCCCCCATCCTGATTGTTCTCTGAATCCGAGTCAACATCTTTGGACTTTGACAAAGACCCATCTTCAGATGCCTCCTCTATAGCCTCTCTCAGTTTGCTCTCTCTCAATTTCCTGAGAAATGAAGGGTTGTTGCTCTTACTATCCTCCATCCCTCCTTTGCTCTTCTTCTTCTTCTTCTCCAAGAAAAGCAAAGCTGCACAGTGGGATAAGGGCTTCCATAGTGAAAGATGCATCAAGACTCCCCCCTCACCACAGCACAATTCAACATATACCAGATCAGAAAACACCAGATTCAAGCTTCACAGCACCCCTTATTTAACACTCTTACTCCAAGAAGCATTAGCTACTGACTACTGTATGACAGCAAAAAGTAGTCTTGTTTACTGAGACTCTCAAAACCCCAGAAATTTTGCTCCTGAAGAATTGAATGAAAGGGACTAAAATTGATTTCGATCTGAAAGCTCTTGACTTTTAGCTTTGATGCACCCAAATCATTGAGTTGAACAACAGCGAAATCCGCTACAGATGAGACAAATATCTCAAACCAACCAAAGCTAAACAAATCCCAGATTCAAAAGAAAGGACCCCAGCTGTGAAAGAGCATAAATTTCGGAGTAATTACGCCCACCCCTATAAGCAACAGATGATAAAATTGCAGAAACCCAGATGGTGTACGACTGGCGGAGAGCAAATCGCCCAAGAAAACCCCAGAAAAATTAATGCCAAATTGCTGGAAAAATAAAATAAAATCTGGACCCCAAAAATCGCAATTAAGCAACCGATGGAATCAGAAAGGGAGCAGCTTTAGGTTGAGCCACCACCCAACACAAATTGGGTACTCCACTCCACCACCAAACTCTCAAATCTCACTCACACTCTCTTCAATGGAGCTTCAAAAAGCGAAGCCCTAAATTCAGTGGGAGCAGTACACATAGGGGTTAGACATGTTTGCATTCAATGCGACCTCTCTCCTCTGACTTGCCCTCATTAAATTCTTCAACTCTCCGCAGCATCTCCAAATTTTCGAGGTGGCCCCCTCTTTGAGTTTTTCCTCTCTCGCAATTGCAATTGCAGGTTTTTGTTTTTCGTTTTAGCTTTTTTTTTTTATTCTTTCTTGCGCTGGATGCGTGTAAAATCCAATTATAACGACATTTGTTGGAGCTTTTGTGACATTTTCTTAGTATTTGTTATGGCATCTTCCATTGTAAGCCAAAAAATGGGTTTTGGTCAAATTTTGCTTTCATCTAGATCAAAATCCACTTTAACCTTTTTGTATTTGGCCTAAATCCAAAACAAATGCAAAATTTGACTTCCACTTTTGGAAGGCCAAATCCTATTTATTTATTTATTTGTAAGTGTTTAATATTTATTTAAATTTATAAAAATACAATTATAAATCTATATATTATATAGTTATGATTTTCAATTAAAAATAAAATTTGTATTATTGTTAAGATATTCAAGATTTCTTCGATATGACTATAATATTTGACATATTTGAATTATTATTGCACAAATAATATTTTTAGAAAATGACATAAATCTTTTTTCTTATAGATTCATGAAAATTATAATAAAAATAAATATTAAGTTGCTTAAAGTACTAAAGAAGAAAAACCAAATATAAAATGAAACAGTCAACTATTGAATCATGGTCACATTTAATATTCTGGTAGATCCGCATTATCTCTTCATAACCATTTCCTGTTCCGAAGCCATCACTTTGATCATCTTCATGCATACATACGACATAACACATTTTGATCCTGTTCAAATGAATCAAAGATTGAATTAGAAATCTCAATGGTTTCATTTGAAAAGTGAGATGATGATGATATTTGAGAAAAAATCATTGTTGATTCAAATCGAAATGATAATGATAGAATCGAGTAACAGAAATGAGATATGAAAGTTCTAAATTATATGAGTATTTATACAAAATTAGCCTGTTAAATTTGGCCTACGTTGGGAACAACCAAACCACATAATAGGTCAAAAAAGAATATTTTATAGAATATTTTCTTTTGGTAGGCTATTTCCCCTACCTATTATGGCCTACGGGGAAGATGCTCTTTGCATCCCAAAATTTGTCCGTTTGACTTTTGTAATTAGTTCAAGTTTCCTGAGATTGTCTTCCATAAAATTATTAGTTCAAGTTTCCTGAGATTTTCTTCCATAAAATTAGCTGAAACTCAATTACTTTGACCATAAATAAGCTAAGATTGTTTATTTGATCCGTTACTAGTTTTGTTTGACTCAAACTGTAAGTTAGTAACATAATCATGGTAGTTAGTAACTTTTGACGGGTTAAATGCACATAATACTATCTTTTTAAGAGTCAAATTCATTAATTTCTATTATAAGCCCAAAATCCATTTCTAAAAATATATATATAAAAAGTTGATTCAATATCTCTCTTTATTTATATTTTCCATAAAATTTCGATGTGGCATATCTATATTCATATCAAATAATGAGTGATTTCAGTAAATTTACAAGTAAAAATCTTATTCATGAATATTTCATAAAACTTCTTAATGACCCTGAAACACGCACAGTTTTAATTAACCATTAAATAAATATACAGCTGACCTTAAATCTGATAAAATCTCATATTATTAGACGAAAAAGAATCATTTTATCAATCAATTAATTACGTTATATATTGTATAGCTTGAATTTTTAAATAATAATTGGTCATTTTAGGGTTCGAACCGAAGACCTATTAATACTACCCACAAAGGATGGTGGGTAAAAGAGAGTATGGCAGCCGAGGTTGGTTCATTCTGGAAATAGTTGGTCATGAAAATCAATACTCCATTCTGGAAATAGTTGGTCATGAAAATCAATACTCCATTCAAGTATTCAACAATCAACACCGTGTAACGCAATTGATGTAAGTGGAGAGTGGGGCTTACAAATTGCAATTACAAAGGAGAAATAAAAAGTAAGAAAAAGCCCCCAATAAAGCATGGGTAATTATGTAAATTAGACAGCCATCCAAAAAGATAGCCATTGCTAATGCTTATCTCTATTAGCGCGCTCCTCGTTAACTATAGGATGTACGTAATTTTAGAGTGGATTTCTCATCATAACTGTTTGTTTCTTTATTTTTATTTTAACATTATAAAAAATAAAAAAAAGGGGCTATGTATAGATTTTATTATATTTAAAAATTACAATTAATAGTAAATGTCAAATAATTTGAAATAGAAACATGTATATTTCACTTTTTTTTTAAAGTTAAAAACTCTATAATTGTCTATTTTTTTTTTAATATAATTTGATACTTATTATTATAAAGTAATACCTCCGTTCTATAACATATGTCATTTACTATTACCATATGTTTTTAGGATAATAAAATCTATATAAAATATGTTATAATACTAGCTAGTTATTACTAAGTGATGTTATACCTCTCTATAATTCCCACATGTGGAAAATCAAAGGTCCAAATTTATGGCATTCTTATTATTTGTAACCCTCTCCATCTATGCCTATATAAGGCCTTGTATTTCTCCTTTGTGATATACACAACAATGCAACACAATCTCCCCGCCCCATTCGGGGTGGCTTAGTGGTGAGGAGCAAGGGCGTGGGAAGGAGGTCCCGGTTTCGATCCCTGCCTCCGCCCCTTTCCTTAGGATTTCCATCCAAGGTTTGCCTTAACTTACTTCCTATCAGTAGGTTAGGTCGAGCCGGTCGGCGCAAACTGGTTTTCCTGGTACGTGGCTCTTGCCGGCTGGGTCATGTACTCGGGGTTTATCGCCAAGGTGGATTCCTCGTTAAATAAATAAATAAATAAATAAAAACAATCTCCCCTCTCTACTTATCTTGTTTTTATCAAAATATCAATTTTTTTTTAATTTCATAATTGTTAGTAATAAGTATGAGTGATAAAAAAAAAGTAATAAGTATGAAATTATTAATTTTTTTTATAGTTTATATGGTTTTTATAATTAAAAAAAAGTAAATGATATTTTTAAAATTAATGAAGTATAAAATTATAATTTTTTTATATATATTTTATAAAATTTTAAACTTTTGAAACGACATGAAAAAGCTAAATCACATTTAATATAATAATATGGGAGGGCGGAGTAGGTTTTTTTTTTTTTTTTTGTAAGATTGCAAATTGATATTTTTTTTCCTTAAGTTCACCAAAAAAAAAAATATTTTTTTCCTTAAATGAAGATGAAGAAGTAAAATATTAAAGATCCTTTATTCATGGCAATATATACGTCCTCGTAGATATGAATTGGCATTACTTGGCACGTCTTGACAACTTCTTAATCAAATAGCTTCTCAAAATCTCTCTGCGTTGTTATATGCTGTACTATTAATTTAATTATTTTATCCCCTCTACGCTACTGATTTAAATACACCTGTTCCAAGTTGTCTCTTTCTTTAAAGGGCAAAATTGCATAAAACCACCATTTAAATAGGATGTTTTACAAAAAACCACCATTTAAAATGAAAATTGCAGACAGTCACCCGTTAAAACAGTTTTTTTTTTTGCAAAGTCACACTAATCACCCAATTTTCGTTAATTAAATGTTAAAGTGTGTGGAAATTCAATTATACTCCTTATTTTTACGTGTTGGCTATATACACCCCAAATCATGCACGTCCTTAAGGACGTGCATGGTTAAAACGGGTTAATTAATTTTTTTTAAAAGTTAATTAGTCACAAGTAGACCTGTCAAACGGGTCATTCGGGTCGGGTTCGGGTCGGGTCACTTCGGGTTTCGGGTAAAACGGGTCTCGGGTAAAACGGGTTTCGGGTTTTTCGGGTTGACTCGAACTCGGGTTTGATCGGGTTTCGGGTCGGGTTCGGGTCGATTTCGGGTTTGTCAATTTTTTCTTTTTTAAATTAAAAAAATCATTATTTGATAATTTTGTGATAAATTTTAATTATATATATAAAAAATAATTATATATAATTATAAATCAACCGGGTCACCGGGTCAATCGGGTAAATCGGGTCAAAATTATCGGGTCAATCGGGTCACCGGGTCGAAACCCAGATTACCCGGAAAATTTCGGGTTTTTCGGGTTCGGGTCGAAAAAAAATTTCGGTCAAAATTTTCGGGTTCGGGTCGGAAATTTTTCAGGTCGGTCGGGTCGGGTCACCGGGTCGGGTTGTGTTTTGACAGGTCTAGTCACAAGGCTTGCACGTCCTTAAGGACGTGCAGTTTCAGCCTTTGGATTTGTGGTGTATATAACCACACCCTATTTTTATTATTACTTTACTCAATTTAATTGGTATTAGTTGATATTTAACTTTTTGACGTTTTTTCAAAAGCAAAAAACACTATAAAATATCAAAAAAAAAAAATTTTAAATAATTTCATACTTACAAAAAAACTCTATAAAAAATTGATTTGTAATTTATATTTTATACATATAAAAAATGTAATACTAGGGCTACTTGAAGAAAATAAATATTTAAAAAAAAATGTTTCATATAGTTTTTATTATTCTAAAAATGTATGTGGAATAATGAACATATTTTTAGAATAATAAAAACTATATGAAATATCATTTTTTTAAATATACACTTTTTAAAATATATAAGACATCAATTATATCTATTTTTATAGTGTTTTTACTAATAAGTGTGAAATTATATATAAAAAAATAAGATTTTATATAAAAAAATTATTTTTGAAAAAACATGTTAAAAAAGGTAAAAATTAAGTAATACCGATTGGATAAAGTAAAATAATAATAAAACCAATGGTTATAATTTATTTTTCACGTACTTTAATATTCAATTAACGGAAATTTGGTGATGGGTGTGACTTTACAAAGAAAACGGTTTTAAATGGTAGTTTTCTGCAATTTTCGTTTTAAGGGTGGTTTCACACAAAACACCTTTGGTGGTTTTCTTCAATTTACCCTTCTTTAAAATCATTTTTTAAATAAGCTATCAACTGTTCATTAATCACCGTCCAATAAAATATATACTCCCTCAATTTTAAAATGTATATTGTTTGATTTTTAATGAGTAATTTTTAAAAAATATAAAAACTCTGTAAATATTACTGGTATTTTTTATAAATTTTTCCTTAGATTCATATTTATTAGTGATGATTATGAAATTGTTTTTAAAAATTAATAAAAATATTTTATAAAGTTATTAGTTAAAAAGAACGTGCAAAAAATTTTAACTTATAGAAGGGAGTGTATGTACTATGCATAATTTTTTATTTAGTTGCTTCCAATATGATTTTATAAAGTTAATTTAACCGGATGACTTCATTCCTTACAAGGAGGTTATTTGTATTGACTAGTTGTATTCCGCTTGCGAATATGGTTTCCTGAATTAAGGGTGTCATTGTACATAATTGAATTGCACCTATACATCAGTAATTTTATGTCCTTTCAAGGTTGTCCATCTAGTTTTTCTTAAATTAAAAATCAAAATATATATATATATATATATATATATATATATATAGGGGAGGGTTCAGGTGAGAAGGTATCTATCGGGTAAGAAGGAAAGAAGCACTTTGATTGGTGGATATAGATCTTTTTTTTTTTAATAAATCAACCTCACGCGCTTGGTTACCTCCGCCCACCCCGCCTCTCTTTCTTCTTCCTCCGCCCTACGATCTTCTCCACTGGCTCAGCGGTTTCCATTTCTTTGATTGTTTCCTTCCTTCCATGGAGTATCCCTTGCACCCCGGACATGGAGTCGGAGGAGGCCGAGGAGCTGGATCACCGGATCCCGTCGGCGGCGGCGGTTTCGATAGAGTACGGCAACCTTCCTTTGCTATCTAATATCGCAGTTTCATTATTCCCCCTATCTAATTTTCGAAGTTCTCCGTCAAAATGAATCTTCCGATCTTTGAATTTTTCGGTCTTGTACGAATTTGACCCCGGGCTAAGTTTTTACTGATTTTTTGTTTGCTGGTAGGAAGACGAAGATGTCAGACGACGAGAGGGAGGAGAATGAGTTGGATCTTACCTCTCCCGATGTTGTTACGTACCAAGTACAAAAGCTCTGCCAAAATTGTGAACAATTAAAAGCTTCGCTTTATCTCTATCTGGTTCATCGACGTTTCTTCATCTAATTTTGAAAACGGATTTGAATCTAATTGTGGAGTTTTCTGTTTTTTTTTTTTTTTTTATGTGTAGAGGCTTTGCAATTAATTGTCTCAGAACGTAAGCCGAAGGCAAAGGTTGTTGACTTGTGCATCGAAGGATTCAAGTGCCCATGTGTACCGAAGGATTCAAGTGCCTTTGATTTGTAAGCACAAGCTGCACAAAAATGTACAGAAAGTCAAATACGGAGTATAAGTACAGTGTAACATGTCGAAGTGTTTTGTTAAGTAATTAGTTCAGTGACTAAATAGATATTGGTTCAGTGACTAAATAGATTAGTTCAGTGTCTAAATAGATTTTGATTCAGTGACTAAATAGAAGTTGTTTCAGTGACTAAATATGTAATGATCCATCGATGCTTTCTAGGTCTTTCTGTTTTCTTTGCAATTTCAATTCGTCAAATTCTGATCCCAATTCCTACGAATACTAGAATAATCGATCTGATCAGTAATTAACCGAACCGATTTGTATTGCAGTCGATTAACTCCCTCGTTGATTTGGAAGTTGTAATGAGTCCCATGATTTTAAATTAGTTGCAATGATCGAGTATCTTCTCCCTTGAAACTTTCTTTATTGGTGTATATTTTAAATGAGTTGGTTGAGGTGACTCTCAGGGGATATATCTTCGATCTTAATTTACCTGGAAAGCATAGAGGGCTTTATATCAAGTGGTTCATGAGTTTAATACTATGTGGTTCATGGGTTTTATACCAAGTGGTTCAGTGTTTTAATAACAAGTGGTTCAGGAGTTTTATACCAAGTGGTTCACAAGTGGTTCAGGGGTTTATACCAAGGGGTTTTATACCAAGTGGTTCAGTGTTTTAATAACAAGTGATTTAATCATGTTAAAACTATCATTGAACCATATAAATAGAGGTTGGTCCAGTGACTAAATAGAGGTTGGTTCAGTGTCTAAATAGAGGTTGGTTCAGTGACTTAATAGGTTGGTTCAATGGCTAAATAGAGTTTGGTTCAGTGACTAAATAGAGGTTGGTTCAGTGACTAAATGAGGTTGGTTCAGTGGCTAAATAGAGGTTGGTTCAGTGGTTAAATAGAGGTTGGTTCAGTGATTAAATAGAGGTTGGTTAAATGTCTAAATAGAGGTTGGTTCAGTGACTAAATAGAGGTTGGTTCAGCGAGTAAATAGAGGTCGGTTCAGTGATTAAATAGGTTGGTTCAGTGACTAAATAGAGGCTGGTTCAGTCACTCAATAGAGGGTGGTTCAGTGACCGAATAGAGAGTGGTTAAGCGACCGAATAAAGAGTGGTTCAGTGACCGAATAGAGAGTGGTTCAGTGACTCAATAGAGGGCGGTTCATAATTTTATAGTAAATGGTTCAACACATATATAAAGACTGGTTCAGTGACTAAATATATATTGGTTCATGAATTAAATAGAAGTGGTTCATCAATTTTATAGTAAATGGTTCAGCACATATATAGAGAATGGTTTAGTGGCTAAATATATAAATAGAAAGTGGTTCACTTCTTTATAACCCTTCTTTATAACTTCATGAACCATTTCCTTATAACTTGAAGAACCACTTCTTATAACTTCATGAACCGCTTCTCTATAGGTACGTTCATGAACCACTTATTTATAACTTCATGAACCATTTCCTTATAACTTGATAAACCACTTCTTATAACTTCATGAACCGCTTCTCTATTGGTTCACAATTAACAGAAAATAAAAGAAGAATGAAAAATTCACAATTATCAAAAAGTAATGGTTCATGAAATAAAATCTAGTGGTTCATGAAATAAAGAGTAGTGGTTCATCAAATAAATAGTATTGGTTCATCAAATAAATAGTATTGATTCATGAATCATTTTATTTTTTTTAAAAAATAATTAATTAATTAAAAAATAAACATTAAAAGAAAATAAAAGAAGAATGAAAATTTTATAATTATTAAATAGTAGTGGTTCATGACATAAATTCTATTGGTTTATCAAATAAAGAGTAGTGGTTAATGAACCATTTTATTTTAATATATTTATTATCATTTTAAAAAAATGAAATTATTAAAAAGTGAAATTATAAAAATGTAAATAATTTTAGGGTGAAATTTATATTATCATGTCTCTTAATATGTAATTTCAAATTTTATATGAAAACATTTTAATTATAATTAGAAATGTATATTAAATGTGACAATTGCTTGTGAGACAAAAAGCAATAATATTTAATAGATGCATGAAATGATAAGAAGTGATTCATTGGCTTGGTGGTTCTTCATGCGCACAAGCGAGCATCAAGTCTGTGTTTCGATTCACCACCACGCCCCATTTTTTAATATATACAACAGGGCGCGTGTAGTGGATGCGCGGGGAGGGTGCGAGTGGGGATCGAATTCAGACGCGGGATAGGGGTTTTTTGACGCGCGCGCCCCATTTTTTTTATACACGTGGACCAATCGAATCTTTTCTTTAATACACATGGACCAATCAAATTGCTTCTTTTCTTCTCATTTTTGGAGTTGTGTGTACCCGAACCCAATCCTATATATATATATATATATATATAGAGAGAGAGAGAGAGAGAGAGAGAGATAAAATGGGTAACTTGTGCACAAGGCTTAGAATGTGCATTGTGCACAAAATATTATTCGGTGAAATGTGAAACATTATTCAGTGAAATTTGAAGCATTATTCGGTGAAATGTGAGTATTGTTTAGGGGAATGTGAAACATTATTTGGTGAAATTTGAGGCATTCCATATAAATTGTAACTATTGTTTAGGGAATTGAGGTTTCTTTTATTTGAAATGGATAAATAAAAAAACTAAACATTATTCGGTAGAATGTTATAAATTATTCAGTGGAATTGGGACGTTTTCATCTGAACTGAACGGAAAAAAAACATAATAGTGTTCGGTAGAATGTTTCACATTTCACCGAATAATGCTTAAAATTTCACCGAATAATGTTTTACATTTCACCGAATAATATTTGTGCACAATGCACACCCTAAGGGATGTGCACTCTGGAACCACTCCCTATATATATATATATATATATATATATAGGGAGTAGTGGATGCGCGGGGAGGGTGCGAGTGGGGATCGAATTCAGACGCGGGATAGGGGTTTTTTGACGCGCGCGCCCCATTTTTTTGATACACGTGGACCAATCGAATCTTTTCTTTAATACACATGGACCAATCAAATTGCTTCTTTTCTTCTCATTTTTGGAGTTGTGTGTACCCGAACCCAACCCTATATATATATATATATATATATATATATATATATATATATATATATATATATATATATAGAGAGAGAGAGAGAGAGAGAGAGAGAGAGAGAGAGAGAGAGAGAGAGAGAGAGAGAGAGAGAGAGAGAGAGAGAGAGAGAGAGAGAGAGAGAGAGAGAGAGAGAGAGAGAGAGAGAGAGAGAGATAAAATGGGTAACTTGTGCACAAGGCTTAGAATGTGCATTGTGCACAAAATATTATTCGGTGAAATGTGAAACATTATTCAGTGAAATTTGAAGCATTATTCGGTGAAATGTGAGTATTGTTTAGGGGAATGTGAAACATTATTTGGTGAAATTTGAGGCATTCCATATAAATTGTAACTATTGTTTAGGGAATTGAGGTTTCTTTTATTTGAAATGGATAAATAAAAAAACTAAACATTATTCGGTAGAATGTTATAAATTATTCAGTGGAATTGGGACGTTTTCATCTGAACTGAACGGAAAAAAAACATAATAGTGTTCGGTAGAATGTTTCACATTTCACCGAATAATGCTTAAAATTTCACCGAATAATGTTTTACATTTCACCGAATAATATTTGTGCACAATGCACACCCTAAGGGATGTGCACTCTGGAACCACTCCCTATATATATATATATATATATATATATATATATATATATATATATATATGTATGTATATGTGCTACTTCTCTTAAAAAATCTAGGCTATATTTATAAAATGAAACATACATATGTGCGACTTCTTTTAAAAAATCTAGGCAACTTCTATGAAATGAAATATACATATGCTATTTATATCAAATAAAGGGCATGTTTGCATTTCTTGCTAAAATTAGGGTTAAAAACCCTAATTTTAAATCTTATATTTGGTTCATGTAGAATGTAGATAGTCTTAATTTGGTGTATTTGACTACGAGACTTAACGTCAACATTGACTAAGCATTTGCCCTAGTCGTGGTGGTCTAGTGGTAAGGAGCAAGGGGAGGAATAAGGAGGTTCCGAGTTCGATTCCTACCTCCACCTCTTTCCTTGGGTGAAAACCCAATGTTTACCTTGCTCTCTACCACTGGGTCGAACCGGTCGGCGCAAGCCGATTTACCTGGTACATGACTCTTGCCGACTGGGTCACGTCCTCGTCATCAAAAAAACATTGACTAAGCATTTTAAGATTTTTCTACTACTCTGTATGTTGCTAAGTACTCGTTGAATTAACTTTATGTTATTTGACTTTTAAATAATTTATTTATTTACTTATTAGTAGTAAATGGGAAATTATTTTTAAAAATATATAGATCTAATATAGTTTGTAGTTTTTTTTTTGAAAAATATATTTAAATGCACACGGAATATTTTGTTGAATTTGCTTTGCTTTATTACTAGTCTTATTACCCGCGCGTTTCGCGGCTTTTTAATTAATAAATTATATATATTTTTATTATATTTTTTTATCTTAGTTGTTACTAAGAAATATGAGATTGTAATTTTTTTGATATTTTATACTCCGTATTATTTTTAAAGCATACAATATGAAATTTTAGACCTGATAACATGAATAAAATAACAAATTTCTCTTGTGCATTATTTATATTTTTATTAGATATGATTTAGTACAAATATATTCAAACTTCATCATATTAATAAGTTTTAAATTAATGATAATAAAAATAATAAGTTTGAAATTAGATATGAAAATTTATTAATTTGATATATTAATATCGTTATATGCTAAAAGATTTGATATAGAGGAATATATAAAATAAAATGTCACATTCTGTCAACGATTAGTATATAATAAAGAATTTGAAAAAAAAAAGTTTTATCTTCAACGCTTTCTTTATAATCAATTCAATATACAATTAACATATTTGCATTTAAGTTAAAAAAATGGCTAAAAAGTGTATACATGTTTAATCAATATGGCTTGATAAGATAATTAAAATGCGTATAAAAATGGCTTGATAAGATTTTATTATTTCATAGATAATTAATTAAACATTACTCCGTATTATATGACTAAAGACAAAATAACTCAATATAAAATATTTATAAAATGATTCTAGTTAAAATGATAGATTTTGTAATCACCTAAGATATGATGTTGAATATTTATATTAAAAATTAAATTTAATCTTCAACTAAAATAGACACGTAGGATGAAACATGGATAAATATATGGGGTTATCGTTTAACATGGCTTAAATTGATTGGACATTCATTAATTGACGTGTCAAATAAACCCGGTCAGAATGCACCAGAAAAAGACACATAAGCGAATTGCACCAGAGCCCGCAACATAGGATTTCAACGCCTCTGTTTTAGTGTTATATATTGATATTGATCATTGACATGGAATCATGGGCTTAGCCCAAGACCCAAAGAGTAATTTGAAAAAAAAAATAGAGGTGAAGAAAACGACCAATTTAGTCAAAAAAGGCTGCGGACGGGGAAATCTTTGCTACTCCCTCCGTTCCAAAATACATGGTCTTTTACTTTTTAGCACACTTTTTAAGAAGCGAAAAACTCTATGAAATATTATTTTTTAATTACTTTTTTTTATATAATTAGATACTTATTAGTAATAAGTATCAAGTTCCAAAATACATGGTCTTTTACTTTTTGGCACACTTTTTAAGAAGCGAAAAACTCTATGAAATATTATTTTTTAATTAATTTTTTTTGTATAATTAGATACTTATTAGTAATAAGTATCAAATTGTATAAAAAATTTAATTAAAAAATAATATTTTATAGAGTTTTTTACGCCTTAAAAAGCGTGTTAAAAAACAAAAGACCATCTATTTTGGAACGGATGGAGTATTTGGTAATTTGTCAAAAAATACCAGGGATATAAAAGGCAAAATAATGTTACTGTTCCTAAGGCCACTCCCTCTTTCTATATACTAGGACTTGAACCGTGCTACGCACGGTGAAGGTTTTGTGTTAAAATTACCTAGAATAAGTGATAACATATATGAGTTTACAAATTACAAATAATAACTTTAGATGAATACAAAATGCAAAGCGAGTATTAGAAAAAAAGCCTTTGTAGTGGCACGATCATGAGACTCTCTTGGCAAATACATAGCCATCTCCCTTCTTTTGTCCTGGAGCTGTTAGCAGTAGAGGACAATTAGATTTTTCACATTAGCATTATAAAATTTTTAGGCATAAATAAAGATTTGAAAAACACCATTTCATCCCCATAATCAAAAGTCAAGAGCATATTAAAAAAATTAATGTAAATAAATAATTCAATAATCAAATAAATGAGTAGCAACAATAATTAGATTTTCGACCGAGCGTAAAAACTTAAATTACAGAATTTTCAGGTAGAAATAGAGAATAACTGAGATAATTTCATTAAGTTGGGCTAAAAACATTGGCATTCAACAGTTGTAGTTTATGATTTTCAATTTCCACTTCTGAATCTTATCTCCTATTCATTTCCTTCCACTGTCAATACAGATGAAAACATACCTGAGCGATATAAGTGATTTCTAATGAACTACAAGGATGAGCGAGGAGGGGACTTAAAAGGGAGCCAGGAGGAGACATGAGAGGGGGAGATATTTTAAATGTTCAAAAAGTCCTTTTTTCCACACAAAAATAATAATAAATGATGTGAATGTGCATCCGAAACATATCACACCATGTCCACAGTGGTATTGGCCATATTTGTCATGGTAAAAGATATGATCAATGTATCTGGTTGTATCCAAGGTGTATATGACCATATGGTAACATATCCGCTAAGGGTATTACAGAGTAAAGGGTCTCTAATAACATTGTAAAGGTTCTCTAACTACAAAGTACATCCGGCCACATTGCAATCACAGTGGATCAACATGATAGATCAAAGAATAGCAAGAACTTCACTGCAGTGTAATGATCTGTTAAAAATATCAAATACCAAACAGCAGTTGCACTTAAGAATGGCTTCATTATGAAGATCATTTTGAAGTGCAAGAGATAAGAATACATTCATATTCATGTCAGTCATTCCAAACAGACAATGATAGGGAAACACTTATTAAAAGAGAAAGGACCCCTAATATCACTGAAACAAAGGGGGAATTAGCTCCTTATTGGCTAAAGATGAAGATAACAGAGGCCAATAAGCATTGTAGCCCCAATCACATATGCAATGCATAGCTACCAGCATTTGGTGAAGGTAAATTGAAGCACTTGTTCCATTTAACATGAAAGGGGTGGAAATAATGAATAGGAGTAGTGAATAGGAGCAATCACAGTTAATTTTAAAAAAAAAACTATAGAAACCATAAGGTCCATAACTATAAAAACACCAAAGATAAATTATGATCCAATATTAGAAGCAGCACCTGAAGACCAAGTTGAGCCATGATTTCGTCCTCATTTGTATTGGCCATGCTATTTTGAATCGAAACAGGATCCTTGCCAGGGACCAACTGCTCAGTTTCCTACATGAAATACACTTCAATCTAACTCACTGGGAAATACAATTGACAAAATGATTACAAGATTAAATTGACTCAAATAGAGGTGTTATTGATTACTCGTTCAAGATCTGAATTAGTCTGTGTATCAAAATCAGATGAGCTTGAGGCCTTGCTTTCTTCATGTGTGTCCTTCCCCTAAAATGGTTAACCCAAATGATTAGTTTAAAACAAAAAACATGAAAAAAAGAGTTTCGGTTAGACAGATGGAAAAACAGTTCATAGTGAGCAGGAATTGACAAAATATCAAGATTCAAGAATCACTCATTTTTCCTATTATCTATTAACTCTTTAGTCACAATCGCCCAAATGACATATTAAATGAAAAATCCCTTGAAGCATGTAGGCATAGTTGTCTCTGATCAGGTTTAGTCATGTTACTTTTATCAAAGTACAGCAGCAGCCATGAGTTAGAAGTGTTACTAAATTGCCTAAAAAATCTTTGCCCTCACTTCTACACACAGAATCTGAACCTAGGATGCTCCTCATAAATATTTACGGATTCGAAGGTGGCCTCATCCCCTAAAGAATTGTAAACATTTAGTTAGTAGGGTTAAGCATACCCTTTCCTTGTAGATAATCCATTCTCATTATCTTTCTAGATCTCCTACTTTGAGCATTTGCTTTTCTACAGGATGAGATGGAGGTCGCTATCCTCTAAGAGTCACTCTCTATCCTCTAAGAGTCACTTTAGCACGAAACCGATTTCATTCAGACCGAACTACACCAATATGAAGGAATAGAGGAAGGTGGTGGTATCGTGCTAAGCCAATTAGTTGAACTGAAGGTCGGAAAGGATTCAAGGCTAAGAAAATCAACATAACTAAGAAAAGAGGCCTTAGAACAAATGAAGCAATCTTTTCCATTAATAAAACTAAACAGAAACACCTAAATCACTAACACAAGCAGAAAAGAGGCCTTAGAACAAATGAATCAAGTACCTCATCCATATTCTTTTCAGGTTCAGTCTCCGCCTCTATCACCTTACAAAGAAACTCTCTCTTATTCTGAATCCCCAACCTGATCAAAATGTGGAAACTCTTCACAAATAAACGAAATACAAACACAAAACAAGAATTAGCAAGAAAAAAAATAAAATAAATTATGAGTTAGTTGTAAAGAAAAAGTTTGCTTTATATTTTTAGCACCCTATGAAACTGTATGAGAAGCACATCAAGGGTTAAACATAGCACCAACTTTCTTAATGATGCTAGAATAGAGATAAAAGTGAATCTATGGATGATCGAATAAAAGATTATGGAGGTTCAAAAGTATTCTGGGTATGATTAATCCGATGGAAACTGGAAGAATATGACAACAGAAAAGTTGAGTGAAGGAACAAATATGTATTACCTCATGGTTAGGGTCATTCTGGTATCCCATGTTTCGCCATTGAGCTATTGTCATTCCATGGAAAATAACTACACTAAAATACGAATCCACCAAGAGTATACGATCAGCTGCAATAGAAGCCACATCCAATAAAAACTGGAGTGGGTGGAGAGTTCAATGAATAAGCTATAGCTGATGGCTGAATCATGACAGTTGCATTAGTAATGCTCTCTCGGTTCAAGGACATCCGAAAGTAAGCAGTCTCATTAGGACTGTTGTTAAAAACCTGTAAAAAAACAATTTAAATTAAGACACTGATTACAAAATTATATAAAGATAAACAATATATGCATGTATTAGGTTTCCAAGCTACATCACATGTACAAACTGTGATTGCCTTAGATTAAACATGAATTGTGAGAATAAAGAAAAATAAGGGTTTAATGCGAAGAATGATGATCATCTTTCCGGTATTCACCAAATTTGGAGCAAATGCGTATTAGGTTTCTGTCCAGCCACCTTGTAGCATCAAAACCTTCCTGCATCAGCCATTAGTAAATTCCATTTAGGGCTATAGACCAGTTATAGCTATAAGACCACAACATTGCACAAAAGAAAAAGAAAAAATGAACCCAAAACAAGGTTCAAGAGATGGAGAAAATGGAAGTATGTAGAATTAACAACCCTAATTAGTGAAATACCTTACTCTTCTAATAAACCTACCCATCTTGGATCTGGGGACCTTTAATCAAACCTGGAATTAAACGTATATGAAAGAAAAAAAAAAGGCGAAATTAGAAAACAAATGAAACTGAAGCCAAAAACATACCTGTTGTCAAACCAACCTAAGGAATTCCATAAAGAAAACGAAGAAGGAGAGCAACTTTATAGTAAATACTATCATGCCGTCCTGCCAAACAATTTACCAAAGCCTTTGTAAGAATTTCATAGCAATGCTGAAAAGTATACATACAATGGCATAACAGATTATTCAACCTGCAGATGAAGCAATAATAGCAAATTTATAATATTGGCTTACCTTTCTAAAAGCATTACTTATGAGCTAAATTCTCGCGGAATCGAAGAGAGAGCATATCAATGTAAAATGAGAAAATGAAATTGAAATGGAGCAATTAACGAGATCTCCCGGTTAGCCATGTAGTTGTAACCAAATTCTCAAAATCAAATCCGAAATTAGGGCATCAAATTTAAATGAAAGAGGCAAATCTGGTTAGTCGTGGTGTTGTGACCGACTTCTCAAAACCAAATCCGAAATTAGGGCATCAAATTTAAATGAAAGAGGCAAATCTGGCTAGTCGTGGTGTTGTGACCGACTTCTCAAGACCAAATCCGAAATTAGGGCACCGAATCTAATTGAAATAAGGAACATAGAGAACAGAAATACACCTGCAATTGAAGCCATTGTTGAGGGTTTGAGTAGAGAGGATATTGATTTCTCCACAAATTGGTGCTTCAACTTGGAGAATTTCATAGTTTTACTTTTGTAATTCACTGGGAGACAAAAGATGATGGAGGTTCAAGCACAAAATTCAGACTTGTCACCATCGAATTGAAGCGGAAGAAGTCGGGGAGCAAGAGCCAGCAATGGGAAGAATCGAATTGAAGGCACCAAGGGTTGAATACCGAACATGCGAAACAGAGAAGAAGAAGACTGTTTTACCTGGCAATGGAAGGATGAAGAACGCATTGAGGCGGTGAATCATCAACCAAGACAAGACACAGACGAAGAGGATAGAGAGGGGAAAGGCGACCACGAGGAGCAGCAGTCAGGTAGGAGGACAAAGGCGGTGGCAACTGGCAATCAGGCAAGGGCGCCAAAGCGGTGGGAAGCTGACGTCGATGAAGAACCAGGATAGGCCCTCTCTCCATCCATTCTCAACCGTTGATCAAGCTAGTTGAACAGACAGTAGAAGAGGTGGAAAGCAAAGGCAACACGAGGGAAGAAGGTGAAATAGGCTATTAGGCGGTGAGAATTTGGGCTAATGCTAGCCATAGAGAGACGAAGCAAGAGATGCAGCAGTAGAAGCCTCATGACAGAGAGAGACGAAGAAAGAGGATGAAGACTGAAGAGGAAGTAGTGGAAAGCGGTTGTAATTTGGGAAGACGGAAACGCCCCACGAAACGAAAAAATAAATCATTTTAAATTCAAGCTTTTGGGGGTAAATCGGACATTACACTATATTTTTAATGTGGACTGTCGAACTCAGCCGAAATCCATAGTTAATGGCTGTGATTCATTTAGGAGAAAAGAAGATAGGAGAGCAGGTGGAGAGGAGAATGAATTAGGGCCATAGATAATTATACATATAGGAATCAACGTCCAGGATTGTTCTAACCTTCCACCATCTTTATAGTAGTGTGGATAGATATATATAGATAAGGTGTTGATCTCCTTATTGCACTATGCAGTTTATTAAGCTATTGACGTCATGATTTATGTGCATTATATTTAATGAATTGGTTTTTCTATTGTATCCTATGTCCAAATGTATAGGATTAAAATTGAGATTTATAATTTAAATAATTTAGAAAGTTATGAACTTTTGCTTAAAGTCAACTACGATTTATGGATAGATTAGAACATTACTATTTGATTCAGCTCTTATAAGATCACACATAATAAAGTATTGGGAAGTGGATTATTGGTTAATGATAATAATAAGTTATTACTTTGATATTATATCTTTATGGGAAGATATTGTAGATAGAAAATAAAAGATAAAAGATAATTAACTAATAGTGAATAAGTTTAATCTAGTTTTGGGATTGTGTCTCTCATCTTCTAAACAACTAAAAAAGTTTATTGCAATCCGCCGACCTCCCTATTAACTTTATGGAAAGATATTACAAATTTTTATATTGATTTGATTAATATTTTAATGTTATATTAACTGTGATCAATATTTATTGAAAATTCGATATTATTGCAGGCGATGACTAGTATGGCTTAGTAGCATAGAAAATACGATTACGTATCAGTATAGATTTTTGTACGCGGTCAACATAGCGTTATGTATTTTATAATTTAATTTTTAAATCAAATGTAAAGGCCTCGATTTTCAAATCATAATTTTCGGATAAAGGAATTTGGAAACAAGGATTTAAATCGGATCTTTCAAGGAAAACTCGTCCTCAACCTAACAAATCGGCTTTGAAACTCATAGAGTGGATTTCTGACCTAAAATCGAATTTTGATGACTGACTTGGAATGGCGACATCTTCCTCGGAATTTTCAAAATCTAATTTATCGAGAGAGCGGAAATTGGAAAACTAACTATCGAGAACTAATTTCGGGATTCAAATTCGGGTATCGGGATTGAAGTCTCTCGCCTCACTCTCCCATGCCGCATTTCCCACACACATAAACCCTAACCTATGTTGGGGCCAAGTTTGGAGCCATGAGACAATTCAAATTTGGGTCAAAGATTCCTTTCCCTATATGGGTGAGACATCCGTAAATCACTTTTTCTCTATTCCCCTCTTGTACACTCCTCTTTGGGAAGGAGACATGCAAGCCCCATTCTTATCGATCCACATCTCTCCAATCAATCTTATCCCTTAAGAGATAAGCCTTTGACTCCTTTCTCTCATTCAAACACAAACCCTAACACAAAAACCTTATCCAAGGACTTGGAGACAAGAACCCTAAAAAAACATCTCCCTCCTTTCTTTTGCCATGAGAACCCAAAGGGTTCCTCCTTTCCTTTTGCAACCATCACCATCCACCACCTCTAGCCACCACAGCCTCACCACCGTCACCCTTCACCACCCTCCTCCTCCTTTCTCCCTTGCCGAGAGCAACCCGGCCAAGCGCCAAACCACATCTATTATCTTCCTCTTTCTTTGAACACCTAACCATATGATGGCTTCCCCCAGCAGCCCGCGATGACCTCCAAGCGAAAGGAAGAGCTCAGCAGCTCGAAGGAGCTTCCAAGGAGCCATTGAAGAGCATTGAAGACTCCCATCCCTTGTTCTCGGTTTTAGGAGTGGTAAGAGCTCTTTTTCCCTTCGTTTCACCTCCTATTAACTCAAAGTCACACCTTTAACATCCCCCATGCATCCCAGGCACCTCTCGCGCAAGAACTCGCCCAAATGGAGCCCTAGCGAAGCTCCACGAGCAAACCGAAGGAGAAGAAGAAGCTTGGGTGAGGATCCTCATTTCTCTCGATTTATTTGTGTTATGTGTGTGCTAACATGTGGGTTGAGGTCTGGGTAAGTTTGGGTGAGAGTTAGGAAGGCTAACAACAACAAATGAGGCCAAACCGAGCTCAAATCAGTAGCTTCAAGTCCAGACTCGCCGCCGCGAGTAAGAACTCGCCGCCATGATTCAGAACATGGCTTTGGGATTCTGTCTCGCCGCAGCGAGTGGACCCTGTCGTCGTGGCGTGTGGGATCTCAGGGTGCGAATGCCTATCTTGCGGGGGCGAATACCCTCTTGTGGCCGCGACATCCCCAACCTTGTGAGGTGCTCGCTGGTCGTGTTTTGCAGTGGCGAAACCATGTTTCGCCGCGGGGAAACACCCCATGACCGAGAGTCTTAACTTTGATAACCTTGGGGTTTTGCCGAACGTTTTCAAAAACCTGATTTGATGGTTATGGGGATTTAAATGACTGACTTAATGACTTAAACTCGGGTTTCGGAAAATGAACTCTATGAGTAATTTTAAAAGGTCGGAAGTCCTAACTATTTGACTCGGGATTTGAAAACGTTTTAAACTAACTTGGGACTCGACTTATTCGGTGACTGACTTAGCATGATGTTATGAAGGTGTGACTACTGACTAATAGCATGTATGTGTGTGACTAATAGCATGTATGAGTGACAAATAGCATGTTATCATAGTGATGTGTTATAGCATGAGTAGTATCTTGTGGTACATTATATATCCTGAGTATGATTATGACCTAATAAACATGCGAATTTGGTTAAGTAATATGGAGATTGTCGTAAGTTAATGAGTTGGCAATTTATGTTGAATACGGTATAAGATATGCAATGGTTGATCCTGGCGCATGGAAAGTAGGGTTGATGCGAGCTTGTTCATCTGTCTGCTTATATATGTGTGTGATAAATGTGTGCTTAGAGTAGCCATATAAGTAGACTCATTATATTCTTTATATGTATCTAGGAGATACTCTGTGATTGTGATTTGCTGTGTGCCGAGTTTACTATCTTGCTGCTCTACTATCTAGGTAAGTTTCCTCTCGGAGCTTACTTAGATTGAACAGAACCACTTCTTTGCTTATATGTGCATGATATACTAGGTTTTGCATAAGCATAAGAGCATGCCATGTAGTATCATGCTAGGATTTGCACAAATGAATGAGCATCCCTATTCTGTATGTGTTTGTAAACAGAACGACCATTATCTGTCAAGTAACTAGAGTTTTTGCTATGGTTATAGGACAACACAGTCCCATCGGGTCTTGTCCTGAGTCAATTGAGTCATGAGCAACACTTTTATGAGTAAAACTTTTCTGAGCAACACTTATAAGAACATGATGATTATGAGCATGATTACGAGTTGAGCTTGCGGGCTTGATTCAATTATATGGTTAAAAATAAATGGAATGAATTCATGAGCTGACCAGTCTCCACCCTATCAAGAATGGGGGTGGTGGTAGGAGAGGGATGTGCCACTTGGAATTTTCTGATAGGGATCCCAATTTATCGTCTTACGCGCATATATAAATATTATATATATATAAACTGATAGCATGCTTGCGTGTTAAATTCATATCCTGCACTGGAAGCATGATATTAGGAATAATGTATATGTCTGTTTATATGTGGGGACCAACCAAGTGCGGGCTTCAATCTGATCCTATTCTCGTTTAATGTTTTTAGGTATGTGATGTGAGTATAATGCTAGTCTGGTTCTATGTTGGCAAGGGATTTTGTGTGGCATGTGAGAGAGTACTCTAAGACTCTAACTTCACAACATCAACTTGATATTTGGGATTTATGTTTTGACTCGGCTCCATCGTGGCATACTAATGTATTGGTTTTAGACGATGATGATTGGTTTAAATGCTAAAAGGATTTTTGCAACTTAGATCTAGGACAAGTACTGGGGTGCTAACCCCGGGTCTCCAACGGGCCTCGTGAATGTTTTGGTTTTGAAATCCCACTTTCCGCAACTAATGCTTGATTTTAAAACTTCAACCTATACTCGGTGTGCAAGATCCGAATGAAGTATTTCTATCCTTCGAAATGTAACTCGGGATTTCTACTCCTGAGTCGTTTCATTAGATTTATTTATACATTATACAAATGAAGATGCTACAATATTCAAAGATGGAGATCCAAAAATAAATTTCAGGATGGAAATCCAAATGGAGATTCTATGATGGAGATCCAAAGAAAGAATCAAGGATGAAGATTCAAGAAGTAAGAAGAACTTTAATGTTTAGTCTTTTCGTTTTTCTTTTCATTAGGGGTTATAATAGGATCAAAATTTAATTTTGTGCATGTGTTTGGTTTATGCTTGCATGCTTGATTATGTTATTTGTTCACTTGACAGTTAGACTTGCATGATAAACTTTCCCTTAATGAAAATTTAGAGTATGCATGCCCTTTTAATTCATAACGTATTAGACCATTGCAATTTGATGGATAAGTTTTGCCAAAGCAAGATGTCCACACTTTAACCTTGGGATAGTACAGGTAAATCTATAAAGGGGATTTATAACCTTGAAATGGTTCTACTCAACAAAAGACCAAAAGATATGTTTTGGTAGTTTGAGGCATAGGATAGATTTACATATGATGTGATTTAATCAATCAAGAGTTATAAATGTTATACCAGTGAAATTTACTTACTTTGTTATATAAGAGTTATGGAAGTGCCAAATCACACTAGTTTCTTATCTGTAATATGATCTTGGAATCATTTTATTCAAAGAGATTTTTTTTCCAACAGATAAAATGACATTAGCTTATGTTTGAAGCATATTTAAATTTTAAGCTTTTGCATGAGTAATAATATATATCTTGTATGTTTTATGTTGTAGAAATCATAAATAGAAACGATAACCCAACCATCATCATTTGGTGTTCAATTCTTGAGAAGAATAAGCTTAGCTGCAACAATTTTCTCGATTGTGAAAGAAAACTGAGAATCGTTCTCAAGTCTGAAGGAAAAGATAGTGTACTTGACACTCGTATCCCTAAATTACTATTACCTCTACTCAAATTGAGAACGAGGAGGGAAAAAAGATCAGAGAAAGTGATTGTCACTTATCTTATGTTGGCTTCCATGGTGCCGAGCCTTCAAAAGAGATTCGAAAAGATGTACGCTCACACCATTATTGCACCTTAAAGATCATGTTTAGGAACAAGTGAGGATGGAGATGTATAAGACTTATGAGGCAATACTTGATTGCACATTTGAGAAAGGCAAGCCAGTTGGTCCTCATGTGTTTGAACAGATTAGTCATTTTGAAAACATGGAGAGATTTGGCCACCCTTATAGCCAAGAGTTGGTTAAAAACATCATACTTCATTCTTTGGATGATGGATTTACTTAGTTCAATATAAAGTTCAACATTATTGGAGATGAAAAAAACACTTGAAGAGTTGCAGAGGATGTTTAAGATATCTGAGAAAAATCTAACTATAGGCAACAAGAAAAAGATCTTGATGGTCTATAAGGCAAAAAGGTTCAAGATAGGGGCATATATACCATAGATGCACACAAAAAGAAAGGGTAAACAAATTACCCAACCCAAGAATACTTATGAGAAAGCTAAATAGTTGTTAACCATGATTGTTTCCATAACAAGGGTCATTGAAAGAGAAGCTCCAAAAATATGTAAGATAAAAAGAATAGAATCGTAAGTTCTTCTTTAGGTACAAATGTCATTTTTATGATGGGTAATTGGTATGGCCTCTACGAGGGTCGTTAATTCCATCAAAAAATAAACCTAAATTCAACAGCTAGTATAGCAGACAAGTAGGGGTATCGATCCCATAGAGAGCGTGAGATTTGTGTGTTCTCTTGCCAACAAAGTAGCAAGTAGAGCAAGAAAGTAGAAAGTAGAGCAATCGAGAACAATGATAGTTGAATAGATAGGTAGTTTCACACGCTCATTGCAACATGGTTGGTATCTTGATCATCATGCTTCTTCTAGTTATGATTAATTCGATTTTTGGCTTATATAGACACCCTAGGTCGCCTATACTTTTATAGCAGGGCGGAAAGTTGATCTCCAGTGGGTCCCTTCCACTCTAGCATGGGGCGAGTAGCATAGGTATCCAATATGCAACGACATCGACATCATCTTGCTCCGGTTTCGTCGACTTGTCACCTGGGTTGTCAATCTAGCCATCCCCCGAAGTAGTCTCAATCAAGATGTCATCTTCTTACACGTCGCAAGGGCGTGCCGACTACTATATGGGTAACATCATCCATAGACCAATTTGATTTTCATGCCTGAACAAATCTTACTATATAGTAAAGTAAGCTGTTTTTTTGCCATTTATTGCCCATTCATTAGTATCATATATGCTATTTATTTTTCTTTCTTTTCAAATTAAAAAAAAAACTCTTCTACTATCACAATTGTTAAAAAAAAAGTACTCTTCAAGCACAGTACCTAGGAATTCCTTTGGTTAATGGCAGAATTACAAACTGTGTGTTTGATGAAGCAATCCAAAACCTTAAAAAACAACTCTCTAAGTGGAAGGTGTCTGCTCTTTCTCAAGCTGGGAGAACCACTCTAATACAGGCTAATCTCAATTCCAAAGCCAACTACCTCATGCATAATTTTTTACTTCCAAAAGGAATCCTCAATCAAATTGACCAGATCAATAAAAATTTCTTCCTGAATAAACTACAATCTGAGCAATATACTCCCCTTATTAGTTGGGATAATATCTATAAACCCAAACATTTAGGTGGTCTTGGCCTTAGAAAAACTGAGGATCTAAATGTTGGCCTACAAATGAAACTTTTGTCGAAGCTATATACGGATGATAACAACATATGGGTTCGTATTATAAAAGATAAATATTTCCAAACAGAAATCATTAATCAAAGGTCAAATCAAAACACTTCTTGGCAATTTGGTAGACTTTTATCTCTAAGAGATAAATTTCACAAAGGTCTCCTGTGGATTGTTGGAAACGGTACAAAAATAAATGTGTGGAACGACCCTTGGATTCAAAACTAGTCTCTTTTGGATTTTACTGGCACAAATGATCCAACCTTAAAAGTTAGTCAACTCATAACTGATGGAAAACAATGGATACCTCCCTCTTGAATACCTTATTTCCATCTCATATTGTCCAAATGATAACAAATATCCAAATCCCTTCTTGGGATACTCCGGACAAGCTAATTTGGACATCGGAGGCTAGTGTTTAGTTCACAACAAAATCCACTACGAAGCTTTGCAATATATCCCAAACAACCTCGAATGAATACAAATGGATTTGGAAGCTCAATATCCCTCCTAGAATCAAGAATCTCATCTGGAAGTTAGCCATTGAAGGCTTTCCTACAAAACTTAGGCTAAACAAGTTTATAAACAGAGTTCTATCTCAATGTTGTCTTTGTAACTTGGAAGATGAAGATGCACACCATCCATTTTTTAAGTGCAATTTTACTAAAACTCTGATTGCAAGCTATGAGCAAATAACTAGAAAGCGTTTTACTACCTTGAGAGAAGAGTTGTCCATGATCGAAATTCTTCAAAGGATAAAAGACAACCCTCACTTTGACGATCTGTGTTTCTTATGGCAAACAATTTGGGAAATCAGGAACAACCTAATATTAAAAAATAAACATCCGAAAAACTTTGCATGCATTATTCAAAAAATTATTGCGAATAAGGCTACCTGGAATCATTCGGAAGAGGGTAATGATAAAAAAACATAAGCCTAGAAAAATAAGTAAGGCAAAGTGGACAAAACCAAAAGGGGCTTTCTGCAAAATTAATGTAGATGGCTCTGTCAAGCCCACGGGCATTTGCCAGGTGGGAGGGGTCATTCGAGACTCAAATGGTCAAGTTATCGATCGATTTTATGAGAAGATCTGCAAAGGTACAGTTCTCCAAATAGAGGCTGCAACTGTGTGTAGACGTCTGCATAATGCCCAAAGACTAGGACTATGGAAAATTATCATGGAAAGTGACAAACAAGTGCTGATTCGAGCCATCAGGGGTAAAGCCAAAGCCAACTGAGAAGTCTTACGACAACTGGAAAAGATCAAGCTCATGAGGAGTAATTTCGTGCAAGTAGAGTTCCAACACTGCTACAGAGAAGCCAATAAGGTTGCTGATTTCATAGCTAAGCATGATGCTATATGTAATGTTTCTACTCTCCCTTATAATAGGGATCTTTGTACCATCATTCTTCAGGATGATCATGAAGGTGGTTTGCAGTTTATGTAGACCCCTTTAATTGTTTACATACTGTAAAAAAAAAAAGTACTCTTTAAGCACATTAAATGAAATAAGATTAAACTTTAGTTTGAATAAGTAAACCATGTAATAAAAACTAACTAGAAATAAAATTTTAAGTACCTTATCCGAATAATCAATTGAGTAATGTAAATCAAAGAAGAAAATTACAAGAATACAATAATAAGTAAACCAAAAAAAAAAACTAGCTAGAAATAAAAATTGAAAAAGACTTATTTGAATAATTAATTGATTAATGTAATTAAAAGAAGAAAATTAAAAGAATAAAATTATAGATGAAAATTAAAAGAATAAAATAATATTATTTAGATTTAATACAAATAAAATAATTGGAATAAATTTTATATAGGTATATGACAAATGAATAAATGTAGATTAATTTAATTTATTTGAGAAGAAAAAAATTAAATCATAAAATAAAATATTTTTTTAAACTTGCTTTCTATAACATGTACTCCATGTTATATAAAGTTACCGATGAAATAAATCGTTAAAATTATAATATTGAAACTATAAGTTTTTTTTTTTGGTGGACAAAAATCGGGGAAACCCCAAGGAAATACAAGCAAAATAGAAAAGTGCAGCTAATCAGGACACAAGCAAAATAGAAAAGCGCAGCTAATCAGGACACAACCGGTCCCTCGTCATCCCCAGTGCATCGTCCCACAGCGGCTGAAGACATGAGGCCGGGGGATCAGGGAAATTATGAAGGCCAGCAGGTAAGGAGTGAGCAAGGGCTGCCATGGCATCGGCCGCCATGTTCGCCTCGCGGTAGATGTGTCGAAATTGGAGCGTCCAATCTCTACTTTGGAAGCCATGGCAAAGATTCACCAGGCTGAAGAGGGGGTGTGAGTCCATAATCCCTCTAGTTATGAGCCTCACAAGCATTTCCGAGTCAGTTTCCACCACGACCTTCTTGACGCCTAAGGACCACGCCAAATCCAGTCCTTTGGCTATGCCCCAACCTTCGGCCCACGGCACTGAGCATGAACCCAGGTTGACAGCAAAGCCCCCTAGCCATTCCGCATTCTCGTCCCTCACCGTGCCTCATGCAGCAGCTCTGAACCCTTCCCGAAGATCTCCATCAGTGTTCACTTTCACCCACCCCGCCTCCGGTCTTTCCTAACCAATTTTCCTCCATTGTCTTTCCTTCGGGCTTCTCTTGCAGCCATGTTTGAACATTGCATTCCGGTAATCCCGCACTTCCTCCATACAAGCAGCCGGGTCAAGATGTATGTTCTCCCCATCCCGGAAGATGGTATTGTTCCGCTTCTTCCAGATCCTCCACGCAGCTACTGCAAACAAGTCGCTCCAAGCCGTCCCCTCTCCAACCATCTCTATTGATAGGATGTTGCTCCTTAGCCACGCAGAAAACGGCAGCTGCCATGAGCTCCTTCTTCGCTCCCTAGGCGTCACCTGCATCCATAAATCATCAGCAGTACCACAATCCCTAAAAAGATGTTCAAGCGATTCATCATTCAATTTACAAACGGGGCAAAGGGTAGAGTTACCAAAACCTCGACGGACGCGTTCCATGTTGGTGAGGATCCCGCCTTTGCAGATGAGCCAGACGAACGATCGGACTCTCTCGTTAGTCCCCAACTTCCACACTTTTTTGAAGAGATCCCCGTCATTTCCTTGCCATTGGTGCCATTTCCAAATAGTATTGTAACCCGACTTGGTCGTATACTCCCCATCGCTAGTGTACTTCCAACCAGGGCTGTCTTCTCCCTCCATAAGAGCAATCGAGGACAGCTTGAGCATCGTGTCAGTAGTAAGCACATCTCCTATCTCCTCCCAACGCCAACCTCTCCCTTGTAACCACATATCGGCAACAGCGGGCGTCGCGGACTGAGTAACCACACTACCCTCCCTGATCAAGTCCCTTAACGGCTCCTCAAAAATCCAGGCATCATCCCAGAAGCTAACACTCCTCCCATCCCGCACATTCCACCTCAGACCAGGCCTCACCACCTCGCCCAGCCCCTTTCTGAAACTATAAGTTAATACGAGTAATATAAATTATTGTTTATATGGAATATATAGTATCGAATTTTAAAAAAAGTAAACCCGTGCGTAGCACGGGAACGTCCATTAGTTAAATTATATTTTGGAGATAAATATCTAAATTCATTATACTCGGCATGCACATGTGGTAATAAATATGTCCAGTTCAATTAATTACCACTTTACGCAAGTTAAAAAATTAATCAAGTTGGACCTTTAAGCACGTAGACCTTAGCAAAAAAATTGATCAAACATTCATCGACGTGATCCATGTAACCAATTCAAACCTAGGTTATCTACGATAAACACTTCTCAGGTTTAATCATAGTTTTCCAATAAAGTTATAAACTTTATCTATTTATCCAATCTCAATTTGCAGTTGTCACATGTTAAATCTGGAAAGACACATGACTCCAACCATTTAGTTCATGTATTTACAAACACATTTCATCCATTTAAATTATTATCCTCGCATACTATACTAATTACAATTATATTCTAACATAAAATTAACCATGGCTACTAGTTAACAACAACAAAGTAACAAACCAAATTAAAAATCAACAATTTTAAGTAATTTCTAAAACCAACACCCCCAAGCGTACGATATTGATCGGTCACAACCGACATCCCAAAGCATAAGGTGTTGATTGTAATATATCAAGTGTCAAATTCACAGGCATTGTGTGAATATGAATTGTATAACTCCATCAGTGTAATGAGCCAAATAAAAGCAATAATTTTGAGTAATTTCTAAAGTTAAGAAGTAACAAAGAAGAACAAGTTTTTGTGAAAATATATAATGGAAACATTTCAGAGTTAAGGTTCACCACAATAATACATCATCGATGGACCAATTTGATTTTCATGCCTGAACAAATTAAAATATATTTTGGAGATAAATATCTAAATTCATTATTGTTCGGCATGCACAAGTGGTAATAAATATGTCCAGTTCAATTAATTACCACTTTACACAAGTTACAAAATTAATCAAGTTGGACCGTTAAGCACGTAGACCCTAGCAAAAAAAATTGAACAAACATTCATCGACGTGATCCACGTAATCAATTCAAACCTAGGTTATTACGATAAACACTTCTCGGGTTTAATCCTAGTTTTCCAATAAAGTTATAAACTTTATCTATCTATCCAATCTCAATTTGCAGTTGTCACATGTTAAACACCAAAAGAATTCCAATTAATGTCAATCAATCAAAACCACATAATGATTAAATCAAATAAAGAATATAAATCCACTTAATATCATTCTGGTGTTTAGTAACACTTCTTTGCTTGTTTTCACCTTATTATAGCCAAATTGCCAAAAATGTACAACATGAAAGTTGTAGATATTTGAATCAGCTTTCCAACAAGCTATAGAAAGACTTGTGATAACTCCACTCACTTGATGAAAATCGGAAATAGTTTTAAAGGCTTTGACACACAGCTTGTGTCAAAGGTCTTGAAGCTACAGCTGTGTTGATGAAACACAAAACCTGTATTATATGCATATTATGTCCGAATGTTATTGTATGTTATTATTATATATTTTGCAGATATTATTATATATTCTATACACTAACATTGCAGCTAGATATTTTGAATTGAAATCTCCTTCCTTAAGTTAAAGGACAAGAAGATCGAATCTGGTGGATCATGGCTTTCGAGTTTCCCCAAATAGAAGATCATGAAGATTCCTTCTCAAGCCATAATCAGCTCTAGCCGTTGAAGAAGATCCTTTGGCGCTGATTTGATCTGTATAAGAAGGAGATGAAGAAAAGAGGACAGATACATTCGTTGAACACAAGCATTCATTCGCACTCAAGCCTTCAAGTCAATCTGTCTTCTTCGTGTGCTCTCTGCTAGTTGTTAAGAGTCGCATCTTTTATTTCAAAGCATTTGAGAGTTACACAGTGAGCTTATAGGATATATTTCGAGAGAGTGTTATACTCGAGAGTTTGTAACTCAGGAAGTGGACACTAGGCGATTGATTCACGAAGTGTAAGAGGATTGTACTAGATAGCTGAGAGAGTTGGGGCTCTTCTAGATTAGTCTAGGACTCTAAGGGAACGTGAGTTGAGTAGATTGCAATTTTATAGGAGAGAGGCTTCTCGGTGAGCTATTAGGATCCTAAGTCTTGTGAATCAATAAAGCCGGTTGAATCATAGGGTTGTGGAAGAACCCTAGGCGGGGACGTAGACCAAGTTCGTGCCGAACCTCGTTAACAATTCGTTGCGTCCTTTACTTATTGCTTTACCATATTTTCGCACTTGTTTCGAGTTATATAACTCTTCTGTGATTCAGGTTTTCCAGAGGAAAGAATTCAGTCCAATCTCAAAGGGTTTAGCAAGTGTTTCAAAAGTCTTGAGATTATCAGCGAAAAGTTGGCATACTCTATTCAACCCCCCTTCTAGAGTATCTTTATATTACTTTGTTATACATTATCGAACCTCCAACTTGTTTGGAATTTTTGAAATCACAAATGACTCATTTTACTAGGACATTGCAAAACAAGAGCTGTCCAAAAACAATCGACTCGACACCGAGCCTTTGTTAGCTTGATCCTTAGCATCCAATATTGCTATGAAAGGCTCTTTCAGCGTCTATGAACATCCCGAACTTGGCTTCAATGAGCCTTATTGCATAGTGATTCCAAATTGACATCACACAAGCTCAAAATTACATAAAAAACACATAAAACATGAGTGTAGATATCTATTCTAAAAACAAACAAAAAAAATCATATAAAGGACATGAAACACATATGAGTGGCTCAAAACCGACTCTAAACTATAGACTATAACATGTAGAATACGATTATATCACATGGAATGTTTGAATGACTTACTCAATGTATGACAACTTATCAAATGTTACAAGCAAATATCTATTAGCTTCTTAAATTTTATGGGCTTGGAATGATCATTCTTAAAAACAAGTAGGGAGCTTGCATGTAGATGTTGGGCTATAGGTTATATAGCGTCACAATTATAGCCCACGTCGAGTGCATCTTGCTAATCTTAACAAAAGGACAAAATTCATTAGAGCACAAGCACAATCTCACATTACAAGTCTCAGTTGCAAAATCCGGGAAGGTTCGATCAAAATGCATCCAAGCTTGACCATTAGAAGAGTGACACATAAATCCTTCCTTAGTTTGGTGCTCAGTAGGCCAACACATATGTGAGGTCATGTCCTCTATGGAATATAACATTGGAGACATGGGATCAAGAGCATGTAATGTAACACCTTATTGCGAATTAGTTTCCCTCTCCCTAACAAATGACTCTTATATCTTGAACTATTACAAAACTTATAATGAGTGATGTGAGAATCATCCTTCTAGAACAACATGCAACCACTGGAGCACAAATGTATCTAATGATACAACAACTCCAATTCTCAAATCAACTTTTTAGTCTCACACTCTCACAATACATCTTGGAAAGGTAATGATCCAGTGGTAATATATTTCTAACTTTGTGAAGGAATTCATTGTATCCCACTTGTGGCAAGTTGTAGTTGATTTTCAAGTCCATAAAAGAGGTCATTATAGATAATTGTGAGACGCGACAACCAAGATATAATGGTTCATCTCATGCCCTCAATACATCCACAAATCATTGAGATGATAAGGAAGTGTCGTCATGGTTAGAATACTCGAGTTCAACTCTCATAGTTAGTTGTGCCACATTCATTTCTTTGTGACTACCATTTGGTTGATAAGGAGAAATTGTAGGTTTAAACCATGATGATTGAATACAACTTGGACTGGCTGCAACAAAGACACTTCTTTTGGTAGGATTCAAATTCCAAAAAATGTGCATCCCTATCTCGAAGAAATTGATATCATCTTGGCTTACGGTAGGTGGCTACTCCAAAGGGAATATTATGCATAATTAAATTATTCTTCTCCATGTGCAGTCCATATATATACATATGAACTGTCAACAAAACCTTTCTAATATAGATGAACTTTGACAATGTCCGTTGCTTCATATTTTCCATTCTTACATTTCAAAAAATGATATTTGATATTCTCCTTATCCATCAAATTCTCTTGTGAGGTTGCAAACATATAAATTCATCAACATCAAAAAGAAAATCCTCTTTCCAACTAGAACAATCAAGTTAATGTCTATATACATTCATTCACGATTTTCCATGTTGGGTATATTAGTTGTTATATACACAATTATGTTTAATCCTTAGCACCACACTCGTTAGCCACAAAACTAGCTACATATTAAGACATGACTAGTTATTAGCCACAAAATTAGGTACATATTTTGCCACAATAAGCATTTAACCACCTATTTAGCCATATATTTAAGATAATCTAGTTAAGATGAACAAATAAAGAACTTATGGAGATTAATTTAAAAATAACAACACAACATAGTCATTAAATCATAAATCAAGGTATAAAAAGGATAAACTACAAATACTTGTAAAACTATATAGCAACAAAACTTACATCTTCAGACATGGAGATTTTTAATTCATAAAATAAAATAAAATAAAATAATTTTGATATGCCCTAAACAAGGTCTAAGAAAGATCAATTATAAATATGTGTTAAAATACAATAATCCATACCTTATTAATCATAAAAGAACTCTAAATCTTCTCTAAAAAGTCTTCAGAAACCTTGATATTTCTTCTTCCATGAACATGTGTAAGGTCCTTTTTTGGAGAGTATATGCAGAAAAGAAAATGAGAAAAAGATAATGTGAAGGGAAGTAATGTTTAGGCAAGTGTTGGAGACTTGGAGCATGTAGGTATATCTTTAATTGAAGCTCATAATTATTTAGCTATGCCTTTAGTCATAGTTCCAATTTGTGGCTAATTATTCAAGGAATCATAGCCTTGACAACTTTAGCCATAAAAAAAGATTGAATGGGCCCTAAGCTAAAAATAACATCATAGAATTTCAGGTTGCTAACTTAGCCACCAAAAAAGAATGAAAATAGGTTTGCAATTATTTAGGCCACATAGTTCGCCTCGCTTACTTTTCTATGACGTAAATTAGCCATCACTCTGCCAAGGGTGAATGACCTCAAATTCACCCTCGAGTGCCAATGCAATATTTTTTTTAATCAACTAGCTTCACATTTGGCTTTGAATTTTATTGTGTGCTTAATTAGTCTCAAATTTTAGCGTTGGTGAATTTTTGTTTCTATTTAGCATTTTCATACGAGTTTGTGGATAATTTCATGGCTATTGGCCTCAAAATTAGCCTCGAACGCGAGCAAGGCTAATGTCGTGTGGCTAATGGCTATGACAACTTGTTCTAGTAGAAGTGCAGATCACCTATTCCCATATATGTTGCAATCCCTATTGCATTCATCTAATTGGTCCACTTTGATTTAAATTAATTAATTAACTAATTCAGTTAAAACCAATGTCGAATTAAAAATACTCCGTATGATTTACTTTTATTTTTTATACCGAACCATTTTTTTTTTGTTCTCATGCGCGCCCCAAGCTTCTCTTTTCTTTGAGTGCAGATTTCTCCCAGCAGGTTGTGCCCCAACCTTCTAATCTCCATGGATCTACATGTCCTTCTCAAAAATAAAATTCCATGGATCTACAGGTCTCCTCCTAATTACTAGTTATTTTTTTATTTATTTTTGGTAAAGATACTAATTATTTTTTATGCAAAGACTAATTTTGAATAAAAAAATTATGGTTGAGTCCTCTGTTAATTAACAAGGAGAAAATAAGTTTTGCTTTTGTCTATAATGCAGTGAGGTTTTGGTTAGGTATATGCTATATATAGCCTATATATATGCTTAGTATAAGATGTGTATTGAAGCATAAAACAGTGCAACAACCACCATAAATAGTCTTATTTGATTGCAAAATGACAGTAGTAAGAGGATGGAAAATAAAGTGTAGCAACCTTCTAAATCTTGTTACTACTATGTTTCAACCAAAAAAAAATTCTTATTCTTGCTATGCAAATTACACCCTGTTGGACACTCTTTGTGAAGACCATCATAAAAAAAAAGCTGCTACGTATAATGACTTTTATTTCGGACAACTTCGAAAATCTTCAGGAGCTAAGTTCAAGTTGTTGCTATGGCTTTGTAGATATCCATATTTGCCTCCGAAAATAGAGCCATAATCTCCCTCTTGGCTAGCGTATCCCGTGGTTGATGGTGGAGGACCATATGTCGGCACCGATGCAGGATATAATGAATTGTAAACTTGATTACCAGAACCCTACCCAGAGGAAAATTGTATTGATCAGTAGATATAGAATGGCAACCTTTCTCATCTGTTTTCACATATTATAAATATCTAAATACATATATTCACAAGGAGATGAGAGTTCATCCTTGACAAATTATCATGCATTGTATTACTACATGTATTCGCTGCTGAGCTACTTGGACTTGTGAGTTGGTACCAATGATCTCAATATGCATTTCACCAAAAACACCCCTTGGTTCTTTTATGGTGACAGTAGCCCCATTAGCATGACAGATGTAGCTAATATTTGACCCATTTGTTCAAATCACATCATCAACAAGCAATAATGGAAGTTGATTGTGTTGTGTAAAAAAAAATAAAAATAAAAATAAAAATTACAAAAAATAAAAATAAATATTTGACCCATTGAAAGTTTTGATTATAGAAAATTACAAAAAAAAATAAAAATAAATAATGGGCATGGTGATCGATTATACCTGTGGCTCTGCAGATATGTTATTCTTAGATCTTCTATTTTTGTTTGTTGCTTTTTCTAGTGCACTTTGGGGTCTTTTGCTCGATCGATTTCTAGATTTTGGCTTTACACCTCTTATTGTTTTTATTATACTGTTGGGATTCACATGATCATGACTTAGGTCACCTCCCTCCACATGACCGTCTTTCATGGTGGGTTGCATGGGCCTACATTTGGAGCTTAAATCAAGCTCACTTAGCAACTTAGTAAGACCCTCTTTTACAAGGGTGTATCCATCTTCAAATTTCGCAGCTCTTCTAACCAACCGAGTAGATAGACGACATAGATCTCTATAACACCATCCCATTCTTGCTTTAGGGTCCAAATCAGAATTCAAGCTTTCTCCAGGAACTCTATCACTTCCGTTTTTAATTAGCATTGATTGTCCATTATCTCTTCAAAATATACTTGCTTGGAACTTTTGTAGTTCCTTTTTAGGAGAAAACCTTTAGTATATGACTGCATAATAAGCTGGTAAACTCAAACTTCCTACAACCGCAATGTACAGTTTCTTCTATTTCATCAAAAGACAAAATATAATTGTAATGCTTCTTGTTAGGTGTAACCTTGTACTCCACAAGGGCTCCTACCTCATGGGAAACTTCAAGATGGAAATCATAAGCTTTCCCTACTTCTCTCCCAAATAACTTAAAAACCTCCGGTGTATATTATATACTTGCCGCACACTCCAAAACTTCTATGGAAACAGATAGCACAACTTTACTCTGTCCAGCCTTAAAATCTGCAAGCATCTCATTATAACGACGATCATAGAGTAACCGCTGAAAGTTCTCAAAGAATCTTCTCAGATCATGCTTATAGCTTACATATTGCTTTATCAATTTATTCATGCTTTCACTTGTTGCGTCGTTGTCATGCCTGCACAAAATGTATCTCGCCCATAAACCAACGCCCACTTTTGTCTGATATTGAATATTTTGTCTAGCCAGTCATTGTCATTAAGTCCATACTTATCAAGCATTGAATTCCAAGCATCCAGAAAGTCTTCCTCATGCTCATAGTCATATATAAAATTTCTGAAATCTCTTGCCAAATCTTTATATTCCGTGAAAACACTACTAAGAGGAACTGCCGCATTTTGAAAGATATGTCAAATGCAAAGTCGATGATAAGTCTTTGGCCACTGAATAAGAAGTGTGGTTGACATTGCAGTATCCTGATCTGTCAGCATTGTCTTCGATAGTCTTCCACTCATTGCCTTTGAGAATGTGTCAAACAACCACACAAATGAAGCTGACATCTCATCATATAATAATGTTGCACCAAAAACAATGGTTTGCCTATGATGATTCAGTAAAAAAAATAAAGCAATTGGTCGACCATCCTTATGTTTTCTATATGTAGTATCAAAGCAAACAACATCACCAAAATCTTCATAGTCAGCGATCATTCATTCATTCTTGCATCAGCCCAAAAGATATTAGTTATCAGATCATCTTCATCCACTTGGACCGCATAAAAGAAACTAGGATCTTCTACTTTCATTGTCTGCAAATATGATACAACTCCACCCGTATCACCGACCTTAATTTGAGAGTCGCGCTTGGTGCGCAAATAGTTTCTATAATCTACTTGAGCAAATCTAAGATTCTCACAACCTCCTACTTGCCTGGCCATGAACTCATAGGCATTTTTTGGAGCGATGTCTGAAATATCAGCTGTGTCGAATTCTGATGCTTGAGAGCTTAACACTTTTCGATGTAATCTAAATAGGTGAGCCTTACTTGGACTTGCCAAGTTGCGGTCATGCTTAGCAAGGAAGTTGACAACACGATACTTCCCCGTTTGGCGGCAATTCATCTTTAACACGGCCAAGCAATCAATTCTTGTCTCTGGACGATGAGATTTGTAATAGGCATCTCGTTTATCAACTCCCCGTTTACCTTGACATGAGCAAACGAATGTTCTATCTAACACTGTTCCCTTGAATTTGTGAACTGAACTTTTTCGAATAGAAAAATCAATTGCTAATGCATAAGCATTGTAGACCTCATAAGCTTCTTCTTCAGTTTGAAACCCCATACCGACTCTTGGAATAATCTCCTTAGGTATATTAGAATGTAGTGGTTCTACTAATTCATCTTCACAAGCTTTGGACAAATTTTCTTCTTGCTCAAATTCTTGTCGACGATGTGGTTTTATTTCTTGAATAGTAGTGTTCATAACCTTGTAAACAACATAAAAAAAATAGTAGATATATTACGATGATAGAACGTGCTTGATATAAACTACTATATTACTTTCATCACAAAATTGAAACATGAAATCAAGCAAAACAAGGTCATGCAACAACATGTAGAACGTACAAGTACCTTTTGTAATTCTTCGGCAAAACATGAATATGTTTATCCAGCATATACATATGATGCAACACAAAAACACATAGGCAATTCTTCATCTATCCAGCGTACAAACTAGGGTATGTACCTCAAGCAAATTTAAAAACAAAATCTCAAAGTTGTAAAACACTACGTGTATGCGATTCTTCATCAACACAGAGTGCTAGTGTACCACAAACTATAAATGAACTTAAAATGGTCTCAGATGGGTGGAAAGAACAAGATTCTACTTGATTGAAGTTGTAGTTCATAAAAAATCGGCATGGGCAAACAATACGGTGGCGGTAGGGTTGGAATTGATTGAAATTAGGTTATCTATCAAAAAATTAATTAATGAAGATAATTAATTTGAATTTAGGTTTTAATTGAATTGATTAACTAATTAATGTAAATACAAGTGGACCAATGAAAAAAAATGCAACAGAGGTTGCAACATATAAGGCAATAGGCGAGTGCAAGCAATAGATGATCTGCACTCTTCTAGTAGTAAACCTCTTTGTTTATTGGCGATAAATTAACCGTGTAAATATCAATTCCGTAAACAAATCGATTACAAATCTCTGTTGTCAAATCCATAACAAAATCTCAATCTAAAATGCAATCTCCAAAATCTTAACATAATGCAATCTCCAAAATTCAAATGATATGAACCACAAATGGAATTTCCATAATTTTAATATAACCATATCTCTCTCTCTCTCTCTCTCTCTCTCTCTCTCTATATATATATATATATATATATATATATATATATATATATATAAGAGAGAGGGTTGGGTCATGTGTTAACAAGCCTTACGGTGTTAAATGTTAACAAATCTGGGCAAATGATTTTTATTTTATTTTATTGGGTAAGAATTCGGATGCGAAATATCGCTATCCGATAGCATCCTTACGGATAAGGTCAGCAAGACCTGGATCAGTATATATGGTAGGGTTAGCGGCAACATGGGCAAGGTGTGCTACCTTATCTGCCACGAAGTTACCATCACAAAGAATGTGATAGAACGAGACTTCGTTAAACCCTGTAAGAAGCGAACTAATATCTGACATGATAAGTTCAATTTTCCATGGGCATTTGGCACTCTTCTTTAGATAGTTGATGATTATGAGGGAGTCACATTCGATAATAATATTTTTAATATTCAGTTCTATTGCTTTTAATACTCCTGCTCTTAGAGCCAGGGCCTTGGCCATCAACGGTGTTTGGTTCCCAATTAGGTTACATCCCATTGCTTCTGGTATTCCTCTGTCGTTTCGTATAACATACCCTATAGAACCTTGTCGATGAGTAGGGGTAGATCCATCGAAATTTAATTTCATCTTCTTGTAGGCGGTTTTTTCCATTTTTCTGTCTTTCTGTGCCTTTCTGTCTTATTTTGTGATTTTTTGTGATTGTAGAGTTTAGTTTCATCCTTCACATTGAATTTTTCCTCTTTGCTCCATGCATTTCTACCTGATTCGACCTTTCTTAAGAACCCATCAATATTGGGTGGTTTCTGTTGTTGGAAGATCCAATGGTTTCAAATTAGCCAGATGGTCCACCAATGGAAAGTCATTGTTTGCTTTTCTTTAGGGGTTAAATGTCCTGTGATGGTTGCTAGTATTGGCCCAATTTTCCTAGACTTCTTAATACAGTCTTTAATCATGTTTTTAACATTAACCGCTAAACTGGAGTAGAAAATTGAGTATTTACACTCAAAGAATAGGTGAGTGGCATCCTCTTCATGGTGGTTGCATATTGCACAGTAGAGAGGGACCGCTACACCCTTTTTTGACAAACGAGCCGTCGTTGGTAGTCCATCAAGACACGCTTTCCAAAGAAAGTTTTTAATTTTGGTGGGTGTATTAACTTTCCAGATCCATGTATTCTCATCATCTCTTTCGTCCATATGCTTTGTGTTGAATTTATGTGCGCTAGAAGTTGTAAACCACCCATTTTCTATCCGGCCACCAATACATTTTGTCCTGAATGTTAATTATGGGCAAAGGTATGTTAGTAATTTGTTTAGTCGTATCTGTAGGCAAGACTAGCTTAAGTTTGTCTAAACTCCACTCGCCATTAACAATGTATTTGTCAACCATTTCATCTACATTGTTCCTTGCTGGTACTATACATTGGCTTTCGATGTCAGTAACTGGAGCCCATTTGTCTTTCCAAAACTTTATGGTTTTTCCGTCCCCCACTACCCATGCTAGACCATTCTTAAATGGCTTTATTAGTTTTCTTAGCTGAGTCCATTGCCGGGAGGCGCTACCTCCCTTATCATAATCTAGTAAATTTGTTGATTTTATGTACTTGTATTTAATAATTTTAACCCATCTATTATCGGGCTCTGCAATGATTTTCTAAAGAAGCTTCATTTGAAGCACTTCATTCATGTCCTTGGATTTTCTATGTCCCATACCACCTTTAGACTTTGCTCTACATACTTTATCCCAGCTAATTAGGGGTTTGTATTCAAGGTCCTTGTTCCAGAAAAAAGTTCTATTAATCTTGTCAAGATTTGATAGTATTGAGACTGGGAGCATAAAGTTTTGCATGGAATATAGAGGTTTTGAGGCTAGGATTGAATTGATTAGCACTGACCTTCCATGTTGAGATAGAGCATCTGCTTTCCATTTACTCAGCTGGTTTGTTGTTTTGCCAATGATTTCCTCGAATGTAGATTTATTTACTCTTCCATTCACTAAGGGACACCCTAAATATTTATCCAGTTTAATTTGTCTAGAGATGTTTAGGCAACATTCCAACGCAGGCAACCGAGAATCCGGAATACCAGGAGAGCCTTGGAAAGCAGATTTATGGTAGTTCACTTTTTTTCCCGAAATTTGGCAGTATTCATCAATGATAGTTTTAGCCTTTCCACATGCTGTTATATTGCCTTTAGAAAAAATAATAATGTCGTCAGCGAATGCTAGGAATGGAATTTTAGGACCCGAGTACCCATACCGGAAACCGATACCAGACCGATCCAGGTTGGATTCCAAGTTGAGTTTTCGAGCTATCACCTCTGCACCCATGATAAACAAAAAACGGGGATAAAGGATCTCCTTGCCTAATGCCTGTTGTTGGTCTGAACAGTTCTGTCGGGCCATTGTTAACTAAAATGGAGAAGGACACCGTTGTTACACATTCCATGATTAGATTAATAAATTTCTAGTCAAAGCCAAATTTCTTCAGAACTGATTCTGTGAAGTGCCAATCTACCCGATCATACGTCTTTTCCATATCTAACTTGATAGCTAGCCATCCTTCCGAGCCCTTTCGAGTTTTGAAAGAGTGAAAAATCTCATGGGCTATGAGGACATTATCCTGGATAGCCCTATCCGAAACAAAGGCCCCTTGAAAGGGATGTATATGTTTTCCTATGACCTTTTTTAGGCGTTTTATTAGAATTTTCAATATTACCTTATACACCGTCGAGCATAGGCTAATGGGTCTATAATCTTTAGTTTTTGCCGGATTATCACACTTGGGAAGTAGAGTGATAAAGGTGTGGTTTACTTTTTGGAACAATTTTCCTGAATGAAAGAAAGCCTTAGTTGCTTTTATAACGTCGACCCCAATGATGTCCCAATAAGTTTTATAGAATTCAGCCGTCATCCCGTCAGGGTCAGGGGATTTATTGGCGCCTAAAGACCATACTGCTTCCTTTATTTCTCCGTTAGATGGTTGGTTGCACAGAAACCTATTTTCTTCGTCACAAATTGATGGGGAAATTAGCTCAAGGTAGTTATTCAGTAGATTTGTATTCATTGTTTCTTTCAAGAATCTTTTGACAAAATCCTTTCTAATTTCTGATCGTATATTTTGTTCTCCACAGATTAAGGTTTCTGAATCAGAAGAAATATTCCTTATAATTTTCCTATTTCTTCTACCAGAAGCTACACGATGGAAATAGGTTGTTTTTGAATCAGCTAGCTTGAGATGCTTAGATTTTGCTCTTTGGCACCAGTATTCCCTTTGAAATTGAAGTAACGTTTCTTTTTTTAGAATTAATTGTTTTTCTTTTAACCTATCATTGTAATTGCTTAGACTTTGTATTCTGACAAGCTCTCTTTCCACCTCCTGGATTTGCTTAACAATGTTACCAAAAGTAACCTTATTCCATTCTTTAGCTCTTTCTTTCAGAATCTTGGTTTTATATATAAACCTAAACATGGCTGATCCCTTATGATCATTACGCCAGACTTGCTTAACAAAATTCCGAAAATCATTCCTTTGGAGCCACATGTTTTCAAATTTAAAGGGAGGTAGTCTAAACGGGTGTTCCGAGTTTAGACTTAGGAAAATTGGGCAGTGATCGGAGGATGTAAAAGCACCATGGACAGTTAAAAGGTCAGGGAATTTTTCTAAAAACTCATGTTGCACTAGAACCCTGTCAAGTTTCTTAAGGATGTTATCTTCCCCTTTCGCTTTTTTCCTCCAAGTAAACTTATTACCCGAAAACGGAATCTCCATAAGAGCACAAGCATTTTTAAATTGGGTTAGTCTTGAGTATCTAGTGATGTTATTAGATGATCCACCCTCCTTTTCACTACTACTACCGATTTCATTTAGATCACCTATTATTAGACAAGGGTAGTCTTCTGAACAAATGGTCATTGTAAGATTATTCCAGAAAGTTTCTTTGTCTATAGCCTGTGGGGGAGCGTATATGAAGAAAATAACTTCCGTGAAATTTTTGTCTAGACATGAAAATTTGACTCTAATAACTCTTGGCATTATTATTTTCACCTCAATTGATTCATTTACCATATGGACTTCATTCCAACGTAAACCAATTCCACCTGATCTCCCGTTCCCGGTTGACCAAATCGAGTTCTTAAAGCCACTCGTTTGCCAGATTTTTTCTGATGGAACTTTATCGGTTCTAATTTCGGCTATGGCCATCATTGAGATGTGTTCATTTATACGTAATGTCTTTAATTAGGTATGTCCACAGATTAGGTCTTCCGAGCCCCCTAATATTCCAGGAACATATTTTCATAATCTTCGTTTGGGAGATGTCAGGAGCCCGGGATACTCCAAACCTGACAGCGTCGAATGTTTCCTCAAGAGAGCTTGTTCTTTTACAATTCTGATATTTTTTGTAAGAAATTCGTTGGGACAAATTGTCCTTAGCCACTCCAAAGTAATCTTGTCATTCATTTTAAAGAGCTTGGGAATTGCAACAGGGGAGATAGAACACCATTGATCCTTAAAACCTTTGCCATTAAACATTTCATCTATAGCCGTTTTACATTGGTGATAGAGCCTAGAGCCATCCACAATCGGTATTGTTACAACCTTGCTTACAAGGCAGTTTACATTTGCTTTAATCCTTGTCTTGATGTTAGAATGATTTTTAATCCTACGCCAGTCGATGGGTGAGATTACAATTGCTAGATGAAGCAATTGATGGTGTATGGCACAATGGTAAACTCGATTAACTTGTTCCCCTGGGCAAATGATTGAATAAAATGAGTAGTTGAGATTATTTGACAAATTTGGCTTTTTCTTTAATTAAAAATAAATAGGACCCACCTCTTTTCTTGTCCACTTGCTAAATTACGTGCGCGTGTTGTACTTTTTTTGTTTGTTTGTGGCGTAACGTTTTTTGGTGGGTAACATTATTTTTTTTGTATGGTGCACTGTTTGAACTATTTGATAAGGTGATATTAATTATTCGCTAACTTATAGTTGTTTTTCGTGTGTAAAGAGAAGTTACCGTTTAGAAAATAGCAAAAGGGTTGGTCAATTTTGCAACCATTTGCTAAGTTTATAGTAATTATTCATCTGTAAGGAGGTGTTATCATTTAGATAATAGCAAAAGGGTTGATCAATTTTGCAACTATTCACTAAGTTGATAGTAATTATTCGCTAAGTTGATAGTAATTATTCGCTAGGATGAACGAGTATGTAAATGTAATTCTTAATTTCTCACATCTAATTACCTAGATAGAAATTAATAATTCCTTATTATTAACGAATAGTGACTCTGAACTTGCTGAATAGTTGGTAAATTCATTACCAATAGACAAAGTTTGAATTTCAAGAAACCCACATCTAACTACCCATATATATATAAAGGATCCTGTTCCAAAGCTTGTTATGGATCCACTGGCCCAAGGACAGCTGAGCTCGGCTTAGCTAGAGTGGAAGCTATCCCTTACTCCAAAACTCAGCGTTTCACCTAGGGTTCCCTTGTGTGTGCCTATATAAAGGATCCTGTTCATGTGAGGTGCTTCACTTCGTGGTCGGCGTCTCCAGGTAATCCAAAGAGAAAGAGAGAGAGAGAGAGAGAGAGAGAGAGAGAGAGAGAGAGAGCTTTTGGCGATTCCAGGGTTTGCTCCTCAAGCCTCTTCCGCGTAATCGTCGCTTTCTCCGATGAAGGTCTTCTTCTCCGGCTCTTTCTCTGGGAAGGCGAAGGCTCCTTTGGCGCTTCTAGCTCTTGCTGTCCTGGGTTTCTAACTTGGGATCTCGAATCTGTATCTTCGAGATCTAGAGTCTTTCAGGGAGTGTTCTTCTTCCCGTCTTTGTTGTTTGTTCTATGCTTTATGTTCTTGTTTATTTAGATCTTCCTTGTACGCATAAACTCGCCCCAAATAACTAATCTTCTCGATATAGTGGATTATGGCTGCCTCTTAAGGCCCCGAGGACGTAGGATCTTAGATCCGAACCTCGTAAAACTCTGGTGTCTCGTTTCAGCTTTTGCATTACTTGATCTCGCTTAAACTTCGAACTCGCATATCAAACTTCGAATCTCTTCGTTATTCGCATAACAAATTGGTATCAGAGCATGGTTACTCCTTGATCTTTCATTTTATGTTCGAGAGATTTCATTAGGTTCTAATTTGCATCTGTTCTTTCAGTATTGCTTGATTCTGGACCTGTGTGCATGTTTTAGATCTATTCTTCTTGATCTTATTGCAAGTTTTCAATCTGTTATTGTTTACTTGTGTGTTCTAAGATTCCTACTTAGAGTTTTCGGTGGCCCCTGAAAGTTTCTTGAGGAAACTAGCCTTCTGTGAGAACAAGTTAATCTTGTTTCTCTCTTACCTACTGCTATTCGGTATTAAATTGAGTTTTCTGTACGATTTCCTTTGATTCTTGAAAAATGGGTGAATCTAGCTATCGTATGAAACCTTTTAATGACATAACTGACTTTGCTATGTGGCAGGTTAAAATGAAAGTTGTACTAATCAAGGAAAAGTGTTGGGATGCAGTGACCTCAAAGTTCCAAGAAAAGATGGAAAAGGAAGTCATGGAGGAGAAGGATCTCTAGGCTCACAGTGAAATCATGCTGAGGCTTGCTGATGAGGTAGCTAGGTAGGTAATCTCTTACAAGACCACTGAAAAATTGTGGAATGCTCTTGAAGATCTTTATCTGGTAAAATCTCTTCCCAGTAGAATAAATCTCCTTGTTAAGTTGTTCAACTTTTAAATGGACGTGCATTGCTCTTTGCCTGAAAATCTGGATAAATTTCTTGTTATGACTCAAGATTTGGAAATGTGTGGAGATAAAATTGATGAAACCCACCAGTGTGTTTTGCTGCTAAATGCTCTCCCACCCCAATTTGAAACTTTTAAGGATGTTGTTCAGTTTAGTTCTTCTATACCCTGACTAAGAAAGTTGTTCTTGAATCTATTATTCAAAAGAATGATGTCTTAAAAGTGTTCAAAACTAAGCAAGAAGCTAAAAATGAAGCTCTTATAGCTAAGTTTAAATCCAAGGGTCAAAATAACAACAAGAATTACCCGAAAAAGAAGGATAAAAATAAAGAGCAAAATAAAGAACCTGTTAGAGGTGATAATCATCCTTCTAAGAAAACAAATTCTGAAAAGAAAAATTACAAGTGCTTATACTGTCATAAATCTGGACATTATGAAAAAGGACTATTATAAAAGAAAGAAGGATGAAAAAGAAGCTGGTAAAAAAACTGCTGATGTGTCTGCTGTCCTTGAAAATAATTCTTATTATACTCATGACATGCTTATTGTATCTGATCATGCTGATTCTGATGTGTGGCTCTTAGATTCTAGGTGCACTATGCATGCAACTTCTGATAGAAAATGGTTTTCTGATCTTAAACTGTTTGATTGTGTTGAAGTTTTGCTTGATGATCACTATGCTTTAAAAATAAAAGGTATAGGATATGTGCCTCTTAGAATGCATGATGGTGTGATAAGAATTATTCAAGGTGTTAGATGGGTTCCTGATTTGAGAAGGAATTTATTGTCTGAAAGTACCTTTGATGACCAACAATGTGATATTAAAATTAAGAATGGTGTTAGAGATGTTCTTAAAAATGGTAAATTGCTGATTAGAAGTATCAAGAAAAATGGTTTATATCATGTTGTTGCTTCTGAATGCAATGTTGCTATTTCTTCTGCTCCTGGTATTTCTGGGAAAAATATGAGCATGGGTGACTCTCTGTTATGGCATTCTAGATTAGGACACATTGGTAACAAAGGTCTTGATAATCTGTTTAAAAAGGGCATCATCTCTGCTAAGCCTTCTCATATTGACTTATGTGAAAATTGTCTTATGGGAAAGCAATCCAAACTTGGTTTTAAATCATCTTCATATGTTGCAAATCAACCTTTAGAATATGTGCACTCTGACTTGTGGACCTGCTCAGGTTGACACGGCAGGGGGCATGAGATATTTCATCTCTTTTATTGATCATTTTAGTAGAAGGGTTTGGGTGTATTTGCTTAAACATAAATCTGATGCTTTTGAAAACTTTAAAGTTTGGAAGATAAGAGTTGAAACTGAAACTGGTTTAAAATTAAAGTGCCTCAGGACAGATAATGGTTTGGGGTTTTGTAACAATGAATTCAACTCCTACTGTAAAAATGAAGGTATAAAAAGACACTTAACAATTCCTGGTACCCCTCAGCAGAATGGGACTGCTGAGAGGATGAATAGAACCCTTCTTGAAAAGGATAGATGCATGTTGGTTTCTTCTGGGCTTAAACACAGCTTATGGGGTGAGGCTGTTGTAACTGCTATTTATTTGATAAATAGATCCCCTTCTTCTGCTATTGATTTTATAACTCCCTATGAGAAATGGACTAATAAAAAACCTGACCTTAGTCACTTAAGACCTTTTGGATGTGTTGCTTATTCTCATGTGAATGATGGTAAACTAAATCCTAGGTCTCAAAAATGTGTTATGCTTGGTTATCCTGATGGCACTAAAGGTTATAGGTTTTTTTTTTTTTGAAGCCAACCCCCCCGGCACTAAGTCCGGGTGAGGGGAGGTTTATGTAAATATTAATGAAAAAATGGGGGGATCCAAAGGATCATACATCAAGAAGCTCGAGCCGCTTTTGAGCTCGGACGCAGCCAAGACTCAACAAGGGTTCAAAGCTAACATAAAATAGCGAATGTGTGCCTCATTCAAGTCGCAGCTTGAACGAGCACACACAAAATGCCAAGAAAACAAGAAAGGGGAGCGGTTAGGGTAAACAAACCCAACACACCTCCAAAATACACCAAAAAGACCTTGTTCCTGGGCCACGCAGGCACCCAAAAGGACACAAGCCAAAACCTTAATATGTGGGGATGGTTCCCGAGTGCAAGCATACACTAAAGGCACGCAGGCCCTAGGACACCATCCATAGGTCTCAACAATCCAATAAAACAGCCAAGGGGGCACAAAGGGGAGCCAAAGCTTAGATCTTCTCAACATCATCCAAGGAAAAGGTGTCATGAAGGAGGCGGAAAACATGGGTAGCAATAATTCGAACCACCACATCTTCTGGTATGAGGTTATCGTCATAGAGCTTCGCATTTCTCGCATGCCAAGTGAAGTAGATGGCAGCGGAAAAGGCAAAGGTCTTAGACTTAGCCTCACAACCCTTCTTTCTCTTGTATCTCCGGAGCCACCGAAGACCACGAGTCAAGCTATCAACTCCTTCCGGGATTGAGAACCTCTCTCTCGTTCTCTTCCAAATGCCCTTAGCATAAGGGCATTCAAAGAAGAGGTGGTCATGGGTTTCCAAGGTGTCTTCATCACAAAACCTGCATCCATGGTTAATATCAAGGAAGAAAAGTCTATCCAAGGTAGGAAGCTTACCCAAGGTAGCAAGCCAGAGGATGAAGCTATGCTTAGGAGTGCCACCTTTAGTCCAAACTTCCTTAGCCCAATGAACTTTGGCCCCCTTGTCTCTCATCTCCTCATAAGCACGCTTGACTTTGAACATCTCTCCATCACACCAATCATCAAGCAAATTACTAAGGTTAGAGTTCAAAATTAACATTTTGTTCTTTACCTCAACAATGGCTTTGATGAGAGGTGAATCGCGTCTATGAGCTTCCCAAGCGTCCACCTCCACCACTTCAAGGTATCGGTGATGCACCCAACGAACCCAAAGGCTCTCCTTCTTCTCCTTTATTCTCGAAAGGTGCTTGCACATGAAGGCATCATTCCAAGGCCTAATGTCGATCAGCCCTAGTCCTCCTTCAGGTTTAGGCTTGCACACCTTGCTCCAACTCACTCTCGGTGTTCTCCAAAGAAAGGATCGACACAAGCTTATGAGAGCTTGCATGACACTTTCAGGAACGGGGAGGACTGAAAGCCAGAACCCTTCCGTCCCTTGGATCACTGAAGCAATGAGCTCCCTACGACCTGCATAAGACAAATGTTTGCAAGTCCAGGAAGACAGCTTCTTACCAATCTTATCCAGGAGAGGTCCATAGTGAGTCACCCGGAGGCCGTGGGGGCTGATGGGGATCCCAAGGTAGCGGAAGGGAAACTCCCCCTTCTTAAACCCCGTAGCATCCATAATGTCTTGCACCTCATTTTCCGGCACCGAAGCTAAGAAAGCCGAGGATTTCTCCTTGTTGACCGAGAGCCCCGATGCTTTCTCAAAACGGTATAGACAAGTCATCAAGCACCTAACCGAGCTCAAGTCACCACGGCTAAAGAGCACTATATCATCCGCAAACATTAGGTGGGCAATCCTAACACTCTTACAATGTTGATGGAAGCGAAAACCACCCTTACTAGTCTCAACTTTGACGATCCTAGAAAAGAATTCCATCGCTAAGACAAAGAGTAAGGGAGAGAGTGGATCACCTTGCCTAAGTCCCCTTTTACCTTCAAACATGCCATGTATGTCATTGTTCACTTTGATGGAGTAGGAGGTCGTCTCGACACATTCCATCACCCACGAAATGAACTCCGGAGGGAAACCTAAATCACACAACACAAAGCGTAAGAACTTCCACGATAAAGAATCATAAGCCTTAGCTAGGTCAATGTTAAGAAAACATCTCCTAGTTTCACGCTTAACATTATATTTGCGAAGAAGCTCTTGCACTAAGAAAATATTGTCGGACATGAGTCGATTGGGGATGAAGGCATTTTGGGCCGGGTCGACAACATAGCCAAGGCATTTCCCAAGCCTCAAAGTGAGGATCTTGGAAATGACCTTGTATGCTACATTGCAACAAGAGATCAGGCTAAAATGTTCAACCCTAGTCGACTCGCCCTTCTTGGGAATCAAGCTAATAATCGTGTGATTCATTTGTCTCAAAAGTTTCCCATTCCGGAAGAACTCCTTGACCGCCGAGCACAACTCCGGCCCTGTGACATTCCATGAGGCTTTGAAGAAGCAAGAAGAGTAGCCATCCAGCCCGGGGGCATTGTCCTCTCCTATGCTCCACAAAGCCGCTTTGATTTCCTCATTCGAAACCGGTGCCGTGAGCATGCCTTTGTCCTCCTCCCGAATAGAAGCCCCTCTAGCAAACCAAGAGTTGTCGATCTCCACATCCGGTCCTGCACAACCAAGAAGGTTTTTGTAGTACTTGACAAACTCATTTGCAACATCAAGTTTAGAAGTAGTAATAGATCCGTCACACTTAGTCATAGAGACAATGTGCTTCCGATGGCTATTAAACTTCATTAAAGAGTGAAAGTACTTGTTTCATTGGTCGCTATTAAGAATATATTTAGCTTTGGCATGCTGTCTCAAGTAGGCATGTTCCGCTTTGTTGAGTCGAGTAGCTAGGGATCTTGCACTTGTCAAGGCATCCATAGCTTCGCCGCAACTAGGGTTAGCCATTGCTTCATCCATAGCCAAAGCCAAGCCCTCATTGGCTCTTTTGGCTCTTTCGGTGATGTGAGTGTACTCCTTGCAATTCAGCGCCTTAAGGGGTCTTTTTAGTCCCTTGAGAAGTTTGCAAAGACGAAATTGGAATGACCCTCCTCTAGGCACACTCCAATTAGTCCTTACAATCTCAAGGAACTTATCATCTTGGCTCCAAAGGTTAAGGAATTTGAACATTCCACCTTTCTTCCCCTCATTCCTACACAAAGAAACAACCGCCGGCTTGTGGTCGGAGAGCTCCCACGTAGCCGGGTAATAAGTGTGGCAAAAGAGATTTTTATTAACCCACTCGGCATTAATAAGCACCCTATCAATCTTGCTAGAAATTCTACCATTCGACCAAGTAAACAAACTATCACTAGTGAAGGAAGAGTCAATCAAACCAAGGTTTTGGCAAGCCTCGACCATGTCCTTGCACTCGTAGTTTGTAACCGGGACTCCGTTTATCCTCTCCTCAAATCTCATGACATTGTTGAAATCCCCCAAGGCCATCCAAGGGAGTGGAAATCTGCAAAAGAGGTTAGCCAAACCTTCCCATATTCCTCTTCTATGGACCACCAAATGGAGTCCATAGATGAAACCCACCCCCATCTCAACACCCGTAGACTTATCCTTCAAGATGCAGCCCATATGTTGGACACCAACCTCAACCACGTTCAAGTGGACAAAGTTGGGATCCCACACAAGGAGCATCCTTCCTCTAGGGTCAAGGTGGAAATTAGAGGCATGTTCCCAAAGGGGAAAGTGGGAAGCCATAAATCTAGAAACATCAAAACGACCTTCATGAGCTTTAGTTTCAAGGAAGCCACATACCTTAGCATCGTGTTTCCGAACCAAGCTTCTCACACCATTTTGTTTCAGGGGTTGGTTCAACCCCTTCACATTCCAAGCAATGATCTTCATAAAGACCCGTTGTTGAGTTTCCGAGTCCCCTTTGCCAATCTCCTCCTTTCCTCCTTAGACATAACCTTGATGAAACCTGGTTGGTTTTCCTCTTCCATTTCGCTCTCGCTATGGCTTGTGTGGATGGACATGTAGTCTTCATCCTTTGGGTCATCCAACCCATCCGAAGACGACACATCTAAGTCCAAACAAGTGCCACTCACGACAATATCAGCCCTCAACCTATTCATGGGAGGACAAGAATTAGATCTAGTGACACGGGTATTAGGAGGGGTACTTACCTTTGTTTCCAAATGTGTTCCCATCTCTCCTTCCTCTTGCATTAGCGGTTGCTCCTTAGCTTTCTTGTTTTTCGGCCTCCTCCTTCTCCTAGTACTCTCTTTCCTTGCATCATTTGGTTTTCCTCCATTCATCTCCTTGGTCCTAGAAATATCATTATCATAATTAGTATTGGCCGAAAGAGGGGTGTCATTAGGAGTGATATTTACCTTGATGTTGGCTTCTTCTTGAGTGGTGGTGATAACTCCTTCATTGTTGGTGCTCATGTTCTTGTCGTTGCTAGTATCTCCATTTCCCTTTCCATTGGCCGCGGCCAACTTCTCCTCCATGGTTAACCCGGATGAGCCACACGGATTGGGTTGGCTAACAACCACCTTCTCTTGCTCTTTCCCCTTTCCTTTGTCTTGAGAATTCACCTTAGGTGGCTCATTCTTAGATGAAAAGTTAGTAGCTTTGGGCCTCAAGGGGCATTCACAAGGGTTGTGGCCAAAGGCGAAACACTTACTACAATATTTGGGCTCATGCTCAATAAAGAAGGACACATTAAGCTTGGTATTATTGCTAAAAGCAAGGGTTACCTCTTTGTTGATTGGCTCGGCAAAGTTAATCTCAATAAGGGCGCGAGCGTAGGCCTTCTTCTTCCTTTCCTCGGTCACCTTGTCAACATAAAGAGGCTTGCTAAGAGTAGAAGCAACCTTACCTATCACATTATGTGTCCAAAACTTGACGGGGACCCCCATCATGCGAACCCAAAGAGGCACCGTTGCCGCTTCCTTCTTCGTGAAAGCAAACATCTCCGGGACATGCTTAAGGATGAAAGGGCGGCCATTGATGAAATATGGGCCACCCTTGAGCACCTCGTTAGCCACATCCTCCGTATCGAATGAGAAAACGAACCACCCATTTTCCTCATAGTACTTGGACTTCACACCCCATCCTCTCCTCATCTCATTGATCTTGAAGTTTCCCGGATGATAACCTACATATTGACCCAAGAGTGTCCATCCCCAAACCTCATGGCTAGGGATGGCTTCACTCATATCAATCTCAACAACGGTTTTAGATTTATTTTCCTCAAAGTAATCAATCTTACCTCCAACTCCCGTGTTCAAAAAAATCTTTTTAGGCTTGTCAAACCAAACATTAGAGGGTTGGGAAGACGTACCTTGCTTCGGAGGAAAATCAGTTTCTTTATCAATAATCGGATCCTTACCGTTGTGAGCTGTCGGATCCAAGTGCACATTGAGCTTCGACGCTTGAGGAAGTTGGGGAGCATCCGCTGGCAACTGGACATCACTAGCGCTCGCGAGAGCTCTGTCGCTGGGTGCTAAAGGCGCCTGCTCACAAGGTTTAGCGAGGGCACCAACAGTTCCGCTAGCAGCAGCAGAGGCCTGGGCGTCTAGCAATGACCTCCCCACACTGGCGCCATCCTTCTCGATAGCACTGGGCATCTCGCTGGTAGCGATAGCAGCCCCGGTACCAGTACCAGCGTTAGCGGTAGGCATCCAGGGGATGTACTCGCTAATAGCGATTGGCACCTGGGCATCCAGCGATAGGGTGGGTGTAGTGCCAGCGATAGGTGCCCGGTTATTTGAGTGCTCGGGTGAGTTAACACCCATGTTGCCTATGTTTCCGGGATCATCAAGGACACATTCGATCACTAAAGGTCCGTCCGTGAAGGGGGGGTTCTTAGGGAACCAGATTTCCGAGGTGGTAGTAGTGAGAGGAACCTCATGTGTGCTAGCGGCAATGGGGTCCGGGTTGGCTCCAAGCTCAGATTTTTTGGCGCTAAGATCATGGTTACTCAAAATGGAATTTGAATTCAAATTAGTCAAGTCTTGGGAACTAACCTCATCAATTAAATCTTCATTAAATGGGATGGCGTTTGAATTTGAATTCAAACTATCTTCCTTGAATGTAGACTCAAAGGGAAATGAGCCATGTTGTTTCCCAAAACTTGCATTAAATGCATCCGCTCCCACCTTTGATGATTCTCCAACGACTCCAAGTCCAACCGGAGAGGGGTGGTGCTGTGGTGGCTCCATGGGCGGCGGTGGTGGGGTAACATGGTCGGCAATCTTCGAGAATTCTTGGAAGAAATCGCCTTCAAGCTCTCCATTTTCGCCTCTTCCGAGTGTAGCCTGGGTTTCTTCCTCAATGACGATGGTATTTAGCAACGATGGGTTGGGTTTCTTACCTTGAAACGTTGGAGAAGATGAGGAAGCCTTCTTCTTTGGATCCAAGTTAGCTTTAGCACGCATTCTTGTCATCCTTGGTCCATTTGTACTTAGATCTTCATCACCACCATTAGAAGGAGGGACTTTCGTTTTCTTCACCTTCTTTTTGTCACCTCCTTTCTTAGCCGCCATGGGAGGTGAATCCACAAGATACTTGGAAGGATCTACATCCCCCATACCTCCTATATCCTTGTTTCTTTTGCTCATTGATCCTTAGAACATCCCACACCAAAGCAAAGCAATACAAGACGAAAGAAAACGAAACAACAGAACGAAAACAAGGAAAACTCACAGGAGAAGAGACTCAAATCAAAACCAGGTATCCGAAAACAGCTTCAAGACGTCGGAAAACGCCACGAACAACAAACACAACCAAAGGAAAGAATAAGAAAGCAAAGAAAACCAAGAACACAAGGGAGAGAGGAGAACAAGAAACTACCTACCATTACCGGAAAACACCATACCTCATCTTCTAGGGAGGAGGAGGAAGGAACTCCATGGTGGTCGGAGAAGAAACAAGGGAAGAGAGCCCCCTCTAGCCAAGGCGGCGCACCACCTTCAAGGGAGGAGACGGAAATCACCTTAGGAGAGAGAAGAGAGCTTTTTTCACTACCTTACCTTTTTTCACATAAAGGTTATAGGTTATTAGTTATACAACCTGGAGCTTACAAAATCATTTTGAGTAGAAATGTTGTGTTTAAAGAAGATGAATTTCACTTTAAGAATGCTATGTCTTCTGCTCAGACTAACCAAATGCAGGTACCAGATACAAATGATCAGTTTTATACCCCTGATGAGGGTGAAACTGAAAATGAGTTTGACATTGGTTACTCCACTGCCAGACCAGACTCACAAACTCACAAATCAGGTGGGAAAGAGAGTACTGATGGTGATGGTGAAACAGGTAGTGTAGTGGCTCATAAAACTGAGCCCTCTTCCTCCTCTACCTTAGAAATTTCTCCCCCCATTTCTGATGTCTCTTCTGCTTCTACCTCTATTGTTTCTGATTTGTCTGTGGTTGATGCTCATGCTGCTGGCTCTTTTAGTGGTTCATCTATGCAATTGCATGACTTAACTGATTGGAAAATTACAAGAGATAGAGAACCTAGGAATATTATTCCAAATAAAAAGTACTCCAGTAATTTGGTTGAGTTTGCTTGTCTTGTTTCTGATGTGGTTACATTATATACCCCTGATACTTTTGAACAAGCTATAAAATGTGCTCATGCTAAAAACTGGAAAAGTGCTATGCAAGAAGAGATAAATTCTATGAATCAAAACAACACCTGGAAATTAGTTAAGAAACCTGCTACTACTAGGTTAATTGACTGTAAATGGGTGTTTAAAATAAAACAAGGCATCTCTAAGAGTGACCCCCCAAAGTACAAAGCTAGACTTGTAGCCAAGGGGTTCACTCAAAGAGAAGGTCATGACTATAATGAGATTTTTGCTCCAGTTATTAAATATAAGACTATGCGATTACTTCTTGCTATGTCTGCTGTGTATAACTATGAACTGGATCAAATGGATGTCAATACAGCTTTTTTGCATGGTGATCTTAATGAAACCATTTATATGAAGCAACCTAAAGGCTTTATTGACACTGCTCATCCTGACTATGCTTGCTTGCTTATTAAATCCATAAATGGTTTAAAACAGTCTCCTCGTCAATGGAATATAAAGTTTGATACTTGTATGAGAAGGAGTCTAGGATTTAGAAGAAGCAAATATGATACTTGCTTATATTTCAAAGATACCAGAAAGCATGATCCTCTCTATTTGTTGTTGTATGTTTATGATATCTTGCTTATTGCTAAATCTTCTGATAAAATCAATATGATTAAACAACAACTTAAGAAACACTTTGATATGAAGGACTTGGGTCCTGCAAAAAGGATCTTGGGCATTGACATCATAAGAGACATAGATAAAAATGGTTATGTATTTGTGCCAATCTGATTATGTGCTTAAAGTGTTAGAAAGATTTCATATTAAAGATGTTAAGGCCAATACAGTTCCACTGGGTGGTCATCTTGATCTCACAAAAGTGAGAACTCCTTTATCCTCTGCTGAGATTAATAGAATGAAAAAAAATCCCTTATGATGCTGCGGTTGGTTCAGTTATGTATTCAATGATTTGCACTCGTCCAGATCTTGCTTTTGCTATAAGTGTCTTGAGCAGGTTCATGTCTGATCCAGCTGAAAAGCATTGGCAGGCCATGAAGTATCTTTTGAAATATCTTTTTGGTACTGTGAATCTGTGTTTGAAATATGTTGCAGGTCAAGGCTCTATACATGAGCTATTTGGGTATGTTGATGCAGATTATGCCTCAAATAAAGACAATAGAAAGTCTACTACGGCTTTTGTTTATACTTGGGCAGGTAACTGTATTTCATGGAAATCCCAACAGCAACCTATTGTTGCTTTATCCTCCACTGAGGCTGAATATATAGCAGCCACTGAGGGCTGCAAGGAAGCCATTTGGCTCCAGGGTCTCTTGAAGGAGATTGAAAAGAAACATTATACATCTCTTCTGCACATAGATAGCCAAAGTGCATTATATTTGTGTAGGGACCCTATGTATCACAAATGTACCAAGCATATAGATGTTAGGTACCACTTTATTCGTGAAAAGGTTGATGATAATGTTATCCATATAAAGAAAATAGATGGTACTCTTAATCCTGCAGATTTTGGAACAAAAATTGTAACTGTTGACAAATTCTTGTTTTGCAGGAATTTCCTCCACTCGGAGGAAATCACTTGATAACTGATGTTACAGGTGTTATGGGCCGACGATGGACACAGTCCTCTGATCCACACTTAGGTTTGGTTTGCCAAGTGTAGACTTAGAGAACTACAAGGGCAGTTGTTGAGAATTTATATATTTCTCTTAAGTCTTGTTTATGTGTATAAGTGTAACATTTCATATTATAATATAGAACTTTTATGTAAGTGGATATATAAAATGGTCTTAGGCATTGAGGCACTTGGGTGTAGAACAGATTTGGTCTGGATTGTATTGAGCCCATTTGGGCTTGATCTCCTAAACAAATCTGATGCCAAGATGCTCGGCCCAAAGCTTGTTATGGATCCACTGGCCCAAGGACAGCTGAGCTCGGCTTAGCTAGAGTGGAAGCTATCCCTTGCTCCAAAACGCAACGCTTCACCTAGGGTTCTCTTGTGTGTGCCTATATAAAGGATCCTGTTCATGTGAGGCGCTTCACTTCGTGGTCGGCGTCTCCAAGTAATCCAAAGAGAAAGAGAGAGAGAGAGCTTCTGGCGATTCTAGGGTTTGCTCCTCAAGCCTCTTCCGCGTGATCGTCACTTCCTCCGGTAAAGGTCTTTTTCTCCGGCTCTTCCCCTGGCAAGGCGAACGCTCCTTTGGAGCTGCTAGCTCTTGTTGTCCTGGGTTTCTGACTTGGGATCTCGAATCTGTATCTTCGAGATCTAGAGTCTTTCAGGGAGTGTTCTTCTCCCCGTCTTTGTTGTTTGTTATATGCTTTATGTTCTTGTTTGTTTAGATCTCCCTTGTACGCATAAACTCGCCCCTAATTTGTAATCTTCTCGATATAGTGGATTATGGCTGCATCTTGAGGCCCCGAGGACGTAGGATCTTAGATCCGAACCTAGTAAAAATCTGGTGTCTCGTTTCTGCTTTTGCATTGCTTGATTTCGCTTAAACTTCGAACTCGCATATCAAACTTCGAATCTATTCGTTATTCGCAGAACAATTATGTATATATCTCTCTAAAGTTACTTAATTAGTTGTATATCCTCCAAATCTTTAAAATTGGCTATTTATCCCTTGAATAATAAAATAATTATTTTTTAATCCAATTCATGTGTTTTATTTAGAAAAAGTATAATTAAAATTAAAATTATCTTTAAAAATTGAGAAAGCTAGATCTAAGCAATGGAGATACTGTTGGCGGAGGGACTGTGCACATTAAGTGGGTCCGAGAGGAGATCGGAAATACGACAGGGGAGGGGGGTACTTGGATAGAGTACCTTAGCGCAGTTGGAGGTGGTGGATCTGGCGGAGGAGCCGTGGAAGGAAGAGCGGGGGATGAAGCGGCCGCTGGTGTTCAAAAAGAAAGAAGTGGAAGGAGGGGAGTTAGGTTTTGAAGGCCGGCCATAAATAACTTATTTTAAAGATTTAAGGGATATACAACAGGATGGTACATTAAACAATCCATTTATGTGTTGGTCACTGGAACCCTCTCAAATCTCAATGCATGAGACCTTCATTGTAGGCACATGTAATTTTCATGCCATCGATCACTAGAGTATACTTTTAAGTCACTAATATAGGCTTGTTATTGTCGCTACAATACGGGATCAAAATGGGACAAACATGTATGGGAGGCACAAAAGCAATTGTGTTTTCAAAGTCTATCAGTACTCTTCTAGTGACTAGTATGTATGGGGTGACCAATTTGGATTAGTTACTTGGTCGCCTTAATTAGTCAATTTCTAGATCGAGATGAGGTAGGTCTATGTCCCATAATAACCAATCTAAACAAAGAGCATATATATATGACGCCATTGCAGCAAGAAGGCAAGGAGTCTAATTTATTTGGGTAAATAAAGATTCTCTATATTTAGAGCATGTCATATGCATCACAAACATCATTTAGTAAAGCAAATAATCAGAATCAATGAAGTTGGCAGCATCAAAATTGAGAATGAATAAAAGAGACGATTTTGCTTCACCACTCGATACTTTTGGCGATCATTCCCAACCCATCAATCCCAGCAACCCTCCTCAATTTAAGACAGAAATACGGTAATCCAGCATCCCTTGATCAAACATGGGGATCTCAGGTCACTTCCTCCTCCTCCTCCTCGTCGTCGCCTCCTTATCTTCTCCCATTGATGCGTTATCCGATGCTGAAGCCGCAAGGATTCCCCATCGCCAGCTCCGGTCCATCGAGATAGGTGGGAGATTCCGGCCAGGTAATTTAAACGTAGAGTTCAGTTTCAACACCGAATTCCACCACAGCGACAAGTTCAACAAGCTAAAGAGTGCATATATCGCGCTTCAGGCGTGGAAGAAGACGATCCAATCCGATCCATTTCACACCACCGCCAATTGGATTGGCCCTAACGTTTGCTCTTACAAAGGTGTCTTTTGCCACAATCCACCCGACGGAGCCAGGATCAATCTCGTCGCTGGTATCGACATCAATGGCGCCAACATCGCTGGCACATTGCCTGAGGAACTCGGCTTGTTAACCGATGTGGCTCTCATCCATCTCAACTCCAACCGATTCTCCGGCATCATACCCGAGAGCTTCAAGAATCTCAAGCTCTTGTATGAGTTGGATTTGAGCAACAACCTATTTGGAGGGCCTTTCCCAAAGCTGTTGCTCCAATTGCCTGCTCTCAAATTCCTTGATCTTCGGTTCAATGCGTTTGGAGGAGAGTTGCCGAGAGAGGTATTCGACAAGAACCTCGATGCCTTGTTCTTGAACAACAATCAATTCTGCTCCAAGATCCCCGACAATTTCGGCAACTCCAATGTCTCGGTTGTTGTTCTATCAGACAACAGCTTAACTGGCTGCATCCCGCCCAGCATTGGAAACATGAGCAAGACACTAAACCAGCTTAACCTCGCGAACAATCATCTCACGGGGTGCTTGCCCAATGAAATCGGGCAGCTTAAGGGTTTGCAAGTGCTGAGCCTCAGCAATAATTCCTTCACGGGGGTGATCTCGGATTGCTTCGGTGGGCTGTCGGATTTGGAGTTGTTGGATGTGTCATCCAACCAGCTTACCGGGATGGTTCCCGACATAGTTTGTAAGTTGCCGATGCTGCAGAACATGTCAATTGAGAACAACTACTTCGACGGTTTGGGGAAGACTTGTGAGATTGGAAAAACGAAGGGATTTGCATTGAACGATGCCCAGAATTGCTTGCCCGGGATGCCGAATCAACGGGATGCTACCAGATGTAAAAAGATGATTCATAAGCCAGTTCCTTTGAATGCCAACAAATCATGATGAGAACAAGTTGAATTAGCAGTATACACTAGCATTTTGTCTTGTTTGGGATCATGTTCAATTGTTCATCAGGCCAGGCCACACCACCCCCCACAGTTGGTCATGGGATCAAACAACTTGAATTTACATTATACACAAATAAGCTCCTTCCTGATTATGCTTCAAAGTTGTATCAAACGATGTCCCTGATTACTTTATAGTGTTCGCTGCTTACTAAAATTGCCTCAACTGCAAGAAGCCACTTCCTGACTACTTGAGATTTTTTTAGGTCTAACAAATCATCTATTTCATTCTCCAAAATAGATAAATATCATCAAATCTACATCATTTTTCAAATTTTGAAGGGTGATTTCAAAATGGAGAATTGATTGTAGTCATATAACAAACTACTATACTTCTCACGACATTGTGCGCCTATTTTAAAATTAATAAAATAATGATGATCCACATTATTATTACTGTGATAAATATAAAAAATATTGATATATTTTAACATAAAAAGATTAGTTACTTTCATAATAAGGAACATTTACATTCTATGGGACATTTCCTTTTCTTTTTTAGTTGAAACACTATTATTTTTTTTAAAAAAAATATAAGTAATTATATAGAGATTGTTTCAAATTTATTTCAATTAGGGTGGATTACTTAAATAAAAATGTAAGTGAAGCCCATTACTTATTAGTATTATGTTTTGAATTAATCTAATTAGTTGATAAAGAAAATTAGTATCTTTATAACATTAAAAAAATATTTTGAAGCAATCTTATTGATCGCTAACAAAATTAATATCTCTATAACTTTTAATAAAAAAAATGCTTTGAATTAATCTAATTGGCTGGTAGAAAAAAAATTAATATCTTCTAAAGTTTATTTAAAAATTATATTTTAAATTAATCTTGTTGGTTGCTAAAAAATATTTTTGAATTCTATTTTAAAATAATTCCATTGGATAATGGTTAATTGAATAATAAAAGAAATTACTAGAAAAATGATGGAAACGAGTAAAAATTAGTGATTGGTTGAAATATCTGGAAATAAGCTAAGAATGAAACCTAAGCAAAAAGTATTTTATATAGAATATGGATATAAATGGTTGCTAAAAAATATTTTCAAATTTTATTTTAAGAGTTTACATAAGCAAAAACTATTCTGTTTTAAGAGTTTACATAAATATAGATAGACTGGTTAATGTTTTCAGTAAATGATAAATAAATTAATAAAAAGGATGAAAAAGAGTAAAAATTAGTGATTGATTGAGATATCGAAAAACTATGATACTCCGAAACTCCATCTCATAGCGGTTTCCCGTTTCTGGATATGAAGAAATTCCGCGGAAACACATCAGAAACGTTTATGAGAGCTCGGAAACTTTGACCGTTTCGTTGACTAGAAAAATCAGAAACCTTGACCATTTCCGCTTAGTCAGAAATGTTTCTGCCTTACCAGATGGTGTTTCCACTAATTTTATAATTGAAAAAAAAATAAACAACCAAACTCTAAAACATGTTTCCCCTTCATCCCATCTGAAACTCTCATTTCCCTCTAGCCTTGCCACCCCCTTCTCTCCTATTTTTTTATCTTCCCTCCTCCCCTCCCTTCCGACGACTCTCTCTGCTCGGTGTGCTCTCCAGGCAAACTCTCACTTGCTCAGTTGCTCAGTGCTCTCTCCCTCTCGGTTCTAACTATGTCATCCTCAAATGCGAGTAGTGGTCTTAGCAGAAGTCATAGTGTTGAACAAAGCCAACAAACCGACTCGATCTGCAGCTGATGGAGTAAATAGCATTCTATATCACCGTATTGAACATTTCAATTTGTAGCCTAATGTTGCATTCTATGTGTATAACTTGGTGATATGTTTATTGCTCTTATTTAGACCTTTAAATGAACATATAATTCATATTGCTGTTTCCTCGACGTTTCCGTTTCCTACAAAATTTGGATTGTCGTTTCGCCGTTTCCGTTTCCGTTTCCTTTCCGGTTTCCGTGTAACATAGTCGAAAAATAAGCTTAGAATGATGCACAATTAAAAGCTTTTTTGTTTTAAATTTTATATAGATATAGTCATATAGATAGATATATTCAAGATCAATTTTGACGGTTCTAGAATCTGCTCCGGTTTGGCCTCAATAGGGTTTGTTATTCGTGATCACACCGTATTGGTCGTGTCTTTTGGCTCTTCTCTGTTTGATATCGTTTCTCCGCTGATGGCCGAAACCTTGGCGCTCCACTCGGGGCTTGTTGCTGCCAGAGATTTGGGCATGCGATGTATTGAGGTTTAGGGTGATAGTCTCACCGTTACCAAGACAATTTTCGGTGTCTAGCATTGCCCTAGGTAGATTGAGATGATTGTCACGGACATCTAGTTTCTCCAACAACAATTTGATTGGGCATCTTGTTCTCACATCTTCCGTGAAATTAACTTAATTGCGGACAAGGTTGCTCATCTCAGACACTTCATTGAACATGGAGCTCTCACACCACATCCAGAGTTCCTATCCCTCATCTAACGGGACACCATTGGGAGGTGTGTCAATAGGATATAACATCTCCCAAAATCTTGTCTTGCCTTGTATTAAAAAAAAATTATGTAGATAATTTTTAGAATATAATTTTTGTTTCTATGGTTGGACATGGGCTAATGGGCCCGGCCCAATTCATAGGAGTTTTAAGTTAGCCAATTTCAGTCCAACTAGTGATAGATAGTGTTGGTGGGATGTCGGGGCCCACACAGCTGGGCAGGGCCCAAGATATGTTAACTAGTCTTGGTCAGACCAATCAGTACAGTAGGGGTGGGCATAAATCATGCAAATCTGAGGCCCATCCCGGTCCCGTTCCTATCCTGGTAGGATTTGGAAAAAAAATAACGAATCCCGTCCCGCAAGAATTATGCGGGACGGGACGCGAGACGAGGATTCTGTATCCCGCAAAGCTCGTCCCGTCCCGCATATATATATATTGTTTATAGAGAAAATTTGCGCCGAAGGCGCAAATTTTTGACCATATTGAGGGAGTGTCCCCCAAGTGTGGCAAATTGAGGATTTGTCCACCAAAAATTTTCTGGACAAAATTACTCCTCTTATCTAAACCTAATCTCATATCTCCTCGCCGTTTCAGCACCAAAAGGTAAAAAACCCCCAATCCTCAACCGGCTCCTCCACCTCCTTCCTCGTCCTCCATCTCTTTCCTCATTCGCAAACTGCCTCCGTAAATCGCAACAAAGCTCCAGCAGCCACAGCAGCAACAAATCCGAGTCCATCGTTCGCTCTCAAGCGACGACAGCAACAGATCGATGACGGCAACAACAGATCGACGGTGCTCCGTTGAAGGTCTGTCGTTGCTCCTCCCATATCCATCGTTGCTCCTCCCAGATCTCGACGACGCCGATCTATGGGCGGTGGCGATTCATTTGTAATCCGGTGGCGATTTCTCTCCGTTTGAAGGTCGAATTCAGACATGAAGGCCAACGATTCTGTTTGAAGGCCATTAGTGAACGCCTGCGATTCCGGCAAGGCCGGATTCAGATACGAAGGCCGCCGGGGATTGTTGGTTGTTGACAGAACGGCACGCGGACACCGGATCTACTTCTAGATCTATTGGCGAGGCGGCGAACCCTGCGATTCCGGCAAGGCCGAACGCCTTGAACTCGTTCACAAGCCCGAGATTCTTGATTTCAGCATCGGTAATGTTCTGCAATGTCTCATTCCGAGTTCAGCATCGGTAATATTCACCATCCGACTGATGATCCATTTAAGATTTTTCACAGTATATTTCTTTCTTTTTTCCACTATATTTCCTTCTTTTCTTCCATTTGAGATTGTTGTTGGCTTATATTGAGTTTATACTTCCATTTCTTGACAAACAAGATGAAACACTTATCATTCATATTGCAGGCAATAAATTATTAAAATTATTGTTGGCTTTACTTTGCTGGAATTTGTGTTTTAATGGTTGTGGATGAATCAAAGTAGTGGCAATCTATTTGAGAACCTTGCTTTAAAGAGGTCCATTCCTTCTTTTAAGTATTTTTATTGGTAATGAATAGTGAATTTGTGGCTAGTTTGCTATGTGATTGAGTTTGCTTTGTTAGAGTTTGGATATTGGCAATTTCAGCAAAAATTTTGTGAGATCTGAAATGCTGAAATTAATTTTTATTAGCAAAATTTGTTATTCTGAAATCAATTTTGTGGAATTTGCAGATTGCAATGTGATCACAGTGGCTCACATGATACCAACTGTCATGGACTGCTTCATTGAGTACATAATGCTTGATGGTATGAATGATGAAGAGGTTCACCTGCTTGGCAATTCGCTGCAAACAATGGACGTGGTGAGTTTGTTTATTATGTTAACAACACGTTGCTGAAACCGGAGTTTCAGTACCAACAAAGTTGATGAAACCGGGGTTTTAGCATCAACAACGTTATTGAAACCATAAACAACGTTGCTGAAACCGGGCAACAACAATGCTGAAATCAGGGTTTCAACAACAACGTTGTGGAAAGAAATTTGGAGTTAGACTCGTGAGATGAATATTTTTACTCTTTTGGTGAGGACTCTTAGTTTGGTCCTTCTTTTTGCTGAAATTGTTGTTGTTGAACTTGCTTTAAAACTAGAATTTGCTGAAATTGTTGTTGATGAACTTGCTTTAAATCTCCTTGAAAAGCCTTTTAGCTCAATGGTAGAGCGATGTGCTATGCGCAAATACGTGGGTTCGAATCCCGCATAGGCTAAATTTTATATCTCATAACATGATTTCAGCAACAATTTCAGCATCAACAAGGTTGTTGAAATCGGGGTTTCAGCATCAACAACGTTGCGGAAACCGGGGTTTCGGCATCAACAACAGTGCTGAAATCGGGGTTTCAGCAACTCCGGTTTCGGCAACGTGAAAAAAAAACAGTAACGCGAAAAAATAAACTGCTGAAACAGAGAGTGGCACAAGGGTTTCAGCAACTTTATTTTAGGGGTGGACATTTTGCTAATATGGAGAGGGTGATGGAAGCCTAAAATTTTGGACATCGAGGTAACCACCCCTTGTTTATATACGTATACCATATATACCGTGTGTATATATGTATATATTGTATACATTATACGTAGTATATATATAGGGTATGGATCAATTGTGCACAGCCCTTAGGGTGTACTTTGTGCACAATTGTAGACCATTGATCATGTTGTAATCAATGGTCCAATTTAAAAAGGGTTTTCTTTTTTTTTAAATACAAATCGAGTGGGCCCCACACATGTTAAAGAAAATCACCCTTAATCTCTATAACTGGCGCGTGGAATAAATCACCGTCATTTTATTCATCTTGTGGAGCAGCAGAGTTCGGCGAGGAGGGAAGGCGGAGGCGAGCCCAGTCTAGCCGGAATCGAGTTTCGGTTGAAGCCGGCGTTGAATCGAGGAGCACGGGAGGGCGGTAGCGAGAAACGGTAGAAGGCAGCGGCGGCGATTGCAAGAGAGGTTGAAGTTGGCATCAAATCGAGGAGCACAGGAGGGTAGCGGCGATTGCGAGGCTACAGGGACATCGAGGGCGAAGGAGGGGTGCGATTTGAAGGCGGAGGGCGACGTCCGGTAACCGTAGCCGTTCAGGCCACCAGCGCTCTCAAATCACCAATTTCTTCCGGCATGCAACTGCAGTCGATCAAGCCTTGTTGTTCAATTTCATCCGGCCTCTTCACTTGTCGAGTCAAGCCATTCGCTCTCAAATCGTCAATTTCATCCGGCAGTGGTAGTCGATTAATTGAGCCTAGGTGTTTAATTTCATCCAGCGTCTTCACCTTTTTTTTTTTTGAACAGGTCAGCCTCTACACTTTGTTGATTCAAGCCATTTGCCTTCATTTGCTTCTTTTTTTTTGGGGGGTGGGGGGTTTAGGTTTGTTGTTTGTGTTAGGGGTCGGCGAAATCGGGTGGTAAATTGGGTAGAGTTTTTGAGATGTATAATTTATTTTATTATTCGTCAATTATTCAGATGTATGTATCGAATTCTGGGTACTAGGGATAATGAGTTGGTAAATTATTTGGTGAAATGTGAGATATTATTCGGTAAAATATGAAGCATTATTCGCATAAATAGTAAATATTATTCAGTGAAACGTGTCGAAGTTTGATTAGTAGTGGTAATGTCTTAGGCAATTATTCCGTGAAATCTGATTAATGATTCATCTGTATATGGAGTGTTCGTTTGACAACCAACATTAAAAACCTTCATCGCAAAAGTATGACTACAAAACTAAATATTATTCGGTAAACTATGACGCATTATTCATATAAATCGTAAATATTGTTTAAGGATAAGAGGTTTCTTTTATCTGAAATTGATAAACAAAAACAAAAAACATTATTCATTAAGATATGAAAAATTATTCAGTAAAATTGATATATTTTGTCTTGAAGTAGATGAAAAAAGATAATATAACATTATTCGGTAGAGCGTAGAACGTGTTTTGGAGACTTGAAAATTTGAAATCATGTTGAAGTGGCCCCCACATCTAATCACGCACTACACGCGCATTGAAGGAAGAAGTAAGTTAAAATTTCAACTGGGTCCCACTAATTTTAAAGCAAAAATTAATAAAAAAACACATTTCATTGTAGCCATCCATTCTTTTAAATCTAAGGTCCATATTTGTACATAAAGTATATCTTAAGGAGTGTGCACTCTGGAACCACCATATATACATATACATACATATATATATATATATATATATATATATATATATATATATATATATATATATATATAGGTTGGTTCCGGTGTACTCAGGTCTTATCGTGTATCATGTGAACACATTTTGGCCGTTGATTGAATGAAATGGAAGGCTGAGATTAATAGGCAATTTTGGTTTTTTTAAATTAAAAAACAGTGGGACCCACGTCTTTTTTTCGCCCAATTGTTGAATAGAGGCGTGTGTGGTGCACTCTCTTCAAATTATTCGACAGTATATATAGATTATTCGATCGTATCGTCTGATTATGCAATGGTATCGACAGATTATGCGATGGTATATGATTTTTTTTTATTAATCTTTCTAAATGGTTGATTATATTATTCGATTACTTATGTCATTTTAACAAATAACTAAATATTATTCGATGGTATCGTTGGATTATTCGATGGTATCACATAATTATTCGATAGTATAAATGCATTTTTCCTTCGTATGACCGCCAACCTTTTAAAAATAAACTCATCTCCTTAAACACAAAATCGGTTAATACACGTGAATAATTGGGTTCATACACCTGAATAATTCGGTTTTTCTTCTGAATACCTCTGAGATTGAATAATGAATGGACAATTTAGGAAATTGCAGGCAACAATGAAATGGAATTTGCAGGCAACTTTAACATTCAACATTCAACCTTCAAAAATGAAATTACAGATATGGGCATCAAACCGCCACTGCCGCCATGGGATCCTTCAACCAACGCTGCCACCACGGGCATCGAATAATCTGATCGCCGCTTCCGCCGTGGGAGCCAAAAGGAGAGGAACCCAGATCTGGGCATCAAATTGTCGGTGCCGCCATGGGATACTCCGATCGACACTGCCGCCATGGGCATCGAATAATCCGATCGCCGCTTCCACCATGGGAGCCAGAAGGAGTCGCCTCTGATCGCCACCTTCGCACTCGCCATCCAGATCCGGAATTTTGGCCTAAATCATTTACGAACAGCCAACAATTAGCCACATATAACCAATCAGAATGATTTTATCCATTAGAGAGGGCGATCTGAGAAGATGAATGAAATTGAAAGGACAAATAGTAGATAGAAAATGGAAACGCACATATAACCAATGGAATGAAATTATCCATTAGAGAGGGCGATATGAGAAGATGAATGAGGAGTCGCTGCCGCCATGGGATCAACAAGGAGGAGCCACGGGAGCCATCGCCACCCCGCCGCACTGCACAATGCCTCCTCTTCGAGTGGTGCCTCCTCGATCTTCACCGGCCTTCACCCTTCGCCGCCTCCCACGGTGTTGATGTTCCGCTCTCCCACTGACAGAATCGCCAACCTTCACTACCCTCCCACTGATTTCTTCCGCCGACCTTTACACACTGGGAATAGCTTTGGTATCCCGAAGAAGACGATTAAAAGGAATGGGGCAATCCTAGGGTTTCACTCATTTACAAGCCACGCGCTTTACATATTGTATTGGGCTTATTTTTCCCAATTTTTTTACAAAATTCATTCTAATATGTGGCACAATCCTAGCCATTTATTTCCTTTCAATCAACGGCCAGGATATGTTCACATGATATACAATAAGCCTTGAGTACATATGATCTATACTATATATATAGGGTGTGGTTCAAGAGTGCACACCCCTTAGGGTGTACCTTGTGCACGAATCTGAACCGTTGATGGGGAGAAGATGGATGGTCAAGATTAAAAGAATTTTTTCTTTATTTTGTTATAATTTTTGTGGGGCCCACTTGCTTGCAACCACCCACCCTCCCAAACTTGTGCGTGATTACACATTCTCCCGCCCTCCCCACCCTCTTGCTTTTTTTTTTTGAAACATACGTACTATTTATTTTCAAGTAAAAGGGAACTCATTTAGATTACATAAAATTACCCATAAAATAGGTCGATTTTCACAAAATCACCCTTAAAGTAAAAGTTTGTAAAAAATCGCCCATAAATTTATTTTTCTTTCAAATAACCCACCCATTACCCTTTTTATGTGTAAAAAGTTATAAAAAAATGTTAATTTCGTTGTTTTTCTTTCGTTGAAAGAAAAATGAATTTATGGTTTGTTGAAAAATAATTAATTATGGGTGATTCGTTGGTGGGACCCACTTCGTCATTTTTATAAATTGGTCAATTCCACCGAATAATGTTTCACATGCTACCGAATAATGTTACATTATCTTTTTCAATATAGTTCATATCAAAATTTACCGATTCCACTTAATAATTTGTCATATGCTACCGAATAATTTTTTTTAATTCATCAATTTCAGATAAAAGAAATCTCGAATCCCTAAACAATAGTTACGATTTATACGAATAATGTTTCATATATGAACGAATAATGTTTCACATTTCACCGAATGATCCACGTCTCCATCTCATACGAATAATAATTATAATATAACCGAATAATCTTTCAAATTTAATTGAATAATATATCAAATTTAACCGAATAATATATCAAATTTAACCGAGTAATCATTTGTTGTTTTTTATTCATCCATTTCACCTAATGATCCTCGTCTCCTTCTCATACGAATAATCTTTATAATTTAACCGAATAATTTTTAAGATTTAAACGAATAATATATCAAATTTAACCGAATGTAAAGCTCAACGAATTAAATACATAAATTAATCCAAATCAAGATATGTACCCATCTCGAAAGGTCTCAGATTGAGCGAGAGGGAGAAGGGTTGAGGACAGAGATATCAAAGTAATCTTAATTTAAAGACGATTGAAATGGATCAATGAGATATGATTAGGCTAAAATTGAATTTCAAATAAATAACATATTTTCAAGTAGAAATATGATTGCAATACGATGTAAGCCATCAATCATCTAAATTCTTGATTCAATTGAAATCGATCAGATCCCCATTAACCCATCGACCACCATCGCCGCCGTCGACCACCATCGCCGTCAACCATTCTACGACTTTTGGTAATCCCCATTGAACCATACGATCTGAATCTAATCCGATATTGAAGGCAACAATTACAATCGGAGATGAGGAGGAGATGTACCAGTTTGAAATCGGAGATGAGGAGGCAGCAATTGCAATCGGAGATGAGCCATCGACCGATGCGCTTCTTCACTCGCCTCATCGTCGCTTCGATCACTTCCAACCGGGGAGAACTGCAGAAAGAGGATGGAGGAAGGATATGACACAACCGGGGAGAATCGCTTCACTTCTACCTCGCCTGGACTCTCTTCGCCGATCGCCCGAGGTCATCTCTCCTCTCCAATGTCTATGCGGCATTTGAAATCGGAGATAAGGAGGAGATGTGACACACGCGCAAATTTGTGGGTTGATTGAGGATTTTGTATAGGGCCCACATTTTTTAATTAAAAGAAATAAGAAAACACCCAATTAATCTTGTTCATCCATCACAATCAGATCAAGGGTCCACAGTTGTGCACAAAATACACCATAAAGGGTGTGTACACACACAATTAAGCAGTGTACTTACAAAGTTACAATTTATAGTGTATATACATTATAATACATGTATATACCGTGTACACAACAACACTACGACAGTGTACACATTGTAAATATTATAAATCTATATATGTTACGCCTTTCAAAACCGTAAAATATATAATAATTTTAGATTTTTTATAATGATTTTTATTTGAGGGACAGGACCCGTCCCATTCCGGTCCGGTCCCGTTCCGTGAGGAAGAAGGTCCGCGTGGAATTGGAAAAAAAATAGTGAATCTCGTCCTGGTCCCGTCCCGCAAAAATTACACGGGACGACCCTCATCCCGTCCCGCGCCCACCCCTACAGTACAGTGCAGTACGACTTCGGACCGGTACTCACCCACATGGCCACATTATTAAATTTAAGGCGCCCACCTTATGAGACTTTCTTGGCAACTTGACATTTTTTCTTTATAAACAAATTTAGTTTGGATGGAGTGGGACCTGCAATCCAACTTTAGTATTGTTAGAATTTGGGACTTGCAAAACTGTTTTCATAAAAATGTATGTTTTTTGGTCAAAATATTTGTTGACGGAAATTTTATTATTTGTAATCTTGACATAACACATGCACGTCCGTAGTATCTTAGAGAGGCATTTATGATTACAAAAGATACTACTTTTTTTTTTATAGAACAAAAGATACTACTTTTTTTTGGGTGACCCTATATACACCGCAAATCCACGATTAGCGTTGTTAATGAAACGTCGAATGTGACGTTGTAGAAACGTTGGATTTCACGTTGCAGCAACGTTGGTTTCGAGGTTGTCATTTGTCCTACACAACGTTGTGAATTGAAGGAAGTTGAGCGGGTCGGACACTTTAGCAACGTCTAATCCGACGTTGCTAAAGTGGGCATCGTCGGGCCAGGCAGCAACGTTCAATACAACGTTGCAATATGAAGACAATGTTAAGTCTGGCATTTGTACCAGCAACACTTGGATCAACTTTGAAGTTCTATTATCTTTGTTTTTGTTGGGTAGGATGTTGGCGAAAACTTAGTGCGATGTACGCATCTTTTATTTTGTTGGGGCGTTTTGCCCCTCGCGGAGGGTTTTCAAATATGATTTGTGGTTATTTCAAGGAAAAACACGTTACATGAAAACATTTAGACTGCCTCATTTTTCATATTAATGATAGAAGATTACAGCAAAAATAACTTAGTTAAGAAGTTTTTCCGGGTCGCTGCCATGTCACACCTCAGAGGAAATCATTGTTGTTCTCTTCCTCTGATGGTGAAACATTTTCCGGCGGCACTACGACGACCCGGAAGCGAGCGTTGCCTAAGTAGCTAAACATCAAACCCGCGCCTACCCGCACGCCACGCGATCTCGCGAACGTATTCCATCCTTGTGCGAGCCAGAGTGCCCCGGAGCTGTTGCGCTCTACCCGGATGCTGGTGCCTCTCCTCCCTGTCCCATTAGTCAGCGTTATTCTTTCGACGCCCCCCAGCCCGTATTCTTCCTCGAAGTTGGAAGGCAGAGGTTGCAGATGTCAAGATCTACTTAGTGAGTTGGGACCGTTGTAAATCGGATGTGAGACCGAAGGGGGCTTACCAGTATTTGTGTGAGCGAGACGTCTTCTACCCACCAGAAAAAATCCCTAGGGTCGCTCCCTGTGACCGAGAAGAAAGGTCTTGGTGTGTTACCGACCGCCATCTCTTCTTCCGTCAAACGAGATGTTGTAATTTCGACCCTCGCATGGCGTAATTTATAGTGGGAAATCCTTTCTCGTTTTTTGTGAGGCTTCCTTACTACAACGCCAAATATGACGTTGTTAAAACGTTAGATTAAACGTTGCAGCAACGTTTAATTGGATGTTGTTACAACGTCATATTAAACGTTGTGTTATGTGAACTCCCATAACAACGTTTAATTGGACGTTGCTAATTAGGCCATCTATAAATACATCAACATTTTGCGTTATTGGCATACACGAAACACACGTAATGGCATCAAGCCCAAATTCCTTTGTCAAATATGCCAAGTTCAATGATGGAACCCGTTTCGTTGTTGAAGTGGGGAGACACCCTCGTTCGCCTAAGGAGGATGCTTGCAACTGCAAGCATATGAACTATACACATTATTTTCGATGCAATCTACTTTCTGTGCAGGTTTACCGTATCCTGGAGATGTCAACAGAGTTGCAGTTCGGGTGTCAGGAGTGTGATGACGACCCTGCATCGTACTATACACGGATGATTGAGCAGATAACGGATATCCTGGTCGTTTTGTACGACGACATGTCTCCGTCGCGCTGTCGCAGAGTAGCAGAGTATGCAGTTGATACAGTAGTGCGCCCTGCCCAAGATCTGATGACAACATATGCGTTCCAGCAGGTGCAGATTAGTATATACCCAAACATTCCTAAAGAGTCGGTCGGTAGTTGTTCCGTTTAATACAACAACCCTTGTTGAAATGTAACATTAAAACCCGTTTGTAATTTTAGATATGGGGCCAACTGATGTTTGTTTCGGTCGAACGATTGCTTTTTTATATTGTTTCTACGTCTTCATAACAACAAACATTCAACTTTCAACTCTGAACTTCATAGAAAAGAAAACAAACAAATACGACACAGATAATTCCAACTTTCATGACTCCTAAACATGGTGTAGAGGGCGACCTTCCTGAATCCGCAATGCTCTAAATCTATCAAATTGGTCTTGGAATGGAGTATCCCATCCGTTGACGCTCGGGTGATGGTATGCCGTCCATTCATGCGTTGGAGGAGGTAAAGGGGCGTTGGGATGTAACCATATCTGCAAAAAGGGCAAAAAGTATAGTATAATGTTAAGTGGGGTAATTAATGATAGTTAATTTATGGTTGGAGTGAGATTATACTCACCGCTGCGAAATGATCTTGGTTCCCGATGCATGCCATGCCCAGTATGGCCTCTTGAGGTGCGCCATTTGGTTGTTCGGTGTACATAGGGAGGCATGTGAAGGGCATGTGCCAAGATAAGACGACAAGGGGCACCTGGTAGATGGTTGTGAACACAAGACCCATGATAGGCAACTCGATCCAGTATCTCCGGTCACCTCCCACTCTGCTGGAGTAACTCTGTAGGTCGACAAACTCCCGGATCGAATACCCTCCCATGTAACAACCAGCGTAAAGGTGATCGTTATGCTCCAGATGGTTACACAATAACCCTTTCATATCTGCGAATCGTGCCTCCCCTGGCCGTAACATCAGCTGCCCCAAAGCTCGATATCCGCAGTGACCATCTCCCACGGTGTTGACGGCCGCCGCAATGTGCCTGAACATGAAAGGGTCCACATTGTTGTCTCCCCAGCTAACTCCCCAATACTGTGCGTCAGACGGATGTCCGGACTGTCGGTCCCTACCGTGGCGACCTGCTCTGGCTTCCTCCCTTTCAAAATTCGCCCGATTTTGCTCAGATCGCAAGGGATTCGTTCTGCACGGGTTCCTCCTCCCTCTAGGTCTGCCCTTTGACCGTATGCTACCCCGCTTCGGTGGGTGCAATTCAGGGTCACAAGCTTCATTAGATGCAGTGTACGAAGCCGACCTGGCATAGGGTAAGATCGCATTGTCCGATTCATCCCACGTCAGATCCATCCAAAATGGGTGGATGTAGTCGGGTGTTATTTGAATTCCTTCATCAACAAAACGCTGAACGTTGTGCACACAAGGTATCCCATGGCATATTCTCCAATGACGGTCGACGCACTCTGAAGCTACTGTTTTGTCGACAACTTTCCTCCAATGACCGTAGAGAAGTTCGAAACACTTCTTTGAAACCACGTGCTTAATCTGATCGAATAAGGGGACTTCGTGTGCGTTAGTTGGCCACTTGAAACGATCTATCTCCAACACAGTCTGGATCTCGTGCACCTGACATTCATTCACCCGATGAATGGCATCCACCACGACACAGAAATCACCAGTGGACGAGTGTAATTCTTCCTTCAACACTTTATGTTGGCCTTCAACCCTACAGAATGCATCATGTGCTTGAGGTGAACGACTGTTGAAATGTAGTAAAGGAGTGACAAGGGTAACGACGAAAACGATATGCGTACCTATTGGTTGTCCTCGTTCCAAAGTGTAGGACGTGGTCGGTGTAACATCTGACAAGGCTCGTCCGGTGGATGAGCCACACTGTTTCCAGATACCCCATGATCCCGGGAAAGGGCTGCCATTGGGCGTGAAGAAATCTACGCCGCCTCTCGAACGACTCCTCCGTCGAAGACGAGAATAAACCCCACACCTGATTCTTGAATAGAGTTGAAATTTCCAGATTTTTTGTAATCTTCAAAGCGGTGTCTTCACAGTTGCGAGTCACATGTAACCAGCACAGTAGATGTTGCACCTCGGGGAAGACGGCCCTAAGTGCAGCCATAAGGTCGATAAGGTGACCTGTTTATCACTTTCTTTGATTTTAACTACATATGTCGAGTAAGATTGTTTCCCTTATATCATTTTCTGAACATAGGTCGAGTGGATACCTTTCGGCAGAGACTTGGATTTCGCTGGTCAGTTTCGCTCCTCCACCTATCGAGGCACCCTCAGATTCTGTGGCATCTTTGAGCCGTACATGCTAGACAGGGTGCTCCGAAAGTTCGGCCGCGTGCAGGAGCAGCCATTGAGCGTCATCCCTCCGTCCTTCATGCAGCGCCCGTTTCGCCTGCAGAGGCGTTACATCTTGACGTTCGACATGCAGCACCACCGTTGGGCAGATCAGGACGATGAGAGATTCTACCCTGTCACTGGTCACAGGAGGACGATCGAGAGCTGTCAGGGAGGCGTCACAGCTGACTACCTCGCTTGGTTCCAGTCGCAGAGTCGAGGTCATGTGTTGCCCACGACAGTGGTACTACCTGGTGCTCCTCCGGCTGCGCCTACCCACCCAGACGACGACATCGGACTAGATGAGGATGGGGATGAGGTTAACGCTGGGACTGCTGCTCGCCAGGCCCGGGTCGACGAGATGACCCATGCCATTCAGGCATTGGTCGGGCATCCCCATCTAGACCAGATGTATGAGCATTTCATGGGCTACATTCGATCTCTGCAGTAGATACATTATCGTCCCTTTGTTTATGACATACATTTCGTATTTTTTCGGTATGCTATATTTGTGTATTTCGTATTATTTGCGTTATTATTTTCGATGGTTTCTACCCGATCACAACAACAAACAATCACATGCAAACGCTTCACTTCATAGATAACGATCAGATTTCACATCGAGGCATTACTAAAACTAACAAATTACATACATCGAGGCATTACTAAAACTAACAAATTACATACTTCGACGCATTACCACAACTAACAAATACAAAATCGATAACAACATAATTCTTTCTTCATATCGACCATTCTATTCTTAGTTCGTCTTCGGAATTATTTTAATCTTTAATTCATTGAATGGAAAGGTGGCGACCTCTTTATTTGCTCCCCTCACTATTATTCCTGCCGTTTGAGCCACGTCAACGTGGTCACATCTGTTTACATCGGCGAAGAATGACCGGATATGTTGAAGTAGAAGATCACCAACCTTTCACTCGTAGGCTCCACGAATGCCCGGATGAAAATCATTGCACTCCAGACACCCGACCCGCAAGGGTGCAGAAATGTGATTCTCTTTTTCACAAACGACCTGAAACAGTGCGCATGGATGCATGCCTCTGTATTCTGGACTGCTGCAAGCACATTTGGACTCCTCCGGGGGCATTGGGTACCGAACCCTTTCGATTGCATAATCAATTCTGCCCGTGGAGCCTACTACTCCAGATGTAACCGGCTCCATGGAAGGATTGAAAATGTGGAAGGAATGAGAATGTGGAATTGTTGTGTTGAGTTATTCAAGGTCCTCATTCCCTTTTATAGGAGTGGTTGGTTACCTGGAAGTAGTCACAACGTCAAATCTGACGTTGTGACAACGCCAAATCCGACGTTTCTAAGCCTGCCCCTAGTTTGCCGCTGGGGATTTGGAGGTAGCAGCAACGCTAAATTTAACGTTGTAGCAATGTCCAAATAAACGTTGCTAAGCCCGACGGAGCCCGTTGGCATCCAGGGTACAACGTCCGATCCGACGTTGTAACAACGTCTGATCCAACGTTGTTACAACGTCGGATCCCCTACACTTGGGCAATTTCCCCAACAGATGAAACGTCAAATTGGACGTTTTTGCAACGTTTAATCCAACGTTGCTGTAACGTCCAATTCGACGTGTCATTTGCGGTGTATATAGGGAACGCGCTTTTTTTTAGAACAAAAGATACTACTTTTGGGTACATACTAAGTTCAAACTAATAATGTTCACAATCAACCTATTGTGTGTATTTTGTTTTTTCATCATGTCGCGGTGTGCCGTAGCACTTTGAAAACAACCTTCTAAATCAACCATTAAGAAGTCGATGAATATTTCCTTAATTTGGAGGAAAGAACATGTATAATAGCACTTGTATCAGAAGTTTATAGGAGTGTAGTGGAATTTCATCGTGAAATCAATAAAACTTTATGCATAATCAATGTATGATTGATCTCTTTGCATAGGCATTGGCCTCCACTTAAAATACCTTTCAATGTATGCTCGGGCTTGTGCATTGGAAGGTTCAGGTAGCCTAATGAAACAGGACTTCCAAAATTTTAGAGCTCAATATTAGTTGTATTTGATATATAATAAAGGTCTTCTAAAATGTTTTCATTGTTCAAAGTAGATCACTAGTAGTCGCGGCTAGTATAAGGCAGACCCTTCCACCCGTGTTCGAATCCCATTACGGTCCAGTTTTTTTCCCCTTTCCAAGATCCTTTAACGCTAAGTTATATTTGATATACTAAATTATTGTTGTTTATTCATTTGAGTTTCAAACATTTCTCCTTTTAGGAAAAACTCACAAAAAAATTCATCATTATATAAATTAGCAAAACTCACAAAAAAATTCATCATTATATAAATTAGCTCACTGTTACTATTTTTTTAATTGTGATAGGAAATTACAAAATATAGAATTTACAATATTTTATGCAAAAAAAATAATAAAAATAATAAAAAGTTAGCATCTTATTCCTATATTTTATAACACATTTTATCTAACACATTTATATAAAATTAATTTACCAATCATATAAATAGAGCCTAATTTTTTCGAAAAGATTGGCGCGACCCTGTGTAAAGTTCTTGTATTTGTTGCTCTTGTGTTCCTTATATGGATCGGAGATCACGCAATAGGCTTATGCATGAGGAAATCAGGTGGAGCAACAACTTTTCCATTAAAAAAGAAGAAGTTGTTTTTGCATCTATTTCTGAAAGGACTTTTTAGCTAAGTGTCCATTTTTAACAAGGCATTTTACAAAATGTCCACTTTGATATTCCCTTTTGTAAAATGTCCTAATATGACACTTTTGCCCCTCTTTCCCATTCCCTTCCTTCCTTCCCATTTTTATTTTGATCATTGACCGATCAAAGTCAATGAATTTGGTGACACAACTTTGATGACAAAAATAAAAATTGGTGACAACTTTTTATTATTATTATTTTTTTATACGAGATTAGTGTCACCACCTTTATAAGTGGTGACACCGGTCAATGACTTAGGTGACACATGTATGAAGATAAACAAATTTTTTGGTGACAATTTTTTTTTACGAGATTAGTGTCACCGCCCTATCGCTGTCACCACAACCAATATCGCTGTCACCACCACCCATATCGCTGTCACCACCCTTATTGCGGTCATCACCTCTATCGCTGTCACCGCCCTATCGCTGTCACCACTTCTATCGTTGTCACCATCACCCCTATCGCTGTGACTACCACCTCTATCACTGTTACCACCACCTCTATCACTGTCACCAACACCCATGTTATTGCCACGACCCTTATTGTTGTCACCACCTCTATCGCTATCACCGCCTTATCGCTGTCACCACTCATATCGCTGTCACCACCACTCCTATCGCTGTCACCACCCTTATTGCTGTTGCCACCTCTATCGCTGTCACTGCCCTATCGCTGTCACCACTCCTATTGTTGTCACCACCACCCCTATCGCTGTCACCACCACCTCTATAGCTGTCACCACCCTTATTGCTGTCACCACCCCTATCGCTGTCACCACCCTATCGCTGTCACCACTCATATCGCTGTCACCACCACTCCTATTGTTGTAACCACCACCCCTATCACTGTCACCACCACCCCTATCGCTGTCACCACCACCATATCGTTGTCACCACCTCTATCGCTGTCACCACCACCCCTGTCGCTGTCACCACCCATATCGCTGTTACCACCCCTATTGTTGTTACCACCCCTATCGCTGTCACCACCCATATCAATGTCACCACTCCTATAGCTGTCACCACTTCTATCGTTGTCAACACCCCTATCGCTGTCACCACTATCGGTGGTGACACATACAGTAGCAACTTTTTTTGTGAGATGATTGCAGTGACACTGTCGGTGGTGACACATACAGTAGCGACTTTTTTTGGTAATAGATTTGTTGTTCGAGTTTTTTTTACGGAATCACTGTCAGCACCATTATCACTGTCACCACTGATGTCACCACCCTTGTTAGAGGTGACACTCTTGGTGACACATGTAATTTCATGAAAAATTTAAAAAAAAATAGTGTAATCAAATCCAATATGACCAAAATAAATAAATAAAACATATAATTTCATGAAAAATATAGTGTAATCAAACACAATCTCTACGAAAAATAGTGTAATCAAGCATTCAATCGAAGAACTTGATACAAAAATATCAAATGTGACAATTTTGATGGATGCATGTGGTGACATATAAATATACGTGGATATATAATAATTGCCTGTATATAACAAATTTTCTCTTACCCACCAACCTACATTGACTACCCAGCCCATACATATATACAAATAGCTACCACCTACCCACCTAGTTCAATTACACAGTACAAAGTAAAATGCTAACATTGCTCAGTTCAGCAAATTCAATTGCACACGAAATCCCTATCAATTGCACAGTAACAGTAAATTCAATTGCACAGTACCAAGTACGAAATTTCACCACCCATGCAAATTTCCCTTCAGAAATTCACTTCAGACAGAAGTTATTCGTCTAAGCTAATATCTACATGATTTTGTAAGGAGGTGAATGAGCTGAAATGTATATAGACATTGAGTTTCTCATATTCAACTGATGAAAGGAAGTCCAAAAACCAAGTAATCATGATCAGAATGTTTGCATTTACCTCCATCTATATCTGTGTCACCATCGCCATGGGTGATCCACAAGTTTGGTAGAAAGATAAGACCCCATAAAACAGTAAGGAAGGAGATAGAGACTTTGTACAAACGACAGGGCCGTGCCGATCTTTTCAGGGGCCCTGTGCTAAAAATTTAAGTTCGATTTATATTATTAATAAATTAATTTAATATACTGGGATGTTGTTGTTGTATAAATGTGTTAGATAAAATTTGTTATAAAACATAGGAATAAAATGATAACTTTTTTTTTATCAAAGTTTTTGTATCAAAATATTATAAATGATTCTTGCAAAAACTTCTATATTTTGTAATTTCCTATCATAATTCAAAAAATTAGTAATAGTAAACTAATTTATATAATGATGAATTTTTGTTGTGAGATTTTCTTTAAAAGAGAAGGAGAAGGGTTGGAAATTCAAATGAATAACAACAATAATTTATAATTTTATTTTCCTTAAAAAAAAGAAGAAGCTCCGGAAGTGAAATTTTTTAGCCTTAAAAATCTTGTAAAGGGGAAAAAAAGAAATTTTGAATGAAATGAGATTCGAACACGCGTGGAGCCTCAACTTCCCCTGCAATGCGTACCACCAGTGAGCCATAATGTAGAGTTGAAACATTTTGAAAAACTTTTATTATATACAGAATATAACTAATATTGGGCCCTAAAATTTTGGGGGCCCTGTTCCGTTGAACCACCTGAACAGGCTAATGCACGGGCCTGACAAACGATTCCTGCCAACTGACTTCTCCAAAGCTCTTCGCTGAAGAAGAGATCTGCGCGATCTCTGCATTGCACATCAATCCAATCCAAAGCAACACCACCAAATCCAGTCCTAGAGTCATCAGAATAATCGTCGCGCCGAGCCTTCGATCTGGCCTTCGGAGCAATTAGATCCGATCTTCTTTGTAATTCAAACGATGACAGATTCCTCTAATTGATAGTACCTGCCAGGACGTGACCTAGATCCAGGTCCGATCCGATCTGGCCTTTGCATTCGCAGCTAGAGGTTCGAACTCGGAGGAAGAACGACGGCGATGAACGCTGTCACCAGAGTTACCGCGACATCGATTAAGCATAACACCTCTCGGCCAAAGCGAAAATCAAAATCAAAATCAAATTGGAATAAATGAAATCGATGATGATGATGAGAATTGAACCGAAATCGGACTCCTTTAAGAGATCGGCGCCGTCGGTGGATCTGAGGCCGGGTCGGCATCGGAGTCGATGAAGGAGGTGCCATGGGAGACGAGTCCAAGAGATCTATGATCACGGAGGGATCACATATCGAGAAGTAGATGATGAAGAGGACGAGCGCGAGGATGAATCAAACCTTGATTCGTAATTGCCAGGGCGATTGAACAAAGCAACAGAATGAAGAGGACGACGAATGAGGGTTGTTGCTGTGTAATCAAACGAGGAAAGCCTCCGCTCTTCACCGCCCTCTCCGACATTGATGACCAAGAGAGCATCCGCTTTCTCGCCTCCCTCCCTCAGATCCGTGGGAACTCCATGGAGAAGGTGAGGCGTCCACTGTATCTAAGCGAGGTTAATTAATAACAAGGGTAAAACGGGATTAAAAAGTTTATGGACATTTAACAAAATGATAGTTTAGGTGGACAATTAGCAAAAGGGATATAGAAAAGTGGATTTTTAGGCAAATAACTTCTTTATGAAACGCCATATCAAATGCAACAACTTTTCCATATGCTGCCTTAATATCTAACTAGACCAAATATATTTAATATATGTAGAGAAAATGTGTGCTTGGTTGCATATCTTTTGACGGCATATCCTAAGGTTGGATTCGGCTTTTAAGTGATTACGTACTACTTCATTTTTTTTTATTAGGTAAAAATTCGAGTTCAGGCATACCTGTAACTCGAGGGCCGACTAAGTCATTAGACGGAAACCGTCAATACAAACAGATCACAACCATCACAAAACAACAGAGAAGAAAGAAACACCCAATCAACCCATACAAGACATCAAAACGGCATAGAAGTCGATGGAGAACCAAGATGCGCCACGAGTGCCACGAACGCAGGAGAGTGCAAGGACTCTTGACAATACCCCAACCGGAAAGGGCGACTCCTGAGGATGAGAGGATCGCCGACGTTGCCCCCACCTAGATGAAGGATCTTCGATGACCACGAATACATCCACGATCCGTCGTCGATCAAACAGGACACCCGATACTGCAATCCACCAACGAACAAACGCAGACACACCAAAACACCGACCCAACGCCGGAAGACGGAGCAAATACGAGCAAAAAAGGAGGATCAATCAACCATCAGAAATGTGAAAGAAGCTCCCGGGCCAAGCAGGTCGGTCAGGGAGCAAAATTATTCCTATTTATATAAAATTGTCCAAACCCTAACGGGATTTAGTACGCACCCTTTCGAGCGAGATTAATATAAGGATGTTTATATATATAACTTTTTTTTTCAACGGGCCGCTTCGGGCCCAAGGCATATCCTTGGGCCCAAAGCACCAAACCTGGGCCAAGGATACATGCCACGTTTCTCACACAACATCAGGAGAAGGGAACCCTTGTTGTAGATCGTCGCCGCCCACCACCGGGAAAGGGATGATGAGGGCGAGCGGGCAGAACCCTGACCTAGCCAAACCACCATCACCGGCAGCGAGCAGACGACCGGAAGGGAGCGAGAAATTAAGGAGCATCGAGAATCGATGGAGAAGCCCTCGGTCGGCCAACACCAACTCGGTGTATGGATCGAAGACGATGATTGACAGCCCGAGAAGAGTGGGCTGGAATTTCAAACCCTAGATCCGAAATCAAGGCAAGGTGAGTCGAGATGGCGAGGAACGGACCTCGAATCTCGAACGCCACTCCACACCAGAAGAAGCCCCAAGAAAAAGGGCAGTCCTGGGAAGAGAGTGTCGTAGACGACTCGGAAAAGAGAGATCCGAGCGCTAGTGGCGGAGGGAGATCCCATCACAGCAGCGCCGTGTTGAGATGGGTACAAGACCCGGAATAGAGAGCCGGCGTGGTGGATTTTGACCTCCGAAGAGGGGTTTTTATCCTTCGAGGAGGCAATTTACAATCTCCGAAGAGGGATGTGTGCTTGGGTAGGAGAGATGTGGTCCGGCCGACAACCGTCGGCGCAGAACCGGTCGTCGATCCACCAACAGCGCCGGAGCACCGAGTGGATAGACGCGCACAGGTGAAACCGGAAAGACGAGATGCGCAGAGGTAGAAGAAAACAACCGATAACCATCAGATACACCGACGACGAATTTCGAAAGCATCCAAGAATAGATCTAGGATATTGATTAGTGGAGAGCATGACTTTTTAGATCTAGAAATCCAGATTGGGGTAGAAGGAAGTTTGGGATTTTGAGATGTTTGGGGGAGCGTGGGAAATATCCCAAGCGCGTTCTTCCATCCCTCAAAAGAGGTTTTTTCCTTTCGGAGGGGTTTCACACCTGGTAACCATTTCGGAATGGCTCACCGGAAAGGACATGTGGGGTTTCACACCTGGTGAGTGTATTACGTACTGCTTCATTAATAGATCAATGTATATGGATGACCTGCATTAGAAGATACGAAATGCAAGTGGTATGTATAGTAGACTAGTAGAGACATATCAGTATCACTATACACCAAGTGTCAAGTGGAACCGTTGACATTAAGTCTATGATACTCCTATGTAAGAGTAATAGTCCATCCCAGCCCACTATGTAAGTGGTATGTATAGTGATACTTTTTTTTTGTCTCGGGTGGGTGTTTTATGGACGTATGTCCTGAATAGCATCACATTTTGTCCAGGGCAACTTTTTTGTTGGTACTCGCCTGTGGTTCTCAAGTCTATTACAAATTCTCTTAACTTCATTACAAATTAAAAAATTGAAAATTGTCATAAATAAACTAACATTTGAATGAATAATGTTCAGGATGGTGTTCAAAAACATAAATTACCATTGAGACAATATACATTCAAGTGAATTGAATCATACGATTTAACATCAATAAAAAATGATTCCAGATTTTCACAACATCATCGCATACGATTTAATTAACATCAATAAAAAAAACGATTCCGCAATAATAAAGAACATACTAATTGCAAATACGAAACTAGATCTACGATTATTTTTTCATAAATGAAGTCGAAATTCGAGTCGAGTTTCCTCGAAAACCAAACATATTGCAAAGAAAATTTCACAAATCATAATGATTCACATCGAATAGAAACCAAGAGAGATCGAGACATACCATATATGTGAATGGAAATGGAAGAAAACTCTCTCGCCGTGGGATGTTCATATCGACATGAGATGTTCTTCGCGTCACCGCGTGATGCCGCCACACGAGAAGGCCGGAACCTTAGCAGATTGCAACGGTGCAAATATGCTCGGGTACCCCAAAATCTAGATTTTGCAAGAACTCTGATCGAGCGATGATCTAAAACTTGCGATTTGAGATCATATTGAGAAAAGACATGGGGAAGATTATGAAAAGATGGAGATATAAACCTGGTAAAAGGAAGAATCAGTTTGGAGGAGGACCGAAGGCGATTTCGAATTTTCGATTCTTTCTCAACCAATCCTGTCGATTGTAACAGAGCGCGGTTGGCGAACATCAACAGTACGTGAGAAGGCTGGTGGTCGAGAAGATCAACACAGACTTTGAGAAGGTCGTGGATTCATCTCTTGTTCGGGCCTTCCTCATCCTTCTCTCAAAGAGATCAAGATTGGTAGATATAGAGAAAGACGCAAGGAGTAGGGCTATGCAGAAAAATACGACACGGTTGACATGACACGAAACCGCAACAAAAACAACACGAAAAAACACGAAACGATATAGATACGACACGACTATGACACGAAACGGTAAAACACGATAATAAATGTGTCGTGTTCGGATCGACATATTTACCTTATCGGGTATCCGACACGACACATTAATTTTTTTTTAATATTGATAATCGGTTATGATACTACAAATAAATTAAATGTATTAGCGTAACAAGAATGTCAGATAACTCAGCTGGTTTTGAAAGCGCAAGGGTTTGGGCAATAGGCAGACGGTCAAGATCGACTCTCGATCTCTTCCAATTTATCTATTTTTTTCCTACTTTTTGTCTAGGGTTGCTTAGAACTTGTTAGCAGTAGGTTATATCCATTGTATATAAAAAAAAACCTCCCCCGGGAGATGGAGAACGCGCTCCCTCACGCGCCCCCAATTCTAGTTGACAAAACCACGTCTCAAACCCTTGTTCTTGCGAGCTCTTCCCCTAAATCCCCTCGATTTGCCTTGCTTTGGCTAAATCAAGTGCAGATCCGAGTTGTACTCTCCCTTCTTATCAGATCCGTGCTCAAATCTGGGGGAAATCTTGGCTTTCCAAGCCAATTTCAATTCTTTCGATGTATTTGCGTAGTCCTTTTCCCCCTTCTGCGATTTGGACTGACGGTGGCTCGGTGGTCCGTGAAAATCAGGGAGCATGTCAAGCTTTATGTGGTGAAAGACTATAGAAAGAGAAAGAAATCGCTCTCTGGTGTGGGCGGGGATTCCGTAGACTACTGGTTCTATGTTGGCGCTTGGTTGGGTCTCGGGGGTGTGGCGCTTCGTTTCACTGCTGTGGTCTGGTTGTTGCTCCTCTTTTCGAGTTTTCGGTGCCTTGTGCTCGATGGGTGTTTGCCTCCTGAATTTTTAATCCCGGCTGAACTGCTTACCATCAGCCTCTTTCTCCTTGGCGCTTCGTTCTCTTGGCCCCTGGTGGAAGGGGTTCTGGCGCTGCTGCTCCGGTCCGGCGGCGCTCAGGGGAAGGATCTCTTCACTGTGTTTTTGGGGCTGGTTGCTGAGGCCTATTCGAGCTTGGAAGGGGCGGTCTATGGGCCTTTGGCTTCTCTGGCCTCGCTGTTGGTGGAAGTCCTGATGCGTTTCTTTCCCAGGTATCACAAAAAGCTTATTTGTGAATTAATTCTTCTTCAAAAAATCAATGTTATAATCAACTACATAACAATACTCATGACGTCCACTAATTTGATGTTACTTTTGGCTCAACTGCTGCGCATTGTTCATTTATTCACCATATATTGGTGCCTACAAAACCTGGTGTTAGAGGTTTCCTCTTCACCCCCTACCCCCCGATTTGGAGCCTTGAACAAACTGTGGAACTTGGGGCTTTTCTTGCTTCTTTCTCCAGTTCTGATGAAGAAGTGTCCTTCTTAAATCATGTTACTGAAAATCTAAGTCTTGTTTCGGCTGTCCTATGGCTTTGCTCTAATTGCTGTTGTTTCTTAACTAGAACACATCACTTCCTGGATCATATCCCTTATGATGTTTTTCAGGGGTTTACAATGTTTAGATTCATGAGTTCCAACTTTAGTAATCCCAGGGCGGATGGTCTCTAGCCTGATCGTGATGCTAGACAGACGTTCAGTAGCTTTGTTAAGCTATTAGGTAAAATCCTTTATGGTGTGTTAAATAATTTACTTCAAATTAGTCTAGCTGAATCGTTCTTTGCACCTTCTGTTGCTCTTCATGTCTCTTTTGCTAAGATTCATGAGTTTGAGCAGCTAGGTGTACATGACCTCCGTTATTCCGCCCCTGGATTTTGCAAACTTGATTCCCGTGAATTGATTACATTGCCCCTGTTGAAGGGAATGGGAAAAAAAAATCAATACAATGGACTTTGCTTATATCTTTACCAACCTTATTTGGTTTTCTTTGTTGGCCAAATTATGTAAGTGCTTTCATTTTCAGCTAATTGGTTTCTGTGAGAAAATAGTGTGGTGGAAACCCTGCAGGAAGGGCGTCACGATCTCTTTGATGGTTTTCTGTGGAATTTGGTATTCTTTCTATGCTTATACTCTCTGGAGCGGCTGGTGTAATTTTGCTTGCTCCAGCCCTGTACATCTTAGATTGGATAGACAGCTTCTGAATGTAACTATGAATATGTACTGTTGTGCTAGCTTTTTGCGTATTCATTGTAGCCACGATGTCGGTTGGTTGTTAAAAAAAATGGTTTAATGTGTTTGGGTTCTGTCTTGGCCCTTCTCTAGCTGTTCGATCAAAAAATTTATGCAAATATATCATCTACATCATCATCTACATCAATATCTCAGTAAGTTGGTATTTTGGTATGAGGATCCTTACACCTTGTCCTCATATCTCGGAAGGTTATATATGAAGATCGCCTTTTGGAATTGTAGGGGTATAGGGAAAAGAACATTCTGGAGAGAAATTAATAGTCTCTGCAAAAACAATCACATCCAATTAATAGCTCTCGCTGAAACAAAACATGAATCCATTCCTGATGATAAAACTTGGAAAAACGCTGGTTTCGACGAGGCTATTTGGTCACCTGCAACTGCCTGTTCGGGTGGCCTTGGTATTCTTTGGAAATCATACCAACTATCAAACGAAATTATCACCATTAACATCCATTTGCCACGCATTATTGGTCTTCGGTACGAAAATTTAAATGACATGTTTCAGTGCCTTCTTCTGTTCGTTTATGCCCCGCCGCATCCCCAGGATAAAGATTCATTCTAGGATTCATTAACTTCAATTGTGAGGGACTCTCCTATTCCTTGTATCATCATAGGAGACTTAAACGAAATTTTGTGTTGTGATGACAAGTTGGGCGGAGTTATTCCCCGCCCCTCCCGTTTCACTAGGCTTCTAGAATTTAAAAATACTTGCTCTCTTTTGGACATTCCTACATTCGGTAACCCATTCACTTGGAGAAAAAGCTCTGACGAGGAAGACAACATCTATGAAAACCTTGATCGTGTGCTAGCTCCTCACCAGATTATCCAAAAATTCCCTAATCTAATTACTTATAACGGGGCCTTCTCGTCATCCGATCACTGTCCTATATCAATAACTCTTGAAAATGGCTCGGTTTTTAAAGCTCCTCCTTTCAAGTTCGAGAACGCCTGGCTTCAGCGGAAGGACTTTCGGAACATTGTTAAACAATCTTGGCGAGCCTCTTGTCCTGGCTCACTTATGTATCAATTGATGTTTAAACAGAAAATTCTCAAGAAAAAAGCTAAGGACTAGAATAAACATACCTTCGAAAATATTTTCCGTCAACTAAATGAGGTGGAAAATGAACTTATTCAAATTCAATCTACCCAAATCAGGGGTAATATCCAATCAAATAATAATAATAGAGAAAAGAGTCTTATTACTAAAAAGGAAAATCTCCTCCGGTTCCAAAAAACCTTTTGGAACCAAAGAGCTAAAACAAAACATCTCAAGCTCTCAGATTCTAATACATCGTATTTCCATCGGGTTGCGTCTGGGCGTAGGCACAGGAAACAAATCCGAAATATTACAACAACTGAAGGCACTTTGATTATAGGTGAGGAGAATGTGAGAAATGAGATTAGGAGAGACTTTCAGAAGAGATTTACAAAAGAATCAACAGATGATAATCTGTTAAATGAAATGTTACACCTAATCAACCCTTCTATAACTTCTGAGGAAAATGATTTCCTTATTCGGATTCCGTCTAATGCGGAAATTAAAACGGCAGTGTTCAGTCTTGGAATTAATAAATCGCCCGGCCCTGATGGCTTTACAACTGAATTTTACAAGAAATATTGGGATATTGTAGGTATTTCCATTATTAAAGCAGTAAAGGGTTTTCTTCCATTCGGGAAAACTTTTAAAACAAATAAACCATACGTTTATCTCTCTCCTTCCCAAGCTGATAACCCCACCAACACTAGTCATTATCGCCCAATTAGCTTATGCTCTGCGCTGTACAAGATAATATCAAAAATCTTAAAAGAAAGACTCAAATCTGTTATTGGTAGGATTATCCACCCCCTTTAAGGGGCCTTTGTGTCTGATAGGGCTATTCAAGACAATGTGCTGGTGGCGCATGAAATCTTCCACTCTTTCAGATCCCGGAGGGGTCGCGAGGGTTGGGTGGCAATAAAATTAGACATGGAAAAAGCTTATGATAGAGTAGACTGGAATTTCACGAAAAGGGTCCTAGAAAGATTTGGGTTTCACAACACTTTTATCTCATGGGTTATGGAATGCGTTACGACAATGTCTTTCTCAGTTCTTGTTAACAACGGACCCACTGACATGTTCTTTCCAACCCGTGGTTTGAGGCAAGGGGATCCTCTCTCCCCCTTCCTTTTCATTCTTGGTGCCGAAATTCTCGAAAGGAGCCTCTCTGCTGAAGCTTTATCATTTAGCAACCCGATAGGTTTCTCCTTCGGTAGAAATGGCCTGCGTATTCCTTTCCTTTCTTTCGCAGATGACATTATCATCTTTGCAAAAGGCAGCGTGGATGCTGGACAAAAAGTTAGAACAATAATTGATACATATTGTAAAGTTTCTGGACAAAAAATTAATTATCATAACTTGAGTTTCCAAACCACTAAAGGTATATCCAACACTAGAATCGCTGAGCTACGGAATTGCTTGAATATTACTAATGAAAACTCACTGGAAAAATATCTCGGTTGCCCTATTATTAATGGCAGAGTAAACAAAATTACGTTTGAAGATATTGTTTGCAAGTCAAAAGAACAGCTCTGCAAGTGGCGTGCGAGCGCCTTATCTCAACAAGGTCGAGCAGTCCTAATCAATTCAAACCTCTCTGCTAAACCGCAGTACGTACATTATGCAAAATTTCATGCTACCAAACTCAATACATAAAGAGCTAGATCAAATTAATAGGAAATTCTTCTGGAATAAAGATCTGCAACATCGGCCACTGATAAGTTGGGACAGGGCCTGTCGACCAAAAAAGTGTGGCGGTTTAGGCCTTAGAAAATCAAAAGAAATGAATGAGGCCCTCCAAATGAAGTTACTATGGAAAATTTTGGCGGAACCAGATAATGTTTGTGTTACGCTGATTAAACAAAAGTACTTACGATCTGCTTCCATCTTTGATTACAAGAAAGGTGGGGATATGTCCTGGCAATGGGCGAAACTAATCTCTCTAATTGACAAATTTAAGGCCGGTCTTATATGGTCAGTTGGAAATGGAAAATCTATCAGATTTTGGACAGATAACTGGATTACCACTTCCACCTTGTAGTCTCGAGAAGACTGTCCCCAAAACATTAATGTAAATGAAAATGTTAGCGACTACATTTTGGGTGTAGATGGTGGTCGGAGAAGCTTCATAATGTGTTACCCACAAACATTGTCAAAGAAATAACGGACATCCCGCTGCCCATATCCTCCTTTGAGGATCGCCTATATTGGTGGCCAGATAGGGCTGGGTGGTTCACAACGTCAAGTGCTTACAAACTTATCACTTCGCAATCATCTTGCGTAGTTGACATTAACGACTGGATTTGGAAAATTAATGTTCCGCCAAAGATAAAAAAATTTTTATGGAAAATTTGCCAGGATGGTCTCCCGACTGCTTCTAGGCTTGCTTCAAGGGGTGTTTCTGTGCCCTCCTGTTGCAGCCTCTGTAACAGTGCGACCGAGGATGAAGTTCACATCCTACTCGAATGTCCTTTTTCCCGTTCTCTTCACCAATTCACTCAAGGAATCACCTCGACTCTTGATAACATGGTCTTTCAAAGTCGGGACATAAATCAAATTCACGAGCAGAATCCTTTTTCCTTCGTTTGGTGGAATACTTGGTACGCTCGGAACCAACTCGTTTTTAGGAAGATTCCTATTCCACAAGGGGCTACCACACTTCACTTAATAAGAAATCAAATTCACGAGTGGAAAAAAACCGACAAATTGGATTCTACTCTAGACACATATCTCACATCGCTTTTGAAAGCAAACAAGCACCAACTCAAAAAGAAAAAGGGTAAGTATACTAAATGGCGTAAACCTCCAACTGAAATCTTCAAGCTGAATTTTGATGGTTCTTCACTAACTAATAAAGACAGCATGGCGGGAGCAGTTATCCGGGACTGGGAAGACCGACCAATCAACATAAGCTTTCAGAAACTTGGTTTTCAAAGTCCGCTCAAAGCCGAAACGCTTGCTTTAAAACTAGGTATCCAACAGGCCATAGAACTCCGTATTGAGAAAATCCACATCGAGGGTGACTCCTCCATAATCATTAATCATCTAAATAAACACACTACATGCCCATGGGAAATTGAGCTTCTAATGTCTGATGTAAAATTGTTGTTATCATTTATGAAAGAAGTATCCTTCTTTCATGTTCCCCGTTTGGGCAATAGAGTGGTGGATAGGGTTGCACACCTTTGCCACTCTGCCTGGGGTGACGATATTTACAACAATTCAGGTTTTCTTGACCTCATCCGCAAGGATGCTGTCGGGTAGAGCAGGCTCACCCGAATTCTTTCCTAATAAAAAAAAAAAGAAAAAAAAGTAGGTTATATCCCTCTCGCTCATCCGCCCAAAGGATCCTCAAGTCCTCAACCTCTCGCCCTCTCCTCTCGCTTAGTCGCTCGCCTAAAGGCCAAAGGACCATCTCCTCTCTCATCTTGTTCATAATCACTTGCTCGTTTTAGGAGGAGGAGAAGAGGAGGAGGGGGAACACGTACTCGACTAATCGAGCCATGTCTGCGTCTTCTAGAAGTCGAAGAGGACGGTCACCTGCGTCTCCCTTGATTTGGTAAATAAAGAGTGTCTCGGAGTAGAATGACATGTGCATCATCTTCTTTCTATCCTAAAGCCGAAATTTTGAATTGAAATTTGAAGCATTTATTATTTGTTTCGAATAGAATTGAAATGGTCCGAATGGATTTGTGGAGATTCATCCTATCCAATTTGATTTTTTGTTTTTAGAAATCAATTTCACAGATCAAAGAGTAATGAACTATTCAGATTGCAGATTGCAGATTGCCCAAGGAAGATTGGGGGAGTAATGATACGGGCGATCCGAAAAATTCAGAAAAAAAAAGAATTTTTTTTTAATTTATAAATGGTTCGTGTCGTGTTACATGGGTATTTGACACGAAACCGTTTCGTGTTTTCATGTCGGATACCCGGTACTTATCGTTTCGTGTTCGGATCGACTTTTTCAGTGTTATCGGTTTTGTGTATCCGACCTACCGTGTCGTGTCGTGTCGGATACCCGATTATGCACAGCCCTAGCAATGAGTGGTGCAGAGTCGATTGTATTGCACAACCCGAATTCTCCAACCGGTGTTACACGTGCTTTCTATCTGTGAGTGGGGGTTATTTTTTTCTTCTTTTTTTTTTTAACAAATTACTCCCTTTACGAGACATAATCTTGACTTTTCTTTAGATCACGTCTAAATTTACGTACACATATTAACACCATGTTTATTGGTGAGCCCTTATGCTCATCAATAAACCACCTGTAAATATATATAAAAAAAAAAGACGATTTTTTTTTTCAAATTAGTCAAAAAGAGGGAAAATATTTGGGAAGTAGCCAAAAATACAAAGTATTTTGGGATTTAGTCAAAGTAGGGGTAAAGTCGATGTTTCAAACAACGACTTTACCCCAACTTTTTTAAAAAATTATTAAAATAACAAAATCGCTGTTTGAAACAGTGACTTTGTATTTTTTTTAAAAAAATTATCGATTAAAGGTTAAAAATGATCAAATACTTAAAAAATACTGGGAAGAGTCGTTTTTTTTTTATTTGGTGTTGGAAGGAAAAAAAGGTAAAGGAGAGTAGGGGGAGGGAGAATAAAAGAGAGAGAGAGAGAGAGAGAGAGAGAGAGAGAGAGAGGACGGGACAAAGGAGAGAGAAAAAGATAGAAAGGACAGGGGAAAGGGGAGAAAGAGAGGAGTGAGGGTGCCACGTGATGAGGAGGGAAAAAAAAGGAGAGAGGGAGGAGTGAGAGTAAAGGTGTAAAAGTAGGCTAAATTAACAGGTTTGCTGAGCGCACGACCAATTTCTCGCCAAATACACGGTGGCTGCCATAGTTCCGAAAACCGCGAGAATCTAGGCTGCCACAGTTCCGAAAACCGTGGGGAATAATATTGCGACGGTTCTGAAAACCGGAGCAATTGTCGCTGCCACAGCTTCTCAAATTGTAAGAAAATTGTTACACCGCCAAGAAAAAACTATAAAAGGGGGCAATGGGGGAGACACCTTTCATTCTAGGCAAACAAAGCGGCAGTAGTGAGAAATTATTGTGAAACACAAGGTGAAGGTCTCGATTAAACGTCGAGGCTATTGCTTAATTTTTTTTCATTTGATCATGTCCGATCCAGAAGTATCACAAGATGAGGTGTCATTCAACCCCCACTATTACATTGACCCCGAAGAACTTGTTCAGAACCTCCAGGTACGATATAATCAATATTGCATTATAATTTATAGAATATTCGAAAGAAATATGTTTTTGTATGAAATTGTGAAATGATATTTGATATAGTGTTATTCGAAAAATAGAGTTTATAATTGTGAAATGATATTTGATATATAATGTAATATAGAATAATCGAGAAGAATAGCATGAAACATAATTTATAGTTCTAAAATGAAAGCTCGATATACTTGTGAAATGAGTTTTGATATATCATTTGAAATAGTAGTGAAATTATAATTAATAAATATGATAATGCACTTAAATGTAGAGTCAACACCAACCTATGGAAATGGGCACCGATTATTCGTCGATGTTTGAGCTTGCCGGAGTGTGGTATGACGAGAATAATATGAAGGGGTGGGCTCATTTTGTGGGTCGTGCAAAAAAACATGGTTCTCGTGTTACACCGGTCATGGAAGAACAAACGGACTGGATTTGGAACCTTCAGATTAGTGTGTGAGCTCTACGGTGAGCACAGAAAAATAGCAGTTATCGATATGGATTTCCCCCCGGCATCGACAAGGGTATTTACGTCGAGGAGATGCCGGTGTGAATTTGAGCTTGAGGGTCATCAACATGACGATGATAAGTGGACAATGCGTGTCATATGTGGCTCCCATAATCACGACCTCCCGGAAACCCTGCTTGGGCATGCCTATGCCGGTCGCATAACACCCACACAACAGAAGATGGTTTATCGTGATGCTACGATAGGGACAAGACCTCGCAATGTATTGTGTGGTCTTAAGATTGACGACAATGAGTGTGTTACCGACATCCGACAAGTGTACAATGCCATGTCGAATATGAAGAAAGATGAGACGGAGGGAAGGAGGGATCTACCACAAGCATTACACTCGCTTGATCAAAAAGGATACTACGTTGTATCGAGAAAGTCCCCTCAACTGGAACGTAACGAGGTTCGCGACATTATATTGGCACATCCAGACTCACGACATCTTCTGCGGTTGTTTCCTTATGTCATCATCATGGACACTACATATAAAACGAACTAGTAAGAATGACCATATTCATCATATATAATTAGAACTAAATAATATGATGTGTTGCCTGTACTTAATATTGTAATGCACTTGACAGGCACCAAATGCCGTTACTTGAGATGGTAGGGATAACAAGCACGAAGAAGACATTAGCAATTGCGTTTGTATTCATGGATAGGGAGAATTCGGACCATTACATCTGGGCAATGAGAAGAGTAAAGCATTTGTGCAAACATAGGCTTCCAGATGCGATCGTTACAGATCGCGAGTTGGGTCTCATAAAGGCCCTCAATGAGGTGTTTCCCACAATGAAGCATATGTTATGCCGGTGGCATGTAATGTGCAGCATCGAGCTGAAGGGGAGGAGTACAAACTCAGCTGCTCGACAACAGGAATTTTACAACGATTGTTTTGCCTTACTCGAGTCCAAGACGGAAGACAGTTATGAGGGTCGATTAGCTACCATGCATGAAAAGTGCGAGGCCAAATGGGGACTTATGGCCTACTTAGAATCAACTTGGTTAAAGGACCACAAAGAGGCTCTTGTTCGAGCAGGGGTTGATTGCTACCCTAACTTCGGGACTCGGACAACGAACATGTAAGTGTTACATGTTTTTCATCATCCGGACTTATCTAACTATTTGTACAATATTAAGTATTACTAAAAATGATTATATGTATATCATTTAGTTGCGAGTCTGCACATTCAAAGCTGAAGTCGATGTTAAATACATCTGTCGGTGGGTTTTTTGATGTCACCAACTACATAGACGCCATGATCAGGGAACATATTGACCAGATAAAGGGATCTCTAGAAAAGTCTAGATTAAGGATCGAGGTCAATGTGTCCAACAACACAATATTTTCTCTGCTTCTGTAGAAAGTCACCCGAGAATGTTTTGACTTATTGTTTGTGAACTACAACAAGTCAAGAAGTCTACCTTCCAACAATGACGGCGTTTGTGGCGATCGTTACTGGCGGGATGCGCATGGGGTCCCTTGTGTTCACGAATTCATTGAAATTGCATCCAGCAGGCAACCCTTACGTCCTAGGCAAATTCATGCATTTTGGAGGAAAGTCGTTTGGAGTACAATTATCATTGCCGAGGAGGACAATGATGACACTGAGTATATAAACCCAAATCGGGTTGAGCTGACAAATCTAAGGCGCGAGATGGATTCTGACCTACTCACTGAAGATGATGTTTCCAAAATTGGACAATTCTACTATGACATGCGACACCCAGGAGATACCAACATGCGAGAGCAATCAGGTATCAACCCAAAAGGTCGTCCTAGCGGAAGGCGATCTATGCAACGCAATATTAGTGGATTCGAGCATGGGAGAAGTGAGGCTCCAACTCGGGGGCGTGGGAGTGGCAGAGGTCGCGACCGTGGCAGAGGACGCGATGGAGCCCTATCTGGAGGGGTGGGCAACCTCAATCCTCAGGTAATTTTATAGGGCCAAGTAGATGAATTTATGTTACCGTTTGTAACAAGCTTGACTAACGTACAAGGAGATGGTCATTGCGGAATTCGTGCAATCGCGCTCCTCCTTGGATACGGGGAACATCAGTACATGTGAGTTCGATCCGAGATGGCAACAGAGTTCAGGACACACAGATGGATGTACGAAGAGGCGTCTTTATTGTCTACCATAGACATTCTCATCAATAACGTTGACATTTCTAATCCGGCACCGTGTCTTCATCGAGCAGAGACATGGATGGAGGCACCATCAGTACCACTCGTCGTAGCTACACTTTATCACAAAATTGTAGTGGTCCTCAGCGTTGACAATCCCTAGACATGTCTCCCTATCGTCGCATCTGGAAACAATGTCAGCCCACCTACAGATGTTCTTGCATTAGCGTGGGTCGGTAAAGTTAATTGGGTTCCTATTTGGCTTCACCCAAGGGCACCTCTTCCTCCTACTACACCAGAGTGGAGGCATTTTCATCATGCCACTGTCCATGGTTGGGATGCCCCACTAATAGAAAAGATGCAACAGTACATCAGCAACCATCAACAGTATGGCCATGGTTCCGGATCTGTGTAAGAGAAGTATTTGTTTTGTAATCGCAAACAAGTTGTCTTCATATATAATAAAAGTGTTTTTCCTTATCCTAATCATAATAATCTGACACACAAAACAACTTTAAAAAGCAGTACACAGAAAAGTTCTAATAACAGAAAGCAAAACACATGATCACTGCTGATGGTGCTGATGCCAGTAATCGTAATGCTGCTGAGTAGCCCTCACTTGAGTTGGCACAACTGGAACTTTAGGTGAAAGTGCCTCATCCAAATATAATTCAATCTCCTCGCCAGAATAAAATCCTTCACCGCGTGCAAGCATTTCCCTCAGGCTTCGTGTTAGCACAGTCAATCGCTGCAAAGGCAACGTGGTATTAAGATTTAAGACATTATACAAGTAGAAGAAAATAAGTTTGGACTAACCCGGGCTGCATAAAGTGGAACTGGTGCTGCATCTTCCTCCTGTATTGGTTCCTGCATAGAGTTGCTGAATACGTACGGATGTCCATGCACCATAAACCACGACATGTAATCAAGTGCAACAGCGTAGGGCTCCGTTGCAAAGAGAAGTCTACCAAGATCAATGAATGCAGATTCATCGTGCCTTCTGGTTTCCCATTTTGCTTGAGCAGAAAGAAACTTCAGCTTTAAGTGTCTAGCCCCAGATGGACAGTCTTCCTTAGACGGCATAAGATGTGGGACTGGGATGTTCTGAATGAAACCGAACTGTCGAATTACATGATCGGGCATGTAGGGCTCCTCGATATCTCCAATATGAATAATGCCCCTGTACAACGACACTTTCAACTCGCGAGTGAAGTCAAGAAACCGGCCCTCATACACCTGTTCCCCATGCATAGTCTCCGGTACGTCGATGATCAACTACAAAGTCTACAGCCCAGATGGGAATTCCGTTTGTTGACCGATCATTCAGCAAACATGCGCCTAAAACACAGAGAAGCCAACTAGATGCTATGTCTGCAGGGGGGGTGTTCCGACGAGCCCTCATCTCCGACAATGACGCATCGATCTTCGTGTGGGAGAAAGTCTTCCCCGAATTTGAAATGTCTGAAGCGGCAAATTGAAGACGACTGTTGATGAATAATCTGCGATCTTGGGCCGATAAAGATTCCCGCATGACGAACCCATCAATGCGTAACCCCAACAACACGTGGATATCGTGCAGAGTGATCGTCATCTCCCCCCAAGGAAGATAAAAGTTGTTAGTCTCTGGATGCCAGTGGTACACGAATGACTGGATGGGGCAGTGATCGACGTTACCAAAGGTAATATCATGCAAATCCTGCAAGCCGCTCATCCGAACAAAGTGCCACCAATCTACTGCACCACCTTCCGCCCTATGCCAGTAACTAAGTTGTTTAAATCTGTCTGTTCGTCGTACACTCTTCAACAATTTATCGTTCTGCACATATTTATAAGTACACATTCATTATTATCAACATATGAAATTGATTATATTTCTAGTTGAAAATGTTCTACTAGCTAATAAATTACTTACATGTCCTAGCCAGAGCGTCCGTGCTCTATGTGTCTTGTACCACTTCAAGGGCTCATCATATTGAGGCTTGCCGTCGGCGAATTCCCCTGCTGGGGCAACAGGATCAGGATCAGTTTCGTGTACATCATCTTCAGTATCCCGCCCAAGTTCTTCGGCTTGTTCCTGCTGAGTTGAAGATTGCCCGACTTGGAAATTTGAACCCGCCATGGGGGCAGTTAAGGGTATTTGGGGAGTTGAAGATTGCCCGACTTTGAAGTTAGGACCTACCATGGGTGCAGTATAAGGAACTCGGTCTTCTGGGGGTTGGTAGGCCGCTACTAGAGTCTGGAAAAAATCTGCAACCACTGATCTCGTCCAATCCGAATCCTGTGGTAATGCCCAACACCACTGTTGAGGTTGTTCGACAAAAGGTTGTTGCGCAACCGGGGGATGTAATGGCACACTGACGTCAACATAAATGTCTTGTGCCGGCTAGAAACCAGCACCCCTCATGGATCCAACGTCAGCTTCCGCATCTGAGTCAGAAAGAGGCTGGACCCCAACAACCTCCCGTTCTGATATACTAACCCAAGTTGGGGGATCTGTGCTTTCCGCACCTCTCGGAGGCTGTAAAGATGAGGTACTGGCTCGATTGGGCTGAATATCGCCCTGTCTACCTCTATCACCCCTTCGCGCTGAAGCAGTTGGGCGAACCCTCTCTCTTTGCAAAACTGCCCGTCTCAGTGTCTGTTTCACATTTGCAAATTGATATAACGAATCATTTTATGTCCACTGCTATTAAAGATACTACTTCGTAGTATACTACAATGAATCAAAAAACTAAAGTTCAAACCCCAAATGTTCAAGGAATTTTTAGCTAAGTGTCCATTTTCTATAAGGCTTTTTGCAAAATGTCCACTTTTATTTTCCCTTTTGCAAAATGTCGTAATATGATATTTTTGCCCCTCCTTCCCATTCCCTTCCTTCCTTCCCATTTTTATTTTGACCATTGACCGGTCAAAATCAATGAATTGGTGACACAACTTTGGTGACACACAAAAAAATTTGGTGACACGTTTTTTTTTCGATTTTTTTTTTACGAAATTAGTGTCACCACCTTTATAAGTGGTGACACCGGTCAATGACTTTGGTGACACAACTTTGGTGACACATGTATGATGATAAACAAATTTTTGGGTGACAAATTTTTTTTTTAATTTTTTTTACGAGATTAGTGTCACCGCCCTATCGTTGTCACCACAACCCATATCGCTGTCACCACCACTCCTATCGCTGTCACCACCCTTATTGCTGTCGCCACCTCTATCGATGTCACCGCCCTATCGCTGTCACCATGGTTTTTAGGATCGAGATCCTAATGTAGGATCGATGCAAGGGTCTAGGATCGGATCGTAGGATCGTAAGATCCTAGTAAAAATTGAAAATCAAATAAAAAATCAAATATCAATAAAACATACCAAACAAATACCTTAAATTTTAAACAAAACTAGTCATTTCCTCCTTTAAATAAACTAAGTAACTAAAATATGCCAATAATAACTCCTTAGCATTCATAATTGGTCAAGGATAATATGTCTGCTCTTTTTTTTTTCAGCTTTCTTGGCATTGGCTATCATAATTGCTATAAAATATTCCTTAACATTGGGTGGAACCGATGCACAAGACTCAACATTATTATGGGTTCCGGCAAGGTGATGTTTAAGCCTATGAATACCACCAGAAAACACCTTATTGAAGTGCTTGCATTTAACTTTCTTTTGTTTATTATCCACATCGATAGCATGCTCCCATCCTCGTCGGCTGCCACCAAGAGCCACCGCTGGTATGCACTGTTGTCGCCGGATTTTTTTGAGAGTTCAGGCTTCACTCACCGCTTCAGTCTTTAGACTTGAGAGTTGAGGAAACAAACAATGAAACGAGTGACATCCAGATTTTAGGGTTTAATGTCCCAAAAATTAAAACACAATTAAAAAAAATAGAAATGGGTCTAATTTCATCAAAATAACAACATGAGCTTTGTAGAATAAAATCTGGATAGGCCTAATTTCACAAAAATTGGAAATTACTAGGATCGGTTAGGATCGTTAGGATCGTATAAGATCCTAAGGATCCTAGCCGACCCTACCGATCTCACCCCCGATTCTAGTATAAACGAGTATTTACCAGCGATCCGGATCAGAACTCGTCCTAGGATCGTAGGATCGTTAGGATCGTCCGATCCGGATCGCGATCCTAATAACCATGGCTGTCACCACTCTTATCGATGTCACCACCACCCCTATCACTTTCACCACCACTCATATTGTTGTCACTACCCTTATTGCTGTCACCACCCCTATCGATGTCACCGCTCTACCGTTGTCACCACTCCTATCGCTGTCACCACCACTCCTATCGTTGTCACCACCACTCCTATCGTTGTCACCACCACCCCTATCACTGTCACCAGCACCCTTATCACTGTCACCACCGCCCCTATCGCAGTCACAACCCCTATCACTGTCACCACCACCCATATCGATGTCACCACCCTTATTGCTGTCACTACCTCTATCGATGTCACTGCCCTATCATTGTCATCACTCCTATCGCTGCCACCACCAATCCTATCGCTGTCACCACCACCCATATCGTTGTCACCACCACCCATATCACTGTCACCACCTCTATCGCTGTCGCCGCTCTATCCCTGTCACCACCACCTCTATCATTGTCACCACCATACCTATCACTGACACAACCCCATCCTTATTACTACCACCATTATCACTGTCATCACTGATGTCACCACCCTTATTAGAGGTGACACTCTTAGTGACACATGTAATTTCATGAAAAATTAAAAAAAAATAGTGTAATCAATTATAATATGACCAAAATAAATAAAAAAGAACATATAATTTCATGAAAAATATAGTGTAATCAAACACAATCTCTACGAAAAATAGTGTAATCAAGTATTCAATCGAAGAACTTGATAAAAATTACATGTGTTAATAGTGGTGTCAACAACATAAAAAACTAAAAACATAGAAAACTAGATATCCTCAAGTAAATCAGTCCGCCTAAACATATATACCCTCCAATCTCCAACTATCTCGGTTCCAAAAAAGACAAAGCTTCACAAAATGGGTCTGTATCCAAGTGTGTAACGGGAGCCCAGCCCACACCAAAAACAAATCCCCTACTGAATAACAATGACAGCAGAACGAAGTGCAAGTAGCCATCGATGACAGCAGCAGCAAAACTCGAACAGCAAAACTCGAACGGTACCAGCACCATGACAGCAGCAAAACTCGAACAGCAACCGCTGTGAATGAAGACAGCACCACACACGACGTTGCACAGACACAAACAACAGCAGACACGAACTATAACAGCAGCGATATACGTACATAGTCCATCAATTGGCTAAAACACGGAAAATATTATGATTTCAATGATTCAAACGTCCAACAAATCAACAAAAAGGAAGCAGAAAGATGACAAGATAGCGACAAATCAAACTATAATAAATCCCAAATTGTTATATTTTCTGATGTAAATTGAACAAATCAGTGGTGACAGTCTATAATGTTGAATTAAACCTCACGGCAAGATCCAAATCATTGGCGACAACTGATCGGAATTCAAAAGCTCACCTGGAAGGACGAGGCAGATCGAACAAATCCACTCCTCGCAGCGTGAAGTGGCTGTAGGCCAACGGCAAGGGGTGACAGCAGCGACGTCTTAGGGTTCGAGGCAGATCGGGCACTTCGGCGCGCCTCCATCGACGAAGCTCCAGATATGTCATCGGAAAGGTCTGAGTTTGGCCTCTAATGGCGGATGGAGAGGAGACGCATCATTTCTGTGAAGCCCGGCGCCCGATCTGATGATGCGTATCATCAGATCTCTCCCTCTCCGTCCGGATATGGCATCGGAAAGCTCCGGATATGGGATCTGATGATGCGTATCATCAGATCTCTCCCTCCTTCCGCCGAATGCAGCAACACATCTCCCTCCCTCTCAGATCTGTGAAGCCCGGCGCCGTCTCTGTTCGATCCTTGCTCTTCGTCAATCTCCTCCCCTCCTCCTGTCGAATCCAGCAGCAACCATGGAAGGCGCACCTCGAGCTTTGCCTCCTTCCCTCAGATCTGTGGGGTCGTCGAAGATGCGGGTCGAAACTCATGAAACCTAGAAGAAAGGGAGGTGGCCGCTACACATAAACAGGCATAAGTAAGGGTAAGGGCAAAACGGGGTTTTCAAAATTTTTTAGGACATTTAGCAAAAACTGATTTTAATTGGACATTTTCCAAAAAGAGGTTGGCAAAATTGATATTTAGCTAAATTTCGTCAATGTTCAATACGTAAATAAAGTAGGATTACATATTGATTTTATCCTAATTAACACTCCAAAAGTAATGATTTTTACGTTTTTAACCAACCCCAAAAGTAATGATTTTTAATCGTTTTTTCTTAATTAAGTAGGATTGATTTAGTAAGAAAATGCAAAACCAAAATAAATAAAACCCTATATTTTTTTTTAAAAAAAAACTTTAAATCGTAGAAAATCTTTACAAATCTGCAATTTTTTGTTTGTAAAAATCGTTTTATATTTAGTTCTTTCATTTATTTTGTTTGTTAAAAATCTGGGTGTTTAACCCATTATCTTAGACGATTTTTTGTTTCTTAAAATCTGCAATTAGCATTTTTGTTTGTTAAAATCTTCAATTAGCATTTGGTGATTCTAACTTAATTTTTTGTTTCTTTAAAAATCTGCAATTTTTTGTTTGTTAAAAATCTGGGTGTTTAACCCATTATCTTATACTAGTTTTTTGTTTGTTAAAATCTTGTTACTGCTTTCCATCCGATCAATTAAATTAGAATCACTACTGAATCTGCAATTAGCATTTGCAATTTTTTTTAACCAGCCGATCAATTAAATTAGAATCACCAAATGCTAATTCCATTACATCAGTAAAAAACCATTGATTGAAACTAGTAAAGAAACTAATAGCAGGTCTCTTCCCAATAGAGATCTCCTACATCACATTATGTAACACTTCGTGCATCACATAATTATTTTGTGCATAATTTAACATTGAAAATAAAAATAAAAATTATATTTATATTCCACACACTTATATTTACATGTTTATAAAAATTTGTCATGAAAAATTATTATTTAAAAATTATAAAAAATTATTTTTCAATATAATCAATATTTTAATAATATGTAATTTTTTAAAATGATTTTTTTATGATAAAAATTCATAAATATGTAAATATAAGTGTATGAAATATGAATATAATTTTTAAAATTTTTTTAAACGTTAAATTGTACATAAAATAATTAAGTGAAGCACCAAGTGTTACACCGTGTGATGTAGAGGATCTTCACTGGGTCTCTTCCCTGCCAAACTATGTGCAATTTGATTTCACCTAAGTACTAATCATATAATTGCACATACAATTTCACATAAAATCATACAAATGAAACCAAAACTAACCTCGCTCATATGCTCAACACGAGGGTCGATCGACGGGCCCGACTCGCCCTCTCCGGCTCCCCCTCGTAGGCGTAATACTGCTTTCTTTCATCCTTTGATTCCTTTCCACCCCATGGTTGGGAGATGAAGAACCACTGGGGGCGGGAGAGAAGGAAGGAAGGTATACTACGGTTTTGATTTTTGAAGTCGGAATGAAAACGAAAGGGTCGAGTTTTATAGAAGGTATGGTCACCCTGACATGGATTACAGAACTGTGGCCGCCGACCACTTGGAGGAATCTCGCAGGCCTACCCGGCACCGCTACACAGGGCTACACGGCAGGGCTACGTCGTCGGGAATACGCGTGCTACAGTCCTCCTGCGGTTTGTGGAACTGTAGTCGGCTGGTGTGATGGCCTGATGGGAATCCCGCTTGCAGAGGCCATCAGTAGGGGGAAGAAGGCTAGGTCATCGGGAATACGCGTGCTACAGTTCTCACGATTTCCAGAACTGTGGCAGCGGGAAATTGGACCCTTTTTGGGCTTTTTTTTGGGCTTTTTTTTGTGATTTGTCAAACTGTGACCGTAGCTATGCCCACGATTTCCAACTCCGTGGCTGTGAATTTTTCTACGGTTTTCAAAACTAAAACCACAATATTTCCCTACGGTTTTCAATTTCGTAGCCGCCACTGTAACGGCCCAGAATTATGATTTCCGGGTTACGTTTCAAGGGATAACACCCCTTGTTCGGATCTAGCAATCCAGGTACGAGTCGAGGTTTCAAACACATTTTATGATTAGTAGAAAGAGGGATTTCAAACCCTAAAAGTCACGAAGGGTCGTTGGGTACCCTTAACCTGTCTTAAGACTATGTCGCGAAATTTAATTCAAATGAAAGTAAAGTGGAAGCGAAGTTAAGACACAAAGTGTCACGGCAGAGCCGGGTCAAAACCAAAACATAAGCGAATTATTATCATTTACACCAAGTTAGAGAATTAGCCAGGTTCTTTGATTCGCCAAAAGGGGACCCCGTCATATAGACATTGAGCACTCAAAATCTGCAGAAGATACCTTAAAAAAAAGAACGGGGAAAGGAGTCAGATCGAGCCACTCATGCGGGACCGGCAGTCCTCGCTGAGGCCACATAGTATGTGCTATACCTAATAAAGATGCTCTAATGCAGTACGAAAGTCAAACACACTAAGACGCTCCTAGTCATAATAATGTGTAAAAAATACTGTAAAGGGCCCAAGATAATGCCAAGTGGCATATCCCTCTCCTACCTCCACCCCCTTCCGATAGGGCGGAGACTGGCCAGCTCGTGAATGCATTCCATTATAATCGGGCGGCACGCATGCCCAACCCGCTCCACAATAAAGCCCGCAGGCATATCATAATATAAGGAAGTTTCATGACTCGATTGACTCAGGACGGGACCCGATGGGACTAGGTCGTCCTATAACCCTAGCAAAGACTCTAGGACTATCACAGATAACGGCCGTTCTGTTTCAAACGCATAAAGTAAGCAGATGCTCATTCAATTAGTGCAACCTAAACAGGATACTACATGGCATGCTTTTATGCATATGCAACACCTAACATAAAATGCAACAACAGGCATGAATGTCCAACCTGAGTAAGCCCCCTAGGGAACTTACCTGAAGATGCAGAACAACAATATAACACAAGCAAGGGCCCAAATGCAAATCCAAAGCAATTCAAAAGCGATGCACACCTATCACCAAGCCACTTTAGTAAGCTACCAGACCAACATTCACACACACGAAACCCAAGTTCTCAACATGCTCAAACCCAACCGATAGTAAAACCGTTTTCCAAAACCTTTCCGATATGATCAACGTCAACCAAAATCATTCTTCCCAAAACTTCCCAACTCCCAAATCTCAAGTTAAATCAGCTCAGAAAATCAACAATTTCTTTAAAGTCATACTTAGCCAAATCCCGACATTAAACATTTAACCTTAAAACCAATATCTCAAAATCATATTATGGAAATAATTCCGGCATTTTATTTCAAAACCTTCATATAAATAAATTCTAATATTAAATCACCAAAACAATTTTATTTTAATAACCTATATTTATAAAACAACCAAACCAAATTACTTTACCATTTCTAAACTCATATCGCAAAATACATAATCTAAATTCTGTTACTTTCAAAACAATTTCCTAATATAAATTAATAAATCCAAAATTACTTTAGCATTTAATTCGCGAGGAGCCGGATGAGAAGAAATTCTCATGTCCGGTTCTGTAATAGAGATGGAATTAAAAAAGGTTAGAAATAATATAACAACAATTCTAACATACTTACATTAACATAATATAAAACCAAGGCAATATAGATATAACATATAGTATAACTAACAACAAAACCTTCATAATATGCAAGACCCCTCGGCCCAAGATGCAACCCGGATTGGCAAGCCCAGACCCGAAGCCCAAACCCCAAACCGAACTCCTCACAAGATATAACCCGGTAACAAAACAAATCGGATCCACTAGCCCAATGGAGAAGAAAGAAAGAAGAAAGAAGGGAAGGCTCGGATCCACCCATACCCTGAAGAAACCCGACCCGAGTAGAAGCCCAAAGAAACAGGCCCAAACCCAATCCCCCACCTGTCTTCTTCCTCCAAACAAGGGAACAGAGGACCCTTGTTACGCCGACCGGAAACGGAAGGAGGAAGGAGAATCCTAGGGACTCTCCGGCGGCCGTCTCAACCCAAAACCGCTCCATCCCGACCGACTGGAAATTCCGACCACAACCCACAACACAGATTCAAACGCGAGGGAAGGAGAGGAAGAAAAGAGGGATTACCGAGATGCGGCGCGATTCCGACTTCGAGGAAAGCTCCGGCTGCAATGGTGGACTTCCGGCTGCGATTGACGAGGAAGGAGCTCCGATCGAGTCCTAGGAGAAGTGAGGGGTGAGCAAAAATGGATTTTGACTAGATTTGAACCGGAATCGAAGAGAACGGAACAAACCCGGAACGGAAAACAGAGAAGCAAAGAATCCTCGCGGCTCCGGGGTTGTTCTGGGTGGCGTCGAGGAAGGTCCACCTGCTGCTGCTGCCCGGAGGAAGACGGAGGAATGCTTGGGGAAATCGTTGCCTCCTTGTTGAAAACGGGGAACCTCAGCGGCTGTTGGCGACGATGACGGGGTGTTGCTGGAGGTTGCTGATGGCCGGCCGGCGAGGAGGGAAAACAATGGTGGCGGCATCACTCAGAGCGAGATGGGAAATGGAGGAGCAAGGCGAGGTCATGGTGGTTGAGGCTCCGCATAAACGGAGGAAGGGAGGAGTGTCTTGGTGAGCTATTCTGTGGGTTCTTGAAATGGAAGAAAAAGAAGAGGGAGAGGCTGTGGTGTGCTGGACAACAGGCTACATATGTAGAGAGGGGGCTAGCTTCTGAACCCTTTGGATAAGAAGAAAGGAAGAAGACAAGGATGGATGAGCTGTATGAGGCAAGCAAGGGAGGATCCTCAAGCCTCATCTGCCTTCTGAACGAGAGAGAAGAAAGAAAAAAGGAAAAGAAAGAAAATAATATGGTCCCAACTCTCAAATTTCAAATACCCGGAATGAATACCGAAATCCGTTCACTCGACCCAATCTCTACAACCAGAAATTTGAAATCGAAAAATCCAACCCGAAATAAAATGCTGAAATCCTAACCATATTCCCAAATCTCTGAGCCTGAAAGCGGAACGCAATTTCGTATGAAAATCCGTTTTAGAATAATGTCGGAACTCGTTTCGAAAGATTTTAGAGTAAACCAATAGCTCGAGAACGGAAATTTCAAACCTCTCAAATCTTAGAAATCGGAATGATTATAAATCACTATTTTAATAATTTAATATTCTAAAATTTCCCGATCTTTACATCATCCACCTCTAAAAACAAGTCTCGTCCCCGAGACTAAAATTACTCTGAAACAAGGGGATGAAGTTTGAAATTGGTGAGTCCAAGGATCATGTCATTGATTCTGTAAGCATCTCATAAGGGCCCGTATGAGATCCTCACAATACCCTTGACGTGATCATAACATTCCCAATTGGTCGTAGCAAGGATGTGATATGGGCCCTTATCACACCCTTATCCCGACCTTTCGGTCACATCATAACTCGAAAAGCAATCATAGCGTCTCCACTAGGTCTTAGCAAGCATTCTATATGCGTCCCTATAAAATGCTTGTATCCACTTCGTGAGGCGCTATAACATAATACCGGGTTTGAAAAGTTTCTAAAGGGATTCCGCAAATAAAAAAAAAAGATTAGCCTCAAAATCGTTGAAATTCTTAGTAACGTTCATTCTTTTACAATCCAAGTTGGTCCTGTTCCAAAGCCGTTAAAAAATCTTCAAATCCAACGTCTAATCAAGCAACCTTACACCAAAACAAGTCAAATCCTTTCAAATTAAGATTTTGCCAAAATCTTCCAACCAGCAGATTAGTTTCTCGCATACCAAACAATCAAATCCAGAAGTTGGGAGGTGGAATCATCCACCTCTAAGGGCTAATCCCATATTCTCTTCCTAGTTTCCAGATCATGCAACATCATTCACAACTCAACATGTACTATAACCAAAAGTCTCGTTCAACTCTTAATATCACCAACCACCTCTCATATAGCAGATCTCAACATCAATCATGATAATCTCAACCAATCCACATCTCAACCTCATAACATGTTTTCACATCACATAAATCATACCATTCTTTCAAAGCACGTCAAGAGCAATAACAAGATCTCAACATCATATCATGAGTCATAAAGTATATCTATATCATACTGAAGGCATCACACGTGCATAATCGAATTCTCATAACTTATCACGCAAGCACACATGTCAAGCGATCAATGGGTTAGGTGTCACGAGGTTAGTGTGTCAGTACACTTCAATTCTCACAATCGCATAACATCACAATACAAGTAGAACCAGTTATAGCAGATTTACCATGTCAACATATCAACACAACAAGGTCATGCTATTAAGATTCAGAAAAGGAAGATCAAGCCGTATATAAATCACCAAAATGTCAGCCTGCTCTGAAAGACATCACCTTAACTCATCACAATATCGAATGACTATCGTTTAGAAATCATGCATCGTTATCTCATATATACTAATCATGATCATACTTCAAGTCATATTCATCATTTACATAACCAATAATCATGCACGTCAACCATATAGTACACGTCATGCTTACTACCACATAATAAAACATCATGCTTCCACATAGTAACACATCATTATCTCATAGTTCATATCACAACACATCCTAACATGCTTCTAAAACAACATAGCAGAGCATCAATATATCATGATAACACTTGCCACTAACAATTAGATTTCATCGTTGCGTATCAACATGTAATGTCATTCCATATCAGGTTTTATCATGATCGCTATCTAACATCATGCCAGCAGATATAAATAAATCACATAATCAAGACAATCCTCACATCACACTAGTCTAATATAAAACACAGTCCCCACTCACCCATCTCCACACTCAAGCCAAGACTAATCCTCTTCTAGACTCGCCAACGTCAACTCGGACAAAATTCCCCCCCCCCCCTCCCACAAAGAAATCCCAATTCATCTCGATGCTCAAATCTCGCCCTCATCCCACCAAACTCTCACACACACCATCCACCTCTAAGAATCAAACTCCTATCTCTAACAACACACCCAAGCACCCTCTCATACTATATCCTCAATTCTCTTAAGGTCATTTCTTACACTTCCCCCACTTCCCAAGGTATCACAAGTATCATGCCCCGTTAGTCACACCTTCTTTAGAAAATTTCTCGATCACCGCCCCAAAATTCTTTCGCCACTCTCCAACCACGCTACCAAATGACCTCACCCACAGGTTTAAGGAAGAAGCAATTATGAAAATCATCAAACATAAGGTCTACATCATATCAACTAGCATTTATAAACATAACATCATGGGTCCAACAAGTCTCAATTTACCATCATGCTCGATAATCATTGCAAACATCATATATGAACACAATCAATTCAAGCTAGCATGTTGCATTATAACCTTATTAGATACAATTCAGGTCTCCTAGCATGTGTAGTTCACATTTTACAGGCAAAGGAATTCAAATCATGCTTAGCAACTTAGAGTAGCAACACTTCAAGGCATCATGGTACATGAGACCTATAAGTCATCAAATCATATTATCATAGACAACAGGCAATCAGGCAACGGTCATTATCAAGTCAGCACATCAACACATAAATCTCATCGCTAGGTCAGTGCAATATCGTCGTCAACAAATTCAAAAGGGTTAGCAATTCGAACGGAGAACAATCCCGCTTGCAAGTCATATCGTACACACTAACCGTAATTCTCGATACGTGTTTGTCCCAACAACATCGTCGATCCTGAGGCACGTGGGTTATGGGCCCATGCTTCCACTGCGCTGCTCTATCGTTAACCCGCCTTCCGTTCTCTTTCCCATGCGGTCGCTTGTCCAAGTATCGCAGAGGAGTCTAAGTTAGCAGAGATAGGGGAGTGACAAGGACGGGCAACCCAATGTTCACTTCGGAAACAAACATAGACCAAGGCTAAAGGACGACAAGACTAGAGACAAGACTCTGACCCGAGAATGACAACGATGCCCCTATGAAAATCTATGAGGTTACAATTTGTGACAAGCAGCAAGGGTTCGTCTTAAGCAATCAACCATATCAACCCACACCAACATGTACCTATCTCGAAGATCAACGGCATACATGTACATTCAAAAGACACATTCGAGTTCTACCTTGGGGTGCATGCGAGACAAGCTAACAGTCTATCGATTCATGAAGCCATAACGCCTAGTAGTCTTAAGCGAGATATACGGGATTTACCAAACAGAGCGAATATCACAATATGAGCAATGCACTAGCGGGGTATATATTTCAACAATCAAGGTCAATGCATCATGATGAGCTTATCATAACAATCTGACCTAATGTTATACGAGAACACATAAGAGCAGCATGGTATCTTTCACATCTGGCAACAATGATCATATAATAAGTCAAGAATAGCATGCAATAAGACGAAGGGTCACATTTAGAAGGCATAGGTCCTACATGATGCTAGCAATACACGATGAGGCATGACATAGTTAAGAGTGGCCTAAGGAAACTCAGCATAAGTTTCATGAAGCATGTCTATGCAATGCAGTAAGTACAAAAAGTTACCATCTAGGGAGCCGTATCGAAATTCATAAACCCTATAAGATACTACTAGCACATATCGAACATGAATACATCAAGGTACTTCGACTAGACCCACCTTAACATTCCGATGTCATGTATATGCGGAACATGATATAGCGTGGTGTGTGATCATGCGAAGTGACAAGTCATATATTCATGTAAGCACGCGAGGGCATCATAGAGTAATAGGGAACGCTACAGAGCGATGATCATATCAACATGCTAGGACTAATCAGGGCGAATACAACATTTAAAGAGAATAGCAGAAGGGAAGAATCACACTATCAGGGACATATCTCGAGAGGGAATCAACAACAATGTAGCCAAGGTATAAATCCGCACAAGTCGCAACCAAGAGTCCTACGTGATACTAATGACACAATACAACATTTGATACATACATGCACTTGATTGACTAACACAACGATACACAAGAGACCACATTAACATAGTCCAGCGATACAAAAGCATGAAAGGAATGTAGCAGTGCATAATATAAGCCTACGTAACATGGCAATATAAGTAGGATACGGGGGCATGTGTTCCAATTTAATAACACTAAATGAGACACGTATATATCAAGATATTACTTCGATAGCATGGTCACAGATGGAACTACTAATTTAATCAAGCGAGGCCAAGGGCAACACTAACTAAAATGCCGAGGAGATCATCTTACGGGGCATTCACACAAAGAGGAGCTTACCACACTATCATGGACCTAATTCAGGGAAAGTAACATTCATATAGACCCATATCATGCCCTTCATGTTTCTAACCAATCAGTAGTACGATCATTACAACAGGTCAATTAGAAACGCGAAACCAAACATAATCATGATAGAAAGCGAGATGCAACACGAGACCTAAACAATGTGACTATCATGGATACGGAATGTTATACAATCACGAATTTACATTAAGGATCATCACAATAACATGTACTGGAAATTACGTATCATATAAGGCATGGTGACATCAAGTTGTAGCACGTATCAAATAAGGAACTTGCTTCATCAGGGTATCAAAATTTAACGATCCCACTATCATGAACCTAGTAGAGTCAAATCATGCAGATTCATTTCATGCAGCTCACACTTCCATTCAATCCTACGATCAATAGGCCAAGTAAACATGCTATAACAACATATAATCATGGTAGAAGCCAAGACATAACACAAGACCTAAGCAAGGTAACCAATCATAGATGCAACAACATGAGTAGCTTTTTACCAATGGTCATTCACAGGGTACATGTCAAAGATTACAAAATTATGTCATGCAATTTAGAGAGAGTCACAATTACAACCGGACAGAGATCCCTAAGGGCAACCATTGACTTTTCCCAACCGACTCATCACCCCTCTTTCCCGTGGGACTTTGGTACGACTCTTTGTGGTAAGAAAATAAAGGTTGATCATTATAAGGATGACGAAAGAGAGCCCCATGACACCTTACTTTTGACTCAAAATGACACCAAGAACTACCTACCAATACTCACTCAGACAACCTTCATATACATGCATGATTTTTCGACACAATGTGTTTACCCACCCGATTCTCCATGGGAGACACTGACATCCGGGAGGAAGACTCGATAGCACCGTCAAAGGGTTAACAAACATAGTGGAAGGGGTTGTTTCAAACAAGCTGATTTTGACAATGTAGAAATAAAGGCACTCTCGCTATCTCGTTTGCACAGGTAAGTCAATGCACATTTCATAGTTAAGGCATCCAAATCAGATCTCTAACATAGCAAGCATTCAACACAGAATCAGTTAATAATGCTCATAATGATCTCCTTGGCGTCTCCCAACCCATCTGTAAAGAACAAGCTGATATTTTGCCTACCGTTCCCATCTACACCCAATAGGGGTGGTCTAGCGCCTTTACTACCCACTTGTGTCCCCGTTTGGTCGATTTTCCTATTTTATTACAAGTCAAGTTCATTACTTAGTCCAATTTCGGTTAGGCATCTTATGTTCATTTTGCCCTTCTTAAAATCCTTTCAAATCCTTTGAAATTCATGGGCGGTTTTCCAAAACATACACTCGACCCTTGCGTACCCAAATTGCACAACCTCAGCTCTGATACCATCTTTGTAACGACCTAGAATTATGACTTTCGGGTTACGTTTCAAGGGATAACACCCCTTGTTCGGATCTTGCAATCCAGGTACGAGTCGAGGTTTCAAACTCATTTTATGATTAGTAGAAAGAGGGATTTCAAACCCTAAAAGTCACGAAGGGTCGTTGGGTACCCTTAACCTGTCTTAAGACTATGTCGCGAAATTTAATTCAAATGAAAGTAAAGCGGAAGCGAAGTTAAGATACAAAGTGTCATGGCAGAGCCGGGTCAAAACCAAAACATAAGCGAATTATTACCATTTACACCAAGTTAGAGAATTAGCCAGGTTCTTTGATTCGCCAAAAGGGGACCCCGTCATATAGACATTGAGCACTCAAAATCTACAGAAGATACCTTAAAAAAAAGAACGGGGAAAGGAGTCAGATCGAGCCACTCATGCGGGACCGGCAGTCCTCGTTGAGGCCACATAGTATGTGTTATACCTAATAAATATGCTCTAATGCAGTATGAAAGTCAAACACACTAAGATGCTCCTAGTCATAATAATGTGTAAAAAATACTGTAAAGGGCCCAAGACAATGCCAAGTGGCATATCCCTCTCCTACCTCCACCCCCTTCCGATAGGGCGGAGACTGGCCAGCTCGTGAATGCATTCCATTATAATCGGGCGGCACGCATGCCCAACCCGCTCCACAATAAAGCCCGCAGGCATATCATAATATAAGAAAGTTTCATGACTCGATTGACTCAGGACGGGACCCGATGGGACTAGGTCGTCCTATAACCCTAGCAAAGACTCTAGGACTATCACAGATAACGGCCGTTCTGTTTCAAATGCATAAAGTAAGCAGATGCTCATTCAATTAGTGCAACCTAAACAGGATACTACATGACATGCTTTTATGCATATGCAACACCTAACATAAAATGCAACAACAGGCATGAATGTCCAACCTGAGTAAGCCCCCTAGGGAACTTACCTGAAGATGCAGAACATCAATATAACACAAGCAAGGGCCCAAATGCACATCCAAAGCAATCCAAAAGCGATGCACACCTATCATCAAGCCACTTCAGTAAGCTACCAGACCAACATTCACACACACGAAACCCAAGTTCTCAACATGCTCAAACCCAACCGATAGTAAAACCATTTTCCAAAACCTTTCTGATATGATCAACGTCAACCAAAATCATTCTTCCCAAAACTTCCCAACTCCCAAATCTCAAGTTAAATCAACTCAGAAAATCAACAATTTCTTTAAAGTCATACTTAGCCAAATCTCGACATTAAACATTTCACCTTAAAACTAATCTCTCAAAATCATATTATGGAAATAATTCCGGCATTTTATTTCAAAACCTTCACATAAATAAATTCTAATATTAAATCACCAAAACAATTTTATTTTAATAACCTACATTTATAAAACAACCAAACCAAATTACTTTACCATTTCTAAACTCATATCGCAAAATACATAATCTAAATTATGTTACTTTCAAAACAATTTCCTAATATAAATTAATAAATCCAGAATTATACTTTTATAAGGTCAGAAATAATATAACAACAATTCTAACATACTTACATTAACATAATATAAAACCAAGGCAAAATAGATATAACATATAGTATAACTAACAACAAAACCTTCATAATATACATGACCCCTCAGCCCAAGATGCAACCCGGAATGGCAAGCCCAGACCCGAAGCCCAAACCCCAAACCGAACTCCTCACAAGATATAACCCGGTATCAAAACAAATCGGATCCACTAGCCCAATGGAGAAGAAATAAAGAAGAAAGAAGGGAAGGCTCGGATCCACCCATACCCTGAAGAAACCCGACCCGAGTAGAAGCCCAAAGAAACAGGCCCAAACCCAATCCCCCACCTATCTTCTTCCTCCAAACAAGGGAACAGAGGACGCTTGTGGCGCCGGCCGAAAACGGAAGGAGGAAGGAGAATCCCAGGGACTCTCCGACGGCCGTCTCAACCTAAAACTGCTCCATCCCGACCGACTGGAAATTCCGACCACAACCCACAACACAGATTCAAACGCGAGGGAAGGAGAGGAAGAAAAGAAGGATTACCGAGATGCGGCGCGATTTCGACTCCGAGGAAAGCTCCGGCTGCAATGGCGAACTTCCGGCTGCGATTGACGAGGAAGGACCTCCGACCGAGTCCTAGGAGAAGTGAGGGGTGAGCAAAAATGGATTTTGACTAGATTTGAACCGGAATCGAAGAGAACGGAACAAACCCAGAACAGAAAACAGAGAAGCAAAGAATCCTCGCGACTCCGGGGTTGTTCTGGGTGGCGTCGAGGAAGGTCCACCTGTTACTGCTGCCCGGAGGAAGACGGAGGAATGCCTGGGGAAATTGTTGCCTCCTTGTTGAAAACGGGGAACCTCAGCGGCTGTTGGCGACGATGACGGGGTGTTGCTGGAGCTTGCTGATGGCCGGCCGGCGAGGAGGGATAACAATGGTGGCGGCTTCAGTCAGAGTGAGATGGGAAATAGAGGAGCAAGGCGAGGTCATGGTGGTTGAGGCTCCGCATAAATGGAGGAAGAGAGGAGTGTCTTGGTGAGCTATTCTGTGGGTTCTTGAAATGGAAGAAAAAGAAGAGGGAGAGGTTGTGGTATGCTGGACAACAGGCTACATATGTAGAGAGGGGGCTGGCTTCTGAACCCTTTGGATAAGAAGAAAGGAAGAAGACAAGGATGGATGAGCTGTATGAGGCAAGCAAGGGAGGATCCTCAGGCCTCATCTGCCTTCTGAACGAGAGAGAAGGAAAGGAAAAGAAAGAAAATAATGTTGTCCCAACTCTCAAATTTCAAATACCCGGAATGAATACCGAAATCCGTTCACTCGACCCAATCTCTACAACCAGAAATTTGAAATCGAAAAATCCAACCCGAAATAAAATGCTTAAATCCCAACCATATTCCCAATTCTCTGAGCCTGAAAGCGAAACGCAATTTCGTATGAAAATCCGTTTTAGAATAATGTCGGAACTCGTTTCGAAAGATTTTAGAGTAAACCAATAGCTCGAGAACGGAAATTTCAAACCTCTCAAATCTTAGAAATCGGAATGATTATAAATCACTATTTTAATAATTTAATATTCTAATATTTCCCGGTCTTTACAGCCACCGTGTGATTGGCGATATTTTGGCCGTGCAGATAGTCTCCCCCTAAATTAAAGAACCGTTGTTTCAAACAGCGGTTATGTGGTGTATTTTTTTTTATATAAATATTTTCAACTAAATAATGGAGAGTCTCCCATGTATAATTTTTTTTTATTTTCTCCTTTTTTTTATTTAAATTGATTTTTTTTTAAAAATACTAAGTCGCTATTAAACACCGATTTTAGTTTTTTTTTTTTTAGAAGTTGGGCTAGAGTCGCTGTTTGAAACAACAACTTAATCCAACTTTGGCTAAATCCCAAAATACTTTTTATTTTTGGATACTTCCCAAATATTTTCCCTCTTTTGGCTAATTTTTAAAAAAATTCAGAAAAGACTTAGTGAGCCCGGTAAAATCAACCTTGAAGATGAGGCCAGCTCATCAAGAATAGAGGTGGGCCATGGCCCACGTTTTTTTTATTTTTTGGCAAAGTATGAAATTAAAACGGTGCCGTTGCATGGGCCGAAAGGGTGGACATGCTGCGTTTTGGCATGGGCAGACAAAACAAAACACTTGCGCAGTAGGTGTGACACTATGGAGAACGCCAGCCAACCACACAGCGCCACGTGGCTGCGCTAATTTTTTTTATTAAAAAAACTCAATTTTCGCCTTATTTCAAATATGAAAAAAAAAATATTTTTGAACGTATTTTATTTTTATCTACCCATAGACACCCACTTTGCATATGTTTTTTTAGGGGTGGGCACAAATCCCGCAAATCCCGATCCCGTTCCGGTCCCCTCCCGATCCCGGTGGGATTTAGGACAAAATAGCGAATCCCGTCCCTGTCCCGTCCCGCAAAAATTATGCGGGACGAAACGCGGGACGATCCCGGTGGGATCCCGCAAATCCCATCCCGTCCCGCATATTATAATAATAATAATAATAATAATTTTTATAATAATAATATTATAATATTATAGAATAATAATAATATATTATTAGTATTATTATTTTGAGCAAATATTATAATTATAATTATAATCATAATCTTCCATTTATAATAATAATAATAATATTTGTTTATAATAATAATATTATTATTATTTGAGCAAATATTATTTATAATTATAATAATAATTTTAAATTTATAATAATAATTGATAATAATAATAATATTATTATTATATAATTTTATAATATAATTTTATAATAATATTTTTTTATAATAATAATTGATTATAATATTATTATTATTATATAATTTTATTATATAATTTTATAATAATATTACTTTATAATAATAATATTATTATTATATTATAGTATTATATTATTATTATATTTTTTTCTTTTAAAGTATAATTATTTTATAATAATAACAATAAAAATAAGTAAATTTTTTAATTATAACGTGGCATTATTATTATTATTATTACTATTATTATTATTATTATTATTATTATTATTATTATTATTATTATTATTATTATTTTTATTTTTATTTTTATTTTTTTTAATAATAATAATTATTATTATTATAAGAAATTAGTAGGCAAACGAGATACTATCTGGGCACCCACTCCTTTAGCGATAACAAAACTAAGTCTAGTAAAAATATAAGCGGCAGCACGAGCCCCAGCATCCTGAGATACCGAAAATTTCTGAATCCGCTTTAGCAAAGCAACAGCATCCGTATCTAACTCCCCCAACGAAGAGAAGGAGAAGGGTAAAAAACCACAACCAGCCGCCATGCACAAATCTCGATACTTCACACACTTACGCTGAGCAGCAGTAACAACAGCGCGACCGGGCACAAAGTCAGCCATCCCAGACTGAGTCAAGGGGGAGGATCCCGTCAGATCGACACACACATCCCGCCCTCTGTCCCAGGAATAAAGGAGCAAATCCGTCGGACGAAGGGGCTTACCATGCCCATCAACCAAGCCGATATCGACCTCCTTACCAGCAGAAATCCCTGCCCTATAGCAGATATCCAATAAAGTGTCGCGCACGAGGTTATGTCGATGTTTAATGCCCACGGAGCCTGCGCAGGACACGGCATGGTCACCGTAGACATCACCATCAAAGACCCGAGAACAAGCAGGACAAGGCCTGGACACCGTGAACAATGGAACCCCCAGTCGATAGCTAAGCACACTACGATAGGTCATTCCATTCATAGTCTGACCCAACCCAGAAATAGGAACTGCACGCAACCAATCAGATGAGTGAGCACCCTGCTGAGACTTCCATAATGCCACCTGTCGCGGAGTCAATGAGAAAATAGAGTCTGATGTAGCAGCAACCTTTGCGAAATATATATCTGCCAGTTTCTTCATAAGTTTAGGGGCAGCGATTTCACTAGGATCGCGTAGAAGATCAGAACTCGTGGTCTCATTAAAAGAACGACAAGCATCATCAAAAGTAGGGCCAGCAGCAATGATACCAGAAGGACGTAGGAGTTTAGCCTGCAACTCAGCAGATTGTAAACGGAACGCCAAAAAAGCATAATGTAGGACATCCCCAACAGCATATACTCCGAGCCCACCAAAATGAAAAGGGAGGGTGGCGAGCCTCCACTACCAATCTCCAAAACCAGGCCCAGATGCAGTGACAATACGTTCCAAGCTGGAACGGAGTGCCACATCAAAAGAAAGTTGCGCCGACCCAAAGACACGTGGGGAACAAGTACGCAAAGCAAAGTAAAGTTTAGAAATACCCGTGCAAGCCCGGAGCAGAAGCAACTCGCACTGTAGGTCATCAATCCTCACGACAGAATTCATAAGCTCTATGGTACTAGTCACTCTCCTCGCCACAAGATCGCTGCTGAAGACTGGGCATACGCTGACAGGCCCACCCAGAACTTTGACACCACGCGATGGCCGAGCAATAGAAGGGGGGAAAACACCAGGAAGCCAACTTCTAGGGTCTTCTGTAGGCCAAAAAACCTCAGTCTTATCCACGTTAAGATGAAGGCCAAAGCGGGGACCATCTTCCATAATCAGATCCAAGACCTTCCCCACAACCAAACTGTCCCCAACAATAATGGCATCATCTAAGTACCAAGCCTGCAGACTCAGGTCAAAAGAATCTCTGATCTTGCAAACCAAAGGATGCAACACCAAGGCAAAAAGCAGAGGGCCTAAAGGATCGTCTTGCTGAACCCCTCAACAAGACCATAAGCTAAGCTCCCCATAATACAGTCGGGCAGGACTAGAGTAACAAAACTCCACCCATCGAGAAAGAACCGGGCAGTGACGGCGAACTTCCTGTAACATGCTCACACGATCAACTAAGTTGAAAGCATTTTGGAAGTCGACCAACAACATGGAAAGACCCTCCTCACCACCACGAGCCTCAACAAATCGATTCAAAGCATGCAGAATAGCCTCTCCTCCACCAGATACCCTGACCCCAAACTGAAGGCCTGAAAAATAACCAGACAAAGAAGGACCGACTAAACAAGCACCAACCTTAGAGACAAGGCGTCTGCAAATAGTGCCAACAGCAATAGGACGTATACCACCCCCTGGTTTAACCAGTGGCGTGAGCGGGGCACTAGCAATATACTCACCCAGAGCCTGCGGACACCGGCCCTCAAGAAAAAGATTAACCACCCGAGTAATAGAGTCGATCAAATCATCTGAAACAGCAACAGCAACTCCACCCAAACAATCCAAAAGATGATGAGCACCAAACCCATCCCTCCCACATGACGTGCCACGCGGGAAGCTCCGAATCATATCCAAAACACCAGTCGAAGAGGCAACAAGAGGATGGTGATCCATAGGCAAATGCGGCAAGTTGGGAGATGGGGCAGTGGGGTGCTTATCCCGCAGAGCCGCAAGAGTGGAATCAGAATAAGGAGCAATACCTGATGAAGAAAGCACCCGAACAGCGGCAGTGTAGTGACCATCACAAATCTTCCTCCGACATTGCCGGAGGATATGCTCACTCAAATCAAGATCCTCATCCACACTAAAAGAAGGGGGAACCTCAGCTAAAGTCTCTTGTACAAGCTGCAAACTGCCACCAGGCACACCCCAAACACGAATAGCACTGGAAATACTCTCCTCTTGCCGCTGACGCTTGACAGCAGTCCTACACTCTAGATTACTCCTCGGGGAGAAGGTCTTAAGTATACAAAGAGGCATCACAAGCAAGCGAATCCAACAAGAGAGGTCACCAGGAAAGTCGGCCACAACATCTAGAGCTACAAGAGGCAAATAGATAAATACGGTATTCTTCCCAACTATCAATCGATAATGAGACAGTATCTGGTGAATCTCGTCTCAATTCCTTTCCGTCCCGATCTAGTAAGATAATGTAGCCAAATATGTTGAACATTATAATTAATTATATAATCATTGTATGAATTAATAATAGTATTATATTATTATTATTATTATTATTATTATTATTATTATTATTATTATTATTATTATTATTAAATAATATAGTTGAGAAGAATACCGTATTCAACATATTATACAAATTAATTAATTATGAAAGCATTTTTCACTTTGCAAATTATATGATATTTTATTATTTTTATTTGCGGGACAAGGCCCGTCCTGTCCCGATCCCGTCCCATCGAAACACCATCCCGTCCCGATCCCGTCCCGAAAAAAAAGTGTCAATCCCGTCCCGATCCCGTCTCGTAAAAATTTCGCGGGACAAGTCCCGTCCCGGCTCAATCGCGTCCCGTCCCGTCCCGTGCCCACCCCTATGTTTTTTTATAAAAATTTCAAAGATATCAATACTCATATTTTACTTCTTACCCACTAAAAATTTCATTTTTTATCTCATTTTTTCCTATAAATTAATTGTTTATCCCATTTTTTGCATATGATTTTTTTAAAAAAAAATTCAATGATATTAATACTCATATTTCATTCCTTACCTATTTAAAAAAATTCATTTTTCATCCCATTTTTTCCCTTTAAATTCATTGTTTATCACATTTTTCATATTTTTTTAAAAAATATTCAAAGATATCAATATTATTATATTATTATTGTTGTTTTTGTTAATAATAATAATAATAATAATAATAATAATAATAATAATAATAATAATAGCTTTGTTTATTTAAAGGAAAAAAGAAATAGATAAAAAAAAAAGATAAGTTATGAGCTCGAGACAGGGCTCACCAATAATTTGCTGAAAAGGTAAAAAACTGGGTTGGGCTCATAAACTGATGTGGCAGATAAAAAGTAAACAGTGAGCCCGGGACATGGCTCAGTGATAAATACTCCCTCCAGTCAATTATATTAGACGTTGAAGGATGTTAAATTTGATCAAAAATTTTAGACGTTTTGGAAAAATTGTGTACCTCCCACATTAATTGTTTGGTTCATCTCTCATTGTTAACCAATAGAATGCCAAGAGCATTAAATGTGAATTGAAAAGGCTGAGTTTTTTTTTATTAGGCAAAAAGGGTGCAGAAGTCCCGAAAGGGACGCCACCCTAATCATCCTTACGGATGATGTTACAGAACTCCCTATTAAAAGGGATATTGGACATAGTACATATATCGGTAGACTTAGCTAAATAATCTGCAGCTACATTTGCTTCTCTAAAACAATGTCTAAACTCAATGTACTCAAACTTCGCCTTCATACTTCTGATGAATTCCACTTCCCGGAAAATTTCCGACCTTGTTCTTGATCTATCATTAATGCTCTTGATCACTTCCCAACAATCCCCTTCAATTACAAGTCGCCTCAAACCTTTTGATAGAGCTAACTTGACACCTGCACAAAACGCAACAGCTTCTGTTTGAATGGCAGAGTTGCTAGGAATCTACTTTTGAAAAATATCCAGAACACGTCCTACACTATCCCTAAGGATCCCTCCCACCTAACAGAAGCCAGTGGGTTTAGTCGAACCATCTACATTAATTTTATAGTTGGTTCTAATCGGCCTCTTCCAACCAGCATTTCTATTTTTTCTAACCTGATTGAGGCCCTTGCCTTTGTCCTGATTCATGGCTATCTGTCACTCTCTAAATTGGATAAACGCCCTAATTGCAACCTGTGAAGCAGAATCATAATTCTTATTCTTAAAAATCAAGTTATTTCTAGTTTCCTAAAGATTTTGCCAAATATGGCAAAGATGTTCAAAGTTGGATGAAACTGGTTTCGAATGGATGAAGTCTTGTATTGAGTTTTGGTCATTCCAAGGTGCCCCAAGAGCGGCACCTGACAGTTGTTCATAGTTCGATATCACACGTCTAGTGAAGGAACAATTCAAGAATAGGTGAGATTCGTTTTCTATATTTTCATTACAAAGAACACATTCCATAGGGACTCTAATAAAATATCTATTGAGTCTTTCCTTGGTAGCCACAACATCCTGCAGTATTTTCCAGACCAAGTTTTTCACTCGTGGGGGAATGTTAAGCTTCCAAATCCATTCATCCCCCAACATATTAGCCGCATTGTTATGAAATAATTGGCTACAAGAGGAGGTGGTGAAATTACCATCCGGGTTGAGTCTCCAAATTAATTCATCTTCGGGGCTCCAGAAGGAATGTGAATCTTCTTGAACTGTGTAACTATAGAATCTGGGAATAAATTTTCCAGTTTTCGAAGATCCCACTGTTTATCTTCAGTTATGAGGTGGCTAAGAAGAAGATTTGGTTCGTGGTGAGCCTGCCAGGATTTCAAGTCCACATTCGGCAACCATGGATCTCTCCAAACCTTTATTTTCTGGCCATTACCTATGATCCATAGTAATCATTTCTTAAATTGATTTCTGAGTTGTAGTAACCTACCAAATTGCCAAGACGGGTGAAGAGGATTTACATCAAATATCTCTTCGTTTTGCAAGTATTTTTCCTTGATAACCTTTACCCAAATGTTCTCCGGGGATGTGAGTAGCTTCCATAACAACTTCATCTGGAGACTGATGTTAATGTCTTCGGCTAGTCTGAGGCCAAGGCCTCTTTGATCTTTAGATTGGCAAATCTTGTCCCATCCACATGGGCATTGTTGAGAGCTATAAGATGATTGATGAGATCATTAGGAGAAATAGGGGGGATATTCGGAATAGGGGAACTTCTGGGGAGTGTGTTGATAGGGGTAGTGGTAGGGAGGAGACCAAAATCACCTTGACGGGGAAGCATAGATTGAGAGACAATGGGATCAAGTTCGGCTTGGGAGAAGGGAACAAAAGTGCTGGATAGATTGAAGAGTTTAGGGTCATGCCTGCTAGGGTTGAGAGACGGGGGAAAGGCCAAGAGATCAACGTTGGGGTTCTCTTCCAGTACCAGATTAAACTTGCGAGGGCGCGGTGCATTCAAAGGGCAATCGTCATAAACATGATCGAATCCTCCACAACAACCACAACCGTCGGAGAAGTCTTCGTACCAAATGCGCAGCTTGATGGCTTCATTCTCATTCTTTCGAATGTGAACACAGGTAACCAGCTTGGTCAGCAAAGAAACGTTGATGCAGGCACGAGCGAATCTGAGTTTGTTGCAGATGTTTGAGACCTGATCGATCCTGATCAACGAGCCCACCCCACCAGAAGCAAGTATGAATGCAATGGCCTCGGCAGTATAGAACTGGTGAGGTAGACCGGGGATTCTGATCCATACATCATCATGCGTCTAATATAATTGACGTTTCTTTGCTGAAAAGGCTTAGTTAATCAAAGATAATTGTACGGTAGAAAGTGCTTTAATTAATTTGATAAGGTTCCCCTTAAAATATGTGCAAATCTCAAAACATCTAATATAATTGACCGGAGGGAGTATGCTCTAATGGCTGAATATACATGACCCATCCTATTGACTGTATACAGATACCTAGCTAACAGTGCAATCTATTGTCACCCGATGCAACTAAAAAGCCAAAATGAAAACCTGCCTAAGCTGTGTTCGATCTCTATTCTTTGTTTGTGGGGTCCTCACGTAATATATACATAAGGCCAAATTCTAGAACCATCACCCTCCACCGTGGAAAACTTCATAGTGTTCTCCAAATTCACTTCATTGCTCCCCAATTTTCAAAATTTAACAGATCGTTTATACATTATACTCCTTGCATAAGCGCATTTTCATTTTAAAATTAAACATTTACGGTTTTTTAATTTGTACTGTATTATATAAATTAATCACGGCAACCAATCCTCGCGACATTTACCTTTGTAATTACATACTTTTTCTATGTCATCTTAAGCTTTAAATATAATTTTTTACAAAAGCCATTGAATTCGTTTAATTCAACTGTCAAAATCAGGCTCTGTAATAAAGTCTATAATACAGTCTATAAGGTCATTTCCAAAATTCTTGCAAATCGCCTCAAAAAGGTCCTTCCCAAACTCATAAACCCTTTTCAAGGAGCATTTGTAGAAGGAAGATAGATCCAAGATAACACTCTTATAGCCCATGAGATCTTTCATTCCTTTCATAAACACAAAGGAAAACAAGGTTGGATGGCTTTAAAGTTGGATATGGAAAAAGCCTATGATAAAATAAACTGGTCCTACATTAAAGCTGTTCTTGTAAAATTTGGTTTTCACCAAACTTGGATTAACTGGGTTATGACATGTATTACGTCTACATCCTTCTCAGTTTTAGTAAATAATACCCCGGGTCCTGTGTTTAAACAAAATAGAGGGACTAGACAAGGTGATCCGCTTGCCCCCTATCTGTTTGTCCTTGTTATGGAGGGCTTGTCAAGAGAACTTCACAAAGAAGCTTTACTTGAAGATGCCTTGGTAGGATTCAGATTCAAAAAGAATGGTACGCCCATCCCCTTCTTAACCTTTGAAGATGACACCATAATTTTCTCTAAGGCAGCTCACACTAGTCTAAATACGATCCAAAATATTATAAATAATTTCTCGAACCTGTCAGGTTTAACAATTAACTATAATAAAAGTTCTCTGCAGTGCTCTAGAAATGTAAATCCAAATTTGGCACGTGATCTCTCTGTACATATGGGCATTCCTATCTCGAAAACATTGGAAAAATATCTAGGTATCCCTATAGTGAGTGGTCGTATCAAAAATTGTGTCTTCAATGAGGCGGTGGACAATCTTAAAAAACAGCTTACTAAATGGAAAGCTTCGAGCCTCTCTCATGCAGGAAGAGCTGTCCTTATTCAATCAAACTTAAGCTCTAAGACAAATTATCTTATGCAGAACTTTTTACTGCCTAAGGGAATTCTTAACCAGATTGACCAAATTAACAGAAACTTCTTCTGGAACAAAACTCCTAATGCTAGATATATTCCCCTAATAGGATGGGACCAAATCTGTAAACCAAAATCTCAAGGTGGTATGGGTCTTAGGAAAGCCGAAGATCTTAATAGCTGCCTACAAATGAAACTCTTGTGGAAAATTTATAATAATGAGGATAGTCCTTGGGTGAGAGTTATCAAAGAAAAAAACCGCAATCAGGCAGATATAAGTACTTTTAATAAAAATGATACCTCCTGGCAGTTTGGCAGACTACTCTCCCTTAGACAGAAATTTGAAGAAGGAATCCTTTGGATTGTGGGTGATGGCTCAAAGATAAATGTTTGGAAGGATCCCTGGATTCCTTCCACTAGTCTGTCCCAGTTCTTAGGTAACAATGATTGTTCATTAACTGTTAAAGACCTTATCACCGACGGTAAAGTCTGGAATGAAGATCTTTTAAGGTCCATGTTCCCTCCTAATATCAGTCAAAAGATTCTGCTGATTAGAATCCCGACTTATCAGTCCCAGGATAAATTGATTTGGACCCCAGAGGCATCGGGGAAATTCTCTACAAAATCAGCTAGGAAAATATTTACCCCGTCTACAAATGAAGTGGATGGACACACGTGGATATGGAAACAAAATCTGCCTCCGAGAACGAAGAACTTTCTCTGGAAACTAAGAATTGACGGGCTTCCGACGGCAGCTCGCCTTAATAGGTATGTCAACAGGGTCCCAAGTCAGTGCTCTCTCTACAATCAGGCTGAAGAGGATGCAACCCATCTCTTCACTAAATGTACTTTTTCAAGAGAAATCATCGCCCTATTTGAGCAACAATCTGGTATGTACTTCTCTGAACTAAATAATGTGACCTCTTTGCATTCAGATCTAGAGAGTCTTAAAATGGCAAACCACAATCTCGATGAACTGGTTTGTATCTGGCATACCATTTGGGAAACTAGAAATGAAGTGATCTTTAGGCACAAACAACCTTTCGACAAGATTCAAATCCTTAGGAGAATCACCCAGACTCGCCATGATTGGAGAGAAGGATTAGGCCGTCCAAAAAAGGCCATTGCTACTAAAAACAAAAGGGCCACTGCTAGATGGAGAAGGCCTCCTAGTACTATCTACAAAATCAATGTAGATGGTTCTGTCAACCGTTGTGGTAAGAGCCAGATAGGTGGGATCATTAGGGATTCCGAGGGTAATATTATTGATGTTTCTTTAAGGAAATGTATGAAAGCTCAGTCATCCAAATGGAGGCATCAGCTGTCCTGATGGGGCTACAGAGAGCTAAGGAGAAAGGCCTTTCGAAGATCATTCTAGAATGCGACAACCAAGTCTTGGTTAAATCAGTAAAGCAGCAGCAATGTCCGAGATGGGAAGTCTTGAGACAAGTTGAAGACATTTCTACTCTTCTCTCTGAGTTTGAGATGGCAGAGATTCATCATATCTATAGAGAAGCCAACATGTCGGCAGATTACATTGCTAGGAATGGTATCATTAGTAACTTACAGTCTATCCCCTATCATAGGGAGTTTTGTAACATCATCCTTCAGGATGATCCTGGAGTTACGCTACTTTTATATTAGCAACTCCGTCTGTTTGCCTACTGTAAAAAAAAAACTGTCAAAATTAGGCAGTTGCTATGCACAACAGGGCAAATCATACTTAATCACCATAGGACCCTATTTACCCTAAACTGTCTAAATGATACACAATACATCTCATCTAGGACCCTCAGTCCTTGTTTTTGGGCTACAAGTTTCTCTTGCTGGTTTGCCACAGTCTCTATTCGATCAATTAAAACAAAAAAATCATGTGCCCCCAAACTACATCAGAAATCAAGTTCGTGTTCAACCAACCGACAAAACCCATACCTACAAAAAATCCTCGCGATGTTTCTTCCAAACTTGTATCCTTCTACAAAATCTGTAATGGTTTTGCTCTGGATTGTCTGCAGGGCCTCTTTGTATATACAAATTAACGCAGGAACCCCTAGTCTTTGCACTATACTGAACCAAAATAACAATCAACCGACAAAACTCATAAAAAGAACTACCGATTTCTCCAAAGACAGTTTCAATGAAGTTTAGTTATTGGAATGTCAGGGGTCTCAACAGAAGGAATGTTTGGACCCATATTGAATCAACAAGTAAAACAAACCACCTTAAAATACTTGTGCTAGCTGAAACGAAGCTACAAAATCCACCTTCGGAAACCTGCTGGCGTAAGCCTGGGTTTGACAGAATGTACTTCTGCCCTTCCATAGGCCTTTCGGGCGACCTCTGCCTTCTTTGGAAGGAAGCCCAGTTTCGAAATGAAACCTTAACGGTAGTAAATTCAACCAACAGTATTATACAAGCAACCTACACAAATAACTCGATTGGAGTTTCTCTGAAAATCTTTTTTGTCTACGCACCACCCCATGAAAACGAGAAACAGGGTTTCTGGACTTCCCTCTCAGAGACAATTCAAAAAATAAAAAAAAACAATAATAATTATCGGTGACCTAAATGAGATTCTAGAACCCGAAGACAAAATGGGAGGCATAATACCAACGGTTAATCGATTTCGCAGGCTCAATGAAATCATTACAACTCACAACTTGATAGATACACCAACGACCGGAAACAAATTCACATGGAGAAAACGAGCCCATGGTGTGGACAATATCTATGAAAAACTTGATAGAGCTCTTGTAAGTTATCGATTATCCCAACAATTTCCGAATATGCACACAAAAATTCACGCTTTCTTGAGATCTGATAATGCACAAATCACACTGGATCTGATGGATAATCAGAAACCTAAGCTACTGCCTTTCAAATTTGAAATGGCTTGGACCAGCAGACCGGACTATGAAACCCTCGTCAAACAAGCATGGAGATTTGATGCACCAGGATCAAAAATGTTTAAGCTAACGAAAAAATTACAGGAAGTAAAGAAAAAAAAAAGCAAAACTTGGAGCAAAGTTACCTTTGGAAACATATTCCGACAGATTGACCAAGTGGAGACAGAATTACAGGTGCTTCAGGTACAACTTCATACCTGTTATAGCACACACATAGAACACAAAATAAAACGCCTCACAACCAAACACGCCTCTTTGCTAGACTACAAAAAAGAAATACTGGGGGCAAAGGGCCAAACGAAAACATGTAAAATCGATCGACACAAACAAAAAATACTTCCAGAAAATTGGAACAGGAAGACGAAACAGAAATATCATAAAATCAATTCAATCTACAACTGGAGTCACTATTACATCCGAAAAAGATATTAGGGAAGCCATCAGAAATGACTTTTTCAAGCGATACTCCCACCAACCTCGAGAACAACATCCAAGTAATTTACTCAACAACATAAACAAGGAAATCACAAATGAAGACAATGATTGGTTGACACGCCCGATCACAAACTCAGAAATCAAAAAGACAGTTTTCAGCATGGCTGACGACAAATCCCCCGAGCCAGATGGGTTTCCTGCTGGTTTCTTCAAGAGATACTGGCATATCATTGAACCAACAGTCATCAAAGCGATTAAAGGATTCTTCCTCAGTGGGCGAATTCTGAAACAAACAAACCACACTTTCATCGCACTCATACCTAAATGTGACAACCCAAATACCACATCCCATTATAGGCCGATTAGCTTATGTTCTACAACATATAAGATAATCTCCAAAATTATCGCTAACAGACTGAAAAAATTAATCCCGAAAATTATCAACCCCCTGCAAAGTGCTTTTACTTCCGACATAGCCATACAAGATAATATCCTAATAGCAAATGAAATGTTTCACTCCTTTTCAAGGAAGAAAGGAGCTAAGGGATGGATGGCGGTAAAACTAGACATGGAAAAGGCCTTTGACCTTGTAGATTGGAAATTTTTGATCACGATACTAGAGAAATTCGGCTTCTCAACCCGCTTCTCTGGGTGGATAAAGGAGTGCATAACTACGGTCAAATACTCGGTTTTTGTTAATAATGAGCCTACAGACCTATACCGCAACGTGGATTGCGACAAGGCGATCCCCTTTCTCCATATCTATTCCTAATACTATCTGAATCCTAGGTAGAGGATTACAAGTGGAATCTGCCAAGCCAAAAAGCCACCTAGGAATACAAATAACACGCAACGGGACAAGAATACCCTATTTAGCATTCGCGGATGATATTGTAATTTTTGCCTCCGCTACACAAACAGCCTGGCATCAGATTAACAAAATCCTTACAGAATATTCATCAATCTCAGGTCAACGAGTAAACAAATATAAATCCAAATTCCAAACATCATTAAATGTGGACAGACACCAAAACCAACTTATTAACAACGAGTTACAAATCGCTTACACAAGTAACTTAGGCAGTTATCTTGGTTGTCCTGTCTTATGTGGTCGCACAACCAAAGCGGATTTTGAGGACCTAATAAACACTACGAAAGATCAGCTACAGCGTTGGAAGGCCAACGGCCTTTCCCAAGCTAGTCATTGCACCCTGATAAAATCAACATTATTGGCGAAACCACTACACCTAATGCAGTGCTTCTTATTGCCAAAGTCGATACACATAGAACTTGACAGAATAAACAGAAATTTTCTCTTGAAAAAAGGGCCTAAACATAAACCACTAATCAGTTGGTATGAGATTTGTAAGTCCAAATCTAGTGGTGGTTTAGGATTACACACATCCAAAGATATGAACAAGGCTTTACAACTCAAACTACTATGGAAAATTTTAGCAGAACCCAGCAACCCTTGGGTGGTGTTAATCAAGGAAAAGTACCTCAAACAAAAAGAGCTTCTATACTATGACAAGAAGGGGTCCACCTCCTGGCAATGGACCCAATTGATAAAACTAATTCCTCTTTTCAAGCAAGGTATCCGTTGGTCAATCGGAAATGGTCAGAATATCAACTTCTGGCTTGATCATTGGACGGGAAATGCACCCCTTATTACTTTATTAACCCATCCTCACCAAATAGACATCACCATGACAGTAAGCCAATTTATAAAAGATGACAAGACTTGGAACTCTGACAACTTGAAATGTTTGGATGCCTACAACCTACCAAGGGAAGTAATCGAAAACATCAAACTGACACCCATCCCCAAACACATACACATGGATAGGCTATATTGGAAATGGAGCAGAAATGTCTGGTTCTCTACCAAATATGCAATTGACATGTTGAGTAACCTAAAACATCACCGACAATCAAACATGACATCGATTTGGGACCTAGACATACCACCAAAGATCAAAACCTTCCTTTGAAAGATCACAAAAAATGGTTTACCAACTACCTCTAAATTAGCTTCAAGACGATTAGGGATCCCTACTGACTACCCGCTATGCGACTCTAATTTCGAGGACATCCCTCATCTGTTATGGAGCTGCCCTATAATAAGGGACACCGTACTCGCAATAGATCCAGTTCTGTACAGGAAAACCGCTGATGCATTTAATGACGACTCTAACCTCAACGAAATACTACAAGATATTAAAAACAATTTGGGTAAATCCCGCTTCTCCACTCTTGCCTTTGCATGGTGGGGAATCTGGTATTTCAGGAATAAGACACTATTTGATAAGATCCACCCAGATGTGCGTTGCATAAAATCTTTCGTCAATGACCAAATCACCCTTTGGAAATGAACCGGAACTACAGAAGACACTGACATCAAGGGAAACCCGGAACACATAACCAAAACTACAAGTAAACGAGGACATAAAACAAAATGGAAACCCCCAGCGATAGAAAAATATAAACTCAACTTTGACGGGGCACTTTCTCCGTCAGGTTCTGCCTCCTATGGCTTTACAATTAGGAACCACTCGGGAACCCCGATCTATTTTGGCTGTGGTCCTTGCCCGATCCCTTCCGTTGCAGGAGCCGAAAGCTATGGGGCCTGGCAAGGTATCACGACCGCCTTAGACCTACAAATAAAGGACCTAGAAATTGAAGGGGATAACCTCACTGTAATCAACAGCCTAAAAGGTCTTGGGAAACCTCCAGGAGACTCTGAAATGATTGTCTCAGACAGTCTAGTCTCGTTAGGTTTCCTCTCGACATATACGATTCATCATGTCTACCGTGAGGCAAACCAAGTTGCGGACCGCCTATCGCATCTGAACTTTTCCATACACAGCCATAATAGCCCTGACGATTCTTTGCTCTGTTCCCTCATCCGCAAGGATGCCCTTGGCTCTTAGGGCCCCCCTAAAGCCAAATTATTTCCTTTTCAAAAAAAAAAATAAAAAAAATCACGACAACCAATCCTATCCTAAGGCCATATTCAAGGGCGGAGCTAGGGGGTTCCTTGGGGGGGTCACGTGCCCCCTCTCTCATACTATAAACTACCTAGGTGTATTTTCCTCGTCGATAGCTTCGTTTTGATATATAATACGTCCTGATCCGACATCTGAGTAAAATGTTATGAATGTTTAAAAATTAAATGTATATTCATCACTTTAATTTTGTTTCAATAGACTATAATGCTTTTATATTTTACTTAAATTAACATTCACATACTATATTCATCTCGAAAGCTTCGAAATGAGATGTTATACTAATCATTTCGACAATTAAATAAGAAGTTACACAAGTTTAAATTTTTTTATAGCTAGTTATACATTATTATATGTTATGAGTGAACCAAGTTATATATTGATTAGGGTTGTTATTCGAGCCAAACAAATCTAGTATTGCTTGGTTATATTTAGCTCATTTAGAAACGAGTCAAGCTCGAGTCGAACCTATATTTGAACTTGAGCTCATACTTAGCTTGTTTAGTAAATGAAGGAGTTTGAGTTGAGTTCCCCCCCCCCCCCCCAAGTATTATGCAACCTTACTTGCTCATGACATAGTAACGTAAATGAGAATTTGTAAATTTCACAAAATTCATGCTACTTGAGTTTCAATCGAGCAAAGTCGGGCTTTGAATCGAGCATGAAAATGTGTTGATAATAAGCTCATTTTGTAAATGAAGCTTGAGTCAGGCTTTTATTGAGCAAAACTTGAGCCAACTATAATCTTCACTTAATATTTATTATATTGCGTTTTCTATACTTATTTAGTTAAAAAAATTCCGGATATTTCATTTATATATTTATATTTCTTTTTTTAGACGCGACAAAAATGATAGCGTTTTATCATAAACCATTACATTTTATCTTAAAATAACATCATTTATTATCATATTATATGTAACTCTTTATGCCAATTTAATCTAAAACTATATCGCAAATACAAATGTGCCCCCCTCCGAAAATTTTATAGCTCTGCCACTGGCCATATTTATCACTAGATACTAGAGATTTGACAGGGGTTCATATGTAAGCAACTTTTACTTCCATAAAATGTGAAGCTGATTCCATATTTACTCAAATTTAAATTCATTAATCATCCATGAGATGAAATGTTAGAGCAACCTCAAAGGAGCTACTAGTCTTTCTCTAGTATAAACCGATTGAGTATCGATTTACCTAAAAACACTATATATATTATATGTATTTTTTTAAATACATACAAATAAAATTATTTTTTTGGCTATTTTGTATGGATACGGAGAAAAAAAAGATTTGCAAAAATAACGCTGCCATAGCATAATTTGCAAGTAGGAGAGAAAATGACACTTTTACAAATTTTATTTTAACCCTATTAACCGGTTGAAGGTAATCCAAAAAAAAAAAGGAAAGAGGGAATGAGAAGAGGTGCAGGAGAGAGGTGCCAACTTGTCACCTGTGTGGAACGACCAAAAAAGCTCCTTCGGGAGATGGAGAACGCGCTCCCGCACGCGCTCCCAATTCCTCTTGCCAAACAGAGTTCCCAAACCCTCGTTTCTTCAAATCCTTCCCCTAATCTCCTCGTGAGGTCGATTTTTGGCTGATTCTTCTTAAGCTTCGGTTTGTTTTCCCCCTTCCTACCTTAATCGTGCAAAAATCAGGGGTGATTCATGGCTGCCCTGGCCTTTCTTAGTGTCCTCGTTTAGGGGCCGTCCTTGTCTTCTTCTCCCTCAATATGGTTGTTCTTCACAAATCTGTCATCCAGTTTGCTGATTCTTGGGCCAAAAGTGTTTTCGGAATGGTTTCGATGCATAAAGTCTTCTCATTTCTCCCTCTGCGGCCTGGTCAGATCTGGTTCCGGGGGTCGTTCAGTGGTGAAAGATTTTAGAAAGAGAAAGAAAGAATTCTCTAGTTGGATTGAGCGTTCTTCGTTTCATTGGTTCTGTTGTGGCGCTGGATCGGGTTCTGGGGAGTTTCGTTGCGTGTTTCTGGTCTGGCGTGGTGGTGGTTCTTCAAATTGGGCTTCTTTTGGATTGTCTTGTTGGGGATTCCTCTCTTTGATGGTGCTATAGGGGTCATGTAAAACAAGCTGGATGGAATGTGCTTTGGCTTGCTCTAATTCTGTAATTCCCTTTGCTAGGTGTAATCCTATGAATGATAGTATAACTTATCATTGTGTACTAAAAATATCTCTAAGACACCCAGAGTATTCACAAAAAAAGGCTCTCCTGGTCAAAGTCTACTTGTTCTCATTCCTTACTCTGTTTTTGAGGACCTCATTAAACCTGTCAATGAATCTGTAAGTTGTAAATTGAAATTGTTTAAGGTTGCTTTCACTCTTAATGTTGTGGTTAAACCTTTTTTTGATCCCTTTTTCTCTGTTGTGTGTTATCCCATTTTGGATATTTCCATACTGAAATGTCTAAAGACAAGACTTCACTACCTAGCAAGTTTTTTTGCTATATAATTGTTTGGACAAGATGTGCTCGTAAGAAAAATAAAAACAATATTTGGTACTACACGTTTGGGGTCAGCAAATTTTTGCCCTAATACTTCTATAAAAATTGTTATAAATGAGATTAAGCTACTGGAATTGTAGAGGTGTGAAAAAACGAACATTTTGGATAGAAGTTGATGTTTTGGGCAAAAACGAACATATTCAAATGCTAGCACTAGCGAAAACAAAAACAGAAACCATTCCGGATGATAAGCTTTGGAGGCAAATTGGTTTTGACGAGACTATTTGGTCACCTAGTATTGGGCGTTCAGGTGGTCTCGGAATACTGTGGAAAACCCACCAATTGACAAACGAAATCATCTCCATAGAAATCCATTTACCACGCATTATTGGGTTGAGATATGAAAACAAAAATGATCGGATCTTGATTCTCATCCTCTTTGTTTACGCACCTCCGGACCCTCGGGAGAAAGATTCGTTTTGGGAAACATTAACAAATATAGTGAATAATTCAACTATTCCTTGTATTGTGATGGGGGATTTAAATGAAATTGCGTGTTGTGATGACAAGCTGGGTGGGGCTCATACTCGTCCTTCTTGGTTCTCACGACTTCTTCAATTCAAAAATAACTGTTCACTCATGGATCTTCCAACTTTCGGGAATCCATTCCCTTGGAGAAAGAGTCCTGAGGATGAAAGCAACATCCTCGAAAAACTTGATCGGGTGCTGGTTCATCACCAGATCCTCAACGAATTCCCTAACCTCATTACTAAAAATGGGGCTTTCTCAACTTCGGATCACTGTCCCATCTCAATTACTCTTGAGAGTAGTGTCACCTTCAAAGCCCCCCCTTTCAAGTTTGAAAATGTCTGGCTTCAGCAGAAGGATTTTCGTAATATCGTTAAACAATCCTGGAGAGCTTCCTGCCAAGGATCGACTATGTTTCAATTACTGTTTAAACAAAAAATTCTTAAGAAAAAAGCAAAAATTTGGAACAAGTTTACTTTTGGAAACATATTTCGTCAACTAAATGAGGTGGAGAATGAATTGCTTAAGATTCAATCGTCCGGGTCTGGGGTAATTCCAACTAGGACCAAGAGAAAAGAATTTTGCCTTCTCAAAAAGAAGGAAAATCTTCTCCTATTCCAGAAAACGTTCTGGAATCAAAGAGCAAAAACAAAGCACCTGAAGTTGTACGATTCCAACACATCTTATTTTCACTGTGTGGCATCGGGGAGAAGACACGGGAAACAAATCCATAACATTCTCACCGCTGAAGGAACTTTGATAGTTGGAGAAGAGAATGTTAGAAACGAAATCAAAAATGATTTTGAAAAACGTTTTAAAAAGGAGCCAACTGATGACAGTCTACTTAATGAAATGATAAATTTAATCCAGCCTTCTATTACTACAGCTGAAAATGAATTTCTCATTCAACATCCTTCTAATAATGAAATTAAGTCTGCAGTATTTAGCTTGGGTAATAACAAATCCCCAGGTCCTGATGGAATTACAGCCGAGTTTTATAAAAAAAAATATTGGGATATTGTAGGTACCTCTATCATTAGAGCTGTTAAGGGTTTTTTTCATTCTGGAAAAATTCTTAAACAAATAAATCACATATTCATCTCACTACTACCAAAGCGTGACAACCCTTCCACTACTAGTCACTACCGCCCAATCAGTTTATGTTCTACACTATATAAAATCATTTCAAAAATTTTAACAGAAAGAATTAAAACAATTATCGGTAAACTTATTCACCCACTACAGGGTGCCTTTGTGTCAGACAGGGCCATTCAAGATTATATTCTAGTAGCTCACGAAATCTTCCATTCCTTCAGATCGCGTAAGGGGTGTGAGGGATGGTTGGCAATAAAACTGGACATGGACAAAGCATACGACAGAGTCGATTGGAATTTCACTAAAGATCTTATAAAAATTCGGGTTTCACCCAACCTTCATCAATTGGGTTATGGAATGTGTAACGACTGTTTCGTTCTCAATGCTAGTTAATAATGGCCCCACTGACATGTTCTTCCCCTCTCGCGGCCTTCGCCAAGGGGATCCGCTTTCACCATTCCTGTTTATCCTAGGAGCTGAAATTCTGGCTCAGAAACTCTCAACAGAAACAAATGTGGAAAATAGTCCGATTGGATTTGCTTTTGGTGGAAACGGCCCTCGGGTTCCTTTCCTATCATTTGTTGATGAGATCATTATTTTCACAAGAGGCAGCGTTGTTGCGGCACAGAAAGTTAGATCAATTATTGATACATATTGTAAAGTTTCTGGACAAAAAGTTAATTACCATAAATCTAGTTTCCAAGCTACAAAAGGCATTTTGAATTCTAGGATATCTGAGCTTAGCGGTTATTTAAATATTACAAACGAGACATCATTGGAAAAATACATCGGTTGTCCAATTATTAACCGTCGAGTAAACAAACAAACTTTTGAAGACATAATATGTAAATCTAAAGAACAACTAAGTAAATGGCGGGCCAATGCCTTATCACAGCAGGGACATGCAATTTTAATTAACACAAACTTATCAGCCAAACCGCTTTATACAATGCAAAACTTTTTGTTACCCTCATCGATACATAAAGAACTAGATCAGATTAATAGGATGTTCTTCTGGAATAAAGATCTTCAACACCGTCCGCTTATTAGCTGGGATCGAATTTGCAAACCGAAAAAATGTGGGGGAATAAGACTTAGGAAATCAAAAGAGATGAACGAAGCTCTTCAAATGAAATTATTATGGAAAATATTGGCTGAACCAGATAATGTCTGGGTTAATCTAATCAAACACAAATACCTACGATCAACTAACATCCTTGAATACAAAAAAAAAGAGGTGACTTCTCATGGCAATGGGCCAAACTAACAACTCTCGTTGATAAATTTAAGTTAGGGCTGATTTGGACAGTTGGAAATGGGTCTACCATCAAATTTTGGACGGATAATTGGATAACAACTTCTTCCCTACAGGCTAGGGAAGACTGCCCCCAAATTAATAACATAGAAGAAACTGTTAGCGAATACATTTTAGGTGGAAGATGGTGGAAGGAAAAACTTAACAATGTGCTACCAAATGACATAGTCAAAGAAATCTTGGATATCCCACTTCCCGTTTCTCCCATGGAGGATCGGTTGTACTGGTGGCCTGACAGAGAGGGCTGGTTTACCACTTCGAATGCATACAAACTAATCACAAGTCAATCCTCTCTAAACTTAGACAGTAACGCATGGATCTGGAATTTGGATGTTCCGCCGAAGGTTAAAAATTTCTTATGGAAAGTCTGCCAGAATGGTCTCCCGACTGCGTCGAGGCTCGCCCAACGAGGGACCCCTGTTCCTTCCACCTGCAGTCTGTGTAACAGTGCGGTAGATGATGATGTTCATTTCCTGTTTGAATGTCATTATGTGCGCTCTCTCTTCCGTCTCCCCGCTCACATACATTCAACCATATCCAATATGATAAACCAATCACGAGATATGAAACAAATCATGTCCTTCATTGGAAAGAACCTTACATATGTGCCCAAGGTAGAGCTTGCTTTCTCTTGGTGGTCTGCTTGGTACATTTGGAATCAATATGTGTTTAGGCAGGCACCAATCCCCCACAGAGACAGTTCATTACGCACTATAAAAACTCATAAGGAGAATTGGAGTAAAGCTACTCTATTTGAAAGTAGTCTTGATGGGGACCTCTATTTACAAAAACAAAATCCAAAGCACACAAGGAAGAAAAAGAAGCATGGTACGATTACATGGCGCAAACCTCCAAGGGGAACTCTTAAGTTAAATTTTGATGGATCCACAATTTCAAATAATGATAGCACGGCGGGTGCCATAATCCGGGACTGGGAAGGCCGGCTGATACACATTTGTTACCAGAAACTTGGAAAATAAAGCCCTTTGAAAGCAGAAGCCTTTGCTCTTAAGTTGGGAATCCATCATGCGCTACAACTCCGCATCGATAAAATCCACATTGAAGGTGATTCTATTATAATCATCAACCACCTTAAGAAAATATCTAAATGTCCTTGGGAAATAGAACTGCTATTATCAGATGTTGAACTATTATTATCGACTATGAAAGAAGTTTCCTTCTTTCATATTCCCCGATTAGGCAATAGAGTGGCGGATAAGGTTGTACACCTTTGCCACTCTGCCTAGGGAGTCGATATTCACAACAATTTTGGTCTCTTAGACCTCATCCATAAGGATGCTGCCGGGTAGAGCTCGCTCACTTGAATTCTTTCCTAATCAAAAAAAAAAAAAAAAACTTGTCACCTATGTGGGAGGGGAATGAGGAACCATTCCGGAATGGTTCAACTGAAAAGAACTTGCGTGTAGCACCCAAAGGTCCACGGTTCGAACTCCGGATGACCACTCTTTATTTACCAAATTCAAGGGAGTGGAATGAGGCGATAGACATTAAATGCAGCCCAAGCATTTAATGCATCACATACCCAAAAAAAGAAGAAGAGAGATGTGGGTTTTGGTGAGAGCCTAGAAATTAAAGAAGACAAGGCAGATGCATATCAATAAAAAAAATTCATACAATCTGAAATTTTGGAAGCAAAGATCTAAAATAAAACACCTCCAATTAGGAGACAGAAACACTAGATACTACCACCAAACTGTTGTCAAAATAAGGAACTTCAGAAATTCTACTTCTACTTTTACCACCAAGAATGGTAATCTTATAACAAACGATTAAGAAATTTCTGATCAGGTCACTAAAGAAATGTCGGATAGATTTATAGCCCAACAGAGGCCACCTATTTCGAGCGAGCATATAAAGCATATACAATCTCAAATTACACCCAGTGACAACTCCGCTCTCTTAACCCCCTACTAACCAAGAAATAAAAGACACTCTGAGTAGCATGGCAGAAGATAAAACCCCTGGTCCGGATGGATACCCCCCGGAGTTCTATATTAAATATTGGGCAATTGTTGGACCCTCATTATGCAAAGTAGTTAAAGCCTTTTTCCACTTTGGGAGTATTCGAGTATGCTATCTGAAATTAACCAAACCTTTATCGCTCTTATTCCAAAGGTTGAGAACCCCTGAACATTAATCATTATAGACCAATCAGCTTATGCAATACTATTTATAAACTAATAACTAAAATCATAGCTAACAAACTCCAACCGATCCTAAATAAACTAATCAATCCGTTCCAAGGTGCCTTAACCTTGTAGAAGGAAGATCTATTCAAGACAACACTCTTATAGCACATGAAATTTTCCACACCTTCCATAAACAAAAAGGAAAAAGAGGATGGATGGCTCTCAAGTTAGACATGGAAAAAGCATACGATAGAATCTGCTGGGACTACATAAGAGCTACACTAACCAAATTTGGTTTTGCCCCGCAATGGATTACCTGGGTTATGAATTGCATTACTACAACTACCTTCTCAGTATTAGTCAACAATCGCCCTGGTATCCAATTCAAACCAGGCAGAGGCATAAGACAAGGGGACCCCTTGCCCCGTATATCTTCATCCTAATCATGGAAAATCTGGTTAGGGAACTAATTGAAGAAGCAACCTATGATGATAACCTTATTGGAATCAAGATAACCAAAAATGGTACCACGATCCCGTTCTTAACCTTTGCAGATGACATAATCATATTTTCTAGAGCCTCCCATAAAAGTCTCCATACCATTCGGAACATTCTCAACAACTTTTCAAACCTCTCGGGATTAACAATCAACTACAACAAGAGCTCTATCCAAGTCTTAGAGAATGTAAGTCCGAACCTGGCCAATTTCTTAGCACGTGATATGAACATCCCTATCTCAAAAACCCTAGAAAAAATACCTTGGCATACCCTTGGTTAGGGGCAGAGTTAAAAATGAGGTGTTTAATGATGCCATCCAAAGTTTAAAAAAACAACTTCCTAAATGAAAGGCCTCCTCCCTTAGCCAGGCAGGACGCACGAATTTGATTCAAGCAAATTTAAGCTCTAAAATCAATTATCTAATGTAAAACTTCCTCCTACCCAAGGACATCCTAAATCAAATAAACCAAATTCAAAAAAAACTTCTTTTAGAATAAACTAAACTTCGAAAGGTACATTCCCTTAATCAGTTGGGACAAAATATGCAAACCCAAGGAGCAAGGAGGATTAGGTCAAAAACTTGCTGAAGTTATGAACATAAGCCTTCAAAAGAAGATGTTGTGGATAATCTGTTTAGAACCCAGTAATATTTGGGTAAAGATTATAAAAGAAAAATATCTACAACAGGAATGTTTAATGGAAAGATCAATTCAGAATACTGTAAAGGCTCGGAATTTCAAATCCTAAATTTCTGGAAAAAAGGAAATTAAAAATGAACATAAACTGAATTTAAAACTCATTTAGCGGATTCCGACCAAAATATAAAATTTGACGAATAATTTCCGTCGTTTTACCTCAAAAATTCAAAATAATTATCGGATAGCGATATCCTTTTCGATCTTAAAAATCTAATTGATCGAAAAAGCGGGATTCGGGAAAACTAACATTTTAGAACTAATTTCGGGGTTCAAAATTAGCGTATTCGGGATTTATTTTTGGTATTGGTTTAACCAGTTTCACACTCCACCCTTACCCACTCCCTCACCTTACCATACTATATCAAATCCATCTCCGTCCCTGATCATTCACCATACCCTTCAATTCAACCCCTTACCCTGTCATTCTTCATTCATCACCATTCACCATCCCTGCACTGCTCCCTGTCACCACCATCACCATATCAGCATACCATCGTCACCACCACCCCTCTATTTTTCAACCCTCAGCCAGCAGCCCCCTGTTTTCACTCCGAGCAGCAGCCGCTAGTGAGACCTCGCCAACACCTCCGCCTCCTCTGTTTCTCCGACGACCACCGGGAGCTTCTCCCCACCACAACTAGCCGCCGATGAGCCCTCGACACCACCTTCTGAAGCACCTGTGAGCTACCGTAGCCGCTTCTCCTGTTCTAGCACGCTTCACCTTTCGGTAAGTCTTTCTACTCCGTTTTCAATCTGAATCGACCTCGGGCTTCACTATCACACTCACCCATGCCCAACGCAGGTCCGACGAGCCATCGAGAGCCTCCGATGACGCCCGAGACTCCGATCGAGAGTTCCGAAGTCCCAAACCCCTCGGTGAGCTTCCTCCATTTCCTTCCTTCCTCGATTCGATTTCGTGTTTCCTTCGATGTCTAGATTAGTCGGGAGTGAGCGAGCGCTGAGTGCGGGATGATCGGGTGAACCCGAGAGTGCCGACGAGCTCGGGGGCAACGAAGCCGCAACGTCCGGCGTGTGTGCGAGCGAGTGAGAGCGAGAGGGAGCCGTGAGGGTGCAATCGAGGAACCTGAGGGGGAGGGTGCAAGAATGAGCGTGAGCCAAGGCCAGATAAGACAGACCAGACCGAGCGGGGCGACCCAAGGTGCTGGAAGCAGCGACGAGCTCCATCGGCGAAGCTCAGGCGAGAACGTACCTCCATTTGAATCGAAGAAGAAGGCTTGTTTGTGGCATAAGCCGAGGGCCGGTTGGATCACGACGAATGCGGATGGTGCAGTGAATAAGGAGGGGGTTGCGTCGGCAGGGGGGTGCTGCAGGATGAGAATGGTAACTGGGTTCGTGGTTGCGCTCGGTATATAGGCTTGAGTCCGGTTATTGCAGCTGAGCTTTGGAGTATTCTGGATTGCCTAAGAACAGCTTGGGAGATGGGGTATCGGAAAGTCACAATTGAGACGGACTCGTCGGTGGCGGTGAATTTGATCAAGAAAGACTTAGGGGGTTGCCATCCTATGTCTAGCCTGGTGAGCAATTGCCATGGCTTCATCAATAGAGCTTGGGATATCCGGGTTCTTCACGTCTTCAGGGAAGCGAATCGACTTGCGGACTCCCTTGCGAAGATTGCTCTTCATATGCCTATAGTGTTCCATCAGTTGTCAGAACCGCCAGACGAAGTGCTTCATGTGGTGGAGGATGATCGAATGGGGAAAGTTGTCCCCCGAGTTCGGTTCATGTAGTTTATGTAGGTTTTAAATTTGTTTGTCCTGGACATTGTTATTTGCTGTTTTAGTTGTTAATTTGATTTGGGGAGTGTAAATCTCCTCGCTTTCCCACCAAAAAAAGAAGGCTTGTTTGTGGGCCCCCTCCACATTATTTTTATATTAATTGATTATTAGTTGAACGGTTGGGTTTTTATATGGGTTCGGTTCGGTTCGGTTCGGGTTACCCGTTTATTATTTAAATAATTAGCGGTATATAAATTATTATATAATATTTGAGGATTTAAAAGATAAAATATTATTTCGGAAATATTTTATAAAGGTGCTCTATTAAAATGAGGTTTAAAATACTATATATTATTGAGATTTAAAATAAATTATTAAGACTTGTCGGTTTAGAAGAGAATTTGAAAAATGAATTTCCATGTCGGAAATGATTAATAAATATTTGAAAAAAGGAGTTGCTAAGATTTTCAAAGGCCGGGATTCTAACGCGGATTTGAAACAGATTTGGATCTAACCTGAGAATCTGACTTGTTCGGTGACTGACTAGCATGATGTTCTGATATGTGTGACTAATAGCATGACTTACGGTGATTTACTATAAGAGATTAAATGTTAGATATTATGAAGTTGATGATATATATCTGTATGCCAAGTGTGAGTATGAAACGGTAATATGTGAAATCGGCTAAGTAAGATATGACGGTTGTCATGAGCTGGTGAGGATGATGTTATGATCGAATTGAGAAATATGTTCATTTCTGAGAAATGAAGATGAGATGATAATGTTAATAATGACGAGATGGTTGAGCTATCATGTGTGTGTATCTTATATGTTTCATATGTGACTTGTGTGCTTTATGTAAATTAGAATTAGACTCATTATGTTATTTATGGGATTACTAGGTGATCTCTGATCTGTTGTATTGCTTGCCATTGCTGATCATTGTTTGGATTATGCGCATCTTCAAGTAAGTCTCTTCGGAGCTTACTCAGATTGAAATAGAGATATTCCCTGCTTTAGGTGCATGATATACTAGGTGCTTGCATTCATGATCAGCATGCCATGTAGTACCATGCTAGGTTGCATTGACCGTTGAGCATTCTATTTCTTTATGCGTATGTAAACAGAACGACCATTATCTGTGAAGTAACTAGAGTCTTTGCTAGGGTCCTAGGACGGCCCAGTCCCATCGGGTCCCGTCCTAAGTCAATCGAGTCATATGGAACTTCCTTTACTTATATTATGAGCATGATTGCGAAAGCTGCCTGCGGGCTTTATTGTGGGGCGGGTTGGGCATGCGCGCCGCCCGATTATTATGGAATGGATTCACAAGCTGGCCAATCTCCGCCCTATCGGAAGGGGGTGGAGGTAGGAAAGGGATATACCACTTGGTATTCAGTGCTAAGGCCTTATTATTATTATACCATTGATCTTAGGAGCATGTTAGTGTGTTAATATTCCACCATGCATCTAGAATCATCTTTATTAGGTATAGCGTATATGTGTGTTTATGGCCGGGATGCAGAGCCGAAGTGGGCATCGATCCGATCCCGCCCACTAACAATTTTTTAGGTATCCGTTATGCTTACTACTATTGATGTTGATTTGACTCCATGACCGCTGGGTCTAACATGGCGGAAAGAGAGAGTTGAGATTCTGACTTCACCAATTTAATTACGGCTCGAATTTGAATGGTTGATCATGTTTTGACCCGGTTTTGTCGTGGCACCCCCCCCCCTCTTTGTATTATGCTTTACTTCTTCTAGTTGTGTGACAATTGGTTTTCCACGCTTAGACTTACGACAGGTATAGAGGACTTCCCAGGGGATTCCAACAATCCATTCGAACTTGGGTATGAAATCCCACTTTGAAAACGTTAGTTTGGAATTTTAAACCTTCAACCTGTACTCGGGGCGCAAGATCCTAACGAGGGGTTTTATCCCTCGAAATGTAACACGAGCATCATAATCTCGGGCCGTTACAAAGTTGGTATCAGAGCTGAGGTTTTGCAATCCGAGTACATTAGGTTGAAGATGGTTTTGAAAATCGCCCGATGTTTTCAAATGGTTTTGAAAAATGTTTTTAAAAAGGGCAAAATGAATTTAATTGGAATTAAACCTAAAATGAATAAAGGGGAAACAATCTCGTGGGTAAAGATGTTGTAGGAGGAAATCGAGTATGCAAATAAAATAAAAATAAATCAAAGCAAACCAGATTCCGTCCCTTGCAAATAATTACAAGACCTCCTCCTGTTGTAGCAGCGGGAAGTCAGGATCGATCCACGAGTAAGCGTGTCAGCGGATCCTAGGCAACGATGGTATCTCACGGACAGAAGTCGACAACAGGTGCTAGATCTCGACTAGGGTTAGTCGACAGGAGATCAGGCTAGTCGAACAGCGTCGCAGTCGAAAGCAATGGCTACTCGATCTCGACAAGGGACTACTCGAGATCGAGTACAGTCCTCGTCGACTTCGGGTTGGTCTTGTCGAGTTCCTGCACAAGTAAGCTACGACGATCTGGGATCGGGAATTAGTAGTCGAGATCGACGAGGGCAGAAAGTAAAAACGAAAGGGAATAAAAACAAATGCTTTGGGATCTCGAAATAAACTTTATGAAAAGGGCTTCCAGGATTGGGGTTTGCAACAACAATAACCAAGCATGCATAAGGCAAGAATAAAACAGAAAATCATGTAAATTGCATCAAAGGACAAGCTTTCGCCTTTTCCAACAATTAGACAACTCTTTCAAGAAACCCTAATTGTCTCTACTGATTTTATGTTTACAATCCAAGTTGTTAGCATGGACCTCCATTAGATGGGTAATAAACACATAAACAAGTAGTAGATGCTCAAAACATGATAAAGGTCGGATCTTTACCTCAATTATGCATGGCTATCGTCGGGCTCGCCCCAACCCTAGAAGTGGGTGGACTACTCGCGCTTCATCATAATTAAAGACATCAATAATAAAAGGAAATAAACTTGCATTAATGAAATAAAATAGAGCTTACAACCAAAGGAAGCCAATTCCGCTCTCGCTTCACAAAACTTCTCTTGGCCACTCACTCTCTATCTCTCTCTACTACTTCTCCTACCGAAATTGAATGAATAAAACTGAGCCCCTAAGGCTTTATTTATAGGCTTCTAATCCTTGCTACTCAAGGATAGAAACATCTACCTATATCTAAAATTATATCTAAAAGGCTTAATGATAAATAAAAGCAATAAAGAAATTAAATCTAAAAGGGAAATAATATCTAAAGTGTCTCAAATGGATAGAACTCTCTTCTTCATGATAGAACTTGATAGACGCGGCTATCTTCGGCTCCACAGACTCCAACTCCGAGTAGGAATGCATCAACGCGTTACGCGGCTTCAGGAACCTTCGTCGATCTCGAGGAGAGCTCCTCGATCTCGAGTAGGAGTGTTGTCGACTGAGCTTGGCTCGGCGTCTCGGCTAGCAGGTCCTCGGTGTGGCTCAGACATGACTCCTGGAGTTCGTCGATCTCGAGGAGAGCTCCTCGATCTCGAGTAGTGGTGGGTCATCGACTGGCCGGCTTGGTGCATCGGGTAGCCTCTTGTCGACTGATCGGACACAGGTTCACAGGCTTCATCGATCTCGAGGACTCCTTGTCGACATCGAGTAGGGAAGCTCGTCGACTAGGTTTGGCTTGGCTGGTCGGGCAGGTCTTTCTCGATGTGCTCGGACACAGGCTCCCGGCTTGTCGATCTCGGGTACCGGTCCTCGATCTCGAGGAAGCTGTCCGGGCATGGTCGGGTAGTCTCTCCTCGACTCCGGATAGTTTCTCCCTAGATCCGGATAATTTCTCCTAGGTTCCGGATAATCCCTCCTTGGCTCCTCGACATGTGTTCTTCAGAGGGTGTCCGGCCATGATTCGTCGATATCGACTAAGGCTCTATCGATGTCGAGTAACTTGCTGCTTCCGTCTTTGCTTCTTGATTTTCTCCTGAAATGTTTCCATATTCTGCAATATCAAACAGAAACTTATGTAGATCTCCATTTCTGACAAATAACCATATACTACATAAATCCGACATATTCCTAACCCGAAATATGCAAAATGTAAAGAATATGGAACTAAAATATGCATAAAGACATGGCTACTTTGGAGACATCAAAAGATCAAAGTGATAGACTTCCCTTATGGATGTAGAACTCGGGGAACGGTAGGCAAAATACTAGCTTTTACTTACAGATGGGCCTAGAAGACTCCAAGGAACACCACGGAGGTTGGAGTGTTGAGTTAGGAGGCCATAAGATTTTTGCCCCTCCGGTCAGCCGTCCCTTGAAGAACGACATAAATCGTCTCTGTGCATGTATGTCTTATATCCTTCTCGAAGAGGATCATATTAATCTTGTTGATTGCTTCTATGATGAGTGCTATTATGCTTAGGATAGCGAACTAATCAGTATGCCATGACTTAAATCATGCGTTGAATAACCGTGCAAATGGGATAGCGGGAGAAAACCTTGTTCTTATGTAATCGGAATTCCTGTCTTGTCGGAATAGCCTTCCATAATTCAAACCCCCTAATGGTTCTGACTCTGTCATCCGCCCCACCAAAACAACTAGGCATGTTAGCAAGGGTCGAGAAGCATATGCTCTCCCCATTTTAAGTCTTGTTTTGTATCTCACCATCGATGCTTCTATCGATTCTCGTACCTGAGGTTGGGGTATTCCACGAGAAATTTGGGCCGGTCAACTGATTACCTTCGGAAATCGTGTCGGATGTGAGAGTTACCTGAGTATGCTAGTGGGGGTGAGGATTTAAATCGTTTCGAGATAGAAGTGAGTTGTCTTATGGAGTCAGCCATTTCGATCCACGTAATGGCCAACCACGTCTTCTTGCCACAAGAGTCTAAACACGAGTTCTACCATCACCTCTCGAAAATGGCGTGAATGTCCTTGTGTCCAGCGAGTCATATTAGCGTCCCACAGGGAAACGGGGTGGTGAGTCGGTGATTGTCCTCAGAGAATTCGGTCAAGCTATAATGATAGCCTCCTTGTGTTTTCATGACATGCTATATTGGTATAATTCAACATGACTTGCCTCGTACCTTGCATGGTTGCACTTATGAGTGAATGTATGCGTCGTATGTATTGAATTCCCATGATTACTGTCCTCTTATGAACTAGGTCCATGATAGTGTGGCCAACTCTCGTTGCATGTTTAACATGTGAATCAGATGACTTAGCATGCCAGATTAACCTAATTGGACCTCATTGATTGTGTACATGTTTAATGAGTATTGCTAGTATCATGTAAGACATATACCTCCCAGTTATAGGCCCTCGTATGATTATGTGACGTCATAGTCTTACTATACGAATATGGATGTATGTGATGAGATAGTTGCTATACCAACCCTGCATGAACTAACCATACCCTTAGCATGATTTTTAGGGTACATCTTAGCATGTTTTCTGTAATATTATGACTTGTTTAATTGTGTATCTAAATGAGTGATAAGTCGTGCATATGATATCCTATGATGTTTACTAGATCTTGCATAACTTATGCCATATATGTCCCATGTCAGTTTGTGCATACATGATCTTAGTCTGTCAAGCATGATTGGTGAATGAAATGATAGGTTGCTAGCTTGTTCTGCGCACATATAAAGATGATTATATGAACATGATATGAATGCATAAATCGATATTCCTTGAGATAGGTGCATACTAGTGTGAAATAATGTGATGATATCTCTTGATTTTATGTGTTTGCATGCCACATTTATAAGGGCATCGTTGTAACTCTCGGGTTAGGATCTTCTCCTTGGTCTCGTTGTCCCTAGTCCTGGTCCATGTCTGAACTCTTAAGGAAGATGTGTTGTCCACCCTTGTATCTCCCCTATCATTGTAACTTCTAACCCTTAGGATCCTTCGATGAGCGCCGATGTGCAAGAAAGGACCGTCGACCAAGTGGCACCGGAGCGGCGCAACGGAAGTGTGATGGGTCCATGACGCCTAGGCTCCAGGAACAACGTCACCGATGGTAAAAAGGATGAATATGCTTCAAAGATGACAATCGTGCACAGGTTCCTCCCAGCTGACATGAGGAAGAGCATTCTTAATTCAAATCGGGGATTCTTCTATACTAATCGGAATTGATGTTGTGTGACAGGCCTATAAATGACATAATTGAATGTGTGATGACAGATGTGCTGAACTGGTAGCAATGATTGCCTGACTAACTTGTTTATATGATGATGTGCCTTGGTGCTTGGTATACTTTACTGGTGAGTAGGTTATGGGTTATTGTCTGGTGGTGCTTCTTCTTGGGCATGAGTCGAGAGATTCTTCGGTAAGCTAGGTCGGAAAGTGGCAGAGGGATTGAAGTCTTTGTTCTTGGTCACGAGATGAGCGAGAGGGTGTTCAGGATGGATGCATTAACTTAGGTAGAGCCGAGTGATTTATGACTGGTATAGGAGGTAGTAGGTAGTGGGGTTCTCAGATGAGCTTCTAGGTAGGTCTTAGTTAGAGGTGGAAGTATAGGCAAGTAGTGTGTTTGGGTAGTATAAGAGAGTGGTTGGCTGAGGTCTGGACTAGTTTCATTAGGGTGATCTTGATATTGGGTGTGGGTAGAGGTAGTTGGGATAGTTCTAGAGGTGGATGGGCGAGCTAGGAGTAGATCGGGGGATTCTTGAGGGGAGGTGTTGTGAGACGGATTGGTGTGCTAAGGAAGGTGTCTAGATAGTCTATGAGCGGATCGTGGGCGGTGTCGAGGATGATCGATTAAGGAACGTATGAGGAATCGTAGAATTTGGGAGTAGGTGGTGTGTGCTGTGAGTGGGAGCGATTTTGGTAAAGGGTGAGGTTGAGGAATTGCCAAAGAAGAGTAGTATGAGGTTTCTTGGGAAATTATCGATTGGGGATATTAGGTTGTTCATATCAGGGTTATTCGTGTGATGAGTATTTGAGGTTGTTTAGATAGGATTGGTAATTCTTGGGGAATTTATGAGTGAAGGTTATTGTGGCTATTGAGGTATTTGAGGATGTAAGATGAGTCTTCAAGGAAAGGCTAGTAGCTAGGGAAGGATGTAGTTGAGATTCCTAGTAAGATTGTGGGCTTAAGGTTGAGATAGGGAGATTACGAGTATGGATTTGGGAACTAGGCAAAGCAGAAGGTATTGAGGACGCTAGAGGATAAGAGATTTTAGAAGGTTGGTGAAGTTGTGGTACTTAGGAAATTCGGACGAGGATGTCATAGGAGTTCAGTGGGAATTCTATCGGCTGGAAAATCGTGGGAGAATTGGTCAAGTTCCGATGTTATGGGTAATTCGAGCTAGGGTGACATAAGGTTTCGTTGGGGATAATGGTTGTGGTTAAGGAGTGGTAACTTGAGGTAAATTCGGATAATACTGGGAAGATGATCTAGGGTAGGTCAGCTTGAGGAGTCATGAGTGGTTCAGGTTTCGTGAGTTCTGGAAAGGGGTGAGTAGGTAAAATCAGTGGTTGGTCTTTGAGGATAGGCGTTGGTGATGAGGGTCTTGGTAATTTGTGGTTGGGAGTAGCACGAGATGGATTTCTGCATTAGAGTTGGTCGAGAGTGACAAGTGTGAGATGATTAGTATGAGTTGGATTCTTAGTAGGAGTGTTATGTGAACACGAGCTGCTCGGATTCGGCTCGGATTCGACTCGAAACGAACTCGTTCACATTTGAAAAACGAGCTGAGTTCGAGCGGCCTCCTGAGCTCGGATCGAGCTCGAGCCGAGTACGAGCTCGAACTCGAGTAGCTCGTATTACTAAGACAACAATGCCCCTATGCGTTTTCCCACTTTTGTTTTAGGGTTTTAAACCAGCCGTCACTCCCGTGTCTAGTCCAAGCGGCATTTCAATCCTCTTCCCGTCTTCCTCTATTCTGCTTCTATACTTCATTTCCTCCTCGACGCCGCCTCCTAGTCCTCGGCTCCGGTGTCTCCCTCCTCCCCGGCTCCTCCTCGACTTCGCCTAGTCCTCGGCTCCGGCGGCCAAAATCTGGAAAGTTCGCTTTCGATTCTTGTTTCGCCCCTTGTTCTTCAGCCCCTCCTCCATCAGATCTCTTTTCTATTTGAGTTGTTTCAACCCTTGTTCAGATAATTTATCAACTCCCTTCCTGTCCCTTGTTCAGATCTCGTTTGAGTGGTTTCGACCCCTTTTTGAGTTGTTTCGCCCCTCCTCCGTCTGTTCTTCGCCCCTTGTTGTTCAGATCTACACTTTGCAAGTTCTTGTCTAATTTTGACAAGGTAACCAAATTCTTCATTTCCTGTTCAATTTCAAGTGAATTATAATCTGTAATTATATAAATATTTAATCTGAAATCTTTACTTATGTAATTTGTATTTTGATATTATATAAATTGTAATTATATAATCTGAAATCTGTAAACTGAAATCCTAAACAGAAATCTGTAAACTGAAATCTGTATACTGAAATCTGTAAACTGTAAACTGAAATTTATATACTATGAAATCGGTAAACTGTAATTTGAAATCTGTAAATCTATAAACTGAAATCTGTAAAACTGTAAACTGAAATTCATATGTAATTTATATAATATGAAAATCTGAAATATGTTATTTAAACTGTAATTTATATAATTTGTAAACTAAAATCTGAAATATATAATCTATAAACTGAAAACTGAAAATTTGTAATTTATATAATCTGTAAACTGAAATCTAAAATTGATATAATATGAAATCTGTTATTTTAAAATCTGAAATATATAATTTATATATTCTAAAATCTGTAATTCATATGTAACATCTTCCCAAACAGATGGAGTTTGAAATATGTTATTTAAAAATCAGAAATCTGAAATCTGTAATTCATATGAAACTATAGAAGGACTTCTTTGCGCATCGAATTGGTTTCGTAATGAATTTGAAATTTGATGTTCAGGTATTTAATTTTATTTCATTCTGAATATGTTATTAGTACTTTCAATCTCTATTCATACTCTCTATTGTGGCTTTCAAAGATTAAGCTATTACTATGTTATGCTCTTTGCTTATTTTCAGGTTGTTTGCCTGGAGACGGAGACAACTTGAAAATGTGGACTGTATGGTTTCAAATTTCAAGTGTGTATTTGCCATCTATGCACATTCTTAGCAAATTTCATAATTTCAGTTGGTTGCAATTATGTATGGTTTCAAATTTTCAAGTGTGGATTGTATGGTTTCAAACTTTCAATTATGTATGGTTGTGCACTTATTTCAGGTTGTGTGTAATAACACTATTATTAATGCAGCTAAGCCAAAAAACGAGCCCAGAAACGAACTTCTAGCAAAACAAGCTAAAACAATATCACGAGCTCGAACAAGCTCACGAGCTCGAGCTCGGCTCGACAAAAAAACGAGCAAAATGAGCTCGAGCTCGAGCTTGTTCAAATACTCGCGAGCCGAGTTCGAGCTCACTTCTAAGCTCGAGTAAAATTCGAGCCGAGCTCGAGCTCGATCTTGAACAGTACCGAGCCGAGTATGAGCAGGCCAGTACTCGGCTCGTTCGACTCGAATAACACCCCTAATTCTTAGAGGTGGATGGTTAGTGAGAGTGGTCAGTGGTGCGTGGAATATGATCAGGTTAGCAAGGTGATTCGAGATATCTCTTTGAGGGATGATGTTGAGGCGGAGTCTTAAGAGTCTAGAAAGAGTAAGCGAGATCGTTAAGAGGCGTCTAGATCAATCGTGAGAACGGTTTAGTTGAGGACTTGGAATTTCTGTTAGAGGGTAAAGATGGGACGGTTAGAGGAGCCCTAGGGCAAGGACGCGTTATATATGGAGTCTTGGTAGTAGATCGAGTTGTTCAGCTTTTCGGAATGAGGGAATTTTGTGATTTGGGAATTCCGAGAGATAGTTTTAAATGGGCAAATGGAAGGTAGGACTTTAGATCGGGAAGTCGAAATGGATTGAGCTGGTAGACCTCGGTGAATTTGATCTTAATTAATGCAAGAGCTGATGGGTAGTGGTCGTGTCTTGTCATGATTGGTAGTTATAAGCAGGTTCTCTTGAGGATGTGATCTAGCGTATGCTTTAGTTGGGCCGAATATGGTGCGAATTTTATGCTATAGACGATGTTGATTCTATGATGTATGGTCGTCGACAATAGTGAACTGTTAGTACTAACATAGTTATTCCCTGAACTCGATGGAATGCTAATGTACGGAAGTACTTGTTTGCCTCTAATGCGATGACGCTTGGCAGTAGCATGAGTATGATGTGCTTATCTGATTGATATGACGTGCTTATCTGATTGATATGGAGTGTAACTTCTGTGAGATGATGTGATAAATTCTACCATGAATGATACAATGCTAGATATGTTATAGTATGTGACTATCCGTGACATGAGTATGACTTGGTTATGAATGTGTGATACGATGGCTATGTTGAATAATTATTATGATATATGATGCCTTGAATTGGAATTGCTAGGATTATAGAATCAAATTGATGAGATTTGATTCTGATTTGGAACCTAGGAATAAAATATGGGATTAGCCCTTAGAGGTGGATGATTCCACCTCCTAAGATTTGGAAATTTTTTGGCTAACGTCGGGTTAGGAAATTTTGAATGGTGTTTAAAAAGGACTGAATTAGATTTAGAGAAATCGAACGCGATTGATAACTTCAATGATTTTTAGACCAAACCTTTTCAAACTAAGGACCCTCTTGAAATTTTCTAACCGAGCTTGCATTATGACGCCCCACGAAGTGGATACAGACATTTTATAGGGGCCCTTATAGACTGCTTGCTAAGACCTAGGGGAGATGATGTAATGCTTTTCGAGTTATGGTATAGCCGAGAAGTCGGAGTAAGGATGTGGTAGGGGCCCATATTACATTCTTGCTACGATCTATTGGAGATATTATGATTATGACAACGGTACTGTGAGGATCTCATAGGGGCACTTATGAGGTGCTTACGGGATCGATGGCATGATCCTTGGACTCACCAATTTCAAACTTCATCCGCTGTTTTAAGATTATTTTAGTCTCGGGGACGAGACATGTTTTTAGAGGTGGATGATGTAAAGGCTCGGAATTTCAAATCCTAAATTTCTGGAAAAAAGGAAATTAAAAATGAACTTAAACTGAATTTAAAACTCATTTAGCGGATTCCGACCGAAATATAAAATTTGGTGAATAATTTCCGTCGTTTTACCTCGAAAATTCAAAATAATTATCGGATAGCGATATCCTTTTCAATCTTAAAAATCTAATTGATCGAAAAAGCATGATTCGGGAAAACTAACATTTTAGGACTAATTTCGGGGTTTGAAATTAGCGTATTCGGGATTTATTTTTGAGTATTGGTTTAACCAATTTCACACTTCACCCTTACCCACTCCCTCACCTCACCATACTCTATCAAATCCATCTACGTCCCTGATCATTCACCATACCCTTCAATTCCACCCCTTACCCCGTCATTCTTCATTCATCATCATTCACCATCACCACACTACTCCCTGTCACCACCATCACCATATCAGCATACCATCGTTACCACCACTCCTCTGTTTCTCCGACGACCACCGGGAGCTTCTCCCCACCACAACTAGCCGCCGATGAGCCCTCGGCACCACCAATTCTGAAGCACATGCGGGCTACCGTAGCCCCTTCTCCTGTTCGAGCGCGCTTCACCTTCCGGTAAGTTGTTCTCCTCCGTTTTCAATCGAAATCGACCTCGAGCTTCACTATCACACTCACCCATGCCCGACGCAGGTCTGACGAGCCATCGAGAGCCTCCGATGATGCCCGAGACTCCGATCGAGAGCTCCAAAGTCGCGAGCCCCTCGGTGAGCTTCCTCCATTTCCTTCCTTCCTCGATTCGATTTCTTGTTTCCTTCGATGTCTATATTAGTCGGGAGTGAGCAAGGGCTGAGTGCGGGACGATCCGGTGAACGCGATAGCGCCGGCGAGCTCGGGGGTGGCGAAGCCGCAACGTCCGGCGTGTGTGCGAGCGGGTGAGAGTGGGAGCGAGTCATGAGGGTGAAATCGAGGAACCTGAGAGGGAGGGTGCGAGAATGAGCGCGAGCCAAGGCCGGAGAAGACAGACCAGAATGAGCGGGGCGACCCAAGGAGCCAGAAGTAGCGTCGAGCTCCATCGGCGAAGCTCAGGCGGGAACGTACCTCCGTTTGAATCGAAGAAGAAGGCTTGTTTGTGGGCCCCGCTCCACATTATTTTTATATTAATTGATTATTAGTTGAACCGGTTGGGTTTTTATATGGGTTCGGTTCTGTTCGGTTCGGGTTATCCGTTTATTATTTAAATAATTAGCGGTATATAAATTATTATATAATATTTGAGGATTTAAAAGATAAAATATTATTACGGAAATATTTTATAAAGGTGCTCTATTAAAATGGTGTTTAAAATACTATATATTATTGAGATTTAAAATAAATTATTAAGACTTGTCAGTTTAGAAGAGAATTTGAAAAATGAATTTCAATGTCGGAAATGATTAATAAATAATTGAAATAAGGAGTCGCTAAGATTTTCAAAGGCCGGGATTCTAAAGCAGATTTGAAACAGATTTGGATCTAACCTGAGAATCTGACTTGTTCGGTAACTGACTAGCATGGTGTTCTGATATATGTGACTAATAGCATGACTTACGGTGATTTACTATAAGAGATTAAATGGTAGATATTATGAAGTTGATGATATATATCTGTATGCCAAGTGTGAGTATGAAACGGTAATATGTGAAATTGGCTAAGTAAGATATGACGGTTGTCATGAGCTGGTGATGATGATGTTATGATCAAATTGAGAAATATGTTAATTTTTGAGAAATGAAGATGAGATGATAATGTTAATAATGACGAGATGGTTTAGCTATCATATGTGTGTATCTTATATGTTTCATATGTGACTTGTGTGCTTTTTGTAAATTAGAATTAGACTCATTATGTTATTTATGGGATTACTAGGTGATCTCTGATCTGTTGGATTGCTGGTCATTGCTGATCATTGTTTGGATTATGCGCATCTCCAGGTAAGTCTCTTCGGAGCTTACTCAGATTGAAATAGAGATATTCCCTGCTTTAGGTGCATGATATACTAGGTGCTTGCATTCATGATCAGCATGCCATGTAGTACCATGCTAGGTTCCATTGACCGTTGAGCATTCTATTTCTTTATGCGTATGTAAACAGAACGACCGTTATCTGTGAAGTAACTAGAGTCTTTGCTAGGGTCCTAGGACGGCCAAGTCTCATCGGGTCCCGTCCTGAGTCAATCGAGTCATATGGAACTTCCTTTACTTATATTATGAGCATGATTGCGAAAGCTGCCTACGGGCTTTATTGTGGGGCGGGTTGGGCATGCGTGCCGCACGATTATTATGGAATGGATTCACAAGCTGACCAGTCTCCGCCCTATCGGAAGGGGGTAGAAGTAGGAAAGGGATATACCACTTGGTATTCAGTGCTAAGGCCTTATTATTATTATGCCATTGATCTTAGGAGCATGTTAGTGTGTTAATATTCCGCCATGCATCTAGAATCATCTTTATTAGGTATAGCATATATGTGTGTTTATGGCCGGGATGCAGAGCTGAAGTAGGCATCGATCTGATCCCACCCACTATCAATTTTTTTAGATATCCGTTATGCTTACTACTATTGATGCTGATTTGGCTCCATGATCGCTGGGTCTAACATGGCGGAAAGAGAGAGTTGAGATTCCGACTTCACCAATTTAATTACGGGTCGAATTTGAATGGTTGTTCATGTTTAGACCCGGCTCTATCGTGGCGCCCCCCCCCCCCCTTTGTATTATGCTTTACTTCTTCTAGTTGTGTGACCATTGGTTTTCCACGCTTAGACTTACGACAGGAACATGGGACTTCCCCGGTAATTCCAACGATCCCTTCGAACTTGGGTATGAAATCCCACTTTGAAAACGTTAGTTTGGAATTTCAAACCTTCAACCTGTACTCGGGGCGCAAGATCCTAACGAGGGGTTTTATCCCTCGAAACGTAACCCGAGAATCATAATCTCGGCCCGTTACAAATACTTCTTGGCAATTTGGTAGACTTCTTCAGTTTTGAGAAAAGTTTGCACAAGGGCTACTTTGGATAGTAGGAAACGGAGAGTCAATCAACGTTTGGAATGATCCATGGGTCCCAAACCATAGCCTTACGAACTTTCAAGACTATTTTGATTCTGAATTTAAAGTGAATCAACTTTTCAACTCCAATAAACAGTGGGATACTTCACTTCTCCATGAGATCTTTCCTAATAACATTGTACAAGAAATCCTCAAAATCAAAATCCCCCGTTGGGATACTCCCGGTAAACTAATCTTGAAACTTAGCTCTGATGGACAGTTTACTACTAAATCTGTCAGACAAATGACTAACAATAACAATAGTCCCTCAAGGGACTACAAATGGGTTTGGAAACTAAATCTCCCTCCTAGGATTAAAAACCTTCTTTGGAAGATCACCACTGATAGCCTAGCTACTACAGAAAGATTAAATAAATACTTTAATATAGTACAATCTAGCTGTTGTTTCTAGGGTAATAATAAAGAAGACAACAACCACCTTTTTGTCCTTTGCCCATTCGCAAGAACTGTTATTGCTGCATACGAACAATTGTCCAGGAAAAACACCCCATTAATACCCATTGATTGCAACAACATCAATGACCTTCTAGCATTGGATCGTAACAAGAAAGTCATCAAAGAACTCTGCTTTACTTGGGAAAAAATATGGGAATTCAGGAATGAGGTAATTTTTAGGAACAAGAAATCGGATACATCTCACCAGATAGTTATCAGAACAATATTAGATCTCAAGGATTGGAATAATGCAAGTGCATCCAAAAACCAACCCTTGACGCAATGTTTGAAGAGGAAGCGTAATTCTACATGGATCAAACCACCTAGGGCTATCTACAAAATCAATGTCGATGACTCACTTAAACCCACAGGCGAGTGCCGAGTGGGGGGGCTTATTAGGGATCATTATGGCTCTGTGATTGATATCTTTCAATTTGAAATGGAAGCAACCTCTCCATTGCAAACGGAAGCTTCAGCTTTTTGTGCAGAAGTGAACTTAGCTCTATCCAAAGGGCTACGAAGAGTTATAGTTGAAGGAGATTGTTTGGAAGTCGTCAAGGCAATCAACGATAGCTCTCATGTCAGATGGGAAATTCTGAGGGAAGTGGAACTTATCAGGAAACTTAGATTAAGCTTTGACAACATCGAATTAAGACACTGCTATAGGGAAGCAAACATGACAGTTGATTTCATATCTAAGTCTAGGAATACTTGTACGTATTTGAACCTCTCTACTCATCGGGATCTTTGTAACATCATCCGTATGGATGATCATGGTGGTACCTTACATTAGTAAGGACTACCTAATTTTTGCCTACTGTAAAAAAAAAATAAAAAAAAATTCAAACAATCGAAGGGGTGGAGGGAATTTGGAAGGGCCGCCATTGAAGGTGGAGTGAGAAGGACACAAAACCCAGTACCTCATTTGCATGCCAAGAAAAATAGAATACGAGACAACAACATAACAAGACAACCACATAACATTGCAAGTTTCTGACAATTTCTTATGTGCCGGTCAATACGTTCTTAGTGACACTAACATCTATTTATGTGCTAGTATAGGTGCATCCCGTGCCAACTCCTTTGTCTCATACAGATAACCCAAGTGCCAAAATTATTTATATATAAAGTGCTATGAGGAGATTTTAATCGAATAATGATTAATGCTTAATTTTTTTTTCTATAGTAATTATTCAAAACCTCCATTTCATAACTTCTCAATTCTCATACTAATATTTTCTTGACAATTCATATATTGATTATGTATTGATTGTACTCTGATATATTTCAAATTAGTACTTTACCAATATTATTTTGTTTTATTTTATAACATGTTAATCATTTTTAATTCATTATCAAATATTTTGTGACCATTTTGAGGTTCAATTTACTATCTTTGTTATTAAATGTAAAAACAAACTTAGGAATTTAATTTTATAGATAGAGGTTAGGTCATGTGTAAACATACCTTAATGTGTTTTGTGTTATCAAATATAAGCCGTTGATTGATTGCAAATGGAAGGACGAGATTAATTACCGAAATTAATTAATTTTAATATGAAAAGATAAAAACTACCCTTTTCTCCTAACACACGCGCGTGATATCCCAACCCAAATCCCTCCTTTTTTTGGACGATTAGAAAACAATCGTCTCTCACCCTCTTCATCGCATCTCATACTAGGGCAATTCCGGCGAAATTAGAGGGCGACTCCGGCGAATAGTGCTCATCCGAGAGTCGCACCATTGGCTGTAACGCCTGTATAGTAAACCTAGTCGGCGGAGTCTGTAGGCGGCTTGAAGGGACACCACGATGACGCCATTGTAGCGCACCATCGAATTCGCCCCGGGTTAGGGATGAACGCGAATTTTCATTAGAGGGGAGTTGAAAGGGGATTAATTTGATGAATATTTGTTGTCTTGATATGAATATTGTAGAAATTTGAGTCACTGGTACGAAATAGATCCTGTTTCATACTCGGGGGACGTGATATGAATATTGGTGAAATGATTCTTGACTTTGATGAATAATTGTGTTACTGTGATGAATATTTCTTAAATTTTGCCGAATATTGATGAATATTTGGGAAATTTTGAATAATTGAGTAACTGTGATAAATATTTGAGTGATCGTGACAAATATTTGAGTGACTGTGATGAATATTTGATAAATTTTAACAAAAACTATGATGAATAATTGAGTAATTGTGATGAATATGTGAGTGAATGTGATGAATATTTGAGTGACTGTGATGAATATTTGATAAATTTTAACAAAAACTTTGATGAATAATTGAGTAACTGTGATGAATATTTGATAAAATTTGCCGAATATTGATGACTACTTGGAAAATTATGAAGTTAAAAAACTTTGATGAATCTTCCTCTTCTTCACCGTTCGCTTGGATGAAACTGTCACAGATTTTCAAGGATTTTACATACCAGATTAATAGATCATGATCTTGATTTGTATGACCCAAAATCTTTTCAAAATGGAAATTGGAGTAAATTGGCAAAAAAAAAAAATTTAAGCATATCCCACGATTTTCTCTTTGGAGAATTCAAGCAGTTACATGTCTTTGCATCACACGCACTTCCCTTGTGAAATTGGATTAGTTTTCCCCGTGGGTCCCACTTTTTTATTAAAAATAAATTACTTAAATTCAGGATTAATAACAACCTTTAATTTTGATTTGATCAACGGCCTATTTGTTAACACAAAACACAATAAGTCTTGTAAACATTTGATCCATCCTCTATATATATATAGTATCAAAACAATCTGAAACTAATTAATGTTTTTCAACATAATTTTGATTTAGTTGAATTTAGATTAATCTTAATTCCACTTAAACAGCAAATACGTAGCACTTCACATTTCAATGATGTGAAAAATAAGATTAAAAAATTACTTCTTTTTTTACTAACAATTGATATAATATTTTTTAAAACAAACAAGTCGTGCAAATTAACGTGTGGTACTGGAATCTAGACATTCCTCCAAAAGTCAAAATTTTCTTATGAAAAGTGTGCCAGAATGGTCTTCCTACAACCATTAGGCTAGCTCAACGTAATGTCTATGTCCCATCCACCTATTGTTTATGCAACTATGCGAATGAAAATGATGTTTCATCTCCTACTAGAATGTCAATTCACAAGGTCACTCTTTAGTCTCCCAAACCACATCAACTCAGCAATCTCGAGTTTGACTAATCTTTGAAGAGATATAAGATCGGTTTTATCTTTCTTGGGAATAAACCTTAACAATGTGTCTAAGACAAAGTTAGCTTTCTCCTGGTGGACTACTTGGTATATTCGGAACAATCATGTGTTCAAGCATGAACCCATCCCGAGTAAAGATGCAACTCTATGCATCATTAAAACACATGAAGTGAACTGGAGCAAGTCCTCTAGTTTTGATAGCTACTTGGAAGAGAACTCATCTCATCAGACACAGAACCACACACAACCTAAAAAGAAAAATAAATACGACAACATTGTTTGGCGCAAACCACCTAAGGGATTCTTCAAATTAAACTTCGACGGCTCTTCTGTTATTAACAACATTAGTATGACTGGTACAATAATTAGGGAATGGAATGGTTGTCCAATCCACATTTGATACCAAAAACTTTGTAAGAAGAGTCCTCTGAAAGCCGATGCTCTCGCTTTAAAGCTTGGAGTCCAAAACGCTTTACACTTACGTATTGAAAAAATCCAAAGCGAAGGCAACTCTAGTATAATCATAAACTACCTAAAAAAATACAGCAAAATTCCCCTAGGAAATAGAACTCATCATGTCGGACATCAAGCTTATGTTATCAAGTTTGAAAGAAGTGTCCTTTTTTCATGTACCCCGATCTGGCAACAGAATGACGGATTAAGGTTGCACACCTTTTCCACTTTGCTAGGGGTACTGAAATTCATAATAATATAGGTCTTCGTGACCTCATCCGAAAGGATGCTGTCGGGTAGAGCTTGGCTCGCCTGAAATCTTTCCTAATAAAAAAAATGTCATTCTCAACCTCTTGACTGTCCCGTGCGCCCCAAGGTTCTCTAGCCTTGGTGGTTTCGAGAACTGTACAGTCCTTGGCGTGCAAGCTTTGATTTGGTCTTGCACGCCAAGGTTATTCACCAAAAAAAAATTGTTATATATATATTCCATCCGTCCCACAATGGTTGTCTTTAGACTATTTATGCACGCTTTTTAAGGAACTAAAAACTATATAAAATATCTATTTTTTAATTAATTTTTGAAAATAATTCTATGCTTATTAGTAATATGTATGATATTATTTAAAAATATTTAATAAAATGTTGATATTTTATATAGTTTTTAGCTTCTTTAAAAAATGTACATGAATAGTTAAAGACAACCATTGTGGGACGAAGGGAGTATATATTTATATGTATATCAATCCCCATAATCCCCCGAAAGGGTTGTCTAAAATCCCAAAAGGGCTCGACAAAAATCCCGAAAGGGTTGAACAAATCCCTATATGGTATCAAAAATAATTTTATTGGCACTTTCGATCGAGTGATGTGTGGCTCTGCATCCGGCGTCTTCAGGACCGGAGTTCTTCTGCTTGGTTGGGGTCGTGGAATCTGGAGTCGGGACTGGATGGGGCCGTGGTGGTGCGTTCTAGGCGACTCCGTATCAAGAAAGGAGCTTCCTTGGAGTTTCGTCTGCATTACCCACTGGAGATAGGTTCCTACTCTACCGCTGGCCCGCGGTGCTACCGTTCGGTGGTGTTTGACTTCGTTCTTCGCCGATGTCCTCAACTTATTAGGTGCTTGGTCGTCTTGATGTAGGTTTTTTTTTCCTTTTTATTTCGTTGCGCCTGTTTGCTATTTGTATTGTATGTTGTTTAGGCGGTTCTCGCCTGTCGATTCGTCGGCCTCTCGAGAGTCAGACTTGTCTGATCTCGAATCTTTACTTAATCAAAAAAAAAAGTTTTATTTAATTTTGTTTAATGTATTAAATATTTTTCTATTTTTTAATCAAATTTCATTTCTATTTAAGAACAACTATAAAAACCCTCTTTAAGTCTTTACTTGAAACAAACCAACCCTCTTGCAGTCTTTACTTGAAACAAACCTTCTTCTAGGAGAGGGGGGAAATAATGTCATCTGAGGGCCGTGAGGGGCGACTGGTAAGAGGAGGGGTCGGAATGCAACAGATGGCGCCGGAGCCGGATAACCTGCCGTGCCCAAGGTGCTCGTCTAGCAACACCAAGTTCTGCTACTACAACAACTACAACCTCTCCCAGCCCCGCTACTTCTGCAAATCTTGCCGCCGCTACTGGACCCGCGGCGGCTCTCTCCGCAACGTCCCCGTCGGCGGCGGCTCCCGCAAGAACTCCAAGCGCTCCCGCTCCGATCCCTCCACCTCCCACCCGGAGCCGCTCCCTTCTCCTGCTCCCGCCTTTCTTGATTCTCCTGCTCCCGATGCGGCCAACACAACGTCGTCGTATCAGAGCGATGCAGCCAATACGACGTCGTATCAGGGCTTCACAGCGTTGCTGGGTAATCAACAAGAATGCGGGTTCATGGGCCTGGGCGGGTACAGCGTCGGCCTTGGACTAGGGCCCGACGCATCGCCGAGTTTCGACGGGTATGGGTTCGCGCCTGCAGCCGGTGGGGATCATGATCAGAACTACGGCGGATGGGCTCATGGCGGGTCATCGTCGGGGTGCGACACGTGGCATACGGAGGAACCGGAGGACGGAGGCGTATTAACGGACGGTGGGGATTATCGCTTTGGGTGGCCCGGCCCCACAGGATTCCATTGAAACACCAACGACTCTCAAATCAATGTCTACTGTTTCCGTTTCCTGCCCCATATGGGTTCTTCTACTGTTTCCAATCGTTTGTTGTTTGAATTTGATTGATTTCTGATTTGTTCGTTTTGGGGTATACATACAGTATAGAGCCAAGGTTCCAATGAGAGATGCGTCGCGTGGAAGAAACTTATCGAATTGTACTGATTTTTTGGGGGGATTGGATGAAAACTATGTACTGTTTATCATTCCGTAGTTTCCTATGTCAGATTTCGTTTATATTGATTGATTGATTAATGACATTGACGATTGATGGATGAATTAAGCATGGTGAGACGAACGGTAAACAATAAATTGGACTTTTCAAGGCCGAGATTGGTGCGGGTCTAGTACAGGGGTGGGCTCACCTCCACTGTCACTGATTTGTAGAAAAAAAATCCAATTTCAATTAAGAGCAACTGTTGCTTAGTTGGGTCTATAAATTGATTCAACGTGATTAATTTTAGGATGCAGATATATGATCGACGAACATGCCCGCCCACAGGCTGTTAGGGGCCCTTTTACTTTTCAATATATTCACGATTGTTTATGCATTATCAGCGCAGATATGGATGGAGTTAGATGGCTAGTTATATAGGGAGATGAAGTTGAGGTAGGGGCACATTCAAGGGTGGACGACACCGGGCTGCCGCTCACTCCGATCCGAAAAAAATATAAGTGTTATATATATAAATTGAAAGGTAAAATACAAATATCTTAATTAAGTGACTTAGTGGTTGAGCGTGGTTGAGCTCGTCTCATCCTCCTATATCTTAAAGCTGAGTATTTTGGAAGATAGTTAGGCTATTCACGTGGCGGCTTAATATGTTTTTATTTTTTTTTCCAATTTTAACCCTCCTTTTCTTAACCAACTCTTATTTTGTGCCCCTCTCTTTCTTGGATGGTGATACACATAATTCTACACCACAAATTAAAATTTGACATGTGTATTTAGAGAATTTTTTTTAAAAAAAATTCTACAACTTTCAGTCTTTCAAAAACTGTTTTTTATGCAAAAAAAAAAACTGTTTTTTTAATGAAAAAAAAACCGTTTTTTTTAAACCGTTTGAAATTTTGAATTGAATGAATCAAATTTCAATTGTTATTTTTCCAACCATATATTAGTGAAATAAATTTTATTGATTTTTCATATAATATTCAACCATAATATATACGTAGTAGATACTTTTATTTAGCATATATTTCAAATTGTTTACATTTTATAAATGTAAATAAAATTGTAAATATATTATAATTAAGAATTATATAACTTATATATATTGAAAATATAAGTTATTTGATATAAATTTTATTTATTTATAGTTAATGAAATTAAATATATCAGCTTTGATAAAGTTGAAAAATATTCGAAAAATAAAATACAGCTAGTGATAAAGTTGAAAAATATACCTATCAAATACTACTATATTAAGGCTTTTACCGCAGTTGCACAACTAGATACAGATTACACCCACTGATGCCATCACATTCACTAGCTTTGAGATGATCAACTGGTTTTTATATAATGAAGAAAAGTATTATTTTATTTTTTATCTAACTAATTAAACTTTGTTTATATGTATTATGATAGGGAACATTGTATAAAATAATTTATAAATCTCATAGTTTACGCAAGGGTACCATACTATTCAACCCCGATGTCTGAGTATAAAAAAAATACAAAAATTCATCCGCGTGTCTATAAGAAAAGTACATATCTCTTCCAAGCCCGGTTCAAAAATTGGAATTTTTTTTTCAAAATATTCACTAAAAAATAATTAATTAACAAAATATTCAAACTTTTAAATATTTACGCAAATATTCATTTTTTTGCAGGCCAGACAGAAAAACGCGGTCTCAGGCCGCGTTTTATTAGGAAGGTAAAAAATCTGAAATTGGGGGAAAAGGGTAAAAAAAAACCTAACAAAAAGACGCGGTCTGAGACCGCGTCTCTTGTTTTTTTTTTTTTTTCCAGAAAAATTGAAACGGAGAAAGGGGAAGAGACGGGGAAGGGCTCCGACCCGGAGGAGAGAGGAAGGGGCGGAGGGAGAGAGAGGAGACCGAAGGGGGGCGGGGAGAGGGAGGCGGAGCGGGTGAGGGTCAGAGAAGACGCTGGGAGGAGGAAGGCGGAGACTGGGGGAGAGAGGCGGCCGGCGCCAGAGGAAGGCGGAGATCTGGAGGAAGAGGCGGCGGGTGAGGGTCGGAGAAGACGCTGGGAGGAGGAAGGCGGAGACTGGGGGAGAGAGGCGGCCGGCGCCAGAGGAAGGCAGAGATCTGGAGGAAGAGGCGGCCCTAACTTCCCCTGCCCATCTCCGGCATCCGCCACCGCAGCCCACCGCCTCCTCTTCCACCGCCCTTTCTCCCCGCAGCACGATGCCAGAGATCATGCTTCCTCTCTCTCCGCCCTTCCGCCCTCCGGCCTCCGGCTTCCTCTCTCTCCCTCCGGCCCTCCCTCCGCCCCTTCCTCTCTCCTCCGGGCTCCGACCCTTCCCTGTCTCTTCCAATTTCCCCTTTCTTCCCTGTCTGTCGACCGCCATTACAGGCCGACGAAGACCCCGCCTAAGCCGCGCCCTTCCCTCTCTCTCCCTCCGCTCCTTCCTTTCTCCTCCGGCTTCCTCTCTCTCCCTCCGGCCCTCCCTCCGCCCCTTCCTCTCTCCTCCGGGTCGGAGCCCTTCCACGTCTCTTCCCCTTTCTCCGTTTCAATTTTTCTGGAAAAAAAAAATAAAAAAACAAGCGACGCGGTCTCAGACCGCGTCTTTTTGTTAGGTTTTTTTTTACCCTTTTCCCCCAATTTCAGATTTTTTACCTTCCTAATAAAACGCGGTCTGAGACCGCGTTTTTCTGTCCGGCCTGCAAAAAATGAATATTTGCGTAAATATTTTAAAAGTTTGAATATTTTGTTAATTAATTATTTTTTAGTGAATCTTTTGAAAAAAAATTCCAAAAATTGGATTTACATGTAACAGGCGGATTTAATCTCGTGTTTCTATCGGATCTGCAATTTTTTAGCATTTTGGTAAATATTTTAAAATCATGAACATTTTGCTAATTTATTTAATTGTGAATATTTTTTTAAAAAAAATCCTTCTTCTATGTGTATATAATGCAAATTAATTAATAATATGCCTATATTCTTAACTTAATAAAAAAAATAGAGTAGGCAAATAATAATCATAACGTACTAGAAAATTATTAAAATTATTAGTAAATTATTAAAATAGTTAGCAATATCGTTTTGTTAGTTTAAATTATTATAAAAATTTACCTAATACGGCAATAAATAATACGATAACATCCGAAAAATATGATTAGTTTATTTAGATTAATTTAAAATCTCGTGCGTTGCGCACGGGTTATAGGCTAGTTTTAAATAGAATCCAATCAACCCTGTTCGAATCTCCCACTAGGCACATAATTTACCTGATCCACCCTGAAAAAAAATTCTAGATCCGCCTCAGGTCAACATTAGGGTAGCATTTGATCTGGCCACCCCAATCCAGGCTCTCTCTCCAGCCTGATTTAGTCTTGCTCACTTTGCTAAATAAGCGATATTAACATATTTTTAAGTTTGATTTAAATTAAGCTTTCCTCATGAACTTGCGAAATTTCTAAGAGCTTACTATGCTATAAATACATGTAGAATTGCTCTATCAATAAGCAGCTACCTTACTCGGGTTCACCTAAAGAAAAACTCGGTTTGATCTGATAAATAGTCTAATACGAGCCCATTTTTAAACTCGCCTCCAAATTTAACTTCAGATCGAATAATAGACTATGCGTACGTAATTTTGACGTGTGTGTATATATATATATATATATATAGAGAGAGAGAGAAAAGTAAATAGGTGGGTCAATGATATAAATGTATTTGTTATTGAAAACAATTAACTCGCGACTAAAATAAATTGGTTATTTTTTAATTAGGATGTTAATTATATATATAGTTGGTGTGAAAATAAAGTGGGTGAGAGTTGAGACATAATATGTTGATAACAATTATCCAAGTTTGGATCCCTACACTACTACAGCTACAAACATGGTTAGATGGAGTTTATGATGAAACGTCACTAAAAATTATGACGTTTTAATACTAAAACTTCATTGTTTTTTAAAGTATATATTATTTATAGCGTTTTATAAATGCCATAATTAAGTGTGACATTTACAAAATGCTTTTGTAAGTGTTTTTGTCAAAATTCCAAAATCTTCAGCCTAATTTGTGGCGTTTAATAAATGTCTATATATATATATATATATATATATATATATAAGGTAAGGGTTATAAATGTCAAAGTTTAATACTCCCTCCGTTAATAAAAACTTGACGTTTTACTATTCACGCACGTTTTGTAGGTGTTAAATACTATATAAAATATTAGCTTTATTAATAATATTTTTAAACAATTTCATACTTATTACTATTAAGTTTGAATTTATAAAAACAATTTTTTTAAAAAAATCAATATTTTATATAGTTTTTATCATTCTAAAAAAACATACATGAATAGTAAACGACTTATTTTAATTAACAGAGTGTTTAAAAAACGCCTAATAAGTGTTTTTTTTATTAAATACCCAATGTTTAATTTGAGGGCGTTTAATAGTGTGACATTTTCAGCTCAATTTTTATCCTCTTTAGAACAAGCCCCACAAACCACATCCCGTACTTCCCCTGTTATCAGTTATTTCTTATGTCCACATGGGCTTAGTTCAATCGGTTACAAGAGTGATATTTGGAGCAAGATACTCGACCCTTGTTATTGGTTGAGTCATCATTTACCTCCTTTGATAATTCCCATCGGGCCGGACAGTGGGAGGCGCCTAAAGTGAGCGATTTCATCTTTTTTGAAGTAAGTTATCTCTCTCTCCATGCTAATACATCCATAATCTCCGTCGCTTCTCCATCTACTGAGTTGAGTTATAAGGAAGCCAGAACCAGAAGCACCACATCAACGTCGATTCTCCCATTCGCTTTTTTATCCACGGCGGAAATTCCCTTGCTGATAAATCTATAAGTGAAGTATGGTTAAAAGAGGTCGGGCCAATAATATGTGGCTAAATAAGATGCATTAATATCAATCACAAGTTGGTGTAGTGGTTGTAGGGCTACATTTCATGTCAAGAGGTTCGAAGTTCGAATCCCCTTGGAAACATGAAGTCGCTTGTGAGTGGGAGGGTCAACCCCTTAAATGAATCAAGTGACTGAGTCGATTAAACTGGACTAAGATAAAAAAAAAAGATGCATTGATGTTAAATTAGAAGTTGAATAGTTGATCCATAAGCCAAACTTATCAGACGATAACATTTGACTAATTAAAAGAGACCGAGCCAATGATATTAGGCTAAATTGATTCATCGTGCCATGACCAAGTTTCTTCATACCCAATACCCATCGAGCGTTGTCATTCACAACTCCAACCAAAAATCCAATGCAGAAAGTCATCCGTGTTGGAATTAATTCACATAACATATACCAAAACAATGGGCTGATTGGTCTAAGTTGGAAAGAAGTGGGCTGTTGATAAGGCCCAATCAAAAAGTTAGATTGGAGCTAGAAAGTTGGGGAATTAAGCTGAGCGTACAATTAGGCATGGTGATTGATTAGAAACTCGAGGTTATTGTGATAAGAAATTATAGGTGAATTGGCTAGGAAAGTTTAGATATCTAGCCAGTGTAATCCGTAAAAGTGGATTGCATTTCGGAATGAAGGAAGTATGCGCCTCACGCGCCCTAAGAAAAATCCGTCTAGGAACGGCCGAATATCAACCTCGAATCCCTGTATCATCAACTGTTTGCTAAAGCAGCCATCAAACCGGCGCCTATGGCGGCGACGTGCTCTGCTGCCTGCCCCTTGGGGTAATCATTGGAAGGAGATTGTTCTTGCCCTCGTGTCGTCCTTGGGAGGGCTTATTTGTTCTCCCTCTGTTCATCTTGGCTCAGATTTCTGAGGCCTACTCGGGTGTTCGTCCCGCTACTCCGAATTGGGTCTGGGATTAGGTTTCTGTTGTTCTCTAATTCGCCCCCTAGTATCCCTGTGAAACCTCCTCCTTTGCTTGTTCTCCCTATGCCGCCCACCCAATTATGGTTCTATTGTTCTGATTTGGGGACGTTGGACTCCGATTGTGCCTACTGGTGCATCAATGAGTGAGAACTGTTGCTCCCCCTTTAGAATTTTTGGCCAGGCTTCTATAAATTGGGGTTTGGGGTTGTTCTTCCTCCCCCTTCACGATCTCCTTTCTCTTCTTTCTCCTTCATATTGCTCTCTCTACTCTCGTTCTGTCTAGTGTCTCTAAATGTCATCGTGTCCAGTGGAAGATTGAGGATACTCTGGAGTCCGCTCATCGATCAGATAAAGAACCCATGGGGCTTGAGGATCCAGTCCTCTCCCCACCCAAATCCCAAAAGGGCCCAAACCCTCCTAGTAAAGCCAAAACCATTGCTGATGCTACCCCTCTTCCGGGAGATGGTGGTTCTCACTCTAATGCAGGGAAAAAAAGCAAACAGAAGAGGCAATCCCTCAACTTGGAGAAACTGAAAGGCGTACTTGATGGTGTGCAACAAACATCCACAACCTTAGTCAGACCTCTGTGTTTGCTACCATTATTGGCGAGCCTGTATCGATCATCACGATCAGGAAGAAGATATCGTTTGATTGGAAATTTCTCAGTGGTGGTTTCCAAATCATTCCTATGAGGAACAACTGGATGGAAATCCGCTTCGACATAGCGGATGATTGCAAGAAAGTTTGGATGGGAAGGCCGTTCCATGTGAAGAAACAGATGCTTGTCATTCGACCTTGGAGGATCGATTTTGATCCCCTCACTGAGTCGCTCACCAAACTTGATGTTTGGTCTTCCGGTGAAATACGTCAGTGATAAGGTTCTTACTGACCTTATTGAGGGTAACAAGATCGGTGAAGTCATCAGGGTGGCAGCATTCGGTAAGAATGGGGCTAGATTCCGCTACCCGAGAGTGTGCGCTTCAGTGGATATTACTCGTATCCGTGAGTTTCGGATTCAAGTTCTCAATGAGGCAGAGGAACTAGTGTCCTACCCGCTATGGATTGAAGATATTTCTGAAGGTTGTGGTGCCTGTGGGTCGCCTGAGCACGAATTTGCTGATTGTCCTTCAAGGCTGGCTAACTTGCCTCAAGTTGATCCTGTCTTTGTCGAGCAGCCACTGGGGGAAGTTCCTACTGAAGATGGCGTGTATGGTAGTTCTGGAGGGTGGACTAGGGTGGTATTGAAGAAGAAGGCTCCTCCCCGTAGGTTCGGACACTCGAAGGCGGCTTTGTTTGCGATGTTTGGATCCAACGCTGATGATCCATCCGACTCTTCCAACTCCAACTCTTCTATCAGCTTGGAGGTTTCTTCTTCTGTCATGCCTGAACTGGCAACCATCTCTGCCCAACTTGCTGCCCCCCCCCCCTACGAAAGTGGTTGATGCGTCGTCTGCGGCTTCCGGCTATATTGCCCCCTCTGATAACTTGATTCCAATTGTCCATACCCCGACTTAGGGCCCTAATGTCCAAGCTCCCACTGATGGTACCTTCTTCACAGCCGATTTAGGTGTGAATGTCTTGCCGGGTGGTGGCTCGGCTGCTGAGACGTTCGCTTCCCCTGGCTATGATCTCGCTTTGTCATACTCTACTTTCTATGAGGTTTTTTTACCTCGATATGGTTGATTATGAGGAGGACCCGGCGTCTATCCACGAGTGCGAGGCTATTTTGGCAGATTTCACAAACGATGCACTTGATAGAACGCTTGAAGAATTCGCCCCCTCTTCCGATGTGAGCCTCTCAGAGGTGGCTGCTCGTGGTCAGTCCATGTTGGTCGCTCCTTCTGTGGCTGCCATGGTTGAATACTCGGGTGAGGCTGTTCATTCTCCGGAACAAGGTACCATATCGATGTTGAAATCCTCTTCTTGCAAGAGGAAGCTACAGCTCGAAGAAACGAACACTGCTTGCTCTAACATGCCGACAAGCAGCAAGAAACGTCTCCATAATTAAGCTCTCTATCCTAGTTTGGCCTCATTGCCCCTTTTGGTTCGGCCGGGCATCTCCTTTTGTAATGTTGATTTCACCACCGTCTCCGCAACATATCTATTTTGATTTGTATATCGGCCTGCTGTTATGTTTGCTCCTTGGTGGTTATTTCAAGATTGCATATGAACATCGTTTAGTACTTGTGTCGGTGTGTTCTCTATTCTGTAATGTAGGATGGACCTTTGCTTTACTCTTTCTAGTGACTAGTCTAGTTGCCAATGAATGGTTTAAGGTCCCTATGGGGACGATTTGTTCTCGGTTCCAAGTTTGTAGGCTACCTTGTTACCCTTACTTGTTATGCAATATATTAAGTTGTCTTATGTATGGTGAATCCGCTTGCCTCTACATTGCGCATTTCAAGGTCCGTGTGCGGTTGGTATGCAGTATTTGGGTTAGTGTTTGTGTTGTTAGAAATAACTTCCAATGTAACGAATGTTTGTATCCATTGTGCTTCTGGCTCGGCTTCATTGTTCATGGGTTTAGATGAATTGTACTCAGTTCCAAGCATCTTTCTTTACCACTCCCATCCTGCTCAACTTCCATCACTTACCTGGGCTGGTGTTTAGCGCATGACGATTTCCAGAAGTTTGGTGGATGGACTTTTCCTCTATTAAATTTCTTCAGCAAGTTTTCGGTTTGGTTTTGTTGGGCTTGCCGTGCACAATCCTTTGATTGGTTTCAACTTCTCAATGAGAGCCAAAAATCTGAGGGGAACTCCCACCCCTGTATAACAAGTATTTGTATGTTGATGGCTATGTTCATCTACTGTATCCGGGGTTGGTTCAATTGTGTTTGTGTGTTTCTATGGAGGAATTCTTCTGTGAAATTTTGCCTTGTCTCCTGGAGTTAGTTTCAGGGTCATTGCTACCCAGTGTGTTATGAACAAAAAAAATCTTTCCAGTTACATTGATTTGTCAAACTGCCTTGCTACAAATTCTTTAATATGTTTTAGACTGGATAATGGGGCGATCTACCCTCTTATTTCTGCAATCCATAAACTAACTTATTCAGTGAGATCAATTTCTCTCAAGAACCGTTCCAATAGTAAACCTCTTATTTACATGTCTAATAATCAAACTCACTACTCCTATAATGATAGTGCCTGTAGTGATTTTAGTGGGAGCGTCTACTCTTGGATTATTAATCTCACTTGTGTATTCTACAAGGGTGTTAGGTTCATGGCTTCGACCGATCTAAGCATCCTCCAGGGCTATTTCGTGATCGGTTTTAGATGGGACTATCTGCCAGGGATCCTTGCTGGTTGGACTGTCCTCCTCCTTCTTTATAATAGACAGTTTGTGTCCCATGGTTTGCAACCGAAATTCATCAGATTTGTGGGCTTATATGGTAGTCTAATGATGTATGTGAAAGATAATCTATGTTACTTCTCTCTTGCTTGCTCACTTCTGTGTATATCAAGCTAGAAATTGCATTGGGTGCGCTAATGTTGGCTCAAAGCATAATCAAATCAGAAATAAACAAAGCCCCTTTATTTCCCCCCTAATTATGGGAACAGATCCAGTTTAGCAAAGAGTGACAATAATAATAAATTTATTTGGAATTTTCTCAAGTTTACCATTGCAAATTTGAGGTCTCGGACTAAATGCAGGATTACTTGTTGTTTGGTTGGGAGGCTTACTAATCAATTTAGTAATCAAACCTTGACGTCCAGAAATATTTTAGAATCGCCTGATAGATGTGCAGGGAAAAGCAATCGAATAAAAAACGATTTGGAAAAATCATTCACTAAAAATTTATACGCTCAAATCAAATACATAGTTAATGTTGATCAACTATGGGTTAATGTTGCACGAGATCAACTATGGGTTAATGTTGCACGAGATCAGTGTAATAACTTTATCATCTCCTTTCAGAGGAAAAAATATTGGCCGAGTCAGGCCTGTTAGTTGGGCAAATGGCGCCTAGATATCAAACGGCTCGATAAGAGTAACCTCATACTAATTCATAAAAAATTATTCGATTCAAGGACTCCGAAATCAAGTCCTTTTATCATCATAGGTGTTTTAGGAAGATTTGTTTCTGGAATTGTCGAGGGATAGGAAAACGTACGTTTTGGACGGAAATTGACTCAATGTGTAAAAACGAACACATTCAAATCATAGCGCTCGCAGAAACCAAAGCCAAAAATATTCCCGATAACAAGCTGTGGAGTAATATCGGTTTTGATGAAGGGGTTTGGTCGTCATCTATTGGGAAATCTGGAGGAATTGGAGTCCTTTGCAAATCTCACCAGCTAATTGATTTTTCTATTTCCATTCCTCGTATCATCGGACTTAGATTGGATAGTTCGCATGCTGGGTTTCCGGTTATGGTAATTTTCGTCTATGCACCACCAACTCCAAATGATAAAGATGTATTCTGGGAAACATTAAAAACAATTATAAATGACTCCTCTATACCGTGTATTGTGCTTGGGGATCTAAATGAGATTCTTTGTAGTACCGACAAGCTCGGCAGGGCATCTACCCGGACATCCAGATTCTCTCGTCTTATTTCTTTCAAAAACAAATGTTCACTTATTGACCTCCCCACCTTTGGAAATCCGTTCACTTGGAGGAAAAACCCGGAGGAAAACTTCAATATCCGTGAAAAGCTTGATCGGGTGCTTGTCCACTAGCAGGTCATTGCATCTTTCTCTAATATGATAACCTATAACGATGCATTCTCCTCTTCGGATCACTACCCTATTTCTTTCTCTCTTGAAGTTAATACTAGCTTCAAAGCCTCGCCTTTCAAATTTGAGAATGCCTGGCTACTTCGGAAAGATTTTCGTAACATAGTAAAGCAGTCATGGCAAGCATCTTGCCCTGGCTCGACCATGTTTCAACTAATTTTCAAACAGAAAATACTGAAAAAAAGGCAAAAGAATGGGATAAAACATGTTTCGAAAATATATTCTGTCAGCTAAAGGAGGTGGATGCGGAGCTCCTGCGTATTCAGTCTGCGGGACCCGGTATAAACTACCAAGCATACCAAAGCAAGGAAAAGCGACTTATCATGAAGAGAGAAAAGCTCCTACTATTTCAAAAATCGTTCTGGAGCCAAAGGGCTAAAACCAAACACCTCAAACTCTCGGATTACAACACAGCGTACTTTCATAGGGTGGCTTTGGGTCGACGGCACAGAAAACAAATTCGGAACATAACCTCCTCTTCTGGTACGGTGATTGTGGGCGAAGAAAATGTTAAGAATGAAATAAAAAGAGATTTTGAGACATTGTTCAAGAAAGAACCAATTGATGACATGCTCCTTACTGAAATGTTGGACTTAATACAACCTTCCATCTCGTCAGAGGAAAACAATTTTCTCATAACACTCCCGTCTAATTCGGAGATTAAAACGACGGTTTTTAATCTAGGGAAAAACAAATCTCCAGGGTCGGATGGATTCACAGCAGAATTCTACACAAAATATTGTGCAGTCAAAGGGTTTTTCCACTCCGGAAAAATGCTTAGACAAATTAACCATACTTTTATCTCTCTTCTCCCAAAAAGGATAACCCCACGACCACTAGTCATTACCGTCCCATTAGTTTATGTTCCAATATTTACAAAATAATTTCCATAATTTTGACAGGTAGACTGAAAAAAGTTGTTGGTAAACTCATTCATTCGCTGCAGGGCGCCTTTGTGTCTGATAGGGCTATTCAAGATAATGTCCTAACAGCCCATGAAATCTTCTACTCCTACAAAAGTCGTAGGCGCCGAGAAGGGTGGCTAGCAATAAAATTAGACATGGAAAAAGCATACGACAGGGTCGACTGGCATATGCTTAAAAGCGTTCTCCAAAAGTTCGGATTTCACAATACATTTATCTCCGGGGTCATGGAATGTATAACGACTGTTTCATTCTCGGTTATGGTCAATAACGGCCCTACTAAACTATTCCTTTTGTCAAGGGGAATTCATCAAGGCAATCCTTTATCTCCTTTCCTATTTATTTTAGGTGCTGAGATTCTGGCTCGAAAATTTGCTGATGAAGCTAGCCTTGAAAGAACTCACATTGGTTTTCCAATTGGACACAATTGACCTCGAGTTCCGTTCCTTTCTTTCACCGACGATATCATCATATTCTCAAAAGGAAGTGTGGATGCAGGGCGAAAAGTGAAAATGATAGTTGATTCATACTGCAAAGTATCAGGCCAAAAGGTCAATTTTCACAAATCTAGCTTCCAAGCAACCAAGGGTATTCCGAATCATAGGATCCTGGAGCTGTGTAACTGCCTCAACATTACAAACGAACATTCAATAGAAAAATATCTAGGTTGTCCAATTATTAATGGAAGAGTCACCAACAACACTTTTGAAGATATCATATGTAAATCCAAACAACAATTGACTAAGTAGAGGGCTAATGCTCTCTCCCAACAAGGACGTGCTACCCTGATAAACTCCAATCTTTCCGCTAAGCCACTGCATATGATGCAGAATTTTATGCTTCCGGCTGCTTCGCATAAAGAACTAGACTAGATATACCGATCTTTCTTTTGGAATAAGGACCTCCAGTACAGGCCTCTGATTAGCTGGGATAGGATCTGCAAACCGAAGCAGTTTGTGGGACTGGGAATTCGTAAATCTAGTGATATGAATGTCGCTCTCTAGATGAAGCTCATGTGGAAAATTCTGGCTGAGCCTAGCAATATCTGGGTGTCCGTGATCAGACATAAGTACCTGCGCTCCACCAGTATTTTTGACAACAAAAGATCCGGGGCTAGTTCCTGGCAATGGTCCAAGTTGTCCGGCTTAATTGACACATTTAAAGCGGGCCTGATTTGATCGATAGGAAATGGATGCACTATAAAGTTCTGGACAGATAACTGGATCTCAACCTCCTCCTTACTGACTAGAGTTGATTGCCCTCAATCTTTCAATCCGGATGAGACCGTCAGTGACTATATTTTGGGAGGTAAGTGGTGGAGTGAAAAACTTCTTCGGGTTCTGCCGACTAATATAGTTCAAGAGATTTTAGACATCCCTCTTCCTTCTTTGAATCTGCAAGATCGTCTTTACTGGTGGCCGGATAGGGAGGGATGGTTTACTACTGTCAGTGCTTACAAATTGATAACAGCTCAGTCCTTACCATCTCCTGATTTTAATGCCTGGATTTAGAAGATCAATATCCCTCCGAAAGTCAAGAATTTCCTATGGAAGATTGCGCAAAATGGCTTGCCAACGGCTTCCAGGCTGGCGGGTAGGGGTGCGGCAGTTCCAACAACTTGCTCCCTGTGCAATTCGGCACCTGAGGACGAGGTCCATTTATTCTTGGAATGTTACTTCATCAAAGCATTATACAAAATTCCAAACCAAGACCGATCAGCTATTGCTAGTCTAATTGCCTAGTCTTGGGATTTCAGACCCATTCTATCTGCACTTGGGAAGAGTCTACAACATGCGGTCCTATCTAACCTCGCTTTTACTTGGTGGACGGCTTGGTACATCAGGAACCAACACTTGTTTCAACAGACCGCTATTCCGCGAAAAGATTCGGTCTTAAGACTGATCAAATCTCACATAGATAATTGGAACAAAACATTCGCTGCCGAGACGGAATTCGAGGAGGTCATACGCCCCCATCGGGGGTATCTTCAAAAAAGAATAACAAACAGAAAAAGATTCAGTGGCGCAAGCCTCTAAGAGGCACGTTCAAACTTAATTTCGATGGTTCCTCTCTTTCTAATGGCGATAGTTCTTCCGGTGTCGTTATTAGAGATTGGGAAGGTCGACCGGTCTCCATTCACCACCAGCACTTTGGTAAACAGAATCCGCTTACAGCAGAGGCTCTTGCCCTCAAAATGGGGGTCCACCAAGTATTACGACTCAATTTAGATAGGATTCAAATAGAAGGTGATTGTAAGATAATCATGGACCATTTAAAAGGAAAATCTAAATGCCCGTGGGAGATAGAACTAATCCTTTCTGACGTTCAAGTCTTGCTATCGATTGTGAGAGAAGTAGAGTTGTCTCACATTCCTCGTATGGGCAATAGAGTGGCGGATAAGGTTGCACACCTTTGCCGCTCTGCTTGAGGAATCGATATCGAAAATGACCCAGGTCTCCTTGACCTCATCCGTAAGGATGCTGCCGAGTAGGGCCAGCCCACCCGAAGTCTTTCCTAATAATAAAAAAAAAAAGATATCTAGCCAGTGTAGGTAGATGGTGTTAGGCCTATAAATATGCGTGGTCTTATGTTGGGTTCTCTCCTATATGGGGGAATAGTCCAATGGACTATTTACCATGTGGTTTTTACCATGTGGAGTTTTACCTCCTTTATAAAAGGGGATGCCTTTCCATTTGGGAAAGTAAGAGAGAGAAAACAAAGAGTAAGAAAGGGGAGAGAGAGTTGGAGAATCTCGTATGCCATTGTTCAGCCCATTTTGAAGTGCTTCGATCGACAACCAAACAACCTCCGATTGGAACGATTTTCTGGTATGTTATTCACCTCATCATAGGCTTCATTTTGTACGGTTGGATTGTCGTTTGGAGCTTCCAATCTCATATCCCCTTTGTTAGTGTCCTCTCTTGGGTTTTGTTGATTTCCACCAATTGGGTGATGAAAATTGGAGATTTGACCAAGCTTGTTGATGCTTGATTATGTTGTATGCCTCTATCTTTGTCTAGGAAAGATTGTACCCACTTGTTATTGTTGATAGTGGAAGTTTCTAGCTCCCATGGTTTTTTCCCCATTTTGGGGTTTTCCACGTAAATCTGGTGTTCTTTGTATTTGGTTATTTTATCTTATGTTTGTGTCTAATTGATTGGTTTGGGTTGCTTGAGTTTTGCTCTCTGGTTTAAAGTTCTTGTCCATCTCGATTCGTGTGTGTTAAAGGGGTGTGTTTGACGTCCCCTTCTTCCCGACACAACAGACTGGTATCAGAGCTTTTGGTTTAGAATGGAGGAAAAGAACAGTTTTTAGGGAATGATTGTGTTGAATTCGAGCAACTACTCAGATTGGAAGATAAAGATGGAAGATCTTTTGTATGTGAAAGATCTGTATGAGCCGATTGTGCACAAAGAGATTACAACGGGTGCCGTTGATGTTGAATGGAAGATTCTGAATCGAAAAGCGGTAGCTACGATCAGACAATTTGTTGATGTGAGTTTGCTCCAGCATATTGCAATTTACACGAATGCTTATGAGTTATGGTATAAGCTTGAGGGGATGTATGAGAGGAAGAATTCTCTCAACAAGGCGTCATTGATGAGAAAGCTTGTGAAATTGGAGTACAAAGATGGTGAAAGCATTATTGTGCATTTGAGCACATTTCAGGGCTTTGTGAATCAGTTGGCTTCTGCGAAGATGTCGTTAGAAGATGAGTTGCAGGCTCTACTACTACTCTCCTCATTGCCAGATAGTTGGGATACACTTGTCGTGTCACTTAGTAATTCCGCTCCGTAAGACAAGCTGATTATGGAATGTGTGAAGGCTAGTCTTTTAAACGAAGAGACTAGAAGGAAGAAGATGGGTGTCTCCTCACAGTCAAAGGCTAATGTGACGCAGGGTTCTGGTAACAACAGAGGAAGGAGTAAGCAACGACAGCAGCAGAACAGAGACAAGTCCAAAGGGAGATCGAAGTCTCGAAGCAAGTACATTTGTTATTATTGTGAGAAGCCGGGTCACATTCAAAAGTATTGCCGAAAGTTCAAGAGGGACAACGGCAAAGAACCTGAGAAGTCGGAGACGTCGAGAAATCAAGAAGATAAAGACACTGCTGCTCTTACAATCAGTGATGAAATAGTGGAGTTGTTTATGGTGGATGATGAAGGTTCCTTGAATCTTGCAAGTGATGAGTGCACTTGGATTGTTGATTCAGCTGCTTCATATCATATTACTCCACACGAGAAGTACTTCTCATCTTACACTTGTGGAGATTTTGGCCGTGTGAGGATGGGAAATGATGGCGTGTCCAATGTTGTTGGCATGGACACAGTTTGTTTGTTGACATCCACTGGTTGCAGTTTGATTTTGAGAAATGTTCTCCATGGTCCTGATATCAGATTGAATTCGATATCTTCTGGGATACTTGATGATGATGGTTATTCTCAAAATACACAAGGCGGTGTATGGAAGTGCTCCAAGAGAAACTTGATTGTAGCTCGGGCAAAGAAGCAAAATACCATGTATGTGATGCAAGCCAAGATTTACAAAGAAGAAGCAAATGTGATTGATGATGGTGCCGGAGAGCTATGGCACAAGCGGCTTGGACACATGAGCGAGCGGGGTTTGCAAATGCTTGCCAAGAAAGACATTCTCCTAGATATGCAAGGTATTTCTCTCAAACATTGTGTTGATTGCCTAGCTGGAAAGCAACATCGAGTAGCATTTCATACTCGATCTCCATCTAGAAGAAAGCATGCATTAGATCTTGTTCATACTAATGTTTGCTCTATGGATTGCAAGTCACATGGTGGTGCACAATATTGTCACTTTTATTGATGAACATTCAAGAAAATTGTGGGCTTTTGTGTTGAAAAGCAAAGATCAGGCTCTGATAGTTTTCAAGGAGTTCCAAACCAGAGTTGAACAAGAGACTGGCTTGAATTTGAAGTGTGTCGGATCAGATAATGGTGGAGTGTACAGGGGTCCGTTTGAGCAGTACTGCAAGAGTCAGGGCATCATGCTTGAGAAAACAGTTCCGAAGACGCCACAACTGAATGGGCTCGCAGAAAGGATGAACAGAACCATAGCAGAAAGAGTCAGAAGTATGTTGTCGACTGCAAAGCTGCCAAAGTCCTATTGGGCGGAGGCAATGTTGACTGTTGTGTATCTCATCAACCGCTCGCCTTCAATTCCTCTTGATGGTGATGTTCCACGGAGGGTTTTGACTGGGAGAGATGTTTCCTTCCAACATTTGAGAGTCTTTGGATGCCTAGCATATGTTCATGTTGCTAGAGATCAGAGATCCAAGCTTGATAACAAGACAAAGCCATGCATCTTCATAGGGTACTCAGAGGATGAATTTGGGTACATATTGTGGGATCTTACAGACAAGAAAGTGGTCAGAAGCAGAGATGTTGTGTTCATGGAAGACAAGACTATTGATGACTAGAAGCTCCAGCGACCGTCGTCTTCCTCTCCTGCTCCAGGCACCTTTGATCCCGTTTTTCCTCAAGTTGTGCAGAGAAGTTCAGTTCAGAATCAGCAGGAAGATGAGCATGATAATGGTGATGTTGATATACCAAAAGTTTCACAACCTCAACAAGAGGAGTCACCTATCCAACCTGAATTTGAGTTGAGAAGATCCGCCAGAGAGAGACAGACTTCCTCCCGATACTCAACCAACGATTATGTGTTGTTGATTGATTCAGGAGAACCTGAATGCTATGAGGAAGCTATGTCAGATATGCATCAGAATGAGTGGTATAATGCCATGCAGGATGATATGAGTTCCTTGCATGAGAACCACTCCTATGACTTGGTGAAATTGCCTAAGGGCAAGAAAGCTCTCAAGAATAAATGGGTTTTTCGTTTGAAGTCTGGAGAAGATGGTACACCTCCTAGGTTCAAAGCCAGAGTTGTGGTGAAGGGTTTTGAGCAGAAAAAGGGTATAGATTTCGATGAGATTTTCTCTCCAGTTGTGAAGATGTCATCCATCTGGGTTGTTCTAGGCATGGCTGCTAGCATGGACCTAGAGGTCGAGCAGCTTGATGTGAAAACCGCCTTCCTTCATAGTGATTTGAAAGAAGAAATCTACATAGAGCAACCTGAAGGTTTTGAAGTCAAGGGAAAAGAGAAGATGGTTTGTCATCTCAAAAAGAGCTTGTATGGTTTGAAACAAGCGCCTCGGCAATGGTACAAGAAGTTCGAGTCTCTTATGATCGACCACAAATTCCACAAGAGACATGCCGACCATTGCGTGTTTGTGAAGAATTACGCCGAAGGTGACTTTCTGATTCTCTTGCTTTATGTGGATGATATGCTTATTGTTGGTCGGGATGCCAACAAGATTGCTAGTTTGAAGACTGCATTGAAGAAGTCATTTGCTATGAAGGACCTTGATTCTACAAAACAGATTTTGGGTATGCAGATTACCCGTGACAGAAAGAATCAGAAGTTGTGGATATCACAAGAAAGATACATTGAGAAGGTGCTGCAAAGATTCAACATGGACAAGGCTAAACCCATGAGTTCTCCACTTGCAGCGAACATGAAGCTGAGTTCTGATCAGTGTCCTATAAGTGAGAAAGAGAAACAAGAGATGAAGAAGGTGCCTTATGCTTCAACCGTTGGTAGTCTGATGTATGCCATGGTTTGCACTAGGCCAGACATCGCATATGGAGTTGGGATTATTAGCAGGTTCATAAGTAATCCTCGAAAGAAGCATTGGGCAGCTATGAAATGGATTCTCAAGTATCTTAGAGGAACTTCGAGAGTGTGTTTGTGCTTTGGTCCTGGAAAACCTATGCTTGATGGTTTTACAGATGCAGACATGTCAGGTGATATTAACACGAGCCGATCCACATTTGGATATCCGATTACATTCGCAGGGGGAGCAATCTCATGGCAATCGAGACTGTAGAAGTATGTTGCTCTGTCAACGACAGAAGCAGAGTATATGGCTGCAGTTGAAGGTGGTAAGGAGTTGATATGGATGAGAGACTTCCTAGAGGAGTTGGGAGTGGATCAAGCTAGCTACCCACTCTATTGTGATAATCAGAGTGCCATTCACCTTGCCAAGAATGCAGCCTACCATTCTCGAACCAAGCACATTTGGAGAAAGTATCATTGGCTTCGAGAAAAAGTAGAAGATGAAGATTTTGAGCTCATGAAGATCCACACAAATGACAACGGATCAGATATGCTCACGAAGACTTTGTCAAAGGAGAAGCTCATCAAGTGCCGCTCAAAGGCGGGCTTGCTCGAGCTCCTCATATAGGATTGAGGGGGAGCTATGTTGGGTTCCCTCCTATATGGGGGAAGAGTCCAATGGACTATTTACCATGTGGTTTTTACCATGTGAAGTTTTACCTCCTTTATAAAAGGGGATGCCTTTCCATTTGGGAAAGTAAGAGAGAGAAAACAAAGAGTGACAAAGGGAGAAAGAGAGAGAGTTGGAGAATCTCATATGCCATTGTTCAGCCCATTTTGAAGTGCTCTGATCGACAACCAAACAACCTTCGATTGGGACGATTTTCTGTTATGTTATTCACCTCATCATAGGCTTCATTTTGTACGGTTGGATTGTCGTTTTGAGCCTCCAATCTCATATCCCCTTTGTTAGTGTCCTCTCTTGGATTTTGTTGATTTCCACCAATTAGGTGATGAAAATTGGAGATTTGGCCAAGCTTGTTGATGCTTGATGATGTTGTATGCCTCTAGCTTTGTCTAGGGAAGATTGTACCCACTTGTTATTGTTGATAGTGGAAGTTTCTGGCTCCCGTGGTTTTTTCCCCGTTATCTTCTGTTTGTGTCTGATTGATTGGTTTGGATTGCTTGAGTTTGGCTCTCTGATTTACAGTTCTTGTGCATCCCGATTCGTGTGTATTAAAGGAGTGTATCTGACGTCCCTTTCTTCCCGACACAACATCTTATATATGCAATCCTTTTGTGTGTAGAGTTTTGAGTAGTCCTCCTAAAGGTGTCACATGTCAAGGTGGGGCCACTGCTAACTATTTCGAGTGGTACATATCTCAAACCCGGCCGTACGTCATGCCCATCACACCGGTGATATAATAATCGCACCCGTGCACCCAATCAAGATGGGTCCTTGGGTGGACACCCCCTAAACCGACAGCTATCGACCCAAAGGGGGAGGATGAGCGGATTAACTACGTCATTGGGCACCTACGGTCTTTGACAACTCACACCCAATTCGATGAGATGATCGAAGGTGTTTTGGACAGCTTGTCGTCTTTCTTGGCAGATTAATAGTGTCATTGTTTTGTTATAGATAAATTGATACAACACAACTCAACACCTAATAATAGACCATATTACAATATCACTTCTTTAATAAAACACAACTCAACACCTAATAATCTTAAAAACATCATACATAAATACATCATACATAAATAGAACACATTACACCTAATCAACTTTGACAACTTAGCAATTTGATAAACTGAAAAATCGCCTCATTACACCTAATCATCGATGACGCTAGCTCTCGACCTCAATTTCTAAGGGCCCATAAAAAATAATCACTGAAAAACGATTTATGAGATTCGATTAGCCTCACAAGCTTGTGATTACGGTATAGACTACTACAATATAAGAGTTGCCAAGAAACATGATGAGAGGGTATTATTCAATCAAACAAATAAATTTATAAGATTGAAACCCCGCTATAGTATAGTAGATTCAAGTTCGTTCGCATGAAGATAGTCAGTTCTCAGACGGCTCAAATCAACCCAGGCCCCTGATCGATACCGAGCACTGTTCATCTCGGTACGGCTTCTGCAGCTCATTCTTCGCTTCTCTTATGTTCACTTTACGGATCGGTACCAACCCACTAGGCTCGGTACGAGGGTCGATTTGGCTACTGTCACTACTACATATATGCACATAATGTAACACCTAAAAATATTACATTATCACCTAAATATGTTACATTAGGGCAAAGGTAACATTTTTTTTGGATTACATTTGCGGCCGTTGCCTTTGATCTAATGTAACAGTTTTTAATAGCTAATGTAACATTGTTTCTTTCATGATACTAAGTGTTACATTTGATACCAAAATTGTTACTTTTGAGTTAAATGTTACATTTTAGAATAAATGTTACCTTAATAGAATTTGTTACATTTAACTAAATATGTGACATCTAAACAATAGTGTTACATTTGAAGAACAATGTTACTCTTAATTTCAAATATTACATTTCAATTAAATTTGTAGTCAATGCGGGATTTGAACCCGCTTCTTTGTGCTTGAGGACAACGCTCTACCAATTTGAGCTAAGAGGCTTTAAACAAGCAAAAACAATTAAAAAAAAGACTGATTTTATACTAGTCCACATGAACAGATGCAAAGTATACAAAATCAATAGAAAATAATCAAGCATAAACTATTCCATACAACGTGATATATACAACTTGATCTACAATTATATTTAATTCACAAACTATTCCATACAACGCATAACCAAACTCGATTGTTTATTAGAATTATTTTTTTTGGTAAGGATGTTTACTAGAATTATGAGCTAATATATCTTTAATTGTTCAATTATTTAATTCTGAAAAGACATTAGTCAAATGGAATTTTAATTCTCATCAATACCAACAAACTTTAAAAAGAATCTCAAAAATTAGAAATTAACAGAATTGAAAAGCAACTCGTAATCCTGAAACATATTTGTCAAATGAGATTTTAATTCTTATAAATACCAACAAGAATTAACAGCAGCAATAAGAAATGAACAGCAG